>CM016721.1:14686120-17189849 GCA_005771605.1 Scutellaria baicalensis | reverse complement strand
ATTAAAATCTTTAACCATTAAGCCCGAAAAACAGCTCACGCTTCATAAAAAGCCCTAATTGTATAAGTATGAATTTTCACTCATTTTTTGACAGTGGAAATTTTCAATTTTTGTTGTTCAGAAAGACTTTGTACGATGTAAAAATAATATGTATGAAGGGAAATTAAAATCTTTAACCATTTAAGCCTCGAAAAACTGCTCACGATTCATAAAAAGCCCTAAATTGTATAAGTATGAATTTTTGCTCATTATTTGACAGTGGAAATTTTCAATTTTTGTTGTCTAGATAGACTATATATGATGTAAAAATAATATGTATGAAGGGAAATTAAAATCTTAAACCATTTAAGCTTAAAAAACTTCTCACGATTCATAAAACACCCAAAATTGTATAAGTATGAATTTTCGCTCATTTTTTGACAGTGGAAATTTCAATTTTTGTTGTTCAGATAGACTTATATGATGTAAAAATAATATGTATGAAGGAAATTAAAATCATTTAACCATTTAAGCCCCTGAAAAACTGCTCACGATTCATAAAAAGCCCTAAATTGTATAAGTATGAATTTTTCGCTCATTTTTTGACAGTGGAAATTTTCAATTTTTGTTGTTCAGATAGACTTAATATGATGTAAAAATAATATGTATGAAGGGAAATTAAAATCTTTAACCATTTAAGCCCGAAAAACTGCTCACGATTCATAAAAAGCCCTAAATTGTATAAGTATGAATTTTCGCTCATTTTTTGACAGTGGAAATTTCAATTTTTGTCGTTCAGATAGACTTAATATGATGTAAAAATAATATGTATGAAGGGAAATTAAATCTTTAACCATTTAAGCCTGAAAAAACTGCTCACGATTCATAAAAAGCCCTAAATTGTATAAGTATGAATTTCGCTCATTTTTTGACAGTGGAAATTTTCAATTTTTGTTGTTCAGATAGACTTAATATGATGTAAAAATAATATGTATGAAGGGAAATTAAAATCTTTAACCATTTAAGCCCTGAAAAAACTGCTCACGATTCATAAAAAGCCCTAAATTGTATAAGTATGAATTTTCGCTCATTTTTTGACAGTGGAAATTTTCAATTTTTGTTGTTCAGATAGACTTAATATGATGTAAAATAATATGTATGAAGGGAAATTAAAATCTTTAACCATTTAAACCCTGAAAAACTGCTCACGATTCATAAAAAGCCCTAAATTGTATAAGTATGAATTTTCGCTCATTTTTTTACAGTGGAAATTTTCAATTTTTGTTGTTCAGATAGACTTAATATGATGTAAAAATAATATGTATGAAGGGAAATTAAAATCTTTAACCATTTAGCCCTGAAAAACTGCTCACGATTCATAAAAAGCCCTAAATTGTATAAGTATGAATTTTCGCTCATTTTTTGACAGTGGAAATTTTCAATTTTTGTTGTTCAGATAGACTTTATATGATGTAAAATAATATGTATGAAGGGAAATTAAAATCTTTAACCATTTAAGCCCTGAAAAACTGCTCACGATTCATAAAAAGCCCTAAATTGTATAAGTATGAATTTTCGCTCATTTTTTGACAGTGGAAATTTTCAATTTTTGTTGTTCAGATAGACTTATATGATGTAAAAATAATATGTATGAAGGGAAATTAAAATCTTTAACCATTTAAGCCCTGAAAAACTGCTCACGATTCATAAAAAGCCCTAAATTGTATAAGTATGAATTTTCGCTCATTTTTTGACAGTGGAAATTTTCAATTTTTGTTGTTCAGATAGACTTTATATGATGTAAAAATAATATGTATGAAGGGAAATTAAAATCTTTAACCATTTAAGCCCTGAAAAACTGCTCACGATTCATAAAAAGCCCTAAATTGTATAAGTATGAATTTTCGCTCATTTTTTGACAGTGGAAATTTTCAATTTTTGTTGTTCAGATAGACTTATATGATGTAAAAATAATATGTATGAAGGGAAATTAAAATCTTTAACCATTTAAGCCTGAAAAACTGCTCACGATTCATAAAAAGCCCTAAATTGTATAAGTATGAATTTTCGCTCATTTTTTGACAGTGGAAATTTTCAATTTTTGTTGTTCAGATAGACTTAATATGATGTAAAAATAATATGTATGAAGGGAAATTAAAATCATTAACCATTTAAGCCCTGAAAAACTGCTTACGATTCATAAAAAGCCCTAAATTGTATAAGTATGAATTTTCGCTCATTTTTTGACAGTGTAAATTTTCAATTTTTTCTGTTCAGATAGACTTAATATGATGTAAAAATAATATGTATGAAGGGAAATTAAAATCTTTAACCATTTAAGTCCCGAAAAAACTACTCACGATTCATAAAAAGCCCTAAATTGTATAAGTATGAATTTTCGCTCATTTTTTGACAGTGGAAATTTTCAATTTTTGTTGTTCAGATAGACTTAATATGATGTAAAAATAATATGTATGAAGGAAATTAAAATCTTTAACCATTTAAGCCCGAAAAACAGATCACGATTCATAAAAAGCCCTAAATTGTATAAGTATGAATTTTCGCTCATCTTTTGACAGTGGAAATTTTCAATTTTTGTTGTTCAGATAGACTTTATATGATGTAAAAATAATATGTATGAAGGGAAATTAAAATCTTTAACCATTTAAGCCCTGAAAAACTGCTCACGATTCATAAAAAGCCCTAAATTGTATAAGTATGAATTTTCGCTCATTTTTTGACAGTGGAAATTTTCAATTTTTGTTGTTCAGATAGACTTTATATGATGTAAAAATAATATGTATGAAGGGAAATTAAAATCTTTAACCATTTAAGCCCTGAAAAACTGCTCACGATTCATAAAAAGCCCTAAATTGTATAAGTATGAATTTTCGCTCATTTTTTTACAGTGGAAATTTTCAATTTTTGTTGTTCAGATAGACTTAATATGATGTAAAAATAATATGTATGAAGGGAAATTAAAATAATTAACCATTTAAGCCCTGAAAAACTGCTCACGATTCATAAAAAGCCCTAAATTGTATAAGTATGAATTTTCGCTCATTTTTTGATAGTGTAAATTTTCAATTTTTTTTGTTCAGATAGACTTAATATGATGTAAAAATAATATGTATGAAGGGAAATTAAAATCTTTAACCATTTAAGTCCGAAAAACTACTCACGATTCATAAAAAGCCCTAAATTGTATAAGTATGAATTTTCACTCATTTTTTGACAGTGGAAATTTTCAATTTTTGTTGTTCAGATAGACTTAATATGATGTAAAAATAATATGTATGATAGGAAATTAAAATCTTTAACCATTTAAGCCCGAAAAACAGATCACGATTCATAAAAAGCCCTAATTGTATAAGTATGAATTTTCGCTCATCTTTTGACAGTGGAAATTTTCAATTTTTGTTGTTCAGAAAGACTTTGTATGATGTAAAAATAATATGTATGAAGGGAAATTAAAATCTTTAACCATTTAAGCCCCGAAAAACTGCTCACAATTCATAAAAATCCCTAAATTGTATAAGTATGAATTTTCGCTCATTTTTTGACAGTGGAAATTTTCAATTTTTGTTGTTCAGATAGACATTATATGATGTAAAAATAATATGTATGAAGGGAAATTATAATCTTTAACCATTTAAGCCCCGAAAAACTGCTCACGATTCATAAAAAACCCTAAATTGTATAAGTATGAATTTTCGCTCATTTTATGACAGTGGAAATTTTCAATTTTTGTTGTTCAGATAGATTTAATATGATGTAAAAATAATATGTATGAAGGGAAATTAAAATCTTTAACCATTTAAGCCCGAAAAACAGATCACGATTCATAAAAGGCCCTAATTGTATAAGTATGAATTTTCGCTCATCTTTTGACAGTGGAAATTTTCAATTTTTGTTGTTCAGAAAGACTTTGTATGATGTAAAAATAATATGTATGAAGGGAAATTAAAATCTTTAACCATTTAAGCCCCGAAAAACTGCTCACGATTCATAAAAAGCCCTAAATTGTATAAGTATGAATTTTCGCTCATTTTTTGACAAGTGAAAATTTTCAATTTTTGTTGTTCAGATAGACTTTATATGATGTAAAAATAATATGTATGAAGGGAAATTAAAATCTTTAACCATTTAAGCCTTAAAAACTGCTCACGATTCATAAAAAGCCCTAAATTGTATAAGTATGAATTTTCGCTCATTTTTTGACAGTGGAAATTTTCAATTTTTGTTGTTCAGATAGACTTAATATGATGTAAAAATAATATGTATGATAGGAAATTAAAATCTTTAACCATTTAAGCCCGAAAAACAGCTCACGATTCATAAAAAGCCCTAATTGTATAAGTATGAATTTTCGCTCATTTTTTGACAGTGGAAATTTTCAATTTTTGTTGTTCAGAAAGACTTTGTATGATGTAAAAATAATATGTATGAAGGGAAATTAAAATCTTTAACCATTTAAGCCCTGAAAAACTGCTCACGATTCATAAAAAGCCCTAAATTGTATAAGTATGAATTTTCGCTCATTTTTTTGACAGTGGAACTTTTCAATTTTTGTTGTTCAGATAGACTTTATATGATGTAAAAATAATATTTATGAAGGGAAATTAAAATCTTTAACCATTTAAACCTTGAAAAAACTGCTCACGATTCATAAAAAGCCCTAAATTGTATAAGTATGAATTTTCGCTCATTTTTTGACAGTGGAAATTTTCAATTTTTGTTGTTCAGATAGACTTAATATGATGTAAAAATAATATGTATGAAGGGAAATTAAAATCATTAACCATTTAAGCCCTGAAAAACTGCTTACGATTCATAAAAAGCCCTAAATTGTATAAGTATGAATTTTCGCTCATTTTTTGACAGTGTAAATTTTCAATTTTTTCTGTTCAGATAGACTTAATATGATGTAAAAATAATATGTATGAATGGAAATTAAAATCTTTAACCATTTAATCCCGAAAAACTACTCACGATTCATAAAAAGCCCTAAATTGTATAAGTATGAATTTTCGCTCATTTTTTGACAGTGGAAATTTTCAATTTTTGTTGTTCAGATAGACTTAATATGATGTAAAAATAATATGTATGATAGGAAATTAAAATCTTTAACCATTTAAGCCCGAAAAACTGCTCACGATTCATAAAAAGCCCTAAATTGTATAAGTATGAATTTTCGCTCATTTTTTGACAGTGGAAATTTTCAATTTTTGTTGTTCAGATAGACTTTATATGATGTAAAAATAATATGTATGAAGGGAAATTAAAATCTTTAACCATTTAAGCCCCGAAAAACTGCTCACGATTCATAAAAAGCCCTAAATTGTATAAGTATGAATTTTCGCTCATTTTTTGACAGTGGAAATTTTCAATTTTTGTTGTTCAGATAGACTTTATATGATGTAAAAATAATATGTATGAAGGGAAATTAAAATCTTTAACCATTTAAGCCCGAAAAACTGCTCACGATTCATAAAAAGCCCTAAATTGTATAAGTATGAATTTTCGCTCATTTTATGACAGTGGAAATTTTCAATTTTTGTTGTTCAGATAGATTTAATATGATGTAAAAATAATATGTATGAAGGGAAATTAAAATCTTTAACCATTTAAGCCCGAAAAACAGATCACGATTCATAAAAGGCCCTAATTGTATAAGTATGAATTTTCGCTCATTTTTTGACAGTGGAAATTTTCAATTTTTGTTGTTCAGAAAGACTTTGTATGATGTAAAAATAATATGTATGAAGGGAAATTAAAATCTTTAACCATTTAAGCCCCGAAAAACTGCTCACGATTCATAAAAAGCCCTAAATTGTATAAGTATGAATTTTCGCTCATTTTTTGACAATGGAAATTTTCAATTTTTGTTGTTCAGATAGACTTTATATGATGTAAAAATAATATGTATGAAGGGAAATTAAAATCTTAAACCATTTAAGCTTAAAAAACTGCTCACGATTCATAAAAAGCCCTAAATTGTATAAGTATGAATTTTCGCTCATTTTTTGACAGTGGAAATTTTCAATTTTTGTTGTTCAGATAGACTTAATATGATGTAAAAATAATATGTATTAAGGGAAATTAAAATCTTTAACCATTTAAGCCCTGAAAAACAGCTCACGATTCATAAAAAGCCCTAAATTGTATAAGTATGAATTTTTGCTCATTTTTTAATAGTGGAAATTTTCAATTTTTGTTGTTCAGATAGACTTAATATGATGTATAAATAATATGTATGAAGAGAAATTAAAATCTTTAACCATTTAAGCCCGAAAAACTGCTCACGATTCATAAAAAGCCCTAAATTGTATAAGTATGAATTTTCGCTCATTTTATGACAGCGGAAATTCTCAATTTTTGTTGTTCAGATAGATTTAATATGATGTAAATATAATATGTATGAAGGGAAATTAAAATCTTTAACCATTTAAGCCCGAAAAACAGCTCACGATTCATAAAAAGCCCTAATTGTATAAGTATGAATTTTCGCTAATTTTTTGACAGTGGAAATTTTCAATTTTTGTTGTTCAGAAAGACTTTGTATGATGTAAAAATAATATGTATGAAGGGAAATTAAAATCTTTAACCATTTAAGCCCCGAAAAACTGCTCACGATTCATAAAAAGCCCTAAATTGTATAAGTATGAATTTTCGCTCATTTTTTGACAGTGGAAATTTTCAATTTTTGTTGTTCAGATAGACATTATATGATGTAAAAATTATATGTAAGAAGGGAAATTATAATCTTTAACCATTTAAGCCCGAAAAACAGATCACGATTCATAAAAGGCCCTAATTGTATAAGTATGAATTTTCGCTCATCTTTTGACAGTGGAAATTTTCAATTTTTGTTATTCAGAAAGACTTTGTATGATGTAAAAATAATATGTATGAAGGGAAATTAAAATCTTTAACCATTTAAGCCCGAAAAACTGCTCACGATTCATAAAAAGCCCTAAATTGTATAAGTATGAATTTTCGCTCATTTTTTGACAATGGAAATTTTCAATTTTTGTTGTTCAGATAGACTTAATATGATGTAAAAATAATATGTATGAAGGGAAATTAAAATCTTTAACCATTTAAGCCCTTAAAAAACTGCTCACGATTCATAAAAAGCCTTAAATTGTATAAGTATGAATTTTCGCTTATCTTTTGACAGTGAAAATTTTCAATTTTTGTTGTTCAGAAAGACTTTGTATGATGTAAAAATAATATGTATGAAGGAAATTAAAATCTTTAACCATTTATGCCCCGAAAAACTGCTCACGATTCATAAAAAGCCCTAAATTGTATAAGTATGAATTTTCGCTCATTTTTTGACAGTGGAAATTTTCAATTTTTCTTGTTCAGATAGACTTAATATGATGTAAAAATAATATGTATTAAAGGAAATTAAAATCTTTAACCATTTTAGCCCCGAAAAACTGCTCACGATTCATAAAAAGCCCTAAATTGTATAAGTATGAATTTTCGCTCATTTTTTGGCAGTGTTAATTTTCAATTTTTGTTGTTCAGATAGACTTAATATGATGTAAAAATAATATGTGAGAAGGGAAATTAAAATCTTTAACCATTTAAGCCCTGAAAAACTGCTCACGATTCATAAAAAGCCCTAAATTGTATAAGTATGAATTTTCGCTCATTTTTTGACAGCGGAACTTTTCAACTTTTTGTTGTTCAGATAGACTTAATATAATGTAAAAATAATATGTATGAAGGGAAATTAAAATCTTTAACCATTTAAGCCCGAAAAACAGCTCACGATTCATAAAAAGCCCTAATTGTATAAGTATGAATTTTCCCTCATTTTTTGACAGTGGAAATTTTAAATTTTTGTTGTTCAGAAAGACTTTGTATGATGTAAAAATAATATGTATGAAGGGAAATTAAAATCTTTAACCATTTAAGCCCGAAAAGCTGCTCACCATTCATAAAAAGCCCTAAATTGTATAAGTATGAATTTTCGCTCATTTTTTGACAGTGGAAATTTTCAATTTTTGTCGTTTTGATACACTTAATATGATTTAAAAATAATATGTATGAAGGGAAATTAAAATCTTTAACCATTTAAGCCCGAAAAACTGATCACGATTTATAAAAAGCCTCAAACTGTATAATTATGAATTTTCGCTCATTTTTTGACCGTGGAAATATTCAAATTTTTTTATTCAGATAGACTTAATATGATGTAAAAATAATATGTATGAAGGGAAATTAAAATCTTTAAGCATTTAAGCCTTGAAAAACTGCTCACGATTCATAAAAAACCTTAAATTGTATATGTATGAATTTTCGCTCATTTTTTGATAGCGAAAATTTTCAATTTTTATTGTTCAGATAGTCTGAATATGATGTAAAAATAATATGTATGAAGGGAAATTAAAATCTTTAACCATTTATGCCCCGAAAAACTGCTCACGATTAATAAAAAGCCTTAAATTGTATATGTATGAATTTTCGCTCATTTTTTTGACAGTGAAAATTTTCAATTTTTATTATTCTGACAGACTTAATATGATGTAAAAATAATATGTATGATGGGAAATTAAAATCTTTAACCATTTAATCCCCGAAAAACTGCCCACGATTAATAAAAAGCCTTAAATTGTATCCGTATTAATTTTCGTTCATTTTTTGACAGTGTAAATTTTCAATTTTTGTTGTTCAGATAGACTTAATATGATGTAAAAATAATACGTATTAGGGGAAATTAAAATCTTTAACCATTTAGGCCCCGAAAAATTGCTCACGATTCATGAAAAGCCTTAAATTGTATCCGTATGAATTTTCGTTCATTTTTTGATAGTGTAAATTTTCAATTTTTGTTGTTTAGATAGACTTAATATGATGTAAAAATAATATGTATGAAGGTAAATTAAAATCTTTAACCATTTAAGCCCGAAGAGCTGCTCACGATTCATAAAAAGCCCTAAATTGTATAAGTATGAATTTTCGCTCATTTTTTGACAGTGGAAATTTTCAATTTTTGTTGTTCAGATAGACTTAATATGATGGAAAAATAATATGTATGAAGGGAGATTAAAATCTTTAACCATTTAAGCCCCCGAAAAACTGCTCACGATTCATAAAAAGCCTTAAATTGTATAAGTATGAATTTTCACTCATTTTTTTACAGTGGAAATTTTCAGTTTTTATTGTTCTGATAGACTTAATATGATGTAAAAATAATATGTGTGAAGGGAAATTAAAATCTTTAACCATTTAAAGCCCGAAAAACTGCTCACGATTCATAAAAAGCCTTAAATTGTATCCGTATGAATTTTCGTTCATTTTTTGACAGTGAAAATTTTCAATTTTTGTTGTTCAGATAGACTTAATATGATGTTAAAATAATATGTATGAAGGTAAACCACGTTAGCCCCCCTCTAATCCTTCTTAATCCACTGCCATTCCCTCGCAGCTCCGGTCGACGACCGCAAGTCACCAAAAACTTCCCGACTCCTTTTAACGGCAGCCCAAACACCACCCGACTTGGCTTAAAGAGAGATCGAGAGAGAAAGAAAAGCTGATAAGGGAGAAACAACGACGGCAGGGGAGAAAGAAAACACCACCCGGAGAGAGATTTAGAGAGAGAAAGTTTGAAAAGTAGAAAAAGGAGAAACAACAGCGGCTTTCCTCCTCTTGCCGCCGCGGGTGGTACCGGTTTTGATGGGTCTGCATTGAAAATGCTTGGAAATGAGAATTATTGATTAATTTTTGTTTTGATGCTGCGAAAATTGAGAGGGTGAAAATGGGTCTTGGATAATTGTTTGGGTGAAAATGATAGTTGTTCTGGTTGGATGTTGCGTTGATGGGTCTGGTTCACCTCCCTCTCCCTTCGCGCAACAGCTTCCTCTTCCGCACCGCCGCCGTCACCGTCGTTGCTCGCACCGCTTGTCGCTGGCGGTGGCGGCTTGTTGGAGGTTGGTGTTGGCGGTGGGGGCGGCGGCTTGTTGCTGGCAATGGGCGGCCGTGGGAATGGTTTGGGATTGAGGGGTGATACTTTGTAAATTGATTAACTCTAGGCACCTATCTGCAAAACCACAACTCTTTAATAATTGAAGTTTAATTCAAAACTTTTGGTAATTTTCATTATGACCTTTGTATAAACCAGAAAATAAAAAATTCCGATTATACATGTGTATTTAACCACCACATCAGCATGTAACCGACTAGTTACCTCATACAGCAGGTAACGAGTTAGTTTTGACAAAAATGTGTAACTTACGGGGTAGTTTTTGGAAGTGGTAAAATTAAAAGACAAGATCGTAAATGTAGTATATATACGAGGTATTTTTGCCACTTTTTCCTTACACTAACATAACATAAAAGTCATGACCAAAACAAGCGAAAAAGTAAAGAGGTGTGGGCTGAGCCGGCCCACGCCAGATCTCAGATCATTGCACCTGGTACACAGGAGAATCACTTTTGTTTTTATTATAGAGTTGCAACTCCAAGCCCAATTCTTTTTTTCTTTTTTTTCCATTTGAAGTTCGATTTTAATCAGAAATAACTCATATATAATTAATGCATACACATTTATGTAAAAGATATATTGGAAAATTTCAATTTTAATTGATCTAATAAATATTCTAGTCTTATATATTCATTTCCAATCACTCATTTTACATGTTGTATAGTAATAATTAATCCCTTAGATTTACATTTTTAAAGTAATTGTAGAGAAAATTAATGAGGCTGTGTAGATAAACTCAGGCCCACATGCTAATCAATTTACTATCCATACAATCAAAATCCTCAATCAATTTGGAGTATCATATAAACATGACATCCATACTAACTAACAATTATCTTTGATCAAAACCAGATTAAATTTTCTTTTGTGCTGTCTTTCCCAGAAACAAAGGGTTGTTTGTATCCAGTGTTGTAAAAGAGGGGCGCTGAAAGACAACGCACAAAGTGCGTTGTCTTTGTCATATACAACAACGCACAATAAGCGTTGCGTAAGAGCGTTGTCTTTTAAGAGCTTTTAAAGCGTTGTCTTTTATAACTTTCGGCCATTTTTGTGCAACGCTTTTTTAAGCGTTGTTTGAATAATAATTTTTTTTGTAAATTATTTTATATATTTTAAATCCTATAATAATTAATCATTAATAATTATATAAAAATAAAATGCATTAAAAGAATGTATTTCACTATATAAGTATTGATGTTAACGTTCACAAATCCTCCCAACAATATATCTAGTCCTATCACTTTCCAATCATAGCATTTTACATTTAAAAAACTCTTAGCAATATGTCAAGAGTTAGATTCAATCGTTTCGATCACAATAACATGTTCACAAAAACATCATCACGACCTTCAAGAAAACAACATCACGACCTTCATGAAATCAGCATCACGACCTTCACAATTAACTTCTATTTCACTAATCTGTCAAATGTATGAAAAATGTTAGCATATAGACATAACTTCAAATTTGTATATAAATTTAAAAAATAAAATAAACAACATTGCAATATAGAAACTAATCATCAGCCTGATCTACCCATTTATATGTTCTTGAACACTATTAGCCCATTCAATACACACTTCTTCAATATCGGCCCTAGTGTACTTAAAGTGCATTGAAGAAAAAGCATTCAACATTCGCAAGATGGTAAGCATGCTTTTAGGCTTCAGCAAGGTGATCTTCGAGCTGAAAAACATAGTTCTTCAGATTCTCATATTCCTGATTTGATTCTTCAATTGGTTTCTCCTTTCCAAGAACAACATCACTCACTTTAGTGTCAAATCCTGCAGAGGCATGATACCTTGAAAAGTTGCATCAAGTCTGCTGGCTTCTTCTTGAAGATACCTATTTCCTGGGATCTTGCTCTTTCCATTGTCTGCAGCAAAAAGGGAAATGGTAAACAAAAGCAAAGCCTTTATTTTTCAAATTTGTGACACATGGTCAATCGAGATATCTTGCAGCCAGAGCATGGAAGTTAATGATCATGGTCATTTCGTTAAAATGTTAATTGATTCCCTTTCTCAACTGATTTACACTTTTAGAGGTAAATACAACTAGCTAAGACAGATAACTATGAATGTGCAAGTAATAGGTAAAAGAGTTGGCTGGAAGTAGCAACCTTTAAAATCAAATCCTAACTGCCCCTTGGCATAACATCAATCAAATTAGTAGTATGGAAACTCTAAAACCACCAAGATTTTTAGTTCCAATACATTGAGCACTATAATATCCCCATTTCCTCAAAGGGAAATAGGCTTTTTAAATCCAAATACTGCGACATTAATCCGCTGGTAGCAAAATTCAACTTAAATCCTATTCTATGTAAATTCATGTTCATAGCTCACACACATTTTCCTCGTGACTTCATCCATCTAATGTATGGGCTCCTCATTTCTTGAAAATATACCACGAAAAGATTATTGAATTACCTGCTCATCAGGCTGCAAAAATATTCTTAGATCTTCACTTTGTTGAAGCTCATGATGTGAAGCTATACGGTTGACAAACACATCCAGAGCTTGACGCCTCATTTCAATGAACTCAGCACTAAACCTGCACTTCTCTGCGCCAAAGCCAATGTTACAATCTATTAGTTCGAAAGTCTAGCAGAAATATAATATCATGTTATCCACCACGAGGAATCAAACTGAACCACAAAAAAATCAAACTAAACAATTTTAAACTCACATTCTTCATAATATTTTCCAGATATGTTAGAGCTCAGGCCCTGAATTCCAGAGTCACCGATAACAGTGTTGACTAAAGAAATGGCCGCAGTAGAGTCGCGGCATGAAACCCGACCCCTTTCGCTTTCCGTCCAATCACAGCCAGTCGTACCACCTTCGCCGCTGGAAGCCAGCAGTACCAGAGACAGAGAATCACCATCGCCGCTGGCAGCGGTGGCGGTCATATATAGCACCGGGCGAGCACCGTGCCGGCTTGACTCAGTGAAACTCTTGGACTCGTGATCTTGGCGACGGAAAAGAGACAGAGAGAGAAGCAGAGGGAGAGAGATGGTACGAAAATGGCAGAGATATGGTGAAGGAGACGACGAGAAGGGATGGCAGAGCAACGTCGGGGAGTGACGGCGATGAGCGATGGGTGTGGTGCGACGGCGGGTCTGCAAATCGGTGGCTAGGGTTTTGTTTCTCTCAAATCGAATTGGGGATTTGAATACTCTAAGCGAAAAAATACGAGAAAAGACAACGCACCCAAATAGCGTTGCAAAGGCGTTGTCTATTAGCGAAAAATGCACTGAAATTACAACACAATATAAAGCGTTCTCTATCAGAGCAAAAAATGCGCTGAAAGACAATGCCCCTCCAAAGCGTTGTAAACAAGCGTTGTCTATCAGCGCAAAAGTATGCTGAAAGACAACTCCTTATCAAAAGCGTTGTCTTTCTGCGAACTTGTGTTATCTTTTAACGCAATTCAACATAGAAAGACAACGCTTTTTGTAAAAACGGTTGCAAATTTTAGAAAGACAACAGAAAGCGTTATCTTTACTGTGTTGTCTTTCTGCATTTTTCTTGTAGTGTATGTATACCCACTAATCTCTTCAAATGAAGTATATAGATTACCATTACTAGTAAAGAAGTTACTATTTAAGTTGTAAAAATTAAAATTAGAGTTTTGCATGTTGTACAAGAATATATGCAATGCAAGGTGCATAGATGAAGTTGAAGTTTAGCACTATAGTTGAGAATCAACCACATAGATCACCAATTTATAGGGCAGCCAACCCTAACCCCTAATATGATCAACTTCAAACTTGCTAATTTTGACATTCTGTCCAAACTAAAAATTTAAAGTGTATTGACAACACCAGCGTAACACACATCGGAATAAATTGAAAAACGAAAGATGTAGAACACAAACGATATATCCACGTGTATACAAATACTCGTGGAATGCCTTCAGGACGAAAACTTTTTTATTGATCTTTCGTATGTATATAAGGAGATAGAAAAACCTCTAGAAGAGATTCTTCAGTACAAAAATTCAATACGTCCTATGAAATGTATATGAAGACTAGGGACGTATACAAAGACTCTCAACAGCTCACTAAAAATCCTTATCTCTACGAAAACAGTCACAAGTATGCAAACTTGGTGACCTAAAGAAAATAAGACAGGGCAGTGTCGTCTTCCGGTGTGAACAACACAAAGCTCGACATTGTTGTGCTGCAAGTGTATAGACTCGAAAATCTTTCTTGTTCGCTCTATTTCTGCACACCAATCTTCTGCAGATTTCATCTATTTATAGAGTTCCATGCAGTACTCCACTTACTTCATGCATTACTCCACTTCTTGTTATGTTCCATGATCTCCATGATCTTGATATGAATCATCTCCACTACCTCCACTTCCTTGGACTTGTTCTTCTTGACTTCTTCATGTTCTTGAACTCTTGACTTGATCAACTCTACTTCACGTTCTCTTCCAATCTTAAATCCACGTTGCTTCTCACTATCAAAGTTACGTGTTTGACTCCTTCAATCTTCACGTGTTTGATCTTTATTAATCTATCATATTAAGAAAAGAGAGAAATAACAACTTCCCTAAAACTACGAAGAGTTGTTAGTTAAAAGATATGATCCATAATTCAAGACACGTGAGTTTAAAAAGTCAAATCTATAAGAGAGATAAGACAAATCTTTTTCAAGTATAATCAAATCTAATTAAATCTAACAAAATTAATTTGATTTAGGATAAAATAAGAAAAGGGAAAAATTAAATTAATGTTGGAAAATCCAACACTAAAATGTGTATATATATATATATATATATATATATATATATATATATATATATATAGGGCTTCTTTCCTTACTTTCAAACACACCAAATCCAAAGCAAAACACACATAGTATATATAATACTCATCACAAAACCTCAATACATATAAAAATGGCTCATAACCAAGCTTCTGCATTTTTCCTTATTGCTCCCATCTTCTTCGCGGCTGCAAATCCACTAGCCCATGGCCAACTACCCCCCGGCCCACTACCGGGCCTACTACCACTACCAGGCCTGACAAACGTGACTATTCGTGGAGTTGTTAGTTGCACCACCACCGGAAACTGCATCCGGGGCAGCCAGCCCGCCACCGAGGCTCTGGTGGACCTAAACTGCACCGGACTTTTAGGTAATATTGTACGAATTGGACAAGGAATCACCACTGCAAATGGAAGCTTTAGCATTACCGTTAACTTAACACGTCTTCTCATAAACCCCCTTAGAGCAACTGTATTTGTTAACAAAAAGATTGTTAAGAGGATGAGACCCATAAAACACTACATCAATTTAAAAACAAACACTTTTTAAAAACACATCTCTACATTACTTAACAAAAAAAATAAAATCATTATGTGTGGGTCCCATCATCAACTAACTTTTTTCTTAATATATATTAAATAAAATCATTTTGTAATTATAATTTTTTTAATTATATCAATAATATTAAACTTAAATCCATTTTAATCAATTAAATAATTATTGTAAATATAAATACATATATATATATATATATATATTTACATTAGTCTCTATAACATCCAAACTAGATGTAGTTATAAATATATACATAAATGAGTTTATAGCATATTAAAATTCACTTAATTACATAAAGTAAAAGCCCATTTGTTGTTCCATTTTATTTATTTTGATCCAAACCAAACTTCAATTTTTTTTCTTATTGTTTAGCCCAATAATTTGGCCCATGATATTTTTTTTAGCTCATATAAGTGAGAAGAAAACTTGGCATTTGCTTCTTTACTTCAATATTTGCAACCCACGTGTATTTATCACTTTTTGGATCAAGTTGGACAAGGATAAACTATACCTTTTTTCTTCCCCATTTCATTTCATCTTCTTCTCCATTTCATTTTCAGCTTTTTGGCAAGATTGTGGGTTGAGTAAGGGGTAAAGCTTTATTACAAAATTTTTGTTCATTCATTTGTTGATTGTGTATCTATTTATTTTGTATAGATATATATCAATCTTTGTATATATATATATATATATCTATCTCTCTCTGGTTTCCGCCGACTTCCGCCGCTATCCAAGGGGCGTCGCCGTGGGGCGGCGGCGCCGTGCATAGGTGTGGGGAGCAGCGCCGGCGGCGGCGGCTCTGCGTGTGTGTGTTGTGCGTGTGTGTGCGTGTGTTTTAGTGTGCTGTTGTGTTTGGGGGCGCCCGGCGCCGTGCTGGGGGGCTGAGCCGGCGACAGGCTAGTCGCCGGCAGGGGGTTTAGCGGCGGCAGGGGGGTGGCTAGGGAGCAGGGGAGGGAAAGGTGGGGTGAGGGTTAGTTTAAAATTTTGATTTTTGTTCAAGGACCTATATGCAATTTTTTTTCCAAATTCTTAAATTGTTACTTTCATCCCCTAAAGTTATGTAATATTGCATTTTGATCCTTGTTTTATGTTGAAATTATAATCGAACTTTAGAACTACACCGAAATTATATTATGAAACCAAAATTTAACGATAAATGTATTTAGATTATTGTATCGCGTTATAGACATTGGTTTTAATCCACGATTGATACGAACAACGAATTAAACTTCAAAATAGAGAAACACCCTAGTTCGTTCATGTTATACCTTTATTTAAGAACATTCGATTAATATCGTATATTAGGAATTTAATACAACAAGTATTCTATAGATATTTAAGTTAGAGACTAAGTCAACTCCTAAAAATTGTAGGAAATACGAACAAGGAACCGGAGTAAGAAAGCGTGACAACGGAAGCTTTTTGGACACAGGTTACTGTATTCGAAGATGGGGGTCAATACTTATTGTTTACGGCTTTATTTTAATGAACATGATTAAATGCGAATATGCTACATGTGATTATGGTACTTTATGAGATTTGAACATTGACCTTCAGCGTTTATTTCCAATAATGTGATAAATGTTCATTGTTAATAATAATGTTGGAATTCCATTCACGGCGGGTTAAATACCCGAAGGGTTTCAAAGATGGCCCTTTTCACGCTGGACTTAAAGATTCCAGTTTTCATGGCGGGCTAGCTACCCGAGGGTTTCAATATGACCCACATGTTGGACTTAAAAACTCCAATTTCATGCCGGGCTTAAAGACCCGAGTAATGTTATGATAATTTATTATGGTTATGTGCAGTGAATATTTGATGATTGAAATAATGTGTTTACTTGTCTCCTTTTCCACTCCACTGAGTGATTTTTCTTGCACTCACCCCTTCCATGATTTTATTGCAACATATAAATACTAGTACGGAGGAAGGCGGAACAAAACGTCTGATACTTTTGCATGTATAAAAGGATTTATATTTTATATCAGTATGTTCTGAAAAAGTATTAGTTTATGTTATGAAACTTATTAACTTTCCGCTGTAAATTTTTCTACAACTCTTTTTACTTTACGAATGTTTGAATTTAGTGATGTTTCGGTTACTTATCTTTTGTCGAAATTTTAAATATCGTTGCACTCCCCTTTTCTTTTTAAGAATTTCTGTGTGTACTCTGATTTTAAGATAATTTTTTTTTTTGTAAAATGTTTTATTTATGAAATATTCTTAAATGGGGTATGACAGTATTGGTATCAGAGCCTGGCTCTACCATTTTTTTTTTTTTGTAGAGCCTTGCTCATAAATCATGGGTGTATATTAATGAATACGAACTATATTGATAAGTATGTATTTTAGACAGACAGTTCTGTTTCACCTTCATCCGCCATGTATGTTTATAATTTATGATGTGATGATTATTATGTGCTGTTGGGTTTTCTCTGTTATATGAAAAGGATGGCGATGTCAATAGGATATGGGTAGGTTTAATTATGAGTTAACTATGGAATTTACGTAAGAGTTGGTGGATGACAGATGGCCGCTATTCGTAGAACCGCTAGAAAAAGGGTACCTAGATATGAGACCCCGAAAGCTAGAGCTACCCGACTTTTCTATGAGAGCAGTGTTGCAGGGGATGTATCTGTGGGAGAGCACATAGCCAAACTTTTTCATTGCTGGCGAGAAACAGGAGGAGCCATGGGTAGAATAAGGAACTTAGATGCAGCGAGTCGTCTGATCGAGACACTTCCAAGTCAGTGGACTGCGAGGGCTCGATTAGTATTCAGGGATGAGTTAGTACACTCGGGAGTGGATGGCACTCCAAGTATGGACTTCGGGAGGATGGCCCAGCAATTGATGGATCTCTGGATGAGGCATGAACAGCCACCTCCACCAGAGAGGGGCCCGTTTGACCCATCCAGTGGGGATTTAGACGAGGAGGAGGAGGAGGATGAGGAGGAAGACGAGGAGGAGGATCTGGAAGAGGATCCTGAGGAGGATATGGAGGAGGTGGAACCTGGGGGTGTACCACCGGGGGTTCAGGGACCTCCGTCCCCACCGGCTGCCATGACATAGGGGATGGTTTAGCAAGTAGGATCTAGTCTACTTACTGAATTAAGATGATACACTTTTTGTGTATATAATATGTATATATAACCGTACATCGTAGTTTGGGGAAAACTGATAGATGCATATATTATTATAGGGTGTGGATGCAGTTCGACCATTTTGATGTGTGTATACGAATAGAACCACCCACACTTAAAAACCTAATATGCTCACTAGGAATTTTGTTCGATTAATATATATATATATATATATATATATTAGCGATGATTAACCTTCTCAATAATATAACTGTCTTATGTGCAAATTCCCTTGTTCTTTATATTTTCACGAGAGTTATAGGGTTTTGGTCTTTTCTAATCAGAATCATGCCAAAAGGGAGACCACGAAAGAATCTATAGTCCACAGACCAGATGTCGGATAACTTGGCATCAGAGCCAAACATACCTGAAGGGTCGACACCACCACAACCTACGATTAGTCGATCAGTTTTAGGACCACCAAATAGGGAGCCTATGGAGGATCTGATCACAGTACTACGTAGTCTAGCAGAGCGTATGGGCAATGCGAATGCGACTACTGTACCGGTAGAGCCAAGAGAAGACGTGAATCGAGTAATCGAACTCTTTCGACCCTTTAACCCACCGGTTTTTAGCGGGAAAGGTGAACCGGCAGATACTGAAGAATGGCTGAGAGCTCTTAACCGGCTATTTGCTCATTTGATCTGCACCGAAGCACAAAAAATTTCTTGTGCAATATTTCAATTCACGGAAGAAGCCAGCCATTGGTGGGAATCGTATAGTCGGACCCTGACCATGGAAATGGAAAATGAGATGACATGGGTGGAGTTCAAGGAGATCGTTATGCAGAATTATCTACCTCAATCTTACCGAGATAGGAAGGAGATGGAGTTCCTACATCTCCATCAAGGAACTATAACGGTGGGTGAATATGAATGAAAATTCAACCAGTTGAGTAGATACGCAACTCATCTGGTTGACACAGAGGTAAAGAAAGCAAGACATTTCTGTCGAGGACTACGCCCGGATATTGGTGCAATATTGGCAGGGCAAGGAGAGACGACGTACACGGAAATGGTTGAAAGGAGTTTGGAAGTGGCTTCACGTATGCGTACGGAAATTATGGTCCCGAAAAGACCAATGGAGGGACCGGGAAAAAGAAAGTGGAGTGGCCCGAATCAGTACAGGGACCTAAACCCAAATAAGCAACCCGCAATTGGAAACACTTCAAGTGCTCCTATGACGAATACCAGACTTTCTTGTTTCCAGTACGGGAAGAATCATTCAGGACAATATTTGCTTAGGTCGGGGTGATGTTATTGGTGCAAGGAACCAGGGCACAATAGAGATGTTTGCCCAAAACAGCCACGTGAGGGCCCAACTATAGAGACGAGGTCCAACTTGGGAAGAGCTCGCGCCTTTGCTCTCACCTGCAATGAAGCTGCTGATGAGCCAGAGACTATGACAGGTATGTTATCAGTTTATAACTTACCTGCACTTGTCTTATTCGATACCGGGGCAACTCATTCTTTTATTTCCGTCAAGTTTTATAATCTTTTGGGATTAGAAATTTTTTTGGTAGATGATAGCACCCTAGAGGTTAGTATACCTTCGGGAAAAACTGTAAGGACCCAACGAGTGTGTCGAAACTTAGGGATAACCTTTGAAGATAAAACCCTCTATGCTATATTGCACGTGTTGGAGATGAAGGACTTTGATGTAATCCTAGGGATGGATTGGCTTAAAAATAACCATGCCAAAATCAAATGTCACCAGAGGGAAATTCTTTTCGAACCACATGAGGGTGAAAAGTTTACGTTCTTCAGAACTCATTTTGGGTTAAATCTTAAGGTTATTACGGCAATGCAAGCCGTAAAGTTGCTCAAGAGAGAAGAATGTGAGGTGATGTTGGTTAATTTGGTGGATCCTCAGCAAAAACCAGATCCCATTGATGGAGTTCCAGTGGTGAATGAATTCAAGGATGTCTTTCCGGAGGAGTTACCTGGACCACCACCAGATAGAGAAGTGGAGTTCGGGATAGAACTGGTGCCTGGATCTGCACCAGTGTCTAAAGCACCGTATCGGATGGCACCAAAAGAACTACATGAATTAAAGTTCAACTACAAGAACTTATAAAGAAAGGTTTCATCCGCCCAAGTGTATCACCATGGGGAGCTCCGGTGCTATTCGTAAAGAAGAAGGATGGAACTTTCCGAATGTGCATAGATTACCGAGAGCTAAACAAAAGGACCATAAAGAATAAGTATCCTCTACCTTGAATTGAGGATCTGTTTGATCAGCTAAGAGGTGCGAGTGTATTCTCAAAGATCGATTTAAGATCCGGATATCATCAAGTGAAGATTAAGAAGGAAGATATATCCAAGACCGCTTTCCAAACAAGGTATGGTCACTACGAGTTTCTAGTGATGCCTTTTGGATTAAGCTATGCACCAGCAGTTTTCATGGATATGATGAATCGTGTCTTCCACCCGTATCTCGATCGTTTCGTGATAGTAATTATTGATGATATTTTGATCTACTCAGACAACAAGACGCACCATGAAGAACATTTAAGAATCGCATTAGGGATTTTGCGAAGGGAAAAATTATACGCAAAATTCAAGAAGTGCGAGTTCTGGTTAAACAGAGTATCTTTTCTTGGACACATTGTGTATGAAAAAGGAATAGAAGTGGACCCTGCCAAGGTAGAAGCGGTTAGTAACTGGAAGGCACCGGTGAATGTAAACGAGGTGTGAAGTTTTCTCGGGTTGACAGGATATTATAGGAGATTTATTGAAGGATTCTCTAAGATCGCTACTCCCATGACCCGGTTGACTCGGAAGGATACGAAGTTCCAATGGACTGATCAGTTTGAGAAGAGTTTTCAAGAGTTAAAGAGAAGACTAATTACTGCACCAATATTGGTAGTTCCGGATGGAACGAAAGGATTTGTAGTCTACAGTGATGCATCCAAACAAGGGTTAGGATGTGTTTTGATGTAACAAGGAAAAGTGATAGCTTATGCATCAAGACAATTAAGAATCCATGAGCAAAATTATCCAACTCATGATTTGGAGTTAGCGGCTGTAGTGTACGCACTTAAGATTTGGCGACACTATCTATATGGAGGGAAATGCGAGATTTACACTGATCATAAGAGTCTGAAGTATTTCTTTGAGCAAAAAGAACTAAATATGAGGCAACAGAGATGGTTGGAATTGGTAAAGGACTATGACTGTGCAATCCTTTACCATCCGGGAAAGGCGAATGTTGTTGCCGATGTGCTTAGCCAAAAGAGATCTGGAGAGGTAATATGTCAACTTACCAGTCAAGATACGTTGGCAAGAGAGATGGCTCGGTTAAGTTTGGAGATAGTTGTACCACCAAACAGTATCAAGGCTAGGATTACAGCTTTGACAGTACGACCCACTTTACGGGAACAGATAATAGAAGTCCAACAACGTGACAAGTTCCTACAACGAATAAAGGAACGTCTGGAGAAAGGAGGAGCAGAAGGGTTTATGAAGTTCGCCGATGGAGCTATTACATTTAGAGTAAGACTTTGCGTGCTAAAGAACGATGAGCTGAGAAACAGAATTCTGGATGAATCACATTCCACTAAGTACACAGCCCATCCTAGAGGCACAAAAATGTATCAAGATCTCAAGAAAATTTTCTGGTGGCGAAACATGAAAGATAACATTGGAGTTTTTGTTAAAAGATGTCTTGTCTGTCAGCAAATAAAAGCGGAACATCAACGACCAGGAGGGATGCTAGTGCCACTGGAAATACCAGAATGGAAATGGGAGCATATCACCATGGATTTTGTTGTAGGATTACCCTAGAACAAGACAAGGAAACCAGGCAGTATGGGTAATTGTGGATAGATTAACTAAATCTGCGCATTTCCTGCCAATCAAGATGACTTTCGAGATAGATAGGCTAGCACGAATCTATTTAAAGGAGATAGTCCAACTTCATGGAGTACCGATTTCTATCGTTTCCGATAGAGATCCTCGTTTTACATCTCGTTTCAGGTATAGCTTACAAAAGGAATTAGGGACCAAGCTAGCCTTCAGTACAACTTTCCATCCACAGACAAATGGATAAACGGAGCGGACAATCCAAACTTTGGAAGATATGCTGAGAGCTTGCGCGCTAGATTTCCATGGGAGTTGGGAGGAACATCTGTTCCTGGTGGAATTCGCCTATAATAACAGCTATCAGTCCACCATAGGAATGGCACCTTATGAAGCGTTATATGGTAGGAAGTGCCGATCACCCATTTGTTGGAACGAAGTAGGCGAGAAGAAAGTGTTAGGGATGGAGTTAATGGACCAAACGATAGAAGTCATAGAAAGAATTCGAGCAAGGATAAAAATGACACAAGATCGACAGAAGTCCTACGCCGATAAAAGAAGAAGAGAACTAAAGTTTGAAGTAGGTGAAAAGTTTTTCTGAAAGTATAGCCTACTAAAGGAATCTATTGTTTTGAAAAGAGGGGTAAGTTAAAACCAAGGTATATAGATCCGTATGAAGTTCTTGAACGGATAGGTGAGGTAGCGTACCGACTTGCATTACCTCCAGATTTCGCAAGCATCAACGTATTTCATGTATCTATGCTACAGAAATACGTATTTGATCCGAGCCACATAATTCATCAAGAAAGTATTGGACTCGAGAAAGACATGTCTTATGAAGAGACTCCTATTACGATATTAGATAGAAAGGTGCTTAAACTTAGAACCAGAAATAAAGTCTTAATAAAGGTGCAATGGAGTCAACACTATCCCAATGAGGCCACGTGGGAGGATGAAAGAGAGATCATTTCGAAATACCCGAATCTATCTTACTTGGGTACGTTTTAAATTTCGAGGATGAAATTTCCTTTAGGAGGGAAGAATAACATCCAAACTAGATGTAGTTATAAATATATACATAAATGAGTTTATAGCATATTAAAATTCACTTAATTACATAAAGTAAAAGCCCATTTGTTGTTCCATTTTATTTATTTTGATCCAAACCAAACTTCAATTTTTTTTTTTTTATTGTTTAGCCCAATAATTTGGCCCATGATATATTTTTTTTTAGCTCATATAAGTGAGAAGAAAACTTGGCATTTGCTTCTTTACTTCCAATATTTGCAACCCACGTGTATTTATCACTTTTTGGGTCAAGTTGGACAAGGATAAACTATACCTTTTTTCTTTCCCATTTCATTTTCATCTTCTTCTCCATTTCATTATCAGTTTTTTGGCAAGATTGTGGGTTGAGTAAGGGGTAAAGCTTTATTACAAAATTTTTGTTCATTCATTTGTTGATTGTGTATCTATTTATTTTGTATAGATATATATCAATCTTTGTATCTCTCTCTCTCTCTTTCTCTCTCTCTCTCTCTCTCTCTCTCTCTCATTCTCTATCTCTCTCTGGTTTCCGCCGACTGCCGCCGCTGTCCAAGGGGCGGCGCCGTGCATAGGTGTGGGGAGCAGCACCGCCGACGGTGGCGTTGCATGTGTATGTATGGCTCTGTGTGTGTGTGTGTGTGTTGTGCGTGTGTGTGCATGTGTTTTGGTGTGCTGTTGTGTTGGGGGGCGCCACCGTGAGTGACGGCGCCGTGCTGGGGGGCTGAGCCGGCGACAGGCTAGTCGCCGGCAAGGGGTTTAGCAGCGACAGGGGGTGGCTGGGAGCAGGGGAGGGAAAGGTGGGGGTGAGGGTTAGTTTAAAATTTTGATTTTTGTTCAAGGACCTATATGCAATTTTTTCCAAATTCTTGAATTGTTACTTTCAGCCCCTAAAGTTATGTAATATTGCATTTTGATCCTTGTTTTAGCTGAAATTATAATCGAACTTTAGAACTACACCGAAATTATATTATGAAACCAAAATTTAACGATAAATGTATTTAGATTATTGTATTGCGTTATAGACATTGGTTTTAATCCACGATTTATACGAACAACGAATTAAACTTCAAAATAGAGAAACACCCTAGTTCGTTCAAGTTATACCTTTATTTAAGAACATTCGATTAATATCGTATATTAGGAATTTAATATTGCAAGTATTCTATAGATATTTAAGTTAGAGACTAAGTCAACTCCTAAAACTTGTAGGAAATACGAACAAGGAACCGGAGTAAGGAAGCGTGACAACGGAAGCTTTTTGGACATGGGTTACTATATTTGAAGGTGGGGGTAAATGCTTATCGTTTACGGCTTTATTTTAATGAACATGATTAAATGCGAATATGCTATATGTGATTATGGTACTTTATGAGATTTGAACGTTGACCTTCAGCGTTTATTTCCAATATAATGTGATAAATGTGCATTGTTAATGATAATGTTGGAATTCGATTCACGGCGGGTTAAATACCCGAAGGGTTTCACAGATGGCCCTTTTCATGCTGGACTTAAAGACTCCAGTTTTCATGGCGGTCTAGCTATCCGAGGGTTTCAATATGGTCCACTTATGTTGGACTTAAAAACTCCAATTTCATGCCGGGCTTAAAGACCCGAGTAATGTTATGATAATTTATTATGGTTATGTGCAATGAATTTTTGATGATTGAAATAATGTGTTTACTTGTCTCCTTTTCCACCCCACTGAGTGATTTTTCTTGCACTCACCCCTTTCATGATTTTATTGCAACAGATAAATACTAGTACGGAGGAAGGCGAAACAGAACGTGTGATACTTTTGCATGTATAAAAGGATGTATATTTTATATCAGTATGTTCTGAAAAATATTAGTTTATGTTATGAAACTTATTAACTTTCCGCTGTAAATTTTTCTACAACTCTTTTTACTTTACGAATGTTTGAATTTAGTGATGTTTCTGTTACTTATCTTTTGTCGAAATTTTATATATCGCTGCACTCCCCTTTTCTTTTTAAGAATTTCTGCGTGTACTCTGATTTTAAGATATTTTTTTTTTGTAAAATGTTTTATTTATGAAATATTCGAAAATGGGGTGTGACAGTCTCAATTCGTATATAACATGAAATTTAAGGGAAAATTTGAACTTATCAATTCATGTAATAATAATAATACGTTGAAGTACATTTGAAATATAAATGTAATATTAATATTTAATTGTCCCCAAATCGTCTCCATATGTGTTTTACTAAATCCGCTCGAAGTTGGTGATGTATTTGATTATCACGTAGCTAGGAATTTCTTTGAAGATACTCTTGAAATTTTTCGTGTGATCCATTTACTGGTTGTATAGGCTCATCACGTTCGTCGTTGTACCAATTCGTGATTAATTCTCCCTCGTCTTCAACAATCATGTTGTGCAAAATAATACATTTTAACATTATATGTCTCAATCTTTTCTTATACCAGAAACGAGTTGGTCCTCTGATGATTGTCCATCGTGCTTGTAGTACGTCACATGCCCGCTCAACATCCTTTCTTACTGCTTCTTGTTTTTCCTTAAACAATCGTCTTTTCACATCTCCGGAAAGGGAAAAGCTTTGACAAACGTCGCCCATTCTGGATAGATTCCATCTGTTAAATAATATCTCATTTTATATTGTGAACCATTCACAATAAAGTTAGTCGTGGGTGCGTATCCTTGTAATACTGTGTTGAACAAATGTCTCCGCATTCGAATGAACAAATGTTTCACGTTTTTGTTTGATTTGAAAGGAATTTGATAGATTTGAGAACAAAATGAAAGTCTAGTGGAATTTAATGCCAAGTTGGAGTCGAAATAGGGAGTCGATAATGAGCAGTTATGGAAGATACCTTCAAGGATATACCACTAATACCTTATGGATACACCAATAATACCTCATGAGTATATAACTAATACCAAACTAATAATATTTTTGGGGATACGGTGTATCGGGGGTATGCAAGTTTTTGCCTTTCATTTTAATTTAAGTAAATACTACTTCCGTCCCGGTTGAACTTGTCTAGTTTCATTTTTGTGACATTTTAAGATTATCTTTTGCTTTTAAGTGACATTTTTGTAATAAGTATAAAATATGAGGATATTAATATTTGACTTTTGTTTCAATTTATGGGCTGACAAGTTCAGTTGTGACAAACTAAAATGGCAAATAGACAAGTTGAACTGGGATGGAGAGAATAAAAACAACAGATTAATAAACAAGACACAACCCTAATACTTCTCTAAGCCTGGTAGGACAACTGTTCTTCAATTTCTCCTTCCCTTTTTCTTTTATTTTCTTAATTTTCTCATTTGGTTTATTACTATTAATGATGTGAGTCATCACGCATCAAATGAAACACATCCCTTAACTCCTTACTCTAGATATTAATCACCACCTCTTCTAATTATATTACATTATGTATTAATTTTATATTAATGTTTAGTATGACATGTATTTCTATCATAGTTCTATTTATATATGTCTATATGTATATTTATACACTTCACGCGCAGAAACACACACATATATATATATATATATATGTATATTATATGACTTATATATTAGAGTTTATATTATAATTCATAATATATAACTTTTACCAATAAAATTTTATATTCTAACCAACGTATAAAATATAGATATTGGCACACTTAATTTCTCATCTCGATATAATCTTTAGCATATAAATTATCAATTACTAATAATAACATATAAATCCAAGATTTAATAAGTTTAAATAAATAAAATGCACAAATTACATGGTATCATTGTAAATCTAATATCACAAATATCACAAAAAAATATGCAATAATTCATAAAATGTATGGATGCATTAGCTATATTGGTTAGTGAGTAACAAGAGGCTTGGGTTTCACAAGACAACACTTAATATGAAACATAATTAAAACTTCAAAACGACGTTTATTATAAAGACAGAGAGAGTAATATAATATTATAGACACATGCTAATCATAATAAATGTTTTATTATTTCTACAATCAAATAATTTAATTAAATGAATATTATTATACTTTTAAAATGAACTGATATATATCATATTACTTTATATTTGATGATTGATTAATTAAAGAAGTAAAATGTCAAATAATTATATTGATTTTTTGAGATGGCACCTCTGAAAATTCATCCATTTAAGAAAATAATAAAATCATTCGAACTAATTAATCGATAAATTCCAAATGCATATGCAATAAATTTTTTCTCTATTATATATAATATATATTCAAATATCATATAAAGAGAGACACGAAGAAACACAAAGATTCATCCACATCCAAATACACAAGCCACATCTTGATATTTTCTTGTTCGATATTTTCTTTTGTTTATTTATTTCTAGACATAGGTTAATTAGATTCAATTCTCTCAATTCAATTCGGTCACCTAGATAAAATTAGGTAATCTAATTATGTAGTTAACATCGTTCTAATTCACTAGTCTCTGTGGGATCGAAATTAAATTAGAAATAAAATCAAAACAATACAAATCTAGTCAAAAAGAAAAATAAACATATGCATGCATGTTGAAACAAACAATAAATATCATTTGGTGAAATATTAAAAATACTATTAAAATACCACATAATACAAATTATACTAACTCTTCTTATCTTCTTAAATTTTTGTTCATACTATGAACAAAAATGAAATTTGTTCATACCTTTGAACAAAAATGAATTTTGTTCAACAAACTATAACAAAAAATACAAATTTATTATTATAATAATCAATTTTTCTCTCTTTCTCTCTCTTCAATAATTGTTTATTATTACTTTTTCAAAACATGACTCACACCTTTATAACACCAATAAAAACACACACATATTAACTCTTTACATTAACAAAATTTTGTTTTTGTTAATCACAAATTTTTGTTTACAAATGCTTATGCTCTTAGCCTTCTTGGATGCACCGTCAGAATCGCGCTTCCACTCAACGCAACAATCTGCCCCGTTTTGTCCAACGTTAACGGCGCTCTTGTCGGAATTATTGGCCCTATTACCCTTTCTTTAAATCAACTCATTGCTACTGTGTTGGGCTTAGTAAAAGTGTCCCTCTAATTCACTTATGACTATTAATATCCTAGCATCAAGCAACCATGCATGTTCTTATGTATCATGCAAATGAATAACTAGCTTGTTTCGATTTAATTTTCTTCATTTCCGCTTTTCCTTTTGTATATCACACCTTGAATAATTAATGGAGAGTTTAAGTTGAGTTTTAACTTGATTTTTGGTTCATTTATTTAGTTTGTGCAATATATATTTATTTCTATGATGCTTGCTTTAAGGAAATTAAATGTGAATCTAATTCCTTTAACTTGGGTCCTCATATTTTGACCATTGATTTTATGGGTTTGTTATTATAACATCCTGGTCCTTTACATTTTAATTGTTTTTTTTTTTTTTAATTTAGTAAATCGGAATTTCATGGCAATAACGCTGAGCCTAGTGTTGGTATGCTCATGTAGCTCTTTAGTAAATTCTAACATCCCATAGAAAATTACAAATTTATAACCTTTTTTTTTTTTAAGTTTTTCATTAATAAATGACACTAACTTTTCAATTTGAACAATATTTGAATAAGAAACCGAAATCATTTCAGCAAATATAAAAAGCCCTGAATCTCATGCAGTGAGACAACCCAATATATGGGATTTTGGGTTTCCTTTTTAAAGCACTTAAATTGAAAGTTAATCTTTCATTGATAAATGACCTAATGATAGTGTTCTAAATGAACAAAATAAATTAATGAATGAAAAATGTCCTATTTAAGGTGCATGAATCAATTTTCACTCACCTTAATTAAAGAGCACATTCAATTATATTTTGAGCAAGACATAATGCGTAGCCAAGAGTTTCGATCAAAATGCTACATGTCTTATTTTATTGCATGATTTTTTATTGTTACCCTATAACTAATAGTATATGTTTTGCTTTGCAACAAATTTCAGACTTTGGTCCTTAAATAAAACCTTATATGTCCATTGTATTACAGCATTATAATAGGAAGGATTCCTAGAAATTGATCAATTCGGGGTTCAAGTATTTGTTCATCACTTCAAGAGTCGTCAATTAAGCTGATAAGAACATTATATAATTTGGAACATCTATTAAGCAAGTGAATACTCTTTTAATTTTTGTCTTATTAATAATTTCTTGAATATATATTTGTAGTCCCTTCACGAAATAAATTAAATTGAGTGTGTGTGTATATATATATATATATATATATAATTAGGTTAATTTCAATTTTCATCATGTATGTAAGGTTCTTTTCATTTCTTTAACAACCAAGTGTATCTTTTCCAATTTAGGTTCTATATGTTTCAACTTTTTACAATTTCAGTCAATTTTTATAATTTTGGTTCCAGTATGTTTCAATTATTTTCAATTTCAATGCAATTTTGATCGGAACTCCCAAAATTATCGATGTCACGTGAGATTTCCCCATAGCAAAATTGAATTGAAATTAATTGGGAAAATTTGAAACATATGTGAACAAAAAAAACGTATCAAAATTGGAAAACTTATATGCATGAAAAGAGCCATACGCACAAACATGAAAAAGTCATAGCAGCCCAACCTAACGCCCTATATGTCTGCTTAATTCGAAAATCAAACTTGCCAAATTTCAACATATATATCCCCAAAGACATTTAAGAATATAATTAATGTCAAAACCAAAAGGCAAAAAAAGTAAACAAAAGCAAGAAAGAAGAGTAGTATAAATAAGGGCTCTTTGCTTGGAAGAAACTAGAGTTTTACCCACACATAAATTCTCCACACATAAGATGTGCGGTTACTTTGTCACACATAATTCCAATTTGTGTGGCTAATGATATAAGCCTAATTTATTATTTCCGCACACGTTAATTTGACTAATTCTCCAAATGAATTGCTCACACATTTTATATATGTAATTTTGTGTCGCTGAAAATATAAGATTTGCCTACACATATTTACATATGTCAAACATGTGTGGTTATTTAATATGTCAATTATGTGTGGTTGATATTATAAAGTTTTTATAATTTAAAAAATGATATATATTAGCACAAATCCAGTTATTGGCACAAAAATCTAGGAAATCTTTAATTCATTTCCCACCAAATAATGTTTACGTAGATTTAAGATTTTAGAAAATCTAAACTCCCAAATTTTCTCCTATATCTCCTAACGGTTAATGATGATTTGATCCTTCATTCTTCATGGGCTGCGATAGATCAATCTTATTCTCATAATCCTCAAAATTTGTTTTGCAAGAATATTGACATATATAGTATCTCAAAGCAGTTGTTGATTGTAGTTGTGAAGATTGATTCCAAATTTATAAGTATCTAATGCCTAGCCTATGGATTAATTCACCAAGATTACGATATGCTTTGGTTCTTTAAATACATTAATTAATTAATTCAGAGATTTCAAGCGGCTCTGGCTCCTATTCGTTTCTCAATTTCTGTACTAGGTGAGTTTATTAATTGTCTGATTAGAGGATTGTGATTTGTGGGTATATTTTATGTTTGATTGTTCTTTTTTGTTGCAGATTAAAAGAAAGACTTAGAGATCATTATTATAATAATAATTCTTATTGTTGTTAGATTTCTTTCGTCATTTTCTCTTGGGATGGATTTTTAAACAAATAAAGGTAATGTATTTTCTGTGCTCATTTGATTTAATCAATATTTGTATAGAAAACAAAAAAATAGATTTACGATTTTTTTATATTAAATTTGCCTTTAGATTTATATAAACCATAAACCTTTTATTTTTATTTTAGAATGGAACTTTTTGACCTGAATATTTTAGAGGATGATCAATTTAGTTGGACTTATATTAATGTAGAGGTTAAAAAGTAAGTAAAATATCAATTCTCGGTAAAACTATCATTTTCAGAGGAAAAGAGAAAACTACTCCCTCCGTCCCGCTTATCTTTGCCTACTTTCCGTTTTTGGACGTCCCAGCTAACTTTGTCAGCCAAAAAATGGCAATAAAAAAATTACGATCTTACCCCTCAATTTCTTTCATTTTACTTACTTTACACTCAAAAAGCACACATTAATTACAAAACTGTCACTCAAAAACATTAAAATAACACATCACATCAAAGTCAACAGTTTTTTCTTAGAATTCGTGCCGGTCAAAGGTGGCAAAGATAAGCGGGACGGAGGTAGTATATACCAAATAAAAGCTTGCAAAACTAAGATTATGTTTGGCAGCTTATTCATAATTATTTTGAGAAACTTTAGGGCATTTTAGTTTGCAAAGAAGAGAGAATATCTAATTAAAAACAATTGTTGCTTATAGTTTTGAAGATTTCAAATTTAAAGGCTAGAGCTAGAGTATAAACAATTTGTACCTTGTGTCGTTGTGCATATAGTGTAAGGTACTCCTAGTTCGATTTCAGTCATTTATTTTCTTCATGACCCAAAGATACGAGTTTCACTCCAATACAAAGATGAATCTCAAAAATTGAGTTATTAAAATTATGTTTAAACCTTTTTATTGAATGAAAAATTGAAAGTGATTAGGATTATTTGTTAATCAGTGCAATAGTGTTGTAGAATATATTCATTAAAATATTTTTAATTGTTCAATGTCATGGCATCAAAAGGTTATTAATTTTGAGTCCATTAAATTAGTGAAAATGTAGGTTGCAACTAATTTTTGTCATGAAAAAGTTAAAAGAGATTTTAGCTTTATGTTTAGAAAAAAATATGTGATTGTTTTGTCCTATAATCAGATACTTATAACAAATTTTTTATTTTTTATAGGTTCTTAAATGCATTTATTTGTTCAATTATTCATGCTGGTCGAAGAAGATTGATTTTTGTGAAGGTTTTAGCTGGGAATTATATTCATAAGAAATCAGGTAATGATTATATATATTTCTATTACAACACTTATTTCATCAGAATTTGGTGATGAGTAAATATATATTTTGTGATTGTTCTTATTTTATATCTTTTAAATTAATTATATTGATATATAGTCTGATGATATGAATGAACTTTATTAACCCTGTTACATTCTAAGAAAATAGGACAAATATAATTGTTGGAAGGTGTAAAATCCTATCACATTGTATCATTTAAATTTATGTGTTGCTTCTAATAATTTAGTTTTATTAATCGATTGTAAATTTATTAGAAATTAAACGTAGGCTTAATAGAAATTTCAGTAGGAAAATTGAAAATGGGGAACAAATTCTAGGAGCACTCTATTTCATACTTATCCTATAAAGATAATATACATCAGCTTAATACATTATTCATGAAGGCCTACATTAAATTATATATACACACTCTTTAATACTCTAGTATTATGTCTAATTGTATAAAACTGGAAATTGATGTATTTTCTAGTTCCTTTGAGAGAAGAATTCAAAATGGTATTGTGGATATTATATTTTCAGAAGCATGCAATGCTATTTATGATGTGCATTTAGATTATATTAAAATTAATGAAATAGAAAAATCATGAACATGTTTAGATTTAATTCATGTTTCTTGAATTAGATTGTTCAGTTAGGTATATGTTATGGATCATCAATGGGTAAAGAATTGGAATCGTGTATCGCTTGAGTATGTGGAAGGATCGGAATCAAGGAGTTTATAAATGTTGTCAAGCAGAATTTAAACTCTATGGGGCTAACTTTATGCCCTTGCTTCAACTGTCTCAATACGAGGCTGCAAAGCATTGATACAATTAGAGCTCATTTGATTAGCGTCAAAATCGATGACTCATACACATGATGGATCTTCCATGGTGAGGAAGAATTTGATGAAGAAGCTGGGGTCAATGAAGATTCTGTTAATGAGGAATCTGACGACTTACGAGCAGGACTTCATGATGCTATTGGTGAACAATGTTTTAATATTGGGCCTATAGATGATACTGATAGAACTCAACAATCACCTATTGAAGATGCTCGATATGAGAAGAAAACACACTTGGAGGGATGAAAACACATGAATGTCATGTATTACTTCAAAAAATACTACCAGTTGCAATCCTCCCATTTTTAGAAAAGAAAATAAAGTCCACTTTGATTGAGTTTTGTCAATTCTTTCAAAAGTTATGTCCAAAACTCTTTATGTCAGTGAAATTGAGGATATGAAGGTCGGGATTGTTATCTTACTGTGCAAACTTGAGAACATATTTCCATTGGCATTTTTCACCATCATGGTTCACTTATGTGTGCACTTGCCAGAACATGCATTATTGGGAGGACCAGTAAATCAGAGATGGATGTTCGGCATTGAGTGTCGTATGTGTACATATAAGGGATATGTCCTTAACTTTGCACATCTTGATGGTTCTATTTCTGAAGCATATGTTGTTGATGAGACTATTACATTTATATCTCGTTATCTACATGATACCGAGACAAGATTTACACGTGTTGAACATAATTGGGATGGATTCAATTCAGAATATAAGATGGAGTTATTCAACAGTAAAGTTCGTACATTTGGGGCACCTAAATTTGGAAAACTAGAAGTTTATATCAATACAGTGCAATGGTATCTTCTCAACAATTGTGGACATGCACTTGATGATTTTATAAAGTAAGTTTTATGCATTTCAATGATATATGATCATTTATATACAATACAATTACTAGTTATTTTAAACTAAGTACTCATTTAGTCTTTAATGTAGTGAGCATAAGGAAATCTTACGCTCGAGAAATATACAAGAAGAAGATATTGATGTTATACAAAAGCATGAATTTCCCATTTGGTTCAAGGAAAAGGTAGATACATCATGTGAGAATATTTATTCTATTTTAAAGTCTAGATTATTATTTACTAATATTAGTTTTCTACATATGGCTATTCTTAGAGTCAATGTTGATCCCAAAGTAAGTGATGATTTGTACTCATTGTCACAATTTCCTGATGATCGATACACTATTTGGAATAGTTTTATTATGAATGGTGTCAGATTTCGATGTAAAGAACGTGACGATAAGTTTAAGACTTAGTGTAGTGGAGTTTGTTCACTAGGTGATGATGGGAATGGAGATATCACTTATTATGGTATTTTACTCGAAATTTTGGAATTGTATTTCCTCTTTCAAAGAAACGGTATTCATGTTTCAGTGCAAGTGGTATAATACCAATTCAAAGGGGAAAATATTATTTATTGAGAACAATTTGACATCAATTGACATTACATCAGATTGGTATGCAGATGATCATTTTATTCTAGCTAGTCAAGCTCAATAAGTTTTTTATTTGAATAATCAGGCTCGAGGAAAGAATTTGGTGGTTGTACAAAAGTAAATCACCGCAACATCTATGAAATAACTGTGCATGAAGATGAAGACAACATGGGCAATGATATATTTCAAGAGGAAGATTCTGGTGAATTACCATGCTTTTGGTGACTACGAGGTAGATGACTCATCTTTGTTAGTTCGAAATGATGTGGATCCAATAACTCTACCTCGTAGTGTGGTGCTTAACCTAAGGACTGAAGAAGTATAAAACTTGCTTGATCATGAATATGATGATGAGGGTAGACTTTTTGTTAATGATGGAACAAGTTTTTATTCAGAGACAGACGATGATTCTGATGATGATCAGCTTGATAATGATGACATGGATTATGCATGACTACTTTATATGACATAGGTTATTTTCATTAACAATTGTAAGTAATTTAATATGAATACATTTATAACTTTATTGTGATATAATTTTAAATTTATGTAGTTTCTACATCACTCTTGGAAAATATGGAAGAGGATGTGTTGGGAGTGGATCACGTGGACGCGGTGGATGATCTATAGATTTTACTGCTCCCTCCACTTCACATTTTGGTTTGACTCAAGGATGAAAATATCACAAAATATTGAGAATATATCGTGGAAATATCACGGATACGGATATTGGGTGTTAATGTTTTTTTTTCCTGGGTATCGCGGATATGTCGCAAAATATCGATATCGATTTCGATATCGGTTCAGTGTAGTACAAAATTGGATGGAAATTGGGAAATATCATGGATATATCGTAAAATATCGCATGCATATTAAAATGAGCGATTTTGATTCAAAAAATTGAACTATGTGATTTTTGTTTTTACTTTGTATTGTGTATTTTGTTTGATAGTAGAAGGAATATATTCTCTTCTCACATCAATATTTCATATCCATATTTATAGCATCTTTCATCAACCCTGATCCAAAAGTAGCTGCCATGGCTCATGATTATGACATTGATGTTAATAAAGTGTTACAACAAGAAGTTGGTCATACATCTTCTACTTCAAAATCAAATAGCTCTACTGATGGAGGAAATAGTGATGGTGGAAATGATGACAATGATGATATGTTTCAAACTAAGTGTTATTGAGTCTATTCACTGGTGAGGCCGAGTTTAGTCATGCGACACAAGATATGGATCATGGAAGCAGAGAAGGAGGTCTAGGGATAGGGGCTATTGGAAAAGAATACACTAGAAGACGTGCTTGAAATCAAGAAGAAAGTTCATCTCTTGATATTAAACGAATTTCAGTCAGTTTTGATTCCATGAATATAGGTAGCAATGAACATAGTGATATGTCTCAAGATTCATATGTTGCTGACACATTTGAAAGTTCACAATTTGGTTGGAGTACTCGAGATGTTTTTTATCACCCACCTCCTCAAATGTCGTATGGAAATCAAAATGAGTATCAACAATATGATTGGATTAGTGTATACTATCCAATTCATGGTAAAGCAGTTGGACGAGATAGAACAACTTATGAATGGCATGTGCATAACTATATTAATAAGTACTCTAATGTGATGAGTTGGTATCAGTATTGCTTGGATCAAGATGACATTCCATCTACTATGTTTGAACCTCATAGATCATCCTTTTGGTACTAGTGTATTGTGTGATGTAATTTTAGTAATTTTGTCTTGTATTATGTAATATATTATCAGTTTTCATTCGAAAAACAGTATTTATAATGCTTATTATCTATATGTTAGTTTTAAATATATTATTTTAATGTGATTTTGAGTGGAATATATGTGTAATGAAGTGTAAAAATAATCCCTAAAATTTCATATTATATTTCCAGAATTTTAATAAGATTTCCGATGTTTTTTCAAATTTTTTGCGATATCGATATGAGATATCGATATATCCATCGATATATTCGTAAAATCAAAGTTGCGATACGACATGCGATATCTATATTTTCATCCTTGGTTTGACCTCATCCATACTTGTTAACATAAAATGTTTATGATTTTATTATTTTTTGGTATTTGACTTTTATTTATGTGTAACTTGTCTCTAATTATATATCCACTGGTCCATCTCTGCAGTTACCACAAACTGGTAAGCAGATTATCAAAATATATTAAACTAATTTATTTCAATTCTTATAATGATCTTTATTATCAGCTTTGGAATATAATTTATCTAACTTCTTCATTAATCTCTTCTTTCTATTCATCAGGAGAATCACAATCTGATTAGTAAACTATAACATAACCCTCATTAGCATAAAAGTTTTATGATATATTTTTTATATATAAATTATAATTCATATTATGTTGATAGTGTTACTGAACAATCCTTTGGCTCCAACAAGTGGACGTGGTGGTCGTGGCGGACGTGGTGGTCGTGGCGGACGTGGTGAGCGTCTCACAGAACCTATCGATCCATCCACACATCCTGGTTTGATGAGTAAATATTTTTAATTTAACAAAAAATTTAATCTTTACAACTAATGTGTCTGATTTTCATTTTTTATATATCTTGTTCTTAATTTATTCATAGGTCGAGCTCCTCCACTGATACCACAAAATGGTTAGAAAATCAATAGAAGTTATTATTAATGTATATGAAATTGATTTTTTTCAATATCATCCTTATAATCTTTTTTCAACTCTTTATTGTTTGACGTTTTCTTATCCATTAGGATAACCATAAGCTTGTAGTATATCACATTTTAATTATCATAAGCATGAAAGCCTGGAAGATGCATTTTATCACATAAATTAATTGTTTTTACAGTGCATTCTCCAATAGTGAACAATCCTTTAACTTCAAGAGATGGATGTGGTGCACGTGGAGTACTTGGTCGACACACATTACCAATTACCCCTTCTACTGTCACACCCCATTTTCATCTTAGCCTAAATAAAACGTTTTATCATTTGACTTTCACATAATCAGATCAGTTTACGCATCAATTTAAAAAAAAAAAAAAGGGAGTGCAGCAATCTTTAGAGATTCCAAAAAAAAAAAAAAACAGAAAATGTAACAAAACATCGTCAAATCTATATATCCGTAAAGTAAAAAGAGTTGTAGAACATTTACTGCGGAAAGTTAACTAACTTCGTAACATAAAACAACTGTTTCAGAAAAAGCTGATATATGAAAATATACATTCTTATTTACATGCAAAAGATATTAGACAAGCTGTTATTCCTTCCTCCGTACCAGGGTTTTTCTGTAGCAATAAAATCACGGAAGGGTTAAGTGCAAGAAAAATCACTTAGTGGGGTGGAATAGGGGTGCACATAAGCACGTCATTTACAGTCATCAATTATTCACTACACATTATCATAATGAATCGTCATAACATTTACTCAGGTCTTTAAGCCCGGCATGAATTTGGAGTTTTTAAGTCCAACATAAATGGGCCATATTTGAAACCCTCGGGTAGCTAGCCAGCTATGAAATCTGGAGTCTTTAAGTCCAGCATGAAAGGGTCATATTTGAAACCCTTCGGGTATTTAACCCGCCGTGAATTGGAATTCCACCATGAACATTAACATTATATATATCATATTAATTTGGAAATGAACGCTGAAGGTTAACGTTCAAATCCCATAAGAGCATCATAATCAATTAAATCACACATAACACAGTTGTATTTAATCGAACTCATTCACATTATTATAAAGCAGATAACAACAAGAATTTACCCCACCTCTGAATACAGAAATCTCAGCAAAAAGCTTCCGTTGGCACGCTTCCCTACTCCTGTTCCTTGTTCGTATCTCCTACAAATTTTAGGAGTTGGCTTAGTCTCTAACTTAAGTATCTATAAAAAATACATACGGTATTAAATTCCTAAGATATGATAATAGTCGAAGATTCTAGGATAAAAGTGTAACTAAATAAACTAAGGTTTTTCTCTCCTTTGAACCTTAGTTCGTTGTTCGTATCAATCGTGGATTAAAACCAATGTCTATAACGCGGTACCGTAATATAATATACTTATCGTTGAATTTTGGGGTCGTAATACAATTTATGTATAGTTCTAGAGTTAAATTACAATTTCAGCATAATTCTAGGGTGAAAGTGCAATTTCAGCTTAATTCAGGGATCAAACCGCAATTTCAATACAATTCTAGGGTCAGTGTGCAGTATAACATAAATTCAGGGATTGAAATGCAATAATTTATAAACTACAGGGGCTTAAATTAAATAAATAGAAGTGCAGGCGCTGAAAGATAATTAAATGGAAACTTGGGAATTTGCAGATAGGTCCCTGCAGAAATCAAATTGGCAAATCAAATCCCTAACCCCTCACCCTCTCCCCCTGCTGCCCAGCCACCCCTGCCGCCGCTTGTCACATTGCCAGCGATGGGCCCGTCACCGGCTCATTCCCTGCATGGCGCCACCGCTCACAGCGTCGCCCCTACCCCAAACCCGCACTCACACACACCTCATGCAGCAACACACACACCTCACGCAATGCCACCGCCGCCCAAGGCGCCGCCTCCTCTTCTTCCTGCGAGACAACAACACACACACACTCACGTAGACATACACACACACACACAACCGCACGACAGCAGCACATGCACACAGCAGTGCCGCCGACCTTCCCCCCGCATGGCGCTGCCGTCCCATGGTGACGCCAACCCTGGACGGCAGCAGTGATCGGCAGCAGACGCGGAGAGAGATGGGAGAGAGAGAGAGAGAGAGAGAGAGAGAGAGATTTACAAGACAAAAATTGAAGAACAACAATCAACAAAAATAGACGAAATGAATTGAATTATTTACCCCTTTTTACACACAAAAATAATCCCCTGCAAAAGCTTGATGAAAGTGAAATGAGGAAGAAGGGGTATTAACCTCTTTCTTTTACAGATGGAATAGAAGGAAAAAACACGTGTAGAGCATTCATGAGCTTTGAATGATGAGAAATATTTTTCCAACTCATGGGTCGAGAACATGGGGTAACTTAATCTTAAGTTGGGCCGAAAATTTAACAACATTTGGGCTTCTTTTTTTTTATCAGGAAATGGGTCATCCCAAAACTATACCCCCATATATATATATATATATATATATATATATATATAAACCATATACTTAATTGGGGTGTTATATCCACACATTCTGGTCTACTTATGTTATTTGTTAATCTAATATTTTTATTTAAGGTTTAAACGTATTAGGTGCTTGAGTTTTCAATTTGTCCAATTTACTACAGATCCATCTCCACAATTCGTGCCACAAGCTAGTTCGTAATTTATTTCAATATTTTTATTAATCTTTTAATTCTCCACTGTTTGTTCTATTTCTTTTCTGGCATAGATACATCTCGATTAATGGAGCAACAACATGGTTAGTAGACATCACAAATGTAATTCTTATAAGCACTAATTTTTTAAAGAAATTACAGTTTTATATAAATTCTTCACATTTTGTTTATAGTGTCGTCTCTTGAAGAGAACAACCTTTCAAATGCTACTGGATCAGATGCATGTGATAAAAATATGTCACGACGTGGAATTACTATTGGTCATGGCGCTCGGAAGGCAATGAGAAGTGCTAAGCGTAGATTGACTGTACAATTTGACTTTTTCTTGTTGCAAGCAATATCTAGCAATTCGGAGTGTTTCAACAATGAAATTGGCTACATTGCACGTAAGAATTGTAGCTTACGGTACACAGATTGGAGACATGTACCCTTGGAAGTTCGAGCACTACTTCAACACAAACTTCTGGTAATCATTTATATATTATGCATTAGATGATGACTTTCTCCGTGATATATATAAAATTAAAGTTTGTTGTTATAAATACAAAATAAAACTTAGATATTAGTAAGTATAAGATAAATCATGTTTCATATTTATCGAATTTAATACTTTTCTAACTTGACAAGAATTATCTTTTTTTTATTTTTTTGAAAACTTTTATTCTCCTTATTTGAATGCAACTTATATATTCTATTTGTATCTTATTTTTAGACATTGTTTGATATTGATATTGATATTGAGGATCGAAATGTTCAAAAGGTTATTGATAAACAAATGTAAGAAGCTTGGAAAGGATTCGAGTTTAAGTTGCATGATCATTTCAAAAAAATCGGTGGAGAACAAGATCTAGTAATGACAAAAGATAAGTGCCCTGAGGAAGTTAGCAAAGAAGACTGGGAATATCTGTGCAATCTTTGGGTTGATCCTAAGTACTTGGTAAAGTATAAATTTTTTAATTATAGTATGGTTATGTTATGGTATATTTAAGATTTCTTAATGAGACCTTTTAATAGGAACGAGCACAACAGAATAGAGATACTCGACTAAGAAGAAAATATGATGCTAGGAATGGATCAATGACTACAACACGTCATCATGTTGTGCATGGAGTTGAATTGAATTCGCTAACAGGTCATATTGAGACTTGGCGCCTCCAAGTTTGGCATCCTGAACATGGTTGGCCATCCCCAGAGATAGAAGCTCTATATGTTACATGAAGATCATGTTTAGTTATTGTTAGGATAAATCACCAAGAAGATCCCAACACTTAGAAGAATACACCACAACTTCAAGAACTTGCAAGAAATGTAAATCAAAAACACAAACCACAACAGCACACAGAGAGATTTACGTGGTTCGGCTTAAAGCCTACATCCACGGGAATAAATGGGGTGGGAGTTATCTCATTAACCGAAGAAACAAAGAACAAGAAAGACTCTGCAACTTTGCATATTACAACTCAACTTTGCTGACTTTCTAGCTCACTTTCACTCACAATATCTCTCTACAAGTAATGTCAATTCGTAAAATAAAAGACCCTTTGTAGTCATATATATAGGCTACACAACACAAAAGAAATCAAGCAAAACGAATCTAAAATGCATTCTGTAGAAGATCTGGAAGTTGGCTAGTTTGAGGCTCTGTTTCGATCTCCGACTGCTTCCAACTGAAAATGACTGCTTTCTTTGCCACATGTCGCCTCCTTATTCGCCAGCAAGAATAGCACTTTTAGTTCAAAACTTAAACCCGATTCTGTAAGTGGAAAAATGCTTCTTTAATGAAAGAGAAATGCGACTTCCATTTAAATCTGAAACATGTTTTAATAAGTGAAAACGCGCCTTTGCTTTCACAACACTCAGACTGTTCCACAACGCTTTTAAAATCGTTGTTGTTTCTACTTAGCCAAAATTCCATCTTTTAACATGCAAGTTTGTTGCATGTTTGATGTATGAGATCCAATCATATACTTACAATCTCCACCTTTTGACTGGATCTCTCATACACTACTCACACTTGTCTGCTAAGTTACCTTGGTTCCCCCTTTCCTTCTTAGACCAATTAGCTCTAAGCATAGCTCAAACTTTGCTGTGGGAAGTGCCTTAGTAAACACATCTGCTGGATTTTCCTCAGATGCTATTTTGTTAACTTTGACTTCACCTTGCTCCACCTTATCTCTGATAAAGTAAAGTTTCACATCTATATGTTTGGTTCTTTCATGGTAGCTCTGATGTTTAGTGTGATGGATTGCACTGTTGTTATCACAGTGAACCACTACACTCTTTTGATAAACTCCAAACTCCTTTAAAATGCCCTTAAGCCAGATTGCTTCTTTGATTGCTTCTGTAATTGCCACAAACTCAGACTCTATGGTGGATAAGGCCACAACAGACTGATGCATAGACTTCCATGAAATTGTTGTCCCAAACAAAGTGAATACATACCCTGAGAGAGACTTCCTTGTATCTAGATTTGCTGCAAAATCAGCATCCACATAACCTGTGATAGGAGATGCAATCTGTAACCCTTTCCTAAAACTCAATCCACAATCAACAGATCCATTCAAATACTTCATCATCCCCTTAACAGCTTCCCAATGTTCAATGCCAAGATTGGACATATATCTACTCACAACACTTATTGAGTGTGCAAGATCTGGTCTACAGCAGACCATAGCATACATTAAACTGCCCACTGCACTTGAATAAGGAACTTTGGTCATCATGTTCACCTCTTCCTAATTCTTTAGTTCCTGATCCTTTGAAAGCTTCACACTTGTACTCAAAAGAACACTAACTGATCTTGACTGATTCATCTAATACTTTATCAAAACTTTCTTCAAATAATCTGCCAAGTCAAGAAACACCTCACCAGTGTCCTCATTCCTTCCAATATCCATTCCCAACATCCTCTTGGCCTTTCCTAAATCCTTCATTTCAAATTCCTTCTTCAACAAAGACTTAACCTCAAGTAATGAAGAATCTGAGGTACTTGCTAGCAACATGTCATCAACATATAATAATAGAAAAGTATGAGAATTCTGAGCATGCTTGAAATACACACAATGATCAAACTTACTTCTTTTGAAACCTGTTTTTAGCATGAAATGATCAAACCTTAAGTACCACTGTCTAGGAGATTGCTTGAGGCCATAGAGTGATTTCTTAAGTAAGCAGGCCTTACTTTCACTATTATTTACATGTAATCCCTCAAGTATAGTCATATATATCCTTTCCTTTAGCTATCCATGTAGAAAAGTTGTAGTTATATCAATTTGGTGTAGGCATAGATTGAACTGAGTTACCATTGCAAGTAGAATTCTTATGGAACAGTGCTTAACCATAGGTGAGAAGATCTCAGCATAATCTATACCCTCCTTTTGAGTAAAACCCTTTGCCACAAGTCTTGTCTTAAACCTGACCTTGTTCCCTTTTGTCACCTCAACCTTCCTTCTAAAAATCCATTTACATCCTACTAACTTTTGTTTCTTAGGTTTATCCACTATCTCCCAAGTCTGATTCTTTTCAAGGGAGTTTAGTTCCTCCTGAATGGCAACTAATCACTGCTCCTTTTGATCTCCAGACACAACTTCTCTATAGTTTGCAGGCTCTGAACTCTCCACTTCCTGAGCTGTGATCAAAGCAAATGATACAGTGTCTGCATATCCAAACCTTTCAGGTGGTCTGATCTGCCTCCTTGATCTGTCTTTGACCAGCTGATAGTTATGTAGCTGATCTTGAGGCTCATCTGAATCTGATCCCTCTTCATCTTGAGAGCTTACTTCCTCTTCTGTAGGTTGAGTTAAAGAAACAGGCTCCACCTCAACTTGTGGACTCTCAGCTGAGTTAGAGGTGATTGAGCTGCTTGGATCATCCTTCTTTAATGGCATATTAGCTTCATCAAACACCACATCCCTGCATATTAAGCATTTCTGATAATCCTTCTCAAAACACCACAACCTATACCCTTTCACACCTTTTGGATATCCAAGGAATACACATTTAAGTGCCCTTGGTTGTAGCTTATCCTGAGTAATATGTGCATATGCCATACACCCAAACACCTTCAAACCACTGTAATTAGCTTGATGACCACTCCACCTTTCCTCTGGAGTTTTAAAGTCAATTGCAGAAGATGGACTTCTATTGATTAGGTACACTGTTGTGGCTACTGCTTCACCCCAAAAATTGCTTGGAAGACCAGAACTGATCAGCATACACCTCACCTTATTTAGTATGGTTTGATTCATCCTCTCAGCAAGTCCATTTTGCTGAAGAGTTCCTGGAACTGTCTTGTGTCTTGCTATTCCTCTTGTTTTGCAAAATTCATTAAACTCAGTGGATGTAAATTCCAAGCCATTGTCAGTCCTGAGATACTTCAATTTCTTACCAGATAGATTTTCTATCTCAGTTAGCCACACTTTAAAGGTATGAAATAAAAGCCTCATCCTTTGATTTCAGAATATAAACCCACACTTTCCTTGTGTAATCATCAATCAAAGACATGAAATACTTACCTCCACTCCTTATTTGAGTTCTTGTAGGCCCCCATAAATCTGAATGAACATACTCCAGTGGCTCCTTAGATAAGTGAACACCTGGTTTGAAAGGTTGCCTTCTATTTTTGCCAAGAACACAGTTATCACAGAACTTCAGTTTGCTGATTTTGTCTCTCCCAAAAACCTTCTGTTTTGCCAGCTCAATCAGGCCTTTTTCACTCATGTGACCTAGACTCCTGTGCCATAGATGAGTCCTATCCATTTCTTGAACTGGGTTCACATCACCCTGACATGTTTCTCCTTCAAGAAAGTAGAGTTCATTCATCTTAATTCCTTCCATGATTCTCCTGTCACCTTTGGAAGCTAATATCACTCCACCTTCAGAGATAAACTTGTATCCCTGTGAATCTAGCATCCCAAGACAGATTAGATTTCTTTTCAAATGAGGGACAAACCTTACTTGAGTCAATATCCTTATCACCCCATTAAACATCCTTAGAGCTACTGGAGAATTGCAGAATGTTGCTTAGCTTTTCAATAGCTAATAAATTAGACACTTTATTTAAAATTCCTAAGCAAGTTTTCTGCAGGTTAAATAACATCCAGCGAAAGGAAAGTGAATGCTTAATTATTCAAACAATGACTTCTTAGTTTTTGAATTCATTTGTGGTTCAGCTTGTAATTACTTATACCTAGTCATGTTGTTATATATAGTTCTATCTAACAAGATATTTCTTTAGAAAGATTAGAATACATTTCCACATATTGCATATTGATTGAGCATTTTTGTATTTATCTATGGATGGAGTATACATCTAGTTTGTTGAAGTCCCTGGCCTTTACTGTGAAAATCTTGTATTATAAATATTAATGTAGATATGGGACATGTAGTGAAAGAGGTATTACTACTACCTAGTAGTATACCCGTGCGATGCACGATTTGTAAGATACGATTGATTATTTAATTTATTATAATGTGAGTATTATTATAACCTACATTATATATTAATAAGAGTTTATTTATCTATCTTTAATGTGTCACATCTTAAATAATATAATAATTTTAAAATGCAAACAATAATATATTAATGTGTGTGTATATATATATATATATATATATATATATATATCTATGTTTAACAATGGATTTTAAATTCCATATTTGAATATGAGGTTGTTAAATAAATACCAATTTTGTACACGTACACCTATTAATATTGTAAATTAAAATAAATTAAATCAAATTTAGTACTGATAAACATTTATTGTAAACGATAATTGATATCTAAAACATATGTTACTTCATAAAGATATATTGTGCATATTACATATTAATATAGATATAAGTATCAAGTTTAATATATTGTTATATTTTTTGATTCATACATATTAACAAATGTCCTTTGCATTCACAATTATAGATATCTTTAAAGAAAAGATATAAATCTCATCAATAACTAAAAGATCTTGATATATATTTAAATAACGTAGCTAGTTCAATATTCAACCCACTTGTATTGACAAATATAACAAAAAATTATACCAAAATGTTTTTAATTGTTATTAATTTCTCAAAAAATCTAAGAGTTTTTATTTTAAATTATTTTTTTAATTTCCTAATCTATATTTAATTTAGTCATCTATCTTTGTATTTGTAATCTTGTTAAATACAATTTTGCACCAAAATGTAAATATAAAATTTATATTTTTCATAAACCAAAACAAAATTCAAAATAAAAAATAATTAATTTAAAGATTATAATTTATATGAAATCTATATCTATATAAAAAGAAGACCTTCAATAAAAATAGCAATAACTAATTTTTTTATATGAAATATAGAAAAAAGATAAAATATACTTTATAATCTACCTATCTATAGGTATAGCCTAACCTAGTGGACCCCACAACCCTTAAAAGTATATCTTTTTATTTTTGATTTATTTAATTTCTTGTAACTACTTTCTTTCCATTTATAGTATGCTAATTTGGGAGGGAAAATTAGTTATTGCTATTTTTATTGAAGGTTTTCTTTTTATATAGACTAGCAGTGTACCTGCGCGTTGCGCGGCTTGTCACATGATTCAATCATTTTCTTATAATACAATCTTTTAAGCATAGATACACAATATAGAATTTTATTATGAATAGTACTCTATTATGTTAAGATACAAATTTATTATATATATATATATATATATTAGTTTATTTTCAATTAATATAAGTTGTATATCCCTATAAAAGATTATTATTTAAGGTTAACGGTAATATAATGTACTTGACTTAAAAGATTTATCGCACACATACAACGCTCATGCTCACGATCATACTCATATATGTACATATGTATGTATATATATATGTCACTGTGAAACATTTAAAAAATCTACATGTTAAATTAGATGATCTAAACATGATTTCCAAAATTGTTCTTAATAAATTAGACTCATCCAAAGACACAATGTCGTAAAGATAAACAAAACTATAAATTATTAAAAACTTTTTTATAAACAACATTTCTTGTTGTAGTACCGCATTGACCATCCTTATCCAAAATCAAAATTTTCAACCCACTGCGATTCGTGACGCGAGAAAGAGCCACATACAATTGACCATGACTAATAACTGGCTTCTTCAACAATAAGCTAACGTGTGATAAAGACTGCCCTTGAGCCTTATTGATCGTCATTGCATACGATACAATCAAAGGAAATTGTCTTCTCTGAAATTTGAAGGGCAATCTTGGATCAGAAGGTGTTAATGACATTCTCGGAATCAACATCTCATGACCTGCATTATTTCCACCAAGTATTTTTGCCTGCAGCACATGTTTTCCAAGTTTTGTTATAACCATTCGTGTTCCATTACACAAACCAATTGAATGATCTATGTTCCTCAAAAGCATTATAGGAGTACCAACTTTCAATAACAATTCATGATTTGGAACACCTGAACATCTAATCCCATTCAAAAATTCTGTTGTGTGCACATCAGCCAAAACATTACCAATTCCTCCAGATCTACATGTACCGTCCGAGCTTAAGTACTTATTTCCATCGCTTGAACTCAAAGACGTCATGTAATCATTTATGCTATTAACGACATCAAGTGTTGGTGCTAATACAACATGTTCTCTCAGATAACTTTGAACATCAGTACAATCCAGACTCAATGGATAAGTACTATGTACAATAGCTGTGATTGGATCTGTTGAGCTCCTTAACAAAATATCATCAGGTATTTTTACCTCAAAATAGTCATCACGACGCACCCTAACTGTACCATCTCCAATACCAGCAACCCACTCTGAAAACTCTTTCAAATCTTTTAATTCAGCATCTGAACTTGATGGATTATCAAGCCTCATGTTTCTCGTCAAACGAAGAACCCGACAATGCTGCCAAATCTTAGATGAATTTATTGTTGCATGAACAATATCTTGTCTAGTTCCCCTTGGTATGATAGGTAATATCTGACGAAAGTCTCCCCCAAACACAACAGTCTTACCACCAAATGCTCTATTTTTATTACCTGGATCCTTCAACTGCATGATATCTCTTAGACTTCTATCAAGAGCTTCAAAACAGTGTCTATGCATCATGGGTGATTCATCCCATATGATAAGTTTTGCTTTGATAAGAAGTTATGCCAGTTGATCGCCCTGCTTTATATTACAGGTTGAGAACTCATCAATACTGATCGGTATAGCAAACCTTAAGTGTGCAGTTCTTCCACCAGGTAATAGAAGTGATGCAATACCACTTGATGCCACATTAAGAACAATATCTCCTTTAGATCTAATTGCCGCAGACAATGTCTTCCGAACATATGTTTTTCCAGATCCACCATATCCATAAACAAAGAACACCCCTCGATTTGATGAGTAGACAGCATCCATGATAATATCATAAACTTCATGTTGTTGATCTGTCAAGCTCGAGAATAGTGTATTGTGCTCATCCAACAAAGCAGCACGATCATACTGGAGTTCTTCATACACCAACTTGTTTTGCAAGTAAGAAACATTGACCATATCTGGAAATGGCATTGTATCATAATCGCTCAAATTCTTGCCAAATTTATGCATCATTCTCTCAATCTCAAGCAAAGTAAGATTCTTGATCTCTTCTTCACTCAAAATCAAACCTAAATGAAAAAAAATTACCACAAAATTAAATAAAAAAAGTGGTACAAATTCAACAAATGTGAAACCACATCATTACAAAGTAAATAATAGATTATACCTTCATGATTCAATATGTGACGTTGTCGATGTAAAATATCATCCGACAAATAAACCCAACACTTATCTCACACATCTCTTGGTTCACTCAAGCTATCTGAAGAAAGCAATGTCGTAAACAAATACCGCAATGAATGTGCATATGCCCAATAGCTTGCCTCAATTAGCCCATCCACATATTCTCTATCATCATCTAGTATGCCATAAGCATAACATGCTTCACGGAAAGTGTTATAGGTAATGTCATCAACTGTTCTTATGTCCTTATAATCAGTTGGACCCTTAACAATATTGAGAAGACATCTAAGATAATACTTCTCATCACTTCCAGGTGCAATGTAAAATATGCGACCCAAAGAGAACCCTTTTTTCCTTCGTGTCCATTCCTGTCTATCCCTCTTCCAAACAAATTTTTGGGGAAATTCTGCATATGTAAGTTCTCTTACATCTTCATATCTCTTATTCACCTCAAACCAACCCAAAAACATACTATGACCTACAGAAGGACGACCAAAAACACCTTCAATCTCATCTTCATCAGAGAAAAACACTGTTTGTTCATCTGGAAGATGAAAACTCAAACGTTCCACTGGAGTGCTCCTATATTGAATTTCAAATCCGAGTATCCTCCACATAGCCTCACATGGGGATATGTAACGACAATCATAGTACATATCAATCTCATCCACATGTTGACCAGCCTCACCATCAACTGCATTGTTATAGAAAGTAGTGGAAATTCGATCATGCCCCTTATTCACATACTTGAATAAATATTTGATTGCTCGTGATTGATTACACCACTCAACATTTAAATGAGCTCTGTACTTGAACAACAAATATCTATTGTGTGGAACAACAAATCTATTGTCAAGCTCCACACCATTTCTCAATATTTTACGACCATTATCTCTTCTACGATAAATTGGATATCCATCTTGATCAATAGTTGTTGTTTCAGCAAAACGCTTTGGAAAGTGCTTCACACACCTACCTTCTTCCATGCATGGAGAGTTTGGCTTAACCACACCACATGGTCCATGTATCATAAAGTCACATACCACATCATAGTACACATAATCATCCTTCATATCAGGTATTTCAGCAGAGATAATTGTATCAATATCATCCGGTGTTGGATATTTATCATCTTGCTCCAAAAATAAAAGAATATGAGCATGTGGCAAGTCATGCTTCTGAAACTCAACAGTATAAATGACTGCATAAAACAAATTAAATAAATTAAAAAAACCTTCATAAAAAAATATCAAAATGCATATATGTGTCTATGTCTATATATATATATATATATATATACATGTTATACCTGATCTAACAGAACCAAATATCTTGTTATTTTTGAGATCTTTTATTAATGACTCCAACTTCATCTTAAAAACATGACAAACTATATCAGCACGATCTTCAGCCTTCATCCGTCTTTTCTCAAGAAAGCGTACAATTTCAGGCCACTTGGGATTACATGTAAACGTCAGGAATAAGTCTGGGTACCCCGCCCACTGACAAATTGTCATGGCATCTTGATAATTTTGAATCATATAGCGAGTCCCACCAGTAAATGATGGAGGCAATATAACTCTTTTTCCCAAAAATCGAAGATCCGTGTCACCTCTAAGTAATGACTCAGCAAGACCCTTATACATCTCACAACGCAATTGTTTTTGATGCAAACGTATATAAGTTAGTCTCGCTGACTCTATCATTGTGAATGCATCGACTATAAATTGTTGCGTTAATCTCCTTGCACAAAAAATTGTAATAGGTTGATTTTCTCTCTCGTGCAATCGATAAGAGAACCACTCCCTAATACTAACCCTCTTTCTTCCACCCCTTCCTGAGTCTTCCACATCTGAAAAAGCAATGTCCTCTCTATACCCATCCTCTCCATATGGGAACAAAAAAAGATACTTAAGACCTAGATATGCAACATGAAGTTCATTAATCCTTTTCAACTTACCAGACTGCGTCTCCACTACTATATCCCTCTCCCCAAGACATTCATCAAAATCTCCAACTAATATGGCTGCGACTTCAGAAACCGATGGTAGATTATATTGTCTACCATCTCGACCCCTATGCCCATATAACTTCAATCTGATATCTGGGAAACAACTATCTTGAAGTTTTTCCCCCACAAATCGAAATGATTTCACCAATACATTATGCTCATCAAGCATACCCCTCAACTCTGAAACTATCGTAGCATGTAAGTTTTCCATATTATCATTATCCCTGATCATGTAAGAATAAAATGAAAAATATATTAAAAGAAAATTAATTAATATAATAGTAGATAACTATAATTTATCCAAAATATAATGAGGTTTCAATTAAAAACAATACAAACCTAACACACTTGATTCGATTGTTGATTTCATTTTCAGTGTCATAGATATAGAGTTGGGCAAACTTCGGAGCTGAACCTTTTACGGGTAATAAACTGCCAATCAGATAATAATTTTGCCCATGTAACTTGAAGATTGGTGGAGACTTCCCTTGGTTGGTAACATAATCAATTTTTCCACCAATTGACGTGAAACTAAACATGTTATTGTACGATCTTATATTATTGTTTTTCTTATCATTCCCATGAAGCAAATCATACAACACCTTAGGTGGTTCCGTCATTGGAGGAAGTTGGATCTTCCCTTGATTACAACACAGCGAATATTTTGGACATCGAGCATTGAAATATGACCTTAGCCGCTCTTCATACCAAAACAAAGCACCACAAAACACACATGTGTACGTTGGATCACCATTATCCACATAATCTGCAAAAGTTTAGAATCTCAGAACAACTGCATGTATCTATCATTTAGATATAAAAAAAATCAATAATAAATACATAAATATGGAACTCATAAACTAACCGTACTGCAACATTTAATTACTATATAACAAACACCTAACCAAAAATATTTTCAACGGGAATTTAAAAGTAAAACTTAAACCTATTCCTCCTCGCTCAATCAAAGGCTTACTCTATCACGTGGAATATCATCTTTTGTCAAGTTAACAAGAATAGATGTCGGATCAACCACTGTAGCAGCACTACAATTCTCTCTCAATCGATTCTCATATATATGTGTGGAAACAAATCTCATTACACTTATAGAACCAACTACAATTCACACGAAACACAAATCACTCATGTAAATAAAAATCACTTACAAATTAAAATCATTAAAAACTCCAAATATTTAAAAAAAAAAAAAAAACCCACCATTGGTCACATCACCAAGCGGACTTAATGAAGGTACAGATAAAATATTTCTCGACACTTGCTTCAAGTCTTGTTGTTGAAAAGTGGCTAAAAAAATACAACCACACTTCATTAACATATAAATCACTTTAAACATTTCATATAATTAAAAAATAGCAAGAAACACAATCATGATAGAACCCATTATCAAGTAAATACATTACAAAAAATCACACAAATAATCTACAGTTTATTACAATGAAAGGTCCACAACCATAAATGTAAAAGTCTTTCTATTCCTAAAGATATAACAAATGTAAGAAAAATTGGATATAGTTATATCAAATATAAATGTAATACATATATAATTATATGAAATAAAAAATAAAAATATAGATAAAAAAACATATTACATTCCTTGTCATATATATACGTGTATATATATATATATATATATATATATATATATATAAAGCTTACAAACAAAGCTAAGAAAAAAACAAAATCCAAAAGACATGATTAGAGTTGACTTAATTATTATTAGACTCTAATTAAACCAGATTGACTTAATCACACCCCTCATTAACATCCTGAGATACGGAAACCCAGACACAACCCTAACCCTTTCAACCCCATTCCATTGGAGACTCTTCCAGAGTCATTCAACCCTGTTGTCGGCGCTTTAGCTACTCCTTCAACCCTCGCTAATCCGAGCAGATACTACAGAGATCTGAGGAGATACTACATGTATCTCCGATGAAGACTCTCACCCCTTCCCTTCTCCTATGTCTTCACATAGTCTGGTTCAACAACGGCGAAGCGCCGACAATAGATACTTCCGAAGAGTCGTTCTGCGAAGCGCCGACAATAGCTACTCCAGATACACACTTACCCATCCTAGATCTTGACATATAGTGTGACTTCTCTGAAAATATTCATCCTTCGACCCTCGCCGATCGAAGCAGATACTACAGAGATCTGAGGAGATATTACATGTATCTGCGATAAAGACTCTCACCCCTTCCCCTATGTCTTCACATAGTCTTGTTTGCCAACGGCGAAGCGCCGACAACACATACTACAGATACACACTTACCCTATACCAGATCTCCACATATAGTGTAAGTTCTCTGCAAATCTTCATCCGGTAATAATGAGATATGCACTGCATGACCGGACAGTGATGATCTCCATTTTCTGCTAGATTGTATATGTTAGAGGTTTGGAAACTATGATGGGATCTGAGTCTATCTGTGTATAATGTACTGATAATTTTTGAATCTGAGTCTATTACCTATGTAATGTGCAAAAAATGTGAGATCTGAGTTCTAAGGCATGTTCTTAAGTTAATGCATGTTTTTCTGATTGTTCTTGCAACTAGATCTGTTTAAGACATTTCATGTCTCTGTTTGACTAACATATTCTCCCTGCAAATCTTCATCCGGTAAAACCAATGTTTGGTTTTAAGAATGAGAAATGCACTGCAAGACCAGACAGTGATGATTGCCCTTTTCTGCTAGATTCATATCTGTTAGGGTTTGGAAATTTTTATGGGATCTGAGTCTATATGTATATACTGTCCTGATACATTTCTTAATCTGAGTCTGTTTCCCATGTCATGTGTAACTACTGTTCTTAATCTGAATTTGTTTCCCATGTCATGTGCAAAATCTAAGTCTGTTTCCCATTTCATGATATATGTTCTTAATCTGAGTCCTGATTCATATATGCTAGAACTAAGATCTAAGGCATGTTCTTAACTTAATTAATGTTGTTCTCTGTGTTCTTTCATATGAAATCTATCCTAAAATGAATTTATACTATGTGAATTTGCAATACACTCAATTATATATGTCATATCTGCATATAAATACATATTTCCAGCCCATATAAATGCACTAATGATTTCTTTTGTATTGTTGAATTCCTGAGGGTTAATTGCTGGAGTTTGCAAAGTAAAAGTTCTATGTTCAGAATGCAGGTACACATTCAAAATCCAAGCTCTATGTGCATAATATTAAACACATAACTATCAAAAATGTACTTATAAAATGTTCTGAATTCAGCACAATTAAATCATTGTTATATCTACATTACTTACATTATGAACTCAAAGATTTGTGAACCCTATTATAGTTTTGATTCAATACTTCTCACAATCTGTTAGCCTAATACTGCTAGTCTAATCCCTTTCCTGCTAGATTCATATCTGTCAAGGGTTTGCAAAATTTTGATGGCATCTGATTCTATATGTGTACACTCTCTTGATAAACTTTTCTATCTGAGTCTATTTCATATTTCAAGTGCAAAATATATTAGAACTGAGATGTAAGGCATGTTCTTAAGTGAATTCATGTTTTTGTGTGTGTTCTTAAGAGACTGATCTATCTTAGAAATTTGGACACTGCGTTGGAGATTTTTGTCAAGTTGTCTATACTACCTTGAAATTGCTTCTCATATAAGAATATATTTCTTAATAATGTTCATAGATGCTACATCTGAGTCATGTTGTGTATCCAATATGCATTTATACTATGTGAATCTGCAATATACTGATTGATGTTTGTCATATCTGAATATAAATACATATTTCAAACCCATATAAATGCACTAATGATTTCTTTTCGTAGTCCTGAACTCCTGAGGGTTCATTGCTGGAGTTTGCAAAACATAAGTTTAATGTGCAGAAACCAGATACACATTCAAAATCAAAGCTCTATGTGCAGAATATAAAACACATAACTATCTCTATATATAAATACTATTTCAAGTTCCCAGAAAACTCATTGTATGCTTAATTCCCTTCAAAAGTGTACTCAAAAAATGTGATGAATTCACTACAATTAGCTCATTGTTATATCTACATTACTTACATTATGAACTCAAACATTTGTGAACCATATTATAGGTCTCATTCAGCTGTCATGATATCTGTTCTTAGTCTGAGTCCTGATTCATATCTATTAGAACTGAGGTCTAAGATATGTTCTTAAAACAATTAATGTTTTTCTATGTGTTCTTGCATATGAAATCTGTCCTAAAATGCATTTATACTATGTGAATCTGCAACATACTCAATTATATAGTCACATCTGTATATAAAATACATATTTACAGCTCATATGTGAGTATATGTATATAAAATACATATTTACAGCTCATATAGTAATTTCTGTATATCTTAGAAATTTGGACACGGTGTTGGAGATTTAGTCAATTTTGATATGTGAGTCCATTTTGCAAAATTACTGCAGTAACTAAATCTCTCATTTTCATAATCACAACAATTATATATAATATATACAACAATATTAAAAATATATTTTATAATCTCCCATTTTCATACACATAACCAATATGTTTTATTTGTTCTTTTAAAGGCTTCTCATAAATCAACAATAAAAAAAATAGATTACACATATAACTCAGTCATGTTCTATAATAGTTACCTTAAGCCAGCTAACCAAATGAAATTATGTGTACTGCAAGCAAAAAAAGTTTCAGACTAATAATGCTCTACCCTATGCTCTTGTAGGATGCAGGATTACTATGCAAATGATGAACAAAGATATCTAAGCAATAAAGCACATACTCCAGGTATATACACTGTGTATATGTTCTTTCATAAGTACTCAAAACATATGTTCACATTAATATGCATAGTCATGTACATTTGCTATCTCACATAATGATTATCACCACATAGTTTCTGAATAAGGAATAAAAAAAATATTATGTGTACACATATATTCAGCAATATCTACATCCATTATATATTCTCTTTTATGCACAACATAGACTTATATAAATATAATAGAAATAATCTATACGAACACACCTTCTACTGATTGTTGTTCCCTGCCACGCTTCTTGTTTATCACCGTGCTTCGTGTAAGCTTTCTCATGTAGCCCCGTCTTTAAAGATATCTATGATAATTTAAAGTTCATGAGTTCACAATTGTTCATAACCAAATATATCACTATATTTATGTAGATGCATGGCAAATTACAAAAAAATGGCAAATGAATGGTAACTACAAAGAAATGCCAAATAAGTAGTGCATAGCTTCTTAGCATTTCATCTTCATATAGTCATAAATTCCATAATAATTACTGCCTTTTCCCTCACATTTAAATTACCTTGTTGCCTGCAGGCAATACTCACATCAAGAGGAATAGAATGCTTATCAACCACACATAAAATAAAAGTGGCTCATGAAGAAGATAAGTATCTCTTGACCTCTACATGAGTCAATGCATATGCAATTTTCAATCTGATCTTAAATCAATGCATATGCATTTATCAGTTACCCTTCACCTCTACATGCATCTTAACAGTAGTGTATATACTCAGATAACCTAGCAATTCTAAAACACTAAGCAACTCTCATCAACAAAACAGATGATAAATGAACCTCTTTTTTTCAAATGCTTAGTGGATCAAGAAGATAAAATTATCTATGTGTGAAAAAACTGTTCAACTTACATACTAATGATAACTCACTTGGGAATATGAAAGATCTATTTTAAAAAAGTATAAACTGACCTGACAAAAAGTTGTAGTTTTCAAAATATATATCAATGTAGCCCACAAAGTAGCCCACACCTAGGAAACACATCCCCTAATATATCAATGTTCAGTCAGCATTTTAAAAATAAATTGCTTAGAAATATCATTAGTTGCAAATGTTTATGCAAATGAAAACATAATATCAGAAAAGCTTGTTCTACTTGTATTAGATTCAGCTTGTCATACTAAATTAATTGTTACTTTCGTATGTAGGACAACTCAAGATGAATCTACATAAGAATTCACAAATGGTATTCGATATAAATTAATACAACATTGAGGTAATTCTATGACAAACTTGAAACATGAATCTATGATTTCAAAAAAATAATTTTTCAGAATAGCTTGGTTATACAATCTGCAATAACATGAGTAATGTTGAATTACTATGGTACTTGCATGTAGTATCATTGTCTGTTTGATATATATTATGATATTCAATAATTGTGAAACTACTTGATGCTTGCACATATATAGTATGAAAGTTAACTTGACAATTGTTGAATTAAAATATAAAGAATAACTTGGTTTTACAATCTGCAATAACATGACAATCGTTGAATTACAATGGTACTTGCATGTAGTATCATTACCTGTTTGATAGATATTATGATATTCAATAATTGTGTACATATGAGAATTGTGAAACTACTTGATGCTTGCACAAACTTTAATTCTGATATATAGCTACATATATAGTATGAAAGTTAACTTGTTGTGTGCATCTATTTGTACAAACTATTTGTGCATCATATATATTATTAAATGTCATGTACATTACCCCAAAAATACCTTGTTCTATGAATCTGTCAATCTTGCTACTAACTCAATCTTAGAGCTATACTTAAATACCCTATACTTGCACTATTTAATATGATCCCTGGATTAATCATAACTCCAAAGCTGAAAAATTGAACATAGACTAATAAGAATTCTAAAACGTTAAAGCCTTAAAAGTTAGAGAACACTACAGATAATATTTGCTAGAAGTCACAAATATTAATTATCATAAAACACCCAAAATGCTCCCAACAAAAATTTCTGCCATATGATCCCAACTAAAGGAATCCAAAATGAAAGACATCATTCATAGAAAACACAAAATGTAGAAAAAAAACTGAAATAACAAAAATCCACTTAACAAAATACAACTAAAACAGCACACAAATAAAACTTTAGAACTTCAATATCTAGGGGTCTTCAATTTTCTCCTTCTTCACAACAACATCCTCCTCCTCAGAATCTGAATTGAAGAACCCATCAACTAGTTTTCGCTTGACAGATTTCTTTAGAACTGTAACTTCCCCTTCCCTTTATCCACAATACCTTGATCACTTGGAGTGCGCAAAAACAAACTTGGAGACTCAGGCTGTAATAAATCAACTAAAAGTTAACAACACACACATTATTAACAAAAAAACAATAATCCATAAACAATGAAACCAAACTAACCAAATCAGATTCAACTTTAACCCTTGAGTTACACAGCAAATCAGATCCCTGTGAAATAATTTAAGACCATCAGAAAAAGAATCTAAAAAGGTCTGAACTGAAACAATAAACACCCTCAGATAAAATTAGCAATATACCTGATTTAAATCCAATGGAGCAACAGTAGAATCAACCTATGTCCGTATATTTCTAACAGTATATGCCCCATGAAAGCAAGATACCTGATCTGGTGCCACCTGAACCTTAAAAAAAAGTTCTCTATCCAGCAGATTGCTAATTTCACATGGCAATAAATTATCGGTATCCATAACCTGTTTAGATATAAATCAACACTTCAATACAATCACAAAATAAAATAAAATGCCAACAGAAATACTGGAAATCTATCAATAAACCATACATATTGTTCACGTAACTCCAGAGCAGTCCTCCCTATCATCTCAACACACTGTTTATCCCAAAGAATGAGAGATGCATTATCAGTACAATCCTGAACCAAAACCTTAAGTTTAAACCTGAAAACAGAAAAATAAAATCATTTAACTAAACTGAGCTTCTAAGTTAACTATACAACAGTTCATCCAAAAAAAAAAAAAGATCTCAAATTTTAAATATCCACTAAGAAAATACCTTACATTACCAGCTTAACCAAACTCATCACAATTGGTGCAATAAAACCTTTCATCCACCTTACCCAAACCCTTGAAACACTTACGACAGACCATGTACCACCAATCATCAACTGACTCAATACATAGGATCCTAGCATTGATCCAAAAAGTGCCCACCTAATAGAAAACACAATCAAATCAACGAAGCAACAAAACACAAAAAACACAATATATATAACAATTTATACAAAGATAATTTAAAAAGAAATAAATGTTCTTTATATTGAAAAATTACCTGCCCACAAACCCGAATTTGCTCAATCGTGCGAACTGTAAAATCCTCATCCAAAGAATTACAATCTCCAAACTGAATAGATCCAAATGGCTTGCATTTGACAGCCCCCTCCTTACAATCAGCATCATCAAATCTTCAAAACAAATATAATAACAGTTTAGCTCACAAACTTGGAAAAAAAATGTTGTTCAATACAAACATTAAATAATAAACATACCCAGCCTTAAATATAGCAACTTCTTCAAGATCACCATCAAGAATCATTCTTGTTGCATTATAAGTAGTAGAAACTGAAACTGAATCTAACATACAACAAAAAAAAAAATTTCAAACATATCAACATTGTAAAAGAAAATATAAAATAATCAACCTATTTATCTACTGTAATATACAACAATACCCCTGAACAATTTTCGAAGGCAGAATTGAAGAATCATAATTGGAGCATCCCCACCAATTTCAACCCTCTCCATCATTTGATCAACGAAATTCTCCCATAGAGTGCAACTTAGACGATTACCACTGAAGACAAAATAGAAAATATAAGCAAACAACATAATAAAATAAGCTAAATAAGCTACATTCCAAGTATACTAACTCATGATCTTCCAAAACCACTTCCATCCTCTTAGTCTCACTTTCATTGTTAGTACGAACACATGGTCGATTCATACTCAAGACACGGCCAATAACATCTGCAAAACATATATCTTATGCTCAGCAGAACATAGCAACAAATAAAACATTAATAATCCAACAAAAGATCAACATCTCACCAATCAGCACTGTTTCATCAATGTCATCAGCCTTGCATACTGCAGTAAATGGTCTAAACAGAAATATATTGCTAGGAAAAGATGCATCAATGAACTCAGTAACTCGTGTATCGTTGATAAATATTAGCATATATCGATTTGTTGTTGTCTTAAATCTCATCTTGTTGTTAGCTACGACAAAGTTCTTTACAGCACACAAAGCACCTTCTGTTAAGTTCATTTTCAGCCTGGGAAGTAAATCACTCCTGATGCTTGCATGTATTCTCTGCCCCTGTTAGAAACAAACAACAACAAAAACAGCATGTACTACTAAACTGATCAATATAAACTGCTTCATATAAAATAGCTTATAGTTATACATACATCATTGTCATGAAAGATGCACTCTACACTACAAATTTTATTACAACTTCCAAATGTAGGCATGTGATACCAGCGGACTAAACGAAGCTTAAGAGCCCACTGCGTCCTCCACGGACCAATGTCACGCAGCAGATTGAAGCATGGCGCCCTGCAAATGTAGAACTCCAATTCAGACCTCACCATGTATAAGCAATGAGGGCAAAAAAACACAAATTAGAAGGTACATACATTAACCCCTAGAGAATATGCAACTGAAATTTACTTCTAATAAACTGTGTTTCCTGTAACAGATAACTCTGTCATTTATGCCAAACTCAAGAATTTATAGAGGGCCACAGGTGGAATATGAGCAGTCCCTACACAGGATATCATGCAGCCCATCATAGCCTACTCCATAGACCACTCAACATGCTAGAAAAGCCCATGCAATATCCATCCAAATAAACTCCAGCACAGGAATCGTCATGGATACTATGTCTCTGCATTTACCTGCAGGTCAATACTGGGCTACACATCCTTATTAATTAGCTAGCAGTCCCTAATTGCATAGTTTATTCTTTTTTGTATTGCTTATTGTGAAACCATTTATTTGCTGCATAAATTGGTGATTGGTCCTTCATTAATAAGTTGTCAGCCCCTAATTGCATAGTTTATTCTTTCTGTATTGCTTATTGATTTATTTGCTGCACAAATTGGTGATTGGTCCTCATTAATTAGTTGGCAGCCCCTAATTGCATAGTTTATTTTTTTTGTATTGCTTATTGACAAACAATTTCTTTGATGCACAAATTGGTGATTGGTCCTCACACTACAAGAAATTCTCTCATAGACTACACCCCTAAAACATGTGTTTTGTCAAAAAACCCTTGTTGTAACTGAAATTGGCGTTGTCGTAGATAAAACCGTTGTCATAGACTGCAAAAATGCTCTCATAGACAAGGGTTTTTAGTTGGCGTTGTCGTAGAGGTGAAGTCGTAGGGTAAAATTGAGACCTAAGATAACGGTGGTGACTTGAAGTTGTCGTAGAGACGAAGTCTTAGGTTAAAATTGAGCTCTAAGACAACGCTTACGATATGAGGTTGTCGTAGAGACGTAGTTATTGTGCCCTAAGACAACACTTATGATACGAGGTTGTCGTAGAGACGTAGTTATTGTGCCCTAAGACAACACTTATGATACGAGGTTGTCGTAGAGATGTAGTCATTGTATCATAAGACAACGGTAACTTTTTAGAGTTGTCGTAATATCATAATAGCGTTGTTGTAGACTAGTTAAATTAAATTTCTTTTATTACATTTACATTACATATAAAAATCTAAAAATTACTAAGGTAAATATTGACCCCAAATTGAAAACCCTAAATCCCTCCCTCCTCCCCAAGCCTCCGCCGCCGACATCGTTGTCGCCGCAGGGCCACCTCCAGCCCTCGCTGCCGCCTCCTTCCCACGCCTCCTCGGCCGTCATCGTCGCCGCCAATGTCCCTCGCCGTGCCCATGGGTTCTTAGCCTCTTCCAAGACCTCGCAGCGCCGCCTCCTTCCCCACGCCTCCTCAGCTGTCATCGTCGCCGCCAGCGTCCCTCTCCGTCGCTGCCAATGTCATCGCCGCCTCCAGCCCTCTCCGCCTCAGCCAAGCCCCCAGCCCTCTAAGCCCCTGCCAAGACCTAGCAGCGCCGCCTCCTCCCCCACGCCTCCTTAGTTGTCATCGTCGCCGCTAGTGTCCCTCTCCGTCGCTGCCAATGTCATCGCCGCCTCCAGCCCTCTCCGCCAGTGAATATTTTATGCATTTTTTCAGAGCTGGTTGCTTCTTGTGATTTTGTTCCATTTGTTTGTGGGAATTTGGGGGTGTTAGCTTCTCTTTTCTTCTGGGTTTTCAATTTTCGACGTGGGTTTTTGATATTGTTTAGGTGATTTTGTTGTTTTTGATTGAGATGATTTTTGTGAATTTTAGGGTTTTGCAGGCGTGTCGGTTGTTTTCTGCAAATTTGGAGGTGAAGGGTTTTGGGGGTTTGTAATAATCGGGTTGATTCTGGAGCTTTTTTGTACTTTTTGTGAATATTTCTGTTTTGTTCGTTTAGTAATATAATAATTCGTTCCATTTTCTGTTTTCCGCTTTATTGGAAAAGGGGTTTGATCTCTGAGTTTTTGTTAGCCTTTTCTTATTTTTCTGGAAATTCGCTTGAGAGCCTGTAATTTAGAATCTGGGGTTAGGGACGTCCCTTGGTGTGTTGTGACTTTGAGTAACAAGGTGGTGTTGAGCTGTTGATTCCTTTGATACATTGATAATTGGGAGCAATTGGGAAATATGAGACCTTTCTCTGATGGGAAAATGAGTTTCTTTTAGTGATTTTTCTTTGTCAGTCGTGTTGGTGAGAACGGTAGCCAAGGATTGGATATTCGGAATCAGATTAACATGGAAGAGCCACAGTGTTCTGAATACGATATGATGGAAATAGAATCTGCTGAACTTGGAGTATCAACTCTGACCAATGAGATTGAGCGTAGTACTGAGGTTGCAGCTTTTAGTTCGGAAAAGAGCAAGGGAGGATTCCACGGAAACATGATTTTCTCGAAAGAAGCTCCTCTTGTAATTAAGGGGGATGTGAATATAAGTGCTTGTAGTTGGAGTGAGGAGAAACTTAAATCAAAATTGGTTGTTTCTGATTCTAACAATGGAAAAAACGAGAGGAAGCTGAGTCGACAGGATAGAATTGAGTTGGGGAAGTTGTTTCAGGGGGCGGTGAGTTCCCACGATTGGGAGCTTGCTGAAAGTCTAATCTTGTTGGCGGACCCTCAAACTCTAAATGATGCACTGTGCATTACTTTGGATTCAATCTGGTTCTTAAGCACCAGCAAGAAATGTGTGGAGTTACTTGTATGATTAAGAAGATAAATTGAGCTGCACTTAGGACTTCATTTCTTTTCCTATGTTTCTGCTTGTCAGAGTCGAACAAATAACCTGGCAGACACAGTCACTGTCATGTCGCAGAGGTATTAGACTTCATATGGCAGCATATCTGATATATGGATGTGAATACACATACAATTTTAAAACATTGAATAACATTTAGCTAATTCTGAACCAATTGATTAGAACTGAAGAGCTTGGTTATTTTCATTAAAGACTCAAAACTTTTACACATGTGATGCCTGAGCATGCTCATCTGTACACTCAAATCAGTCACTTGACTACTTACAATAGTGTTTCATAAAATGCAGGAACACTAAGAATAATTACCGTTTTCTTGAATATGCATGTAAATGGATTACTCATATCATATGATCTCTAATCATGTTTCTAAAAATTGCCCTTGCTGTTGATACTTGTTTGTTTATGTAAAGTTAGATTGCTCCCATTGTTGAGGAAGTAGAATTCTAAGTTCATGATTGTTTATGTCACTATTAGAAATCACTTAAATTCCAACGGAACAATTCCGTTGGAATTTTGTGAAATACCGTTGGAATTTTGCAAAATTCTGTTGGAATTCTTCATTCCAACGGAAATTCCAATGGAAGTGGACCGTCGGAAAAAGGGGCGTTGAAATTTAAATTCCGACGGAAATTCCAACGGAAAAATGATTCCAACGGAACATTCCAACGGTACTTTTCTGTTGGAATATACAATCAAAAAAAAAATTCCAACATTATTCCAACGGAATTTCCAACGGCGTTGAATTCCATTGGAAATTCCGTTGGAAATTCTATTGGAAATTATAAAAATTCCAACGGAATTTCCAACAGCGTTGAATTCCGTTGGAAATTCTGTTGGAAATTCCAACGGTTATTATTTCCGTTGGAATTTCTGTTGGAATTTGATTGTTTTCTAGTAGTGTGTTGCTTCCATTGTTGGTCATCTGATGATTTGTTTTGTTTTAAATGATTATATTTTGTGACTATATTGTTGGTTTTTCTTGAATATGATGTGCAGATTACGGTGGAGGCAAAATCATTGTAGGATTTGATTTGTTGGGGATCTCCGGTGATTCTTGGAGATTATATTTGTAGTCATGGCTTCTTGATGGTTCTCTTGATGTTTTTTGGATGGTTCTTGATGTTTTTAGATGATTCTTGTTACTTTTGGATGATTATTGATGTTTCTGGATGGTTCTTGATATTTTTGGATGCACGAAGTATTGTAGTTTTTGGATGTTTTTTATGTTTATTGTATTTTGGCTTTAACATGTGATTAATGGATTCTAAGTATGAATATTTTAATTTGATATGATAATATTTAGATTTTGTATAGTTTGGTGAATTTTAATTTTTGTATATATTTTCAGGTATTCAACCAATTAATATATAATAATTGTAAAATGCAAAAGTAAAAGACAACACTAAAAAGACAACGGTTTTGACTGCATTAAACCGTTGTCGTTGAATCAAAGACAGCAGAAAGACAACGGTTTTAACCGTTGTCGTAAGGGTCTACGACAACGGTTAAAAACCGTTGTCGTTGAATCAAAGACAACAGAAAGACAACGGTTTTTAACCGTTGTCGTAAAGGTCTACGACAACGGTTAAAAACCGTTGTCTATGAGCGCATAAATTATAATTGTTAGCCTACGACAACGGTTTTTAACCGTGTCACGCCGTTTTCGTAGAGGTCTACGACAACGGTTAAAAACCGTTGTCTATGAGCGAAATTTTCAGACCCCTACGACTACACCACCTACGACAAGGGTTTTGTGGGCTACGACAAGGGTTTTTAACCCTTGTCTATGAGCTTTTTTCTTGTAGTGTCATTAATTAGCTAGAGTCCCTAATTGCATAGCTTATTCTTCCTGTATTGCTTATTGTGAAACCATATCTTTGCTGCACAAATTTGTGATTGGCTGCAAAAAAAAAAAAAATTATTTCACTACACAACTTCCAAGAAACATCATTAGAATGAAGTGTGGCAGATCTAGAACACTGAACCGTGCAAAAAGTTAGCATTGAAAACAAAACTCAGTTTTTTATAATTAATATTAAAAAAAATTACAGCCAATATAGGATTGTCAAATGGGCCAACAAAGACATGGACAAAGGCGGGAAAATTGCATTACAGTAATTTTTCCCAACTGTCCTGCTATTAGTATAGATATAGATATAGATATAGATATTCTATATTTAAACTACACCTCTTTTAAGATGGTTACAGCTAAAGTAGAGAATACATTTTTATCATGAATTTTCAGATTCATAGATAAATGTTATTGACATTACATATAAAGTAAGATATTTTGTAGGCTAGGTATATGAGAATTGAAAACATTATTTTCTAAAACCAGTGGTTGATTATGGCCTATTGGGTTTCTGTAGCAAATTTATTTAATATCTATGTTTTGTATAGACTTAAACTTTTCATATATAGAGTAAATTAATAATATGTTGTAAATACTTTTATGAGTATAGTATTTTATATTTATTAATATGACTGCATGTTTAATATTTATGTTATATATGACACTCCATTTTGATTTCTTGCATCTTGGAATTCTGGAAGTATTAGAAATTTTACGTTTGTCATTCGACTTTCTATCTCTTAATTATTTAAACTACGTGGCTGCCCCTTTACATAAAAATAGTTGCTTTATCTTTGGTTCAGATGAGAATAAAAGTGACATTGTGGGATTCAATTAATAAATACTCATGATTTCTTGTCTCACATTTGTCATTTCTTAATAGCCAGCTAATGGCATGATTATTAAACAAATGATATTTATTTTGAAATTATGTTTGTTGGAATTAATAATTTCATATTATATTGATATATATATATATATATATATATTTCCTTTCACGTGTTCTTCTAAATAATTTATCTTTTTCAATAGAATGAAATGTTGCAGCTCAGAAGAGATCATTCTCCGGAAAAAATGTGAAATAAGCAAATCTTAGGGAAGGTAGTTGGACGACAGTCAGACAGTCAGCCCGTTTGGTTGGTTGGGGGCGAGATCCTATTACTTCTGCATTTTTTCTCATCTCTCTCATCCTCTACGCCGTCGCTAATCCACTGGCCCACGGCCAACTCTCACTCTTCAGAAGCCTGCAAGTCTCCGGCGTTCTTTGCTGCACCCCCACCGGAATCTGCCTCCCCGGCAGCCAGCCCATCTCGGGGGCTCCAGTAAGGCTGAATTGCGTGGGAGCTCAAGGTGGCATTTTAACTGTTGGGACCACCACCACCGGTGTTAATGGACAATTTACCATTACTGCTACTAACTTGGCGGGGCTTAACCCCCTCAGCCTCCTCTCTATTCCATGTGTTGTCGCCGTTAACCTTCCGTTAAATGCAACAATCTGCCCCGTTTTGTCGACCGTTAACGGAACTCTTATGGGCGTTATAGGGGGTGTCGTCCCACTGTTGACACAAATCCTTGCAAGGGTCCCTCTTGGGCTTTTTACCAACCGTCACTGTCACCATCTAATATATTAACAACGTCTACTGCGTGCATGCATGCAAATAAATACATAGCTTCTTGATTTCTATATCAACATGACATTTGTAACCTTTTTTACATTACTTATTTCACACTTAATAAGAATAAAGTAATTTCGTCTTCTTAATTTATATATTTATATATAATCTCGAGTTACGTACTCAAACCAAATTCTACTACCCGACTTAAATGTAAAAGGGCACCAATATTGATCAAAGGCAAAAAATTTAAACACCAAAATTAATATGTCATCTTGAATATATATATATATATACAGAATATTGCTTGTTTAATCTCGAACAAAATCTCTAAATCAGAATAGATTTTCTAGTTTAGATAAAATATATATTAGATACACATTGTCAAACTACAATTACATGCATGTGTGACTAAAATTTTCATAATAAGAACTATACGTGGATTGACCAATTTCATCAACATATAACAAATCAAAACAAATATGTGTGTATATATATATATACACACACACATATATATTATAAATAACCAAACGGGAAAGGGAATATCTATAGTTTGGATGCAACTACTCTTTAATTTCCATTAATTAATGTTGTTCCTATATATATCTCAATTATCATAATTAATTTTTTTGCTTTCCTTGTACAAGTTTTAATTACCCATTTCAAGTAATCTATTAACTATAATTATGTATTTCAATTTTAATTGGTCTTTTAATTATTATTTTTTCAATTTTGATCTCATTTCACTTGAAATGTCTATTTATTCCTGTGTGGTGCTGGAATTGGAGTATCTGAATGCATGAGCAATTTCAACATCCACATGGCAATTATCGAAAATTGGACAAATATATAGAAGAATTTCATTTATAAAATCATATTTCAAATGCATAAAATTGATGTTAAAAAAAAAAAAAACAGAGAATGAAATTACAAGATGAATTATCATAACCCGCTTATATATAAAGCATCTAAAAAGTTAGACTTAAATTAATTTGATGTAATTAATAAGGGAATAATAATTTAGCAGGCTAGTTGCGCTTCAGTGCTATCCAATATATATCTAGGCTTTAACAGATATGCTATTTTAATTACATAGATCATTGACAAAATTAATTTGTCTAAGTAAGACTTAGATTTGTAATATTAAACTAATTAGTTGCTACGTACTAGACTACAAAATCGTACTTCACACTTTATTACTTGAAAATGGTCACTTTAACACATTTTGTTAATTTTTCACCCATAATACCACAAAATTATAAAAGTTGATCAAACTACCACATTCCTTATATTTTGTGACCAAAATACCACAACTTGTCTTTTAGTGCTATGACAACAATGACATGATATGACTAAAGGTTGTACTTTCAAAGTATTTTTTGTACCATAAAGTAGATTCTTCTTTTTTTGTCGTGTGTAATAAATTGGATTCTCTTTTGTTAGTTACTACCTTTAATTCAAATTCACTTCCCATTTTATGGAAACACATTTCACCATCGGTAATTTCTCCTTTTCACTCCAAAATTTTCCCTTTTACTCAAAAGTTTGCTGGAAAGTTTTATCACCCTTAGTAAAATATTAAGAAGATTAACGTCAAAGAACCGACAGTTAAGTACTATTTTGAAACTCGAATTCATTTTCGCGTACAATATTTCACTGTGTGCAAAAATTGAATTTTTCCATGCAAAAAACATAAATTTTCATCTTACACGAAAATCTTCACGAAAACTTCAAGGCACAACACGAAAATCATAAGACATTACACGAAAATGATGCTCTTCCTGAGAATTCCTGAATATTCATTCTTACATGAAAATGTGTAGGCACTACACGAAAATATTTACTCATACACGAAAATGATATCCAGCCTCAAACTTTCTTGATGTTCTTTATTACATGAAAATGTTTAGGCACTACACGAAAATCATCTTTATGCTTACACGAAAATTTGGCAGATTCTTAGTTGCATGAAGTAATTCCTGTTTCATTTTTTTGACAGTTGAAAGATGATTTTCTTCTCTGTTGTGGTTTGGTTTGGTGGATATTGAGAAGGGTTATAGTACAAAAGTGGTTCGAGATAGGTGATTCAACTTCAAAGAATATCTTATCAAGATTTATTTGAATCAATTGATGAAGTTGTGCGTGCTGATGAGTGGTGGGGATATGTCATCCATTTAGTTGTGGAGGAAGAGGGTAGGGTGAAAAGAATCAAAATCAGGAACGATTCAGATCTTACTAGCGTATTGTTTATGATCGATGACGTTCTTGTTGTTTTTGTTACCGTGAAAAGTAGAAATGTGGGAGGCTTTGGTCAGAGCAGCGACATAGGTGGTCCTTCATTTAATGTTGGATCCTCGGACCAAGAACAAGTATATGGAGATTATTCAAATATTCCAAGTGGGCAGCAAAACGATCAAGCATTTGAAGCCAAGATGGAGTATACCGAATGAGAATGGTCAGTGGGGACATTTTGTGACATAATCTAATGATGATTGGCGGCCTTGGCCATCATCTAGTGGTAGGGTTGATTATACAGTGGATTGAGGAATGGATGACCCTTGACTTAAATACGTCTTCAATAGATTGTGCCCAAGAGGAAGTGCCACAGAAACAAGATTTTCATGAACATGCATATTATCATAGTGGATTTCATGATGGTACGCATAAAAGTGTTATATTTATGAATGCAATGCATCTATTTCATATTCATAATTAATATAATTTTAATTGATGTTGAATGCCTTTTGCAGATGTGAACAACGAGCAAGTTGGTACAGGGGTTGCCGATCAAGATGCGGATAATGATTTTGAGCTAGATAATGAAGATGCAGCGTTGTTGGACGAGGACACACGTGATATCAGAATTCTAATTCCTTCTAAAAAAATATATTCACAACTGATATCTATTTTTAACTCACTAGTAAGGCAACGCAGAATCCGTAAAAGTGATAGGTGTAAGTCCTGCTCCCTCTCTGCTGTGGAATAGTGAGAGGTAACTTCACCATATGACGCAACAGGGTCAGATATGAGAATTTCCCCCATGGGAAGCTCTCCCAAGCGTCATATATAGTTGTCAACGAGGCTCCATACCCACGTGTAGACAGTGGTCTTCAGTATGTCCACTCCAAGCACGATACAGTACAAGATCAGAATCTTCGCTACATTCATGGAGTCTACACGGCTGCGATGGAACTCCCCTCCAACAAATCTGGCTTGGAGGTCTGAAATGGTGATACTCTCAATACCGGATAGTACTACACGATCGTACAACCCACCTAAAGGTAAAACATGTACCCCAGATGGGTTGAAGTCCGAGTCTCCAAACCTCAACCCCGTAATAGGAAAAAACTCTCGTCTCGAAAAACTACAGAATCTATCTGGTCCAATAAGAAACCAACAGTCACCTGGTAATGCATCCCTCTGTCACACCTCCCGACTCATCAGATAATGTAAAAAAGCCTTACACGTCTTTCTATCCGTTTGCCACCGTAAAAAGTGACCGAAACATGTGTCCATGAAATCATAGACACAATTTCCATCCACCTCTGATAGCTCCCTCCCTATCTCGTGAATAATAGTAAGTCGCGTATATCCGTTGATATACACGAACTGGCGCTAACAATCTGGTCGGACCTACTCCTAGTCACGCTATATTTAATGAAAATATATGCTCGTTAAAGATTTTAGTATTTGGGAGAATTTTCGTGTATGCGTATGCCCAACTTGAGTCGAAGTCGAATTTTCGTGTAGCACCTATCACTAGACTTTTAATGATTTTTCGTGACATGCATTTTCGTGAATTTTCGTGACTCCTGCATTTTTCGTGACATGTATATTCGTGAATTTCGTGAGATGATTTTTCGTGAATTCCGTGACATGCATTTTCATGACTTATGCATTTTCGTGTAAGCATGAACTCATTTAAGGGGAACCCAGTTTTGTCCTAGTTTCCTAAACAATTTCGTGTATGGATGACTTTTCGTGTATGGATGAATTTTCGTGTAGGCAAGAACGTAGAAACACAGTTTCCTAAACCTAATTTCAGAAACTATATCCATAAAACTAAGCACATATTCAAGCACATATATTCGTGTATTTTCATGTTTATTTTGGCAGTTTTCAATAACATAAATTCAATCAAAAAGAGGGATAAACAAATTTCGTGGACATGTTCAACGAAAATGGAGAGGGTGGCGGTTTACCATGTACTCAATGAAATATCCACACAATTTCAGGAATTTTCGTATGTGCACTCCAAACTTGGCCTCACGAAAATTTAGTAAGTGTTTTTACTGCTTTTTCGTGAGAGAAATTTCAGCAAAATTTTCGTATGTGGTGTCTTTTGGTGGATTTTCGCGACTTAAGTCAATTTTACTGCCCCAATAATTAAGGCATTTACCGCGCCCAATCAATACGCAATAATTGGACCAAATAGTGACGATTTTTGACTTAATTGGACTAAAATTAAAAACCGTTTTCATGATTGACGAAAATTGGACAACTTTTTAAATTGACTAAAATTGATTTTTTTCCCATTTTCAACAAGGACACAACTATGGCGCCATCATACATTATTATAGATATATACCCTCACACACCTCTTCCATTTCTCCCATTCTAATTCGACCACAATTGATCAAACCAAGAATTAATAATCAACATTTCATTCTGCGTCTCCGGTTGTTATGGAAAGCAAGAACCCCTCCGACCACCTCATCGTCGGCTTTGACGCAGAGTAGTGGTGTGCCAGACACCTTCCCAGGGGTTATTACATGACTTTTTTTTTAGTGTTTATTTATTTTTGTTACAAAATAAAGAGTGAGTTTTAACTGCGAGACCGTCTCACGGAACTTCCTGTCAAAAGTTAATGATTAAAGTCAACGGTCAACGTCCGGTCAACACCGTTGACCAAAGAGTATTAATGTCATGCAAAAAGTATTATATTATGAATGTAATATTCTTATTCTTATTATCATAACATAATATTTTTATATATATCATGTCACACTTTTAATTAGTATTACATACTACATATATATAAAAGTAGTACATGATACACATAAAAATATTATTTATTAATTTCAATAGTATTACATGTTGCACACAAAAATATTACATTATGAGATTATTATTTGTTGATTAATTTCAGTCGTAGTACATGTTATACATTAAAGTATTACATGATATTTTATTCTCATAATGTAATATTTTTTTGTTTATTAGGTAATACTTTTCTATATATCATCCAATATTTTATATGTAATACTTTTGTATATATTAGGTAATATTTTTCTATATATCATGTAATACTTTTGTATAGTATATGTATATAATATATTATTTATTTCAATATTATTACATGTTGCACATCAGAGTATTACTTATTGATTTCACTAGTATTATATGTTTACTAAAAGTATTACATAATGTTTTATTCTCACAATGTAATATTTTGTGTGTGTATTAGTTAATTTATATATATATATATATATATCATGTAATACTTTTGTAATATATTATGCAATATGTATATAATACAAAAGTATTATCTGATCTATAGAAACGTATTACCAAATACACATAAAAGTATTACATATTTTCATACACTTTGATCAAATCCAAAATCATCATATTTTACAAAAGTATTATCTAATATATTGAAAAGTAATACCTAAAACATACAAAAGTATTATATAATTTCTCAAAACTTTGTGATACATGATACACATAAAAGTATTACCTTATAAAAGTAAAAATATTGCATTTATAATGTAATACTTTAATGTATGTCTTGTACTACTGTTATGTATAATATGTAATATTTTTAGGTCAACAACGTTGACCGACTATTGACCGGCGTTGACCGTTGGCTTTGGACTTTAACTTTGACCGTTGACATTTTTTTCGGATTGGGTTTACCATCTCATAGAGTCTCACGAAAGGGATCCGTGAGACGATCTCACCCAACACTTTTTCTAAAATAAAACTTCTTATTCTTGTTAGTAATGGTGATCATTAAGCATCAAGTTATGTTACGAAGTATTTAGTAGAATTTTGAATTTTAAGATAGATATTTCTTTGAAATTAACTGTTTACTTTAATGCATTGTTAATCTTAATGATAATAATATTTTAGAGCAAATCTATTATGATACTCATTTTGTTTTACTGTACAGTTTAGGATTCTTTCAAGATTCTCAATTATTCATAAAATGTAATAACATTGACACGATGTAATTTAAAATTTTAATTCAAATTACGGAGATAATAACACAATAAGATATGGATGAATTTATAACACAGACTATATTTATTAGAAAATGCAAGGCAACACATATTATAATATTATTTGAAAACACAAAGTTTGTAATTTTATTGAAGTATACTTATTTTCATGTATATATAATAAATAGAATAAATACAAAACATACATGCAACAGTAAAAAGCCAAACTATATATACATATATATATATAATATTTTACTATATATATTATGTTTGGTTGAAAAAGGAGAAAATAAAGGGTTTTCGTATATAAAATGTACTTAAAATAATATTATTTGTGTTTATTGTTCTAAATTAAAAATATAAGAAAAAGATGATTAATTGAATTGGGTAACAAACTTTCCCCCCCAAAAAAACAGAAAAAGAAAACTGGAAATAGAATGAGACACACACTACTTTCCAAATTCAATCTCTCTCTCTCTCTCTCTCTCTCTCACACTACTGCGTCTGCGCGCACCGGAGCAACAGAAAAAGCTTCATCCCTTCAACAATGGCGGATGCCAGTATTTCCAATCCCACCATCAGAGTTCGCCACAAGACCTTCGATGTTTCAATCATGGGCAAAACCATCACCACCGTTGTCACTACCGAAGCCGTCGCCGTCACTGCGTGGATCGACGAAATCAGGTCTCTTGACAAGACCGGTGGCGCCGGCGCCCATGTCGTGGGCTTCGACATCGAGCGGAGCTTTTCCAACGAACGCAGCAATCGGAAGCACATCGGAATCCTTCAGCTCTGCGTCGGCACCCGCTGCCTGATCTACCAAATCCGCCAGAGAACAACCCCAATCCCACGAGCCCTAAACGAATTCCTCTCCGAGCTGCACAATTTCTTCGCCGGCGTCCGCGTGAAATCGAAACTGAAGAAGCTGGTGACGGAGTTTGGGATCGGAGAGGGCGCAAGGCACTTGGAGCTGGGAGAGATGGCGGCAGATCATCTTAGGCGTCCTGATCTGAAAAAGCAGATGATGAGAGAATTGGCGATCGCGGTGCTTGGGAAAACGGCGGAGAAGCAGCCATTGGCGGTGGCGGCTTGTCGGTGGGATAAGTTTGAGCTGACGGAGATGGAGGTGCTGTACGCCATCATCGATCCTTTCCTCGCACATGAAATTGGAACTGTTCTGCTTGATGAATTCATCGTCTGATCAGATCAATCCAGGTTCATTCATCTCCATTTTCGTTTACTTTTCTGTATCAACAGTTGGATTCCAAAGTGTTGATGTCGACCGAATCCCTTGTTTGGTGTGTAAAATTCTTTTGTTTCTTTAATTCAATCCATGCTTTTCTTGGGGGATATATATTGATGCTTTCTATCCTTATCTGCATGCATGCATTCACAAGATAAAGTATTTGAAACTGAAAATTAAAGCAGCATGAAATTAATAGTAGATTATCTTTTTGGGTTCTTAAATTTTGTATTCATAATGTTATAATAATTCATTCCTATACTTAAAGTCAACTCGAGTGAGAATTAAGGTGGAGTTTTTATGAATAATGCAAAATTGACTTTGATAATCCGAGAGTTAGTTCTGTAAATTTCTATATATTAGTTCTTTCGTTTCTTTTTTTTTTTTCCACTCCCATTTTCATGGTGGATAGTGTTTGATTATTTAAGTTAAAACCATGCAATTCAAAGGAATTTGCTTTTATTAGTTGATTAATAAGGTTTCTTTTCTTGTTTTCACCATGCATGATGTTAATTATTATTAGGGTTTATGATCAATTTTTTTTTTTGGCGAGTGTAAAACTTTTATTCTTCTCAAAATCTGTTCATTGAAACTTATTAGTTTAATAAGGAACTGGAATGACAAACTTAATTTGACTGTATTTGAAGAAAGAATTGAAGGAAAAGTCTATTACTCAGAGCAAGTCTATTACTGTGTCATTTTGTTTTTACTATATTTCTAGGAGGTTTAGAATTTTATGAAGACTCTCAATTCTTTGCACTACGCTAATGAGATCATTTGTACCACACCTAAAATATATTGGATTAGTTTTTAAAGTAAAAGTCATTACAAGTTATAATATAATTTTAATATTAAAAAATAACATAGTTTTAATGTGGTACACAAGTGGGATACGATCATTTGGTACAAATGAGGATCTGATCTATGCACCACTTAGACAATAACATCATCTATAAAATGAAATCCAAATCAGAAAGACACATAACAAGATATGGATAAAAAAAACATATACATCACATGATTTTAAAAAATAAAAAAACACAGATTTTGGAAGTTTTATTAAAATAAATACAATATATTCGATAATAAACACATGGCATATTTGAATGGCCATCCCTAAAATAATTGTTTTCCAAATTTTAATTGTTTCCCTAAACAATAATACAGAAAAAGGAGTTTCGAATGTAGACACATGCAAAGATATCACATCAAATTTTTCGCGTGCTAATCTCGCAGATATCACATTGTACTTACATATTAGATATTACATATTATATTTGTATTAATAAAACATATTATTGTATTTGTATTAATAAAACATATATGTCTTATATATTTTTAAAATAAACTTTTTTTTTTATAAATAAGCACATACGATCAGAATTGATTTATAGGTATTAGATTTGATACCGACCATATAATTGGTAAATTTTCTGTGAAAGGAGCTAAATATTTGTTCTCTTAGTTTTTTTTTTTTGTTGGAAAAATTCTGATTTTTTGCCCATTTTGGGGCTGATTTATGGTGGGTCCCATTTGGTAAAAATGGTATCCGTTTGAAGAGACGTGTTCTCCTCCGTGAGAGCTTCGATTCGGTATATAGCTCACCCAAAATGGATCAAGGGTGAATGAGAAATTGGGAGCCGAAGTAGTGGTTTTGGATCATGGTTAAAGCTTGGAAAATGTGGGAAAAACTTTTTGTCCCACATAGGAACTTTAGCAAGTTTTATGCTTGTATATATTGATTTCCACCTTATGAGGTGTGTAAGATGTAAACCAAGAGGCTTTATCTCGCGCGCGCGGGGGGTGCAAATCATTTCCAAGCAAGCTCGAACCAATGGACTCGTGTACATGCGCGACCTGCGTATGTCGGTCCGAAAAGGGCGGGCCTGGCCTGGTTCCTTTTACCACCGACCCGATCCATGCCTCTCCAACTTCCGGCGACTGTTGGCCTTCCCAGATTCTTTCAAAACTGCCGGCATGAATGTCGGTCCGAAAAGGGCGGGCGGGCTTGGCCCGGTTCCTTTTGCCACCGACCCGATCCATGCCTCTCCAACTTCCGGCGACTGTTGGCCTTCCCAGATTCTTTCGAAACTGCCGGCTATTTTTCGCACCTTTATCCCTACATTTTTTTATTAGGGAATTTCTTTTTTCTTGTGTTTTCTTAAGGAAACAAGATTTTAATTAAAACTTTCGATTCTCATGAATTGTTTATGATGATAATCACTACAAGAAATTCTCTTATAGACTACACCCCTAAGACATGTGTTTTATCAAAAAACCCTTGTCGTAGCTTAAATTGGCGTTGTCTTAGATAAAACTGTTGTCGTAGAGTACAAAAATGCTCTCATAGACAAGGGTTTTTCATTGGCGTTGTCGTAGAGGCGAAGTCGTAAGGTAAAATTGAGGCCTAAGACAACAGTGGTGACTTGAGGTTGTCGTAGATGCGTAGTCTTAGGTTAAAATTGAACCCTAAGACAACGCTTATGATATGAGGTTGTCGTAGAGGTGTAGTTATTGTGCCCTAAGACAACGCTTATGATACGAGGTTGTCGTAGAGACGTAGTCATCATACCCTAACACAACGGTAAATTGTTAGCGTTGTTGTAATATCATAATAGCGTTGTTGTATACTAAGTTAAAATTTATAAATTTTCTTTTATTACATTTACATTATATATGTAAAAATTTAAAAATTACTAAGGATATATAATGTAAAAAGTGGAAAATTACATAGGGTAAAAATTGAAATACAAATCCCCAAATTGAAACCCTAGATCCCTCCCTCCACCCGCCGCCCGGCCACCTCCAGCCGTCGCCCGTCGCCCCGCTCCCTCCTACCCTCCAGCCCTCGCCGCCTCCAGCCCTCACCGACGCCTCCTCCCCATGCCTCCGCAGCCTCCCCCGCCGCCTCTAGCCCCACCTCGCGCACCCACGACACGACCGTCTCACCGCGCGCACCCAAGTCACCGACAGCCGCCTCTCCTCTCAGCTCTTGCATCGCTACCCACCCATCCCCTCCAGCCATTCACACCCATCCCCTCCAGCCGCCTCGCCTCGCGCATCCCCTCCAGCCGCCTCGCCGCGCGCATTTGATGTTTTCCTATTTATCTCGATCTTCTTTGATTAATTATTGACCTATGTTTCATCTTAATCTGGATTTATGTCTAACCGTCCACTCTTATGTCTCCGGTGTTTATTGAGATGATTGAATCCACCGATTTGGTTATTTATTTGTACGTGGTGATTAGTTTTGATTACGTGATTTTGTTTTTTTTGGTGTGATTATGAATGATGAATCTAGATGCGGTTGGTTGGATGATGTATGGTTGCCACAAGGTTCAATTTATCTCATTCTTTTGTATTAGAGATGCTATCATTGTCATCTTGATCTAGGTACAGTGTAGATTTGGATATAGATTATTTAAGTTTAAGATGTATGCAGTCTTATGTCTAGTCTGCTGAAATGATCAGCTGATGAATGTGCTTTTGCTTATCCTTTTTTAGTTATTTACTATTGGTTGTGATTTCGGAATAGGAAACCATTCTAGGTAGTAAATATTGATTGATTTGATACATATCAAAATAGTTTACTCTGCTACATGCAAAGTGCAAAAGATTATCGATCAATTTCTGATGGTTTTCGGTTGACTTGGCTCTATATGAAAAAATAATTTGTAACTGAATGTGATTGCTTCGTGGAATTATGAACTGTTAACATTGACAAGTATGTAGATATATGGATGTGGCAGGAGTTAGATAATCTCACATGTACAATGATTCATTGCATCCCCTTGTTTTATAAACCTTGCCATTCAGCACTATCTCATTCTTTCTGTTCTTCTTGAAAGCTTGCTAAGATGATTAATTGCGTCCCCTTGCTTTATAAACCTTGCCATGCAGCACTATCTCATTCTTTCCGTGTTTCATGAAAGCGTGCTGTAGAATCTATTACAAGGCTTATTCGGTGATGTGCTTGAGAATAATTATATTTTTGTTCCCCTGTGGTGCTATATTGCATTCTCCTCTTGCATGCATATTTAATTAAATATCAATATATTTTCATTTAGAAGCCTCTCCTCCCAAAGCTATATGAAATTCTTGATTTAGTTGCCTCATTTATTTGTTTTCCACATGTGAGTTGATAACAATGATACATGTGTTATCAGGTTTTAGAAGGATTTCTTAAATTGCCTGAAAATAGGGAATGTGCTGATTGCAAATGCAAGTAAGTACTTCTGATTATTTTAATTTTTTGAATTAACTACGACAATAAAGAGCGTTATGCATCCTATTCAATCTTGTAGTTAGCAAAATATCGTGTCTTACTATGAAGTTAGACAATGAATTTTGATATATACCTTATTTCAGATTCTATCATGCATTTGTTGTTTTTTGTTTATATGTCAGCCCCTTAAATGGATTCCTAGTGAATGGATGCTTGTACACTTTGATTGTACATATACTAGGTGGAGGATTAGGGTGTTTGGCTGCCATTTTTGCTACTGAAATTGGAGGAATTGGCAAACTACTCATCATTGTTTTCTCTCTCTTCATTTTTGGTGTGTTTTCCTATCTTTTCCCTTTTCTTTTTACTTGATTTACTTCATCACATGTTTCATATATACATATATGTAAGCTATATATGTATAGGGAAAGCAATTTGTATGTCATTAATTATGAAACTAAAATTCAAATTGTGTGTTAGTTTTTTATTGTTAAAATGTATATCTCACAATTTAGATAATATATAATCTTGTTGCTACGTGATTCACTTGTACGATAATGTGATTGATGATTTTCAGTTTATAGTTTGATGATTTTGTGAAATCATCTCATGTCAAATGACTATTATTGATGATTTGTCTATGTTGTTTCCCCATTGTTGGTCATCTGATGATTTGTTTTGTTTCAAATGATTCTATTTTGTGACTGGATTGTTTGTTTTTCGTGAACATGATGTACAGATAACAGTGGAGAGAAAAGCATTTTAGGATTTAATTCGTTGGGGATCTCCGGTGATTTTTGGAGATCATATTTGTAGCCATGGCTTCTTGATGGTTCTTGATGTTTTTGGATGGTTCTTGATGTAAAGGGTTCTTAGCATTGTACATGTAAATGGTTCTTGATATTTTTGGATGAAGTATTTTAGTTTTGCTAATGAAATTAGGATGCTTTGGATTTACTTTTGGCTTTACCATGTGATTAATGGATTTACAATGAATAGTTGTTGTATGAACTATTAGATAAATATTTTAATTTGATATGACTATATTTTGATTTTGTATATCTTGTTGAATTTCAATTTTTGTATATTTAGAATATCAACCAATATATAATAATAGTAAAATGCAAAAGTAAAAGATAAAGCTAAAAAGACAACGGTTTTGACTGAATTAAACTGTTGTCTTAAATGTCTACGACAACGGTTAAAAACCAAAAACCGTTGTGGTAGAGTCAAAGACAACGGCGGGACAACGGTTTTTAACCGTTGTCGTAGAAAAACCGTTGTCTATGAGCGCATATCTTAAAACTGCCAACCTACGACAACGGTTTTTAACCATTGTCATGCCGTTGTCGTAGAGGTCTACGACAACGGTTTAAAACTCTTGTCTATGAGCGAAAATTTTCTGACTCTACGACAACACCACCTACGACAAGGGTTTTCTTTTTTTCTACGACAAGAGTTTTTAACCCATGTCTATGAGCTTTTTTCTTGTAGTGAATCTATTCAATATAAGGAAAAAATAAGGTTTTACCTGTTTTAACTTTTAAAATAATAAGTATATTTTTCTAAAAGTAAGTTTTATCTGAGAACCTTTCATGATGGTTAATTATCTGTGTCACCGTTTTATTGGTTTATTATTTTAACTAGTACTAGTACCCCCGCGATGCGCATTTTGTGATATAATGTTGGTAAATATTAATTATATCATTATATAGTGTAAGTAATTTTAGTATATAAAGGACAATATAATATTTAATAACTAAAAAAATATAAATTTGCTTAAGATAATTCAATTCACAACAATATATTGATATTATACACATCCAATTCACTAATCTATGATTAATACTAAAAACAAAAGTATCAATATCATGATCTTCAAATCAAAATTGGAAATTTACCTATAAAGTTTGTAAGTTTTTTAAAAACTTCTCTATGCACAACAATTATGGTTGAAACATTTTTTTTCTATCATTTGTGTTACAAACTAATATCTTCAGTCAATTAAATTAAAAAACTAAAAAAAATTACGAATCAAAAAGCAAATTCAATTATTTAAATTAAATACATGTGTGTGTGAGTAAGTATATATTGAAACATTACACAATAAAATTAATTGATATAGCACGACATTGATCATTACAATTTAAGCTCAACACATAATCAAAATGTAGTAGTAGTCTATGATCATGATGATGACAATATAATTAGAAACTAAGCATATAATTTAAATAATCAGGTGTGCCATATAAATTCAAAACGTGCACTCTCATATAAAAATATACGAAGTCCTAAGTGTAAAGTAAAAGACTAAAATTTTATATGATTATGAGATATTTATAATTTAAAAAATAGTTAAGATGGTGAGCCGCTCCAGCCGCCTTTGAGACACTGGGGATTGTCAGAACAGGCGGCTGGTATACCACCATAATGAAACTTCCTTTTCTTTTTTTTATTCGGATCGGATTTATGTTGGCTTCGTTGGGAGGCTGGCATAGAACCCCCACCAATAACTAAGATTGCTCGAGGTTGGATAATCTATCAAATGCTCATTAAGTGTGGAGGATATAGGCTGTCATCGAAGAGAGATCCTTACTCTGATTGCTTAAAAGCGTATAATTCAGATTAAATACATATTATATATATGTATATACACACATCTTTAATAGTGTTATATTTATTTATTAATTTATATTATTATGGTATAAATTATCCCCATGCAAATTCATATTTATTATTGAAATTATTGTTTGGATATATATTGTTGATTTTTAATAAATTATTCAATAAAAATTAATTTAATTAAGATAGATAAAATGAGAATAAATTAATACAATATTTATATTATTAGATCAAATGGATTAAATAGTAAAAATTGCAAAATAAAAAAATTTGTTGATGGATTGCAACACTTACCAATATGATAACTTCGTTATTTGATGCATTTTGGGGCTTAATTTCATATCATTTTGTGTTGAAAAGCATGCAATAGTGAGATTTTATTTAGATTTCATTATCTTTTTAAAATTTCACGTTTTTGCTTGATTTGAAAGGAATTTGATAGGTTTTACCACAAAATGAAAGTCTAATGGAATTTAACGTCAAGTCAGAGTCGAGATAGGGAGTCGATAAAGCGCAGCTATGAGGGAAAAATCATATCTCGAGCTCTAGAAGTCCAAATTCAATGTGTCTTGTCTTGTTAGAAAGATAAGAGGAACTTCTACAACTTTAATGTTGGAAGGTTTCATCAATTCTGCCTTCAAGAGAGCAGAATAGTATAAGAAGTTGAAAGTCGTGCAAGAATGTCCTGATTTTCGTCTTGACATGGCTTGAGTAAATTGGGTATAACATGGTGTACAAAACTTATATTGGGCTCAAATTAGTGGCATCGGATAGCTAACTTGAAGGGCTACAACTTTCATGAAGACGTCAAAGCCCAATTATAAGCGTAAGAGGGCCTAATCGAGGCTGAAAGCTGGGAGTCTGGGCCACCCGGGTCACTTGGCCGGGTCGGTGGTCTAGTTGCGGGTTTTTAGGCCTGTTTGGACTCCTATTTGGATACAACTTGCTCCAAGTCCGATTTTTACCGACTTAGATACAAATTAGGACTTGGGAGAAGGAGAGAAAATATAAAAAGATCCATACACATCCAAGGAGCATGGATTCACATCTTGAGAGCAAGGAAGAAAGCAAGAAATTGAAGATTCAAGAGTCAAGAGGAGCAACCAACAATCACAAATTGAATAAACTTTTCTTTGATTTTATTTCTAGTTTTGATCATGTCGTTTTGTAATTCATTTTGCTTTACGAACATGATTTTTGGCTAGGGGTCTCGTGATCTTAGGGCACGAGAGTAGTTCTATGGATTTCTTGTTGAATATTTAGTTTTAATCTTTCCTCTAATCCATGATATTTTATTCATGTTTCCTTGTGCTTTTTCCATGTATGAGTTATGGCCAAATTTATGCATGCTCTAATTAATTGGATTGAGATCGAGAGATGATATCTGATTATGGATTTGGGAATGCATGACTCAATTAAATTGCCTGGATCGAGAGATTGGTAAATAATTGGGGTGAGAATACGATCTTAGGAGCTTTTAGGAGTTGATTATTAATAACTGCGAGGTAGAGATACAGACATTAATAATCGATCCACGGGTTAAGTTGCTCGAGAGAGAGGTTAATCTACAATCGTGATTGCTCACATAAAATAATTGGATTTGAGGTTGATTTTGGCTAGATTAATAAACTTGATTGAAGTAGAATGAAATCGTTGTCTTAGGATCCTTGTTTGAATCTTGATTTTCTTGATATTTTCTTGTTTGATATTTTTATTTCATTTATTTGTTTCTAGACATAGGTTTTTAGATTAAATTCTCTTAATTCGGTCACCTAGATAAAATTAGGTAAATTAATTAGGTAGTTAACATTATTCTAATTCACTAGTCTCTGTGGGATCGACCTTGCTCGCCCTATCTATAGTTGACACCATACACTTGCGGTTTAGGCTAGAAATAGACCATCGATCAAGTTTTTGGCGCCGTTTCCGGGGACTAGAGTCTTAGGATAGTTAATATTTGATATTTTTTTTGTCTGATCTTAATCTAGGGTTTTATTTGCTTTGGAAAAAAAATTAATTTTTTTTTCAGTCTTACTTTTTCTTTTATTTATGTCTCAGTTGTGTCTGAAATACTCTTATTTGTTGTTTTTAGGTTGTGCATGAACATACGCTCCAAAAGGGTGACTCTGATTGAACCTGATCCAGAAATTGAATCAACCTGCAGACGCAACAAAACAAAGAAAAAGTTGTTATTCAATCAAATGGCTGACGATCAAATTAGAAATCAAGTACCACCTGGGAATGGAGGATTGGGAATAATTAACCGAACGTTCCTGCTCTTATGGCGATTTGAGATTACTTTCAACCTCAATAAAACAAAAGGGGAGTTGTGAGACCACCAATTGAGGCAAATAATTTTGAACTCAAACCAGCCCTAATAAGCATGGTGCAACAGAACCAATTTTGTGGAAGTCATCTAGATGATCCCAACGTGCATCTAGCACAATTTTTGGAAGTTTGTGACACAATCAAATTGAATGGGGTTTCTGATGATGCAATCAAACTTCATTTATTCTCATTCTCACTACGAGATAAAGCGCAGCTATGGTTCAATTCCATTCCACCGGGCTCGATTACTAGTTGGGATGAGTTGAGTATGAGGTTTCTCTTCAAGTATTTTCCACCGAGTAAGACATTGAAGATGAAGAGCGAGATCATACAATTTAAACAACTCGATGGGGAGTCTTCAGGAGAATCATGGGAGAGATTTAGAGATATGTTGAGGAGATGTCCTCAACATGGATTTCCGGAGGATCAACAAGTTTGTTTCTTCTATAACGGATTGTTTGGATCCACAAGAGCAATGATAGATGCGGCGGCAGGAGGAGCGTTGCTAGCAAAGAGTCCTAAGGAGGCCATGTATATTTTGGAGGAGATGGCAACAAACAGTTATCAATGGCCGTCTGAAAGGACTACTTATAGAAAAGTGGCTGAAATTCAGAGTCAAAATCAAGTTTTAGCTGCTATAGCCGCACTCACTACTCAAGTATCTGCTCTAGCACATTCTCGTAATCAACCCATGGATAGTTCGGGAGTGCAGATTGGTGATTTTGCCCAACATGAAGACGTTGAGGAGTTGAATTACATCGGTGGGCAGAATTACAACAACTTCTGGAACAACAAGTGGCCATATCAGTATAATCATGGAGGGAGAAATCATGAGAATTTTTCATATGCAAACAACAAGAATCTTTTGCAACCCCCTCCAGGATTTTCTGTGACAAATGGGGTTATCAATGAAGAGAAAAAACCTTCGCTTGAAGATGTGTTGGGTGCATTCATCAATGAGTCGAGATCACGGATGTCGAAAACTGAGGAAAAAGTTGAAAGAATTGAAGCTCGACTCAACAAAATGGATGCAGAAAATGGAGCACATCTCAAGGCACTTGAAACACAAATAGGTCAAATAGCTGCGATTCTAGGGAGCCAACATCAAAAGGGCCAATATCCAAGCACCACCGAGGTGAATCCAAGAGAGCATTGTCATGCAATCTATTTGAGAAGTGGAACACAATATGAAGGACCTTCCATGCCGGTTGAAAATGTGAAAGAGGAAGTGAAAGAGTCGGAAGAGAGCATGAAAGACAAAATTGAGAAGAAAGAAAAGGATCGAGGTACTCGAAAGACAGTAGAGACACCAAAAATTGCAGTGCCATTGCCATTTCCACATAGGACGCAAAAGCAAAAATCGGATGGGCAATTCAAGAATTTTCTTGATATTTTCAAGAAAATACAAATCAACATCCCTTTTGCTGATGCTTTGGAGCAAATGCCGCATTATGCAAAGTTTTTGAAGGATATCATGTCGAAAAAGAGGAAGATAGTTGACAATGAGATTGTCAACTTAACCGAGGAGCGTAGTGCCATAATCCAACGAAAACTTCCACAGAAATTGAAGGATCCGGGGAGCTTCTCGATTCCATGTGATATTGGAGGAGTAGAGTTCAAGAGGACTTTGTGTGACCTTGGAGCGTCAATCAATTTAATGCCACTGACTACATTTCGAAAGCTTGGATTGGGAACACTTAAACCAACAACAATGACTCTTCAATTAGCCGATCGATCATTGAGATTTCCAACGGGGGTTATTGAAGATGTGTTGGTTAAAGTTGATAAATTCATGTTTCCGATGGATTTTGTTGTGCTTGATATGGAAGAGAATTTTGACATGCCTCTAATTTTGGGGAGACCATTTTTGGCCACCGGATGAGCATTGATAGATGTGGAGAAAGGAGAGCTTAAATTGAGGGTTAATGAAGAGCAAGTCACATTTCCATCTATAATACCATGAAGCTTCATGATGAAAATAAAGAAGAGTGTCATTCGATTGACATAATGGAGGAACAACCCCAAGATAGTTCAAAGGAAAAATCAATTCATGACCCTTTGAAAAATTTCCTAAGTCCCTCTATATTCTCTATTGATTTAATATATGACACTAAAGATGTTAAATCCCACAATGATGTTGCTTCCTCGAATTATTTGCAGGAAATGTCGAAGAAAAAGGTCAATTTCAAGAATAGCCATCACTCAAAGCAACAAGAGAAAGAATCGAGTTTTCAACTTGATGTACCGTAAGTTCTCTCTTCAAAAATCGTCTAGCTAAAGACGTAAAATTAAGCGCTTGTTGGGAGGCAACCCAATTTTTATCGATTTTGTTTTGTTTCTAGTATAAGTAGTATTTTCTTATTTTAGAATAGGTAAAAAAAAAAAAAGGTAAGGGACCCGGGTCGAAGGTTCAATTTTAGCATAAGAACAGGTGAGACAAGCTACCCGGTAGGGCTGCCTGTCACCCGGCCCGGGTCGCCGCCGGTTCGACTTGCGTGAGAAATTGCTGGGACACGCGACCCGGCCGGGCTGCATGTCACCCGGCCCGGGTCACCCCTTCGGCTCGAGTAGAAGCAAGCCACGACACGTGACTCGGCCGGGCTGCTTGTCACCCGGCCCGGGTCACCCTTTCGACCCTTCAGCCAGACACGCGACCCAACCGGGCAGCCCGTGACCCGACCCGGGTCGCATAAAGGTGAGTTCTTGTGATTTTTTTTTTTTTTGAGCCCTCTTCATCCCCAATTCATCCCTACACTTGAACCCTAATTTCTAATCCAAAATTACACCATAAACTCTTGAATTTGTGTTACAATTCACACACCCATATCTTCTATTACTCAATTCATCAAGTGTTGGAGGAGAAAAGAGGGATATTCATCCAACTTTTGGACTTAGGTGATATCTTCATATATCTTGAGAATTTCGTCAAATTGGTATGATTTCTTCTCTCAAACTCGATTCTTATTGCAATAAAGATGATTGAAGCATGTGGGTAAGAATTGTATGGATTAGAATTGCATAAAATAATTAGGGATTCATTTAGGCCTTTTATCAAACACTTGATGTGCATACTATAGTTTCTCTTGATTTCAATATTATTGATGAATTTGATTTGAGTAGCCTATTGAGTGTTGAATTTGGCATGATTGGATGATGGTGCAAGTGAGGCATATATGGTTTTGATAGTTTGATGTAATTAATTTACTAGGTTCATTTTAACATTTTATCAAACACTTGGTGGGCATATCTATTGTCATGGTTTATAAACTTGGTTGAATAAATTAGATATGTAGGACACACTTTGTGGATAATTATGCTAGGTTCTTGTAAATTATTGCTTGAAGATGCAACTTGATGATATGATTTCAAATTTTGCTTAGTCTTTATATTCTATCAAATTGAGTGATAAGCATGATTTGAATCATAAGAGGATTCATTTACTAACTCAATCAATTTTTAGGTACAATGTCAAGTAGTCAAGTACGATCACGCTCCGGTGCTACTGAAGGTAGTAGGGGAAATAGATCAAGACGACCAAACAATTTGTCTCAAAATATGGGAGCGAGACTACTGGATGAAGGTACCTATAAATGGAGATGGGATGTGCTCAAGAACTTATAGATTGAGACAACAAAATACTATTCCACTCACGCGCTAGAAGAGCTCGGAATTGAATCTGACGTGTGGAAACTGATTGATAGGATTGGGTGGACAAGATTAGTAAGAGGAAAATGGTCGACTTACAAAAGAATCACACTTGAAATCTTGAGTACACTAGAGGTCCACAAAACTAACCGTCCCTCGGAGCCGATCTCGATGAACTTTCAATTGGACAACGAACAAAGGACGTTGTCCATTAACCAATTGAATAACATCTATGAGCTTCCACTGGGTGGTCTTTATCGGGAGCCATGAGAGTTCGATCCGAATGAGTTTTGGAAGGAGTTGGTTCAGTCATCCGACAGTTATACCGTGGTGTTCAACCCTAAATCGTCAAAGGAATCATGGCTACGAAATCCAGTATTTTGTTATATCGCTCATCTCCAATCCTCTTCAGTGTTTGCACGACATGAGTTTGGAGGCATTAGAAAGTATGAATAGTTTGTCATATGGTGCATGCTCTCGGGTACCTGTATGAATATTGGAGCCTACTTCATGGAACAACTTTTACGGGTGGCTAAGAAAACGTCGGGGATTATTTGCATTGGAGGCATGTTGACACCCATTGCCGATTACTTCCATGTTGACTACACCTCTTGGGAAAAGGCTTCCGTTGCCAATCCATCAATTGATTTGCAAGATCTGATGGCAATGAAGATGCTCGCCAAAGTAGAATGCAACTACTATTTGTTGCAACGAAATGGGGAAGCCAATAGCCCAACACATCCCTGATCACTGTGGATACTTTGGACGATAAGTCCAATTGGCTCATGGATTCAGCTGCTCATCAAGCTGTACTTGCGCAGAGTCCGATGGGGGTGCAGCCACATGAAGTGCATAGAGAAGTAGCTTTAGATGATGAGACGTTTCCTCAACCGATGCATGAGGATATACCTGAATCATCCACTGCTAGAGCTTCACAAGGGGATTACGGAGTTCGTTTAGACGCACTGGAGGATCGGGTCACAAACATTGAGGAACGTCAAGTTCAAAATCATTATGAGATGATGCAAATGATGCAAGCTATAAGGCAGTGGCAGATCGACTTTAGCACTTTAGGACGTCCACCACCTCCACCTCCACAGTGAGCCGTAGTAAGTGCCCAAGATTAGCCACTTCTTTTTCTCTTCCGGAACTTGTTCTGAGAACAAGTTTGGGGGGGGGGGGGGGGCGGAGGAAGGGCGGCTTTTCTTGGGATGTTTTACCCTTTTCTTGTTTTCATTTTGTTTGTTTGTTTTTTTTTTTTTTTGTTCTTTTGAGTTATAGGTTAGTTTCATGGGAGGAAAGTTTTCTTTAATTTTCTTAGGATTAGTCATTTGGTGAATTGTGAAATTGGTTGCTGATTTGATGACTATGTGGTGATGATTCTTGAAAGAATCTTTTGTGCTGAATGTGATTTTGTGGAGATGTTGCATGGAGGAAAGTATGTTGATGAAATTGAATTGATGCTTTAAATGGTGAATTTGACCTGTGAGATTTGAGCCTTTGACTGATACATTCAAAACAGTCATATTCATTTGTTGTGTGAATGTCAAGCATGTGTGTTTCTCTCTAGAACTTGCTCTGGTATCTTCTTGAAACTGCACAAGTGTGTTGAACTTGAAAATGATTTTAGGCCATTTATGTTTGAGCCTCATCGACCAAATATACACTTATCTCATTTTTATTTTCCCTAGTTAACCACGTTTGAGCCTATAAGCCTTTTTCTTGATTAGGCCTAATGAGTCATTCATTTTTTTTTTACTCTTTGTTCTTACCTTACTTGGACTAGTATGTGGGTGGAAAAAGAGGTTACAAAAGTGAACCAAGAGGAAGAAAGATGGAAAATGAAGTGGGAATGTGTATCTCAGCCATGGAAAAAAAAAATTGTGATGTGAGCTTCAAAATGAAATACTAAGAAAAAACAAACCAATACTTGGTATGGAAAAAAAAAATTAACATGAGTTGTGCCAATATCTCTGGAACTCATTGAGTTGTGCCTTTTCTGGAACTCATTCGAGTTGTGCCTAATACGATATTTTGGAACTCATGCTTTGGGAAAGGTTAGGTGAGAAAAAAAAAATAGAGAGAGTGAAGTGGAAAGTGATTGAAGATGGATTGGTTTTAATGGGTGACGATTCATTTTTTTCTAGTCCAAGTTTTAGTTACATAGCCAAAAATAATCCTCACCTTAACAAAAGAGCCTACATTACAACCAAAAGAAAAGTCCTAATTGATTCTTGTATCAAACACAAAAAGCAGTAGAGAGGTTAGATGATTTGCAAGCTTATGGTAGGGTGCATGCATTGCTTTGACTTGAGCGTATTTTCCCTAGACACTTGAGAGATGAGTGATACACATACCTTGTGAGTATTCACTTATTATTTGAAGCATTGATTCAAGAGTAATTTGCATGAATCTCCTATGTCTTCCAAAATTATATGATACTTGCTTGTTCTTGATAATTTGCATAAGCCTACGAGCAAAATGATATTCATTCCGCCCCATGCATAAGTTCTTTTCTTTTCATTGTTCGGGGATGAACAATAGTCTATGTTTGGGGGGTTTGATAACTTCGTTATTTGATGCATTTTGGGGCTTAATTTCATATCATTTTGTGTTGAAAAGCATGCAATAGTGAGATTTTATTTAGATTTCATTATCTTTTTAAAATTTCACGTTTTTGCTTGATTTGAAAGGAATTTGATAGGTTTTACCACAAAATGAAAGTCTAATGGAATTTAACGTCAAGTCAGAGTCGAGATAGGGAGTCGATAAAGCGCAGCTATGAGGGAAAAATCATATCTCGAGCTCTAGAAGTCCAAATTCAATGTGTCTTGTCTTGTTAGAAAGATAAGAGGAACTTCTACAACTTTAATGTTGGAAGGTTTCATCAATTCTGCCTTCAAGAGAGCAGAATAGTATAAGAAGTTGAAAGTCGTGCAAGAATGTCCTGATTTTCGTCTTGACATGGCTTGAGTAAATTGGGTATAACATGGTGTACAAAACTTATATTGGGCTGAAATTAGTGGCATCGGATAGCTAACTTGAAGGGCTACAACTTTCATGAAGACGTCAAAGCCCAATTATAAGCGTAAGAGGGCCTAATCGAGGCTGAAAGCTGGGAGTCTGGGCCACCCGGGTCACTTGGCCGGGTCGGTGGTCTAGTTGTGGGTTTTTAGGCCTGTTTGGACTCATATTTGGATACAACTTGCTCCAAGTCCGATTTTTACCGACTTAGATACAAATTAGGACTTGGGAGAAGGAGAGAAAATATAAAAAGATCCATACACATCCAAGGAGCATGGATTCACATCTTGAGAGCAAGGAAGAAAGCAAGAAATTGAAGATTCAAGAGTCAAGAGGAGCAACCAACAATCACAAATTGAATAAACTTTTCTTTGATTTTATTTCTAGTTTTGATCATGTCGTTTTGTAATTCATTTTGCTTTACGAACATGATTTTTGGCTAGGGGTCTCGTGATCTTAGGGCACGAGAGTAGTTCTATGGATTTCTTGTTGAATATTTAGTTTTAATCTTTCCTCTAATCCATGATATTTTATTCATGTTTCCTTGTGCTTTTTCCATGTATGAGTTATGGCCAAATTTATGCATGCTCTAATTAATTGGATTGAGATCGAGAGATGATATCTGATTATGGATTTGGGAATGCATGACTCAATTAAATTGCCTGGATCGAGAGATTGGTAAATAATTGGGGTGAGAATACGATCTTAGGAGCTTTTAGGAGTTGATTATTAATAACTGCGAGGTAGAGATACAGACATTAATAATCGATCCACGGGTTAAGTTGCTCGAGAGAGAGGTTAATCTATAATCGTGATTGCTCACATAAAATAATTGGATTTGAGGTTGATTTTTGCTAGATTAATAAACTTGATTGAAGCAGAATGAAATCGTTGTCTTAGGATCCTTGTTTGAATCTTGATTTTCTTGATATTTTCTTGTTTGATATTTTTATTTCATTTATTTGTTTCTAGACATAGGTTTTTAGATTAAATTCTCTTAATTCGGTCACCTAGATAAAATTAGGTAAATTAATTAGGTAGTTAACATCGTTCTAATTCACTAGTCTCTGTGGGATCGACCTTGTTTGCCTTATCTATAGTAGACACCGTACACTTGCAGTTTAGGCTAGAAATTGACCATCGATCACAATATTAATTTAAAAAATATTTAGAATGACATATAATTTCACACTAAATACATTATATATATATTCATCTTTAATAGTGCTACACTTGTTTATAAATTATATTTATATTAAATATGATACAATTATCCCCAAACAAATTAATATTTATTATTAAAATTATTGTTTGAACATTATTTATTGTTGGTGTATAAGAAATTATTCAATAAAGAAATAACTTAATTAGTATTAATAAAATAAGAATAAACTAATACAATATATATATATATATATATTGTAAATTGAATGAATTAAATTATGAAAAATTCAAAATAAAAATATTGTTGATGTGACACTTTTTTGTTGAGAAAATAGTATTTCTGTAAAATATCTCAAACATTTTCTCTATTATTATATTATAGAAATATATAGATAAATTTATCTATTTACTTTTTCTTTTGAGTTTCTATACAATAAATATAAAATTAAATGTATTAAATATTAATATTTATGTATTTGTTTATTAATAAATTTTAAAAAAAGTTATTAATGATTTCTTAAAATGGAAATATTTAATAAATGTGACATTTATTGTAGCTATTTTTGACAGAATATTCTGCTTATATATATAGAGGAAATGTGCCAAACTGAACGATTTTTTTTAAGGAATTGACTTTTCGAACATTGAATATAACAAAAAATACTTTTTTACCACAAAATATAAGAAAGTTACCTTTTCTACACTATTTTGAGTCGGTCATAGAGAAATCATTGAGTAACGATGGCTTGATGATATATTCAATTTTATTTATACTTATTTAACAATTGTTTTATCCAACAAATCATATAAATTGATAAAAGTAATTAAATTGATAAATAAGGCTCGATTTATATAAAAAAATGAGGATATTTTAATTGAATGATTTTAGGTATATTAAATTGAAACTGTTTGAAATTAATTTATCCATTGTAAATAATTAAAATATATATCCATTGTATCAGTTTGAAATTAATCTATCCATTTTCGATTAATAGTTTAAAAACCCTATTTTTGTTCAATTAATCGAACCACTATGTCTAATACACAGTGGTTCGATTAATTCAATAAAAAAACCTTTTCAAATTAATCGAACCACTAAAAATTAGACATAGTGGTTCGATTAATTAAATTAAAAAACCAATTTCTTTTCAAATTAATCGAACCACTATGTCTAATACACAGTGGTTCGATTAATTCAATAAAAAAACATTTTCAAATTAATCGAACCACTAAAAATTAGACATAGTGGTTCGATTAATTAAATTAAAAAACCAATTTCTTTTCAAATTAATCGAACCACTATGTCTAATTCATAGTGGTTCGATTAATTAAATTTAAAAACCAAAATTTTCAAATTAATCGAACCACTATGAATTAGACATAGTGGTTCGATTAATTCAATTAAAAAACCAAAAATTTCAAATTAATCGAACCACTATGTCTAATTCATGGTGGTTCGATTAATTCAATTCAAAAACCAATTTTTTCAAATTAATCGAACCACTATGTCTAATTTATAGTGGTTAGATTAATTTAATTAAAAAACCAAAATTTTCAAATTAATCGAATCACTAAGCCTAATTCATAGTTGTTCGATTAATTCAATTCAAAAACCAAAATTTTCAAATTAATCGAACCACTATGTCTAATTCATAGTGGTTCGATTAATTCAATTCAAAAACCAAATTTTTCAAATTAATCGAACCACTATGTCTAATTCATAGTGGTTCGATTAATTCAATTCAAAAATCAAATTTTTCAAATTAATCGAACCACTATGTCTAATTCATAGTGGTTCGATTAATTCAATTCAAAAACCAAAATTTTCAAATTAATCGAACCACTATGTCTAATTCATAGTGGTTCGATTAATTCAATTCAAAAACCAATTTTTTCAAATTAATCGAACCACTATGTCTAATTCATAGTGGTTCGATTAATTCAATTCAAAAACCAAAATTTTCAAATTAATCGAACCACTATGTAAATTTAATAGTGGTTTGATTAATTCAATTCAAAAACCAATTTTTTCAAATTAATCGAACCACTATGTCTAATTCATGGTGGTTCGATTAATTCAATTCAAAAACCAAATTTTTCAAATTAATCGAACCACTATGTCTAATTCATAGTGGTTCGATTAATTCAATTCAAAAATCAAAATTTTCAAATTAATCGAACCACTATGTCTAATTCATAGTGGTTCGATTAATTCAATTAAGAAACCAGATTTTTCAAATTAATCGAACCACTATGTCTAATTCATAGTGGTTCGATTAATTCAATTCAAAAACCAAATTTATCAAATTAATCGAACCACTATGTAAAGTTAATAGTGGTTCGATTAATAGTTTAAAAACCCATTTTTTTTCAATTAATCGAACCCCTATATCAAATACATAGTGGTTCGATTAATAGTGTTTTAAACTAATTTTTGAGGTTACCGACATATAAATTGGCTCGTGTATAAAAGTACAGTCCACGCACAGTTTAATTTTGTTTTTTAGTAACTAACAGTATTTTTCACTTTAATTTCCACGTTCCATAGTAAATGTTCAGATGTTTATTGTCACAATATATTTCACTTTAATTTTCAATCCATATTCATAGTAAAAGTTCAGATGTTTGTTGTCACAGTATATTTCACTTTAATTTTAAATCCATAGTCAAGATGTTCACGTGTTGGAATTAATGTTGAATTGAACATTCATTCACGGATTGCTCAATTCTCATCTATTTAAGTGAGAATGAGTTTCCAACACTCATAACACAAAATTTGACAAAGCCGTGAGTTATACAGGGTGTGAAGAATTTGAAGAATTATCAAGTAACTTATCTCTCTTTTGTTTTTTATATCATTTGTTTTATCCAGTAGTTATATCGATTGTTTTAAATATTCTATTTTCATTCCATTTTCAGATCGTATTATCGAAAATGTCTTATTCGGTGGTGGTTTTGTTCGGAGGCCATTGGGAAGGTATTCAGTATGTAAATGGTTCCCAAGAGTTGATCAATCTTCCAAGACTCACGTACATGGATTTATTGACCTCGATTCATGGGATCGTGCTTGCCGACTTAAATTATTGGGGATATGTGATTCATGCGCTAACTGACTGTAACGGCAAATTGAAAAAAAAAAAAATCAAGACTGATTCTGATTTAGAAGAGGTTTTTTATTCGGATGATTCTCTTTTGGTTGTTTTCGTTTCGCTAAACAGGGTTGATCTTGTAGTATCCGCGGGATCGTCCTATCAGGATCAACAAGCTTCAGTGGATGAGCATGAAAATCAAAGTTCTCAACCTTTTTTTCCGTTCAGCTTTGAAAGTCCTTTGACCTATAATGTCAACACTGTACATGAATTCAGCCCTGTACCTATTCCTACTGGACTCCATAACGATGAAGAATTCCACGTGAAATGGGATTTGGCCTGTCGGAATCGAACCACTGAAGCCGGTACGTCTTCAAATGAGCGTTGGGCACCCCGGTCATCATCATGGGAGAGAGAGACAATAATTTTCAGTTTCTCGACCTAAATAGTCCTGCTCCAGGGTTTGACGAAGGTGAACCGGATCATGGAGAACACAGAAATTCCGTTGATGATGCTGAAGTAGGTAATTACTTTACGAATATACGATATGTGAGTACAGAGTTTCTGAATTCCCCAATCATAACTTACTAATTGTATTGTCCACATTTTGACGTCAGATAGAGAAGATTGTTTTGCCTTAGACGAAGATGTTGATGCATCGTTGGATGATGAGCAGTGCTAGGCGTTTGCGGAATTTTTTGAGTACACAATGTAGCCGGAATGGTATGTTCCCGATATGGACGGATTTGACGAGCCAGAATCCGGGGATCTTTTGCAGGTCCCGCATGGACTTGAAAAAGGCTCGGTGTATAACAGTAAGTCCGATTTAAAAAATGCAATCGGGATGTACCATTTGGAGAATCATGTTGAATATCGGGTCCAATATTCTGATAAGCACTGGTGAAAATTCCAATCTTGTGCCAAGGGCTATGATTCAAGAAATGGGTCAACGATACGGTCTGAACCTCAGCCTGAAAGTTACAAGAAAAGCAAAACGTCATGCTATGTACAAGGTGTATGGTGATCCGAAACAGTCATTTTGTTTGCTCCCATTGTATTTGCAAGAGTTGGTGGATGCCAATCCTGGAACTTACACTGCCTTGGAAACACACTCATCTGGTAAATTCAAGTTCATGTTTTTTGTCTTGGCTGCATCAATCATTGGATTTCGAAATTACGGTCGCCCTGTTATAGTTGTTGACGGTTGTCACTTGAAAGACTCATATAGAGGTATTGGCTTTGTTGCGGTGACAAAAGATGGAAACGATCAAATTGTCCCCCTTGCAGTTGGAATTGGAAACATCGAGAATGATGAGTCATGGTCTTGGTTCATGAAGCATGTTAGGGAAGCATTCGGATGCCCAAACGACCTACTCATCGTTTTTGATCAACACGCAAGCATAAGTAATGCGATACATGAGAACTTCCCTGAGGCCACACATGGACTATGTTGTTACCATATTAGGCAACATTTGGCTAAACATGGGTCACATTTGGTCAATCTGTTCCAAAGAGCTGCATACTGTTATGATTCAAATAAGTTTGATGGGTAAGTTTATCCCCATATAATTATTTATACTACGTATTCAAAAATAACAAATTTTTGTAAAGTGTGCTTTGCTTTTATTTTTAACAGGTACATGTCAGCCCTACATGACAGTCTGCTGATGGGTGCAATCAATACATTGCAGAATGCCCAGGAAACGAGGTGGTCTCGCGTAAAATGTCCAGTACGATGATACAGTTTCATGACGTCGAATGCCGCGGAGGTTTGGAATGCACGACTCGTTTGGGCAAGAAAGTTGCCTGTTTGTTCCTTCCTAGAAGCTGCTCGATGGATTATGGAGAAATGGTTTGTCAAACGGAGATAGATGGCGGACGAAAGGGATCACTCTCTGACGAAGTACGTTCACGACAAGTTAATCGAGCGGCAGCGGCTTGGTCGACAAATGGATGTCTCTGAACTTGGGATAAATAAATTCAAGGTTGTTTCTAATGGTAAAGTCCATATGGTGGACTTGGACCAACATCTGTGCACATGTTGGGAGTTCCAAAGCGAGTTAATTCCTTGCTCACACGCATGTGCTGCCATCAGGTCCATCCACTTTTAGATCTTTGACTACAATTCTCTCTGCTAGCTTTTGATTTTTTTTGGTTTCACAGTTTTATGAAACGGTCGATGATCAGTTACGTGTCGCCTTATTACACAACCGGATGGCTGAGGGGAATGTGGGCCACCGAGGTTATGCCTGTACAAGAGCCACAATACTGGAAACACTACGATGTCTTTCATCTACAACTGTGTACGGCTCCAGATAATCCAAGACAGGCCGGTCGACCTAAAAGTACCCGTATACCTTCTACAGGTGAACATTCTACTGGACGTCCTCGAAGGAGTGGGACATGCGGTCGTTGTGGAAGAGCTGGTCACAACCCAGTGACCGTTCAGGTTCAGAACGATGATCACCTGGTGAAAAAGTCATGCAAATTACGTAAGCCACAACATCATTAGTCAAGTCGATGATGCCTAACAAACTGTATTGTCATGCAAATTACTGGAATTGTGAACGACTTGACATAGCGCTGAATTGAATTGAAAAAAGGAGACTTACGCCTAAACTCAACTCCGCCCATTCCTTGACGTCCAACCACCGTGGCTTCATACCTAAAATGTTGTGGATGAGTCGAGTTAGGGACGTGAACGTGAAATCCTCTCTCACATCTGAATCGTACTTCTGCTCATCAGTCTCTCCACTATGGCATTCTTCCCAAATACCTTGCGCCGCAATCTGGATTTGTTAATAAAACATTCAAGAAATAAGTGAGGCCATAGACCTTTTTTGCTTAATAAATTTTAAAACGCAATTCATTTTGCAATTGAAAAGATGGACTCACCCCGAACCCAGAGTCGACAATCTGAATCTTGCTCTTGAAATCACCCTGTATACCAATAACTTCAGGGGCACTCTGTAGAATTCCGAGGTACGCATCAATTTCCTGTCATGAAGTAAAATCAATTAATAAAGACAAAAAAAAAAATAGTATGCACTGCAGTATCAAGATCTTCGCAATCCTGATACTATCCTTACCAGAATGTCTCCACTCCCCGTTGGAGAATCTATCTAGTAACTCGGTGACCTTCACTCGTGACAAATTACCGTGAACTCTGTAATAGAGTGAGTCCTCGTCTGGCTGGTAAACTCCCATTGGGTTAAAATCGGAATTGCCGAAACGCAACCCAGTAACCAGTGCGAACTCCCTCTTCGAGAACCGGTAAAGGCGACGGTCTCGGCCAACATGGAACCATCGCTCATCCATCGGAACTGCTCCACCATGCACCTAGCGTGTCATAAGGACATGTAGAAACTGCTTGCTGATGGATCTTTCGGTGTCCCACAGTAGGAAGTGTCCAAAACAGGTCCCAAGAAACTCCTGCTCACACTGCGGTCCTATGCTACGCAATTCTGCCCTGATATCATCAATGATACTGAGACGAACATAGCCGACTACGTAGGCTATAGTACCATGTAAAGCCTCGCATACCCATACCGGCTCGTACTATATATTATTAAAATTCAATCAGTATACATTAAAGTAAATTAAAATATATACAGTTATTTAATAACTACTATTGCACAAAAATATATACGTGGCAACCTAAAATGTAAAAAATTTGCAAAAATCATAACACATTTGAATATTTAAATACTACCCTAAAATTCAGTTTAAAATCTTGTAATTTCTTGACCCTCATTTTTCCCTAATAATCGAACCACTATCAATATATCAATAAGTGTTATTCAAGCTATTTCAAAGGTATATACGACAATTGTAATAAAAGGTTTACACTATTAATCGAACAATTAATTGAACCCAATCCCCTATAAAAAAATCCTACAAAATTGGGTTCAACACGATAGTTAAAAATTAATAGTACAAAATTGGGTTCAATTAATTGTTCAATTTTAATAAATTGGTTTAATCTCACTATTTTGTAGGATTTATTAAAGCTAATTGAGTTCAATTAATAGTTCGATTAAACCCAGTGTATTAAAATTGGTGTGTATTCGAGAAATGGTTCGATCAAACTATGTGATTAAATTAGTAGTTCGATTAAACAAGGAAATCACTATGTATTAAATTGTATTAAACTAGGATTAAAGGCTGTCTATATTTATTTACATTATTTAGCAATATACAAGCAATTTTCAACATTCAACAATTCAAACACCCCAATTTTTGCAACAATAATCGGCAATTTTCAAAATTAAAACAATAGTGTAATCAACAATTCAACAATAGTGCAAAAATTTGAAAACAATTGAACAATTCAACAATAATCGGAAAACACCCAGATTTTTTCAAAAAAGCCGCAGCAATCAACAATAGTGCAAACAAGAAAATAAAGCCTAATTGCAATCATTAGTCAACAAATTAAACAATTCAAAGCTACAAATCCCCAAGTGGTTCGATTGATACTTCAACAATTCAAAGCAAAAAAGATTTGGGTTAAATACCTCGTCACCAATTGCACAATCCCTTCAAGAAATTCTTCAAACCTCTATGCCAAATTTTCAACCCCCAAAACTTGTTAAAAGCCAATGCTTTTTTTGTACACAATTCACCCTACACCGTTTTTGAATTTGGATTAAAACGAAAGACTTGAAAAACTTTCCAACATTTAATCGTATTATCGAACGACTTGTACAAAAAAAAAAAAACTTACCAATCGACTTCAAGGTTTGAAAGAGAGAAGAAGAAAGAAAATTTTTGAGAAGATTTTTTAGGAAAGGAGGCGCCCAAAAGAGAAGAATAACAAGATTCTTTGTCAAATAGTGCTAGGGTTTACATTTGGATTGAGGTCAAAATGTAATAAAATTTCTTTTTTCATGGGGTCAAACTGTAAAAAAAAAATTTGGTTCTTGCAAATTAATGGCTGATTTTAATGTGTTTCTATTTTATTTACATTTGTCATTTAAGTAATGTATTTTACACAATTAATCAAACCACTATGAATTGACATAGTGGTTCGATCACTTTGGAAAATTTGGTTTTTTACACTATTAATCGAACCACTATGAATTTGACATAGTGGTTCGATCACTTTGGAAAAAATTGGTTTTTTACACGGTTAATCGAACCACTATGAATTTGACATAGTGGTTCGATCAATTTGGAAAAAATTGGTTTTTCACACAATTAATCGAACCACTATGAATTTGACATAGTGGTTCGATCACTTTGGAAAAAAATGGTTTTTTACACTGTTAATCGAACCACTATGAATTTGACATAGTGGTTCGATCACTTTAGAAAAAAATGGTTTTTTACACTGTTAATCGAACCACTATGAATTTGACATAGTGGTTCGATCAATTTGGAAAAAATTGGTTTTTCACACTATTAATCGAACCACTATGAATTTTACATAGTGGTTCGATCACTTTGGAAAATTTTGGTTTTTTACACTATTAATCGAACCACTATGAATTTGACATAGTGATTCGATCACTTTGAAAAAAAATGGTTTTTTACACTGTTAATCGAACCACTATGAATTTGACATAGTGGTTCGTTCACTTTGGAAAAATTGGTTTTTTACACTGTTAATCGAACCACTATGAATTTGACATAGTGGTTCAATCAATTTGGAAAAAATTGGTTTTTCACACAATTAATCGAACTACTATGAATTTGACATAGTGGTTCGATCACTTTGGAAAAAAATGTTTTTTACACTGTTAATCAAACCACTATGAATTTGACATAGTGGTTCGATCACTTTGGAAAAAATTGGTTTTTTACACTGTTAATCGAACCACTATGAATTTGACATAGTGATTCGATCAATTTGGAAAAAATTGGTTTTTTACACTATTAATCAAACCACTATTCATTTGACATAGTTGTTCGATTAATTTTAAAAAAATTGGTTTTTTACACTATTAGTCGAACCACTATGAATTTGACATAGTGGTTCGATTACTTTGGAAAATATTGGTTTTTTACACTGTTAATCGAATCAATATGAATTTGACATAGTGGTTCGATTAATTTTTAAAAAATTGGTTTTTACACTATTAATCGAACCACTATGAATTTGACATAGTGGTTCGATTACTTTGGAAAATATTGGTTTTTACACTGTTAATCGAACCACTATGAATTTGACATAGTGGTTCAATTAATTTGGAAAATTTTGGTTTTTTACACTATTAATCGAACCACTATGAATTTGACATAGTGGTTCGATTACTTTGGAAAATTTTGGGTTTTTACACTATTAATTGAACCACTCGAACCACCTAAATTATATATATTCAGTAATTCTATTAAATTAAGTATAAATTATTGTGGTTCGATTAACATATTATAGTGGTTCGAGTACTAATTAATCGAACCATTATAAATTATATAAATTACTAATTATATGTAATTATATAAATTAGTGGTTAATTAGTGGTTCGATTAAATAAATTAATTACTGGTTCGATTAGTTCATTAAATTTTCTATTAGTGGTTCGATTGGTTCATTAGTCGTTCGATTAAATTTTCTATTACTCGTTCGCTTAGTTAATTATTGGTTTTAATAAATTAAATTAATTAATTAGTGACATAGTAAATTATATAAATTAACTAGTGGTTCGATTTAACACACTATTAATCATAGTGGTTCGATTATTCATTTAAATTTGGTTTAATACACTAATAATCGAACCTCATTTATCAATTTATTTACTTTTATCAATTTATATGATTTGTTGGATAAAACAATTGTTAAATAATAGTATAAATAAATTGAATATATCATCAAGCCATCATTATTTAATGATTTCTCCATGACCGAGTCAAAATAGTGTAGAAAGTGTGACTTTCTTATATTTTGTGGTAAAAAATACTTTTGTTATATTTAATGTTAGAAAAGTCAATTCCTTAAAATTTGTGTAATTTCGGCTGGACTCTCTCTCTTTCTCTCTCTCTATATATATATATGTATATATATGTATATAGATTTAACCTCAAAAAATAAAGGAATATATGTAAGGCAAATGCTGCTATGCACCAGGTGCACGGATCTAGATTGGTGCAACTGGTGCACCCGGATTTTTTTTTTTTCGCTTCAGGCCGTTACCTTTATATTGTAAGGATGTGACCTTTACGTTATATAAGTGTGACCTTTATATATAAATGTTATGACCTTTATGTTCAGTAACTTAGAAAAAAATGAAGATTTTCAGGTTTTTTCACTTCAGATTAAGACCTTTATGTTGTATTGTTGTAACCTTTATGTACAATTCTTGTGACTTTTATGTACAAATATTATGACCTTTATAATCCATAACTTTGAAAAAAAATTGAAATTTTCAAAATTCAGTGCATTTTAAGGATGAATATATGTGCAGCTAATATTACATAAATGTAAATGTGTACAAATTTTGCTAAAATTCTTCATTTTTTTCTAAATTAGAGTATATAAAGATCATTACATTTATACATAAAGGTCACACTTATATAACATAAAGGTCACATGCATATAACATAAAGGTAACAACTTGAAGAGAAAAAATAAAATTCAAAAAAAATAAAATAAATAAAAGTGCGCGGATCCGAGTCGACCCGGACCCGACCCGAATTGTATGTGCACCAGTTGCACAGGAGACTAACTCTATATGTATATATCTTTATATATATAAAAACACAAACATTGCCTAAAATAGTAAAACAATGATTTTCCCGCCCAAACCTCATCCTAAATATAGAAATTAGGAATAAATAAATAAAAATTAAAATTGTTAAAAAAAAGGTGAAAAAAAGTAATCAAATTTGTGATAAATTAGGAAAATATAAACGTTTCCTTTAATCTAAATGTAATAATACCAAATACTGGTAATTGATTGTAATCAAATATCAAAATTATAATTTATGAATTAACTTAATTCCATAAATAAAGGTTTCACAACCTTATCAATTATGAATAACAATAAAGATTGATTTACTGTGTCTATATATATGGTAATACTGTAATAATTGGATATTGATTTATTAGGTCTATATATATATATATATATATATATATAATAAAATTGTAATTAATTAATTATTTAAATATACTTTTTATTTATTTATGCTCTCTCACTTACTATAAATATTTAATTTTGGTGATTTGACATCTCAATTCATATATTTATGATATTATTTAAACAATATGTGTATATATATGATTTATTGATTTACATCATATATTATCATAATCATAATTTCATATAGACAACAAAACAATTATTTCATTCAATGATAATATATATATATATATAATTTAATTTAATATGCATGTAAAAAATATCGTTATGTTTATTTATTCATTAAATATTTAATATATATTTAGATTAAATATATAAATACATATATAGTCAATGTGCATATATACATGTCAACTATTATCATCAAATGTCTTTTATTTATTTTAGTAAAAGTAGAGCATTATATATTCTTTGGAGGAAAAAACAAACAAAAAATCCAATTTAATTGAGTCAAAGTCGTCAATATCCAATTTGATTATACTAATTCACTCTTTTATGTCATTCATTCATCTCCAACAATTTAATAAATGTCATGACCATAAAATAATAAAAACGGTAAAGCCATTTAAAATATTAAGAAGATTAATCAATATAATTATTAAGAAAAAAAATCACCATTGGAATTCTTTCCAAAATTTTCATAATTATCAAATTTGAAACTTATATAAAAGATCTTATAAATATTTGAGATTCTCACCAAAAAGAAGAGAAGAAGAAGAAGGGAAAAAAAAAAAACTCAAATCTACGCAATCATAATAACAATCAATTATGTCTACACCATATATAATACACTAATTTCATATCTAAAAAACATATTATCCACTATAAATGAGGGAATTCAAATTTTCATAATTATCATATTTAAAGATTACAAATGTCATTATATATGGAAACTTATTGATTTACAAGAATCAATTTATTATGTCATATTATGGATGTGGAATGTTAATTAATTTGATCAAGATGATATAATATTGTATTAAGCTAAATAAATATATATTTTAAAACATATATAGAAAATCTTAATTTGAAATTCTAAAAAAACCCCCAAATTTTTGCAATTACAATAACAATCAATTTTTTTTGCAGTTTGTATCGACAAGTAATAATGTTGCCTTCACTTTTGAATGATTCAAACTTTTATTGTTATTCATATTTGAAAGAAGATCATTGTACAAGATGTAACTTTATTTGTATTGTATACTAATTCTTCTTATTGTTATTTAATATTGTATTGTTTTGCCTATTCTAATTTCTTTTTTTTTTATTGCATGAATTCGGATTTAAGAGTCCTGATTCTTATCTTTATATTATATTGGGATGATTGCTCTATAATATATGAAAATCATGTTTCATAATAAAATTTGTCTCTTCGAATTCACAATTTTTTAATAGAGGAATATTGTGCAAATCATTTTGTAATTAAAATGTGAAGATAGCAAAATTTATTGAATTTTTGATTGAAAAATGTAATCATGAAATTGAATATATTTTTACATTTTAATAATGCACAATTTTTTTTATATATAATTCTTATTCCACTAAAAAATTTAGGATCGACTAAAAAATATTACATACTTGAAAATCATAATTAAAACAATAAAAATTATTCTAACTGATAATTTATAATAATAATTTGATTGTTCCAATTCAAAATTTTAAATTAATATTAACTTTTGTAGTTGAGTCTAAATAAAATTGACATATATCTATTTATATATTAAAATGTATATTAAAATCCATTTTAAATTAATTTAAGTTAATCTATATTAAAATCCATATAAAAAAGAGTTAATTTACTTGTCATAAGCTCTCTTATTAAATTTTGTTATTTAATATACTAGACAATTCCACAATTAAAATCTCGATCTCATCTATTTAATGCGTTTGAAAATGTAATATGATGACCTTAAGGTATTATTTTATTTAATGATCACCTAAATCTCACAAAATAACATCTATATACAATGTACATCTCAGCTGTAAATAAATAGAACTACATATATCAAATTAATATTATAAGACTACTAAAGATATTATTTTTAAAGCAAAACAAAATAAATGTTAATAGATATTACTCAAAAGCTTATTATCTATAAAAGTTTCTTTATCAAATTCAAGTAATTTTTTAAAGAATAGAATGTTTAAATCAAAATATAATGAAAAATATTGGTGCTTTGAAAATATTATATATATAGCTAAACTTAAAATAAATCAAGTTTTTTCACATTTGAATTGATTATTAATTGACACAAATAATATTTTTCAAATTATCATTTGGTTTAGGAGTATTTTTTTATGAATTTTTGTATTAAGTAGATGAATCATATTTGTGAATATTTTATTTTTTATAATTTAAATCAAAGGTTGATCTTTATTAAATAATTTCCAATCATATATATAATTTGTATATCTGATTGTTTTTATTTCTCAAAGAGCCATAAATATAGCTTTTTATCATACTTTCTATCGATTATTTCATTTTTATGAAATGTTAGTTCTCATAAGATGATTACATTTGAAAGTGTTTAAGAAAAATGTCAAGTGAAAAAATGATTAAACGATAAATATTCAACTTTTATCAAAGAGAATAAATTAAAGATTGTTGTCAACAAAGAACATGATTGAAACTCCTAAGAAATAATCATATGGATATATGTTGACCTTTTTTTTTCCTTGCATCAAGAATATTTTGTCGTTTCAATTTCTTTTTTTTTATTTCTCTCGTTGATTTCTTGGTTTAAAGATCTTAACATGTGATGAATAAGTCAAGTAAAGGAACATCCTCACAAATGTTGTTTATAAAAAAGTGTTACAAAAAAATTAATTTATGAATTTGGTTGATTTTTCAATATCATCCATTACATAATAATAATTTATTATGTCCACAACCTATACTAAAAAAATATAATAATATTTATTTACAATATATAAAATTAATCTCCATTAATTAAATATTCAAAATATTTACATCACTTATTTTATATTATTAAATCTATATATAATTTTTAAAGTGAAAAACTAGTTTTCATAAACAAACAAAGAAAGATACGCTGCTACGAAATCGTGAATTTAAAGCGGAAGGTACATTCCTCAGTGAACACGCGCAGTAATATACGCGCGTGAGACACACTCCTTTTGTCCTATATATCGTACACACCTCTCCAGTCCCAAAAGCATTCTCTCCCTAGTCCCAAAAGCATTCTCTTCAACAATGGCGATCACCATAAGAAACTGCAACTCGACATCGGCGATCCGCCAAAGGTACGATATCTCCTTCTTTGAGGAAACCATCATCTACACCACCGTCACCAACAACCCTAGCGCCGTCACTGATTGGATCGACGACGTCAAGTATCTCCATCACTTGCCGGAACTCATCGTCGGCCTCGACGTCGAGTGGCGCCCCTCATTCTCCCCCCACCAGAACCCGGTCGCCGTGCTCCAGCTCTGCGTCGACGACCTGTGCCTCGTCTACCAGATCATTCACGCCGTCCAGATCCCCCAATCCCTGGTCGATTTCCTCTCCCGCGATTTCAACTTCATCACCTTCGTTGGCGTTGGCATAAAAGCCGATTTGGAGAAGTTGCAGAACGACTACGGGTTTGGAGGCGAAGCGCGCTACGTGGATTTGCGTGGGCTGGCGGCGAGGTCGTACAGTCGGAATGAGTTGAGGAACGCGGGGCTGAAAGAGCTGGGGAGAGTGGTGCTCGGAAAACAGGTGGAGAAGCCGGAGGCGGTGAGGATGGGTAGGTGGGATGCACGGCAGCTGACGGAGGAGCAAGTGCAGTATGCTTGCGTGGATGCTTTCATGGCTTATAAGATTGGTAGGGTGTTGGGTGCTGATGAGTATTTCTGATCAAATTTTTGATGTTATCTTTGAACTGTTTTTTCTAGGGTTTGTGATGGATCTCTTCTTCATGCTTCATTTCCATTTCTTTGAATCAATCATGGTTTTGTTGAGTTTAATGTTTAATCTGCTGCTTATCTTGACTAATACATGTTTAGTTTTGATACAATATTAACGTAATTGGTTTCTTTCATCATACATGCTATGATCATGCTTTGTTAGCACAATCAGTCATGGCATCTAAAGAATACTAAAATTGTACCATTAATTCCGTAAGTTAGCCATTAAGCCTTATATTTATTTAAAATCCCATTGCACTAAAAATTGAACATCCTTCTTGAAGAGAGAGAAGGTTCTAGACCTTTTCTTTTGTTGAGCCCTAAATAGTAGGGCTCACTCATTAGGCCCACGATTTAGAACAGATAAGGGGTAAAAGTTATATTATTTTTTAAATAATATATATAGAGTGTGGTGACCTTAAAAAAAAAAATATGTGTATTTAGTTTTACCCTTTAGAATATTTGTTGGGCTTCGTTTGTGTCTTTTTTTCATTGGGCTTTATTTGTAATCTTCTACCTTAATATTCAAGACTGCCATATGTGAAAATTTGAGGAGACAAATTTATGGATATGAATATTTGAATGACAAGCGTAGGACATCAACATTATGTTAATTCAATCCATGATTTTCTTTTGGGGATATATATTTATGCTTTTTTATCGTTATCTGCATGCATGCGTTCACAAGATTAAGTATATGAAACTGAAATAAAGCATGAAATAATAGAGAATCTTTTAGGGTTCTTAATTATTCATTCCTTTTGTTATAAATAAACCAATACTTGACTTCGAGTGAGAATGAGTTCTTTTCTTTCTTTCTTTTTTTTCCCTCCCTTTTGCATGGTGGATAAATGTTAACTTAAAATCATGCAAGGGGAATTTGCTTTTATTACTTGATTAAGGGTTCTTGTTTTCACCATTATGGTTATATACTTTTAGAGCTCATTTGGATAGGTGGATTTGAGGAGAGATTTGAAATTCATGATAGTAAATCCATCGGTAGTGTTTGGATGGCTGTGGATTTGAAATTGAGCTAATTTCGGAGTCATTTTGGTGGATTTCAAATCCACTCCAACTCAGGAGGATTTGACTCATTTCAAATCCTAAATTTCAAATCACTCTATCCACTTTATCCGCAAACGGAGTCTTATTCTTTTCAAAGTCTGTTGATTGAAAACTTATTACTTTATTAAGAAAATGCAATGACAAACTTAATTTGATTGTTGAAGAAGGAATTGAAGGAAAAGTATATTTCTCAATTCTATCATGGTGTCATTTTGTTTTTACTATATTTCTAAGAGGTTTAGAATTTTTTCAAAACTCTCTATTCTCTATATTACGTACACAATTGTAAGATGAACATGATATATATTTCATTTGAAATCGGAATCATAAAGACAATAACATTATAAGCAGATATGGATAAAGAAAACACATACATAATGTTGATGAACAATATCTCTTTGAAGAAGTTAAACACTATAAACTGATACGGTAGAACTCAGCAGAAGTGGAGGGCCATAACTGACTTGGCAGAATTCAACAGACGTGGAGGGTCAAAACTGACATGCCAGAACTCGGCAGACCTGACATGCCGGGTCAAAACTGACATGCCAGAACTCGGCAGACCTGACATGCCAGACCCTCCTGACATGTCAGAACTCGGCAGACCTGACATGCCAGAACTCGGCAGACGTGGAGGGTCATAACTGACTTGGTAGAACTCGGCAGACGTGGAGGGTCATAACTGACTTGGCAGAACTCGACAATAACTGACTTAATAACTGACTTGGCAGAACTCGACAGACGTGGAGGGTCATAACTGACTTGGCAGAACTCGACAATAATTGACTTAATAACTGACTTGGCAGAACTCGACAAACGTGATAACGTTGAAAAAGTCAGATGTGATGACAACTCGACAATAAGTGGAGGGCCATAACTGACTTGACAGAACTCGACAATAACTGACTTGGCAAAACTCGACAGACGTGATAACGTTGAAAAAGTCAGATGTGATGACAACTCAACAATAACTGACTTGGCAGAACTCGACAGACGTGATAACGTTGAAAAAGTCAGATGTGATGGAAGACGTCAGACGTAGAAGAGGTCAGACGAGAGAGTCCAAGGAAGGATGTTGGGCTTAATGAAGCATGGACCCAATGGGCCATAAATCTTTATTCAATTAGGGTTTATAGGAAGTAAATTACTATCATACCCTTGTAATATAGTATAAATTGTAAAGATGAGGACTTCTCATCCAAGTGATCCATTTTTATTCTCTTCTACCAAATATTTCTCTCTCTATCATTTACATATTTTCTACTACATTCTCTATTTTGTTGATTGGGAAAACCCACCCCTCTGGGTCTGGTCTATCTCTAACTTGGGACGGTAGGGCCAAATTCAAATATGCCCTAGAAAGCAGTCTTCCGGGCAGAGGCCAGATCTCCAGGTCTGCGTAATCCTCTGACTCGTAAAGGTGGGGCCTGAAGACAAATATGCCCTAGAAAGCAGCCTTTCGGGCAGAGGCCAGATCTCCGGGTCTGCGTAATCCTCTGACTCGTAAAGGTGGGGCCTGAAGACAAATATGCCCTAGAAAGCAGTCTTCCAAGCAGAGGCCAGATCTCCGGGTCTGCGTAATCCTCTAACTCGTAAAGGTGGGGTCTAAAGACAAATATGCCCTAGAAAGCAGCCTTTCGGGCAGAGGCCAGATCTCCGGGTCTGCGTAATCCTCTAACTCGTAAAGGTGGGGCCTGAAGACAAATATGCCCTAGAAAGTAGCCTTTCGGGCAGAGGCTAGATCTCCGGGTCTGTGTAATCCTCTGACTCGTAAAGGTGGGGCCTGAAGACAAATATGCCCTAGAAAGCAGCCTCCCAGGTAGAGGTCGGACCTCCGGGTCGACAGTGACTTCTGACCTGGGTAGGTGGGGTTTAAAATCGCAATTGCCCTAGAAAGCAGCCTCCCAGGCAAACGTCGAACCTCTGGGTCGGCAACGACTTCTGACCTGGGTAGGTGGGGTTTAAAATCTCAATTACTACAGAAAGCAGCCTCTCAGGCAGAGGTCGGACCTCTGGGTCGGCAGCGACTTCTGACTTGGATAGGGGGGTTTAAAATCTGAATTGCACTGTAAAACAGCCCTCCTAGCGAAGGTGGGGCTTATGAAAACATGGCCCTAGATGTCACCTCTACCCAGAAGATGACACCTTTGACAGAAGACGTTACGAAGACCGTCATCTCTGATGAAGATGTCAGCTTTGGCGGAAGACGTCACCTCTGATGAAAGAAGTCATCTCTGATGAAGTGACTCTGATGAAAGAAGTCATCTCTGACGAAGAAGTCAGCTCTGGCGTAAGACGTCACCTCCGATGAAAGAAGTCATCGCTCACAAAAGAAGTCATCTCTGATGAAGAGGTCAGCTCTGGCGGAAGATGTCACCCCGATAAAAGACGTAATCTCTGACGAAAGAAGTCATCTCTGACGAAAGAAGTCATCTTTTGTGTAAGATGTCATCTCTGGCGGAATACATCATCTCTAACGAAAGAAGCCACCTTTGACAGAAGTTGTCATCTCTGAAGGAAAAAATAACCTCTGTCTAACGAAGATGAGGTCCGCTAGATGACGTGTCCTGCGTGAAGACGAGGTCTTCCCGAAAATGTGACCTATCTGAAGAAGAGGTCTGCCAGAAGGCGTGACTTGTCTGAAGACAAGGTCTTCAAGAAGATATGATCCACCTGAAGATGTGATCTGTCGAAAAACGTGACCTACCAAAAAAATGAGCTCTTCCAAGAAGAAAAAGTGATGCTGCAATTGACCAGATCTGCTCAATCTCACCAGGGGGAGTAGCTAATGGGGAAATTAGCTCTCTACTCGAGAAGTGTTTCACAAGTGCTACAATTGACTAGCTCTGCCAGATCAGATCTGCTCAATCGCACCAAGGGGACTAGCTAATGGGGAAATTAGCTCTCTGCTCGAGAAGTGTTTCACAAGTGCTGCAATTGACCAGCTCTGCCAGACCAGATCTGCTCAATCACACCAGGGGGAGCAGCCCGGGGAAATTAGCTCTCTTCTCGAGAAGTGTTTCACAAGTGCTGCAATTGACCAGCTCTGCCACACCAGATCTACTCAATCGCACCAAGGGGAGTAGCTAATGGGGAAATTAATTCTCTACTCGAGAAGAAGTTCACAAGTGCTGCAATTGACCAGCTCTGCCACACCAGATCTGCTCAATCGCACCAGGGGGAGTAGCTGATGTGAGTAGATGATAGGAGCTTAAAGCCATTGATGAACAATATCTCTTTGAAGAAGTTAAACACTATAAACTGACACGGCAGAACTCAGCAGAAGTGGAGGGCCATAACTGACTTGACAGAACTCAGCAGACGTGGAGGGTCAAAACTGACATGCCAGAACTCGGCAGACGTGGAGGGCCATAACTGACTTGGCAGAACTCGATAGACGTGATAACGTTGAAAAAGTCAGATGTGATGACGTGGAAGACGTCAGACGTAGAAGAGGTCAGGCGAGAGAGTCCAAGGAAGGATGTTGGACTTAATGAAGCATGGACCCAATGGGCCATAAATCTTTATTCAATTAGGGTTTATAGGAAGTAAATGACTATCATACCCTTGTAATATAGTATAAATTGTAAAGATGAGGACTTCTCATTCAAGTGATCCATTTTTATTCTCTTCTACCAAATATTTCTCTCTCTATCCTTTAGATATTTTCTACTACATTTCTCTATTTTGTTGATTGAGAAAACCCACCCCTCAACACATAACATGATTTTAAAAAAAACATTTTGGAAATTTTATTAAACTAAATACAAATTATACGATAATAAAACACATGAAATGAATATATGAGTTGCCATCCCTAATATAATGTTTTACAATTGTTTCCCTAAAACAATGGTACAGAAAAATCACTTCCCAATGTGGACACATGATGTCACGTGAAATTCCCCCTCGTTACTCTATATCACATTTTTCTTACATATTATATTGTAAAAATACTCATATTACACAATTTGACATGTTAAGGAATTTGTTTACCAATTATTATGGGAAATTATTTTTTTACCCAATTTGAGATCGAAATGTCAATAATGCCCTCAACTTAAGTTTACATTTACAGAAAGTGGAGCATATCGTGAACACTATATTATATTATGTGTTCACGATATGTTGAACATTTCTGCATATCGTGAATATAATATTATATTCTGTGTTCACAACATATTGAACCTTGCCACATTTCGTGAACACGTCGTGTTCACGACATGTTCACCTTATTTGAAAAGTTGACTCGAGTCGAGTTTCCTGGACTCGAGTCGAGTTTCATGGACTCGAGTCCATGATATTTTCTGAAGTTTTCTTATGTAAATATAACTAAAATTGAGGGTATTATGGACATTTCACTGTCCAAATTGAGTAAAAAATTTACTTGCTAAAAAAAATGGGTGGATAAGTTTCTTGGTTTTTTTTAAGGAGGATAAGTTTCTTGACTCGTACTTTGAAAATCCTCCCTATTATATTTGTATTAATAATTATTTTGAAAATAAATTATTTTCTATAAATAAGCAAATTCTATTGAATTTTTTTTTACGGGTATTAGATTTGATACCTACCATATAATTGGAAGTTTTTCTGTGAAAGATGAGGAAATAAGATTTTAATTGCAACTTTCGATTCTAAAAAATTTCTACATATTTTACTCAGATATATAGAGGAGTTTATAATGTCAAGAGATTTAACGCAAAAGCTGGTGTGCAACTGGTGCACAGGTCAGGGATCCGTGCAATCCCTGACCCGACCCGACCCGACCCAGCCCGACCCGGTTGGGAAAATATATATAGAGTATTCTTTTTTTTTTCCAAATCAAACCCACGTTCTATGCGGTTCTTTTCTCCCTCCCTTTCTTCTTTCGATTTTTCTCCATTCTTCCTCTTCTTTTGTTCATGTTTTAGCGATTTTCTCACAAATCTCTGTTAGTTTGTGTTTATCTAATGTTCGCTAAGTTGTTTTAGTTCGATTGGAGTTCTATTCGAAACCCTAGTTCTTGAAGGTTAGTTTTCTGAGTTTATCTGTTGTTTCAGTCGGTTAAATCGATGTTTTCCTTTTGATTTTATATTTGTTGTGTTGTTTTGTTGATTTTGTTTGCATTATTGTTGTTTGTTTATTTTTCTCATATATATATATATATATATTTGTTCTTCCAGTTTGAATCGAAGATTTCTAAGGTGAGAGAAATGGCACAGAAGTCTCGTTCAGAGAAGAACATTGTTGTTAGAGAGAGTAAGTCAGATTTGAAAGCGAACCAGAAGAAGAGGTAATTTTATGGATTTTTTTTAAATTTTCTTAGATCGAAGATGTTTTTTGGTTTGCTGCATGTGTATTTTTGATCTTGCTTTCTGCATGTATTATTTTATGTTATGTTTATTTGTCCTTTTGTTGTTGATCTGTTACTGTGAAACCTTTCTATTTTATTTTTGTGACATTTGTGTTAAGATTATGTTACCTTTTTAGTTCTTGTTATGTGCTTTTTGTTTTTTGAATTGTTAATGTGATATTCATTTACATTATATCAGTGAGATCTATATCATTTTTTTTCTGTGATCTTTATTGATGTTATTAGTTCTTTTTGTTTGTTGACTACATTTTTATTATGTTTTTATTCAATGTTATATGTTTTTCTATTAATGTGATATACCTATTCATTATATCAGTGTAACCTTTATCATTATTTTGTGTGACCTTTACTATAGAATTGTGAGACCTTTTCTTTTTGCAGTTTGATTTTAACATCTTGCAGACCTACCAGAATTGTTGATCTTGTTGAGGCATTAAATGAGAAGCAGAAGTCTGATGTAATTAGTATAGGATTCGGGGGTTTGTTGGATGTTTCTTTTAGAAGTTGTAATTTGGAAATGTTGACATGGCTTGTTAAGAGGTTTAATGGTGGGAGTAGGATGTTGTCTGTGGATAGATATCGTAACTTTGTGTTAACTGCTAATGATGTTTATGATATATTCATGCTTTCACGTGGTGGTTCTAGTGTGTCGAGGTTTGGAAAGCAAGAGGAACATGACTTGCTTATGAGGTTGGGTAAGATATATGATATTCACTCAAGGACTCCTGAGAAAGTGGTGTTTGATTTGTTAACTGATCAGTTGGTGTTTGGTGGAGATGATTTTAAAAGATTGTTTGTTCTATATGTGATGTCAACTTTCTTAACACCTTATTCAAATCGGTTGTTGAAGACGGGTATTCTGAAATCTGTAGTTGGTGTTAATAATATTTGTAAGTTGAATTGGTGTGAGTATGTATTAAATTGGCTGTGTGATGCTGTGATGAAGTTTGATGGGAAGGATGTGAAAAATGTTAGTGGTTGTGTGATAATATTGCAAATTGCTTACTTTCATAGAGTGAAATGGCAAGGTGTTGCAGAGTCTTGTGAATTACCGTTAATCGAACATTGGTCGATTGAGAAAATGGAAAAAAGGTGTAAGGAAGAGGCTGCTGCTGGGCGTTATGGTGATGGAGAAATAGTGGTGAATGTTTATCCTGTTTCTGGGAAAGAAGGTTATAGGAAGGAGAAGCCTGCTGAGGAAGAAAATGTGGATGTGGAGGAAAATGTGGCTGGGAATACTCATGATGATGGGAGAAAACTGGAAGATTTATTAAGTTTAGCTTGCCTGATGGAGAGCTTGATGATTCTGAGATAAAGAAGATATCTAAAGATGTAAGTTTCTGTAGTCTTTATTAGAAAACCTTAATGTTATAAATGAGTGACTTTTATATATTTTTTATCTGAACTTTATGATAAATTAATGTGAAGTGTGAACTGACAGTTGTTTATTGTTTGTAGGATATCCATGAAACTTTTCTTTGCTTCAGAAGAGACATTTCTATTGTGTCTGATCATTATATGAAGAAGTTACTTTCAATGAAAAAGAAGATTTCTGAAAAAGTGTCAACTTCTCTAGAAATTTCTGAATCTCAAAAGTTCTTTTCTGATGAAAAGTTGCACAACTAAATTGACAGTGTTGTTGAGAATTTCTTGAGTATGAATAAGATTGCATCTGATATGCCTTCGTTTAATATTTTTACACCTGAGGACATTGCTGTAGATGAAGTGGTGGAAGATGTTTGGGGTGAGGTAGGTGCAACGGGTGAGGAACTGAGAGATGCTGTTTTATCGGTTGGTTCAAAAGAAAGAAAAGCTGAAGAGAAAGGGAATGAGGGCTTTTGGGGGATAAGCTATGATGTTGGTTATGTTTCTGATTTCATGGTTTTTTCTAACAAGTTCTTAAATGATATGGATGTGAGAGATAAAGAGATAGTAGATTACTGTCTTTTTGTTGAAGATTCAGAAGAAAGCCAAGGGTAAATTTTTATCTGTGACCTTTTATGATTATTTAGTTGACCTTTCTGCTAGTTTCATGAGACCTCTTTGTTTTATACTATGTTAGGTTTTATACATTTCTTGTATGTTTATATGACCTTTTGTCTAAAAGTATATGACCTTTTATACTTTATATGTGACTTCATGTTTTATATCTAGAATTCTGTCACTATACCTTTCTGATATATTTGTGTGACCCTTTCTACATTTTTGTGTGACCTTTATTCTATATATGTGAGACCTTCATATTATATAACCAGAGTTCTAGCTACTATCTCTTATACTTTTTCTGTTTTGTGTGTTATACCTTTCTGTTATACTTGTTTGACCTTTTATATATTTCTGTATGACCTTTATAATATACATGTGAGACCTTTTATTTATAAGTATCTGACTTTTAATATAATTTGTTAATTTACAGGGATGATGAAGAGAGGTTGTTCCAAAATGGATATTTAAATTTCATTACAAAGAATGATATGTTGTCTTTGTATCCAAAGTGTGTGATATATCAATCTGTTTTGACAACATGGTTTTTAATGGTAAATGCTGATGAAGAGAGAACAGAGAGGCGAAGTCGTTTTGTTTTTAACCTTGAACTCAGTGTAAGTTATAAATTTTCTATTTACATTATATAATATAATAGTATTTATTTTATTAATTTGTTTTATTGTTTGTTAGCTATGTTTGGAGAATATCACAAATTCAAAAGGTGATGAGAAGGAGAACAGAATTCAAATGAGATCAAGTTGGGAGAGTTGGATGGCTTCTAAAAAGAACACCTTGAACAGTGTTGATATGATTTTTTTTTTTTATTCCTGTTATGCATTTTATTTGGTATATATGTGTCATACGTTTTTATGTATTTTTTGATACCTTTATATATTTTTGTAGATCTTTATTCCATTTTGTTTGGAATGCCATTATGCTGCTGTTGCTGTGAACTTCATTGACAAAAAAATTCAGTATTTGGATAACAGAGAATATGGATCTGAAAACAATTTTTTCAAGTGTGCAGAAATCTTGGTGAGTTTCTAAAGTTGATGAATGTTATCTTACTTCTTTATGTTATAGGATTCTAAATTATTTTCAAATTTTTAATATATTGTTTTGTTATTTCTTTAGAAAACTGAAATGTCAATATTTCTTCGGAGTAAGAAGCACAAAAAATCTAGACAGATCCTTGATTATGGGTTTGAGAATGTGTTATTCAAATGGCAAACTACAAACAAAGATGTAGACTGTGGTGTATACTTGATGCATCATGTGGAAAACTTTGATGGTGTTCCATATGAAATTCCAGATTTGACAAAGGTATTGTATATTTTTCTTTTTATTATTATGTAATGTGTTAATTATTTTTTAAATATAAGTGGGCTGAGTATAACTTTGTTTATTTGTTTTGTTGCGAAGGCTGTTGTGAGACGTGTTCTTAGAGCAAAGGTATGTGTAAATCTTGTTCTGTCCAAGTTGAATGAAATAAGGAGTGAGGTGCTGCAGAAAGTGTCTACTTTCTATCAGAAGAAACCTGATTTGAAGGCCAAGATTACGGAAGAGAAGAAGAAGGCAAATTATTCAAAAAAGAAGACAAAAGTTGTACTGCCTACAGGAAGACAAAAGAGGAGGAGGAATGATTGAGTGATATGGAAAACAATTTATGTGGATGTGAAGTTTTTAGGAACAGTTGGCTAATTTTTTAAAACAATTTAAATACTAGTTTTTGTTGGTATGATGCATATGCTCTGGCTAACTTTTGGAAACACTTTGGATATGTTCATGTTTTAGGTTTTTGTACGTGAAGTGTTTCAGTAACGACTGGTTTTATGGTGGGATATTAGGTTTTGAATATTGGATATATATATATGAATGTTAGTATATAAAATATGCAGTGATTCTATTGAAGGTTACATAAAGGTACAAATGTTGTTATAGAAATGTAAAGAAAATGTATATAAAGGTATAATTGTTGTGATTGCAATATATTAATCTAAATAAGATTATTTTTGTGTATGTATTATAGTTTTTATTACAATATAAAACATAAAAGTAAGTTCGAATATAAGTGTTTATTAAAATAAACTCTTATAAATTAATGATATAAAGGTATTAATTCAAATATACAAAGGTAACATTTCTATAATATAAAGGTAAGTATTAGATAGATAAAGGTAAACATGCGAAAATGATTTTTCTTCCTGCTTATGTTTCTTTTGTTACATAATAATATATAAATAAAAGATATAAATGTATTGATTATATTATATAAAGGTCATATTTATACAAAATAAAGGTAACTGCCACACACATGGAGGTAACATGTGAAAATAAATAAAGGTCACAGTTCTATAATATAAAGGTAACTGAAATATACATAAAGGTAAACATGTGAAAAATGTTTAAAACATGTGAACATTTGGTGTTTTAGAACCGAATTCCTTTGCAACAGACTTTCCCTTGAGCTTTTTTTCTTCTGAAAATGACCTTTTATCCTCTGTTTTCGCCCTTTTGTAATAGAATGAGTAGGATCAAGGACAACATTAGATGATTCGGAATGCGTAGGAGCTGTTGAATCAAATGAAGTGATTTCATTAATACTCAAAGAATCTCTATTATATCCTTCTTCAAGTATTCTCTTTGCATCCTTGCTGTCTTCACATTTCAAAATCAGATTATAATACTTTCTGGCCATTTCATGTCTCCAAAGAACACATTCGTGAGGTATGTTCATGTGTTGAGAAATATGTTTGAAACCATCCCAAATCTGTGATTTTGTTTGCTTTGTCCACCTCTTCTTTATATAAGAATCATGAATACTTACCTTAGAATTTATATGAAGTATCCTCAACGAGTGGTAGCACAACATACCACACTCTTCAAATTTCATGCATGTGCAAACAATAAGGTTCATGTTGTTTTCAAACACCACCCGATTCACAATCCCATTGTCATTGATAGATGAAACATGGTAAACTGTGGTGTCATCTTGAACTCCTATAAGTGTAGATGTAGCTGATATGCATTTAAGAAACTCATCCTCAAATTTTCTAAAAAGTGGCAATGTATAAACCTCAAAAGCATGCTTCAACAATCCATTCAATGGCAGAACTGATTCAGGAATCAATCTTGAAGATTTGAATTCATCATGTCGTTCTTTACTTCTCCAATTGTTGATTGTTTCCTTGAAAACTATATAGAATTCTGTTAAGCTTGTATTTTTCTTGACGTTGAATCCAATTGCATGGTTTGTGCTCTCACTTCTCTGTGATGATAGTATCCCAGTTGAAAAGAAATCTTTGTTCAATGCAGTGTACCACTTTTCTTTTAAACCATATAAACGTGCAAACCAAGGATGATCTGTCAAGCCATATTTTGATATCATGCTCTGCCAACAATCCTCAAATTCCTTTTCATCAGTACATCCTGACAAGCACTTATTGAATGTGTCTTTGAATGTATTATCGGTCTTCAATTCTGCGAATCTGCTTACTGCATTTTGCTGAAGATGCCATAAACACAAGCGATGTCTTGTTCCAGGAAAAACCTACAAATGGTTAGTTGAATGTATTAGACTAGAATATATGAATCTGTATATATATATATATATGTGTGTGTGTGTGTGTGTATACATATATAAGGATTAATCACAGTATATAAACATAACTGAGCTTTACATAACAATATACATTTTATCAAAAAATTAGCAACTGATATTATAAGGTATGAAAGTTATAACATAAAGGTAATACAAATATATCATAAAAGTAACAGTGAACAATACCTTTTCTATTGCATTTGCAATGGCCAAATCTTGGTCAGTGAACAAAGATATTGGACACTTTCCTCTCATTGATTTTTTAAAAACTTCAAAAAGCCATTCAAAAGATTCCATCTTTTCATCAGCTAGGAATGCACATCCAAACATTACGTTTCTTCCATGATTATTTGCTCCAACAAACGAAGAACATATAAGATTGTACCTATTCATCCTATAGGTTGTGTCAAATATCATCATATCTCCATAAATCTCATAATCTTCTTTCATCATTGAATCCCTCCAAAAAAGTTTACTCAATCTGCCTTCATCATCTAACCTAACTTTGTAATAAAAATCATCATTCTCCTCTTGTTCTTGTTGAATCATGTCAATGACCTTCTGTGCATCTCCACTCTCAATGACTTTCATCTTCAAACGATTTACAAAATTCAAGTGGTCTTTGATAGTGTGACCTATTACCTCCTCTCCTCCTGCATCTTGGACCATGTAACGAAAAGAATTTGTTGCACTCATTCCTGAAGTTATCATGCTTTCTATAACTCTTCCTTTTTCATTACTGATATTTCTTTCTGAACGGTGCAAGTGGTTCAATTCTATTCTGGTAAGTGTATGATTATGCAACAAAATGTGGTTGACAACCTCGTACAATCCTTCATCATTCATCTTAACCCTCATCAAAGCTTTACAATCTGTTCTTGCAAGTCCAATTTTTTTCCTCTTATACATACTTGGGTTTTGTGATCTCTTTACTCCAGAACTTGAGCAAACAAAAAGTTTTGCCAACTCAATAGGGGGGTCATCTCTAGAGAACCTACTAGTTGACTTACGAACACTAAATCCGACTGCACGAGCATGCTTACAATAAAGTTCATACATTTCTGGGATTGTTTTCCTTGTTGTTCCTATAAGAGATCCACTTATATCTGAAAAATAGAAATAATGATACCTTAATTGAACCTATATTATTAAATAATATGACCTTTATGTATTGTCTAGTTTACCTTTATGCATTATTTGAATGACCTTTTATGAGACAGAACAATGTTTAAGTAGAAATTATTGATACCTTTATGTGTAGTTAAAAAGTAAAGATACCTTAAAATTAAGGATTAAGAGATAAATTATTATTTAAGAAATCTTAATACACCTTAGAAAATGAAAAGTTTAAGAAATTTTAAGTTTTATTATTGTACCTTTAAGTGTGAGTACTGTTATTTTTTTTATAAGTAAACCTTTATCTATATTGAGTAGTACCTTTATATTGAATAATGATGACCTTTCTGTTATAAGAATTATACTGATAAGAGATAGAGTTTTTACCTTTGTTTATATCAGATATTGTATCACACGCATCAAGAAATTCATCTTCTTCGGTGGACAACTCAACTATTTCTCTTGAATTGGAATGATAATCTGTCATAAGACATTATTAATACGAAATCATAAACAATTTCATGTTATTAAACTGATAGGAATTGGATTTTTGTTTGGACAATTATTTGAAGTTTTACCTTCATCTTCCATGTCTCCTGTCTGCATCTTGTTCAATTGCAATAGTTCGAACAAGAAATCACGAATGGAGAAGAAGAATAGGAAATATAGTAGAAGAATTAATCAATAGATGAATCTTGGAAGAACGCGATCGCCATGGGTGGAGCTTCAAAAATACCTATGCAGGCAGGCAGCGAGATGAGCTGGGGGAGAGAAAATTAAGGCTAGAATATATATATATATATATATATTAAGTATACCGGGTCGGGTCAGGCGGCCCAGTTGCAACTGGTGTATGGGAGACCAACTCGAGATTTAATATGAGGAAAAAATTGTGTTTACCTGTTTTTACTTCATAAAATATGAAAATATGTGTCTTTTAACATGACAAATACAAGGAGTATTATATACTACTCCCTCCGTCCCGCTTATCTTTGCCTACTTTCCGTTTTTGGACGTTCCAATTAACTTTGCCAGCCCAAAAATGACAACAAAATAATTACGACCTTACCCCTCAATTTCTTTCATTTTACTTACTTTACACTCAAAAAGCACACATTAATTACAAAACTGCCACTCAAAAACATTAAAATAACACATCACATCAAAGTCAACAGTTTTTTCTTAGAATTCGTGCCGACTAAAGGTGGCAAAGATAACCGGGACGGAAATAGTATTTTTTATAAAGAGAGAGAGAGAGATCAGCTGCGAAATCATGGATGAAACCGGAAGTTAGATTCCTCTGACACCACGCGCACAAATAAACGCGCGCGACACACTCATTTTGTCCTATATATTATTCACGCCTTTCCTGCCCTCCACTCTCTCTTTCTATGTATATAGTCTCTCCATCAATATTTTAGGTTCAACCATGGCGATTACCATGAGGAACTGCAACTCAACATCGGCGATCCGCCAAATGTACGAGGTCTCCTTCTTTGACGAAACGATCATCTGCACCACCGTCACCGCTTGCCGGGACTCATCGTCGGCCTCGACGTCGAGTGGCTCCCCTCATACTCTCGTCTACCAGATCATTCACTCTGTCCGGATCCCCCAATCCCTGGTCGATTTCCTCTGCCATCACTGCATCACCTTTGTTGGCCGATCTGGAGAAGTTGCATTGCGACTATGGGTTTGGAGGCGGAGCGCGCCACGTGGATTTGCGTGGGCTGGCGGCGAGTGCGTACAATCGGAATGAGTTGAGGAACGCGGGGCTGAAAGAGCTGGGGAGAGTAGTGCTCGGAAAACAGGTGGAGGCGGTGAGGATGGGTAGGTGGGATGCACGGCAGCTGAGGGAGGAGCAAGTGCAGTATGCTTGTGTGGATGCGTTCATGGCTTTTCAGATTGGTAGGGTGTTGGGTGCTGATGAGTATTTCTGATCAAATTTTTGATGTTATCTTTGAACTGTTTTTTCTAGGGTTTGTGATGGATCTCTTCTTCATGCTTCATTTCCATTTCTTTGAATCAATCATGGTTTTGTTGTGTTTAATGTTTAATTTGCTTGTTCAGTTTGATATATTATTTTACTTGGTTGGTTTCATCATACATACTAAAGATCGTGCTTAGCTTTTCATGTAGTAGCACAATCAGGGAGAGGTGTTAGATATTTGGATAGTAATTGGTGTCTAGTTATGGCCACTTATTTGCATGTTTAGTCTTTGTTTAAAATCCTGTTGTACTATAAATTTAATATCCTTCCGAGAGAGAGAGAGAGAGAGAGAGAAGGTTCTGGACCTTTTCTTTTGCTGAGCCCAGCCCATTAAAATTTAGAGCATATAAATTTTCAAAATTTGGTGGAAAATGATTATTTCTGGACCAGATTATTCTTGAAAAAGAAATACAAAAAATCCAAAATCAGCGCAGTTTACAGCCAAACCCGAACTAGATGACGACTCACTGCTTCTACCGGTGGCCCTCTGAGGCCTACGACGTCGTCTTCTTCAACGACGTCGTTTACACCACAGTGACCACCGACCCCGCCGCCGTCTCTGAGTGGATCAACGACGTTAGTTCCCTGTACGGCCACCGCCTGATCGTCGGCCTCGACATCGAGTGGCGGCCCAACCACAGCCGCCACCACCAGAACCCCGCCGCCACTCTCCAGCTCTGCATCGGCCGCTGCTGCCTGATCTACTAGCTCATCCACTCCCCGTATTTCCCCCTCCAACTCATCCAATTCCTCTCCTACTCCGACCACAAATTCGTCGGAATCGAAGTGAAATCCGATCTCCATAAACTGCAACAGGACCACAGAATAGGGTATAACGCGAAGACGGTGGATTTGCGGCGTTTGGCGGTGGATGCGTATAAAATGAAGGATCTGAAACATGCTGGATTGAAGAGCCTGGCGAGGATGGTGCTGGGAAAAGAGATGGTGAAGCCGAAATGGGTGACGAGGAGTGCTTGGGATGATCGCCGGCTCACGGCCGATCAAGTGCACTATGCTTGTATTGATGCTTACGTCAGCTTTGAGATTGGTAGAGTCTTGATTAATGCTTCTGCTTTCAAATGAAAATTTAGCTTAAATACATTGTTCAACACATGTATATTAAATTTTCAAGCTTAAAGTTGCTCTGTTTTATTATTATGTGCATAAATATTGTTTTCCTCTTTGTGTGAGAGTATCAATCAATCTTTGTTTAAGAAAAAAATGGTGGAAGTTATATCGAAAGTTGATGGAATTAAATCTTGGAGCATTATTGTTGAACAATACAATACAACTGCCATCATTTTTGTGATTGGTTCAAATCTACACACATTCAAAAAATTTGAAACATGGAAATCTAGCTCAAAAATATTCAATACTCCAAACTGAGTTGGTCGGGTTTGATCGATCTTTTCTTCCTTATGATTTGCATATGATTTTAATGTATTTACTAATTCATGAAATATTCAACATTATATTCACATTTCATTTTTCAAGAAATTAAGAGTAACAACACATTTAAAAAGCAAGAAGATTTCCAAAAAGAAATACTCCCTCCGTCCCGACCTAATTTGTCTATTTATCATTTTTGTTTTCCTATTCTAATTTGACAACCCATAAATGACAAAAGAAAAATTTCTTCCTTACCCCTACATTTCTACCATTTTACAAAATTGTCACCTCAATTCCCTTTTTAAATTCTAATTAAAGTGCAAAAAGCATAAAGTTAACATATCCAATCAAAATCAACTGCATTTTCTTAAGCTTCGTGCCCGGTCAAAGTAGACAAATTAGACCGGGACGGAGGTAGTAGTATTTTTCAATTATCCTAAATGAAATAAAAATTTAAATTAAAGTTGTGGCGACCCGATCCCCATTCATTGGGAACAAGCCGTCACCCTTTACTTATTTACTAACTAAAGGATTCATAAGATAATGTACAACGAAAGACTAAAACGAAAACACGAGATATATATATATATATTTTTAAACATAACATAATTATTTCTAAAACTTGTGCCTCACCCACATTTCTAGGTTAAATGTTCAAATATACTCCTACATGAGATAACATAATAGGACAAACATATTATACCAAAATATAAGTTTAGACCCATCATCTATCATAATTTACATATAAAAAATATAGCATTATTCTCAAAAGTAAGTATTGTTTTGGTACTTTAACATTAAAGGGGTGATGGAAAGTCAATCCAGTCTGCTAACGTCCACATCATCATATGTCGGACCTGAAAATATTAAAAGTAGAATCATGAGACATCTCCGGAGAGGGATTCCAGTGGGATAACTGTACTCTCTAATATATATTGAAGCAATTAAATTACTAAGCACACTACATGTCCTTCGGGCACGCTCATCCTGGACCATACATAACATAAAGGAATGTGGGAGTCGCTCGCCCACTAAACCTTGCTTTCATAGACCAGGCACTCTCACCCTTATGGTCGTCGCCCGATAGTGAAGCAACTACCGGTTATAGCTACGGAGCTTCAGCCGTAGATTTTCATACATAACTTACTAATTTAATTATCAACACATAGTAAAGTGTAGAAGTTACCCACTTTAAGTTGACGGTTCGAGGATTGCTTCTGGATTCACCGGTCGTCTCGACTGCACTCGACACACTTAACTGTTTAGTTTCTTATGTCATATAACATGATCTTTTGTATCTTATATTAGGTTATTTAATTTAAAGCATAATCATTAATAATTTAATGTAAACACTTCATCCTAAATGCAAATATTAACATGATTCTATATACATTATTCAAGCATTTATAATAATCATACTTTATTTAATACATACTTCATTCATACATGGAGTTTTAAAGATTATCATATCATACATAATTCATCTAAGTTATATTAGAACATTAAATACATTATCATATTTATAACTTAATTGTTAAGCATTTAAACTAGCAATTAAAACCCTAAAATGACATATGAAGATGTAATAATTTTAAAAATTCATATATAATTCCTACAATCACAATATTATTCGTATGATCACATATATTTTTTAGTATAACATACTGAAAATTCATAGATTTTAACTGTTTGTACAAAGAATTAAAAATCATTCATCTAACTAGTTTTGCACTTGAATTTCAACTAGAAATCAGCTTTCAATTAAGAATTTATCCTACCTTATAGGATTGATAAAATTTCTCATCTTTTCACAGAAGGCAGAAAACATGTTGATTTATAACATATAAAACTTTCAAATGGAAATATGATTCACACAATTAGATATGTATTTTAGAAGTTAGCTGAAAACAGTGCATAACATAGTCTAAAAACAGAGTTTCTTATAAAATTTCTTATAAATATAATTGTGCTCCAAAATTCATGAGGTAAACTTTATTATTTTCCTATGAGACAGTCCTACAACATAGTAAAACATGGCTTATGAATATAATCTAGATAAATAGTTATGAATTTCAGAAATTGACAGAAAACAAAACATTGTTTCTGCAGAAAACATGTTATCTTATAAAATTCGGCATAAATCGTACCAAACTCCAAAAAATTCATACTAAATTTCTTTAGGTACCTAAGATCTGGTTCTAAAACATAGTGAAATATCATACATAATATCGAAGGTTACAGCTCACAAAAAGTATCTGACTTAGACCTAAAAACAGTATGAATTTACTGCAAAACAGGGTCATGTTTGAAAATTCATAGTAAATTGAGATCAACTCCAAATATTCTGAAATTTAACATACATATTCTATACTTCATATACTAGACTGTGTTAAAAGGATTTAGCCTAAATCAATCACTACAACTCTCAGAACTCTACTGAACAGAGAAGCAGGGCATGGAATCGAATTCTAGCATACAAGCAAACTATTTATTTCATCCAAGAAATTATAAACAACAAATTCTCAATCTATGCCAAAGAACATCTTTGGACTTCATAATATATACTCAAGGTAAGAAGACATCATATTTAAACAAGAAGTAAGAAGGCTTAAGCAAAATACCTTCAAAATCGAAAGATGTAGAACTTAGTGAACTTTTGGTTTCTCTTTCTTTTGTTACATTCTCCTTATTTCTTCCTTTCTCCAACTATTATTTTGAGGGTTTAAATCACATGTGACCCTATATAGGGCCAGGGCTAAGATTGGCCCCATGGTTTCAGAAACAACCCCGAAAAGTCCATAAACAGCCCTGTTCGTTATCTTTTTGGACGAAAAACATTAGGTCAAATTTTGGTGGGATTTTTTTCCCAAATTCGATTTTCCCGGTTTTCCACTCTCCGCTGCCGATCCTGTAGCCGGCGACACCATATCTGGAGTATATCTGCTTATTACGGCACCACAAATCCTCCATCAAAACAAAAATCCTTTTCACCATTACACACCTTCTTTTCCTCCACTTCTTTCCTTGTTTTTCCAAATAATAAATCCATAAAATCACAATAATTACAAACATAATTCACCTTTTACAGATGAGAGGCACAAGAAGAAACGGGATCAGGCTCGAGCTCAGCCTCATCAAACATGGCCTGTTTCCCTCATCTTCCTCCTCCTGCTACCGTAAATTGCCATAGTGGGAGCTCAATCGGGCCCACCCGCCAACGAATATGGGTACCCATATGCCAGGTTCAGCCCGTCCATGGCCATCATCATAGCGATCCTTATTTCAACCCTCTTCTTCATGGGCTTCTTCTCCATCTACATCTGCCACTGCTCCACCTCCTTCGGCGCCGCCGGCAGCGTCGACCGAGCCATCTCTCTCCACGCCCGTCGAGCCGCCGCTGCGCGTGGCCTCGACCACTCCATCCTGGACACCTTCCCCACCTTCTCCTACTCAGAAGTGAAGGACCACAAGATCGGAAAAGGAGCCTTGGAGTGTGTTGTGTGTCTGAACGAGTTTGAAGAGAACGAAACGATGCGTTTGTTGCCCAAGTGCGATCACGTCTTCCACCCAGAATGCATCGACGCCTGGCTCGAGTCCCACATCACCTACCCCCTCTGTCGAGCCAATTTGACCCCTGGAGCTGCCGACCAACCTGCTGAGCCGGAGTGGAGAAGACGAAGATGACAGAACTTCTGAACAGCGTGAAGGAGCTTGGAAGCAACGCTGGCAATCGTGTCGGAGGTGGTGTCGATACTGTCGGTGGTGCGCGTACCGACGATGCAGCGGAGGTTGATGAGCCAGGACGACATCGTCGGTGAAGGAGGCCGGAGGCGAAGACTGCGACTAGGGTTCCATTTCAGTTTGGGGGAAAGTGTCCTCGATTTTGACCTAGTTGACCTGGGTTTAGTTGACTTAACAGGCATGTGCTTCATGCATGGCAATTGCCGTCAGTTATTGACGGAAAAATCGAATGGGGTTAACATTGATTGACCTAAGGTCACATTTGGCCCAAGCCCTATCCTATGGGGCCATATGTGATTTAAACCCATTATTTTGATGATAGAAGAAGTATAAGTCATTAATTGAAGTTTGACACATGTCCTTCATATTTGTAGACTCATGTTGTGAGTCACCATTCTATCTTGACTTTTATCACCTTTAATTTATTTTTTATTTTCCATTAATATATTATATATATATATGTTTCTATCTTAGTAATATAAATAGGGGAGCGGCTGTCCGCACCCCACACAATACTAAACACACCCCAAGTTCTAAACACACCCCATATTAAAGATTTAATACATTGAAATTTCTAAACACACCCCTTAAATTGACAATATTACCCTTTATTTATCAAAAATATATTAGTAAATATATAAAACCTATACATACTAAATACACCCCAAAAACATAACACACCCCACCTAAACCCTCATCTTCTTCAAATTGAATTTCTAACTCTCCCTCTCAACCTCCTTCACCTTCTTCTTCACCGATCGATCGTGTTTTCTTCCCTATATTAGGTTTAAAATTTGAAAATTTTGTATTATATAAGTTTAGAAGTGTTTGGGGGTTGAATGAGGCTTGATTTGTGTTGAAATAGGCTTCAAATGGATGGAAACGGAACTAGGTTCGTCGAATGCGATCGAACCTGGTCTTTCGAAAATTCGCTAAACTTTCGACAACAAGGTGTCGAAAGTTACACTTAAAACTTTCGACCACTACTGGTTGAAAATACACTTAAGTTTCGACCACTACTGGTTGAAAATACAATTAAATTTCGACCACTACTGGTTGAAAATACACTTAAGTTTTCAACTACTATTGGTCGAAATTTAACAAAATTTCGGCTTGTACTTTATGATCGTGTTTTCATGATTTTTGAAAATGAAAATTTTTTTCTTCACAAAACTGAGAAACGAAACCGTAAAACTATGTATAGAAACTTACATTGCCAACCTCTTGTGCTCTATCATGCTCCATAATGTCTTCTTTCCAAAATTTCAACTTTTTTGAAGCTTTTTGTTACAGTAATGGAGATGTGTATATGGAGAGAAGAAGATGATGTGTAGGAAGGAGAGAAGAAAAAGATGATGTATATATGTGTTGTGTATGAAATGGGGTGTGTATAGTAATATTTAAAGGTTGAGTGTTATGAGAATTAAATTATGTTTTATTTAATATTTATTATAATTTTATTAATAAGGGTATAATTGTCTTTTGATATATCATTTCATTTGTATTTATTTTAATGGGGTGTGTTTAGTATTGTGTGGGGTGCGGATAGCCGCGCCCTATAAATAGATGTATATATATATATATATATATATTTTATATGTGCGTATTAGAGCTTACATTATACATTCATGATACAAAATCTCACCTTCTAAATTTTATTTACCAACGAATATTAATATATTATTAACACCTTGTTTCTCATTCCTCCTATATATTTGTGTTAACATATAATTTAGGTATACTCAATTAATAAAAGGAATGAATAATCAAATCAAGGATTTAATAACTTAAAAATAAATAAATAAATTTAGCACATTAAACGTATTACTTATAAAAATCATGATCATATTTCATAAAATATAAACAGTTACGACACAAATGAGTAAACATAGCATCCAAACCTAATATCAATTTTCCTCATTTAATATTATATATATCTTATCTTTTACATTCGTCCATATTTGTCAAGTGAGTTGAGATCAAGTCTGGTTTCCTCCGTAAGCAATCCTGTAAAAATATTTTAAATCTCGAAAGAAATATTAAATCGTAAAATCTTTAAAATTATTTTCAATTAAAAAGTAAAATTTTTTTTTTATGAAATATGCAATTATGGTTTTCTTGAAAACGCACTATCCAATGAGAGTATAAAAGTAAGGGTATCCATCATAAAATTGTCAAAATGTGAAGCAAAGCAAGCAACAGTTGTCGAAGATCATTTTCTGAAACGATATTCAGAGCTGCATTTTCATCTGGTAAGGGTTTATCTCATTTTCATACTGAATTATCTCCTATTTATTTGCACATTTACGCGTAAAACACTGGTCATTTTCAAAGCCTTCCGATTATTTTCCGTTCACAAAGCGTTTTGATTATTTTCCGTTGGAGTTTCTGTGAGGAAGATGAAGTAGACATAGGCCAAGATTCAACCCAAGGTTTGATAGTGCGTTCTTAACTCCCAAATTACGTGTTTCTCTGCCCTCAGTCCTTGGAAATGCATAAATTCCGTTTGATCTTTGTTAGTGGTATAGTTGTGAAAATTATTCATATGATTAATCCAAATCTATTAACTAGGGTTCTTGAAGAATTTGGGGATTTTCAATTGGATTTCATAATTAGGGATTTTGATTTCCCCTTCTCTGTGTATTGTGATATTCTGATTTTCTTGGACTTTTTTGTTTATTTGATTTGATTAGTTGAATCTCTAGCACACATGTGGCATTTAATTTTCATATCGAATTTTATTGATATTAATGAGATAATTGTAAGATTATTTGCGAAAAGTGTTAAAGTTGTGACCACCTTAGTATTTCTTTAATGTTGATTTTTATATTCAAGTTTTCTGTATTCACCTTTCTTTGTTGTTGAAGAATATTCATATTACTGATAGGAAATTCATTAATGTGGTTAACTAGATTTTGTTTGTTTTTTATTTGTCATAGAAATTTCTTCCCTTCACATTAGGATGAAGATAAAGGTCAGAGATTACGAGGTGCCTTTTAATTCGCATAGCCTGTATGGTGTAACAGTGGACGATGTTGAGATCGAGACCCTGGTGACCCATGTTCGTGCTGTGCTCATCGGATGGATCAACAACACTGAGATCCTTAATCGTTGCAGGCTTGACCGCCTAATTGTGGGTCTCGACATCGAATGGTGTCCAAATCTTAAGGCTAGCTGTGATCACCCTGTGGCAATCCTTCAACTATGTGTCGGAAAATCTTGCCTCATTTACCAGATCCTTCGAGCCCGAAAGATACCTCGAAGACTGAGACAGTTTCTTGAAGACCCAGACTACACATTTGTTGGAGTAGGAATTGCTGCTGATGTTAAGAAGCTGTTTGATGACTTTGGCTTGGAGGTGGAGGAGACGAGGGACCTTCGCTCGTGGGCAGCAGTCGAGCTGGGCAAGAAGCAGCTTCGTAATGCTGGATTGAAATTGTTGGTGAAAGAGGTTGTTGGTAAAGATTTTAATAAACTGAAGCACGTGAGGTTGAGTAGTTGGGATGATCGCGTGCTGTCCAAACCTCAGGTTACGTATGCTTGTCTCGATGCTTATTTCTCGTTTGAGATTGGGAGGAGATTGAGTTCTTGGTATTAGATGAGGAGTGCTGATGGTGGATGTGTAGCATCTTTTCAGGGCTGTGAAGCTGATGAACATTAGGGGTGATGTGTTTTTGATTGATTTCCTGTAGATAACAAGTTGTTTCTATGTACATTGGTTTCATTCACTATGATGTTGCGTTTTGAAACTAGTCTGTGTCTTCCAATATATGCATTTTGTTGCTTACATATGTTTGATTATCAGAAGTAAATGGATTTTAATTGTACGCAGAAATCAAATTAATTTACTCATTTGTTGAAAACCTTATATGTTATTATATGATTGTAATCTGTGTAAATAATTATATATGACTTGAATGAGATTTAAATCATGAATGAACGGAATAAAAATTCAATTTTGTTTTATAAAAGATACATACGGGGAAAATTCAATTTTGGTCCACTTAGGAGGTTACTGTCCATTTTACTTCTACTATGGAAGCTAATTTCAATTTTAGTCAACTTAGGCCAAATTCGTCACTATTTAGTTCATTTTTCGTCGAAAAACCAATTTCACCGGCGAGTGTAATTCAACCGCCCCGGATTTTTTAAAACGCCTATGTAGCACGCCAGATTCCACGTGAACAATCCTCGACCAATCAGAATTATCCGAGTCAACCATATATATATAAATTAATCAAAAATAAAAAATCTATATATATAAAAGTTAAGTTGCAACTCTTAAGGTTGTGACATGTGTACTTTTAGCCATCCTATGAGTGCCACGTGTAAATTGAGTTTTATTTAAAAAATAAAAAACTAAATGATCGGAAGCGTCTCTCTCATGGGAGCGTACTAATCTCTCTTACCCCTCTGTCCACCTCCATTATTGAATTGCCGGTTGGAAGTTGAAAGGATTGTTACTCTTTCATTCCTTTTTAGAAACAAGAAACTGATCAAAATCAGGGAAGATTGTGGAGGGTGTAATACGAGAAAACAGATCTTTAGAGATAACTCCAACATGGTATGTGCCCTATTATTGATTTTAATTTCACACTATTCTCTGATTTTCATTGTTTTGGATGTTTTGCCCGTGGTAGAAGAAGACAAAGAAGAAGACTTTGTTTACTTCTTTGGATAAAATTAAACAAGGTATATTAGATTTTGAACTCATTATATAGGATTATGAGATTAATTTTTCGTAAATGGGGGAATATTACAACAATTATTTTGTTCTTATTAGGGTTCTTGATTTCATATTTCTATTCTCTTTATTCAATAAATATTTGTGTGTGATTTTATTGTAGTTATTTATTGCTCTTCATTGTTGTAGATGAGGCCGAGTTATCATTCAGAAGGGCTATTCAGCCAGAGCGACATATTGGCGAAGAAAGAAACAGGGTCAAAGCCGGTAGCTCAGTTGTGGCATGAATGAGAGATGTCCCGAGGGAACAATTCCGATTACAAGAACCAGAAAAGAGGATGTTAATTGAGCAAGTTCAATTCAATAATTTGGATAGAAGAAGCACAAAAACATTCACAAGCCTAAGTTGGTACCAGGTAATCTAATTATGGCATTCATTCATTCCTATTATGATTAGAGCCAGCAATTTGAGCCCGGCCCGACGGGCTGGCCCAAACGGCCCGTAAATTAAGCCGGGTTTGGCTCTAAAATGAGCGGCCCGAAAAACACCGGAACTTCTTGGCCTGGCCTGATGGGTCGGATGTGCTCGGGCCGATTTGGCCCGTTGGCCTTGGGCCGGCCCGATGGCCAAATAAATTTATTTTTTTATTATTATTTTTTGTGCAATTTGTAAATTTTACATGTGACTCAATTCCCTCTTCCATATTTTTATGTATTCTTTTAATTTTATTTTTTTAATTATTCTCATATTCAACTATCATTAACTAATTATAATCTACTAGCAAACTATGATAATTGACTTAAATATTTTTGAATGCTAAAAGGAAGTAAAAAATGATCGGATTTTGTCCCCACTAATAGTTTAATTATATTAAAAAATTTAATTTCGATTACTTAAATAAGATATTATAGTTTAAATTGAATGTCTTAAATTATAATAATAAAAAGTTATTTTTTATAGTTAAATTGGTGTAATAATTTAATGAATTAAAAATAATTTTAATTTTAAAAAATAATTATGCATTTGACCCGTTGGCTCGATGGCCAAGCGAGGTTGGGCCGGACTCCAATTTCATAGGCCCGACTAAAGGATGGGCCGGTCCGGCTCGACCTGACTTTATCATTTGGCCCGTTGGCCTGGCCCGAATTGCCACCTCTAATTATGATTATAGTATAGAATTTATACACTAAAATGTTCAAGCAAATTTTTTTCTATTAACTCTTTCGTAGATGAAAGGTTGACATTTAAACAATTTTTAGTCATTTACTTAAATACCCTCACTACATCACAATATCTGCCATACAATGTTAGTGCTTGACATGAAATAGATACTGGTCATGGATCCTTCAATTTATGTTTATCTTTTGATGAATGTTGGCATGAAGTGGAGGTCACGTTAAGAACAAGAGAGTGTTTTTAGACTTTTTAAGATAGGAAAGATGTTTTGGTACAAAGTGAGTGTTGTATCAGTATCTGTGCTTTGGACCATGTAGTTATCACACAAATCCAATAAAACATTGTAGAATGCGCCATTTAAAGTTTTTGATAGTGTGATAATCAACTTGAGAGAACATTATGCTAATGCATACCCATTTCAAGTCTCTAATTTTATGATGATCAACTTGGTAGAAACTGTACTATTCAAAATCTTGAATAGGTCACTCAAAAGAATATTATTTTTAAACATTACTAATGTTTATACGTCTCCCTTTCTCTTTAATGAGATTACCCCTCTCTCTAATGCAATGTACATTCGTTGAAATCTCTACACTTTCTAATTCTTATGTTGAGCAAAGAGCAATAATTTACAAAATCATGCCAAAGAATCTTTGCTTCGTTTTTCATTGTCCTGCGAAACAATATCATAACATTTGTAATTCCTGATGGATTTTTGCTACAAAGTTTATGGTTTTTTGGTAACCAGATAAACTAATATGTCAATGGGATAAAATCCATCAAAATTTTCCTTTCTTTAATCATATATGTATATAGATATTCAATCACGATAATGCGAAGAACACTTTGGACTATATGTAACTAAATAATGTCGTCTGGAGGACAATCCTTCTGGCATGAATGTCAGATGCAATAAGATTCTTTTGGTTTTTACTATTTTGTTTATACTTTATTAATTTTGTTGGAAAGCAAATGTCATCCGGGAGGATTTTTATCCTAAACCTTTTCTATAATTTAAGGAATATTGATGGGATGATTGATGTAAATGAGAAATATATTAAAATACAATGAATGATTTGAAATAAGATGTAAAACAATAATAATTTAAACTAGTAAATACAAAAGAAGATATCATACAACTTCTTCCAATACATTAAAATCATATGATATGAAATCGATCATCTTAAAAAAGTTAAAATGTAAAATAAGAAATTGATACCGTGCTATGCACGGGGCAATATTGTCATTATTGCTCGTAAAATCTTTTGTTATTGTTGTAAAATATGTTGTCCAACGCGTCTTCTTGTATAAAACAATATACAACCACCAATATAGAAGTAACAAAATATAAAGAAGACAATAATGAGAAGGGAGAATTTTTATTCATCAACAATCATTCCTTTGAGTACAATTATATATATACAAAAATATGAATCTCAAAGGTCACAAGAGATGAAAGGTTTAAAGGAGTAATGTCCATAATAATGATAATTTATAACACTCCCCCTTGGACATTACGTCTTGATGTACATGCCTCGTTAAAAACTCGTTAGAAAAACCCAGTGGGAAAAAACTAGACGAGAAAAGAGTACATGACATAAGATCTTAATGTGTTACACTAGCTGCCTCGTTAAAAACCTTTAACTAAGAAAACCCTGTGGGAAAAAACTTAGTCAAGGAAAAAAGAGTACAGCGCTGGTCTTCAGGACCTAACCTTCAGGGTTAAATAAGTATAACTAATGGTCTTCAAGACCCAGCATTTAGGATTATTTAACTCTCCCCCTTAAGTCAACAATCTTCCATGCCCACACATTCCAATATCATGAACATATTTTTCAAAAGTAGATGTAGGTAGAGAATTTAGTGAACAAATCTGCAAGATTGTCACTAGAGCGAATTTTTATATAATTTCACAACTCTTCTGGAGTTCATGAACTGTGTTAAATTTCCATTTTACATATTCACTACAAAGATGCATTTTTCCCATAAATGATTAAGAAAACTATAATTTTACAAATACCACAAGACCACAAATGTGTTTTATCAAAACTTTAATCACACATTGTCATAAGACATCATATAAAATAATAAGTGGTAATCAAACTTTGTTTAACATATTTTCTTGAAAAAGTAATACCTACATGTAGACAACTTAACTACTTTGTGTTTTGTGTTTTGGCATCACAAAAATCAGATATAGGAATCAACATGTGAATAATCCACCAAAACCTTATTGTAAAGTAAACAAGATAAAATGGTTTTGAAAATATCAAAATATATTTAATGATAATTCAATATATTGGAGGAGCACTAAACCCTTACTAGTAGATTTACCATAAATTAGAAGTGAGGAACTTCAGGTCCTATATATACTCAAAATTTTCTTCATATTTAAATGAGTTCTTGCCCAATTCAAGAGATATCGATTGTTTTACTTAGTCGATAAGACATATCCATGTAAAATCTTTCCAAAACCTTCTTCGAGAAGGTTGATTAGTGTATGAAAATTCCATTAAGGAAATTTTCGATCTGCAGGTCGAGACAATAATTGATCTTACCTAAAGTTTTTATTTCAAAGTCGACTTTTAAATTCAAACTTGCTTCTTCAATTAACATATAAAAATGCATATAATTAACATATAAAAATAATACAATATTCATCTAATATTTGCATTATTATAATCACTCAAGTAAATGCATCATTATTTGAATATAATCCTTCTTCTAGAAGAATTCACTTATTCGATTTGTATCAAATTCTACACAATGAATGTAGATCACCTAATGATCTTTATAATTTGATATGTATTACAATTCTCATTTTCCTCATTAAGAGATTGTAAAATCTATCAGAGATTATCACATAAATATTCATGACTAAAGATACAGTAGCAATGTTTATCAGATGCATTTCTCAATTTATATTTGCTGCCAGGGATATTAAGTAGTGGAACGTTATATCATTCATAATAGGAGAATGTGTTTGATCAAACTCAATAACGGGTCTCTACGGGAACCCTTGAACTACTAGCCTCGCTTTGTACCTCATTATTCTCATTTATTTTCCGTACAAAAACCCAAAAATATCCTACAGGGATAACATCCTTAAGGGTATGTACGACAAATTCATAAACTTTTATTTTGTTCAGCGAGTCTAGTTTGACCTCAATTGCATCTTTTCATCTTACCCAATTTGAGCGCTTCTGGCACTCAGTCATTGAATTGGGTTCTGGATCCAGATTATTTTTATAGATGATAAGAGCAATTTTGGAGGCAATTATGTTGTCGACAACAATGATACTTATATATTGAGTTTCTCATATATCTATAATATTAGTTGCAACTTTGATATTTATATCAACCAGATCCTTATTATTTCCCAAAATATTTTGATCTGGTCGTTCCACAATCCTAGTGTTTTGATTATTTTGTGCACGTGCATAATTACTAGGATTTTCATCTTCAAGATGAATCTCTTTAGGAGATATTTGGAGTGACTAAACATTTTTGTTAGATTTTGTTTACCGCGGATTTTTATATAGGCCTTTTACGCTTCAAGCGTAGATCAAAATCACTCATTTATGATCATTAAACACATCTGACAGATTACTTGCTAAATATTGCAAAATAATTATTTTCTGAACTTCCAGTTCAATTTGACTAGTGCGTGAATCTAAATAATATAGATTTAATTTATCGGCATTCTTTTAATTATTGACTATTATCTGTCTCCCCCTAATGCCGATAAATTTGTACTATATCATGGGCACACACTAATTTTGTAAAGGGGAATATTCAAGACATGCAGTTGGACGAACTTGAATTATAGAGAAGTAGCATGCAAAAATGCATGAGTCCAACATGATTCATTTAGACCATTTCGAGTGTGGACGTAAGAAATCGAATGCTTCACTTTAATTTCTAATGACATACAAGCGAATTCAGCGGCCGAAGTTCAATAATTTGGCAATAAATTTCATGAAAGCATTATTTCAGGTGGATAAGAGACACACATGAGTCCACCTAGTGGAGACATCAATTAAGACCATAAAATATCGAAATGGTCCCGATGCTGGATGAATTGGTCCACAAATATCTCCATGAATCCGTTCAAGGAAAATAGGAGATTCTAATCCAACTTTGGTACGAGAATGTCGTACTATAAGTTTTCCTTTTGCACAAGCTTCACAAATAAATTTATTCACGGAAGGAATTCTACTGCCTGACATACCATGTCCAGTAGAGTTAAACAAAATTTGACGGATCATATTTTGTCCTCGATGACCCAACCGTTCATGCCATAATTTGAATGATTTTGGATCATGAAATTTCATACTCATCGAGATATGGAGATTAGAAGGGCGAATGTATGTATAATACAACCCCGATGAGAGAGAAGGGAGTTTTTCGACAACTTGTTTTCGACACCCTATAGAATGAGTTATTAAGAGATACTCTACATTATTCTCGGTGTCAGTTTCAATGTGAAAACCATTTGACCGGATGTCTTTAAAACTGAGAAGGGTACGTTTAGACTGTGGATATAGCAACGCATCATCAATAATTATTTCAGTACCCATAGGGAGAACTAGTGAAGCTCTACCGGAGCCTACTATTAAGACATTATCATTTGAAAGTGTGGTACTACTCCCTTTCTTCTCAGTTAAAGTGAAAAAAAAAATGTAGGAAATCTTAGAATTTGTTGTGACAGTCAAAATTATTAGGAGACAGTCTTAAGTTTCTACTCGTGTATCTCCATGGATGCATAACTATATGGATATTTTTACAGACTCATGTAGATGTAGATTTGAGTCGTTTTAGTGAGTTTCTTGCTCATCTAAGTGTAGGTCATTTGAAGATATCTCTGGTCATCTTGTTTTATTTTAGCTCTAGCATAAAGCAGATAAATTCAAAGTATGTACGGTGTGATTCAAGCTTGCATGTGAAGACACGCTAGCTCCAGATTCATCCATAAAAGAAGCTGCTAGACATTATTGGAGATATCTCGACGTCGGGAGCTTTTTTCTGTTGAATTCTGCAGAAATTTATGTCTACTGAACAAAGTTTCCGTTCACTATCTGGAACTACCACCTATTTTATTTTTTTAAATGCTACCAATCATTAAAGGTGCATTAAGAAAATTTTAAGCTTATTGAGGATGATTTTTCTAGGATGGCATAGTTGTTCGTTTTTACTCCATGTCTAATGAATGTTTTAGGCTTTTAGCAGATCTGTCCAAAAAACACATGGTATTCGCTCCCTACGTCTATCCTTCCTTTGGAAGTTATTTATAAATCAATACAGTAACATATCTGCACATTATCCTCATACATGATTATCAAAAACATAGCTTTTGGTTGCTGAAACTTTAGCATGCAAATATGATTTTCTATATGCATCACTAGTATTTGATTTGTCCCTTCAACTTGCAGACAAATTCAGTAAGCAATACATACAGAGTTTGTAGATAGTCACATAAGATTAAAGCTTGGATCACAGAATTAAAATCCACAAAAAGAATTATGGAGATATTAAACTATTTCATGAGATTGAACCATGACAATAAATTGGATATTGGGATTGATTCAAAAATACCTTGCAGGAAAGATACGATTCTTTCCTAAGGCACAACTCAGATTCGGTAGATGATCGTGCTGATAACGTGTTGTAAAATATGTTGTCCAACGCGTCTTCTTGTATAAAACAATATACAACCACCAATATAGAAGTAACAAAATATAAAGAAGACAATAATGAGAAGGGAGAATTTTTATTCATCAACAATCATTCCTTTGAGTACAATTATATATATACAAAAATATGAATCTCAAAGGTCACAAGAGATGAAAGGTTTAAAGGAGTAATGTCCATAATAATGATAATTTATAACAGTTATGTAAAGGTAAGCTTTGTTGAAGCAAAATCCACCCTTGCTGTTTGGCTGCTTTATGGTATTTATCGATTTCGATTTTTTTAGGAGATATTATTTGTCGTACTTAGTTTTTGGACTAATCTTGTAATGATGTCTGCTCAATGATTTTCCTCCCTCATTTTTCGTGTTCTTTGGTTGATAATTTTTATTTTTACATAATCATTCAGTTGTAGGTGTTACACCTTTTGAGCTAAAGGGTTATTACCTCCATCCTGGCTCACCTTGCCTATTTTGATGGGGTACGGAAGTTAAGTAAAAACAGATAACTATTGTTTTTTAAGATAATTGAGTGACATTTTTGTAATAATAGTGAAATATGAAAATATTAATGTTTGACTTTTACGACTTTTTACGTTTTGAGATTGTTTTTTAAGATAATTGAGTGACATTTTTGTAATAAGAATGAAATATGAGGATATTAATGTTTGTCTTTTGTTGTCATTTATAGGCTGACAAGTTCAGTTAAGACAAACCAAAATGACAAGTAAGCAAGTTCAGATGGAACGAAGGGAGTACATGTTAGTTTACAGTGGTGCTTCGACTTTTTTCTTTTTCTTTTTCTTTTTCTCTTATATGGAAAATCTTTATTTAACTGGTTTTTTGTTCATTAGGCAGATCTGGTTTTGTGCCCAGAAGAGAGAATGAGACTCTAAGTTATGAATATGAGTTTTGGTAAAAATGACTCAAAGTTTAAGTTGTTCTTTATATTTAAACCCTAAATTAGTACTAAAAAGTATTCATTAAAACAGAAAAGGGTGAAATGGGCTTTCCAAACATTCATATTTTGGGCTACAACCATATAGTTCGTCTCACAAACGCAAAAACTCATATGCAACCGTCTCACATGCGACGGCACTCGCGCACGGTCGACCGTGCCCCAGGACACGACCGTGCGCGAGTGCTGTGTATAAGTATGTCTTTTTCAACAATAAGTATGTCATTTTTCACTATAAGTATGTGATTTTTTTTCCTCGCCCACGACCGTGCCCTGGAACACGACCGTGCCTCGCTGAAAACTTAGAGCCAATCTGTGGCGCACGGTCGTGTCCTGGGGCACGGTCGAGATAAGTATGTGATTTTTGTCTATAAGTATGTCTTTTTGTGCTATAAGTATGTGTTTCAGCGCACGGTCAACCGTGTCCTGGGACACGACCGTGTCCCAGCGCACGACCGTGCGCGAGTGCCGTCGCACATGAGACGGTCTCACAGGAGTCCAGCTCTCTCACAAAATGTATGAGTTCAAATTAGAGTTGTCATTTTGTTTTCAGAACAATTTCTGTCGATCACTCTCTCTTGCTCCATCCTCGTTTTTCATAAACACCAGCAAACTGTTCCACATTACTTATAAACAACATCATGATTAAAGAAAATATATCAAATATATAACAAATGAGTATCTCATGAATAATAATATCATTTCTCCTTGTGGAATATAACATTATAAAAGACTAAAATGTAATTGTTCAGACAAACACATAAAAATAAAGATATTAGGAGAAAATAAAAATTAAAGAAAACAAATTTAACAAGCAAAATTAAGGGGTTAATGCGCGAAACCCCCTTGTGTTTTAGAAATTTTGCACTGGACCCCCCGTATGAAGGAAAATGCGTCATTTACACGTGTGATTTCATAAAATCGCGTCTTATGTGCGATTTTGGCTCATTTTTGATCCTATTTTGGATGTGAAAAGACAAAATTATCCCTAACTTTTCATTATATTTATTTGCATATCTTAAATTATTTTAAATACATCAAATTCTCTATTCAAAATATTCAAACTTTTCATTATATATATTTTGAATCATTATAATTGCATCAAAAACCCCTTCCCATAAAATTTTAATTATAACACCCCATTCTTTAAATACATGATTTATACACATCAAAATATTTCTCTTCTTTAATTATTTTTTTTCCAAGTCCAAAAATATATATATATATATATATATATATATAAAAAGTGTGTGTTAGATTTTTGTAGATATATTTGTAAGTGTATGAGTAAGCTTAACTATCCTTCCACACACCCTTCTTCATTACACGTGTCCACTTTGCTTTTAAGTGATGGGGATATCTACCCCACTTCCTTCTCTTCATATCAAATCATCAAGGTGGAGAGGTGAAATTCTTTTAGCAAATTCATCTTCCAATCAAGAGGGTAACAATTTATTTGCTTCCAATTTTTTTCCCCAATTTGAGATGTACATGTATATGTATGTATAAATTTATATATCCAAAGGTTGTCTTCTCTCTCTCTTCCGTCGGATTCACGCCGCTGCCGTAGCTAGGGACGGCGGCGCCGTGTGTGGAGGAGGATTGCAGCGTCGCCGGTGACGGCGTTGCTGTGCGTAGGCGCCGCAGGGTGTGTGGATGTGTGAGGGTGAGGATTTTGCAGCGCCGTCGGCGGCAACGCTGCTGCTGTGCTGCTGTAATGTACGATGTGTGTGTGTCTGTATTTGAGTGAGTGTGTGTGCTGGGTTTTGCAAGGGGAAATGAAGGCGGCGCCGTGCGAAAGGTGGGAGAGGCAGCGCCGCCGACGGCGGCGGTCGGCGGCGCTGCGTGCGATGTGGGTGTGTGCGTGTGTTGTGTGCGTGCGGGGGGAAGGGGGCGCCGCCGTGAGTGGCGGCACCGGCGACGGGGGCTGTCGCCGACAAGTTGTGCAGGTGGCGACAATCGACGGCAGGGGCAGCAGGGGGTAGGGGGTTTGGGGGTTAGGGTGTGAGCTTGAGAATTTGATTAATTTCAGGGACCTAGTTGCAAATTCTTAGTTTTTGTTTATTTAATCCTCAGCCCTAAATTTCTGCCTATTTGCATTTCAGTCCCTGCAGAGTTTAATGGTTTAATTTCAGCCTTGTAATTGATTTTAATTTCAGTTAGACCCCCAGAATTTTACAGAAATGATAATTTGACCCCAGAATTTATGTTATATTACAGTTTGACCCCAGAGTTATGTTGAAATTATAATTTAACCCCAGAACTTTACAGAAATTATATTATGACCACATAATTCAACGATAAGTATATTTTTATACGGTACCGCGATATAGATGTTAGTTTTAATCCCCAATGGACGAAAACGACGATTTAAGCTTCAAACGGGAAAAACCCTAGTTAGGGTTACGACCACCTTAAATCTTAATTTATTTAAGTACATTTTTATCCTAGCATCTTCTGACATTACGTATCTTAAGAGCTTAATATTGTATATCTTTAATAAATATTTAAGTTAGAGACTAAGCCGACTCCTAAAATTCATAGGAGATACGAACAAGGGACAGAAGTAGGGAAGTGTGCCAACAAAAGGTTTTTGGACAAGGATTACAGTATTCAAAGGTGGGGTAAATTCTTGATGTTTCCTGCTTTATATTAATGTGAATGAGCTTGATTAAATGCGACTGTGCTATATGTGATTAAAATGATTATGATACTCTTATGGGATTTGAACGTTGACCTTCAGCGTTTATTTCCAATACAAAGTGATATATGTGTAATGTTAAATGTTCATGGTGGAATTCCAATTCACGGCGGGTTAAATACCCGAAGGGTTTCAAATATGACCTTTTCACGCTGGACTTAAAGACTTCAATTTTCATGGCGGGCTAGCTACCCGAGGGTTTCAATTATGGCCCGTTTACGTTGGACTTAAAAACTCCAAATTCATGCCGGGCTTAAAGACCCGAGTAAATGTTATGATGATTCGTTATGATTATGTGCAGTGAATAATTGACGATTTAAAGTGACGTGCTTATGTGTACCCTTATTCCACCCCCACTAAGTGATTTTTCTTGCACTCACCCTTATATGCTTAAATGTTTTAGGATAGGGTACGCGAACGTAGCATGTCGATAGCCGATATTATCAAGGTCGTAAAATATTTTAATAAAGAGAATTCTAACATGTTTATTTATGTAAATATATTATTTCTATAACTCCTTTCATGGAACTAAAAATGTGTTTGTAAAGAAAGGAATTTCAAGAAAAAAATTTCTGCTGTATTTTCCCAAAATTCGTATTTCGTACTAATGTTTTATGGAATAATATTTCCCAAATTTTCCTGATTTTATTTATCTTTATTATTATATAAAGAGTTTATTCCTATAGTAAGTAACGTCAAAGCAGGATTTCGAAACGGGCGTTACATTAATCATCCAAATGTTATTTTAATTTATAGGTACAATTATTTTAATAATTGATTAAAAAATGTAAAAAAAATAATTTTAATAATTGAGAAAAAAATATAAAATTGTTATAATTTTAATAATTATATTTTCAATTAATTTCCTTCATCATCTTCTTCATTGACTCCTGCCAATCTCACTGCCACCGCATGCCGCCGCCACTATCGTATGAACACCGCCTCCACCACCGGTGCCACCATCCTTCAACACCACCGCCTCCACCGCCCATCCCTATTTTATAATTTCATTTTAAAACACTCATGGATGTGGAAATTGCAGGAAAGCAATCTGAACCAGAGGCGGTGTTCCAGATTTGGAAAATGCAGAGAGTGGGAGCAGCAGCGCGTAGGCGGCGGAAGGAACAGAGGGGTCGGAGAGCATGCGTTGCCGGAATCCGACAAGATGGATCGGTGACGTAGGAGTTCACACATCGTGTGCTCCAGATCTGAACCAGCGAGGCAGCGGCGGCGACCCCTCTCCACGTCGAAGTTGTGAGAGTGAATAGAATCACCGTTAATGAGGTGATTTGAGAGAGATCCACTATATAAAGATGTGTTACAATGGATACGTACAACAATAAATCAAAGAAAATAATCTAAAGGATATACAAAGATACATTCCATATTTACAAAGATATGATTGACTATTCCTTATTACCCCCTCTCAAGGTAAGCGTCGGATGTTCTCGGACGCATAACTTGGATCTTAGTAATTCAAAATTCGGACGAGGCAAGCTCTTCGTGAAGATGTCAGCAAATTGAAGATTGGAAGGAACAAACTGTGTGGCAAGCTTGCCCGAAGAGACGAGTTCTCTGATGAAATGGTAATCAATATCAATATGTTTGGCCCTCTTATGAGCAACAGGATTTTGACTAAGAAACACAGCACTATTGTTGTCACAAAGTAAAAGCGGACGGTCAGGTGGAAGAGCTCGTAACTCACGAAGCAAATGAGTTATCCAAATAACCTCCTGTGCTGCATTCGCTAAGGCTCGATACTCTGACTCACAGCTGGAACGAGAAACAGTGGGTTGTTTTCTTGCACTCCATGAGACCAGATTTGCACCAAGGAAAATAGAGTATCCATAGGTAGAACGACGTGTTTCAACACATCGAGCCCAATCTGCATCAGAATAACCAACAATCTGAGAGCTAGAATGACGAGTGAAAGTGAGGCCATAGTTGATAGTACCCTTTACATATCGAAGGATACGTTTGACTGCTAGAAAGTGATCATCAGTAGGCGATTGCAAGAACTGACTAACATGATTGACAACATAAGATAAATCAGGTCTTGTGATGGTGAGATATTGTAAAGCACCTACAAGCGATCTATACAAGGTAGGATCCTTAAATGGGGAACCGTGACTGATAAGAGAAACCCCAGGTGCAAGAGGAGTCGCAACGGGTTTTGACTCCAGAAGATCAGCACGAGTAAGGATGTCATGAGCATACTTGGTCTGACCAAGAAAAAGACCAGACGAGTGATGTGTAATCTCCAAGCCAAGAAAATAATTCAATTCACCCAAGTCTTTTAGAGCAAATTCCTTGTTAGCGCGAAGAATGAAACGACGAAGCATGGACGGATCATTCCCTGTGACAATGATATCGTCAACATACAATAACAGATAAATTGTAGTGGATTGACGATGAAAATAAAAAAGAGATGGATCAGCGCGACTACAAGTGAAGCCCAAACTTGTAAGAAACGTGCTAAACCTCTGAAACCAAGCAAGAGGAGCTTGTCGAAGGCCGTAAAGAGCCTTCTTTAGACGACACACATAATTAGGATATTTAGCATCAATGAAACCAGGCGGTTGTGCCATAAAAACTGGTTTGGTGAGAAAACCATGCAGAAAGGCATTCTTTACATCTAATTGATGAAGCGACCACCCGTGTTGAACAGCCAAGGCAAGAATGATCCGAACAGTGGCAGCCTTAACTACAGGGCTGAAGGTGTGAGAAAAATCAAAACCTGGTATCTGAGTGAAACCTTGGGCGACAAGACGAGCTTTGTGTCGTTCGATTGAGCCATCAGAATGAAATTTTGTTCGAAAAACCCATTTCGAACCAACTACATTTGTGCCCGGTGGTCGAGGTACAAGTTCCCAAGTGTCATTAGCCTGAAGAGCATCCATCTCCTCGCGCATCGCAACAAGCCAGTGAGGATGTTTAGCTGCGGATTTGAATCCTTTGGGCTCAGCAGAAGCGATAAGAGCAGAGATTAAAGGTGTTGAAGCAACATCAGCAAAATACTTGGGTTTGAAAACACCCGATTTAGACCGAGTACGCATAGGATGCGTAGAAACAGGAGCAATAGGCACAACAGGCTGATTATCCTCAACTGGTTGTATGATGGGTGCCGGCGGCGAAACAGGTGATAGTGGAGATGAAGTAGGAAGAACCACATCCATGGGCTGCAAAGGTGGAAGAGTGTCATTTAGACATAAACGACATGGCTCGACTGAAGTAGAAGACTTCTCAACTGTGGGCATAGATGACATATCAGGTACTAAGTGTGCAGGTTCTGAGAATGGAGAAAAATCAAGTGAACTTGGATCGACACTTCCTTTCTTTTCTGAAAACGGAAAACAACTTTCATCAAATTGAGCATGTCGAGTATAATACGTATGAGACGCGTCAGGATCGTAACACCGAAAACCCTTGTAAGTACTACTGTAGCCCAAAAAGATGCAGGGGTGACTTCGCGGAGCCAACTTATTTGGAGCATAATCACGAAGATACGGGTAAACACGACATCCAAAGGTTTTGAAATTTGCATAATTTGGAGCAACATCATACAATAACTCAAATGGAGACTTGTTCCCAAGAAGAGAAGTTGGCAAACGATTAATAATATAAGCAGCAGTAGAAAAAGCATCAACCCAAAAGGAAACAGGAACATGCGCATGAAACAACATGGAAAGGCCTGTTTCAGCAATATGGCGATGTTTTCGCTCGGCCCTACCATTCTGCGCAGGAGTATATGGGCAAGAGATTCGATGATGCACACCATGTTTAACAAAAAAATCACGAACTCTTGTGTTTGTAAACTCAGTACCCCCATCACTTTGAAATACCTTTAAAGAGCTAGAGAATTGATTGCAAACAAATGTATGGAAGCGTACCAATACATCATAAAATTCAGATTTAGCCCGTAAAGGATATAGCCACACAAATCTCGAAAAATCATCAACAAACACCACATAATATCTAAAACCATCAATGGAATTAACAGGGGCAGGTCCCCATAAATCACAATGAACCAAATCTAACACAGCAGATGCTCGTTTATCATTCAAGGAAAAAGAAAGACGCTTGCTCTTAGCTAATTGACAAGAAGAGCAGACATCAGGTTTAGGCAATAAAGATGTAACAGATAACTGGCCTAATTTATTTAATAATTGAATAATAGAAAAACTAGCATGCCCCAGACGAGAATGCCATAACTCGAAAGAAGCTTTCGATCCCTTAACCTTCAAAGCTGCAATCAAAGCTGGACTGCCATGCTCCAGAACATACAAACCATCACTGCATCTGCCCCGGGCCAACGGTTCATTTGTTACCCGATTCTGAATTACAAATGACTTGTCAGAGAATAACACATCCACCAGAAAATCCGAGGTAAGCTTACTGATAGATAAAAGATTTTTAGTAATGTGCGGAACAACTAAAACATTTAACAAGTGCACTTGATCAGAAATTTTACGGGAGCCAATGTGAGAAATGGAAATTTTGTCACCGTTACCTACAATAACGTGACCATTACCAGTATATGGCTCAATAGAATCAAGATCAGCAGTGCTCGAGGTCATGTGAGCTGAAGCTCCGGTGTCCAAAAACCAATCAGAGACAGGCCCATTATTAATCTGACATTGAGCTCCAAATGCTTGTGCTAAATTCGCAGCCGAAGGTTCAGAAGGACGAGAATAACGTTGAGGACATGTGGTGGCATAGTGACCAACAACCCTGCAAATTTGACATTTTGGAGTGAAAGACTTCTTGTCTGTATTGCCACGGCCAGAACCTTGGGAGCCAGAAGTGGTTCCAAAATTTGGACCTACACCACCACCACGGGAATTTTGATGTTTACGCCCAGAATTAAAATTTCCAGAAGGTTGACCACGAGATTGTGCAGCGAACGCGGCCGGAGCAGAAGACAATTCAGAGAGTGATTGATTAAAAGTATCATAACTTGTTGCCTGATGAACCAAATCACGAAAGGAGATTGCTGGGGATAAAGCCATGCGAACATCTGAAAAATTGCTGAAACTGGGACCAAGACCGCGAAGGAAGAAATGAGTTTTATCAGTATCAGGAACAGGATGCCCGAGTGTAGATAATTGGTCGCAAATAGCTTTAAACTTTCGACCAAAGTCTGGTACAGTGAGTGATCCTTTACGAAGAACCAATAATTCACCTCGTAACTGGTGAATACGAGATGATGAAGCATGGGCGAAGGCTGCCTCCAAAGCCAACCAGATCGCGCGAGATGTGGAGAGACCAACAACCTCAGCCATCGATTCCTCAGTGAGGCTGGAGAGAAGAAGACTTACAACTTTCTGATCTGCAATGCACCACGCAGCGTAGTCAGGATTTGGCGATGTCGATCCATCAGAGGTGATCGTGGGGGAAGGATGAGAAGATGAGTCATCAACATATTTGAAGAGATCATGGCTGGTAAGAGTTGGAACAATTTGATCTTTCCATAACAAATAATTTGATGCTGATAGCTTGATTGTTATCATGTGTGAGAGATGAACAATGTTAATAGAATCAGCCATGAGAGAGAAGAAGAGAAAAAGGGTTTTGCAGTGATTAAGCTGATACCATGTGAGAGTGAATAGAATCACCGTTAATGAGGTGATTTGAGAGAGATCCACTATATAAAGATGTGTTACAATGGATAAGTACAACAATAAATCAAAGAAAATAATCTAAAGGATATACAAAGATACATTCCATATTTACAAAGATATGATTGACTATTCCTTATTAGAAGTCTATCCAAACCAGGGAAAAGAGATGAAGAGAAGGGGGGGGGGGGGGGGGAAGAGAGAGAGAGGGCGGTGGCGGCAGCGGGTTCGTTCTCCAGCGATGGGTTCGTCGTTGGTAGTATCGGTGGCCAAGGGGAAGAAACTCCAGATCCGTCCTCCTCCGCCGCCGCCTCCCCTGCCCGTTCCAAATTTCTGTTTTGTTATTCCCATCATCCGGTAACCAGCAATTGAATAGCTCCATTTCGAGATAAAATAAGAACTTGTGGAGTTGGAATCAAACTGATGTAGTAGAATCTATTCTTCTGAGCATAAGTCTTGGGCGGATATCTGGTAGATCCTCTAATAAATCCTCTAACGGGGAGACTGAGAGCAACTGAGGATTAGCCTCACTAGCCTATTGATTTAAATAGTATTAAAGTAATCTTAAAAATGAAATTAAAAAATTAAAATATGATTCGGATAATTGAGGGGTATAACGGGAAACTCGAAATAAATTATAACGACGTTAAATTCAATTCAGAAAAATGGAGAGTGTGTGAACTTTTTTATATCACATGTGTAATTGGTGCATTTTCCTTCATACGGGGTCCCGTGCAAAATTTCTAAAACACGAGGGAGTTTCGCGCATTTACCCTAAAATTAATTAAATATGATTTAGTATAAAAGTGAATTTAAAAAAAAAAACATATTAGTAAAGCAATATATTGGAACGATATGCAGGTAAATACGACATCGTACACTTCATCAAGATACTACCTTTGGGGCTGAAGCAAAACGAAAACCAATCTAAGAGCATCCACAACCCATTTTTAAAAAATACAATTCATTCAATCCACATCAACACTCTCTCTCATCCACATCAACTTTTCATCTATTTAAATCCACATCCACAACCCATTAAATCCAAATCCAACTATTTAATGAGTCCCACTTCACTCAATCTTCTCTCTCTTAATTTTAATTTAAATTTCATTTGAAATTTGTAATTTTGGATACACAAATTTTATTTAAATAAATTTTAAAGTAAATAAAATTCTATTAAACAAATATGTAAACAATTTATTTCATTTCAAGAAATAATAAAGCAAAGGAGTACCGAAAAAAAAAAACATAAAGCTAATGATACAATAGTTGAACTGATACAAAGTGAACATTTAATTCATCGTTCAAACATCAAAATGTTCCCAAATATGCTCAACTAAATCCGCACGAAGTTGTTGATGCACTTCATTACTCCGGTATGACTGACACTTGAGGAGAATTTGTGTTATAATTCATCATACCTCCAAAACCCGACAAATTTTGAGAATATTGCTGAGGGAATGAAAATTTTTGGGGTAATTGTGGTGGAAGATTATGTGGGGTTTGAGAATTTTGTGTAACATCATTTGCATTCTCCACATTTTAAGAATTTAAGAAATCTTGTAATATTTTTCTAGTATTTGGATCCATTTTTGTAAGATGGGATGTGGAGATGTGTATTTTCTTATGAAGATGATGATTTATTTATAGGCAAAAAAATAAAAATTTTCAATCCAAAAAGTGTTGGTCAAATTCATATTTACATTCAATACCACTTTTATTAAGAATTGACAACATCATGCTATGAAATGTTAAAAATTGTAGAATTGACAATACAATGCTACAATAAGTTAAAAGTAAAATTGACAATACAATAATATTACAAATTAGAAATATACTTTTAGAATATAGTTATAATTTTTCTTATATAATTTGTGTTGCAATTATTTTATAATACATAAGTTATTTTAATTAAATTTATAATTATAAAAATATATAGGTTAGTTATAACATAAATTCAAATAAAATAACAACACACATTAAATAAAACAATACTATAAAAAAATTTAAGTAAAAAGGAGAAAAAAGAAAAAGAAAAAAGAAAAAGAAAAAACAAGAACAAAAGAAACGAAAATAAGCATAAAAATGGGAAGAAAAAAAAAAGCAGGAAATTGGTGATGTGGGACCCAACCGACAAAATCACACCACTCGCGGTTGGAGCGCGTGTAGTACACGCGCCCATTCAGGACGCGCGGTGAACTACACGCGCTACAGCGATTTTTTTTAAATATTCTGGATTGAATCGGATTCAATCTCTGTCTGTTCCAGGGTGGATTAAATCCACTGGCCACAACCCTCCTCATGGATTTGATTTCAATTTAAATCCATTTTTCTCATCTCATTGGATGCTCTAAGTTGCCTGCAGATCTTTTGGCTATTTGATTATCTGTTGAAGTTCTATAAACCTGTTCGAATTTCTCAGGATTTATCAGTTGATTTTGCCATCAATTTGAGATACAGCGATGGAGGATATAATCGCGGCGATAGTGATGATGGTTGTGGTTTTCTATTTGATTCCGCTGTATTTCTGGAGACGTCGCCTCGATTCTGGCCCCCCTCACCAGCATGAAGAAGAGCCACAGGTTTGTAAGCATGTCTTTCCATTTCACATTTCTTCGATTGGTGATTTCGATGTTGTGTTGAGATTAATCGTTGTTTTTAGTGTAGAAGTTGTTAAATTGAATCGTGTAGTGTTTTTTCGTTTGGAATTGCAAAATGATAGCATCTAATCGTGTTCTTGATTTAGGATGTTGGAGGGGAAAGAGTGGTTGGGGCTGATAATGCTCGGCGAAGAACTGCAGCTTCGTCAGCTGCTGCTGAAGCGGAAGGTTTTCTTCTTGTTGTTTTTTCCTTATCTATTTTGTTAAATGATTGTCTGCTAATTTGCAATTATCAGAATCCAGTAATGAAATTCGAATACAGAAAGATTGTACTCTTTTTTACCACTGAAGATAAAGAGGGGAAGAGGGATAGAGAGGAGAGAAGGGGTGCAGGGAGAATTAAAATAAGGGATTGAGAAATTTCGTTGTTCGGCCAAATCCTTGTGTTACCAACTTAGAGCCCTCCATTACAGATTGCACCAGCATAATATGCTAAAGGCAGAGTGTTCTTAATTAATTAATCAGTGGTTCGTTATGCATGCACCAATGTGAAGGTCTAACCTCATAAAGTCCTGAATTCCTATGATTTTGTTCTGAAGATGTCCACATGTCTATGCTCCTTTGTTACGTTTATCAGATAAGTGTTATGTAATCTGGTTTTGGTGTACTTTCAGCATTTAACTGCATTAACTAAGTTTAATGTTGTTGACCTTTTAATTAGGAGAAACTTCTATATGGGATAATCTTGAAAAGAAGAAAACTTCTATTTGTTGGGTACTGTCTTGGGATAGCCTGCTCACAATTTGATATTGAAATAGCTAATTACCGTTGTTTTTTAAAAATTTGAATTTGAATCATTTTGTTGAGATGCCTGCTAGTTATTAAAAAAGAAGAAGAAGCATAATCCGATCCGGTCATCCACCGCCGCCGCTCGTCGTCTTCTTCCCCCACCGGCAAGCTCTTCCTCAGCCACCCCTAGCTCAGTCCCACGTCCACTATCTTCTTCAACCTCCACAGAAACCCTAGGTAGAGCAGTAATCTTCCTCTGAATCAGCCACGTCCAGGTGGTGAACTCGAGAGCCGCCATCTTCCTCTGAATCAGCCACGTCTCGTCGTCAACATCCCTTGCCCTAGAAGGTCATGGAATCCCTTAGGGTAGTTATCGAACCGGGTTCGGAGACTATGCTCGACATGGCGGCTGCCGTTCTCCTCCGGCACCACCGGCAGATCTACCGTCTGCTCCCTTCACACCGGCGGTGGAGTTGCAGAGGAGAGGGGGAGGCGGGGGCTTGGGGGAGAAGACATTTTATTTAATTTTTAAATTATTTTTATTTTTGATTAATTTTATATATATATATATATATATATATATAGTTGACTCGGATAATCCTGATTGGTCGAAGATTGTTCACTTGAGATCTGGCGCGCCACATAGGAGTTTTAAAAAATCTGGGGCAATTGAATTACACTCGCCGGTGAAATTGGTTTTCCGGCGAAAAATGGACTAAATATGGACGAATTTTGGCCTAAGTGGACTAAAATTGAAATTAGTTTTCATAGTGGACGTAAAATGGACAGTAGTTTCCTAAGTGGACTAAAATTGATTTTTCCCCAATACATATGTTTGATTTTGCCCTTAATATGAAAGGGAGGCACTTATGTACCACTAGCATCCATACACCTAACTTGTTTCGTCCATCTGTTGTACCCATATATATATTTTCCTTTTTCATTATGTAATTTCTAATTTTTTTTAATTATTATGCAATTCATATTTTTCTAAGCATTGCATTGTGCTATATGACTATTCTTTAGTTTTCATATACACTTGTGATGAATTTTATAATACAATTTTGATATTTTTAATAAGATTTCATTTTATAAGAATTTTTATACTATTGAAATAAATTATGTTAATTTTTATATTAACTTTAAATAAATAAAAAATTGATAATAAAAAAAATTAAAAGATATAAATTAAAAGTATTTTAAATATAAAATTTGAGTTTAAAGATTGGAGATTGTGGCAACAAATTTGTCTCCACCTCGAAGATGCATATATAACTGTAATATTAGTAGCAATTTATTATCATAGTTTTTAAAGAATTAATTACACCCAAGCCATGATTCCACGACCTTATCACACGTCCTTCCAATTAAATGCATGATATATTTTATGGATAATAGGCAGTAACTTTTTGAAGTAAATAAGAATAGTAACGGAGTCCATCATAAATCTTCCAAAAATATATTTCCAAAAACCGAACAAATCATAATTCTCAACATCTACTGCAAACACGATATACAGAGGCGAATTGGTGTTTCTTTCATCTGTTAAGGGTTTTATTTCATAATTGTTTCTGTTTTCAAAGTTTTTTGATTTTCTGTTAGAAGCCTCTGCTAGGAAGATAAAATAGCCATACGCGTTTCAGAACCAGGTTTGAGTTTTTAACATTGCAAATACATGTTGAATAACTTGTTTTTCTGCCCTAATTCCTAGAAACTACATGAGTGTTTGTTTCCTTTATAGAATTAAATTGGTTAGTTCGGTAATTTTTGTTTCAAATCAGTTCAGATTTTAAGATTACAGTAAGTATTAAAATATCTATTATATGTGATATAAATTGATAATATTGTTTTATGTAGTTGATATCTTTAATTTAAACAAAGACTTGTATGCAATTGAAACTTGAATCCTAGATTAGTGCAATTCTGACACAGGCTGTTTCTCTGTCCAAAAATGATCTCATAAGTTCGTGGTGTCCAATTTTAGTCTCATATCTACACATAAGTGTCCAATTTAAGGACTCCGATAACTTTTTGTGGGCGCGTGTCCTTCACGTTTTGAAATCCGGCAACTAAAGTCGTCGGAGTCCTTAAATTAGACACTTATGCGTAGATATGGGACCAAAATTGGACACCACGAACTTTTGAGATTATTTTTTGACACACCCTAACTTATTGGACTTGAAAAGTATTTTTCCCTATAGAATAGGTTGACAATCTCACATGAGACTTTATGTAAGGTATAATTCTTATGGATTAGATCAACTCACACTATCAATTTGAATCTCAAATAAGACCATATAAAGCTCCCTTTCAAGTGATGTTTTAAATAAGACTTTCTCATGTGGGTTATTGGGTTAGCTATATATAAGTAATATTTTTTAATTATGCAAGTATTACTTTTACAATATACTTCAGTAAAAGATCAAGATAATAGTTTATGTTAACTTATACCTATAAGACATTCGATCGATCCTTGTGTTTTCAAGATTTCTTTGCATTCATCTTTCTTTTTTTGCAAAAGAAGATGCATTATTAACATGAAATTTCATTGTTATGAAATCGTATTCAAGAGGGACATGCATCATATATGATCTCCCATTCATTAACCTTTTTTTGCATGCTTACCAACAATTATTTTTAATTCGTTTTTGTGCATAGAAATTTCTCACCTTGTCATCACAATGAAGTTATCTATAAGAGATTACAAGGTGCCTGTTAATTCCCATGACATGTATGATGTAGTAGTGGATGATGTTAAGATTGAGACCTTGGTGACCCATGACCCTGCTAAGCTCATTTCATGGATCAATGGTATCGAGGACCTCCATCGATGCAGGCTAGACCGCCTCATCGTGGGTCTTGACATCGAATGGTGTCCACACTTTTTGCCTGGTGATCACTCTGTGGCAACCCTTCAACTATGTGTGGGAAAATCATGCCTTGTTTACCAAATCCTTCGTGCCCCAAACATACCTCGGAGGCTGAGGCAGTTTCTTGGAGACTCGGACTACACATTTGTTGGAGTAGGAATTGATGGTGATGTTAAGAAGCTGGACACTGACTATGACTTGGAGGTGGAGAAGACGAAGGATCTTCGTTCGTGGGCAGCAGACGAGCTGGGCAAAAACTGGCTTAGAAGTGTTGGATTGAAAGCGTTGGTGAAAGAGGTTGTTGGTAAAGATTTGGATAAACCAGATGGGGTGAGGTTGAGTAGGTGGGATAATCACAGGCTGTCTGAACCTCAGGTTATGTATGCTTGCCTCGATGCTTATTTCTCGTTTGAGATTGGTAGAAGATTGAGTGCTTGGTATTAGATGAGTTGTATGAGGTCTTTATATGCTGATTAGTTCATGTGTTTTTATTTGGTTTAGGTGGTGTGTAGATCTATAAGAAGTTGTATCATTCAAGGTTGTCTTCATTGAATATGATTTTGTCTTTTGAAACTGGTCATTGTCTTGCAATATATGCATTTATGATCAGATATAAATGACGTGTTCCAAAACAAGATTGTTTTGAAAGTAGCTTGAAAATGGTCCTTTCAGAAATCTATCTCGATCGTGTTCAATATTCAAATTCAAGGTTGCCTTCAAATTAGCTTTAATTGCTGAAAAATACTGAAAAATCGGTTTCGACTTGAATGCCAAAATGGTTAGCTTTCAGGCTATATACAGTCTATGATCTCTTGGACGACTAGTTACTTATGCTTGCTACAACATAATTAGTTAGTTTATGTAACATCATCGTAGGGATTTTTAGACTAGTTGTAGAGTGTCCTCAAATAAAAGGGATTATCTATCAAATCCTAAGATACAACACATATCAAAACTCTATATATAATCTGAATTTCAATATCTAATGATACGTTGGATACGGGTCTGAATCTTCTATATTCATTTGGTGTTCTATCTCGTATTAATACATAACATTTAATACACGTCACATATTAATTAGTGATGTCATTGAATAGTAGTGGCGTGCGATGATTGATTTGGAATAGAAGATGTGACAGAATACCTTACTTATTAATTAGTGATGTCATTGAATACACGTGTGATGTGGTGATTGAATTAAGATAGGAGGTGTAACACTAAGTGTAACAGCATACCTCCCTCACTCCGTTAGATACAGTGGCGAATCATTATCCTATAATCAACTCCTCCATAGTTCACATTATAGATAGTCTCGCAACCACACGTATACTCATATCTTACTACTCATCTCAAAAACCAAAAATAAAATAAAAAACCAGAGCATGGCAATCACCAAGGAATCTACACCCTTCTTCTTCTTCTCAAAGAGCATGATCGCCGCCGCCATCGGACTAGTCGTCTTCTCACTGCTGCTGGCGGGAGAGGAGGCGCGTGAGTATCCACCAGACCGCAGAAGCCCTGCAGAACTTTTCATGCGATGCATGAGGATGATAACAACCAAAGCTTGGTGGAGTTTCATGTATGTGGGCTTGATCTGAAGTGTTGTCCAGATGAGACTAAAGCTCGTCGTCGCAGATACTACGATGAGCTCCAACTACGATATCTACAACTACAATCGAACCCTAGTTGATATGCATATATGTAGCCTTGATTTGACGCCATGTTCTTATAAGATGAAATACCTTTTGAGGAAATACTATGAGGAAGGGCTGATTGAAACTAAAGCTCTAATAGAAGGATACAATGATGAACTTCTTGGTGAACTGTTTGATGAGAGTTAAACGTATCAGGACATACTAACTTGTTTCGCCACCTTGGTGCCACACTAAATCCCTTCTAAACGATACGAGATGTTCTATTATACTTGGTGTTACGTAAAATATAATTCAACGTATATATTTGATGACTTGGTGGAAGATCGATCATCATGTAGTCTCCTTTGATAATAAATTTTCATGTTTCATGATAATTAATAGATGTTAAGTTACAACTAACGATATCATATCATACGTACTACCTCTGTTCCGGTCGAACTTGCCTACATTGATCGGCACGGAGGTTAAGAAAAACAGTTAACTATTGTTTTTTAAGATAATTGAGTGGTATTTATGTAATAAAATTGAAATATGAAGATATTAATGTTTGATTTTTGTGACTTTGTTTTTTAAGATTGGTTTTTAAGATAATTGAGAGGTATCTTTGTAATAATGATGAAATATGAGGATATTCATATTTGACTTTTGTTGCTATTTATGGGCTGACAAATTGAGTTGGGACAAACCGAAATGACAAGTAGGCAAGTTGAGTTGGGACGGAGGAAGTAACACGTTTGAAGATTTTTTTTTAGGGTTTATTGCTTCAAACCCCTCTATGTTTCCGAAATTCATATTCAAACACCCTTCTGTTAAAAGTATTGCACGAAAGTCCCATGTGTTTTCAACAATTCGGCGCGCATGCCCGTAAAATAGTTAAGTCCACGCGCTTTATATGCATTATTCTTTTATTTTATAAAATAAAATATTAATTTAATTTAAAATATATTTTTTTAATCCATCTTATTTCTTTATCCAAAAACTTTCAATAATGATCAGGCCCAACATGCTTCCGGAAAACAAATAAATCCTTTGGAAATCATACCTTTCTTTGACCAGATCAGCACCGGGTGAGATGGTTTGCAACACCACCAGCTGGAAGATTACTGCTACCAAACTGTTTTACGAACAGCTCCTCACTGTTCAACTTCACCCTCAGGGAAGTTGGTCTGCAAGTTATCAGCAACTGCCTAGCACAACATTGGTTCGTTTCCTACACCAGGTGTACAAGGTGATCCTTCCAAGGGATAAATCGATCGAACGGACAACACGTTGAAGCAAAAACCTCTCTTTTATTAAGAACTAATATATATTTATTACATAATCTGTAATCTCCTTTTGGGAGGAGAATACTAGATCAGCCTCTCATAGAGATGGTTGTGACTCGTATACACATAAAACTTAAAGACTCCAAACTTAAACTATTACAAAGATGATTTTTATTTGAAGAAAACTATGGAGAATACTTGATGTCCTTAGCTTCCTTCTGCTTGCCTTATTTATCGATAGAAATCCGGACTTGAAGTGCGGATTCCAAACCTGCTTTAAGCCAGCTGTCCACCTTTTCTGAGTGGATCCACCACTAAGTGTGTGATTGCCAGCTTTTCTTCTTGTGACTCATCCCATGTGAAGTTGTCGGGAATCTTTCTTTTTCTTCTCGTGACTTTCGTATGTATTGCTTGTGGGGGCGTGACTCAGCCCATGTTACCTCTGTCGGGGAATTTTAGAAATTCAGCATTTGTCGTCCCCGCGGATAACTTTTCTTTTGGGCAGACCCTTTGTCCTTGTCTGCCTCTCTCTCTCTCGTCGATCGGGTTTGGGTCGAAACCCTCTCCCGAACTCGGGTTCTTTCTGCTCTTGGCATGCTTGGCAGACATGATTTGTCCATCGGCCAATATACACCATGTTGCAGAATTTCCGGTAAGTCTCTTTGTTTGCCGGAAGCTTGTTTTCCCAAAGGATCCTTCTTTTTGTTTAAAAAAGGTCCTCTGCAAAGCTCGTCGTTGTTCCTGTCATAGAATTCTGCAAGAAAGATCCATTTGCCAAATTATGAAAGAACTTGAATGGGTACTTGACTTTGTCCATTTCGGTTAGACAAACTCATAGTCCCCATGCTCGTCGGGTAGAAGCGACGTCTTCTGTGCATGCTCCTACCATAATTGGAGTATCCTCCGAAGCCGCCGTCTTGATATTTTTCAAGGCATTTCCGTCAGGTCTCCTCAACTTGATGAAATGAAAGGCTTCATGGAAACCCTTCTTGGCTGGTTCTGGAGCTACACTAAAGAAATACAATTCCAGAATATCACCTCTGGCCAAATGTAGATTATTGGCCCATGTCCCAAGTCTCGTGCACCGCCATTCCAATCCATTTCGGAAGTTTCAAAATTTCTGGGAACCCTGGTGAGACGGTATAGATTGAAGCAAGAGCTCCAAAGTTATACCATTCTTGTACTTCGTTTGGATGACTTCCTGGTTTCATCCAAACTCTTAGGTACTTTCCAAAGATATCAATGATTGTTCTCTCTGGATGGATGCCCATCCTGGTGATCAGCTTCTCCCATTGCCTTTGGTAAACCTGCATAGGGGAAACTAAATCCTCGTCAGTTTGAACCTTAGTTTTATCGGTCTGTGGCCAAAGGTTCAACTCTCCCTCTTTAACCCCAGAGGTGCTGGGTTGACTTGAAGACTCGGGTTTTGACACCGGAGCTTCAACCTTTGTTCCAGTTGGTGCATCCTCAAGGAATGCATCATCTGCATAACTCTTGGTTATGGTATTTGAATTCATAACAATCGGGTTAGAGGCTCGCTCTCTTGTTTCCCTCTTTTGCATCGTTGGAGATGCAGCCTGAAGAATAGGCCCCTGTAGCACTGTGAACAAATGTTCATGTGCATACTGGCATACTCGTATTTGATTAGAGACGAATCTCTGATCAGCCTGTTGAAGTCACTGGGCAACTTCTGCATTGATGCATAAAGCATCAAAACCTTGTTGTAGGCTCTCCAGGTTATCCCTGAGATGCCTGACTCATTTGAGGACCTCGTCAGCGACGTGTCCTTCCATCTTGTGTTAGGAAATCTGCAAGAACATTTTCATGAGATTTCACAATGACAATATCGTAATCATAATATTGACATTCAGCTTGCCATCTAAGTCGTGTAGCATTTTCTGTTTTAGATTCAACATTTTATTTTTCAGAAAAGCTTTGACGCTTGAATTGTCGATCTTCAAGGTGAATTTCTTAGCTAGTAAGAATAATGGCCATTTTTTGAAAGTCTTTCTAACTGTGAAGAACTCCTTCTCGTTGATATGCCATCGGTCCACTTCACTTTCTATAAATAGACCGCTGCAGTATCTGCATGGCATTTCTCCATTTGGTGTGGCCTTCATAAGGACTGCTGTCCACCAATGATCACTGACGTCTATGTAAAGAACCAGTTCATCCTCGTCTTGGGGTATAGCAAGTTTTGGAAGTTGTTGACAAACCTCCTTAAGTTGCTTAATCCCTTCTTGGTGTTTATCTTCCCAAATAAATGTTGCATCCTTCTTTAATAATTGGCTAAACACCTTCCTGTAATTTGCCAGATTGTTTATAAACATACCGACGAAATTAACAACTCCGAGAAAACTTTGAAGTTGTTTCTTGTCTTTGAGGATATCTGGAAATCCCTGAATCTTTTCCATAATATGGCTTTCTTTGTAGGATGATTCCAGATTCGTCGATCTCAATTCCAAGGAATTCGATCTGTCTTGTAACAATTACTGCCTTTTTCTCAGAAAGCACTAATCCTTCCTTGTGACAAACATCTGAAAATATCTCCAAATGCTTGAAATGCTCTTTCACGTTCTTGGATGTGATGAGTATATCATCGATGTACACGAACATGAAACTGAAATAATCTTTAAAAAGATTATCCATCTTTCTCTGATATATCTGGGGAGCGTTTGTCAATCTCATGGGCATCACGTTCCAGATATAATGTCTTTGTGGTGTGGAGAAAGCTGTAAACTTCTTGCTTTCTTCCTCCATCATAATCTGGTATAATCCAAACTTATAATCGAATTTAGAGAATACCTTGGCACCTTTGATGTTGTTGACCAAGTGTTCTCTACTCGGGATGTAGTATCAATCGAACTCCAAGATGTCATTAATCCCTTTGTAATTAATAACAAGTCTTGGTTTTCCTCGCTTGATTTCTCCATGATTTCTTATAAGAAATCCCGGGCTGCTGTATGGAGAAACTCCTGGTGAGATCAACTTAAGGTCTAGATGTTCCTTAAGTATTTTCTACATATCCTCACGATCCGCTTGGTTCATAAGGATTGGCTTGAATCTTACGAACTCTTGTTCCTTTCCGGATTTAACCTTCAGGGATGCTTTGAGCTCGTTCTTGTTCCACCATGCCAAAGGATTTTCATTATAATTCCTTTGGATCTTCTTCTTGATATCCTCGAGTGAAATCTGTTCATCAATGGAAATCTCACTCGATGAATTCTCCAATAGGCTTATTACTTCTGCAATAACTATTGGAGGAACTTCTTCTTCATCTTGTACCCTGAGTGAGTACAAGTAATTATCCCACGCCTTGATCCCTGGTCTGGTATGTCCAAATTATTGGTAGGATAAGAGTGCATCGCCAAATCTCCTTCTATCCGTCATTTTTAGGCTTCATCACCACGCTTGCTGTGAAAAGTGATAGACATTTTTCTATAGAATGTCTCTCGTAGTCTTTGGACAATAATCTTATGATCACAGAGGGTTGTGAAAATAAGTCTTCTTCCTCATTTTCCTATGTATAGCGCTTGAATGTTTGTAGGAAATTGTTACCCAGCAATACATCTGCGCCTGTATCATGGAAATAGATTGGTGGCATATTGACTTTGTACCATAGGGTACCGTCTGCACCTCCGATCATGATTTTCGCTTATGTGATTCCTCGATTAAGGATTAGAATCCTTTTAGAGAAATCTCTTCATGCGATAACTGGTAGATCTTCTCCAATTTTTTTAGGGAAAACCTCCTGCTTTGCAGTACATATCCCGATGCCTAAATCGATATAGGCGGTGAAATATTCGGCCTTGTATTCCTCATATATCATTATGATAGAAATGTATATGGAGAATGGACTAGTGGTCATCTGATTCTGTACCTCTTATTGGCCACTGTAAACTCCATTCCATCTTGTAATCTTTCCCAAGGTTTGTGTTCCTCGAGAAACTCAATCCCAAGTATCAACTGATCTGAGATTCTTCCTGCAACTCCTTTGATAATCAATTCCATTTCACCCATTTTTAGAGTTCCTTGAAATCTTCCGACTATTGGTTGTTGGAGGTAATATAGGGCATTACATGGGAGTGTATTTTCCCCTTGAGTAATGTCAAATATTACTTCAACTCCTCTCCATCCTTCCGGGCACTTCAGCTCTCTTGTGTTTTGAAAACATCTGGGATTTGTTGAATTGTACTCGGTCTCTTTTCTTCCCAACGGTTGCTACTCATTAGCCTGTCTTGTTGGAAAGACATTCGCCTAGGCTCAATTCTGAGGCTTTGGCTCTTGTTGAAAACGGGTTGATCTTGGATTCTCATGTCGATCTCCTTTATGGTTGGAGATTCTATGAGTTCTGGTAGAATCACCCTGACGAAGTCCTCAAAGGTTCTTGGAACTTCAATGAATTCCTTTCTTAAGAATACATCTGAGTGATGTGTATTCGAAAGAGCGTAGGAAATCTTGTATGTGATCGAGTAGGGTCTGTTCCCTTCTTTCATCAAATCATTTCGTTTGAAATCTTGATGAAGGGTTAAGACTCGGTTGAAATCTCGATCTCCCAGATTGTATGCAATCCTTGGATAGACATCGAATGCTAATTTTCCTGCACACAAATTTCCTGTAACAACCCCATGGTATGAATCCTTGAGATTTGAGATTCGCTTGTCACATATTGCAAGGTTGAGCGGCGAATCAACTCATTCTTTGAAGGTTGCTTTAATAACAACTATTATGGCTCCGATGTGAATCCATGAGAGTGTATTTGCAACTTCTTTCTTAACTCAGCTTTTGATCTCCTGTATCTCTCGGTATGGGATCAATTGCATCTCGATCAGATTACCAGTGAGTTCCATTGGGATAGCAAACTCTCCGGTAGTTACTCTGTGGATAATTCGGTGTTTTCTGTGAAAACCAATTTTATCCAACGCCTTTTTCATAGCTCCTATGGTGAAACCATCGTACATCTGGAGCTTAGGATCATCTTTCATAATCCTCATTAGAGTCTTATGAGACACCGTAGTGTGGGAGAGGTATCCTGGCATATCCTCTCTCACCGTTGATTGAAGAATTTCTTCTTCACTCTGATTCTTAGCTTGATTCACTTCCATCCTCAGAATAGATCTCTTCTTCATAGATGCTTTCATCTGAGGGTAGATCCTCAAATTGATACACCTGTATGAGATCTTGATAGTAGACAGTTTCTTCGAGTTCGGGTGTTGCCTCGAACTGTCTAATACCTCGTTTCTGGTTTTTTGGGCAGTCTATTGAGATATGCCCTCTTGCTCCGTATGTCCAACAATTACAATCTTTAAAACTTTCATTAGCTCTGGTGTGATCTCGTCTGAAAGTTCTCCTTCCTGGGGTTCTACTAGAACTTCTTTGATCAGAGCTTTTAAAAACCCTTCTCCTGTTTGGCGTTGGTCTTTGCCCAGATTTGTAACTTCGGGCCTTTTGTTTTGACTAAACTCTTCTTGGTCTCCATGAAGACCAACGATTACCTCTCTTGGTGTTGCTTCCACGGTGGTATGAATGGCTTCGATGTTTCTACCTCTTATGCCTCCGTGGTTGACCTCCAACGACTGTTGGAATGTTATTTTCTTCGCAACATAAGGGAACCATTTTATTGATTCCTCTTAGTCTCTTGTAGTTCTTGTAGAGTGTCGCTTGATGACACCATTCTGATAACTTGACTTTTAGGAAAGACATCCTTCTAGCCACCGTATCTAGGTAATCTGCACTCTTGTATTCCCTGATCAACATTTCTCTTTAGGGACTTGGTATCTTCGCAAAGAACAATTGTGACGCCTCTCTATCATCCACCTTGGACTTCCATCGATACTCGGTGAATAACTTGATATATTCGTCAATATGACAAATATCATGTAATTCGAGGCTGTAGAGGGCTTGTTTATATCTTTTTCTTTTTTCCTCTTCAATCCCCTCAAAATAACCTATGCCGATAAAATGGACTATGAATAATTTGGTCATATTATCGATAATTCCTTTTAATGACTCACTAGCTGTGGCGTTGTTTTTCATCTCTGGTGCTGTCATATCCCACGCTATCTTTACAGATCCTTCCAGACTCATCTCGAGTAGTAAGATGAATCCTTCTTTCATAAGATTGAGGGTTCCTGCTGCAATCCTCATAGCCGATGCCCAATCATCAATAAGGATTTCTCGGTTCTTGAAATCTGGGATGTCCAGATTTAGCATCAACCCATACGGATGTATCGGGTCTAGCTGTGATTTTCCATAAGGCGAATTGAATTGATTCGGCCTTTTGGAACGTGGTCGAGTTCCTATAACAGCGATAGGATCTCTTCCTATAACACCCAAGAATAGTTTTAGTTATATATATATATATATATATGAGTTTGCAGCAAGAAAAATTACATTTAAATTGCTTAATTTTTAGTAAGCCCAAAATTTTATTTAATTGGATCCAAATCATATAATTTTAAGCCCAAATTCATGGCCCATTTACTAGATAAATTAAGAATGGCAAAATTGATCTTTTCTTCAAAACTGTACAACTCTTAACACACATATATATATAGTACACGTGTGTATATGAATCAAAAAGCTTTGAACAAATATCTACCTTTTTCATCTTTATCTTTCCATTTCATCTTCTTCTCCATCCTTGCTTTTACTGCTACTTTTCAACTCCTATACATAGATATATATAGATATACACGTTTGTTTTTGAAGCAAAGCATTTGGACAAATATCTCATCTTCCCATTTCATTTTCTCCATATCAACTTTATCTTCTTCATCTTTCATTTTCCTTTGCTTTGCTTCAAAAATCTTGCAGGAATTTCAAAAAAGGGTAAAAATTTCAATTACAAATTTCTATTTCTTGGTTGATGTTGTATCTAGATTGGTTATTGTATATATATGTATGTATTCTCATGTATCTCTCTCTCTATCTCTCTCTCTCTCTCTCTCTCTCTCTCTCTCTCGCTCACTGCTGCCGTCGAAAAGGGGGGGGCACCGCCGTGGGGCGGCGGCGCCGTGCAGGTGCTGGGTGCAGCGCCGCCGCCGGCGGCGCTGCGTGTGTATTGGTGTGTGCGGGTGTGTGCGTGTGTTGTGTGTGTGTGTGGGTTGTGCTTGGTGTTGGTTGTGTTTGGTGTTGGTTGTGCTGTGGAGTCGGGGGGAGGCGCCGCCGTGTGTGGCTGCACCGTGATGGGGTTGAGCCGGCGATGGGCCCGTCGCCGGCAGTGGTGACGGCGGTGGCAGTAGAGCAGGGGAAGGGGGAAGGGGAAGGGGAAGGGAAGGGGAGGGGTTTTGATGCAAATTTAATTTCTTCAAGGGTTATCTTGCACAAATTTGATCCAAAATCATGATTTATGCATTTCTATCCCTAAAGTTTATGATTTATGATTTATACAATTCAACTCTAATTTTATGTAATATTGCAATTATTAATCATTGTATTATGCTTAAAGTATAATTGAACATTTGAACTACACCGAAATTATATTACGAAACCAAAACTTAAACGATAAATGTATTTAGTTTATTGTACCACGTTATAGACATTGATTTAATCCACGATTAATATGAATAACGAAATTAAATCTTCAAATAGAAAAATACCCTAATTCGTTCAAGTTATACCCTTAATTACGAACCTTCGATTAATATCGTATATTAGGAATTTTATATTTTAAGTATCCTATAGATATTTAAGATAAAATTAATTTGATAGATTATTTCATTTATAGATGATCAAGTTAAATATTAAGATAAGCTTCTACATTATGTAGGAAATACGAAAGAAAGGCCAGTTTAAGGAAGGAGACGATGAACCGCAATCGAACTTTTGGAATATTCAAGGTGGGGGTAAATTATGTGTTTTATTATTTGTTAAAATGTGCGCAATTAATTATGTACAAAATGTGATCAAGTTGATTGTACTTACTTGTAATTGAATTGGACGTTGATGTTCAGCATTCCTCTTCAATCAATTAAGTGTGTATGCATATGCGTATGTAGGGGTTTCAGATGTGGCCCCGCTATGTTCGAGGTTTCAATTATGGCCTCTTAAAGTTTATGTGGAAAGTTCCAAAGAAAGTTTACGTCGGATGTAAAACTCCGAAGTACATCGAGCTGAAAGTCCCGGGGGAATGCAATGTATTCCAGATGTTATGTTTTCCGATGTTAAATGTCTAAATGTTTGATGTATGTGCCTTTACCTCCACTGAGTGTTTCTTTCTCACACTCACCCCTTATATGTTTTAAATATACAGAAACCCCTAAAACTAAATGTTTTAAAATGTTGGCTTGGAAATTGCAAAAGGAGCTCTGGAAATAGCAATTTCTCATCCAAAACAGTCCAAAGTCACACCTAAGACGCGTGTCTAACCATTTCTAGTTTTAGGGGTTTTCGCGTTGAATTTATGGAATCACAAGGGGTTTTCCTGCAATTTATTTAACACAAGGGGTTTTATGTGAATTTCGATATCACGAGGGGCGTGTAGGATTAAACCCATTTTTTTTATAATATGAAATGTATCATGAGATCTCATGTGGTGAAATGGTGCTGATTGTTTGTATTCGAATTAATTAGGGACATGTTTGTACTTTATATAGGATCGCAATTTAGGGAAAATTTCATTTTATGTCAACTTAAAACGCTACTATCCATTTTACATCCATTTATTTTTAGGGTTTCACATTTAGTCCAATTAAAATCAAAATCGACCAATTTTGGTCATTTGGCCACCGGAGATCGATTTTCCAGCTAAGTTCAGCTGACGTGGCTTATCGAAGCACACGTGGCAGTTGATGTGGCTTATCGGAGTACACGTGGCAGCTGATTTGGCTTATCGGAGCACACATGGCAGCTAATGTGGCTTATCATAAATTCAAAATTGGGGACGATTGAGATGCAATTGCCCCAAATTGACCAAAATTGGTCGATTTTATTTTTAATTGGATTAAATGTGAAACCCTAAAAATAAATGGACGTAAAATGAATTTATATATACTAGCTCCATGTTTGTATTAACCACAACAATAAAAAAAAAAAGACCAAAAAACAAACCAAACTGTAGTCCACAATCTAAATCTTCTATTACATATAGTACTACATTTCATATTAAATACTCCCTCCGTCCCTGCTAACTTTGCCTACTTTCCATTTTTGTTTGTCCCATCGTATTTTGTCAGCCCAAAAATGACCAAGAAAAATTTACTCCCTTACCCCTCTATTTCTTTCATTTTACAACTTTTGCACTCAAAAAACACACATTAATTACAAAATTGACACTCAAAAACATTAAAATAACACATCACATCAAAGTCAACAGTTTTTTCTTAGGCTCCGTGCCGGTCAAACGTAGGCAAAGTTAGCCGGGACGGAGGTAGTAATATTTAATACACGACAATATTAATTGTGATATATTAATTAATGATGTCATTGGATACACATGACATGTGATGATTGATTTGGAATAAAAGATTAATGATGTCATTGAATACATGTGGCATGTGGTGATTGGTGATTAATTTGGAGTGATGATTGATTTGGAATATGATATTAGTGATGTCATTGAACACATGTGGAGTGTGGTGATTGTTGATTAATTTGGAATAGGAGATTAGTGATGTCATTGAATATATGTGACTTGTGGTGATTGATTTGAAATATAAAATTAGTGTGTATTGATAAGATTTTATTGGTGATTGGCAGTTGATTTGGAATAGGAGATTAGTTTTTGTTGATAAAATTGGATTAAAATAATAAATCGGATCATCATCTTATCATAACTTCTCTATAATTCACAACTCTGAACTCTCTCACACCCACACGTGTGTGTATATATATATATAATATATAAAGTGCTCATAGTTTACTAGTCATCTAAAAAAATCGAAAAATAAAATCAGAGCATGGCAATCCCCAAGCAATCTACACCGTTCTTCTTCTTCTTCTCAAAGAGCGTCATCGCCGCCGTCATCGGACTAGTGGTCTTCTCAGTGGTGGTGGCGGGAGGGGAGGCGCGTGAGTCTCCAACGGACCACAAAAGCTCTGCAGAATTTTTGGTGCGATGCATGAGGATGCTGCGTCCCGGCATAGTGAATCCACCATATCGTAAACGATTCTACGATTCCCCGATGAACGAATATGAGGTCACCTTGTGCCAAGATTCTCTCACACTAATTCGGTTTTCTTACATCTTCAACGGTACATTAGCAGAGGGCTTTGTAGAAGCTCTTCGGACCCGATACAAGAAATTAGACCAATCTTTGGTTGACTTCCATATCTGTGACCTTGATCTGAAGCGTTGTCCAGACGAGACTAAAGCTCGTCGTAGCAGATTCTACGATGAGCTCCGATTGGGATACAACAACAATCAAACCCTGGTTGACATGCATATATGTACCCTTGATTTGAGGCCATGTTCTTATGAGATGAAGGAGCTTTTGAGGAAATACTATGAGGAGGGGGTGGATGGTTTGGTGGGGTGGCCACACCAAACAAAAGCTCTTATAAAAGGATACTATGATGAACTTCCTGATGGTTGGACCGGAGCAAATCCTTTCAGGGCTGACTTGATTCGCCGCATTGGCGGCGTCGCCAAACCCTGGATACCATCATCTGAATTTCCAACTCTTTTCTCTCCTTTTCTTTTCTTTTTTAAATCTGATAACTACTTACTATCTTTTAGCAATTTTTACTCAGCCTCGTATGGTATTTTGTTGATTCATCAAAGCTTATTTATCTTCTCTTCCTTTTTCTCTCATTCCATAGTAAATCTTTCTTTGTGTTTCATCATATTTAATAAATGTGATATGATTGTTATCGTGAGATCTGATTGTGTGTTTGGATTAATTAGAGACCTGTTAATATAGGATGACAATTTATATACTCCTGTGTCAGCAATACTAAAACAAACCAAACCCTAACCTATAATTATAGGTCTGATTTTTTTAAGGGGAGAAAACTAGAAAACTTAATTTATTTTTTTGTTAAAGGAAAAAAGTAAAAAGTAGAAAACCTATCAATACATACGGATCAAAATTGAAATTATTCCAAATTCAAATTAATCCTTTGGAATAATTCATTATAAAGTTACCAGTTATTTTAGTCAATAATTTGAAAATAGAGATTGAAGTATAGAAATTGGGGTGTTAAATTGTAATACTTTTAGAAATTTGTATAATATTTTTCATGTATTATTCGTTTTTTGATATAAATATATAATGATATAAGTTTATACACAAGAATGTGTAATATCGGATTACATAATCACACTTAATTAGTTAATTAATATTTCAAAATTCATTACCTCCGTATAAAAACAAAATTAGTTGTATTTTAAGGGAACGGATAACATTAAAACTTGAGTGAACTTGAGTGACACTTGTGTGCCCCAGGGGTATGGGGTATGATCATGTATATATTCTTCAGATATCACATGAATACTCTTATATACATATGAGAGTTTATTACTTTTTATGCCCCGTAAAGTAGGGGGTCTGGCAATCTCGGACATTATTATATCGGGCTGGCCAATTTGGACATTATTGTTCAAAAATTAGCAATTTATGCCCAATTTCAGCCCGAATGGCTTATTTGGGCTCAAATCGCACGTGCTGTGCACTTGTGGCTAGCAATTCGGGCTTTTCGGGCCAATTTAGCTAATGTGGCAATTATTTTATATTTAAATGTTATTTAATTGTACACATGAATGCCACTTGGATATAAAATGATGATGTGGAAATAAAAACATAAAATAAACATTAAAATTTATTAAAAGAAAAGTAAAATTAAAATGAGTTAATAAAATTTTAAAAAATTATCATCTAATTCTTCATCATCCTCTTCATCCCTACGTTGCCGTTGCCGGAATCCGACCACCACCGTTGCCGCTGCCGCCGTCTGAATCTCCCAACAACGACTACTCTTATCTTCGTCACTTCGCTACCACCACCACTACCACCGCAAATTCTCTTTTTCTCTAAATTACAGCCGCCACCACCACCACCACATCTCAGATGTACAAATCCCACCGCCGTCTTGGATCGAGGATAGCAGGCTACCGGCGGCGGCGGAGGGGCAGCAGTGAACCGAAATAAACGCAGCAATTAATGGAAACAAAACTTAAATTTGTTACTCAGTTCTACAACTTCTCGATCCAATTTTTGGATGGAGAAAGCCGATTAAGAAGATCAAGACGGCGGATCTCTCGGCGCTCGATTAAGACGGCGACAATAGCGAGACGAGAGAAGCAACAGTGAGATGAGAGAAGATCAAGACGGCGCCGCCGCATGGATGCGAGAGCAGAGAGACGACGACGACGAGAGAGACGAGAGAAGATAGAGATGAGAGGGGAGGGGAAGGGGGCGGCTAGGTGGGGGTAGGGCGGCGGAAACGGAAAGGGAAAGGGGAAGCAACAGCGAGAGAGAGGGCTGCAGCTATGTCGGTGGAGACGAGGAAGTGGCGGAGGAGAGGGAAAATGGAGTCGTGAAAACTCCGACGCGGTGGTGGAGCGCCGCCGCGTGGATGCGAGAGCAGAGAGACGACGACGACGAGAGAGACGAGAGAAGATAGAGATGGGGGGGGAAGGGGGTGGCTGGGTCGAGGAAGGGCGGCGGAAACGGAAAGGGAAAGGGGAAGGGGAAAGAGAAGGAGAAGATGCGTAAACTTTTGAGTTTTACTTTTTTTTTTTTTCTTAAAAAATGTTTTTAATTTTTTTTTATTTTTTGATTTTTATTTTTATTTTTGCTTTATTTTTATTCCATGTCAGCTAAATTGGCCCGAAAAGCCCGAATTGCTAGCCACACGTGCACAGCACGTGCGATTTGAGCCCAAATAAGTCATTCGGGCTGAAATTGGGCATAAATTGCTAATTTTTGAACAATAATGTCCAAATTGCTCAGCCCGATATAATAATGTCCGAGATTGCCAGACCCCCTACTTTACGGGGCATAAAAAGTAATAAACTCTACATATGATATACCACATGAATACTCTTTTAATTATATACATATGATATACCTGTAGGGTATATTTATAACACCTATAGAGTATATATATAACACTTGAAGAACATGTATATAACACCTAGATCCGTGCCCAATATAACACTTAAAAAATATGTATATAACACCTAGATCCATGCCCCTATGTGCCCCAAGGGCATATAAGTTTTTGCCTTAAAACTTAGGAAACTATTTTTATTAGGAATAGAAAAGGATGGATATATAGTGGATACCAATTTTGAAAGTTGGGAGATCCGAAGTGATAATTATAGGTGGTTAATTAATTATCACTTATTAGAGACAATGAAAAACACTCTTCTAATGCTCCTACCTAATTATAATCTATAAACACTAAACTTGTGTATAAATGTATTGAACCTGTTGAATTCATTTCATCATCATCAACATACATGCATATTTTCTCCCCACAATCTTGAATTCCTTTCTCTGCAATTAAGTTCATATTTCTTGTAATGGCATATTCTCTTTGGCCCATCCTAATCTCTTTCATTAATGTAGCTCTCTTGGGTTGTGGCTTGATCACAAGCCAGTCAAGTGCTTCAAAGATCTTCTTGAAGCTCATACACCGCGATTCTATCTTCCCTACATCTTCATTAATACAATCAGGGAGTAGTGATGGCATTAGAGCTCCATTGATTCCAGAAGACCGTCGTAGGTATTTCTGGATCAATTTTTCAGTTGGTGAACCTCCAGTCCCCCAACTTCTGGCCATGGACACCGGAAGTCCACTAACCTGGTCTGGTCGCAACGATCGCACCTACCATCATACAACCTCATCAACCTGGATCAAAATCTCATGCTCTTCAACACGACAATGTCTTAACTATTTCCACTCATCCTGTAGCATGAACTCCCAATGCATATATGACGTGATGTATGCAGACACTACACGAAGCACAGGCATACTAGGGTTTGAAAGGTTCACTTTCTCGACATCCTCGGGGGGCGTAGCTACTGTGTCAAATGTTCTATTTGGCGTTGAGATTGATAGCCATAGAACTGAGCTCTCCTTAAACGGTATTCTAGGCCTTCAGGCAGACGATGGTTCTTTAGTTTCTCGCATAGGTAGCAAATTTTCCTACTGTGTGGGAAACATAAGTGATCCTCACTACCCATACAATCATTTAATCTTAGGTGATGGGGCCATATTTCTAGGTGACACAACTCCAATGGTAATAAATGGTGAGGGCAAGTATGTAATAAGTTTGGAAGGGATTAGAATAGGGGATAGGGAGCTAGATATCAATGAGGAAGAGTTCAAGTACAATGTTCTGTTAGATACGGGTACAACGTTCACGACACTGCCAAGAAAAGAGTTGGATGAAATAAAGGAGGAAGTGGAGGAATTGGCAGATGGGATATTAAGCCGAGTAGACGCCAAAAGCCCTGATATTTTATGTTACTCTGGAAATTTGCAAAGGGACGCAAAAGGGTTTCCGACAGTAGTTCTGCATCTAGCTGGAGATACAGATCTTACATTGGATGCTGAACGTTTGTTCAAAAGACATACCGATGAGATGTTTTGCTTGGCATTTGGAGTTTCCACAACCAATCTTCATATTATAGGAATAACTGCTCAGCAATACTTTAATATTGGTTTCGACGTGGATGCTGGAATTGTCAGCTTCGAGACCATCGAGTGTGATCTCTTGGAAGACTAGTACTTAATTGGACTACCATGTCATGTAACATAACTAACAATAAAAAGAGATCAACCATAGATAGGGTAATAGCTAGAACTGCGATTATTCTAAATCTCAAAATCTATATGAATGGATGCATTAACAAATGATTTCATCATCCAACTCATTAACAAAATCTATATTTAGCCTTGTAATCTATCTAATTAAAAATTCAAGGACCTATATATTGTAGTTAATACAAAACGTACGTGGAGTATATTTAAATTGCCATCCTATATATAAACAGGTCTCTGATCAATCCAAACACAAACAATCAGCAACATTTAGCCCCACATGAGATCTCACGATAAAAATCAGATGACATCTATTAAATATCATGACGCACAAAGATTTACTATCGATCGAATTAATGAGAGAAAACAGAAGAGAAGATAAATAAACTTTAATCAATCAACTAAACACCACCAGGAGTTAAAATTGCTAAAAATAAGTACTCATCAGATTTAAAACAAGAAAAAGAGAGAAGGCTTTAAATGAGTTAGAAATTCAGATGATCGATCTCCCACAACCAATATTCCACTGATGATAGTATCCTGGGTTTGGCGACGCCGCCAATGCGGCGAATCAAGTCAGCCCTGAAAGGATTTGCTCCGGTCCAACCATCAGGAAGTTGATCATAGTATCCTTTTATAAGAGCTTTTGTTTGGTGTGGCCACCCCACCAAACCATCCACCCCTTCCTCATAGTATTTCCTCAAAAGGTCCTTCATCTCATAAGAACATGGCCTCAAATCAAGGGTACATATATGCATATCGACCAGGGTTTGATTGTTGTTGTATCCCAATCGGAGCTCATCGTAGTATCTGCTACGACGAGCTTTAGTCTCGTCTGGACAACGCTTGAGATCAAGGTCACAGATGTGGAAGTCAACCAAAGATTGGTCTAATTTCTTGTATCGGGTCCGAAGAGCTTCTACATAGCCCTCTGCTAATGTACCCTTGACGATGTAAGAAAACCGCATTAGTATGAGAGAATCTTGGCACAAGGTGACCTCATATTCGTTCATCGGGGAATCGTAGAATCGTTTCCAATATGGTGGATTCACTATGCCGGGACGCAGCATCCTCATGCATCGAACGAAGAATTCTGCAGAGCTTTTGTGTTCTGTTGGAGACTCACGCGCCTCCCCTCCCGCCACCACCACTGAGAAGACCACAAGTCCGATGACGGCGGCGATGACCCTCTTCGAGAAGAAGAAGGAGAACGGTATAGAATGCTTCGTGATTGCCATGCTCTGATTTTATTTTTCGATTTCTTGAGATGACTAGTAACATATATATGAGCACTTATATATAGGTGTGGGTGTGAGAGAGTTGTGAATTATAGACAAGTTATTATAGGATGATTTTATTATTCTAATCCAATAAAATCCTATCATTATCGAGGAGCTATAATCCAATAAAATCCAACACAGGATTTCTTATCCTACAGAAATTCAAATAAGATAAGAGTTATATAGGATAATAATTCGATTGTATCATTCTAATCCAATAAAATCGCATCAAATATATAGATTTCTTATCCTACAGAAATTCAAATATATAGATTTTTGACAGTGTATCTAAGATCCTATATTAGTTGTATCTTAAGATTTGATAGAAATATCTAAGACTTCTTATCCTATATTGGTTGTAATGGCCTATTCTCTTTGCTCCATCTTCATCTCTTTCATTAATCTTGCTCTCGTGGGGTGTGTGTTGAGATCACAATCGTTGGTAGCATCAACGACTCAAATGCTACAAAAGATCGTCTTGAAGCTCATACGCCACGACTATATATATATATATATTTCTTATAATGTCTTCATCAAATGATCAAGTGCTCAGAATTAAGCCCATTATCCTATTAGTAATTTTTGGGATCCAGTACAACTTCATTATGCTCTTGCCAAATGAAGTTTTGGTTCATTTTGATTGGCATTATTAATTTCCTATTAGTAATCTTTGGGATCCAGTACAACTCCATTATGCTCCTCGATGATCTTGGTTATCATACCATCTCGCCCAATGATAACCCTGAAGATTTTCATTAGGATTTCTTCATTTGATTTACTAATTTTAATTTCGGATTCAGTACAGCTCCATTTTTTGATTCATTTGGCATACAACAAAGCACAAGTATTTAATCTTCCACGCGAGTGATGCAGACATGAATACACAAAGAACAAGTAATACAAGAATCACCTATTGAAAAATTGACACAAATGATGTTCTTCTGGAATCAAAGGAGCTCTAATGTCATCACTCTCTCTGATAATATATATATGAACTTCTATGATTGTAGGGGAAATAAAGTGGTGATATAGGAAAATATTTGAACCTAAAGAGGAGCTTTGTAGCATTTGCATTTGAGTTGTTGACGCTACCAAAGATTGTGTCTTGTGACACAACCCACGAGAGCAAGATTAATGAAAGAGATTGAACAAGACAACCCACGAGAGCAAGAGTAAAGAAAGAGATTGAAGATGGGGCATAGAGAATATATAGGCGGTATTCAATGATGATGAAATGAATTCAACAAGAATTAATTAGTATATATACACAACTAGGAAGTGTTTATAGATTATGATTAAGGTGGGGCATTGGAAGAGTGTTTCCCACCTAATAAGAGCATGCATGTACATTGCATACCCTCAACTCTCACATTCATAGAATTGGTTATAACTCATGAATAACACCCAATACCATGAACTTCTTTTATTATTTTCCAACCAAATTGGCACACCTTTTTACACTTAACTTGTGTTAACTGAGTTGAGGATAGACAAGATTTCAAATAGGGTAAAACACACTTAACTATCTGAACTATAACCCGTTTTGCAATTTATTATAAAAAAAAAATTCGTTGCACCGTCCTCATTAAACTTTGAATGATTTGCACAGTACAGTAAAATGTCACTTTCCAGCTGTTATCTCCAGCATACAAGAAACGACATCGTTTTAAGTAAGGGCAAATATGACTTTTCCAGAAGCAAAACGTCATCGTTTTTTATGCCCCGAAGAAGACTCGAAGATCTGCTGCAATGGCGCCGAAGAAGCTGAAGCCCCGAAAATGAAGATCCAAGCAAGCCCTTAAGCACGGATAATGAAGAGACGATTTTATTCCTGCTATAACTCAACATTGACGGCTGCCTAGAGACAATGTCAGCAATTTCAGCAGCATCAAAGCCCAAATCTTGAAAAATCCTAATCTTGGGTTTGATAATCGACTCAACATCAGCACAAAGGACCTTAGGCACAAACTTCACACTCCTCTCCATTTGGGTATTTGAAAAACCATTCTCTTTCAGAAATGTTAACACTATATAGATCAACATTCTCTAAGTTTTTCAAACGATTCAAACCAGAGCCAACTTCAGAAGCTGCTTTAGGAGAAAAATGGTGATTGTGCATCCGAAATTCAGACACTGTGAGAGTGCTCAATGGTTGTTTGGGACTATCAGTAGAGAAAAAAAGTGAGAAAAAAACACTGGATTTGCATACAAAAGAAGAATTCCTCGAATACAAGCAGATTAAACTCTTGCGCAAAATCGGGGCCCCCATGAATAAGAAATCTAACCTTTAAAAGAGGAAATCAATTGCAAAAATTTCTAGCATAGATTGGTCGAAAACAACAATGTCTGCTTTACTTTCTCATTTCATGAAATTGAAGATTTAGGGTTTCTATCTGATTTGGTGAAGAGCTAGATCTGTTTATTTTTTTGTATCCATTGCAGCAGCTCTTCGAGTTATTTTCGGGGCATCTAAAGCGACGGTGTTTTCCTTCTGGAAGAGTCATATTTGCCCTTACTTAAAACGATGTTGTTTCGTGTACGCCGGAGATAACAATCGGAAAGTAACATTTTACTGTACTGTGCAAATCACGCAAAGTTTAATGAGGACGGTGCAACGAAAAAAACTTTTTACAATAAACTGCAAAACGGGTTATAGTTTGGATGGTTAAGTGATTTTTACCCTTTCAACTATATCTGTAACTCCAAATTTTTGTTACCAAAGTACATGCTCTAACCAACAATTGATGAAGCACCTATAATTTAGCACCACAATTCTTTCATGTCCAGTATTAGATAACTTTCATAATCGTTTCTCTTAACAATTGATTAACGATCACATAAATAACTTTATTAAACTAAGTGGTATGTAACAATATATCCATATATTTTACTTGATAACATATGCTTTTACTTAACACGTATTGCCAATTTTTGTTCAAAATCGATATAGTAGTGATTAATGATACTTTTTTCCTAATTTGCCAGACTTCACAATTTTTATTAAAAATAAAACAATTTTTACGATCACAACCAGCGACGTTCATAGCTTCTCTTCTTGCTTCATCGATCATCTTCTTTGTCTCTTGTTTTGACTACTTGTTATATGTTGTATGATATCCCCTCTTTGTTAAGCTATCTTCAATTGATAGGGGGCATTTTGAAGAGTGCTTGAAAGCCATCTATGGCTATGTAATACCATTCATTTATTTGCTGGATAATAACAATTTCTGTACATAATAATGGGCTACAATTGAAGAAGAGAAAAGAGCAATTGTTGCATATATATAAGAAGAGAAAAGAAGAGAAAATTGGGTCATTCCAATATGTGTCATGATAACAACAAGTGTTCTGTTGAGCTAAATCCCAAGTAAATAATTTATCCTCATATATATAATCCAAAACATCATGTTTAAACTACAATTACCCTAAAATACAGATAAGAGGGTTATTGCCAAAACCTCTGCATTAATTGATACATCTATCTGAAGAATCATTTGGAGCTCAAACATCAATACTTTTACAATTACAGCTCTCTAATTGTGACCACAAAATTATTGTCATAAGATATAACACACATGAATGTACCAATTATTAACACAAAGAACTAGTAACACAAATGGCCTTTAACATGACATGTATTGTTGACAACAAATTCAAGCCCAAAATTCTGGGTTTTTGAACGAGCACGTGCCATCGGCTAGCACATTATCACCCTTGTAGTCCAGGGTCCACTTTTCAAATGTGCAGTTAGTGAAGTCGTAGTAGCCACCATGGATCAAGAGTGTCCCCCTCATCACCCGTTCTTTGATCCATGGATAAGTGAGTAAGTTCGACAAGGACGAGTTAATTGATTCCTAGATAAATGAGAACAAAATGGAATTAATATAACAGAATTTCATTACCAGTGCGCTATAGAAATGAGTTCTGCTTCAATTCCCGTTGTACCGTATTAACTAACCACATATGGTTATAATAATGTATCAGATATTTGCATATGATTCAAGACTATACTTAAATTTGATCAATTTAGCAATTGGGTTTCTGCCTCAGTCATTTCATGTGTTTCCTTTAGAAGTGCATGACAGGCAGGATGCCACAAATTAGAAGATGTACAGAGGCATGCACTAATTGCATAGGGACACAATGAGTGACAGAAACCGTTTTTATAGAAAACAGAGATAATTTTCCCCCCAAGTTTTTGTAGAATTTGAGTTCTCAATTTCCAACTAGATAAAAAAAAAAAAAAAAGCAAAGGCAAAATCTAACACAGATAATGTAAAAATTAAATTGACAAGATAAAGGAATGGAACCAAACCTTCTCACAGTGTCTGCATTGCTTATCAAAGTTGAGGTCTGGTGCAACCGTTTTCGTTTTCAACCTAGCAGGCTTTCCAACAGACACCCAGCTTCTAATAAAGCTACTGGAAAGCATAAAAGACTAGTTAGAAACATAAACATATGCAGATTGGTAAAGGGGTTTACATGCATGTCAGTGAAAACAAAAACAGAGACAAACTAACAGAACCTTGAATTATCTTCATCTTGCAAGCTCATCAATGCTTTAATTCCTCCACAACAGCTGTGGCCAACAACCAGTATATTTTCAACCTGCACAAATACATATACATATGCATATATCTTAGTCGTGCTCCAATTGAACAAACTGAAAGATTTTGCTAAATTATAAACATATTTATTGACCTAAATTTCTTAAAACAAAATTTGATCCTAAAGCTCAGAGTTCATAAGTGAATAGCGATCCTACTTGACAATATAGACTTAATGTTTAGTAAGATGGAGCTTCTGGCCACCTGAGGCTAAATCTGGACTATTCATAAATTTAAACATTCTTCAAGATTGTGAATTTTGAATTCTCTGGATTATATCTTCTTGTCTTAAGTGAAAATGGGTTCCAGAAATAATTGGCACATTGGAATAATATTTGAAGAGAACACCCTGTGTATTCAATCCGTACATAAAGTCTGCAAAACACAGGTTGTCATATCAAAAGCAAATAATGTACATACTTCAAGAGCATTGACAGCAAATTCAAGGGCAGCGTTTGTTTCTGAAGGTCCATTCTGCATTGGAGAAACATGGCATGATAGAAAGTTAGATCTTCAGAGTTGTCACTCACGCTTTTGAATTGGAATTGATATAAGCTCAAGCAAATATAAGTAACAGACCTCATGTGGGGGCACCAAGTTTGCCACATTTCGAACCACAAAGGCTTCTCCTGGTTCGAATCCAAGGATGCTTGAGGGACAAACTCGTGAATCTGCGCAAGAAATCACCATGAACTGTCCTCCAAAATGTCAGAATTCTACTAGATGTTTGAGATTTCAAAAAATAAGAAAAGAAACATCAGACTACAAGTACTTTTGGTGCTTGCGCCTCAGCAAGTCTTTGGTAGTGTTCTAAATTGCTCCTGCAACAATCGGATAAATATATTACAAATAAGTTGTTTATTCATTTATCTTTTAAAAAAACTTATGACAAACTTAAAAGTTAAAACCTCTTACAAGTACTTATCCTTTTTAAAACCAAGAAATCTGTGTCTCAACTCCATGAAATGATCAGACACTTCATTGTTCACCCTTGAGACTTCAGGCTTGTCTTCAATGGTCTCCTGAGCTAGTCTTGAAAATACCGTAACAAGCAAAATAAACTCGAATTTTAATGTCACATTGTAACACCCAAAGATAAGCTTAAATCAAGTAGAATTCATAAGACATGATGCTACAATCCATGGAGCTCGTATAATTGTTGTGTGTAACTCTGTAAGATTGTTATCAATGTAAAAGAGATAAGCTCACTCACTTAAATTCTAGAACATTATAGACATTTCATCCAACATTATCAACTAAATGAGCAGTAGCATCAACCACAGGGAATTCACATCATCTCCAATCCCCCTTTTTTTTTAAGAGACATAATTAATTCAAAATGAACGGCTGGAGCCTGGACACAAGATTGTGAGATCATACACAACTAACAACTATATTCTGAAAGCAGAATCACAGGCAAAATGCAATCTTTTTTTCAGGAAATAAGTAAAATAGAAAGATCATAGCATTGATGAACTTACTTCAAAGAATCCAACATCCTCAAGCGGATATGATCTCGTCCCCGAGATCTCAACTGGGAACCAAAAATCTTTTACACAAACACAAAAAAAAAAAAAAAACCATCGATCTCAAGATATAAGATCATGATTATAAATATGTTCAATGATAATCATCTATAAAAGAGGAAAGAAGAGCAGCAAAAACAATACATTGGAGTTTTTAGCCGAACTGTTTGAGGGATCCACAGAATACAAACAAGACAGTAAGGCGGATTGAAGAACAGATCGGCCCATCTTTGCAGCAGTTGAGTTTGAAGGATATTTTGATATTTTCAGGAAGAACAAGGATGAGGATGAAATGGGGTAGGGAAGTAGTTAGTACAGAAGAATTGAAGGTGGGTGAGACAAAAGATTGGGCGGAGACAACAATGCATACAAATAAACTTAATCTAATGGTTTGTAAGAATTGAAGGAGGATACATGTGTTTTTAATCCCAAAAGGGCCAAGAGTAAGAGAAAAATGGTAAAAGATTGAATCACCAGAGTTCAAAATGGAAGGTATTATAGTAAAGTAAGAAATGAAGAAGAGATCCGATCCATTTTCAAGAGGAGCCGAGATGGGTGGTGGTGACGACGGCGGCTGATGGCGGCGACCGGTGGAGGGGCAGCGGCTGGGTGGGGGCCTTAAACTTGGGCCTCTTTAATTTATTGGGCTTCATAACTGGGTCTTTGGTAATATATATAAATTAATAGGCCCTTTTAATTTCTTTGAACAGAACTCAAAATTTAAGCAAGTCACGTGTAATTTATATTTATTATGTAGTTGAAAAAAAAGTATTTTAAAAATTAATAAATAGAAAAGTATATTAAAAAAATTTATTATTGAAATTAGAATATAATTTTAATTATAACACCAATAGATAAAATCTCTAAAAAGATGTTTAACAATAAAATTCAGAATTAAAAAATGTTTTAAAAGTTGTTTGGCGATTACATTATTAGTTCCATAAATACTAAGTTACATACATATATATGATTATGATTTAACACAAAAACTTTTATGCATCAGGTGCATAGATCCTAAATCCATACACCTGACCCGACCCGCGCGTGTATGCGCTTCCACGCGCGTCCCACGCGCCCTCACGCTCTCCCACGCGCCTGGGCGGATGCGCTCAAATTCGCTCGTTAAGGATACCTTTTAGTTACGTTAAGGATACATTTTAGTTATGTTAAGGATACCTTTCAGTTATGTTAAGGATGTCTTTTAGTTATGTTAAGGATACCTTTGAAATCCTGATTCCAAGTTACATACCACGTTATGTTAAGAATATCTTTTAGTTATTTTAAGCATACATTTGGGTTATGTTAAGGATACTTTTAGTTATGTTAAGAATACCTTTTGATTATATTAAGCATACTTTTAGGTTATGTTAAGAATACCTTTTGATTATATTAAGCATACTTTTAGGTTACGTTAAGAATACCTTAGGTGATGTTAAAGATACCTTTGAAATCGTGATTCTAGGTTCTTTTGAAATCCTGATTTGATACCCTTAGAATTCGTTCCAGGTCACATACATTTACGTTATATTAAGGATACTTTTATGTTATGTTAGAGATACATTTGTGTACAAAATGTGTAACACAACTACCTTATGGATAAGGTATCTCTAACATAACATAAAAGTATCTTTAACATAACCTAAAGGTATGCCTGACGTAAAGTAAATGTATGAAATTTGGGCATAAAGGTATTCTTAACATAACCTAAAGGTATCCCTAAACATTACCTAAAAGTATTCTTAACACAACCTAAAGGTATGTCTTAACTTAACGTAAATGTATGAAATCTGGGCATAAAGGTATCCTTAACGTAACCTAAAGGTATTCTTACACATTACATAAATGTATTCTTAACATAACTAAAAGTCATGACTAAAATTGAAAAAAGTTAGCGCGAAAAAAAAAAAAAAAGAAGCGGGTCGGATTAACCGGATCCGACCCGGTTGCATGGATCTTAGATCCATGCACCTGATGCACAAAGACTTACTCATGATTTAATAGGATTTTGGAATATAATCCTATATAGAATTATGATTATATGTATAATTAAAAGGTACAAAAAAGGACTTGATTATGGTTTTTTATGATTTTAGATTGTAATTCTAATATAATTATTGAGTGACACTTGTGTGCCCCGGGGGCACGGTACCCCCAACTTAACCTATTATATGATGTTATATATATACTCTATAGGTATCATATGTATACTCTATACGTATCATATGTATACTCTTATATACATATGATACCTATAGAATATATGTATAACACCAAGAAACATAACACCTATAAAATATATATATATATATATAACACCTAAAGAGCATGTGTATAACACCTAAATCTGTGCCCCTATGTGCCCCAGGGGTATATAAGTTTTGTCCATAATTATTTACTACTAAATAACTCTATGACCTTAAACAATATTTTATAAGGATATATGATGTATATTAAATTAGAGTCCTAATATAATTTAAGGCAAAATATTTTGTGCAACTGGTGCATGGATTTGCACCCGGGTCGACCTGCCCCACGCACCTCTGACGTGCGTTTTCACGCGTCCAAACGTGCTCTCACGTGCCCCCACGAGCCTGGTTGATGCGCTCAAACCCACCAAGATTCGCTTCAGGCAGTCATACCCTCATGTTATGTTAGGGGTACCTTCATATTAGGGTAACACTAACATAACATGAAGGTAATCGTAACATAACGTGAGGATCACTCTAACATAATATGAAGGTATAATTAACATTGTTTTTTACCTTCATGTTATGTTAATGCTACTTTAATGTTATGTTAGTGTTACCTTCATGTTATATTAGTGTTACCTTCGTGTTATTTTAGTTCAGTGATTTTAAACTAAGGATATGAAATCTGGAGATGTGGTCACATTGAGGTAACACTACCATAACATGAAAGTAACGACCAAAATACGCGAAAAAAAGTAAAGAGGTGCGCTGCCCGCGCGCAGCCCAGTTGCATCAGATCCGTGTAACTGGTGCACAGGAGAGTAACTCATAATTTAATTCTAATCATAATATGATTTTATAATATATTATTAAATTATTTAACTATGAAAATTCTAAATTAGTATTGTAATCTTAAATAATTATGTTTGATAAGGTTATATCTTAAACAAGCACGCACATCTAGTATAATTAATAATAATAGACAGAGAAAAAGTGTAGCAACATGGTGTGCATTTGATGATCTTGTTTTGAGTACTTGCTGCTTGTTAGTTGGTTTGAATTGCATATTTGTATGTTGGAGCCAAGGATGAGGGAGTTGATCGTAGATTGTTGTCCTAAGAGCTTGAGTTTCACTGGGACAGCACATATGGAAATCAACCAAACTCTGGGATCTTGAGCTCCTGCTTTAGTCTCGTTCCGACAGCGCTCCGACCAGTGTCTGATTGTTTTTGAACTGCAGTGAGATGAGAGAAACCATGGAGGGGAAGGTTTCTGTGTGCAGAATTGTTATGATCTGTTTGAAGCTGATGATGAACTTGCACTCTCACGTCCGGGGATGTATTCCTATTTTACATCTTTCTGGTTGAAACCAATATCATTATAGTATGATTCCTATTTTTGGTTGTAGAAACCTGAAATGACATGCAAAATACATCTTCAATCATCCTCACAACACCCTTCAACACCCAAACTCAGGTCGGCACCTTGAGCAAGATGTAAAGTCACAGTCGGGAATCCTTTCAGATCGCCTTCTATTTTTCCCAGATAGTACAAAAGATAATCCTTCAGTGGAACAAGCACTAAGATGCCATCAAGCTCTTTCTTTAGTTGCTCATACTCACTTCTTGGTAAAGTTGAGAGTGTTGTGCCTGTATCAATCAAGACCGCACTCTCAAACGCCTTCTCATTGATGTCGAGTTGTTTATCTCCTATACTGATTCCTCCCAGGGTCACTACATATTGACCCTCACTGTCAATAAACAAGGGGGTTGAATCGTCTTCGATTATAGCTCCTTCACCTAATGTGAGTTGGTTGTATGGATAGTTCGGATCACCAAGGTTCCCTATGCAGTATGAGAATTTATAACCAACACGAGAAACTAAAGAGTATTTGTTATCTAGTTGGAGACCAAGAACTCCCTTTAACTAGGGGGAAGTTCCATGACTGTCAGTTTCAGTGCCAAATAGTAGTTCTTGCACTTCTGATAGGCCCCCAGTGGATGAAGTGAAAGTGAACTTGTCAGTTGCTAGGACACCGGTGCTCCTTGTACCATCTACGTACCGCTCGTCGTACTTGCATAGGGATTCTTTTCCACAATGTGAGGCACCAAGAAAGAAGAAGCAATCTAGTGTGGAGTTGCATGAAATGGTAGCACTGGTGGATGATTTTTTAGGATCATAAATTGATTGGATTTGCTGGCGTGTACTCCCAACCCATATTAGAGGACTTCCAGTGTCCATGGCCAGAAGATATTGAAACATTGGCCTAGAATAGCTTAGCTTCTTCTGGAATCAGAGGTCCTCTAATGTCATCACTCTCTGATTGTAGATATTTAGCTAGATGATCTGAAATGGCGACGTTTGGGTGATACAATGGAGCTGCAGGGAAAGTTGAGTCTCGGTGTATGAGCTTAAGGACGATCTTAGTAGCATTTGGGCCCTTGACGCTACCAACGGCTGTAATCAAGATGTTCGTCATGAGAGCAAGATAAATAAAGGAAAAGAGAGAGCTAAGATAATTTGTCATCGCTACGTTTCAAGGTTGCAGAATTTAAAGAGGAAGAAGACCAAATGTGGTTATGATGAAATGAATTGAACAATAGTACTTGCTATATATACACAACAAGAAGTCTTTTATAGATTATGATTAGCTAGTGACATGGGAAGAGTGTTTACCAACAAGATCTTCTCTAACAAATATCACCACCTATGTACCTCAAACCCCATGACTGTTTCATGTCAAATGGGGAGTGTTAAATTAGTTCCAAAAGTTATCCTCAAGAGATCAGACATTGTAGCATAACCCAACTAGTCCTCCAAGAGATCACACTCGATATTCTGGAAGCTGACCGTTTTTGCATTCAAGTCAAAACCAATGTTAAAGTATTGCTGAGCAACTATTCCTATAATATGGACTTTGGTTTTAGAAACTCCAAAGGCTAAGCAAAAGATATTATCGTTGTATTTTAGGAACGTGCGTTGAACATCCAAAGTTAGGTCGGTGTCTTGAGAAAGATGCAAAGTCACTGTCGGAAATCCTTTAACTTCCCTTTCCATATTACCCCAATAACAAAGAAGCTCAGGGTCTTTATCTAATATGACTCTGGACAATATGCCATCCATCAAATGCATCACTTCTTTCTCCAATTGATGATACTCTCTTTCTGGCAGAGTAGTCAATGTTGAGCCTGAGTCCAGCACGACGTTATATTCAAATTCATTCTTATCAAATTCTAGTTGCTTTTCGCCCACACTGATCCCTTCCAAGGTAACCACATACGTGCCCCCTGGAGTAACTTCCATGGGAGTCAAATCACCTTCAAATATGGCCCCATCACCCAATACTAATTGGTTGTACGGGTAGTGAGGATCACTCAAGTTTCCGATGCAGTATGAAAATTTAAGACCTACACGAGCAACTAGAGTATGTCCGTTATAATCAAATCCAAGACCAAGAATCCCCCTCAGCCAGGGGGCGGTTTCATGGCTTTCAGTTTCTACACCAACTAGCAATTCTGGCATTTCTGATACGCCCCCCGTAGATGTCAAGAATACGAAATGTACTAATGCCAAGATGCCTGTACTCCTTGTTCCATCTAAATAGTGTATGTCGTATATACAGGATCCTTTTCTGCACTGAGATCTGTCAAAATGATCATCACACTGTTGTGTAGAGTTACATGGAAGTATAGTGTAGGTGGAGGGAGATTTAGGATAAAGCGCGGGACGTGCACCCCGAACCCATGTTAGTGAACTTCCGGTGTCCATGGCCAAAAGTTGTGGAACTGGAGGCTCACCTATTGAAACATTAACCAAGAATAGCCTACCATCTTCCTCTGGAATCAGAGGAGCTATAATGTCATCACTCTCTTGATGACTGACTTTAGTTGGGTGATACAATGAAGTTGTAGGGAAAATAGAATGTCGGTGTATGAGCCTAAGGACGATCTTAGTAGAATTTGGGCCGTTGATGCTACTAATGGTTGTGACCAAGAAACTGCCCATAAAAGCAAGATAAATGAAAGGAAGGATAGAGCACCGAGGATTTGCCATTGTCACAAATTCAAGCTTGTGGAATACAAGAGGAAGGACAAACTATCAAAGAGGTCTTTCTAGATTATGATCAGCAATAGGGTATTTAAAGAGTGTTTTTCAACAATATTTTCTCTAACAAATAACAACCACCTGTTCCTACTATAAAACCCATGATTATTTAATGTCAAGAGATAAATGCTAAATGAATTCAACAACTAGTTTTCTCTAACAAGTAACAACATTATTCTTGATACTGCAAAACACATGATTCTTTTATGTGCAATTTGTCTGTTTACTCATTGGCATCCTTTTTCTTTATTTAGATAAACTGGACCTAATTAATTATCAGGTCAGGAAGTGGGTTTTTTATAATTGAAACAGGGTATGGTCTTCTTAAGGCAATAGAAGAATACTTGAAAATAATGAAATAAGTTAACTCACTTATTTCAAAATTAATCTACATGGTGAAAGATACAGACATAAGAACACTTGATATTTCTGTTATATAGATAAATGGCATCAAATCCATCAAACATAAAACTACTTGTGATGCATGGTTGTGTTAAATATTACGCTGGAAGAATTGAGATTTTTCTAGACGCATCAATGTTTATTTTTATTTTGCTGTAAAAAAATTCTGACTTTGTATTATGTGGTTATCCTAGTTTTAGGAATGATATTTTGCAGTAGTATAGTCTTAAGTATGGTGTAGACATGGTAAGTTTACCTAATCCAGCTAATGTAATCCGCATTCTATAAAATACATATGTAGGGTGAATGTAGCCAAGTACTGTCTTTTGGCCAAAAAATTCTGATCCTCTTTTGGTTTCTCAACTCTTTGGTTTTTTAGCTATCCAAAATCTCAACAAATCCAAATTCAGAGGTGCAATAATATACAGGGATTAATCATTTACCTGGTCTTGTAAAGCAGAGGATTATAAACCTTTATCATTGTAGAAAAGAAGTGTTCTAAGGAAATTTTCATTTCTTTTGAACAAGAAGTATCGATCGTAGAACTAACAAAACCCATCAATGGCTTTATCATATATCATTAGACATTCTTGTCTGTCTTTCACATAAAATTTCATACAATCTATATACAGTTATGTGAACAGAATGATTTTACAAAGAATGAAATAAATATAAGTAAAACCTGTTGGGTGTATACCTTCAACAATGAAACGAGGAGCTTGGTAATGGATCCAGTTCGTTTCAACAATGGGCAGTAGAGCCACATAACCTGCTCATGTTTCATCCATCAAAACAAATATACAATTTGACATAATCAGGAGATAGTAATTCGATTGAAACTCTGCTCTGAACTACTCTGCTTTCTAATAAGTGAAGATAAGATTCTGGCATTTGGATTGTTACCTGATATCATAAAGACACCCGTTGCAGATTAATAGAGCATTCAACTATTAGATCAACGTTTCTGTCAATCACATAATTCCTTGGGTTTGTTCTTCGCCATGTGGCTATATAATAAGGATAAACAATCATAAACAGAATCTGCTTGCACGAGTGTCTTGTCTTCTGCTAAAAATGATTGGATTCTCCTATCAACTTCAATCCAGCTACAGCCAGGGTTCTTTTTCAAGCCCAGTTGATTCATTTTGAATCTTATATTTCGTGCCTTATCCCACTTCTTGTTAGCAGCATATATCTTTTCAAGAATGATGTAAGTTGATGGATCATCCGGATCCTTCTCAATAAGGAGATTTGCTACTTTCTCCCCTAAGTTGAGTTCCCCGTGCAAATGGCACGCAGCAAACAACGTGCTTAACAAATCAGCATCCTCTTTTATGCAATTGTTTTGCTGGAGAATATTGTATGCTTCATGTAATCTCCCAGCACGACACAAAAGATCTAGAAGACATGAGTACTCTGCAGTTGTAGGCCTGATTCTATAGTCGTTTGTCATTAAATTAAAGAATTTCCGTCCCTCATCAACTAATCCTCCATGGCTACAGGCTGATATTACTGCAAGAAAAGTAACTCTATCTGGTCGTATTTGGGCTTGCAGCATTTCATCAAAAACCTTCAATGCTTCAAAAGCTTGCCCATGAGAACCATAGGCCACGATCATTGAAGTCCATGATACTAAATCTCTTTTGGACAACTGACTAAATACACTTATAGCTTCTGTCACAGCACCACATTTGGCATACATATCCAGAAGGGCTCCGATTAAAACTTGATTGGAACTTAACCTATTCTCAATGATGTACTTGTGGAACTCTTTGCCCCGTTCCATGGCACCCAACTGCGAACATGCTGACAATGCGCTAGTGAGGGTAATCGCATCAGGTCTTATACCTGCTGCCCTCATGTCATCATATATGCTGAGCGCTTCAAAGTAGCATCCTACAGATACATAACCAGAGATCATAACATTCCAAGCAACTATATTAGATCTTGGCATCTCTCGGAAGACCTTTTCAGCTAGTGCAACACTTCCACACTTGAAGTAAAAATCAACTAGTGAGCTTTCAACAAAGACATCGCTGAATATGTTGTTTCTTATAATATAACTATGAATAAATTTTCCATGCCCCAATTGTGCTGATTTGGCACAAGCTACTAACAGACTGCTTATGGTTGTTGAACTTGGTCTGACTTTCTCTTCATTCATCCTCCTTAAGAGTTCAATGCATGACTTACTGTCTCCAATCTGACCATAACCTCCTATCATTGCATTCCAAGAAACCAAGCTCTTGTTCTTAATTTCATCAAAAACCTCTTTGGCCCTCTCTAAGCAACCACATTTCCCATACATATCCACAAGAGCAGCACTAATATAATCATCCATCACGAGCCCCCTACTCAACACTTCTTCATGAATTCGCATCCCTCTTTCTGAATCCGACAACCTTGCACATGAAGAAATTGCTGTTGTAAATGAGACCGAGTCTGGTGTCAACCCAGCACTCCTCATTCTCTCAAAATATTCCAATGCCTTTTCACACTGCCCACTTTGGTAGTAACAAGCAATGACATTATTCCAACACGCCAAATCTCTTTCAGGCATTTCATCAAACACCTTCACAGCTGATACAAAAACACCACCTTTTGCGTACACACCCATCAAAGAACTCGCAATAACAACATCTGATAAAAATCCAGTTTTTATCAAATGGGTATGAATATTTTCCCCATAATCAACTCTCCTTAATCCACCACAAGCCTTCAACAAACTTGGATACGTGTAACTATCAGGTTTTAGAAACGGGAATTGCAGCAAACTATCAAACAGTGATAGAGCCTCAGAAAACATGGATTTCTTTGCATATGCAGACATTAATCCGTTCCATAATGTGATGTCTAACGGGTTTTCTATATTTCGAAAAACCAAATTCGCAGATTTATATGCGCCGCACGAGATATATAAATTGATGATGTTCTTGCATAAAACTATGTTGTTTTGTAAGCCAAAAGAGATTGCTTTTTGATGCAGAACTTCAATTTGTTTCAGGTATTTTGCATTACCGAAGGATTTCGAGAGACATATTAGCCTTGCAGTGATGTTCTCCATTCAGAAGCTTCGAATGGAAGGAAGGTAATGGAGAAAAAGATTTTAAAATTTGCTGTTGAAAGTGCCACTGGTTTTTCAGTTATTGTGATATTAGTAAAAATATTCCATACTTTAGGGACCTGAGTGCAAATAAACTTTTTATATTTTATATTTTGTTCGCCATCTCTATTTCTCCCAACGGAATCATCCCAAATCAAACAATGGAAGCTAGAATCTATTCAATCGAATCTTAAAAGTTTTGTAATTATAGAAATAATTCTTTTATTTGAGGAGTAAGTCTCTTGTGCATCAGGTGCATGGATCTAGATCCATGCATCCGGGTCGGATCCGGGTAATCCGACCCGCTTCTTTTTTTTTTTTTTTCACGCTAGCTTGTTTTTCAATTTTAGTCATGACTTTTAGTTATGTGTAAGAATACCTTTATGTAATGTGTAAGAATACCTTTAGGTTACGTTAAGGATACCATTATGCCCAGATTTCATACATTTACGTTAAGTTAGACATACCTTTAGGTTATGTTAAGAATACCTTTAGGTAATGTATAGAGATACCTTTAGGTTATGTTAAGGATACCTTTATGCCCAAATTTCATACATTTAATTTACGTCAGGCATACCTTTATGTTATGTTAAGGATACTTTTATGTTATGTTAGAGATACTTTATCCATAAGGTAGTTGTGTTACACATTTTGCATACAAAGGTATCTCTAACATAACATAAAAGTATTCTTAACATAACCTAAAGGTATCCTTAATATAATATAAATGTATGTGATCTGGAATGAATTCTAAGGGTATCAAATCAGGATTTCAAAGGAACCTAGAATCATGATTTCAAAGGTATCTTTAACATCACCTAAAGGTATTCTTAACATAACCTAAAAGTATGCTTAATATAATCAAAATGTATTCTTAAAATAATTAAAGGTATCCTTAACATAACCTAAAGGTATGCTTAACATAACTAAAAGGTATTCTTAACATAACATGGTATGTAACCTGGAATCACGATTTCAAAGGTATCCTTAACATCACCTAAAGGTATTCTTAACATAACCTAAAGGTATGCTTAATATAACCAAAAGGCATTCTTAACATAACTAAAGGTATCCTTAACATAACCTAAAGGTATGCTTAACACAACTAAAAGGTATTCTTAACATAACGTGGCATGTAACCTGGAATCAGGATTTCAAAGGTATTCTTAACATAATTGAAAGGTATCCTTACCATAACTTAAAGGTATCCTTAACATAATTGAAAGGTATCCCTGAAAGGTATCATTACCATAACTTAAAGGTATCCTTAACATAACTGAAAGGTATCCTTAACGTAACCTAAAGGTGCGCATCCGCCCAGGCGCGTGGGAGCGCGTGAGAGCGCGTCGTGGAAGCGCGTACACGCGCGGGTCGGGTCGGGTGCATGGATCTAGGATCCATGCACCTGATGCATAAAAGTTTTTGTCTTATTTGAGTGAAACTTGTTTGTCCTAGGTATGGTGCCCAAATTAATTATCATATGATGTTAAGTATATATTCTACAAGTATCATGTGTATACTCTTCAGTTATCACATGTATACTCTTATATACACGAGTATTAGCACATGCGTCGTATGTGGAGGATGAATTTTTTAATAAAAAATATTATATTACTATTAATCTTAAATAATAATTTTGTCTAAGGATATACAATCTATATCAAATTAAATTCAAAAAAATCTAGTAAATTAAAATCCTAATATAATAGAGTCTTACTTATGATATAATTTTATATGATTTTGGTTTAGAATTATAATGTAAAATTATTTAAATATGAAAATCACAAATTACAATTATAACCTTAAATAAAATCTTTAATAAGGATATATTAGGCAATCCATATTTTGTAAAAAAATATTTGTACTTTTATATAGGTAATAGATATGTATTTGTAGAGTATCTTTATAACACCAAAAAACATAACACTTATAGAGTATATATATAACACCTAAAGAGCATATATATAACACCTAGATTAGTGCCCCTATGTGCCCCAAGGGTATATAAGTTTTTGCCCTTTTATTTTGGTATCAAATCAACGATATATTTTAATGTAGAGTAGGTCTCCTATGAATCAGGTGCATGAATCTCAAATCCATGCATCCGGATTGGATTAGGGTCAAGGGCGCGCTTTTCTCTTCTTTTTTTTTCTCGCGCATCGTTTTTGAAATTTTGCACTTACCAATAGGTTATGTTAGACCTACCTTGACATTAAGTTAGACATACATTTACACTATGTTAAATCTACTTTGACGTTATGTTAGACATACATTTATATTATATTAAACCTACCTATCTACCCAAATTTCATACATTTTCTTTTTTGCGCTTGGTTTTTGAATTTTGGCACCTACCACTACGTTATGTTAGACCTACCTTTATGTTATGTTAAGTCTACCTTTCCGCCCAAATTTCATACTTAAAAAAAAAAAACCCTAGATTGCCCACATGTACCATAACGTTGTATTAGACATACTTTTATGTATAATTATAACACAAAGGTAGGTCTAACTATACATAAAGGTAGGTCTATTTGAGCGAACTTGGGTGAGCTTCAGCGCGAGTTCTAGGCGCGTGGGACGCGTGAACGCGCGTAGAGGTGCGTACACGATCGGGTCGGGTCAAATGTATAGATGATGCATAAAAGTTTTTGACTTTAATGTATTTTAAAACTTATTTTGAAATTTCACAAAAGTTTGATAATTTATAAAACACTAATATTAAAAATATATTATTAACTATTTTATCAGAGATATATACACTGTCTACAAATCAAATCTATATTAACTATTAGATTTCTCCAGTATGAATTATTAATCATACTAAAAAATTATTAAGACAGCAAATATAGAAAACATAAATATTCCAAAACTGTAGGCGCCCTTTGTCCTAGAATTAATAGTATATATGCTCCAAATTGTTTTGTCTGCTTTAGCATTAACGTTGTAAACAAAGGCTGCATAGTTCAGTTGTTGCCTGAATTAGCATCCATAATTTATCACACAAAATTTCATAGTATCCATCATCAAGCTTCCCTGCTTCTGTTTCAAGAATTCAGTATGTACACATACATATTTTTATTTGATTCTAAACACTATTATGATATCTTCTAATTCCTGGAATTATCTTCCTTTTTTCTTTATCAAAGTTAATATCCCATCAAGGGTTGTATTTGAATTCAATCGATACAATTTACTACGACCTGATTGATGTAACTTTGATTGCCAGTGTATAAGAACTGACCATTTCATCTTTGTGGTGAAGATGGGATTCAGTTTTTTTGTTGTGTGCTTGTAAGAAGGGTGTGGCTAAATCCATGGTGTGATGATTAATAATCCTCTGTTGTTGATGATGATAAGGTAGAACCAGTTGTACTAAGGATGGATGGAGGTGCTAAAAGAGGAAGCAATTCGAGTCGAAACGTCGTGCCAAGGTACAAGCTTGGAAAGACTCTAGGTATTGGGGCTTTTGGCAAGGTGAAACTAGCTACACATATCTTGACAGGGATTAAGGTTGCAATAAAGATACTTGATCGCCAATCTATAGATAATTGTGGACCAGAAAAAGGTTGAAAAAGCTTCTATCTTGAGCTCTCATTGTTCTGTTTTATTGCAGTATATATCTAACTAACAATGTTTGTATTGAAATGTTAGTGAGAAGTGAAATAATGAGACAACTTTTCCATCCACACATAGTTCGTGTGTTTGAGGTCATTGACACTCCATCAAATGTGTATGAGGTTATGGAGTATATGGATTCAGGTGAACTGTTTTATTATCTAACAGAAAAGGGTAAACTGCACGAGGATGAGGCTCGTCGTCTCTTCCAACAGGTATGCAGATTGATGGTACCTAACCTGATGCAAGCAAGGTGAAGGAACATATGATTAATTACTATACAACATAGATCATTTCAGGTGTTGAATACTGCCATCAGCATTCAGTGGTTCATCGTGATCTCAAGCCCGAAAATCTACTCTTAGACTCCCATCATAATGTCAAGATTGCTGATTTTGGTCTTGGGAATGTTATGCGCGATGGACATTTTCTTAAAACGTGCTGTGGAAGCCCAAACTACGCGGCCCCTGAGGTTCGATATATCTTATATAAGTTGCACTTTATATTCAAAATCTTGTTTTCTTATACGAACGACGTTATTTTCACAAGCTCATATGTGGACAACTATATGCCGGACCTGAGATAGATGTGTGGAGTTGTGGGGTTATTTTGTATGCACTTCTGTGTGGGAGACTTCCTTTTGATGATGATAATCTTTCTGGTTTATATGCCAAAATAAAGGTGATTGATTGAGAATCCATTTTTTGGTCTACCTTATCCAGCTTTACTTCATGTCTTATTAGTTACTTCAACTGTTTTTTGTTCTTAGTAGAGTGGTGCATACACTTGTCCAAATCACTTGTCTGAGAGTGCGCGAGATTTGATTTCAAGAATACTCGTCGTTGATCCCATGAAACGTATGTCGATCCCTGAAATTCGTCGCCATCCTTGGTTTCAGAAGCATCTTCCTCTGTATATTGCTAATCCATCACCCGATGCTTTCAACAGACGAGAGAAGGCAAGTAATATCCCTTATACCATGTTGTAGATATAGATTTCGATTGTTGGCTGAGGATATTGTGTGAATTGAGAAGGTCGATATTGATGTCCTGAAAGACATGGGTCGAATGGGGTATGATGTTCGTGAAATCATTGGATCGTGTTCGTACCAGAGTCATCAGAAAAATGAGGTGCTGAATGCTACCTAATAATTCGATTCAGTTTATTTCTGATATCATGATGTTTAAGCCAGTACTGCTTCGTATTCAAGGCTAGCGTTACGTATGCTTTGTTGCTGCATAGCCGGTCTCCAGGCCAGATCAGTCAGAATGATCAGATCTTAGAAACCAAAGTAAGTTTACATATCGTATAATTGTTGAAGTTCTCATTTTGCTGAGAATTATCAGCCCCCTGATCTGGTGCTCGATACAGGAATGTGATCAAGTTCAAACGCATATGCAATCGGATTTTCCTAGACGAAGTAATTGGACAGTGGGATTCAAGGTAGTCTTCTTCACTGAATTCAATAGCTGTTGATTGCTTCATGTTTCTATGTTAAATTTCTGAACCTCAAACTACTTGTAACGTTCAGTCTCTAGCATCTCCACGTGAAACAATGTCAGATGTTCTAAAGGTGTTCCATAGCTTGAATGTGAGGTGGAAGAAAATAGGGCATTATAACATGAAATGCTTGTGGCTCTCAAAGCATTCAGTATCTACAGCAGCAATTCCGAAAGCAGGCAATTCCATCAAATTTGAAACTCAGGTAAATAACGAACTACTAACACGATAGAATTAGACGTAAATGCTATAATGAAAATTCTCAATTTCCTTCATTCCCAGCTCTACAAAGAAAGTGCAGAATCTTACATTCTGGACTTGCAACAGCTAAGTGGACCTCCGTTTCTATTCCTTGAAATATGTGCTGCTTTTTGTGCTCTGGTGGTGTAATCTACTGATCTCTCCTAAAGATTGTTGTTTTATCACTACTGATGGCATCTCAGAAGCCTATAATAGTATGATAGAAGCGGTTTCCGCACTTGAGAGATTTCAATAGTAATGAAGATTGAAGCTATTGCCAAACTATCAAATGCTGAATAGATTGTAACTTATTGACTTCTAAGTTCTAACTGCACATTATTCAGAAATTCACAAAGTGGAAAGTAAGCAAAGAATGACCTCAAACACAGAATATAGTCTTGGATATTATAGGTACTTAAACAGCAACTGCATAGTTTTCCCATTTGCCATAGGTTGAACTGAAGTTACCTCCTCCCATTAGCTCTGCAAACTCATGGAATACTTCCAGAGCGCAGATATCCCAGGTTTCAGCCATTTGTTTGACTGATATGGGATGAGAGAGTTTCCTGAGAGATAAACTAAAACGTGATTTTGCCTTCATCCACAGATATTTTTCATCTTCACCGTCACTGGAAACAAGAAATGATATGCATTGGTTAAATTTTTTGTTTATATCTTCATATGGAAATCAATGCTCTTCTATTTTAGTTTCTCACCTAAAGCCACAAGGCATGGATTCCAATACAGTAGGAGAAGAATTGGGATAGTTAGCAGACACAATCAAATCCAGAAGCAGGTTGGGAAACTGTGAAAAGAAAACAATAGATAAATCAGATACCAGTTTGATGAAGTCATTTGTGGTGGAAGTTGAGAAAATCTTAAAACCAATACCACGAGTTTAGAACTATTCAGTGTGTTGATATTCCTCGAAAATCCGATGGGAATATACGAGCACCTGATGAGGGTACCTCCATCAGACCCTGTCCTGAAAACTTCTTCTATGGGATGCACATCCACCACCACTTCGATAAGCTGATTGTTAATCTCTTTGATCTCTTGCAACAGCAGATTGATAGGCTGTAATAATCATCAACAATTTTCATGGGTGATAAACAAAAACCAGTGGTATATGAGATACTCGAGTAAAAGATATCTGATAAGTCCACGATATAAACATGGATGACAGGTATCAAGGGCACCTCTATTTTCTGTTTCTTCGTCCTTACACTCGAATATAATTCCATTTCAGTAATCAAATCATTCAAAACTGTTGCATTTAGATCACGCTTCATCTTCAATGTAGTTCCACTTCTAGCCTGGAAAATCCCATGGTCACAATTGCTTACTTCATCAGCCAAGTCATGTAAAATGACTTTTGTAGGATCACGATGGAGAAGGTGTGCAGCTGTCCTGTCTGTTAAATTGGTGACAGCACCAATGTCCAATATACTTGCACTTAATGCTCTCGATGATATTGACTTCACCTTCAACATACAAGCATCAACAATTGTGTAAGAAGAATCATGTGAAATGTTTGAAGTGACAACAATACTAAAGCATAAGATAGGGCGGAAAAAGACGTAGTTCAAATACATTCAGAGAAATAGTGTTGTTATAAAGAAACTAAAAGGTGTGCATCATACACATCAGAATGCTGAGATAAACTTATGTTAATAAAGACTGAACTAACCACTTCAACCAAGCGCTTCAACGGGTCACCTTTAGCATGCAATGACTGCTTATCATGAGAGCGAGTAGATTCCCTATGCAAGCAAGACTTAGTTAACCTTAGTGCATCAGTGGAGACTTGGGTTTGGTTTTTTTCTTGCAATGGGAGCTGTCGTGATGCAGCATTAGTCTTGGCTACTTTGCTACTTTCTTCAATCAATGGACTTTTAATGGAATCTGCTGCATTAGAAGATGGAGTCAAGGGAGTCAAGGAGAAGGAAGAGCAGATGGTGAGGCAGATTGTGAGGGTGTTGCAGATTTGGAAAACTTTGATGATAAATCCTTCAACTCAAGCTGAGAGGAAGATTGCTGTGAATTTTGAGGGGAGATTGTATATGGTGAAGAACTTGGTGGCAGAACAGGAGACCATCTTTGGTTAAATCCTACAAAACGTCTCAACTTCATATCTTCATTCCGTTTCTGTGATGTCTGCTGCTTGTTTTTGTCAGCGATCAAAGGTTGCACAGGTTGCTTCATTCTCTGCCTCTTCATTGATGGCTCATGTTGGCTATTTTGTAGAGTAGATATCAATGCAGGGGGGGTCTGAGATATGGGACTAACAGAGTAATCCAAAGAGTTGAAGATGTTCCTAGATGGGGCAACTGGCTGCTGTGAAGTACACAAATTAGTGTGCTGAGGAACTCCATTGGAAGGATGAAGCAGCATTCGATGGGCTCTTTGATCGAAGACTGCCTGAGAACTTTTATGAGGCAAAGATACCACACATCCCTGTGAAGTCCACTGCTGTGCAGATCTCATCTGATTATACTGAGAGGCATTGTTCATCATCGGTGAAGCATCCACCTTGTGTACTCCTGATGATGAGCCAACCTTGAAGGAATTTAACGAGCTATGGGGCAAGCTTAAAGCCCCTCCTTGCCTTAACTGTAAACTTGAAGGTTGTAGATAGTTTTCCCTTTGCTGAATTTGGGATGTTTCAAAGTGATTGATAGATGGCTCAACTTGCTGAGTCTGCTTTACATGAGTTGAATTTCCGGGTCTAATTCGACGAAGATGCTTCAAAACCTCATTCATAACTTGGTAACAATTTTCTTTTCTCCATTTTAAAAGATCTGATCTAGACAATTGCAGAAAGTTAATTATCTTTTCTAAAAGAGGTCTGGTGTTTTCGGCATTGTTCACCACCTCAGCATTCGCTGCCTGAATAAAATTCCATTCAATCTACCATCAGTAACCAACTGTTGCGGAAGAAACACATTGTTGAAAAATAAGTAAAGGCCTAACAGATCAGAATGAACCAATATACTGTTAATATGCGGTATAAAACAGATGCAATGCTTACTCGATGCCTCACTTGTGCTCTGTAAAATGCGAGGACAGGTAAGTACATCTCCTTCATCTGCTGAATCTGTGGGAAAACACAAAGATGGTTTTCAGATAAATAAAGGTATATTCCTCAGTGAAAGGCCCATGCTAACATTTACACACAATACACATGGAAAAGAAACAAATATTTGCATTATGAGATGTATACATGGCGTAAAAAAGACTTTAAGCCCACTACATCCGGTGTAAGTCAGTTGGGTCGGCGACCCCGTGGATAATCGAACCAAGACATAATACATATTAACAAGATTACCTCATGGTATGCTTGATTAACCCAATCGATGGAACTCGTCGAATCAACTTGTGGAGAGGAATCTGATGATGCTTTGAAAGAAAAATTAGCTTCATTAGACAGAATCGTTTGAGTAGAGATCAGAAAAGGCAAATTGTTGTGGGCATCTTGAATTAATTCCTAGTAAAAGAAACAAATGGACAAGAACTAACAACGTATAACAATCCACCATGTCTGAATTACCCTGTAAAGACCCAATAAACATGGCTTGTGTCTGATTTCCAGGCGTAAGCTGATCAGCCAACGGAAGATTTTGAAACTGGTGATAAGCAGGCATCTGCACTCTTGGATGCCCGCGCTCAGGAACAATACCACTTTGTGTTTCGAAGATCTTATGCAATGTTGCTTGTCCAGCATTGTGTTGAAGAACATTGAATGGATCTTGAGGTTTCACCATGAGAGAATTCGAATTGCATCCAGATGATGTCTGTTTCCACAGTTAGTTATATATATCATATATAGATTGGAAGAAAACACACTGCTATATTGTACAAGAAGAAGTACCTGATGAACTAATTGATGTTGACTCATATTACACTGATAAGTATTGGTATCCATTGCCAGATAAGCAGTTGATCTCTCAGCTGTGAAAGCAGCAGAACATCTATCAGCATGGCTATTTGAATGATAAAAATGAACACATTGATAATTTAATCCAACCGAAAATGCCTGAAAAACGCTTTTTCAGTCTCATTAACGTACTTCCTTTCTATCACAACACAATCTAGAATCCATAAAAAATTTAATCAAGACATAACAACTAAGTGATAAACTTTACCAGAAGTGCTCTGAGAATTCTGCCACACGCTGCCAACAACGAAGCAAAACGAAATCAAAAAATGTTCAACCTTAAGAAAACGAAATGTGCAATACAAATATACGGTAATTTAAATAGATGCAGCTTATACATGAATCAACCATTAAAAATACCTGCAACCATGCCTCTTGAATTTAAATTATTTAAAACAAAAGTTGTCGTCATGTAATTCAACTTGGCGAATTCATTATGAACTAAAAGAACAACAAAATCCTACTGTAACGAAAGGAGCTTTTTCGTTGCAGCGATGCATAACATCTGCAAACTGATAATCACACTACAAAACACATACTATACATATATATACACGTACATATGGATTTGATTATATACTGTGAATCACTGATATGCAACAGAGAAGAGTGGCGTGGCATTGCAATGTGAATTCATAGTGGTGGTGAATAATCATTCATAAAGTAATCAGAGTATATTATTCTAATTCAAATCAAAGAAATTCGTCGAAAAACATGTATGGATCAAGAATATTTGGGGAATTGGATTCACCCTATATCAGCAGCGCCATCTGGCAACATTGGATTCATCCATTCTTCGATCTCTGCTGATTTTCCTTTCGTTTCATCCATTGTATCACTATTATAATTGATCAAAAACACCCCACCAAATCACTCATTCTTTTCGATGGGTTTTGGACGAAGAAGATGATCGCAAGGGGTTGAGGAGAGAGAAGAAAGCAATGAAAACCCTAATTTATAACGCCAAATGTGGCTCAAACTGAAAACGTATACGTTATGACATTGAATTTTCGAAAAAAATTCAACTTCTTTTATTGTGATTTTTTATTTTGAGTAAAATATTGAAAAAATGTAAATTGTAAATCTTCATCGAATTTCCCCCTTTCAGACCACAGTCTCTCATAATCTCTTTGATGTTTATTCGACGTGGGACAACTTTAATACAAACTAGTTTTGAACCCGTGCGATGCACATACTTTATTTAATACTTATCTTATTTTTATGTTAAAGTAGTATTCTTTTTTATATGTTAACAGATTTTTTTATAAGTGTGACATTTTCTATTTATCCTTAAAATAATATTTCATATTGTTTTTTTTTTTCATTTGTTCTTTAGCATAAACTCAAACATTAGTAACTTACATATTTATTTTTTGTTGAGTAGTGAGGTGAGTATTTAATTGATATTAATGTTTTTATATTTGACAAATAAAATATGTTTTTAAGAAGGGACATTTGGCATGCTTGTAGAGCTCCAAGTGTCATCACTTTAGAGTGTCAAACCACACTTTTATATATATACTTTATTTATGTATTTTATATCCTTATATTTCTTTCTTTCTTTATTTTCAATAAGGGACAACTGCCTAATGTTACATTGTGAAAAAATGTTAAGAAATTATAAAACATTCAATTTTTGAAAGAAATTGATAAATAAACTTAATGAGTTTTCTTAGTTTTTCAAACATTGAGGAGGTAAAATTTTGAATGTTATTATATCTATATATGTGCAATTTTATATGTTATGTATTTATTTCTTGAATTATGTTATAAATTTTGTTAACAAAGATCTTGAATTTATCATCATATTGCCGGTATATTACTAGAAATGTTTTTATATCATCATCATAATCAATTAAAAAATTATTTTAAAAAATTACGTAATATAAAAAAATTAAAAACTATGTTATTAAAATATTTTTTTAAGGTGGTCGGACCTCTCAATTGAGCTCGTCAGACCGATTGAACATAGAATTAATGGTTAAGCTGGTTTGATCACTTATTCAATTCGACAAACACTAGGCTTTGAAATTATATATATAAAAGTGTGGTTTGCACCCTCAAGTGTTTGACAAGTGGCACTTTACATTGTTGCCAAGTGTCACCTCCAAGTGTTTAACAAGTGGCACTTTACAATGTTGTCAAGTGTCCTTCCTTAAAAATTATATATATAAAAGTGTGGTTTGCACCCTCAAGTGTTTGACAAGTGGCACTTTACATTGTTGCCAAGTGTCACCTCCAAGTGTTTGACAAGTGGCACTTTACAATGTTGTCAAGTGTCCTTCCTTAAAAATTATTTTATTTATAAAATATCAAAATATTAATATCAATTAAATACACACACCACTACCCTACAATAATAAAGTGCTTGGAAAAATTAAATATGTAAGTTACAAATGTTTGTTAATGTTGTATTTTTTTTCTTTTTTTTTTTACATGAAATATTTTGTGTCAAACTTTAATAATTGTTTTTATCCAACATTTCAATTTCAAAAAAATAAAACAAAATTTGAAGAGTAATTCTGCTACTACTTTTCAAGGAATTAAAATAAATAAATAAAAGATATTTGAAGGTGCTAATAATATTTTACAAAAGAACATTCAAGTAGTTCAAACTCAAAAAATTAAAAACCTTTAGAGAAAAAAATTATTTAGAGAATTCAAGAAAAAATAACATATAAATATTAGAATTCAGTAATGTCAGGCATTAAATAAAATAATGTACTTTAAAATTGTAATTTAAACTATGAAACATATTGCTAATGAGATTACCAAAAATAGGTGTTAAAAAAACATTAAGATATGTGAGATTGAAACATATTTGGCATTAGATAATGAAAAGTTGTGTTTGTTTAGAAATTTTAAAGGGTATTATAAAAAAATAATTGCTTGGAAAAAAAAAATGTAAGTTACAAGTGCTTGCTAATGTTGTATTATTTTTTTTACATGAAATCTTTGGTTTCAAACTTGAATTATTATTTTTGTCCAACATTTTAAATTTCCCAAAAAAAAAAAAAAGTAAGCAACAATGTGCAAACATTAGTTCAGTAATGTCATGCATTAAATAAAAATAATGTACTTTGAAATTGTGTTTAAACTCTGAAACAATATTATTAGTGACATTAGCAAAAAATAGGTGCTTAAAATTTTTTTAGGATATGTTTAGGTTAAAACATATGTAAATTTGGCAAGTATGAAAGTGAGTTATAAAAAGGATGAAATTTGATAATTTTGTGTTTGTTTAGAAATTTTAAAAAGTAGGATTACAATTAATATGACATCATATAGGGAATTATAAGAAAAATAGATGATGTACTGTTATTTTATCTTTAAACAAAGAGCTAACATTTTCAGTTCAAATTGTAAAAAAGTGGATGAAGTAGAAAGAAAAAAAGAATAGTTATAAGATTCTGCAAACAAATAACATGATTCGGATATTGGTAATCTAAAATCCAAACGTGCACATTCAGTCCAACCACCCCCTTAAACAATTGAGAAATTGTATTAAAATATTACAATATGTAACAATTCGTTAAGGCTAATAAAAAAAATCACAAAAAGAACACAATTACAAAATAAACCAATACATAAAGCTAATAATGAGTGCACTTAGGACAAACATTGAACAAAACAGATGTTTTCGAGCGATAAAAATGAGATATATTATATAATTTTTACAGAAATATATGAAAATACCTAATGCGATAATTAAAACACCTATTAAGAACTATATCAATTTTGTGTTAAATAATAAATGAAAAAAATTATTAAAGAAAACAATAAGACTCCATTTGGATAGAGTGATTTCAAATCCAGAATTTGAAATGAGTGGATTTCAAATCCTTTCAAGTTTGAGTGGATTTGAAATCCACCAAAATGACTCTAAAATTAGCTCAAAATGAAAACTATGGATTTTAAATTCACATCCTACCCAAAACTATCAGTGGATTTGCCAACAAGGATTTCAAATCCCTCCTTAAATTCACATATTTAAATGTACCTTAAGAAATATTATTTTAAGAATAAAGAAAAAATATCACACTTATATAAAAAATTACTATCATATAACAATAAACACTAATTATAAAATAAAAAATGAGATAAGTATTAAATGAAACCCGTGCAACGCACGGGTTCAAATCTAGTTATATCAAATTGTCTTGTTTTACTATTGATTATCAAATACAAGACCCGACTTTACTTCTATCAATTCTTACAGAATTTCATAGGTCAATCATAAACTTTAAAATAAACTTTTATATTTTAATAGTTCTTGGCCTTGCAAGTACATTATTCTGAGTATTTTTAACAAATATATCAAGTCACTTTATAAATTTTTAATTAATAGAAAATGTTAAAATATATTTATTGATTAAGCCCAAATTTAGTAAAAATATAACAACAGGTGGACATAAAGTTGTTATGCTCCAAACTTTATGGGTGACCATTTTAGCTGACGTCATCTATACTATAGCAGTGATGATATGTTGGGCTCAACCCAACATACTTGTATCTTAATGGGGCCCAACAAGTCACCCAAAATATCATTCATATGTATTTACTACATTTTAGGATGTAAATAAGATCCATATATATACACTGTAATTCTAGACGCAATTTTTCAATATAGTCACAAAAAAAAAGTAAAATTCCATTTTCACCCTTAAACCTCATTATTGATATTTTTTACAGTAATTCTTTTTCTTTCTTTTTTTCTTTACACAACCAATATATTCAATTAAGTTTCAATCCTACTATTCAAAAAAAAAAAAAAAGAACTTAAAACTTTACAAGGTAAAATATATTATAATTCAATTAAATTCTTTTTTTGGTGATGGACATGACTTTTTAATGTAGTACGCATATGTAAAACCATTCAGATATTTTATCAAACAAGAGTGCAATTTTGAAAGAATTTAAAGAACCTAATAACTTAAAACTATGTAACCTATGATATTTTTGAAATTAAAATACTAGGAAATCGTAATAGAAACCCAACTAAAACCTCCAAAAAATTATAACATAAACTACTTGAAAGGATTGTAAACATTTTATTTCATTATCATATTTTTCTAATGCATTGAGTTCACCACATATATCCAAAATAAACTTGATTAAATTTCTTCTTAAAACTTGGTATTTTACTGAAATATTCTTCTGTTATTGTTGAAACTATTATCTTTAAAATGATAGCACCATACATACGGCTATGCAAAAGGAAAATTAATGAAGATGATGTATTTATTGTTTTGTTGAATATTAGAAAAAATAAAATTTAAGGGTAAAAAAGAAATTTTATTTTAATATGGTTGTGTTAAAAAATTTAATGGATGTGTTTAGAATCACTCATATATATATATATATATATATATATATAGCCCATTTATAATAATCATAAATATTTCTCGAAGAACAGTATGATATGTGAGTTTTTTGTTTTTTTTTTTTTTCTCCCCATATGACACCTATAGAAATTTTTACATATTGAAATTTGGATGGGAATTTTATATCAAGTTACAACAAATTGAAAGGAATATATCTTCATAACTAAAATCAAATATGTAAACGAATAAAATTTTAAATAATTACAAATATCATTGATCATGAGTAAAATTAATTATATAATTTACCAGGAACAACATCAAAATTTTTTTTTTACATAAATAGCTTAGTTTTTTTATAAAACAAAAACAGAAGGACTATATAAACTATAAGGACAAACTCACATGAGAAAAACTTTTTGCCCATATAGGAACTGAAATGTTCAAAATAATTGCATTTTGACGAGCTGAATAAAAATAACATGCACATAAAGAGATTTTTCCAAAAAGAAAAAAAAAAAAAAAGTGTTCACAAGGTACAAAATTCAATAAAATGCAAATTTCTAAGCAAACTGCCCGAAACTTTACAACTTTATAATTTGGTCAATATTGATAATGTTGCTCCTAAATTACCAGCATATATATATAAAGCTTTATTAGAGATAATCAACTTTATTCTAACATGTCAATGTAATAAGCGATGTAATCTATAGATTGCCTGAATATAAATTATAAAATTGTAGAGTAGTAACAATTGATACCCTCAATTTCACATGGATTATTATTTATGAATCATGTTAGCTAAGACCCTGGGCCTGCATGTTTGTCGATACCAAATTGGTTGGCTTTCCAATGCCTCTGGTCAATTGAGTTGTGATTATGGGAAACAATATAGCTAGGTTGCGGGTTTTAAGGATTATAATCTGTAAAAAAGAAATTTTTTGATTGTAATATATATCAAGATTATGTTGGAATAATAATAATAATAATTATTATTATTATTTATTTGTATTTTTTCATACATTTTTCACAATACTTCACTCTTGTCTATCAAAGCAATAGTTTTTTAATTACAAGAATACAAAATAGAAAGAAAAAAAATCTAAAAAGCTGACAAATTAATTAAAGGGGCGAAAACTTTTTTCCCATTTAATTTTACTACGAAGACCTTGAAAATTTTAGTAAATTGGACTGGACAAGATGCATGAGAAATAAACTACACAAAAATTGAGAAAACAGTTGATCGTTTATTCCAGAAAATATATAAATTTCACTTTATATTTGATAATATTTATTATGTATCAAGTACAAATAACATCACTAATTAAGATGTAGTAAGCATGTAAAATGTAGCATATATATATATATATATATATATATATATATATGATCCAAAACTCAAATTGCTCGTTGGCAGCTAATGTGGTCTAACGTAATTCTTAAATTATAGTCCTTCTATAAAAGAAGGAAACATACAAAAGCAAATGACTTGTTTTGTATCATGATATTCATGTATAATTTATAGTAACTTATTTTATTCCAAAAAAGTAATATAAATTTTCCAAGTACTGCAAATATAATTAATGATATGAGATCCTAAACCAGTTGATTAGTCAAACATTAATCACAATTTCCCAATAATTACTTGGTTAGTAATCATATATTAGCAGAATATGCATCAAATTAAATAAGAACATTATATATGCTACCTACTTACTATAAATTAATTTTCCATTACTATACAAATGATGTAAATATTAGGTGGATTAATTACTAAAAATGAATATCAGAGAAATTAGTCATATCTGATTTTTTTATTTTTATTTTGTGAATTTAATCTAATTTGTTATTACAAATTTTAAATTTCACCATTCTAGCCTTGATTTCTAGTTTAATAAGTATTTATATTTTAATATAAATCATTATCATGTCAAATATAATTTCGAGCATTAACCACACACACAGATATATATATATATATATATATTCATGTATTACTTGGAATTCATGGTTTTGATCATGTATTCTCTGTGTCCCATTGTAGTTGACTTATTTCTCATTTTTGTAGTCTCAAATTATAGTCCACTATCATGACCTTGAGAGTATTATTAATTATATATTTTTAGGAATTGACTGAAATGCATCTATTTAATATAATTTGCTAGCTATTAATAAAACTCATCTTTTTATATAATAATCTCATTATAATTAATTCTCTTTTCCCCATTTAATGCAAGCGGATAAAATGGAAAATATGTATGAAAAAAAAGAATTGATAGTTCAAATAAACCACATTTACATTTAGTGCGTTTTCTTATTTGTGTGAAATTTTGTGATTTTCCATTTTAGTGGACAACGGCAGTATGATGGCACCCATTTATCTTTCGATATTTTTCACCTTCGATTTAAACCATTATATTTTAAGTATTAGTATTTACATCAGTTTATGTCTTTACAGAAAAGATTTTAAAGATGGTTAGAGTGACCTTGCAATAATTATCGATAGCTGTTTCTTTTACATTTTCAGCATCCAGATTCAATATCCATTAATTCATCACCATTTGTTCAAAAAAGTAAAACTAATGAATAAACACAGATAAGATGAACTAGAAAGAGAACAAGATTTTATTCGACTCGATCTGGACTGAAATCAAAACCATAGTACTACTACAACAACAACAACGACAACGACGACAACAACAACAAGGACTCTGGAATTCTTGAAAGCGAAAAAACGGAAACGAAAGGGACTCGAAATGATGATAACAGGACTCATAGATGAGAGAAACAATGGTGTTAGAGCTTGAGGGTCAAATCCAGGCCCGATTCATCAACAATCTCTGGAGGCCAGTTGATAACCTGTTCAGCGCCGCCATTTCCAGGTCCAGTGTTTCTGCCAGAGCCCCGGGACCTGGGATGTGGACCATAAGCCCCGATCACATAGCCCTGATTGTTCACGTAAACCGCCCTGTAACTGGGCGGGCTGAGTCCCAGGTTCAGATTCAGGGGGGCCTGATATGGCACGTAAGAACCCTGGTAAGGGCTAACCCTGCTCTGCCCAGTATACAGGCTGCCGAACCCGAGCCAGCCCGTCGTACGAGCCGGATCAAACGCCACCCGGCCCATCTGAACCCCGGCGTGCTGCTGGGACGGATAGATGCCCGACAAAGCCAACCTGTTGAGATAATCATTCAAAGTGAGAAAGTTAGGTTGAGCAGGGTTGTAACCTGTCGGCGGCGGCGGAGGATGACCGCTCTCCGGAAAATCCTGGCCGTTCCTTTGGACGGTCCGCTGCATCTTGTGAGCATTCTGGTGGCCTCCCAGGGCCTGCTTGTTCGTAAAGGTCTTCTTGCAGTACCTGCACGAATACACCCCGTCCACCGGAAGGTCCTCCTCCATCGGCTGAGGAGCCTGCTCCGGCACGCCGGGGGGGGCGAGGGTGAGGTCGAGGCAAAGGGGCTCATTCTCAGCGGACTCGCTGCTCTCCTCCTCGTCGCTCTGGTATGGAACGTTCGCAATGCGGAGAGGATCCATGGATGCTAGAGAGAGAAAGTGGAGCGAGAAAGGGATTGCTTGAGGAAAATGAGGTGGTCTGGAAATGAGGAAGAGGCCTGAATTTATACAAGAAAGATTGTAATAATGTGGGAATTCATGAGTGAATGTAAATCGGATTGCATGGAGCCAAAATGGAAAAAATATGAACACCTTCTAAGCCACTGTTTAGGGCACTGAGCCCTAATGATTAAGAATATTGTGCTTACGACTATTTTTGTGCATATTTTTTTATCCCTAATTTAATCCTTTTTATTTGTTTTTCAGGTTTAAATTTGACTATTTTCATTTTGGGATGAGGTTTGAAAAAGGCACTACACAACACAATGCAGATTGCCTGCTAAATTAATATTGGATTATTCTCCAAATATTTTTCTACTTACTTTTTTTCATTCGAGTCATCATGTAATATTTTATGAGGTTGAAATTGTTGCTATCTCATTTGCATAATTAAGCAATTTTAGAAAGTAACCATTAATTTTAATTCATGATTATATTAATAATGTGGTTGGTGAAAATTGTAATGGGAAGTATATTTTTATTTGGGCATAAATCATTCAATTTGCAGCTAAATAGGAAATATATGTTTATGGCTTTTTCTCTTTTTTTCTTTTTTCCTTATAAATTCAACGAGTCAATATAGTAACTACTCTATCTCGCTACATTTGTGTCTCTACTATTTTTCATATTTGTTAGCTATTTTATATTGTTATACTCATGAGGTCCGTACTACTTTAGATTATAGTTAAAACATGTATTTGTATTAAGTTCGATTCTAGAATGTACTAATTATATATCTTTGTTAAATACATGTAAAGATTACTTTATTATATTTGTTTTATATGTCGCGCTACTTATTAGTTACTTTATATAGTATATATATATATATATATATATATTCATGTCGGATTGTTCGTACAACTTTTAGGTCATAGTTATAACATATATCTCTATTAAGTTTAGATTCGAAAACGTACTAACTAATTATGTCTTCATGCACATACATAATAAGTTGAACCCGTCCCCGGGAGCTTAGCACGTCAACTAAGGAGAGAGAATAATGCAATTCAGAGCTGTCTATATCATCGAATTCTCTCGTTGAATTGGGCTTGTAACAACATTTACACGTGTTAGCTCTGTTGACACTGTGCTAGTTTTATGATGTCGTGGATACTATTTATTATTTATATATTAGCTACTCTATATCGTTATATTCATGTCCGTACTACTTTGTACGTTACAATTATAGTGTACGTATATATGTTCGGATTCTTAAAATAACTTATCCTCGTAACATACTATATATATACCCATATTTTATTATTCTGTGGATAGTATTTAAATATCTGTTAGCTAGTTCATGTCTTTATATTCATGATTTATGTACTTTTGATTATAGTTAATTATTACACTGTAGTGTTAAACTCATATTAACTAAACTGTACTAATTATTTCCGTTTTAATATATATATATATATATATATATATATATATATAAAATATCCGTAACAATTTAGTTGGGATTCTAAAATTAACTAATTAATTATCTATCATGCACGTACGTGTACTGATTTTTATTTTGCTTGTTTGATTATTCTTATTTATTTGATATATATTAGCTACTCTATCGTAATATTCAAGTCCATAATATTTTATGCTATAGTTATATACGAAGTTCTAATGTACTAGTTATATATCTTAGTTACACACATATATATTTTACTTGTATTATTATATGTCGTGGATAATTTTTAATGTTTTTCTAATTACTTTATATAATTATATTTGCACTATTTTGATTGTTATATATAGTTATAACACATATATTATTTTTTTATTCTAAATGTACTTATATATCTTCATAACATATATATTTTTCCTAAAGGATTTCTTTTATTGTTGTTTAACATAGTTTTCTTTTCCTTTTTTTTTTTTAACTTTTTTAAAGTTGGGTTATTTTAGTAATAATAAAATTTATATAATCTGAATTCATTTTATAGAATCCATACGACGCATAAATAGAAAGTACTAGTCAATCTCATGTAAATATAAGAACTAGATTACATATTGCATTTGAATGCCATTACCATGATTTATTTATTTTTTTTATCCTAAAAATAAGATTACATTGATATTCGGTCGTTTTAGTTTTCGCAGATTTTTATATTATCTCTCTCCGATTCCAATTAATTAATTAATTAATATATATGTTTTTGGAGTTTTTGCAAAAAATAAATAAAATAAAAATAATAATAACACACTCATAAACCCTCCCTCCCCCATCTCTCTCTCTCTCTCTCTCTCTCTCTCTGCATAGTAATCTTTATTTTTATTTACCATTAAAACACTCACTTTCCCTTTAAACTTGCATTTGCACTTATATTAAATCCACGTTTATAGCATACCATTTTGTGTTGAAAAAACTGTAAGAATATGATAAATTTCAATATACATGAAAACTTTAATACATGCTTTAAGTTAAACTAGTAATCGCACCCGCGCGATGCGCAGTTTGTGATATAATATTAGTAAATATTAATTATTTCATAATATAGTGTAAGTAATTTTAGTATATAAAAGACAATATAATATTTAATAACTAAGAAAGTATAAATTTGCTTAAGATAATTCAAAAATTCACAACAATATATTGATATTATGCACATCCAATTTACTAATCTATGATTAATACTAAAAATAAAAGTATCAATATCATGATATTCAAATCAAAATATATAGAAACATTACACAATAAAATTAGAAATTTTACGTAGGAACTTGATGTAAGTAAACATCGTCAATTATGTATTTTCAACCTTTTATTTTTCAAAATAAGTTGAATTAGAATATTTTTATTAATATCGCTTAACATTTAAGATGACGGATAATTATTCCTTTATAATTATCACATAAATTAATTGATATAGCACAACATTGATCATTATAATTTAAGCTCAACACATAATCAAAATGTAGCAGTAGTCTACGATCATGATGATGACAATATAATTAGAAACTAAGCATATAATTTAAATAACCAGGTGAGCCATATAAATTCAAAACGTAATTTAAAAATATTTAAGATGACATATATTTCAGACTAAATACAAATTATATATACATATATGTATATACACACATCTTTAATAGTGTTATATTTATTTATTAATTTATATTATTATGGTATAAATTATCCCATGCAAATTAATATTTATTATTGAAATTATTGTTTGGATATCTATTGTTGATTTTTAATAAATTATTCAATAAAGATTAATTTAATTATGATCGATAAAATGAGAATAAATTAATACAATATTTATGTTATTAGATCAAATGGATTAAATATTAAAAAATGTAAAATAAAAAAATTTGTTGATGGGACACTTACAAATATTAATTTAAAAAATACTTAGAAAGACATATAATTTCACACTAAAAACATTATATATATACATATATGTATATATACACATCTTTAATAGTGTTACACTTATTTATAAATTATATTTATATTAAATATGATACAATTATCCCCAAAAAAATTAATATGAGTTAGTCTCCTGTGCAACTGGTGCACATACAATTCGGGTCGGGTCCGGGTTGACCCGGATCGGCGCACTTTTATTTATTTTATTTTTTTTGAATTTTTTTTTTCGCTTTAGGTTGTTACCTTTATGTTATATGCTTGTGACTTTTGTGTTATATAAGTGTGACATTTATGTATAAATGTAGTTTTTTTATATACTCTAACTTAAAAAAAAAATGAAGAATTTTAGCAAAATTTGTACATATTTACGTTTATGTAATATTAGCTGCACATATATTCATCCTTAAAATGCACTGAATTTTGAAAATTTCAAATTTTTTTCAAAGTTATGGATTATAAAGGTCATAATATTTGTATATAAAGGTCACAAGAATTGTACATAAAGGTTACAACAATACAACATAAAAGTCTTAATCTGAAGCGAAAAAACCTGAAAATCTTAATTTTTTCCTAAGTTACTGAACATAAAGGTCATAACATTTATATATAAAGATCACACTTATATAACGTAAAGGTCACATCCTTACAACATAAAGGTAACAGCCTGAAGCGAAAAAAAAAAAAATTCAGGTGCGCTAATCCGGGTCGGGTCGCCCCAGTTGCACCAATCCAGATTCGTGCACCTGGTGCACAGCAGCATTTGCCAATTAATATTTATTATTGAAATTATTGTTTGAACATTATCTATTATTAGTATATAAAAAATTATTCAATAAGAAATAACTTAATTAGTATTAATAAAATAAGAATAAACTAATACAATATATATTAGAAATTAAATGGATTAAATAATAAAAAATGTAAAATAAAAATATTGTGGATGTGACACTTTTTTGTTGAGAAAATAGTTTTCTGTAAATATTCCTAACTTCTCCTCTATTATTATAGTATAGAAATATATAGAAAAATTTATTTATTTTCTTTTTCTTTTGAGTTTCTATACAATAAATATAAAATTAAATGTATTAAATATTAATATTTATGTATTTGACAAAATTTAAAATAAAAGTTATTAATGATTTCTTAAAATGAAAATATTTAATAAATGAACCATTTATTGTAGCTATTTTTGATAGAATATTATATAAATAGATAGATATATCCCACACCGAATTCTTAATTAGGTTTTTTATCCACGTTAATTTCTCAAACAAACTTTTTTTTATTTATTTCTGGTACAAACGCCTTTATTTGTCTTCTGCATGCTATATGTTTTGTATATCACCACAAAACCAGAACATAGAAGTTCTTGCAATGTGACCATAATAATCCACTACACTGATAATGGCTTCATAAAATAAAAACTAACACAAATAATACCCACAGGATGAAATAAAACGAAAACAAAAACTTAAGCTAATAAATCGACTTGCTTTTTCTCCATTATTTTTCTCCTGTTTTCTTCATCCAGGGCCCTTCATTATGACCTCTTTCTTGAAAAGAATCACTTTTTGTTGGTTAAAATAGCTGTTGAAGCTAGTAAATCCTCTCTGCTGTAGAAACGGCGCGCAAGAAGACAACGATAACTGTGATGTTATCTTTGCTGCCTCGTTCAGCAGCTTCAGTGGCTAGCCTCTTCGAACACATTCCAGGCTCTTTAACAGTGTCTTTGATTATGCTTACAACATCTGCATTGCTCATAACATCCCACAATCCATCACTAGCCATGACCTGAAAATTGTTATACTCATTTAAGTGTTTAGCTTTCACAGAAAAGTACGCGATATTCTTTATGCCTATGCTTTGCATTCATGGCAAGTATTCACATCTGATCCTATGGGAACTTACTATATATTCGTCATCAGCTGATAGTAGAGTTTCAGTTATTTCAGGTTCTGCAGTCACAAAAGGCTTTAGATCATCATCACCAATGGACCGTGTCACCTATGGAGAGAAAATGCAAATCAACGTGCATATAGTGATGAAGATCATTAACGTTAGCTTTCCGTTAATTTGGTCAGATGATATACGCTTTTAAATTTAATAAAGCAAGTGGAAGTTGAAGAAAGAACCTGGAGAGCAGCAGGACCAATCCGCCACGTATCAACTTGCCATTTGACCTGGCCACCTGCACCTACAACGCGCTCTCTCTCCTCAAGACAACTTGCCACGTGATCCTACTTCATTAAGGTCATTTAGTTGGTAAATCGTGTAATACCATGCAAAATACAGACGAAAATAAGAAGTAAATCCAAGGGAGGACAGCACTTGGAAGCATCTAGTAGATAAGTTTAACATGCAAATAGTACTAAATTTTAATCTTACCGTGCTTAAAGCATAAGGCTTTCCTCCTCGACATATAATTGTTCTGCAATCACCAGCATTAGCAACAAAAAGTTTGTTTTTTACTATTAAAGAAGTGATTGCAGTACAGCCAGGATGCGAGTCCTTCTGTATAAGTCCCTTGGATCTCCGATGAGAATTTAGTTCATTCCTAAAGGCAATATCAGTTTTTACGAATGCTTCTAGTAATGCTTGAGATGGACTGCACACATGCAAAAGATTTATTTAAGTTTCTTTATTAGTACTCAGTTATTCAGTAAAGTGAATCTAAATGCAGAACCCAACACAACGATAGGTAAGGTTTGACCTGGTCACAGAAACCAGAGTTCGCAAACATGCAGGTAAGGCCCCAGCTGAAAACTCAGCGGCTGCAGAACCTGCATCATGATATGAGAGTTTATAGTTTAACATCACAAGTATTTCCATAATAGCTTATCGTTGTCACAATCGTAAGACACTATGCAATATTATACAACCAAAATCTTTCAACAAAAAAACTGCTTTTCTTCTTCCCTTACTATTCAACCCTGAGAAAAGGCAGAAACATAGATAGTTCCACTAAAGAGCAATTTTCTATACTCAATAGCTCATTAACATTCCTAAAGATAGAAAAAAAAAAAAGAAAAAAATTCTCAAGTATACAACCGCACAAAGTGGCAGCAAGCAGACTATAGATCTTCACATACCTCGATGACCATCCAGAATACCGAATAAATGGATATCATCAGCATTGCAAAAATTAGGTATCATGAAGTGTGTATCCTCCATCGTTTCCCTCCTCCCACAAGTTGAAAAGGAACCCCAAGACAGCACTGGACGATAAACCATGACCTCATCTGCAGAGAGCCATGTGGGTGCAACACTCTCAGAGGATAGATAACTACTTTTGTGAAAATCCTGGCCACTAGTAAACCAATTTACAGGCTCTTGATAACTAGGAAAATTAGTTGTATCCACATGGTCACATGATACAGCAGAATTGGTAAAGATATCTCCTTTTGGATCTTCTTTATTTGTACATTCGGAGATAAAATTGAGTTCCAAAACTATATCACTGAAAGATGGTCTCTTTTGAGGATCTGCATCCCAACATCTCGTTATTAGAGAGAGCAAACTGGTTGATGCACCGGACTCTGGACCAGCAAGAACAGGTCGCAGTCCTTCAGACACCACAGCTGCTGTAAGTTGTTGTTCTGTGTAGTTCATTTCCAAAACTGTATGGGCCTACCATCAGTATTTGTAATGAAACAGCCAATAAGTTTGACAATGAACTAGTAATTCAATTATTTCAGAATCTGATTAATGATTCTGCCAAAGAAGCTAAAACAAGACATGACATGAAGCTTATTACACACCATATTTACCCCTCAAAGAAAAAGTAGGGGAGTTTCGGAGAACTAAAACAAGGCTTTTTTGTGAAATAAATGTCTAAAACAGGCTGGTAGGGATTCCAAGAACAACATCTACAACTGGTAAATGTTATTAAAAAGAAACAGGCCTACCTTGATTTTACGTATCTCTTAAACAACCACCAAAAAGTAAATTGAAAACAGGCATGCAATGCACTAATTAGTTAACTTTAGGGTCTCTTAGGAAAAAGAAAAATCAGAAAAGGGAAACATATAGATAGAACTCCTCCCTATATTATCCCATCCTTTAACTATAATCCATCATCATTCATTACAATATACATGAAACACCAAAGGCAAGGACAGAGAGTAAGAAGAAAAGGAACCTGTGCCTCTGCTCGAAGATCTGTATATGGAACTACACCAGTAAGAAGCTCACTGCAAAAAAAGCAAATTCAAACTTACAGTCAATATGGTCATCAGTAGTTAGTACTAAGTAGAAATATAGACTTTTCATTAACTCAAAAATGAAATGTTAAAATTGAGTCTGGAGATTGTATCAATGAAAAATAGAGCAAAGATCAACTTATTTCCATAACTTATTCAAGTTTTGTTGTCTTCTGATATAATGAAATGCATTATTGTATTTAGACAGTCAATGACTAGTATCTAACTCCAATACTAAAACAGCACAGACTAAACAGTGGTAATATAATTGAAACCACATCTTTGGAACTTCATTCCAAATCAGATACTAACTAAATTTAGCATACTTGTGTCTAAGAATGACTTTCACTATTTTCATGTCTATGAAAAATATGAATCAATTATAGCCAGTCCTTACTTAACAGTCACTCCAAAACTATAGACATCTGATTTTTCGGTATGAACCTCTTTCCTCAGTACTTCAGGCGCCATATAAATAAGTGTGCCAACCATATTCTTTTTATGGAAACCACCAGTTGGTTTTCCAGAGGATTTCCAGTTCTTGATAGAAACTTGTTTAAGATCTTTCTTGTATTCTGCCAAACCAAAGTCTGCTAGGTGTGGTTGAAGATTCTCATTTAGCTGCATCACATTGGTGACTTAACTATCAGACCAGTCAAAACAAAAGGCTTTAAGCACAACTTGAAGGGAAAAATGAATAGATTTAAGGGAAACTTGGATGCATATATATGTGACAACTAAGAATATTGAAGATATTACGAGAATATTTGCTGGTTTCACATCCCTATGTACAATCCCAAGGCTATGCAGATATAGAAGAGCTTTTGCTGCAAATAGAAAGCATGAGCAATGTGAATGTGACAGTTCAAATACCTCACAACACAAAATGGAACAATAAGAATGATAAATAAAATAACAAATTATAGTTCAGTACCAACCAATCACACTAAAAATAGGAGTTGTTCTGAAGGATTTAGAAATAATAATAGATATATTAAATATCATATGAAGTACCAAAAAACCAAAGTTCATAGATGATCAACATATAACTAGGGACAATAATAAAAAGCATGTATATGATCTACGTGTATAGCCAAACAATGAGGTCTATGGGCATGGTGCAACGACGTTGTATGATAGTTGCTTGCTGAAGAAAAAGGCAATGTGATGATGTAATAAAAACCAATAAAAGCGAATTTCAGGAGACACTACTCCATGGCCCACATTCTCATTTAATGAGCAAAGCCAGTATCTCATTATGACACGTTCAGCATGTGAACTTTTAAGGATGCCAATCTACCACGTGGTTTCAAAACATCCCATAATTACACTTCCATTAATGAAACTATTTTTCTCTCCAAGATTGTCACTTTAAGCACAAACTGATTTTCAGCACCAAGTCCAACCCATTGCAACCTCTACGATACAAAGAACCAAAGAATTTTTGAAAAGTTCAAGTTCTCAATAAGCGATCTCTAGTTTGAAACTGACATTTTAACCAAAAATTACATGGTGCATACCTTGAAATACTCTTGATACTCATTTAAAAGAGTAACTCGAGTTTTTGCACTTGCATGAATTTTTCATGCTGAGGTATCTCAAAGGTGCTTTGTCTTTTTATCTACTACAATCTCCATGTACAAATATTGTACTTGAGCAACAGAGATTATGAAGTGAAACAACAAATGGCCTTGACAAGGGGGTGAATTTCACCTGTTTTCTATTGTTAGGGCAGAAATATGAAGGAAATATTCTCAATCCGAATTGTTCTGCAAACTATTCACCTTTAATAATTTATAGTCCTCCAGCCCATAATGGTGTAGCGTAGTTTTTCTTTTCTACGTCAGCAAAAACAATAAAAAACCTTAAATGAGCATACGTCTTATCTATGATTTACTTTAGATGTGTGGATCAATTTATGTTTACTTGCATGGTTCAGTCACAATTATGAACTTTACCATATTGCAAAAGAATGATTTTCAGAAACATTATTCCTTATCTGAAGTCTTAAACTACATACAAAGTTGATGTCATGAATATATTATGTGGGTTTTTAGGACAAGAGAGGACAGATTAAATATGTAATAACAGCCAAGAAATGCAATTCAGTTACAGCCAATGTATTCATTCCATCATAATCAACCACATAACAAATTCAGACTTTCAGAAGCGTCGCACATACGTCTTACCTAATTCAGTAGTGACTTCAATCACTTGGCCGATGCTCAGACTATATTCTTCCACGTGCAGTTTCTGTCCGAGGCTTCCAGCCTCATATAATTCAAAGAAAAATACATAGTTTGGCGGCCTAGCATGTGCCGCCACCAACTTTGATATTCCCGGGTGATCCAACTTGCTTCAGCAACCACATACCACACAGAAAAGGGAAGATATATTCAAAACATGTCAAAAAGAATTACACACACAAACAACAATGGCTTCGTAAACACAACTAAATTCCCAAACCACAATGCATTAATTAATAATCAAAATAGAATACCAAAAGATCAAACATAACAACTCATTAAACAAAACCACAGGTAAAATTCTCTGACTCCAACCACTGCTATTCTTCCTAAAAAAATCAAAATCGAAAACACTCATGAAAACGAAAAGAAATTAACCAGAGTAACTGCAGCTCTCTGTGGAACTTATCGAGATCATCACAGGTAGATAGAGTTGGCTTTTTGACGGCCACTTTTTTCCCAGCTAGCATGCCTTGGTACACCGTGCTCTCTGCACCTGCATTGTTCACACACAGAAAAAATGAAGATTAAGGACAAAACAGAGCTTATCGAAACATGAATTGCAGAAAAATCATAACCGTACCTTTGGCAATTGGGGAAGAAACTGAATAGGAAGAAGGATGGAGATGGAGAGGGATTGTTTGGCTGTGGCAACAACCCCTGAAACAAGTGTTTGGTTCCAAAATTTCCACAACCATTTTCTTCACGGGTCAACCAATCAGAGCTTACAGTTGCTAGAGAATTTCAATGGAAGGGGTGAGGGTTGGAGAAGATGATTTTCGTTTGGTGTTTTGTTCATCAAAATTTATACAGAAAGTCGACGCATGTGATTATAACTCTTTTTTCCTTTTAAATCTTCAAAATCATGGTCCAATTCTGGGCTCATGCTGATTTCGGGCCTAAGATGATGGGCCTACTCGAACCGATGGGATAGATAAGCCCAAATAAAGATTATGTTGGCCCAATAGGTAGTCCTACTAGACCAACCAATAACCGGGAAAATTCTTAACGGCTAAGCAAAGGAGAAAAAAGAGAAACAGAAGATTCAAGAACAGAAAACAACACTGCCTAACAGAATAAACGAGTAAATTGTAAACTTTTGGGGTAAATTCACAATCTCTATGAAACCGAAGAACATGAATAAGAATCTGTTTTACTTTGCTTTGATTTCGGCGGTGTTTGCCGTGAGTTGTAAGATTGGATTTTGCTCTGAATCGCCGGAGCGGCTGGGAAATATGAAGGTTGGTGGGCCGCGCAATATTATCCAAAACAATGGTGAGATCGAGAGTCTCGGCCGATTTGCTGTTCAACAGCATAATGCCAATCAGGTTAACTTTGTTCTTTTTCTTTTTCCCTTTGATTTCGCGTCTGTTTTTAATTTCTTTGTTTGATATTTTTTGGAAGACTGTGGAAAACGAAAACCCTAGTTTTGGTATGTGATATAGGTAGATGATCAAATTGTGATTGAATCCAACTGCGAATGGGAAATTTTGGTTTGGATTAGGTTGGTGTTTTCAAGTGATCATTATAGCATGATTGTTCAGTTGATCTTTTTATTTGATGTCTTCATTGCCAAAAGGGATTTCAATCTGAAAATGAAAGACATGATTTGCTGTTGAAGTATCAAATTTTATTGTTTTTATGGATTAAAACTTGATTTCTGTTGGATTCTTATCAACAGAAAAAAGGAACTTGATTACTGATAGTTGAGACCACATTTGTTGTTAAAGAGGAGTTTGATTTTCTGAAAGGATTACAGCTTGATTACTTTTAGTTCTTCTTAAAAGAAGTAAAAATCAAAACTTGATGACGGTCCTGACAGTTAAATAGAGCTAATAATGTGGATATTCAAGAAGGGAAATGAGGAATTCGAGCCCGATTTTAGCAAACCCTTTGTGGTTCACAATAGCATCTCACTGTGTACATGTAAATCGTGCAGAACTCGTTTCTTGAGTTTTCAAGAATAGTGAAGGCCAAAGAACAGGTAGTAGCTGGTAAATTGTACCATCTTACACTGGAGGCAATTGATGGGGGTAAGAAGAAGATATATGAAGCTAAAGTGTGGGTGAAGCCATGGATGGATTTCAAGCAGCTCCAAGATTTTAAGCAGGTTAATGATAACCCTTTGTACACGTCTTCAGAACTTGGTGTTAAGCATGGTAAGAGGCTTGTTGTATTGAACTACATACATTCCTCGTCATTGTAACTTTCAAGTATCTTCTGCTTCTTGATGATGAAGAAGAAATCGTCGTATTAGAGTAGACTCAACCAATTTCTAGAGGCCATTCTTGCTTGTTCAACATATACATTTTTTATATTTCTTATCATCAATTCTTAGTGAAGTTATATCCTTTATCAACTGAGCCACTCTGTGGATTGCAGGTCATTGAGGATTCCGTTTCGCTGGAGTTGTAGAGGTCAGCAAAGAGAATTCAATACTATGGTAAGCAAGTGGTGAATTGAACTGATATATGGATGAGGAAGCTTTATGTAAGAAAACTTGATGTATATATACATGTTTATATGTCATAGATGTGCGAAAGGATTGCCTTTTTTATGATGTACACTATGTTGGTGCATAACTTAATGTTTACATTTGCATATTGTTTAATTTCCTGATTGGTTTGCCCATAATCAGACAAAATCAAGGCTTATAACTCGTTGGTCTCTTGCTGTTAGATGATGAAAATGGATGCACTGAGTTGGGTATTTCATCGAACACATTATGTGCATGGTTTATGAATCAAAGCCCATATATATGTCCATTTAAGCAAAGCCCATATACATGTCCATTTAAGCTAAGCCCAAATACAATCCGGGCCAACTTATATCCCTACTATTCATCATGCTTCTTTTGGGCCTGAGTTCGATGTACAAGCCCATAAAAAGGGACCCATTTAATGAGCTGATCTTATACAAACTTTTGCAGTTTTGCATACAAATGGAATCGGGTCCCTAAAGAAAGATTATTTTCTAAACTGGCCCAAGTTTGAGATATTTACTGATTAATTTAAATCATTTGGAGTTAGATTATATGTTAATGCATTTGTCAAAAAAATGTGAGACGATATTACGGATATAATTATATAAAAATAAAACTCACTCACAAACACATTCACGGATCAATCTCTAGTTTGTGGATTATGAACTTCGATTTGAACTATTTCAAAAAATTAAAATTGGATCGGTAAATATTTGTTAAAGATGAATCCAACAGAAACACTTTATTGGAATTAATCATGAAATTATCCAATATAAGACATGTATTATCCATGAGGTAACGAAAATATGTTGAATCTGAGTTTGACAGGGAGTTGGCGAAATAGGAAAATTGACACTAATTATTATAACATTGAAAAACATGAATAAGTGTTGGCAACTGTTGAAGTGACGACTCCTAAATAATCATGTGCAAATGCTGTCTTTTTTAGATTACATCATCTTGCTTTATTTATCTATTTATTTATGTGTATCATTGTATGTACGATATAATGATAATTTCATATTTTATTGCAATTATAAAGCTTTTATAAAGCTGTAATAATTAATTAATGGAAGTCCCTTTTCTGCTAACCCTCTTCCACTTTCTCTTCTCCTTAATGCCCAAGGTTTAGATAATGGGATCCCATATTTTAATACCAAATGGTATTAAGGCAACATTAAACGTTTTGTTGGAACACAAATTATTTGAGATCTTTCATATTGTCATTATTTAAAATGTCAATTTGATGTTACATTGAATTTGGATCATCTTATTTTATGCATGGGCTCTTCTAAATAAGCTTAATTCTAACAAGATTTATTAGAATTTTCATTTTTTTTTCCTCTTCTTCTTCAATTGGAAAAGGTATTCAAGATCTTGGAGAGATTATAGGTTCAAATTATTAAATCAATGTGCATTAGTATCATTAACAACATGAAAATCAATTTGCATAATTTGGACAGATCAAGAATGATTAATTAATAAGATAGTGGGAGAGGACTAAATGTTGATTATGATGTGTCATTGATTAATTAGTACTGTCTCTAAGGCAACATTACAAACGCAAAAGGGTGTTATATATAATTGATTAATTAATTAAGAGTGGTTGTGAACTTGTGATTGGCAATTACAACAATATGATTTAAATGTGTATAATACAAAGTTATGTGGAGAATCGATAGTGCATGATTAATGGTCGGATTTAGTGGCTTCTATGCAAGATTAATATATCCACAAAATTGAAATAAATTCGTTTTTGTCCACCTTAAAATTAATATTGATGCAATTTGAAGCTATAATTTAATTGGATCTTTATGACTTTCTATCCATAAAATCGATCTTAGGCTGACCTCACAAAATAAAATCAAGAAAGTTCATTGTCTTCATTGGAATTCAAAATTTTATAACATTGCAGTATTCCTCCTAAATATTCATATAAGCCTATTTAATTAATTAGAATCATAATAAATAATCCCATTTTATCATTAAGAGGAACAGAACCATAATTTTGGTATGGGGGTGATCAGATCGAAATACAAATGGTGAAATATATAACTTTATATTCTAATTTTCAGGACAAAAAATTATTTAAGAGATAATTAATTGATGAATTATTCAAAATGGAATAAAAGTTTAAAACTTATTTAATTTACATAATTAAAATGATATTACTAAACTTGTTGGGGTCAGTTGAGTTCATAATGAACATATAATATTTATTTTAATGGGACAAAGCTTATAAATATATATACATGCACTAAATGAAATTTATAAAAGTTGAGGTGGAATATATAGTGCCACATTTAACTCACGTATATGTACATTGAAAGGGAACAACTATATATATAAATCAACCATTAAATTTATGTTTTCACAAATGTGAAATATTTAATTCTTGTTAGAACTATATATGAAAAGTACTATTGATGTGGTAAAATTAAAATTGGTGTGGCCTTACATATCATCATTACCGACAATTTTAGTATAAATTCTTACTAATTATTTCAATTTAAAGGTGCATGTGTGGGTAATAGTATATGTTGGGTATCCGAGCAAGATTCGCATTAAACCAGTTGGTGTTTCCCACTTGAAACACAAGGACTAGATTTTGATTCTTTTTTTTTTTTCTCTCTATATTTTGTTTAATTTATTGTGAATTGCCTTTTAGATGATTCAATAAAACAAAATAGTAGGCTGCTTGAAAGTAGCAATCATTAACATCACAGTACTATTTGTGTTGTGGATCGATACTTATTGTGAAACTCATCATATATGTCTATCCCCTATGGATCAAATTTTGAGATTATTAATTTCTTGTGAATCTATATCTATATCTATATATATATAATAACAGAAGTCCCTTTTGAAAATACTTATTAAAATAAATACAAAATAATTGATAATTTCAATAACTGCTTCATTAATTCTTTCAAATGTTTTCACAAAAACTTCTTATCCAAATAACTGTATTTTATATATTTTCCAAAATTAAATGCAATTAATACTCATATTAGCAGCATCTATTTTTTAGAATCAAATGTTTTCACAAAAAACTTTTGAAAATACTTATTAAAATAAGTACAAAATAAATGATAATTTCAATAACTGTTTCATTAATACTTTCAAATGTTTTCACAAAAAACAAATAATCTCAATAACTGTATTTATATATTTTCCATTAAATGCAATTGATACTCATATTAGCAGCATCAATTTTTTAGAATCAAATGTTTTCGCAAAAAGCTTTTTATCCAAATAACTGTATTTTAGATATTTTTCAAAAAGAAATGCATGGAAATTAATCAATAAATTAATACTAATTGATTGATTCACAAAGTCATCAAATTCATCATATAATTACTTGAATGTGAATTATGAATATTCATGACATTTAATTTGTAACACCCCCTTCTAGTGGGGTTATTACCTCTATTAAAACATACATTTACGACATAAAACTTCTTTTTAAAAGTTTGTAAAATTCTTTTGAATAACAGCGGAAATAATTATTTATTTAAACATGCTAGATATTTTAGTTCTATCAAAAGTATTTGGAAATCAAAAGTTAGCACTTAATATAACGTGAAACAAAGCATTAAACTTATGAAAAGTACTAAACCAATTCCGAGGTTCCGTCGTCACCACCAATCACCCTTCAGTGCTGCTACCTCATCACATAACCTTTGACTTGATGATCTGCAGTATGAGGTAAATACTATAAGTGAAACGCTTAGTAAGCACATCATCTAATCTCACAAAACATTTTTCTTTGCAACTTTTAAAGAAAACTGGAAACATCAACTAATCAAATCAATATAGTTGTATTCTTGAAAATAATATACTATTATATTTGAAAATAATATACTGAGGCCCTGACATGGTACCAATGCGCGCAACTCCGAAGAATCCGGGGTAGCTAGCCACCGAATCCAAGCGGAGCAACTGATAACTGTAGGGCGGTCTGGGAGCCCTTAACTTCTTCCTGTGGGCGGTCTGAGAGCCCGGTAGCAGTCTCTAAAATATATAAAATAATACTATATACATATACATACTTTCTCAAAATATACTTTCTTAATTCATACATAACATGACTCACTAGCATCTTGTACATGATCAAATACACAAAAGCACATCACTTAACAAATCATTAAAGCATACTCACATAACACAACACAACACAACATATAGGTAAAAATGACATCAATAATAAACAAATAATTTGGAACTACTCATACTGCAGGTGAGAGATGTACTTACCTGATACTCCAAAAGCTTACTATCTCAAACTCTTAAACACGTACTAAGCTTTCTCAATCGAATCTAAATCATAAAAATCATTAACAAAATATAATTAGGATTTTACCATCTATTACTAACATCATTAAAACCAATTTATGTCTGTTCGCATGTAAAGTTTTCTTTTAATTAATCTCAATTGCTACGTACATTCCACATGTATCAATTTATACTTATTGTACTCCTGTATCATAATCCAAATGTCCTAAATTAACTAATGTGTAATTAATCAAACCAGAGAACCATAAGAATCACGATTATGCTGCAAATTAAATATATGACTCTCAATTATCTACTACACTTAACAAAAATACTTATTTTATTGAATTAATTCTTTACTTCTAATAAATATGGGGAGGACAGAGGCGAATAGTTCAAAACACTTAATACATAATTATGCAAAACACTTATTTAAATCACTATCCAATTATACATAATTAATTCTTTCCTTAATGCATTTAACATGATATAGAGAAATTTCTAAACTATATTGATTTACAACAAGCTTTATATATATATATATATATATATATCCACTTAAATATTAAAGAGTTGACTTAACTCATATTCTGTATTTTAAAACTTGATTATGAAATTAAAAGTAGTAATCATATTATCTTATCGATTAACCCAATAACTAATCTAACACATAATAATCTGATACCCTTGATTTAAAAGATGTAATTATGTTCCTGTACAAATTAACAACAAAGCACTTAATTAATTAATTTGGACTATCATTTAATTTCTTAAATCATACTTATGGGTTCAAATCCCAGTACCTATCAATTCACGAGGACTTGAATTCGTATACTTCAATTTTCACATTCATTATTAATATATATATATATATATATATATATATATTGATAAAACTAAGAAATCTATTAATAAACTAGGCAATCTGATACTACCCTAAATCCATATACTTATATTATTATCAAAAATTCAAGTCATATACATTCTTATTGAGATTCCCCACCAATGCAAAGTCATCCCCAGTAATTAACCCCTGTTCACATTACCTGGGTTACTGCTCAAAATCTCCTGGAATTTATCAAAGTGATTTTCTCCCTTTTTCCTCTTCTTGGCTGCGGTTTTCTCCTAATTCCGTTTTCTCTCCCTTTAGATATGTATACGTGATATATATATATATATATACACACACAGATATTGAGTTAACCTAAAACTTACAAGTCTGGAGGTGGGGATTCTCAAATCTCTTAGAAGCAGCGTGGATTCCATGTATTTCTCAACAACCCTTTCAATTTTCCTTATCTCAACTAATAATAAAAGTAAAATTTTAAAATCTTTTACATGTGATCTAATATGATATAGTTATCCATTAATTAATTAGAGTCTCATTCATACATAATATGGTATTTGGATCACCACATAAATAATATCACTACAACTCATAATAATATCACTATAATTAAATTTCTAGTCTGAAATTTCTAGTCTGAAATTTGATGATAGAGATTATGTAAAAATTTGGGGTATTACATAATTCCATTTAAAGAAATCAAACTCTATTACTTCTATATAAGAGTAAGAAAAATTAAAGATCAGATCAAACGAAATACAGACAATTACAATTATATTGGTGAAGTGAAAGTAAATGCAATTAATACTCATATTAGCGGCATCTATTTTTTACAAACCACAAGCAATCCCTTCAGCATTAGATCGTATAAGAATAAGAATTAATTTGACTTGAAAGTGGAAATAACTCCACTATCCACCACTTACACATTTCATGGTGGAAATAACTGCATTTCATAACTGCACTTCCCCATGTTTCATTCATAACTGCACTTTCCCATGTTTCATTCACTTCCATACATGACCAATTAAGCAGATATAAAATTAAACATAGCCAAATTCATATTCACACACTCATTCACTCTCTGAAGGTTGCTGCACAATACATTTTATGCATATTTACTTACATTTTTCATTTTCATCACTTGGCTAAGTAAGAAATTTGTTTATCAGCATTGGAGAACAAGCATCATCAGCATTGGAGAACAAGCAGCAACGAAAATGGGAGTATTCAACCAAATCAAGGACATGAATCCTTCAAAAACTACATGGGCTTTGCGTGTCAGGCTGGTGCGACTATATCAAGTGCCTGTCATAGGAAAGAAGGAAGAAATTTTCAGAATGGATGCAGTCTTCCACGACAAACAAGTAAGTAGTCACTTTTTCAAATGTATACGAAATTGAGTGTAATATTATTGTTAAGCACTTGCCAATTATTATACACATACCACATAATGTAATCATGTTTCATGAATAATCCAGCCACATTACATGTGCCAACTTATTGTCTACATATGAATGAAGACACATAAAACATACATTCTTTACAAACATATTAAGAAATTTCATATTATTTCTCACATTCACTCTTTTTTAATTGGTTTACATAATGCAGGGCGACAAAATTCATGCTACAATAAAACGATCATTGATGGATAAGTTCGTTGGTGTGTTAAAAGAGGGTCATCTATTTGCTGTTAGAGACTTCTTTGTAGCACCAAACAATATGAAGTATAAGACGACCAACAACTACTACAACATAATATTTTACAAGAAAACTTATGTGTTCGAGTTTTTTGATGATGCGTTCCCAATATCTACTTACCAACCCAAACAATTCAAGGATATATTGGCCGCTGAAAATGTGAATGAAAATCTGCTTTTTAGTATGTTGTTTTTTATATTTTTCAAAACTAATCTTAATACTTCAATGACTAATATTCTGTTTTTTTTTTTTTTAGATATGATTGGAAGATTAATGGATTCAAATATCATTGGTTTGACTGCTCCTACCAAAAGGATTGATATTCAACTTGAAGACTTTGAGTAAGATCTTAAATTTTATAATTTACAACTATCTCTAACATATGTCCTAACCACTATGAAATATAATGTAAAGGCAAAACCGTATATGGTGCACATTGTGGGAAGAGTATGCTGAACAAATTCTGCCACATCTTGAGGACATCAAAAAGGAAACACAATTGTGGTTATTCAAATGTGTAGGGCCAAGAAAATGGAACGTACGATTTGTTATGTATATAACTTATAATTCCATACACTTACATTTACCTTATCCTAAATGAGGTTGACAATTTAAAATATGCAGACGGAGTCAAGGTTTCAAACACTTTTAATGCAACAGAATTGATTATAAATGGACAGGATGGTGTATTCGCTGAATTCAGGAAAAGGTATTCGACGATACATTGATTTATCACTTATATTTCACAATAAACTTATTACTTTATAAAGTTATTGTTATAATTCTTATAAAGTACTCATTTATTAGAATGAATGAAAATTTTGTTGGTCCCAAAACAATAAGCACAAGATCTTATTCAGAAAATTCCAGCTTTGATGAGTTCTCCAATGGAAATGCAAATGTGAAAAATATTAAACAATTAAGTGAATTGAAAGAGGTAAAACTTACATACCTTTTTATTCACTGTATTCAGCCATCTTTATACCACTGATTCACTTTTTTTTTTCTTCTTATTATTATGACAGGCTAGAGCATATTGGGTTTACTGTACAATTGCTGACATCGAAACGGAGGAGAGTGTTGCTACTTTGGATGTAAGAAATGTTCTAAAAAATTAGAAGGTGATGGAGATAACTTATACTGCTCAAAATGTCAAAAACATGGTGTTACTGGTCAATATCAGGATGTCATGGCTGAAACGTATCAGTGAATTGCACGCGTCGTATCTAGGATTACAGTATCCACTACTATTCCTTATGGAGAACACGAATTCAGAGAAGACATTCCATTTTTGAATATGAGATGTAACAACTCCAGAGGCAGAAAAAACGTAAGTCTTAGAGAGTATTTTGCCTTCAGATTGCACGAGAGAATATGAGAGGTTTCTCTAATACTTTATGCAAGAAGATTGACACAACAATTCGTGGTTGACACATATACCATGATTGAGTCCTCAAGATTGTTGTACATTCGAACTCATCAGAAACAACTGAGGTGTGAGATGAACAGTGGCCTGATGGATGCCTTGACTAGGGGTGAGACCAATTCTTCTAGGATTGGTCTTAGAATTGTACTACCACCGAGTTTTACTGGAGGACCCCTTTTTATGATACAAACTATCAGGATGTCATGGCTATTTGCAGATGGGCCAACTATCCGGATCCCTTCATAACATTCACTTGCAATCCAAAATGGCTTGAAATTGATCGCTTTGTGAAACAAAGAAGTCTGAGAGCAGAAGATCGTCCAGATATATTAGTTAAGGTCTTCAAAATGAAGTTGGACAATCTGATAAGGGATTTACGTCACAGCAAAGTATTCGGCAATGTTATTGGAGGTAATTATTCATTTATTACTATTGGTGTACATTATTATGAGTAATTTGTTTACCAAACTATTTTACAATTTCAACATTTCTTTTAACTTTTCTGCAATGCAGTTATATATACAGTTGAGTTCCAAAAAAGAGGTCTACCACATGCGCACATTCTTCTTTTTATATCAACAGACGATAAATATCCCACTGGCAAGGATATAGACCGTATTATTTCAGCTGAGACTCCATATCAAGAAATGGATCCTAAATATTATGTTGCAGTACGTGATTACATGATGCATGGTCCATGTGGTTCTTTGAAAAAGGATTCTCCTTGCATGGTAGATGATTTCTGCACAAAACACTTTCCGAAAAAATTTGTTGACACGACGGACGTTGATAGTGAAGGATATCCGATATATAGACGTCGAGATTTGGGAAGAACAATTATGAAGAATGGAGTTCCACTAGATAATAGATATGTTGTCCCACATAATTGATATCTTCTATTAAGATACGGCGCACACATGAATGTTGAGTGGTGTAACCAATCTCGGTCTATCAAATACCTATTCAAGTACGTCAACAAAGGGTTAGATCGTGTCACAACAACTTTTTATGAAACATCTAATGAAGATGATGTGGTCAGAAACATTGACGAGATTCAGTTGTATTACGACTGTAGGTATATCTCTCCATGTGAGGTAGCTTGGAGAATATTTGGGTATGAAATTCAGTACAAGGATCCTCCCATCGAGAGACTATCATTTCACCTTCCAAATGAGCAACCTGTGATTTTTGAAGACTCTAATTCTCTTCAGTCAGTGATTGACCGACCCTAGCTCGGTTCACCAGAGTATGTTTCTTGGTTGGTTTAAGGCAAACAAGACGTATCCAGCCCTCGCAAAATCTCTCACCTATGTTGAGTTCCCTCAAAAATTCGTTTGGAAAAGTGATTCAAGAGAATGGGTTCCAAGACAAAGATGTTTCTCCTTAGCAAGGATGTATTACGTCCCTCCAGGATCAGGCGAATCTTACTACATTAGATGCTTGCTCAATGTGGTTCGTGGTTGTGAATGTTATGACGACATAAAGAAGATCAATGGCGTGCAGTATGATACATATCGTGATGCTTGCTATGCCTTGGGATTATTGGAGGATGATAAGGAATACATTGATGGTATTATGAAGCAAGTTATTGGGGATCAGCCCATTCGCTACGAGGATTGTTCGTAACCCTTCTTTTAAAGGATTGCTTGAGTAGGCCCGAGGACGTTTAGGAGCAATGTTGGTCCTATTTGTCAGAAGATATCTTATATAGACAGAGAAATTTCATGAAAGATCAAGGTAACACAAAATTCTTACAAATTATTATCTCTTCTTAATTACGTGAAACAAATAATACGACTACCATTTTGATTATATATATATTTTTTTTTGGTATAGATTTGAATTTAGAGGACACTGAAATAAAGAATTTGACTTTATTGGAGATTGAGAAATTGATGTGCAATCAAGGAAGGAGGTTAAGTGATTTTCCGCCAATGCCACAGCCAGATTTTCAGGGAAGCAATACTTATCAGAATAAGTTCATTTATGATGAATTACAATATGATAGAGTTGTACTTTTAGCGGAACATCAACAATTGGTCCGAAATCTTAATGTTGATCAGCTCAATGTCTACACCACAATAATGAGTGTTGTTGAATGTGATCAAGGAGGATTATTCTTTGTGTACGGTTATGAGGGAACGGGAAAAACCTACATTTGGAAAACATTATCTGCAGCTCTTAGGTCAAAAAGAGAGATTGTTTTGAACGTTGCTTCAAGTGGTATTGCTTCATTGCTCCTTCCCAGAGGAAGAACAGGACATTCCAGATTCAAAATTCCAATAAATCTTCATGAGAACTCTACATGTAATATCAAGAAAGGAAGTGATCTTGCCGAGCTTGGTCAGATGCAAGCTTATAATGTGGGATGAAGCACCAATGATGCATAAACATTGTTTCGAGACTTTGGATAGAAGTCTTAGAGACATAATGACCTCTTCAAGATCCGATAGCTCAGATATTCCTTTTAGTGGTAAAACATTTGTTCTTGGAGGAGATTTCAGACAGATACTACCAGTTCTACCAAAAGGCAGCAGACAAGACGTAGTGAATGCAATAATAACTTCTTCGTATCTATGGAGACAATGCAAAGTGTTGAGACTCACTAAAAATATGAGACTGCAGGCTCTTGGATCAAATGAAGAGTCAGACGAGTTGAAGAAATTCTCTGAGTGGATAGCCAGCATTGGAGATGGAACGGCCGGAGGCCCCAATGATGGTGTCGTTGATATTGAGATTCCAGATGATATTCTGCTGCAGACTTCATGATATCACATAGGTACGATAGTTCAAAGTACTTACCCAGATTTTCAAAAGATTGTCGATGATGCGTCATATCTACATGGTCGAGCAATTTTAGCACCAACCCTCGATGTTGTGAATTCAATAAATGAATACATGACTGAAATGAACACTCGACAAGGGAAGTTGTATCTGAGTTCGGACACTCCTTGCCAGTCCGATAGGGGAGTTGATCTATTGCAGGACATCCATACACCAGAATATCTCAACACAATACGATGTTCAGGTGTTCCTAATCATCAGCTTAACCTGAAGGTTGGAACTCCAGTTATGTTGTTGAGAAATATTGATCATTCTATTGGTTTGTGTAATGGTACGAGGATGGTTATCACAAAACTTGGAGATCATGTCTTGCAAGCAAAGATAATATTTGGAGAAAATGCAGGAAAGACGGTTCTAATACCAAGGATGTCGCTTACTCCTTCCGATTCCAGAGTACCCTTCAAATTTCAAAGAAGACAATTTCCGCTCATTGTATCATATGCAATGACCATCAATAAGAGTCAAGGTCAGTCTCTAAATCATGTTGGAGTGTATCTTAAAAAACCGGTGTTTAGTCATGGCCAGTTGTATGTCGCAATCTCCAGAGTCACCAATCGTAGGGGATTAAAAATCTTGATCTGTGATAAAGAGGGTGGACAAAGAAATAGAGCGACAAATGCAGTATTCAAATAAATCTTCCAAAATCTGTAAACGTTTATGTAAATTTTACACTTCCTTTATTTGGCTTATCACATTGATAGACCATTTTATTTTAACAATTCATTGAATATCTAAAACTCATGACACACGAAATAAATATATCCAACAATAATTCAACATACATTTTTAACATTTACTCCCGTGCATCGCACGGGTGCATAACTAGTCTGTTTAATAATAAATCTTGATCAGTGAAACGATATTTCATTTAGAAATAAGATATTTTTTTATGTTTTTTAGTTAAAATTCAGGATTTTGGATGATCGATTAATTGGTATAGATTATGACATGATCAAAAACGTACACAACAAATGATGTGCAATTCAACCGAATAAAAAAAGGAATATGAGACAAACGTGAAGATTCATATTCTTAATCAAATTCATGATCCCAATCCAGACAACATTAATTGTGGGAATCGACTCATATATAAGATCAAGGCAAAATCTCAGGTGAGACCGTCTCACGTGCGACGGAATTTCAGATCACATACTTATAGCAGAAAAAGACATACTTATGAGTGTAAAAGACATATTTCTAAAACTCATGTTTATACATGTAAAAACGTACTTATAAAATACATACTTATAGATGAAAAACACATACTTATACATATAAAAGACATACTTGAATTTCATCGCACGTGAGACGGTCTCACAAGAGACCAACTCTAAGATCAATGTCTACATGACTAGTGTAATAAAAGTGACATGCATGGATGGAATCCATCTAGAAGCTCTGATTAATTTGTACAAATTAATTAAGATGCAAAAAGTTTTTCTTTTATAATTAATATGCAAATTAAAAAGGTTATATATATATATATATATATACATATCATTAATTTACATAAATAAATGAAATACAAAGATTGAAATATGAATTGGCAGCTTCTGGAATGGAACAAGGAATCTGAATTTATTAAGTGGGAAACATAGGAATGTTGGCCTAAATGCTTATATATATAATTTGTTCACTTCATTCTATCCACCATTCCTTGTTTACGTAAAAAGGGGCATATTACGATGATGTAATCATAATATTAAGCTTAGATTAATATATAAACATTCATGTTAATTTCATTTTATATCTGTTTCATTTTTTCCCCCAAAATTAATCTACACAAATTCTCTCTATATATATAGGTAATATTTTTTTAAATGAATATAATTAAGAAAGGTGGGGACACGATAAAATCCAATTAATTATGGATACAGAAGAATATAATTTCCGTGTTGTAAAGAGCATTTTTATCTCGTACTCGAAGTAAATGTTTGTTTGGATGAAGCCACCAAATCGTATTAATTATATTCTATGTTATAAATTAGATCATCAATAAATTTAATACTCTTCTAAAAGATTGACAAGAATTTATGCTCTAAGAATCAAGATAAATTACGATACATATATATATATAAATATGTATATATTATTGCCAAATCTAATGATTAATCATGACACATGTGGATCTACAAGAATATGTTCTTTTCAAATTTCTTTTTTTTTTCTTTTTAAGAATAATTCGGACATTAAATATGTGAAAGAACATTCCAGATAATGTTGGCATAGAATATAAAGTATAAATTATGATCTACAAAATTATGAGTCATATTAAAGAAAAATTCATGATATCTTATTTTTTATTTTATAGAAATTAAATTTTATGGGTATCATATATATATATATAGATCTATCGTTAGTTCAAATCGGTAGGTCAACCACAAAATTGTCTAGTGGGAATCTGAATCAGACGTCAGCATTTGTCTGAAGAAATCGACAAAATAATTATTCTAAGTGGATTTATAATATATATATATATATAAGGAAATTAAATCACTATCGACAAATTAATATCCAATAAATTAAAGACTTCTTTTCATCGAATTCTCTTCGGAAATTTTCAGCTTACACGAAAACGTTACATATTGCTCCCTAATCTACTCACCAAAAAAAAAAAAAAAACAGTTTTAAAACTACAATGACTAAAATAGCCCTGCTTCAAATACTCATAAGCCAATTTTTATTTTTTTTTAAAAATCTTTTTCGGTCCTTCCTTTATCTTTCCTGTTGTTGTAGATCCTACATGTGATAAAATACACTACCAAATATATGTTTATGGTTTAGAAACATAAAATGATCGATGTAGTGTATTTCAAGTGGTGTAGCATATGTCTACAAAATCCTCGTTTATGCTTTGGGGGCCTGAAGGGCCAGCATGGGAGGGTGAGGCATGGACCCACTAATGGCTATTGCTGGAACAATAGACATTCTATTATTCTCTCCATTTCTATGAACTTCACAAGTATTTGCTTCAATGTCTTCAACCATATTATGATTGCCATCTTAACTGGTTCAAGAATTTCCTCTGCTTCAATCTCTTTGTATTCCTTGTATTTGCCCCACAAAACTGAGTAAAGTCCCATCACAATCAACACTGCTCCAAGGACACTAATTTCCCAGAAGGAAAAACAAATCAGTTCATGGCCTTGCTTACAAAATTAATATGATTTTATTATAAGAAAGTTAATTAGGGTTCTTAGAAAATTATACCCTCCAAGATATATTTTTTCAGCCAAGATAAATGACCCCATAATGGCCACAATGATCATCATCAATGGACTAAAAGCAGTAACAAAAACAGGCCCTCTTTTCTGCATCACAAGCCCTTGTACATAATATGCAATACTCGATGAAACAATACCCTGCATCAATATCACATGTTACTTATTATAAATTATTGACCTAAAAACATGTACAGGAATTGAATAAGTGCATATGAGAAGATTAATATTGAACTTACAGCATATGCAGCAGCAAGCAAGTTCATGTCGAATCCGATGGCCCAAGCATGTGGTTTATGCTCCATCACAAATGTGACAGCAATGGATTGCAATGTTCCTATGAAGCACACCAGTGCTGTGAGTGAAAGCTGGGCTGTGTATTTCCTTAGTGTGATAGCCTGATGAATCCAAGGAAAAGTTTTGTCACATTTCAATCCAATTTTTATTAATGGAAATTCTTGAACTAATACTAATGGATCATGATCGATGTAAGAGACCTGAAGAATGAAGAAAGAAGCCCAGGCAAAGGTTGCAATGATGAGGAGAATAGAGCCCTTAAGCCAATCCTTGTCAGCGTCTAGTTGAGCTGTCTGAGGAGGAGCATAGGATTGCTTAGGATGAATGTAATCAGACCAAAACATATTTACGACATTGCCCTTGTACAGTGTCATCAGCATGGCTCCAGCCACTGTCACTATTGTTCCCACCACCTTTGCTTGACACCTCAGCTTCTTTATGTGCACCTTCTCCATCCTGCATGCCAGTTTATGTATATGACCTCATTTAATTAGTATCCTATAAGGAAAGATGTTTGTGGTTTTAGACTAAAGTCACATGGCTGTGATTGTACCTGCATATGACTGCCATGACAAAGGTCATTGCAGGGAGCATGTTGCTCATGGCACATGAAAAGGTTGGAGAAGTGAACTTCAGCCCAGCATAGTAGAAATTCTGGTCAATCACAGGCCTGTTGGATTCCAAATTATATGAACAACAAAGACATGAGTTGTTTTGTTAATTACTATGATCATCATGTCTTGATTGCATGAAGATAATATGTACTCACCCAAGAAGTCCCAGCACAAACAGCTGCAAGAAAATCTTGAATGTAATCTTTGGCCTCACTTTCCTGTGATCATACAAATAATAATCAAGAAAGATTAGCTACCATTCATTTCTTGAATGAAGACATGGAAATTAAAGAAGCTAGCTAGGTTGATCAATTATATATATCCACCTCTCAAGAACAATAGCAAAGGGAGCAATGGCAGCCGTGGCAAAGGCGTGTCGATAAACGACTAACACATAGTGGCTCATGCCTCTATTAAGAGAGACTTTGGTGATGATGTTCATTCCAGCATACCCAAATTGCAAACAAATCATGGCTATGTATGGCTTTGCCATCTGAAAGAAATTGCTTAGACGCCCTTTTCCTTCCATTTTTTATCTTTCGATTTCTTGAATTATATGAAGCAGTTGAGAATGAGAGTAAAGAAAGAGTACTAGTATAGAAGTTGTACTATAGAGAGGAAAACACTTGAAGATGTGTTTGTCCTAAGGAGTGAAGGCTTGAGGCAGGCTATTTATAGGCACCGTGGACGGGGGGTGGGGGGTAGTTTGGGTATTTACCATGCTTCAGCTGGATCTAAATGAATATTCTGATTTCTGTATGTATCCATATAAACGGGTTGTGTGATTCCACCTGGACCCAATGTGGGTCCCATCTACTTCTTTTCATCGTAGTGGCCAAGTGATTTGGAGAGCAACCATACAAAGTTGAGTTTAGTGCTGCTGATGCCATTAATAGGGACCCACTTTGGGGTAGGCCCCACATAGAGTCATGCAACACTCCGACGCCTTGCTCCGCCGTGGCACTGGCGGTGGAGGTGGCGGTGCTGGACTTTTGAGAATTCTTATTAGTATTATATATGGTGGAGATTATTATGTATATGTGGTTATAAAGTTAATTGTGTTGCGCAATTCACTTTCTTATGTGACAAATATATCAAGTTACAATTTTTTATGTTTGGCAAGGGGTTTAATTCTATAGGAGAATCTTTTTTGATGTGAACCAATAATCTAAATATAATTGTAAAAAAAAAAAAAAAAAATTAGCTAGCTAACAATATTATAAAACTTAAGTTATCTCTATTTTATGGATTAATATAGATAAAAGATTGATATATCTAACGAAATTGGATCCACAAAATAGTTTACAAAAATTCTACGAAAAAAACAAACAATAAATAATTGAGTTCGTATGCGGTGAAAGCACCAAGTGAATGGAGCAAATGAAGACATGTACTTGAATGCCCTTTTAAAATTAACATCGAAAAATTGCCTATTAAGTCAAGTATATCTTCAAGGGTTTGATAGGGGAATCAAAATAAAAGAGGAATTAAATGATATAAATATTTGTTTTGCTGTGAAAAATTACATAAAATAGGTAGGCAGAGTAGCAATAAGAAGAAAAGATATGAAAAGTGGAGTTAATGGAAGATGATAATGCATGAGTATTTGATGCTCTAATTTGATTGCTTATTACCACTCGGTTTCGTTTCTCAGATTCCATCTCAGTTAGGTGTACCACTTTGCATGCATAGTATTTGTTAACTTCTATCTTAGTTTATGGTACACTGTCCACTTACAACGTGGTGATATCATACCATTTTGCTTATTAATTAGGGTCATCTTAGTGCGTTCTACACCCTAATTAGATGCTATTAACATATATATATATATATATATATATATATATATATATAAACGCATTGATTCTTGAAGAGGCAGGTACCTTTCATTATCATGAGATCGTTTCACTAATCTTGATCTGTGAAGTTGGACTTTGTTTAGAATGTTTGGATATAAATTATCTGCTCTGGATAATGGGATGAATTGAGGGCCCGTCGAACAGAATATGATACATGCATGAGGTGGTCTCATACGAACTTTTTCTCATTCTTTAATAGTGAATCTATACTAGGTTAATTGGTTTATATAAGCAACATGTGATAATTAGAATCTTAATCTCTCTTCTAATTGTACTTTATTTCATAAGGGTACTTTCATTAATTAGTCTTTTGTAACTTAATTAGAAAATGTGGGGTTTGATTCACAACTAAAACATGAATATTATTTATTGGAATTATTCAGTTTTCTACCATATAATACTTAAGTTTTATTCACCATTTTAATACAATAAATTTTACTAATTCTAATTTTAACCCACTAAATATCTTTTTTTTTTATTCCCTTCAAAATCTCATCCGTACGTTTTAGCTTGGATTAATTTTGATTTTTCTGGGAAAAAAAGGGATCAAAATTAGAGAAAAAGATAGCTAGAAGACCAAAATTTATTTGTTCGGAAATATAAGCAAAATTAATTAAACACAACAAAGAGTTGCTAAGGGAAATTTAATTAATAGTTAAAGTGAAGTGATTAAAAATATTTGTGTGAGACAATATTGTTTCACAAAATAAAGACATGCAAGGAGATTTGTAGTCCATGCATAACACATTGTGTGACGTAAATATTATCAATCCTTATCCTAATAAAATCTTTATTGATCTGAGACAGACGTGTTATGCTTGATTCCTTGTCACACCTAAGTGATGGGAGCTGATTATACAATATTTGATGCAAGGGAATTTCAACCCATTTTGTAGATTCCATGATTAATTACCTTTTATTTTATTCTCCAATATCATAAAATTTTATTGCATTGTCTAATCAAGCTTTTGCAAAATAGAATGAAACATATCTGCTCCTTTCATTAAATTCTTTATCTTCTATAAATATTCATGTGATAATTTTATAAAAAGCATGGGATCGATTAATTAGACTACTGAAAAAGGTGTGTGTTAAAGGCATTGGCCTGCCTAAGTGGTGGCAATGAAATCCGCCATGACATTAACCAATTTTGTCTTTCATGGAAGCAATTATATATTAATCTTTTTTTGCAATCAAATTAACAATATCGATCTGCTTATTTCATCATGCATATATAAGTTCTTTAATCAAATCCACTCAAATAAAAAAAGAAGGTTATGTTTTTTTTGTTGGATAATTTCAAGATTCAAGAATGTGATAATTAGCATTGTGTGAACAAGCGAAGACCAAGTGGCTGGCTGTAGAGAAAAATGGGTGGTCATTTGTATGGAGAAAGAGGAAGTGATATGAGCTTGGTATAGTGGAGATAGCACCTGGAAATGGGCATCTATTCATCCTCAATCATCTCGACATTGAGTCGTGTCGAACGAACACGATTGGTTCCGAGCAATGTTGGGATTTTCTTGTCTATTTTTGTCACATTTAAATGATCTCATCGATCGATTTTGGAGGAGTGACCTAGCTAGCTAAGAGATCAATCAAGTTGATGAATAATGGGAGGAAGATGATGATGATTGGGGTGCATATGGTGTGCCCTAGCATACACATGGTGTCTTACATTAATGTCTTTCTTAAGGTTTGGTTTTTGGATCTTATGAAGTTTGTTTCAACATTTAGAACAACTAGCTACTTACCTTTTTCACCTTTTTAATTTATGTCCAAACATGTTTAATGATCTTTTCTTTCTTAGTATGAGTTGAGGGCTAGCTTGCTTGCTACCTGATTAGGTTGGCTCGAAATTAAAATTTTCTTTTTAATAAGCTTAATTTCTGTTGCATTAAAAATATATATGAAAGTGAGAGTAATCGTTGCTCTTTAATAGTAGAAAACCCACTAAGATTATGTTGGAATTTAATTGAGAGAAAATAATTTGTGATTGATATGTGTCTATATAGATTCATCTTCACAAATTAAAGGAACTCAATAGCTTCTTTTTTGTTTATCTCTCTCTCTCTCTCTCTCTCAAATTGTGAGATATATATCGTTTGTAATAAAGAAATTCAAATATATAACATTGAGTGACACTTGTGTACCCTAGGGACACGATGCCCCCAAATTAATCATCATATGATGTTAAATATATACTCTACAGGTATTACATTCATACTCTTATATACATATGATACATGTAGAGTATATTTATAACACCAAGAAACATAACACTTATAGAGTATATATATAACACTTGAAGAACGAGTATATAACACCTAGATATGTACCCCTATGTGCTACAGGAGTACATAACACTTGAAGAACGAGTATATAACACCTAAATATGTACCCCTATGTGCTACAGGGGTACATAAGTTTTTGCCTATGAGATACACATCAACACAATTCATCAGTTATTTTTTTACTCTCAAATTATTGCGTATGTACAACTAAAATCATTTGAAACAAATTGCATTGCGAATTTGCAACTCAAAGGCCCACAAACCCTTTCCACCATTTATATAAATTCCTTAAACAAATTTAATTTCATCGGCTTTTGAAGTTCATTCTCATTCGTTCTTTTCAACAATCAAGATCAAGAAAAAAAAAACAAAACCCCTTTCACATAATTTTTTTTTTTAAAAAGAGCAAAACTAAAGCATTTATTTACACATCACCTCGCCTTTCACTATTTGTTTGTAGATATTAGATACAACAAAAAACAGTAAAGGTTGAGTCTTTTCTTTTCTTTTCTTTTCTTTCTTTTTCTTCATCTTTAGGACAATCTTTTTCATCATCCCACATAATGGGGTTCATTCTTTGACCAACTGTCCTAATTTTGTCGATCAACTCAACCATACATATGGTTAGATGTCGATGATCTTGAGATTATTAATTATATTATGTTTCTTGATCGATCCTACTTTAAATTTTTTTGTTACATGCACGAGTGCACGAATTTTATACATTTTCGAAAGCTTGAATTATTGAAGCCAAAGGGACTTATATAATTCGATCGAGTTCCAAAAGTTTTTGGTCAAAGCTGATTCATTTATATGATATTCATGCATGATCTTTAATTTAATTTCTCAATCATGCATGTATTGCTTTACAGCTTTTTTCCTGTGATTTTCCACTATTCTGCGATGTTCAAGAATTCTTAAACAATTTAGATATGACTACTTTCTTCAAAAGCTTAATTAACTATATTAGTAAAATTATACTAGCTATAGAACATATCTTTTGAAGGATTTTTTCTTTCAGCTCGTTTTTCTTCCATTTGCTAAGTGTAGTAAGAATCGCATTCTTACTTATAAAATCGCATGTTTCCTTTTATGTCTTTTGTGTTTGTTTTGTTAGTTGTGCAGGGATTAATCTGAGCCGTCGAGTAGATTCAATGGCTAAGATTGAGTGCAGTTTAAAGTTAAAGAAGAAGTGAGCTTTCACTAATAAAAGCGTGTTCCTGAAGTTGCGTAATTCCAGCGGTTAAGTTTGTTAAGAGACGTTGGGCTGAGATGCGATCTGGACCGTTGGTTTGATCTACGGCTGAGAGATGATCGAGCTGGGAGATATCTTCTTGGAAGAGCTAATCTTTCAGCTAAGTTTTGGAGCTCAATTCTCAACCGATTTGTCTGTTTCTTGTTGTTGCTGTTAGCTAGATGTTAGGTCTATAAATAGGGTTGTCGTGTGCTTTGTATAGTAAGGTTTTATATAGAGTGTTCTTAGCTTAAAGTTTGCAGCGTGATTTAGGGTTTTGAGTATTGAGTTTCAAAGTTTTGTAACAGAGATTTGATCTTGTTCTTAATAAGAATTTCCCTCCCTCGTTTCCCGTGGATGTAGGCATTATTAAGCCGAACAACGTAATCATTGTGTGTTGTTATCTTGATTTCTTTATTCAATTTCTGCAAGTTAATACTGTGAGTTGTTAGCTTGGTTTTGGTGGATTGTTTGAGTTGCCATTTCTAATAGATTTGGTGATTTGTGTGAGGCTGGAAACTGATAAATTGGCGCCGTCTGTGGGAAACGAAGTCTCAGCCTCAAAGGAAGATGGGATCCACCAAGTTTGATGTAGATAAATTCAATGGAGAGGGTGATTTTGGTCTGTGGAGGATCAAGATAAAAGCATTGCTTGTCCAGCAGGGTCTAGCACCAGCTTTACAGGGAATTGAAGGTTTTCCTCAGGAGATGACAAATGCAGAAAAGACAACATTGCTGGACGAAGCTCACAGTACACTAATTCTATGCTTAGGAGACAAAGTATTAAGAGAAGTGTCAAGGGAGAACATTGCTCAAGGGATTTGGGCAAAGCTTGAAAATCTGTATATGGTTAAATCTCTAGCCAACAGGTTATTCATGAAGAAAAGGCTTTATGCCTACAAGATGAAACAAGACAAATTAGTCTCAGACATGGTTGAAAATATCGCTAAAATGAAACCACCGAAATAATATCACCATGTCAAAAAATTTCGTTGAAAATATCGCGATATTTCGGTAAATATCACGATTATATCGTTTTTATATTGATATATCGCGATATATTCATATATATCGCGATATATCGCCCTTTTTTTCTTTTTTTTTTCCTTTTCTTCCTTTTGTTTTCGGCGCTACAGTGATGATCTTTCCCTTTTTTTTTTCCTTTTTTTGTTTAAGAATGGATATGGAATATGTATGTATTTTCCTATTTTCTTTTTTTCCTTTTCTTCCTTTTGTGTTTTACTTTTTTTTTATTATGAAATACTTATGTATTTAAAGTATGTCTATTAAAAATTAAATTTAGATTTTCTTCTATATATGTAAATAAATGTAATAAATAATTAATTTATATAGATTAATATACTATTATTTAGTTTTCTCTCATAATTTAATTAAGTTTAGTTAAATTACACAAGGAGTGTTATCATTTCAATGGAAGAAACTTGTAGAGTATTGTTATTCAAATAATTTAAATGTATGATATAATAAATTCATTGCTTATTTATATAAATCTGTTGTATTTTTTGTAAATTATGTGTCTTTATAGGTATCTTCTTATAGGTAAAGTGCTTAATTATATCTTTTTATTTGAAATCTTAACTTCAATTTATGTATGAATGTTAGTTATAACATTATGTAAATTACCAGATATATTTTCTAATTATTTTATAATATTTCCGTGATTTTTTTAAAAATTACCGATATTTCCACCGAAACCGATATATGCACCGATATTTCCGTAAATTTAAGGTACTGATACATGCACCGAAACCGATATTTTCGTCCTTGGTCTCAGATCAATTGGAGGAATCAGAAAATCTTGGATGATTTGGAAAACATTGGAGTAACTTTGGCTGAAGAAGACAAAGCTTTAATGCTATTGAGTGCCTTACCTGGTTCTTTTGAGAATTTCATTGTCATTGTGCTTTACTCTAAACAGGAATCCATCACTTTGGATGAGGTTATCATAGCATTGAAGTCTAAGGAACTCTCCAAGAAAGGTGGAGCCAAAGCTGATCTGAATGGTGAAGGCCTTGCCATCAAACCAGGAAAGAAGAAGCAAAATCAGAAGCAAGCTAAGCCAAACCAGAAGAAGAATGACTCCAAGCCACAGTTAGACTCTCATAATGACATTGAAAATAACACATGTTTCCATTGTCATAAGCCAGGTCATCACAAGAAGGATTGTATCAAGTACAAGCAATTCTTAAAGTTTAAAGGCAAGACACCTCAAACTCAGGCAAATCCCACTGTCCAATAGGAGGCTTGAAGCTCTGGTTATGAATCAGCTGAGGTATTAGTTATAACCTCTGAAATTTCTAACTCTGAATGGATATTAGATTCAGGATGCACTTTCATATAACTCCTAACAAGGAATGGTTCTCTAACTTGAAATTAAATAGACTAGGTTCAGTCTTGTTAGGGAATGATCATGTGTGCTACATATAAGGTATAAGATCTGTTACTTTCTTAATGCATGATGGTGTTAAAAGGAAACTTGAACATGTTAGATATGTTCCTGAACTTAAAAGAAACTTAATCTCTCTAGGCATGCTAGATACTCAAGGTTACAAGTTCACCTCAGAAGATGGAAAGATGTATATATCAAAAGGCTCAAAAGCTGTTATGAAAGGTTATAAAAAACATGATCTATACTATCTAGAAGGTGAAACAGCAACTAAAACTCAATGTAATGCATCTAAGGAAGATTGTACTAAACTATGACATGAGAGATTAGGACATATGAGTGTCAAAGGCCTGCAAGAACTATCTAAACAGGGAAGTTTTGGAACTGATGTGATCTCTTATTTAGAAATGTGTGAAAACTGCATTTTAGGCAAAATTAAGAGGTTAAGTTTTGAAAAAGCTAAACACTCCACTAAGGTTCCTTTGGAATACATTCACTCTGATTTATGGGGTCCATCAAGAACTCCAACTAGGAGTGGAGGCAGATATTTCTTGTCAATAATTGATGACTATTCAAGAAAGGTTTGGGTGTTCATACTTAAGACTAAGGATGAGACCTTCCAAAAGTTCAAAGAATGGCTAAAGGAGATTGAAAACCAAACTGGGAAGACACTCAAATGTCTTAGAACAAACAATAGACTAGAGTTTGTATCCCAAGAGTTCAATCAGTTTTGTGCAGACAAAGGGATAATAAGGCATAGGACAGTGCCATCTACTCCTCAACAAAATGGGCTAGCAGAAAGGATGAATCTTACCATTCTCAATAAGGTAAGGTGCATGCTAATAAGCTCAGGACTAAGCAAAAGTTTTTGGGGAGACGCAGTTGACACAGTAGTTCATCTTATCAATAGAAGTCCCTCTTCTGCTATCAACATGAAGACTCCAAATCAAATGTGGGATGGCAGACTTCCTGACTACTCTAAGCTAAGGATATTTGGTTGTCTTGCATATGCACATGTAAAGCAGGAAAAATTGAAGGCAAGAGCTTGGAAATATGTCTTTCTAGGCTACCCTAAGGGAGTTAAAGGATATAGGCTATGGTGTATGGAACCAAATAATCAGAAGTGCATCATTGCCAAAGATGTAACCTTTGATGAATCAATCATGCCTCTAAAAGCTCAAGCTCAGACTGAAACTGAAACTCAAAGTCAACAAGAAGAAATGAGATCACGGATTGAGGTGGATTTTCAGCAAAAACAACAAGAACACCATGCTCCTGAAATAATGAATTCAGGATCTGAAAATGAAGATGACAGTAGTACAGATGAAGATGAACAATCAAATCTTCAAAACTATCAGTTGGTAAGAGATAGAACTAGAAGGATTGTCAAGCCACCTTCCAGGTTTGCAGATTCTAATTTCACAGCTTATGTACTATTAGCTGCTGAAGAATTGGATAATCAACAGCCCAAGGATTACAGAGATGCTATCACATGCAAAGATAAGGATAAGGGCAATTCTATACACACCCCATCTATACACACATTCTTTTTTTTATTATTATTTTAAGAATGTGTGTATAGATGGGGTGTTTTTAGTATTGATGGGGTGTGTATAGAACTACCCTAAGGATAAATGGTTGATAGCTATACAAGAGGAGCTGCAGTCACTTGACAAGAACCATACCTGGGAAATTGTTAACAAGCCAAATAAAAAGAAGCTTATAGGATGTAAATGGATCTTCAGAAAAAAGGTGGAGGCTTCTAAAGGTGGAGCTATAAGGTACAAGGCAAGATTAGTAGCTAAAGGCTTCACACAAAAGGAGGGAGTTGATTACACTAATATTTTCTCTCCTATGTTAAAACATTGCTCTATTAGGATATTACTTGCTCTTGTGTCTCACTTTAACTTGCAGCTTCATCAAATGGATGTCACCACAGCCTTCTTATATGGAAAATTGAAGGAAAAGATCTATATGAGAATTCCAGAGGGATTGCATCTTGCTAATAAAGACTCCAAGGCTTGTTTGCTTAACAGATCATTATATGGCTTCAAGCAAAGTCCCAGATAGTGGTATCTAAGGTTTGATCAGTTTATGTTTAAAGCAAAGTTCATTAAAAGCAAGTATGATGATTGTGTTTACTTTAAACATGATTCTATGTACTATGTGTTTTTGTTATTATATGTGGATGACATGCTGATTGCTAGCAACTCTTTAGATAGTATTAATTCTGTTAAGAAGATGCTAAGTTGTGAATTTGAAATAAAAGATCTAGGGGAAGCTAAAATAATGTTAGGCATGGACATCATAAGAAGTGAAATTGATGGAGGTGTTCTCTTACATCAAACTGATTATCTTAGAAAAGTTCTTATTAGGTTTCAAATGAATCAATCTAAGATCATTAGTACATCTATTAGTGTAGGAACTAAGCTATCTTATGATCAATGTCCTAAGACTTAAGAAGAAAAGACTGAAATGGATAAGATTCCTTATGCAAGTGCTGTTGGAAGCATAATGTATGGAATGATATGCTGTAGGCCAAATTTAGCTCATCTATGAGTGTTATAAGTAGGTATATGGCTGATCTAGGCTTAGAACATTGGAAGACAGTTAAACATGTTTTAAGATACATAAATTGAACTACTGAAACAAGCTTAAAATTTAAAACTAAGGCAGATGAACATGAACCTATCATAGGCTATGTAGATACTGACTTTGCTACAAATTTAGACAATAGAAAGTCCCTAACTGGTTATGTTTTTACTTTATATGGTACTGCAATAAGTTAGAAGACAAGCTAACAATCTGTAGTTGCTCTTAGCACTACTGAAGCTGAGTACATTGCACTAACAGAAGTTGTGAAAGAAGCTTTATGGCTTAAAGGTATTTTGCATGAATTTGGCATAAATCAAGCTTGTGTTTTTGTGTTTTGTGATAGTCAAAGTGCAATACATTTAGCAAAGCATCAGGGTTTTTATGAACGTACCAAACACATTGATGTAAAGCTTCAGTTTATAAGAGACAAGGTAGACAAACAAGAAGTTAAGGTTTGTAAAATTCCCACTGAGGTAAATCCAGCTGATGTTCTAACCAAGGCACTTCCAGTGAACAAGTTCAGGTTGTGCATGGATCTAATAGGTTTGGTAGGGAAGGCTTCTACTAATGGAACATGAAGAACTATCTGAATCATTTCAACTTAGCAATAAGTAAGAAAACAAGCTGAAGGTGGAGGTTTGAAGGATTTTTTCTTTCAGCTCATTTTTCTTCTATTTGCTAAGTGTAGTAAGAATCACATTCTTACTTATAAAATCGCATGTTTCCTTTTATGTCTTTTGTGTTTGTTTTGTTAGTTGTGCAGGGATTAATCTGAGCCGTCGAGTAGATTCAATGGCTAAGATTGAGTGCAGTTTAAAGTTAAAGAAGAAGTAAGCTTTCACTAATAAAAGCGTGTTCCTGAAGTTGCGTTTTTCCAGCGTTAAGTTTGTTAAGAGACGTTGGGCTGAGATGCGATTTGGACCGTTGGTTTGATCTATGGCTGAGCGATGATCGAGCTGGGAGATATCTTCTTGGAAGAGCTAATCTTTCAGCTAAGTTTTGGAGCTCAATTCTCAACCGATTTGCCCGTTTCTTGTTGTTGCTTGTTAGCTAGATGTTAGGTCTATAAATAGGGCTGTTGTGTGCTTTGTATAGTAAGGTTTTATATAGAGTGTTCTTAGCTTAAAGTTTGCAGCACGATTAGGGTTTTGAGTGTTGAGTTTCAGAGTTTTGTAATAGAGATTTGATCTTGTTCTTAATAAGAATTTCCCTCCCTCGTTTCCCGTGGATGTAGGCATTATTAAGCCGAACAACGTAATCATTGTGTGTTGTTATCTTGATTTCTTTATTCAATTTCTGCAAGTTAATACTGTGAGTTGTTAGCTTGGTTTTGGTGGATTGTTTGAGTTGTTATTTCTGATAGATTTGGTGATTTGTGTGAGGCTGGAAACTGACATCTTTGAATCCTGATCATTCATTTGTGCAATCATGCATGCAATATCCAATATATATTCCTCACAATTGAGGCAAAATTAGGGTTAATTAATAATACTAATTATGCATGTTTTTAAATAATATATATATATATATATTTATTAATATTTTTTTAGATATATATACATTCTTTTCCAATAAATTAAAATGGGATAACTTTGCATGTATAGATTATCATCCATAGTCGTGGGAGACTAGTCTTTATCGAATACTTTGAATCCTTTTCATTTTCTTTAGGATTTATATACCAATGAATATTCAATTTTAAGGGCATAAGTCTCATCTCATCTTTTTTCTAACTTTAGGCAATAATTTGTTAAAGCTTCACAATGCCCTCACGCAAAGACATTCATTCATCCACCAATTACTCTTTTGTTTCTTCTCATCTTAAAATAGGTTCTTTATACACATATTCACACACACAAAAAAAGACAAACAAACTTAAATTAGGTTGTCTCGTGATTATAATTTTATGAGATGAAATCCTACTTTCATATGGGCTGACCCGTCTTAAACAATTAAGTATGTGAGACGTCTAACAAGATTATTATGTACTCATATACATCAGTTTTATTTTCTTACTTTGTGTAGCATGTCATATTTTCTGTTATTTTTCTCGACCTTCACATTGATCTAAAAAAGTCATTCTCATCCATCAATTAATATATATTCTTCCATCACATGAGTATTTTCATAGACATGTCACACGTCGAAAATGGATACTTTACGTTTGATGAATATTCATGCCAAACTTTATCTAATGCTTTATGATCTTTTTTAGACATCTGTTTTTATCCAATATGGTCATTCTCTTTTGATCAAGCTCGACTATGCCATTACGACAATGGCGACATTCAAGTGACATTTTAAATGTATACGTGATCAATCATAAAAATGATTTCATATAAGATTTTGCATTAGTTCTACCTAACGTATAGAGAAATTTTCATGTAGGTGTACATTTTAATTATGTATTGCTAATTTTATCCGTATGAACAAAGGGAAGTAGATTTATTCTATACTCGAAGGGCTCTAGACTGACTTTTCTTTGGGCATGGTTTTGAGCGAAAAAAGCTAATTAATATAAAATGGTTAAGATTGTGACTTTAGTAATTAGAATATAATTTATCTGACTATATTATTCATGACTTATATCATATCAATGATAAACATATTAAATTTATGCACGATGAATATTTCTACAATTGCCCTATTTGAAGAGTAGTGTTGAATCAATATATACATATTCTGTTTTCCTTTTTCATTCTTGGATGGATTTATTTGAAATATGAAAAAGTGTGTTGAATTCCTGAAGCCCATCTCTACCGGGCCATTAGTGTAACAAACCTAACTAAATATGTGGTCCAATTAGTTACTGCTCAGCCCAGCACCCATTTTCACGTGGCAATATTCTAATAAATGGGCATAAGTTTTTCCCTCTCTTGGCCCAACAAAAATTCCGAAAATTAAGTTTAAAGTCAAATTAAAAGTTTAAAGTCTTTTTCGAAATAGTCTATAAAGTCAAATTAAAAGTCTAAAGTCTTTCACCAACAAATAATAGTCCAAGTCAAGTGGTCATCGACCAAACTCAAATAATTTCTTAATTTTAATTCTATTATTTGAAATAATAGAAACTTTGTTGTAATTCATTTATAATTAACCTTTTAACCATTCGGAATAAATAAAAAAATTGTAAATATATTTTCATTACTATAATTTGAATTTCTCCAAAAAAGTGCCTTAAAACATATTTTACAATTCTATTTAACTGTCGAATTTCTAAGAAGTTATTTCCATAATTTCATTATTTCAAAACCAACCAAAAAATTTAAGTTTTTTTAATAATAATTTATACTCATAATTTAAATAATATATATTTTAAAGTGTATTTTAAGGATTTGAAATAATGACCTTTAATTTTAACCACCCACATATGATCTAAAGTTGGCTTAAATATCACTCAATTCATCATCACTACGTTTCTTCTTCAACTTCTAACCGCCATGAAAATGGAGTTCACCAATCTCCTACCCATCCTCTTCCTCTCTCTAACCTCTCTCTACCTCTATACCTTCTTCCTCCGCCGGAAACCCGGCAAGGCCGCCACCCACGGCTTCAGAATCTTCCCTCTCGTCGGCACCCTCCCTGATTTCGTCCTCAACCGCCACCGCTTCCTCGACTGGACCACCGGCATCCTCGCCCGCTGCCCCACCAACTCCGCCGTATTCCGCCGCCCCGGAAAGGTCCACGGCGTCATCACGGCGAACCCGCAAGTCGTCGAGCACATGCTCAAGTCCAACTTCGAGAACTACCCCAAAGGCCCCCGATTCAGGGTCCTCCTGCAGGATTTCCTCGGCGCCGGAATATTTAACTCCGATGGAGAAACGTGGAAGATCCAGCGTAAAACGGCGAGCTACGAGTTCAACACGAAATCCCTCCGCAATTTCGTCATGGAAAATGTTAGCATGGAGCTGCAGACGCGGCTGATTCCGGTTCTGGAGAAGGCGGCGAGAAACGACGCCGTTTTGGATGTTCAGGACACCCTTGAAAGGTTTGCGTTTGACAACGTTTGTAAAGTTGCTTTTAATTTTGACACAGGTTGTCTGGGTGGGGATGGCACTGTAGTGGGTGCTGAATTTATGCAAGCTTTTGAAGATGCTGCTAATCTTAGCTCTGGTAGATTCATGTATGCTATTCCAGGCTTATATTTAGTCAAGAAGTTTTTCAATATGGGGTCTGAGAAAACGTTGCAGAAATCCATTGCTATTGTGCATAAATTTGCTGATGAGATAATTAGAACTAGGCTGGAAGAGAAAACTGAGAAGAAAGATGAGGATTTGTTATCAAGATTCATTGGCAACACTGAGAATTCAGCTGAATTTCTCAGAGACATTATCATCAGTTTCATTTTAGCTGGTAGAGACACAACTTCATCAGCTCTTTCTTGGTTCTTTTGGCTCTTGTCTTTGAACCCTGGTGTGGAGGAAAGAATCCTACACGAATTGGAAGATATTCGGCTTCAAAATGGGAAATCAGTGGGTGATGTTTATAGCTTTGATGAGCTTCGTAAAATGCATTATCTTCAAGCAGCCATTTCAGAGGCAATGAGGCTGTATCCACCAGTGCCACTTGACACAAAAGCCTGTAATGAAGATGATGTATTGCCTGATGGAACTTCCATTGGAAAGAATTGGTTTATTTCGTACCACACATATGCAATGGGAAGAATGGAGAGCGTTTGGGGGAAAGACTGTTGTGAGTATAAACCCGAGAGGTGGATTGAAGACGGGGTTTGCAAACAAGAAAGTCCATTCAAGTATCCGGTTTTTCATGCCGGGCTTAGGATGTGCCTTGGGAAAGACATGGCGTATATTCAGATGAAATCCATCGCGGCCTCTGTTTTGGAGAGGTTTAGATTGGAAGTGTTGTTAGAGAAGGGTCAGCACCCTGAGTATGTGTTGTCTTTGACACTGAGGATGAAGGGTGGTTTACCAGTTAGAGTGAAGGAGAGAATTGTGTGAATAATATTCGTTTAAGACATTGTTAGTTAAGTTGGTGTTGGAGTGTTATAGTTTGTCTTGATTTCATAGGCATATGTGGTGAACTCCTTGTGTTTTTTATATTGTACTTTGTCTTTGTATGGTCACCTTTTCACCTTGTAATAAACAATACCATTCACATAAACAAAAAGAGTAAAGAGAAATGTTTGCAATTAGTGCTTGGTGGGATTTGTTTATACAAGTCCTCTTATTCACACTTGTGAGATGGTGACAGTTTAAGAAGAATCAAGAACAGACATTTTCATGCTAAGAATGCATTTATTAGTTTATTACCACAAAAGTATTCAAACTACTATTTCATCAACTATGGAAACTGTCTAGTTTCTTACTATCTCCACACTTTTATCTCCTCTTGCATCATTTGACATTAGTTTTGCATTATCAGCAGATTCAACATCTTCATCACTCCTTTCAGTAATCTCATCTATAGATTTATATCTATAAAACCAGGCACATGTTACAAAGTATATCAGATTTATAACTTGTATTCCAGTTGCTAGCCAATAGTAATCCTCCAATCTTCCCCGGTTCAGATTCCGATCAGGTAACCAGTTCCTCGTATGGCCAGTGTGCTCATGAACCATGGTCACCATGAATGTGCTCACATAGTTCCCAAGTGCTATTGCTATCCAGTACAGAGCGGCTGCTGTGCTTCTCATGCTTTCGGGTGATTGATCGTAGAGAAACTCCAAGTGTCCGACCGCCATGAAAACCTCAGCTAATCCATGCAGGCAGTACTGAGGAACCAACCAGAAGACACTGATAGGTATAACTGCTCCTGGCTTATCAAGAAGGTTATGATCTGCAGCTGCTGATTTTCTCTTGATTTCGATTAGAGCTGATGCTATGGTTGCGAATATGTTGATCCCGAACCCCATTCCCATTCTCTGCAGGCATGTTAGTCCCTTTGGATTTCCTGTGAATCTTCGAGCAAATGGGACGAAGAGACGCTCGTACAGTGGAAGACTAATGAGGACAGTTAGAGTACTGATTATGGACATGCTGGCTGGTGGGATTTCAAAAGATGGTGATAAATGTCGGTCCATGCTTCGTGCTTGCTGGATCGTGAAGCTTCCCAGATGGGAATGCGATGCCACGTGTAGTATGGCTGCAGCCCAGATTGGAAGCAATCTCAAAATGATTTTCACTTCTTCAACTCTGTGAACCGTGGCTAGCCTCCATAGATTTGGTTTGCCCGATTCTTTCATGTCTGAATCAACTTTAACAGCAGCTAGATCGAACCACCTTCAGTTTAACAAACAAGGAAACACACATTAGCATTAAGTTTCATTTCACTTTTAAGTACACTTCAGTTTTGAACCTTACTTGAACTGATCTGAATGGAGAAGCCTCCCATCAGTAGAAATACAAGCATCAAGCTGTTTGTTCACATAGAGAGAGCTCGGATCACTCGGAGCTACGAGTTTTCTCTTCTTTGTAGCTGCAACAATTACTTGTGCCACTCTAACATAAGGGCTGCCACCTGGTTTGATTTTTCTGTACAGACCAGAACCTAGGATGAAAGCAACTAGAGACAATACCATGGCAATGGTGGGGATTCCAAGGCCCCAACCCCAACCAACATGGTCTTGGATATAAACAACAACTGTTAGAGCAAGCAAAGAGGCCACCCCCATGCAGAAATAATACCAGTTGAAGAAATTCCAACTCCTCTTATCTGTTTTCATTTTGCTCATATCGATCTGGTCAGCAGCAAACGTGACGACACAAGGCCTAATGCCGCCTGTACCCAGTGAAGTCAAGAGAAGGCCAATGTAGAGAACCCATAGCTGCAAGCCGGAGGCTTCCTTGCAGTTCACTTGAGCCGGGCATGGCGGTGGCCGGAGATGAGGCAGAACTGCTGACACTGTGATGGTAATCATCCCCTGTCATAATGTGTAGAGATTTTTTTGATTCTGTTCATATGTTTCTTTGAGATGTTTAATTGATCAGAAGAACATACCAACAAGTAGATGATACTTCCGAGGATGATTGTCCAAAACCGGCCAGCAACGGAGTCTGCTAAAAAAGCACCAATCAGGGGTGTTAAGCTGGAGGTCCCACCAAAGTTGGATATGGTGTTTGATGCCTTGACAAGAGGCAGGTTCAGGACCTGAGTCAGGTATGTGATCATGTTGGCATGAAAACCAGCCCCGGCAAACCTGTCACATATCTCGTTCGCTTCACAGTACAAAAACAATACATTTGTTACTTCATCTTTTTCTATTACACTTTGTGATGATAACTGAAAAAGGTGTTAGAAATTCTCATCTCAATCCGTGTAACAGTTCCTACTTTTTGAAAGATAGTGCTTGATTGTTTTAGGAGAGAGTATATTCTTTGCATTCTGACATCATTCTTGGTTTGATCCATCTATCATGTGACTCCATTACTTTAAGAAAAATACACAATACAAGTGTCCCATGATGCTAAAAAGAGGGTTAAAAACATTTTCTCATCCGAACTGCGCATGAATTTACACTTTTTTTGTATAAATTTTAAAATGTTGCACGTTGCAGTATAAACTTTAAATTTGTTTCATTTTATAGTATTGAACAAATCATAATCATACACGTCTCCTAAATCAACGGCTAGGATTTGTCTAAGTTAGTATTCAAAACGCAACATCTCAAAGTTTGTAACAGAAAGTGTAAAATGTGAGTATAGTTGGGATGAAAAACGTATTTAACCCTGAAAAAGATAACAACTTTGGGATGATCGTTAATGGAAACAAAATGAATAGTGAACTCAATGGCTCAATTTACATGTTGTATTCAAGAAACACTGTTCATCAAAAACAGAGACAATGAACAAGAAAAAGATGGGTTGGTTCTCACCAAGAATGAATGGCATTGTTCTAACACCTCCAAGCTGCTGTTTCTTGATTTCATCATCATCTTCTTTCTTCTCATGCTCCTCTCCATTTTCTGCAGTCTTCTTCTCTACCTCAAAGGCTTCCATGCTCAAGTGTGAGATGCAATCAACACCTCACCATTATTTATAAGCAGTACTGTAATGGAAATAAATTAGAGTTTTTTGTTTGTTTTGTCAGGAAGAAGAGTGTGTCATAGTAGAGTGATTGGTGGGGACAAGAACTTGATTGGGATTGCATACATGTGATAAGTTAAAGTTGGTAATTCTGCAGTGACAATCAATGGTGGTCTTACTTTTGCAGGATTTAGGTTTTGCATACTATTATTCCCATTTTCCTTGTTTTTTAAGACCAGAAAGGTAACCTTTTTTTCCCTTATTTTTCTGTCTTTTTTTTTTTTTAAAGAAAAAAATGTGATATCTACAAATACGTTCATTACGTGGCAGCAAATACGACCTCGGTGTCTTCTATAAAATTAGCATTCGAATTCTTCCACTGCAAACCTTATCATTGTTTTCCATTCATCACTTTTGATATTTGTTATGTGAGTATTGGTATAATCCAACAATGAATTTTCGTATGTTCCAAATTATTGAATTTATTTTTTGAAGGTGAAATATTTTATATATATGATGAGATAATAATATAATAATGAAATGGGGAATAAAAACATTTCGAAATAAAGAATAATTCCATGTGATGTTTTTTTTTTTTCCTTTTTTTCCTTAGTTGATCCAAGACAATTGTATTTTGTAGTGAAAGTAGGCTTTTTTTTTATATATATAAAAAAAGAAAAACGGTTGTTTTATTAAGAAAATATCTCAAGACTTTCTTTTTCATTTCTTTTTCTGTTCAAATCCATAATTTTTTTTTCTTTGAGATAATAATAAGTCCACTGCAAATACCACATATCATATTAAACTTCTTTAACTTTCCAAAGTGTTCTCAATAATTTATAAGAGAATGTGTATATTTTAACAAAAAAAGGACGTAAATAAATAATTTTCACTTAAAAATAAAATGAATTGAATGAAAACTTATCACATAAAAAGTAAAGTTGTGAGATGAAAATATCTGAATATTTAGGTATTTTTAAGACAAATTTGAACCGCACTATCTTAAAAGTTAACCCACCATAAAAAATGAAGCAAATCAAAGAGCACTCTCTCTCTCACAAAATCATTTAATCAATCAATCAAACATCTAATACAGAAATGTATGGCAGATCTTGGCAGGGGTAAAGTGGTAATTCTGAAGAAACTGCTGATTTTGGTGACGTCTTTGCTTACGCAGAAATGATTGAAACTGGTCTATGTTAGAAACTAAAAAAATAAAATAATAAAAAGAAATGAAAGAAAAAGGGGGAAACCAATGTTGTCATTGCATGACACATTGGTCAAACCAAATTAGATAGAATGATCCCACATTCCCATTGAAACATGTTTTGATGCTATGCAACTCAATACTTCTCTTTTCTTCACAAAATTCTGGAATATTTATGTTGTTGCTTTCATGATTTAATTTTTTATGTTCCCAAAAAAGAGGGGTTTTTGTAATATTATTTTTTTAGTTTAACTTCGAATAAATTATTTCTTTTGTTAGAGTAGTTTGGAAAATTTGAGAGTTGATAAGACAAAGTGCAGCGATTTACCTAGTTTAGTAGGTTATGTGACCCGAGAAAAAAAGGGGGAAAAAGATAAGCTTTTGTGTATTTAGTCATTTTTTGAAGTTCTAGTATATCTGTATATATGTATTTTTCCCTGCATGGGGCAGTAAGTACATTTGGTTTTGATAGAGATCAATCCTTTTATTTAGATTAGAGTTGCAATGAATGCATGATCCTAATCTAATCTATGAAGGGACAGAATTATGGAATAGAGATATAGTATAAAATTTTGGATAAAAACAAGGCAAGTTGCAAAATCAAAATAACAGGAGAGAGAGAGAGTCATAAATTTTGAATGTGACACCTAATGAAATAGGGTCGATACATTTAGGGGCCGTTTGGAAGAAAGGTTGTGTTTGTGGTGCATTGTTATTTAAATGAACTATTTACTGTTCATCCAGGATTAAAAAGGTGTAATTTGAGTGTTTGGTATGAATGTTTTGGATTTGAGTTTATGTAGATTATGTGTTTGGTATAAATGATTAAAGTAGGTAAAGTTAATAAAATTGTGTTTGGTATATTTGTTGGGTTTGATATGACATATGAAATGACTAAATTGCCCTTCCCAAAAACTTTACATAAAATAATGGAAAAAATAAAGCAAGTGTAAGTGCAAGACTGTGTATTATATTTGTCATTGCTTTGGAAGAAAAACACAAGCTCGGCCATGGCACCGCCGTGATTTGGGATTTTCCAAATTTGGGAACTTCTCACTCTTTCTTTCATGATTTCCACCTTCATATCCTCATTACTCGTTACAATGCATTAATCATCTTGCGGTGTTTTGATTTGCCGGTGAAAATTTGGTCGATTTGTTAATTCGATTGTAGATCTACATATTTGGATTTTACCGTACATTGTTGGCAACCTTCCCCTATGCTTGAATCACAACTCCGAGGTTGTAAACTGGTTTCTCTATGCTCGGGAAACGGCGTTGAGGTATTCTTTGAGTGTGATATTACATGAAGCACAAACATTAATCTGCCAAAGTCTTCTGATGTGTAATGTTTGATATATCATGATATTACATTGAAGCACAAATATGCATCTCACAATGTCTTTCTCTCGTGTAATGTTTGATATATATGTTTACGGAAATAAGTTCGGGTTTCCACCATGTATACATATTAGTTGAATCTAGTTTGGAGATGAGTTTTTAGACTTCAAGCACAACTATAGGAGTGCCAGAAGATGACCCTGCCTCCGTGAATAACACTTGGCCAGGCCTATGAAACTTCATGATGATCGACCACATCTCGAATGAAGGGAACCCGAACTGTCGAAACAGAGTCTGCTCGTATGTCTCCTGCATTTGAAATGAAGTTATTTTGCCGCAAATAACTTAAAAAAATTCCAGCACCTACTTCGACTAAATTGAGACAGATATGTAAAAAGAGTTACCTTCTTGATGAATTGCCAATACTCCACCGCTACAAGAATCTGATCCTTCTCCTCATTGTACTTTACCCCACGTTGTTGATGACATACTCACACAATTTCTTGTAAAGTCACACGTTCTTGGCGACGAACTTCTTCACTGTGCAAGGCTATCCAACGAGCATCCTTCGTCTTCTTCCTCCTCTCAGCAGCTATCTCTTCACAAACGTTTGTTAGCACTAACACATTTTTAAGATTGCATTGGAAGCCAACCCTCATCAGTCTTTCAGCCAAGTCCTCTGCCTCCTCTTGAGTGAAAATGTGGTAAAAGGCAAGCTTGTTGTTCCTCCTCGGCATGACTCCACTGATAATGGTTAGATAGAGTGCCTGATGTAGTCATAACAATTGTAGTGTACCTAGCACAATTGTTACTCCCATTGCATAAAATGTGCAAGTAGTGGATGGAAAAGCAAACAATAAAAAATGTAACAAATTGGAAAATACATGATTCAGCATAGACCCCACTCTCAAACTTTATTAATTTTGTACATGCAGATGCATGAATTCATTCTAATCTAACACAGATTCAGCATATACATGCCTAAGATTCAACATGTATTCATAATCATATATATTCAGCATATATAAATGAATTCATGGATATACATTGAGCATATACAGAGGAATGGATTCATTATAATCTAATACAAAAGAATAAATATATCACTTGAAGCACTGTAATTCAGAATTCAATATAACACAAATTTAGTTGGGAAGTATGATTCTGCATTAATGTACAAATTGACATTTGCATTCGGCATTTTACAAATATTGTAACTTGTTGAATATAAAATGCAGTGTGTGAAAGATGAGATTGCTGAATTGCAAGGGAAAATTGAGCTCCTTGAGGAATCTAAACGGTATATATAATATCATTAATTGATCTAATATATAATCAAAATTTAAATTCATGTGATGATTAATTTCCAAATTACAAACACATTAATTGCACGCATTTATAAATATACATGGCTAATCAGAAGAATCAATTTCATTAATCCAAACAGACCCAAAGAATCATAAAAACAAAGACATCCAAAAACAATGCAAACAAATGGACCACTATTCTTTAATGGAAACTGGAAAATGAAAATGCAAACAAACACAGTGCACACACATACATACCCTAACATCTTGCAATTGCTCAACAGAAATAACTAGTCTTTGGAAATTACCCAATTGAATTTTAATTCATAAACAAGAATGCTTTTGAACTGAGGAAAGAGGCAAAAAGCAGTTAAGGATTGGATATTCAGCATCTAGTGAATCCTTTGAATTTACTGTCAAAATAATGTTATTCACAACATTTTCACTTCAAAATGTCCCAATTTGACAACTATTGTTCAAATGGGGATGAGATTCCTAACTTTACAAGTCCATGTGATAATAATAACTCTATTGTGAAGAGAAGTGCACTTACAACTTTTTGCGAACAAAATTCCAACTCCGATGCAGCGATTCAGTCGGAGCTTTACTCTTGAAGACGACCTGGAACTGCTTTACGGGAAGATGGCCTCCATTGTTCTCCAGTGTACCGATGAACTATGTGGGTTGGAAGTGGAAGTGAAAGAGTTTGAAGTGGAAGTGAAAGAGTTGCTAGGCTTCTCATTCATGGCCTCGAGATTGAAGACTGGTATTCGTGTAATTTCATTGAACTTTTTTGGCAGATTTGGCAAGATTTTTCAACAGTAGGGACACACTAGTACTTTACCATTTCCACTGTTTAGTTAATTTATAACCCACCAAATTTGGTGGATTTTAAAACGTAGAGCTATAACAGCCTAAACTCCCAATTCTTGACCCAGGCCCACACCCTAAACCCGGGCCTCAAACCCCCTTACCAAACATGTGTTTACCTTTGTTAACAAATCCTAGCAAACCTAAACCTAATTACCAAACACACCCTTAATGTAATGAACAAACAAGACACTAAATCAAGACATGCTACTTCTTAGATTACTATATTTATGTTCCATACATATCTATTTCTTAGAGCATCTCCAACCCAACACCACATTTCACACTACCTCTACATGTAGTGTGAAATGTGGCTCCAACCATGCACCACATTTCCCCTCTACATTATAGATTTGAATAGTGCACCACCACATGTAGTGGGCACTATTGCACCACACTACATTAATTTTTTTTTTGATTTTTTTAATACAATTTTAATTTCACAATTTATTTTTAATAGAATTTGCATTTCATCATTTCATGAAGCAATATTATTGTTTATGAAAAAATTATTATTTACTATATGTGTATAATATAAAAGTATTTTTTAGGCTAATGAAAGTTCACATAATACATTAAATCACAAAGTACATTAAATTAAAATACATAAATCACAAAATACATCAAGGCAATTAGGCTAAAATGCATAAATTAAAATAAACATAAATCACTATGTGTGTGTTGTTTTTTCTTGTGTTAATTTTATGTTTTTTAATATGTATGATTGTAGCATTGTATCATGGAATTTAATTTAATGTTGTTCTATAATTTTTGCCTTTTTATATTCACATTTTTTTTTAAATAACTAATAAAAATAATTATATTCAATAATCAATATAAAACAAAAATAAAAATATTATTCAATTATTAAGTTTAAATTTGTATAAATTTTAAATCAATAAAAAAATAAGAATAGTAAATGTAGTGCAGAATGTAGCGTTGACGATTGGAGATAAATTTAATGTAGTGTGAATTTTGAGATAAATTTAATGTAGTGTGAATTTTGCTGTAGTGTAGTGTGAATTTTGCTGTAGTGTGGTGTAAACCACTGGAGATCCTCTTACACCAATAACTATATTTGTGTTCCACACCCATATAGATCAATCAACTTTTTTTTTTGGTTTAAACGTGCACCCTAGCATTCAGTGCAGCTATAAAATGAACAGTTACAGTCTATGTACTCCATGTGCTTAACCACTGTCAACTGAAAAGAATTCAAATCCATATTTATACTTTTTGCTTTTTTTGCAGATAACAAAGGCAAAGTAACACCACAGGAAAATATGATCATATAAAGAAACTCATAAATTTATTACCGTATATGTCCATGATACATAACATCAGTCTATAGTTTAAAGTTGGCATAGTTAAGCAAACATAGCAGTTAACAAGTTGATGTGATCTCTAAAGAAGGTTTACGCCTTCACTATCTACAAAACTTGGTCCGATTCTTCAAGCGTTTACCTCCTCGGTTCATCCTCATGTAGTCACTAGATGAGGAGCAGATCCCTTGAACGGTAGCATGCATGAGTAAGGTGACGTACTTGACACTGTCTATCAATACAACAACAAAAATTCGTGAGAGGGACTTCTTCGGCCCCATCACACCATCCACATCACCATCACCTCCCTCTCTTGGATCAAACAGCACTGAGACCACCATTGAAGACGTTTTGTTATTTATGTTCAACTCCTCTTTCTCTGATCTTCCTGCAGGTTTTCCAGATATGTTGTGAGAGGAGTTGGGAATTGGAATAGGATGGAGGATCCTCCTATTCCTTGCCTTGCTTGGGTGCGTAGAATTCTTATTGTGCTCTTCAGTTATATTTCGTGAAGCTGTAGCTGGAACTATAGCTCCTGATGCAGTAGCTGCTGATACATCGAACTGGAAAACTTCTGTACACATACCCGCGCTCAACATTGGCCCTGAACACAGTAAAGACAGGTCATGTTATATACTCACATAAACAAAGAAATTTGAAGAAAGGCCTTGAGTAAGACGTTTACTGCACAGAGAAACAATAAGAGTATCTATTAAATGTGATGCCAAAAGAGTTTGCACCTAAACAAGCCTGGACATGAAACAAGAGAAAGCAGAAAATCTTTCAAGAATGACTATAGTCCTTTATATTCCCTACAACAGCTTGTATACATGAGTTGTATCACCGCTCTTAATTAAAGAGCCATCAAGATTCAAGAGAACATGTGAACAGTATCCTAACAAAGCAATTATCTTTTTCTTGTATCTCAAATTTACTTTGAGAAAGTAACAACTGTATAAAAAAACATAAGATATGCAGAAACCAACAAAGATTTTACCAGCAAGGCCTTCATGGAACCATTGCTGAAGTCTGCCATCGGTTGCTGTTGACTTCATACCATCTTTGTCCACAGAACCAGAACCAAGGGCCCTGAGAACGGGATGCCTAGCACCATTTCTTCCCACACCTGGGCCAGGAATTGCAGGAGTAAGATCTCCAGGAACTACCAGACCGGTCCCACCTCCACCCTTCCCTTTAGATGCCATAGCTTTCTCACTTGCCAACACAGAATGGATAATCAAATTCCCATCAATCTTAACAAGCTTATCATTCCTGGGTACGTACAATGACGCTGCAAGAGGTTCACTTCCATTGCCTGATTGAACAAATTCATCAGCACTGGGCTCCCCTCTACTGCCATGACCTCTTTGACCACCACCATCACTGGTAAAATCTCTTCTTCCACCATGTTTCTCAACATACTCAGTACCATTCACCATCAACACTCTCCCACGATGTTTTTCATTAAACCCACCTCCAATATAGCTTTCTCCACCTGTAAATGCTTCCCTAGTTCCTCCATATTTCACATTAACCATTGGGACCAGGCCTCCAAACAACATTATGAAAAACAGCAAACCAAGGAAGCTAACGCCAGCAACCTTCTTGGTCTTTGGCCCTTCATTCTTCTTACTATCAGCCTTCTTACTTGTCTTTGGTGCCTGTGTTGGCTGCTGCGGTTTCAACCTTGGGATCGGCACCAAAGGCACTTGAGACCCCTGTGATTTCATCATATAAGGAGGAGCATAAGGCATCCATGGGTACATCATGGCTGGATGAGTGTACATCCCAGGAGGTGGTGGTACCATAGGAGGAGGTGGAACGGCAGCACCAGCACCAGCACCAGCACCAGCACCGACGGCACCAGCACCGAGCACCAGCACCGGCAGCCACCACCCATTTGTTGCCTCAGAGTAGCATTTTCTGCCATAAAATAAGAAATCTTCCCATTCAAGTCTTGAATTGTTGAATGCATGCTCCTCACCTTATCCTCCAGCTCTTCTACATAATGCTTCTTCCTCTGCCTAGATAATTGGGCACTCTCCCGATTCCTCAACAACCTAGCCTTCCTTTTCTCTTCCTCTTCACTCAACTCGTCATTATTTTCTCTACTTATATCATCCTCTGCACTACAGTTAGATTTTCTAAACTTATTAATCCTAGACTCAACACTATTATTTTTCAAATCTTCGCCTTCCTTCTTCCTTTTCAGCAAAGACGTGTTACTATTATTATTAGCCGGTTTCTCTAACTTAATTTTTTGATCAACAACACTAGTTTTCACTGAACTATTACTCGAAATTGGCGAAGAACTTACCGATCTGGAGGCACAATTATTGGAGTCCTCCGACACATCAGAATCGAAATTCCCAGAACCCTGAGATTCCGGAGAACGGCAATTCAATTCCTTCCCACCAACGCCGCAATTTTCACTGCTCCCGCGGTTCGATCCGTTTGATTCTGGAGATTGCATGTTGAGATAGGTAGAAATCTGGGGGGACTCCGTATCAGGGGAAGCCGAATTCAAAAGCCCGGAACCATCCCAGCTCTGATCCTTCGAAAAATCGCCGTCTCGGGAAAGGTGACGCAGTTCCGCGGCTGTTGATTTGAATGCGCCATCCAATTGACCGAAACTCGGGGCAGATCGGACGAAATTCGTCGCCGCTCCGGGTTGGCAATTAGACTGCTGCAATGGGGCGGGATTGAGGAGGTGATCGAGATCATAGGAGGAAGGGAGAGCGAGATCATCGAAGGAGAAATCAAAATCAAGGTCATCCAGGACGACAACGTCGTCGTTTTGGTCATCCCCCGTCGCGCCATCGCCATTGAAGAGGTCTTCGGCAAAGAAAGCGGCGTCCAGAGGCGGAACATGAAGGCCGGAATCAACATCGCCGAAATCAGAATGGGGCTCCGATGGTGGATCTACAGGCCACCACCGTAGAATCAGCCATTGGTGTGTGAAATGTGTGTGAGGAGTTTGGGGAAAAATCGACACGCAGAAGACGTTGGAATTCAGTACTGAAAGAATTTTCTCAGGTTTAAGGAAGGGGAGATGGGGTCTAAAGACTCACACTGTTTATATCACACGCTCTTGTGGGGCGAGTGAGTGGCACGCTTTTCTCAATTCCACTGTGGATAATGTGGATTTGAACTACTAAAGTCAGTGGAATTTTTTAGTAATAAATAATTCAAGATATGGATTTTGTGCACACTTAATTCTCTTTTACTTTTTAGATGAAATTCTGAAATATTGTGAAAATAGTTTCAAGCTATTACGCTTGCTTTAGATTGTGGAAGTTTTGAATTAATAGATTGTGGGAATTAAATTTCCCTATAAATATCAAATTATATTTTAGAATGATTTATTTAGACTTTTACTTGTGAACTAGTTAAGTATTCAAATATGATGAAAATGTTGTTCAGAAATCTTATGATGTGGAATATTCTATGAATGATTATATAATTTTAAAGATATATAAGGAAGAGATTAAATTAAAAATCTTTTCTCTAATAATGATTGGGGTTTAACATATATATATATATAAGCAGGATATCCTGCCAAAAAATAATTATAATAAATTATCTACCTATTAAATAATTACTATTTTAAGAAATCTATTAATTGCTTTCATATTGTATTTATTGTAAGAAACTCAATACAAATAAACCTATTTATTGTATTTTAAGAAACTCAATACAAATAAATACAAATAAACGTATTTATTGTATTTTAAGAAATTCAATACAAATAAATAAATATTTAATTTAAGAAATCAGTTATGATACTCAATTTAGTATTTATTGTATAGAAATTTCAAATAAAAAAAATAAATAGATAAATAAGATGAAATGAGGGATTATATATTTATTATCTCTCATCTTATTTTTAAGTACTTATTTTAAAGGGTAAATTATAAAAAACAACTCCACCTATCGACTTTTTTCAAATTGCAACCTAATCATTTTTTTTTTTTCAGATTGTCACCCAGTCTTTTTGTGATTTTGTCGATTGCAAATTTCCGACGAAATGAAGATTAATTTGTTCACTTTGCAACCTAAACTTTGTTTTTTTAATCTAATTGCAACCTAAACTTTGTGTTTTTATCAGATTGCAACCAATAATGAAAATTTCGATTCCGGTGAAAATATAGGTAACTTAAATTCACGGAAATATCGTGAAAATATCGATATCGATATCGATGGAAATATGGGTACATATATTTATTGTTATTTTTCCTATATTTACCATATATATTATGATATTTTCTCGATATTTATTGATATTCCATCGATTTTTTACCGATGTTACATATATTTCACCAATTTTGACCAATATTTCCTTGATATTTATTTTATGAATATTGATCACACTTATATAACATAAATGTCACACTCATATATATAACATAAAGGTATCAGTGTGAAGCGAAAAAAAAAATCATGATTTGCGATTGAACAAAAAAATTAAGGTTTGGGTTGCAAGGTGAAAAAAAATAATTCATTTGTCGGAAAAATGATCGGAAATTTTGCAATTGGCAAAACCACAAAAAAACTGGGTGACAATCTTAAAAAAAAAATAGATTAGGTTGCAATTTTAAAAAAGTCGATAGCTGGGGTTGTTTTTTGTAATTTACCCTATTTTAAATCAATTTTAAATATATAAGTATATAAAATCAATCATTATTTAATGATCTTAAATTTAATATTCATATAAAATTTATCAAACTGAAATATGGAAATGTATGTGTGTGGGCTTCAATGATTTTTCATTTTTAAACGTTTTTATGATATATAGCATTAATTTATTGTAAATTGATATTAAAATGTAGAAATAAAAAATATTATAGGTGTATCTAATAGATTACACATATAAAATATATCAAATAGAAAAAATTAGATTAAAATTATTATTGCAAGTTAACCAACTTATTCATTTAAAATATATAAATATTTTATTTTATATTTCTTATATTATATTTATTTGTTATCAAATTTTATTTATATTTATATTCTGATTAATTAAGGTGGCATAAGGGATTGGACAAAGGTAATTTTTCTAGTTTTTCATAAATTAAAAATTCATCATTCTTAGTCCCTGATATATCGACTTATCAATCTTATAATTATTAATCATAATTTTTGTATTCAAGATGTGTAGATTAAGTCCAATTTTGAATTGTGTCATTTAAATAAATAACAAGAGAGATTTTCATATATTTGATAAGCTGATATAATTTTTTATTTGATTTACAATAAATGAGTTATATGTGGCGTTGAACCAAAAAAAGTTATTAAAATACGTGTGTATTTATATTTATAAATGTCAATAAAATATAAATTTATTTATCTCAATACTTAAATCATAATGTTTCTAATACATATAACTTATTTTTAGATATTAAATTTATTTTTTAAAATTTCACTACCCAGTTAATGTTATTTGTTTGTTTAATCCATGGATTAATATATTACTTTATATATTTCAAATTTCTAATATTTTAGAATATAATTATTTATAATAACATAAATTTAAAGTTAAAATACCTAGCTTTATACTAATACAAATTAAAAGAGTATCAATATATTTTTGTTAAAATAATAATCATTAAATTTTATATGTTATTATATTTTTTAATAATTATATATATATAACACACTGTGCAACGCACGAGTACACTACTAGTTTAGAAGATAAACAATATTATAGCTAAAAAGATGGATAAATTGGAAATAAATTTCAACTTCTAACATGACATTTAAATAAAATTTGAGGAACTATTTGAGATTAATTAAGACTTCTGAAATACACTTTTTTCTTTTCATTATTAACCAAAAAAATATTTATTATGAAATTGGGTTAACCAAAATGGGTCTCTTTTATATTTCACAAAAGTTTATAATATATATTTATAAAAAAAAACTGATAATATTATTAATTAGGAACACTTTCTTGAATAAAGAATAGTTATCATTCTCATCAATTGGTGGAAATTAATTTCCAAAAAAAGAATATTTTATTTATGAATAGTACATAGTAGTATTACCTAATCACGTGATTTTCTCAATGTAGCCTTCAGCCTTTAATGAACATGGGGTCTGACTATTGAGTATTTATAATGATACTGTTTTAGTTGATTTTGGAATTTTAATTTAATTCGCTTTTCTTCTCAATTTTTAAAAATAATAAACTCTCACATCACATCAACTCACGATGATATTTTATGAGACTAAACATTACATAGTTTATGGATCAATTAATACAAATTTAGTGTGACACAACACATGTTAACATCGGAATTAATGAAGGTAAACCGTAAAAGTATCATTTTATTACCAATAAATATCACTCCATATCTATTAAATGTCATCTAAATTGTAATCTTTATCTTTATATATATAAAAACACAAACATTGCTAAAAATAGTAAGGTAAATGTTTTCCCGCCAAGAACACATTGTCAAAACAGGAAATAATTTTTTTATTTAATAAATATAAATCATATTTAATATATATTATCTTTCTCAAAGTGATGACATGAAATTTTCGTAATGGAAAGATATGAAATTACTCTCTAATCAATAGTTATAAGGAAGTAAAATTTGACATTAAGATCTTAAATTTGAGAAAGATCTTCTTAATTTGACATTATATTTAATTTCATATAATGCATATATGTTAATATTGTAAAAGATTTTAATGTCAAATACGGTAAGTCAAACACGTATTAATGCATATATATATATATATTTATGTTAATACTATAAAATTTGAGAAAGATCTTAAAAGATAATATTAATGCATGTCTTTCTCAAAATTATGGCATGATATTTTATTAATTTATATAGTTATAAGAGAGTAAAATATAATATACACATTGTTTTTAATTACGAATTTTTTTTATCTTCCATTATTCATATAAATTATTCTACATTACACATAATTGTATTCCATTTTTATTACAACTCTTTTTATTAGATAAACTATCAAAAGCAAATCAAATATATCTTTATTTATATAAAAATAATAAATAATAAATCATGAAATATTATTTATTTATTAAATAAATGATAAATAACAAATCATGTTTAATGATGTGTGTGAGTGTATATATATGGAAGTGATATAACCAAAAAAAAAATCACTTATTGTCTATATGGTAAGTCAAATTTGGTTATTCAATTCCAATTGATATATTTAAGATATGATTTAAACAATGTATATATATATATATTAATAATTACATCAAATAATATCATATATGAATAAATCTATATCATTATTTATAATGTCATATAAATTATATATATGATTCTAATATGCATATAAAATTATATATATATATATAATGATGTAAAATCAACTATTAAACATATCTAAAACATATTTTTCCGTTTTTATTGAAACTTTTTTTATTTATTAAATAAACTATTAAAACCAAATTAAATATAACAAAACTTATTGTATATATTGTTTACAATGAATGGCATTATATCAAGAAATGATATTATTTTGGCAAATGTTAAACACTATGACAATTATTTAGTTCACATGTTCGTGATATGTCTCAATTAGAAGATGAACTAATTACTTTTATTTTTATTCAATATTTCCATATTTAGAATGATAATTTTGATAAGTCAAATATAATTATTAATAGCTAGAATCCAATAATTATGAGGAAGACATATACACATATACATAAAGTCAACAATTAGATAATTTTAAATATGAAAATTAAAAGATTTGGTAATAATATACCATATAGAAAGATACTAAAGGATTTCAGTGGATTGGATAATTGCATATATATATATATATATATATGTAATTATGAAAAGAATATTAACATGGTAATCTACATTTATACTTAATAATATCATCTCATGCATTATTATTTTTGTGATCTCATGCATTATGGTAGTTGGTATAATTAACTATAATAATTTATTTTGATATAAAAAGTATAATTTTTTTTATATAGATATGATTTATTTAATTCATATATGCATGGAAATAACATAGAATATGAAACTCAGCTTTGAATCATTAAATCAAATCATATGCATAATACATATTAATAATATTGAAACATCAATAACTTCAATCAATAAAATAAGATACTGTAATAAGAAACTAATTTTTGACAATGGAAAATTATCTACCTAACTATGCCCCATGTTAGAAGACAAATGTGATTTTAATTTGTATTATCTTGAATATATATGTTTATATATGTATATATTTGAAACCACTTTTATTTTTGAAAATTAAAATAAATGATAATAAATAATATTACTTACATGATAATTACTTTATTAGAGTTTTCAATTTGGATGCTTTATAATTAAATCAATTGATATGGCAAATGTGATTTCATGGGAGTAAAAAAATGAACATGATTTATTTGCAGCCAATATATTTGGAAAAAAATATTCTATAAATTAGGAAACAACAACATTTATGTCACACATAATGCACTAATTTCATATCTATTAAACAAATTTCACACTATAAATTTGAGAGAATAAACTTAAAATTCACTCATACTTTCAATTTCTAAAATTCAATATTTTGTTCTCATAGACTCTCATAAACAATTTTTTATTGAGTTTGATCATGAACTTTGTTTAAGTACTTTGAAATTTGAATTGTTCAATTTGTGATTTATTTTATTGAATTTTGCATTTAAATTATTCTTATTGCAATATAATTTTATTTTTGTTCAGCTCTAATTATTTTTGTTTTGCAATGTAGGAATGCAATGAAGAAATCAGAGTAAGAATTGTAAAGTTGTAAGGATTTTGAAGATTGACGAATTAGCACTACAAAATGGATTTTAATTTTTCTTAGATTTTAGAAAATGAATCCTATATTTGGTTTTTTTGTTTTTTTTGGTTTTTGACAATTTTTTATAGTAATTACTTATCTTATAGAGATAACAAAGATAATGCAATTTGTTGACTTAATTCTTCTCCATACATATATAGATTAAGCAATGTAATTGATTAGTTGTTCATGTTACAATTTTTTTGTACACACATTATTTCTTCTTTTTCTCTCATTATTCCTTCTTTACTTAGATAATGAATGTAAGAAATTGTTTGCCAAATATCATGTTAAGGTATGATTACTAAAAAGGTGTGGCGATTGATTGAATATGATTAATTCATAATTAAATAAATGTATTTATAAAATAACATATATTAATTCAAAATGTAAGAATATTGTTGTTAACGAAGATTGTGGAAATTGATATATATGAGTCATATTTTCATACACTACTTTATTCAAAAGAATCTCAATAATATATATAGAGAAATTAATTCGATATAGTTTTGTGATAAGTAAATTATTGAATTAGTACTTCACATAATGTATATGACAAAATATGTGTAACTATTTGGAATTATATGGGTATTCAATTCATGAACCAATCATGATTTTTTTTTTTTTTTGTTGGTTCTTGAATTGAGGAGTTTGTACTTTATTAATTGATTAATTTGTTTTCTATTTATTAAGAAAGTTAACTGCACATTGGCAATTTATGTTGATATCCTCAAAACTAATTGTTTGTACAACAAATATCTTTAAATTTTTCATTTATAGTGTATTGTAATATCCATTTGTTTGTCACTTATACATTTTCATATTGATTGATATCAAAAAAGATCTGAAAATTGGAAAATGTGCATAATTAACCATGACATCATTCAATCAGAATAACTAAAAAATTAATAAATATATGTCATACAAATTATACATTATAACCATACATTATAAATGTGGGGATTAAGTTACAATCAAATCACTCTCTTTGATGGATCCAATGATGAATTTTTAGATTTTATTGGGAGGTATGTTATTTATTTTTTCATTGTATTTCAATTAAAAATGTTTATTAGTCTGTTGATTATATGCAAAATCTATTTGAAAATAAATTGTATAAATGATGTAATTTCAATTTGCATAGATTTTATTAATATATATTTTTGTAAACATATGGTTATTTTAACATGTTGAGTACATTTAGTCAAAGCTTTAGATATCACTTATCCTAGGTGAGATTAGGACAGTATCCATAATATTTATATACATAATTAACAAATAAGATTGTTAAGGTAACATTTATATATATTTGATTATAAAAATGATTGTTTTATTTTTATTTTTGGATCGTGTCATTGTGCAAGATATCGATTACGCAAAAACTCATTATTGTAATTTAATTTCCATATTGTTTATGATATATTTATTTACATATTGCATAATATATACACATACTAATAAGATTGAACTTTCAAGGTGACGTGATAATAAAATTTTCACAATTTTGACCATGTTTGTAGATAGTAGATACTATAAGAATGAGTTTCAAAGTGGAAAAAATATTGATTTGGACTATATATCAATCAATTTTCTTCACATTAGGTAATTTTATTATTGTAATGTTGCATAAGTATTCTGAATTGATGAAATTAATTTTTTACATAAAATCAATTATATAAGTTTTTTAATATATTGATAATCAAATATATATATATATATATATGATATTGTTTTTAATTCGGATATGTTTAATTAAGGTACCTTTGCAAATTGTTGTGGCTTATTGTAGAATTGTGGTGATTAGGTAGATATGTAAATTTTGGTATTTATCATATAGGTGATATTTAAAGAAGTTGGATGAGGAGTGTAATAATTCTTATTCTCTGGCAATTATAGGTATTTTTAACTTTATTTTATTTCATAGGTTTTGAAATACGATGACTTAATAAAAAATATTAAATATATTCTATAATTTTATTTGGCGTTAAAAAAATTGAATTATGTAATGAATTATAAAAGAAGTTTTCGAATGGTAATGCAATCAGAGAATATATCGAGTAATTGTCTAGACAAGTTTTGAATTGAGGGCATAAATGGTAAGTATATGTTAGATAGTTTATTGAGTAAGTCTTGTGTGAGACCGTCTCACAAATCTTTTTTCGTGAAACGGGTTAACCCATAACCCATACTTAGCAATTTATATGAAAATTTGTGGATATGAGTTCGATTCATGGGTAATAAGGATCCATCTCACGTAAACTATCTGTGAGATTGTCTCACAGAAGTTTTTGTGTAGTTTATTTTGTAGGAAAATTATTTTGAATTTTTTTTAATAATATATTTTTCGTGTTTATACATGACATGAGATAAACTTGCATAGAGTTCTGAGTATTGCCCCTCATGACATTAAAATTTTGGTTGAAAGAAAGTTTTGTTCAAGTGGATTCCAAAGAAATTGTCTGAGCAATGTGAACAAAGTATCTCATTCACTTGCTAAGTTGACATATGATTAAGATATTATTGTTTCATTTTGTGTTAGTTTTTTGGATGATCAAGAATTTGATCTATTAACAAAATTGAAATAAGCTGAATTTGAAAATGATGAAAATGTTAAAAAAAAAAAAATCTCATTTTAAGCATTAGTTAATTTGTTTATCAATAATCATGATCAATGATTCCAAATACAAAATAAATTTAATTTTTTTAGAATTGTTCTTTTAAGTATGAAGTGTCACCACTCATAAGCTGTCTAAGAAAGGTGATGATATTATTGAAGTGTTTGATAAAAAAATCAAATGAATAGGAGATTGAACGATGAGTCTTCGAGTTCTAGCAGTATGAAGAAAGAAAAGATTGTTGTTAAAAATAAAAAGGATTGAGAATCGTATTAAAACTATATTTTTAAATATTGGTGCCTACTATTCTCTTTTCTACTTTAGAAATATTTGATGTTTTTTTTATAGTCGGTTTTTCATTTGTTTTTTTAGTTTAAATCGTTATACCATAGGTTCAGATAATGATCATCACCACGAGTGTATCAATATTTTTGAAAGTTACTTGATTTCGTTAATCACCCTTACTTATAATTATGTATAATTTAGTTCTAAAACTTTTATATTAAATTTAAACATTATCATATTTCCTTTTATTGACAATATACAAAGTTAATCTTCATTAATTTTATTGTATACAATTTATTTCTTATTTATTTTTTAAATTATATATATTTATAATTGTATTTTAAAAATAAACTTAATCATGTGCATCGCACGGGTACAAAACTAGTGTATGTTAAAATATCAATGTTATTTTTAGGGAAAAAAAAAAGTTTTTTAATCATCTATATTTACCTCATTAGATTTTTAGTCTTCTAACTTTCAGCGTTTGAATTTTAGTCCTCTATGTTTCCTTTATTAGTTTTTAGTCATTTATCTTTCAATTCTTAATTTTTAGTCCTCTACATTTATTTCATTATATTTTTAATCCTCTGTTTTTCTGTTGTTGAATTTTAGTCCTTCATGTTTAAAAAATATCATTTTTTCTGTCGTTTTACTTGTAATAGTATATTTTACTTTTTTATTTAGTTACAATTTAATTTTTCTCACAAAAAATAAAAGTTTTTCTTTATCTAGCAAGTGTAAATTATTGTTAATAATTGAAAATTTTATTTTTCATTTTGTTACAATTGATTTAGAGTTTTTTGAATATGAGAAATAAAAACAAAATTAATTAGCATAAAATTGATACTCCCTTAACCTTAAACCCTAAAGCCTAAAGCCTAAACCCTAAATTTATTTCACATAACTATATACATTTTGTGTCGAAAATGAATAATAAAAAACTAAAACAATGACATTAATCATGTTTTACTATTTTTGAAATTTATACCAGATGTTTTTTAAACATAGAGGACTAAAATTCAAAAGTTGAAAAATGGAGGACTAAAAATCTAATTAAATAAACATATATGACTAAAAGTCAAAAGTTGATAGATAAAAGACTAAAAATCTAATAAGGGTAAACATACATGACTAAAAATCTAATAAAGGTAAATATAAATGACTAAAAATCAAAAACTGAAAGTTAGAGGACCAAAAATTTATTAAGGTAAACATAGAGGACTAAAAATCAGTGTTTCCCTTATTTTTAAAACATCACCTTTATATGTTAAATTTATAAATTTTGTGCGATACAGGAAACTTATCAAAATTAATATAAAATATAACTATATTTTAAGTTAAAATATAATAATTTGAAGATATGATCATCAAAGATGAAGAATAATTTGTTAACATTTGTTTAAAGATTTGTTGATCTCTATATATGTGTTATATATCACATGTTACCTTTTAAATTAAAATACCATACAATATATATTCATATATGTTAAAATATTTTGTTATTTGTTAAAGATATTTTATACTATTACATTATTATGTGTAAATCAATTAGTATAATAACATTACAATTTTTATTACTAAGTAATTAATTCATTATTCATATATATATCAAATATCACTTATTATTGTTATATATTGAAGTACTTGTTAGGTTTGTACAATAATATCATGATATTGAGTATTCAAAATCATTTAGATGTGTATTATGCTTTGATTGTGTTATTTTGATAATTGATCCTTTAACAATATAAATATGACTTCTCACGACATATATAAATATTACTTAATTATCAATTAAAACAAATGTAACAAAAAAATTGAACATAGTTGAACATCTTTACCTATATTGAAACATATAAATTAGATAGCAGAAGGCGCGTGAAGCAGAGATTGGATAGTTGAGAGTGGTGAAGAGGAAAAGGTTTAATTAGGAATTAAACGGTTTAAGTCCGGAAACTTCCTCACTTCTGACTTATAATGCATTACACTTTGCGTGTGAGATGATGCACCCTTTTTCTATTACCACAATTTGTACTTATAATCATCATCATCTTATCCTATCCACTTTCTTTCTGTTTTGCTTTTCTAGTGACATCAATTATTGTTACATTCATTTATTTTGGTTGCTTACCTTCTACTACTTAACCTTGTATTATTTTATGAGTGAGTTGATGATTGGATCTTTTCACTTGTTTGTTGCCAATGTCTTCCTCCCAATCTTGGAGTGTGTTTCTATAGCAATTTTAAGATTTTAGAACTTAGGTTTTGTTCATTGTTTATTATGGGATTGAAGGAGAGGGCTTTGTCAATTTGTAATGTTTGAATTTTGATGAGTGTAAAATTGAAGTTTTCAGATAATCATGTAGTATATATCGTTTGTCATATATTTAGGTAATTAGGAGGATTATATATATGATTCAAATTTCTATAGACCTACATGTTTCAGAAAACTTGTGCAAAGATTCCAATACTCAACAAAAGATGACACTAATGAAGGAATGAAAGTGATCAAAATCATAACCCCAAAGCTTATCCATCGATGCAGAAATAAATAAATGTATTTCAAGTACTTTTTAAGAGGTTAAAGTTGTATTTTTTATGATTCATTATACGTCAGTCAACGATACCACGTAACACCCAACAAATTTACATTTTTCCAACTATATCTGATGAGACAAACACTCCAAACACTACAAACCATATCACTTATTGATTGTGGTGTGGCAGTCTTGTCAGTGGCATTCACTTTAAGCATGATCAAAACTTGTTGACAACTTCATCAAACTAAATACAACACTAAATATTTCTCTATAGAGAAACTAAACTAAACTTCGCTCCACCATCAATGTGCCACATATTTACAAAACAACGGCCAATTTTTGTTCTACTAAATAAAAACATATTCTATCAACCCAATTATACTCTTGGAAGATTTCATGCACACATTATCCACTCGATCCACACTACCCGCCTCGTCCTATAAACTCTATTACACAAGACCTACTTAAAACACATATATGTGCTGTCATATAAGTGCGCACACATTATCTTCACACTATGACTAATAAGATATTTTAAATAAGCATTCAATGAATCACTCTCCGGAAAGCAAAACCAACATTAATGTCGCATTTGAACTTGAATTTCCCTTCAAACCATTCAACCTAAACTTTAAAATTTAAATGGGCTTGCTTTTAATTGTGGATCAACAACCCAATGTTGAATTGAATATGTAGCCCATTGGACTTAGACAACCAAACCGGCCCAACATATTTGTTTTCTCAATATATATGCCTCTTTTTGGCATTTACATTGATCCATGTAAACGAACAATTTATTTTTATTTTCTTGGATATAAACAAACTTTCAAAACTAATCATATTAATTAAAGTCATAAATAAACCATATTTAAAGTTAAAGAAGGATAACCCCCTAATTTAACCTAGACTAGATAGGAGTCAACTTATTGCATAAATACCTTATTATTTTATTAAGTGGGAAAACGATTTTGGCAATTTATGCGAGTCAAAGAAACGTAATGAAATTATCAATTTATATAGTCATAATCATTATAGGACAAAATTTGTGAATTTAAAAACATGAGATTCAATTACAAAATTAAATAATAAATTTATATAATACCCCTCGAAAAAATAAAAGGTGAAAATATCGTAATAAAAATCAATATAAATGGAAATTGTGATTGAGGGTGATTAGTGGTGGGAGGGATAACCCAGAGCAAATTCGGAAAAGGGGTTTCCCTCTTCTCAATTCCCTTCCGATACTTGCAGCACAATCTGTATATATACTTCTCTTTGCGCTTGATTTCGTGTTGTTTCTGCTGCCATGGATTTGAATTGTCAAGCGCCAATTGAGCCCTGCGCGGTGGCGGAGGAGAATCAGGCGCCGCCGCCGCCGCCCTATGTGTCTATGGTGGATCCCTTCCTCGTTGAGGCGCTTCAGAACCCTCGCCATCGTCTAACTAGTAAGTTGTATTTGATTTGTTTTTTGTTTTTGTTTTATTTTTACAATTTTTTTGGTAGTATCTGAGTTTTAGCTTGTTCTTAGTTTCTTAATTTGGTTATGTACTTGTGTGGTGCATGTGTGTTGTAGCTAAGAGGTTTTCCTTTGTCATCTTTATGTGTTAGTTGTAGGATTGAAGATTGGAATCTTTGGAGGTTGAATTGTTTTAGTTATCTGGTGGGGTTTGATGATGCTATTATTTGCCATGTTGCTGAATTGATGTGGATCTGGATTGTGTGACACTGGATTGGGCCTGAACAAGCTTGATGATTCTCTGTATCGTGAATGAACGTTAGATGATAGTTTGTTTTTTAGGACATCATAGAGCTGAACTGTGTTGAAGCTAGATTTTTGCAATAGTTTGCGGACTTGGTGACATAGTTTTATCTGATGGTTGAACTTTGCCTTTTGTACTTGTGTATTTAAAAAAGAGTACATACAAGACAATTCTTTCATGATGGTGCTATTGCCCATATAGTTTAGCCACTCTTGATGATTGGAAATTTAGACTGGCTATGAAGCAAATTTGGGGGCCAAAAATGTATATAGAAGCAAATAACTGATTAAACCACTCAATTGCCTCTTTTGAGTCGTGCAATATATGCAATTTCAATAATAGTTGATGCAGAGGTCCCAATGCTCACAGGCATTATTAACTGTTTTTTCAATTTTTTATTTTTTATTTTTGTAAAGAAGACTTGTAGGTGCACTTAATAGAAAATTTTCATAGATGGGTCATGAGACAGTATGTCCGTGCTCCTTTTATATGATAGTAATAGTTGAGTGCATAGACGTCTTGAAGTGGCACTATGATTAGTGATGTTTTTTGACCTAGATTGAAGTATGTAGTCTTTATGAAGCTCACAGAACTGCGAGATGCTTAAGTTGAACTCGGGTTGATGACAAAGGGGGCACATGAGTTGAAGTCTATTGTTGGTGCCAAAGAAAAAAATAATTGAAACAGACTGAATAGTTAAAGTCATGATAGTGAAGTTGTACTGCTAGCAATGATGCATTCAAGCTAGAAATGCCTGGAAGAGAATGCTTCATGGTTTCAACAATGAATGAAACTCTTACGACAGTTTCATCAGGAGGTTGTCTAGGCCACCTTTCATTGATAATGTATTCTAGCAAATTGTGATGTTTTACGCTTAGTGTACCTTTCCTCAGATTTGTTCGACTTTGAAATACTTTTTGAGCCATGATGTTCTTTTGAGTTATGTGATATGCAACAAATGGCATTCTTGGATTGTTTGCCTTGGTATGTGTAATCCATGTGTCAGCTTTTTTCTAAACATGTGATGAGATTATTATCTGGCAGCCTTTGTTAAATGCTTCAGTTGGAACTCATTGTAGTAGACTGATAATCACGTTCTATCAATGGAAAGAGAATAGCATAGCTTGCATCTACATAAGCATTACTATTTTCAAAGAAATATTTATTTAGATGTACTCATAGGCTGGTAAGTGGTAACCATTTGCATCCTTTTCTTGTATGACTGTCGTTGTTTTGTTTCCGCTGGTTCCCTTATTTGCTCACTTTAGTCTTTTTAACTGTGTTGTTAGAATGTATGAACTGTTACTATAATAGGCAAGCTAATGAGAAATTCAATTTGTCCTTTTTTGTGTGTGTTTGTGATGTTTTGGCTGTTGACATTATGTGTTAATCATATCTACCTTACATTTTTGCAATTTATTCTGTATGCATCCTTTTTCTTCAATAAAATTGATTATTAATTGATGCCAAACATTTTTTTTTCTTTTCTTTTGGTCAGTTCTACGGATGGAACTCGATATACAGAAGTTCTTGCAGAATACCTATCTGCAGCAGTTCGAATTTCCACATTTCCCTACTTCATATCTTCGTCTTGCAGCCCATCGTGTTGCTCAACACTATGGTTTGCAGACCATGGTCCAGGATAACAATGTGGATGGCCAAGGAATCAGGATTTTAGTTATAAAGAAGCCAGAGAGTAAGTTCCCTGCTGTCTGCTTATCAGATGTCCCAGCTAAAGAGTCCGAAAATGACAAATTTGATCAAATCAAGATTGTCATCAGACCAAGGCCTAAAGCTTTCTCTAGTGACCTCAATAAACTAGGCCTTAAACGCAGTTCAGTAAGAACTGTTGAAGAGAGGAAGGAGGAGTATGACAGAGCACGAGCTCGTATTTTCAGCAGTCCTAGTAATTCTGAACCAGAAGATGCACCAGCTCGAGCTGCTTTTGTTGGAATGAGTTTTACTGTTGATGACAATGAAGTTTCAAGAAACTTGGGTGTGGATGTTGATAAAAGAGAATGCAGCAGGGAAGTTGGCAATTCCTCCAGAATAGCAATTTTTAGAGATAGGGAGAAGGACCGCACTGATCCTGATTATGATCGCAGTTATGATAGGTATGCTCTTCAGAAATTTGGAGTAGAATAGTGACTAGTGGTGCATTTGGAATTCTTAACATATCTATTGGATCATTGCAATAATTGAGTCTAAAAAGCATAACTTCACAGCATCTGCCTATACTTGGAATTTTGTTCAAGAATTTTAGGTTAACTCCTTTTAAAACTTTCATGTAAATTTGCTATAGCCTCTTACATATCCCCACTCTTCCTTTGCAGACTTTGGTCATTAGGTTCATACAAGATTGCAGTCTTTAACATGACCCTCTGGTTTTGTTTATTTCATCTTTTTCTGCTTTATCTGGCTCATTATGTACCTAAATGGCTCTGCTATTAGTTTAAGAAAGCTGTATACTCCTCCCCATGCTGCTGTGCTGCCTTAACCCTTTGCACTATGATGAGCTTTGCCGATCTCCCTCTTAAGTTGAATGTTGTGTTCATGATTCAGCGCTGTATTGTTGTATCCCTCTTAAGTTGAATGTCATGATCCAAGTAGCATGTTCTTAGCAATAATTGTGGGTTGTTATGCTTAAAAGATAAATAGGATGGAACAAATTAAGCTGTCGTGTCACTTTGGCCGGAAGTGTGAAATTCTTATTTCATCAGTTTTTAGCATTGGGTAGTATGTGCTTGCAATTGGTATCAGGGACTATTGCTGAGGTTATTTCTCTTTTCTGGTATCATGCAGGTACGTTAAGAACATTCAAAGCACTCAGGCTTTCAGGATGACACCTTTTAATGTGCAGAATTTTCAACCTCCATTTGTTCAATACGATTCTGTTTTCCCACCGCCTGGTCAAACGCCAGGTCCTCAAGCTTCCCATAACTACAGGACCCCAGTGAGGAGCCCATACTGTGCCCTGGGATCGAGTCAGAATACTACAGATGCTTTCTATATGCAATGGCCAACACAGTCCATGATGTATGCTCAGTCATATGATCAACTAAGACATGCCTTTTTTCAGGTAGCTATATCTCTCTCCTGTTTTAAGTAATTGCTTTTGTTATTCCCTCATATAACTCTCAAAACTTTGTCAACTTTTATACCCTCCAAATCATCATATAGATCTCAATGAAGCATGCTTTGAAGCATCACATCTACAGAAGAAAGTTTTAGAATATATGATTATTCTGTCGATGCATGTTCTCATTTAGTTATCATGGTGCAATCCAAACATTCATCTGCTATTCAATCTTTGCCAGTTCACATGTTCTCCATTTTTCTTTATGTTGCAATTTGGATTAGAACTAACGCTCTTCGATAATGTATGTTATAGGCACCCTTTTGCCAGCAGCCTCTTAGTTTTGATTACTCCCAGAACCATCGATAACAGCAGTTGGAAATGTTGCTTGGAAATCCCTGTATCAAGAGTTTTTGTTTTAGGTTCAGTGTTGAAGACAATTAAACTTGTTCTTATAATTTTATTTCTACTTTTTTTCCTTATTTGGATTGTTGAGGTAATGAAAAACCTTATTATGGATTTATTATAATTATTATTTAGGGAGTCCTTACATATTTTGTTTGTTCTATGATTTATATTCTTGTGTTTGCATCAAGTTTGTGGTTGTTCTTGTGTGTATTATCATGTGTAATTCATCGAGTTAATTGCCTAAAAGATCACGAGCAGGGAAGTGAATAATTTAAGCGGATAGATGTACAAAACCTATAATATCTTATAATAATCAAATAAAAATCTAAATAGAATCATTAGTTCAGTCTTTGTTGGAAAATATGGATCAATGTGACCTCCAAACTCCTTGGATCAATTAACTATTTTAGTACACAAATGTGACCTTACTTGATTTATAAGATTGATTTTTGATTTTTTCTTCCTTCACTGTGACATTACATCCTGTAAGATTTTATTTTGTACCTGAGAGATAACAAAAATTCACAGCACATGGTCCGATCAACGTGGGAAGCAAATGATGTTACAATAAATAAATGAGCCAAATGATGCTTTCAGAATAATTCATTTCCAGCTTGGCCTCACTATATTTATATGAAACTTATCTAGTGTTTTTTTCTTCTTCTCTCTTTTATTTGATATAAAATAAAGTTGACTTTTCATCTCACATAATCTTGTCATATCGATTGTAAAACTTGATCACATCAACAATGAACACACTAAATCGTGCATGTGCTGGATGGAAGAGTGATGTTTTTTATTCTACGGATTTCCTCTTGTGATATATTGTAATAAAACCATTGGTTGGTGGATAATGGAGGATTTTTTTTCTACACAAACTAAATGATTGAAGGGTTGGGGTTGTTTCTTTCATGTGGGTATGAACTGTCAAAAACAATGAATTAAAATCCCCATTTTAGAGGGAAAATGAAAAGGAATTATAAATTATTACAAAATCATAAAAGAAATAGATTGTGTAAGAGTATCTTGTTGGATGAGGTAATAAGTGGTTAACAGATCGGATCTGATTGGATTAATTATAAATCTCAAACCGGTCGTGTAGCTTAGCTGGGTGGCATGCTTTTTTTTTTTTTTTTGTCTACATTGTCCTCTAATTTATGCTATTATCATGTTATAATTATATTTTTTCAATCCTATTTCTAAAATGTTTTTTTATAGTAATTTCCAATTAAAATGTCTTCAACTTAGTCCAGTAAGATATAAAATATCGTTTACCTAATGAATTAGGAGTACTGATTTCAGTTTCTGTTCAATTTCGGGTCGATAAAAAGTCAAACCGAAGAAGATATTTAAGACCAAAACTAAACCTAGTCGAATCTTTTATACTTATTCATATATGCTTGTCTTAAATAGGAGTGTTAAATATGTTAGGATGTAAAAATAATTTATTTGTTTATAGGAAAAAAAGGCATCTCTATCTTGTGGCCTATCTAATCGTGAAGTATGTGGTCCACACGAAAATGAAATGACAAACCTAAATATTTAACATAATTGTACGGTCATTTAAATTTCTCTTTAAGACAAATTATTCGACATGTAATTATCTAATTAAAATAACACCAAGTTGGGGCTACTCTAAGTTCGATGTCCCCAAACTGCAATTATTTATTTATTTTGGGATTATATTGAATTCAACGACTACGATTCAATTCGGTTTGGTTTTTATGTAATTTCCGGTTCGATCTATAAAAGTTTTTAGACCGAGCCGATTAAATTATATTATATATACTAAAAATGAGAAAAATGGATTGAACTATTATAGCTTTCAACTATGTTTTCCTGTCAGTTCATACACTATATTTTCAATATACTTTAGTTTAATGTTACATCCATATGCAAATCTTGTAATAGATATTATGTTAACATCATGACTATGCACTGACTAAATTAAACAAATTAAGAATTTTTGATGTATATGCACTGATTAAATAAATCAACACTATTTTGAAACAATTAATAGAAAGATCAATATTTTGCGAATTCAATGAAGCTGGAAATAGATCAAAAAAAGTGGTGAAAAATGGTAGCTTTTTTCTTCTGCAGATATTATTATGTATATAAAGGATCAAGAGGCACATAATAATCTTTCTATCAATATAATAACTGCAGATAGAGCTAGGATTGCATGAAAACATAAGAACCTGCAGAGAAATTTACTGCAGAATTTAATATACTGAAGCCATGAAGTCATGAAATCTCAACTTCTTAATGTGGATAGTTCAGATGTTACATGGAAACACAGTCGAAACCGGCAACCAAGCCCGTGTTTTTAGTACATCATCCTATAGACTTACAGATAATACAACATTGTTTCTACTTCCGATTTCATTCTAAAGAAGGTCCTAGCGCTATGAGATCCGTCCCAAATCAAAACGAGAAACAGAAACTAAACTATGCAATTTGAAAGTATATAATTAACATTGGACATCTAGTGAAGGTAACTAAATCGTCTATATATCAACAAAAGCTTGAGAAATTCAAAAGAGATGAAGATACTGATTATGAACATATTATTGAGAATACCAGGAGAAGAAGATCGAAAGAACATTAGAATCATTATTGCTTTCACTAAGAGATGCACAGATATGAAGCTATAAATGTCTGCTAATAAATCACACCATTTACAACAAGAACTCATCTCTCTACACCATACTAAATACGAAGCACGAAAACTACGTCGCCATGAGGATACAACCACAAATCAACAAGAAAAATCGAGTACCATAATTGTGCAGCCCCATGAATGCTCTCATCACCATCTCACCTCGATGCAACATTCTCAACTCAAGAACGATCTAAAAGGGCAAAAACGGGCCAATTCTAGTACTCCATGGATTGATTTTCCAAGCACATTTAGACATATTGTTGCCTATCCAAGTGACATCATGGTTGATATCAGTCACTATTCAACCACTAATTCTACCACCAAATTCTAAGTTCCAATTGAAGAGCAAAGCAGTACGTAAGATAGTAAACCAATTACCAGTGATCAAATGCAAATAACTAAACCTGAAAGATTGCAACTTAAAAGGAAACACCAAATTGACAAGTGACATTAAATGATAGCCCAAAGATTGCATTTTTTTCCACAATGATAGGATAGGAGATTAGGATTAACAATTGAACAGTACTCAATCATCACCGGTGGGAAACAGGGTGAGGACTTTCCTCCCATTGACCGATTCCAAATCATCAGAATACACAGGCGGCACCACCGCGCCATTGCTGCTATGCACCGGAGTTCCGATCCTCTGCATCTGCGGCTGTGATTGCCTAATGAAGGGGTGCTCGAATTGCCCATTTGGAGGGGAGCTCCCAAAATGCCTGAACTGCTGCTGAAGCTGAGGGTGGTGGTGGTGGGGGCCGGGCCTCGGCCCCGGTCCCACCACCGCCATCTGGTGGTGATGCTGCATTGCGGCCACCTGGAACAAATGGCAGATAGTGCTCGGAATTGCCTCGGCCTGGATGCAGGAAGTGTGGGGGGACAGGTGAGCTGGCGAAGAGGTGGTCGGTGGCGGAGTCGGAGAGGCCGGCGGGGCTGTTATTGCCGGCGCCGCCGTTGTTGGAAATCCCCTGCATCCGCTTCAGATAGAGCCGGTATTTCTGCAAATGGCTGGCGACATTCTCTCTGGTCAACCCATCCACACTCATAAGCTGCATTATCGTCTTCGGAACGGCGTTCTTGATCCCCAAATGGGCCACCGCGTCCACGAACCTTTTGTGGAGCTGTGGGGTCCACACGAGGCGGGGCCGCTTGAGGGTTCGGGCGGGCTCGTCGGACCCGCCCGCTGCGGAGCCGCCTCCGCCGGCGCCGCTGAGTTCGGGGGAGTCGAATTCGGCGGAGGAATTGGGCTGGGACTGAAAGGGCGGCGGATTGCGGCGGGTGGGGCAGAGGCGGCGGGGGCGGCGCGTGGTGGGTGTTGGAGATGTTGAAGGCTAGTGCTAGATCAGGAGTTATTAGGGATTGGGATAAGGGCATAAGCTCTTCTGGTGGGGGCAATTCATCTTCCCATTTTGAAAACCAATTGGAATCATCCTCTCTCATTCTCTCTCTTCCCCCCTCTCTCTCTTTCTCTCTCTTCACCAGCCACCACAATTTCTTGTTCGGGAGAAGAAAAGAGAATCACTTTTTAGAGCTTCAAAATCTTTAAGCACAGAAAACTACGGAATTAATAATCAATCAAGTGAGTGGAAAAGGAGAAGCTTTTGTGCGAGTTTGTTGAAGAAAGATAAGGAGATAAAGAACTGATTTTTACTCTGCAAGTGAAGATATCAATGGAGCTTGGAGCTTGAAGCTTCAATCTCTCTGTCTCTCTCATCAAAAAAAAAAAAGCAAGAAGAAGTTGAAGAGAGAGAAAGAGGGAGGTGTGTGTGTGTGTGTGTGTGTGGAGGAAGAGGGGTGGGGAGGGGTGATCGAGGTGGATCTTGTATTCTTCTTTTCAGCTGTTATTAAGGTTATACTGTTCTGGATGCCTTTTCTTATGATTTTTATGTCCTCTCTCTCTCTCTACTCTCTTTCTCTCTCTTCTTTTTATTTTCCAGGATTTATGGGTTCTTTATATGCTTTTTGAGTTTCTTGAGAGTTTGTGTCACTACTAAAAAAAGGGATTTTTCTTTATTTTCACCCTTAATTTCCCATTACTTTTTAGATCATAAACTTGTTGTGTTTGCATATAGACCTATACATACAGATTGTGTGTCTATCTATCTATCTATATGTCAGCAAAGCGATAACCTTAGATATATGTAATGGAGCGTGGTTTGCACGTAGGGCTGGTATTGGCCCACATGGACCAATCAGATCGTCAGGTGATTTTGTGTAGGAATTATTGATGGGGTCAATATCTTACATTTTTATTTATTTATTTGTAAAGAAAATAGGAGGAAACATGAAAGGTGGAACAAAGAATTTTCTTGTTATAGTTTTTCTCACTATTCCTTTTGAGCCATTTTTAAATCGCGGTTGGAGTACACGCGCCTCCATGGTGGTTGAGTGAAAGTGGGGTTTTGTAATAATTGCAATTTTTTAAGGGATTACATAGTTGTACTTGTCTAGGGTTGTACGTGATTGGGATTAGGAAAAAATCTTATTTTTTAAAAGGTTGAGATAAGAGTTAAGGAAAAAGTGAAAACACAAGAAAAATAGTGGGCAGAATATGATGAGATTGGATCGATCATATTTTGTGAGGCCAAATTTCATTCAATTTATTTTACTATATTATTAAATTTATACAATTATTTTATATCTAAATCTATGGAATGGGATTTTTAAATGAATGTTGAATATTTATACGTCATCATCCAATTTTTTTTTTTTCAGAATTTTGTAGAATTTTATACATGTTCTTATGATATTGTTGGATGAAACAAAAGAAAAGGAGAAAAAGAAAAACATAACACACGTAATACACTACTACAAAGGTGAATATAATTATTAAGATGCATGAATGTGATTTTGTGTGCAACATTAATATAATTCCATTATTGTATATCGTTTTGCACACAGTGAGATGTGTTATTGTATATGTTCAGTGCACATCTATGTGTAGTGGGGACATAGGATCAGATATCAATTGAAATTAATTCATGGGCTTTTAAAAAAAAATTGTATGCAAAATAAAATATTGGTGAACGATTAGAAAGGAAAAAAAAAAAGAGGTTAATGTCAATGTGAGGAGATCTTAGCATTTGAGTTTACACAAAAACAGATTAGTGTTTCTCTGTCAATAATTAAGGAATATTTTTTTGGTGCTCGATGTGATTTGTGGTTGTTTGATTGCAATTATTAAGTTATTACGATATTTAGTGTTGACTTTGATTTTTAGATACCTTAATTAGGTTGTCATTACAACTTAATGACGATTCTTTTTAGTTAGGTGGAATCTTTGGTTGTTTCATCAAATAGTAATGAAACTTCTATGAGTTAGTTTTCTATGCAATTGGTGCACATAAAATTCGGATTGGATCTGAGTCGACCCAGATCCGCGCACTCTTTTTTTTAAAATTTTTTTTTTCGCTTCAGGTTGTTACCTTTATGTTATATGCATAATGCATGTGACCTTTATGTTATATAAGTGTAACTTTTATGTATAAATGTAAGGGTTAATTGCATAAAAAAACATTAATTTAGAGTCTAGTTTCAATTACAACATGAATTTTTAACTGTAACACCAAAAACACTCAACTTAACACTTCTTTCAATTTGGGACATATTCGGGTTTTTTCGGGCTCCAATTGCTGATATGGAGCCCAAATTATATATGTTAATTGCCAACATGTATATTTAAGTATAGTCATCATCCAAATGTATATTTTTATGTCAATAATTAACTTATACAATTTGAACTCCATGTCGGCAATTGGAGCCCGAAACACTCAAACATGTCGCAAATCAGTCATCATTCACATGTAAATATATATGTCAATAATTAATTTATACAATTTAAACTTGATATCAGTAACTGGAGATCGAAAAAAATCAAACATGTCTTAAATTGAAACAAACGTTAAATTGAGTGTTTTTAGTATTACAGTCAAAAATTCATGTTGTAATTGAAACTGGACCCTAAGTTCATGTTTTTTTATGTAATTAACCTAAATGTAATGACCTTTATATACTCTAACTTAGAAAAAAATGAAGAATTTTAGCAAAATTTGTACATATTTACGTTTATGTAATATTAGCTACACATATATTCATCCTTAAAATGCATTGAATTTTGAAAAATTCCATTTTTTTTCAAAGTTATGAATTATAATGGTCATAATATTTGTACATAAAGATCACAAGAATTGTACATAGAAATTACAACAATACAACATAAAGGTCTTAATCTGAAGCGAAAAAACCTGAAAAATCTTCATTTTTTCCTAGTTACTGAACAAAAAGATCATAACATTTGTATATAAAGGTCACACTTATATAATGTAAATGTCACATCCTTACAACAACAGCCTGAAGCGAAAAAAAAAAAAAATTAGGTGCGTGGATCCGGATCAGATCGTCCAAGTTGCACCAATTTAGATCCATACATCTGGTGCACAACAGCATTTGCAAACTTCTACATGTATAAGAGTAAAATGATCTTATAAATTTTTGTGTTAATTTAAATTACACGAATATGATACATAGGTACCCTTTATTCAACAAAATCAAATAATTTTTTCTACCACATCATATAAGTTTTTCTAATATTTATACCATAATTTGAATAAAAAATCTAAATAAGTTTTGGATTCACATGTGTATAGTGCAAGATTATTTGTTGACTGATGTGATGGGAGCGGGTAAAATTGTCATTCTTTCAAAATATGCAAATTAACAATAAATTTACCACAAAAAACTTATATAACATGATCTCACGAATAGTTTCCATAAGATAGATTTTTTTAAACCATAAATAAAACTCATTTCCACTAATTTGAATGTGAAGTATAAGCTGATACATCTCACGTAACACGATCCATGAGAAAGTCTCGTATAAAACTCCCTCTAAATCCACACATGATTTCATCAAATCTAACATCTCAAAGACCATTTCATACTAAAAAAAATGAAATGTAAAGATGGGGTGCAAAGGTGCCAAGACAAGGCAAGCTAAGACAAGATTTAAGAACAATCTTTTTTTAAAAAGTTGAACCAAAAATGAAAAAGATGGTGCGAAAAATCAAACCATCTTGAGAATGGGAAAGTGTGAAAGTAGTGGCCAAACATATGACTTGACTTGACATTTGACAATGTCTAGGTCTTCTTCTTGTGGCCAACTCTTGACATATGAAAAGACAACAATACCATTTTCCAACACTTGTGATCCCTTTGCTTATACACATCACAACTACCATGCTTAGAAAAATCTTAAGACCATGTTTGGCTCCAACTTTTTTGTAATATGTATGACCTTCAAACTCCTATTAATGTACCAGGTTGTAATAATATGCTTTTCACAAAGAAATCATGTTTTATGTACAATGTACAAACAGGGAACATAGCCATAGGAGCAAGTACACTAATACATAAAGCATTGAATGCAGTTCTTTTGACAGAGCATCTAACTAGGTAAATTTATATCTGCTCTAAAGAAACATCTGTACCTTTTCTAGTTATATATCTCAGCAAATGGAATATCAACAGAAAGTGAAAATGATAAAAGTACCATGGCTCTATTATGCCAAGGAGAGTTGAGCGGCGACAAAAATCCATTGAACGAAGGTCAGATGAACGTATCTGCTTCATGATTGTGAAATGAACCCTGGGAGCCGAAAAAGAGAATGCACAGAAGATCTGATTCTGTCCCTGCGAACGAAAGTTAAGCCATTGCATGGCTATTTAAAATTAACACACATAACCATACTTCAAATTTCAATTGCAAAAGCACTAGTTGAAACCAACAGAAGATTAAAATAAAATAATAGAGATGATCAATTCATGAATATGGGCAACATATATTCTAAGATTTTTCAAGAGTTCGAAATAGAGGAGCATGGCTTACCAAAGAGCTATATTATTCCTTTCGGATTCTGAATCATATTCATTAGCTGTTGAATGCACGAGTCTCTGAAACTTAGTAGATAGCTTCTCATACGTCCCAACATCAGATGGCTGTACCTGCTGGATTCCAAATTTCAAGTGTTCCATAGTGATTTCCGAGGCAGATAGGTTCTCCTGGTAGGATAAAATAATAACAAAATTTTCATGTAAAAAACAAGGTAATAAGAATAAATAATTCAAGAATATTTAGACAGAGACAGTTCTTACTTCAATAGCTTTAATTGCTGCTTCACGACATATAAGTGATATATCAGCACCTGTATAGCCTTCAGTAAGTCGAGAGAGCTCACTGATGCATACATCTGAACTACATGGCATCCGGTGCAGATGAACATGGAATATATCAGCACGATCTTTTTTGTTTGGTGGTCCCACATAAAGAAGTCTATCAAAACGTCCTGATAATATTAGACAGCAATTAGGTAGGCATTCATGAATTCTATGTGAAAAGGCAAATATTTTTATAGAGATAACCAAACAAAGCAAACAACTGTTATAGCTGGCAGGTTTTACCTGGTCTGAGAAGGGCAGAATCAATTTTATCTGGGCGGTTTGTAGCAGCAATAACAGTAACACTGCCTCTTTGTTGCAAACCTATCATCAAGATATTATTTACTTAAGATCGATAATAGAATATTTTACCTAAAAATTGAAAATTAGCTAGAATGGTGACAATCAATAGTTATTAAGAGGCAAGAGAGATAAGGCTCTTGAACAGAAAACATCAAGATTCAAGACAAATAACAGAGTTGCAAAGAGGTGGTTCTGAGTGTTAGTTACCATCCAATTCAACGAGTAGCTGACTGATAACCCGATCCCCAACTGAAACTCCATCACTTTCTTTTCCACGAATTATAGCAAGGCCATCGATTTCATCAAAAAATATAATCGAAGGAGCATTCGCCCTAGCCTTTGCAAACAAAGAGCGCACAGCTTTTTCAGATTCACCAACCCATTTGCTGAAAAGCTCAGGGCCCTTTACTGCAAGAAAATTTAAACCTGCTTCAGAAGCTACTGCACGAGCTAAAAGAGTCTTGCTGCAGCCTGGAGGACCAAACAACAATATTCCACTAGGGGGACGGGTTCCAATACGATCAAAAGCATCCTTGTGTTTTTGAGGCCATTGCACAGCTTCCATCAATTGCATCTTCACCTCCGTCTGACCACCAACATCTTCCCAGCTAACTTTAGGAATTTCAAGAATTACCTGATTACAGCAAACTAATAAATCAAACTAGAATATAGCACAACGCTAGATAAAGTCACAACCAGTTATCCATGCTAAGTTTGGTGAACCTGGTATTTTATCGATTTTTAATGTAACATAGGCTAAGAGTTAAATGAAAAACCTCAGAAGTATACAAGCTCATAGCTGATGATACTTTTATCTAAAAACAACAAACAAACTTAGCCTACAGGAAGTCAGTGGCTTCAATTAGCATACACAGTATTTGTTATCAAGTAAATCGAGACCTAGCACATATCAATTCCTTCTAAAATGGTACCATGTTGAAGTATTTGCTAGGTTTACATTTAAATCACACGAAAAAGGTATAATGACTAATTAGATAGTTATGTGGAGATAAAGGAGCACATTGTTGCTGACACCTAAGGCGAGTTTCAATTTTACAGCAATGATTAATAACATCAGGTTAAGTAGAAGATATAGGATTCAGGACAAACTGAAGCCTCAACTGAGCAAAGATATGTTGTGTATGTATATTTCACAGCTAAAACTAGGCACATTTACCTCTCTCATTGCACTTGGCCTGACTCTAATTCTAGCTTTTTCGAAGTCATCAGAAGTAACTCTTAAGATGTCTTCCGGAACATGAATCCCATTTCCTCCGATTCCATCCATTAAGTCTGATGAGTTGTGTGTTTCCGAAGTGCATGAAAAAGCAACCTCCAAGTTACTTTTCAAAGAATCTCCTAAACTTTGAGGGTCATCCAGATTGCCACCCAAGTAGAAATCCTGTGACTGAGTTGATGTGTGGTGAACTGAATCCAAGGCAATAATTGAAGATTCGAATTCTGAATTACCACCATACATATTCAATTTAACATACTTCCGAAGACGAACCAAGGCTGCCTCATTGCAGAGAGTAGCTAAATCAGCTCCAACAAAACCATGTGTCGCCATTGCAAGATCTTGGACGTCCTTGTCAGAAAGTGAATGCTCCATTCCTCTAAGAAGTGCAAGCAATATTTCATGACGTGATCTAGGAGATGGAACACCTACATATATATTATAAAACTGTAAGATAATTATTATCATATCACTCATAATCACTTGATAACAAATAATGGAAATGCTAGAGTAAAAGCTACAGTTAATGCAATACGATTGAGAACCAAGATGGTATAAGCAGTAATGAAGTATCCAGTATCCACATTAGTAGCTGTAGGATTTTTTATTCATTTTAAAATCCCAAGAACGTAGTCCACAAGAATTTGAAGTACCTATTTCTATTTCTCTGTCAAGCCTTCCAGGCCGTCTGAGTGCAGGCTCAATAGTGTCAGGCCGGTTTGTTGCAGCAATAATTAGTATCCCATCAGTTCGGCTAATCCCATCCATTAAATTTAAGAGAGTAGCAACCATTCTTTGAGATAGCTCATCTCCTCCATCTTTACGTGCAGGTGCAATGGCATCCAATTCATCTATAAACACCTGCAAATGATATCAAGAATCAGACACCCAACTTCACTAGAATATGGGCCTATCGGAACATCAAATACCTTATCTTCATCAATATCCTTGTCTATAATGAACAGAAAAAGTAACTATAATGTAAATTCAATAATTAGGTTAGTAAAAGATCAAGGCAACATTGTAATGACATCTAAAAATCGTCCAAACAAATCAACAAGCTTATGATCTATACTGGAGCAGTTGATATTGTAATTGAAGATTTGAAAACAAAAATGGCTGATGTCGTCCACTTCTAATATTAATTTCCAAATCATCAAGGTATGCATCACATTTCAAATGTAAAGACAAACAGACCAGTTAACCTACCCACATTCTACATATCCTCAATAAAACATAAATGAAACATAAATTATGGTCATCCATACAGCTCTAGTGAACACTAATCAGAAAATTCGAATTTCTCAATGAAACATAAATTAAGTGATATCTAAAAATAAATCCAGTTCTACCTTGTATATGAGAAATAAATTATGTATGACAGTGTCCTAGTCCCAGCAGATGGGTCTGTTCTCGGAGAACAATGCTTAATAGAATTTCACTATTCTTCAATACGAGTTAAAGATGGTAGTACAAAAGTACAACTATTCAATCATAAGCTCTAAATGAAAAACTGGTACTAAGTATTTATGTAAGAAAATGGAGGAACAAAATTACCACAGCAGGTGAAGCCTTGCTAGCATTGTCAAACACTTCATACAATGCTTGTTCAGTTTCTCCATGGTACTGGCTAATAATTTCAGGTCCATTCACGGAAAACATGTTAACACCCGCATCATGAGCACATACTCGAGCCAAAGTAGTCTTCCCAGTTCCTGGAGGACCATGTAGAAGCACTCCTTTCGTAGGCCGCAAACCCAAGCTAAAAAAAAAAAAAGAAAAAGTAACAGCAATAATCACCTAGGTGAAAAGGAACAAAAAATTAAAAAAGAGGGACTTTCTTATGAAAAAAATTCTATCTTCAAGTCAAGTCTGAATATGTATGAGCTTGTCAGTCAAGGTAAACAGATAGAATGCCATAAACATTGTTCCCCACATTGCTTAGCATGTCAATTCCTAATGGACGTTAGTGCATTTCTGACAAATTGACCAAGATTGTCATTGATAGGTTCAAAAAGAAAAGAAAAGAAAAGAAAATGTGAACTCAAACTTGAACATGAAAAGTTGCCAAAAATCATGTTATTGAGTTTATAATTTAGAACACAGATTTCCTGAGAAATGAAGCCACAGTCTCAGCACTACCCTAAATGACTTGGATTTATGCAATCCAAGTTTGTAAAAGGAAAATGTAAACTTAAGATATTAATAGTTCCATGGAGCAAACAAATGCTAACTAAGATATTGAGTACTCCTACTGAGAAAGTTCCATGAGTGAACAAATGTTAACAATTAGTGCAAAAGAACTCAGCATTGTACTATACATGGCCATCAAGATGGAATTCAATATTCCAACCAATTTAAAACTAAGAAAACCAAATGATTACGCAGTTCATTATATACACCTTGCAACTGTCACTTGCACTGCTGATGAAACTATAATATCTTTCAAAACTGCAAATTCTTTAGAAAGGCCTCCCAGCTTTGACAAGTTAGCTTCTGCTTCTGCATCATATTTAATAGACTCACGTCCAATTTCTGGATGTGCCAATGAGCTAGTCACTGAAGTTTCACCCACCTGATCTTCTGGTAATAGCAAATGAATTTTTGTTCCCCAATCTATAGAGAAAGCAGATACCATAACTTTTCCTACATCGGGATCTCGAGCAAGGACATCACTATTCTTACCACTCCAAATTTCACTTTTTGGAGATACTTTTTTGTAATCAACAACCTGGAAAACACATAGCCCCGAAAACACTGGGACTACAACATAATTTCCAGCAAGTAAACTTCGTGAACTTAACCACGATGCAATGCAGGTTTCTAGAAGTTTCCTTGAAGAATCATCCCTTAAAACTTCCTCCATTTCGAGTGAATCAATGGATGCATGGGAAGAATGAGTTCTCTTTGGTGCTGACTTCTCAAATTTTGATGTGTGAGATTGCAATGAACGAGGAGAGCTAACCGCAGACTCAGAACGAGATGGTGTCTTTGGGGATAAAGTATTTATATTTTCAACTTGGCCCTGTACTACTTCATTGGATATGTCACGATTAGATGTTGTGGCACTATCGATTTCAACTTTACCCCTCAGATATACAGGAGATACGTAAAACTCCTTAGAGTTGTCTAACGAGATACAACTAGCCATAAGGTTACCATTTCCGTTCTCAGTAGAGGTGACATGCTTAACAGGATAAACAAAAATAATCCTGCCTGAACCAGGACAACCCAAAGTATGCGAAAGGTTCACAGACAACCGCACTGCATTCTTTAAAACCTGTACAGGGAACAAATATCTGATGAACTACTATAATAATGGATCAAAATAAATAGATGTTTTATTTTGAACAGCTGCAAGAAACGTATATCCTAGGATAGCTTATCAACAATTAGTTAACAATGTTATCTCATGATCTCTTAAACTAACAGTCTCAGATTTGGGCAAGATCATCACAGCGATATTCATTAAAGTTAGATTACAACTTAAAGGGTTCTGTTTTTTTTTTTTTTTTAAAATCTTGGTGAACATCTGTCTAAAATAGTAACATGGAAATGGTCTACACAAATTTTGACCCATAATTCAGAATTGGCAAAAATATATTAGACAGAAAAATGAAAAGACCAGGATTTGTGTCAAATGAAATATCACAAGATGAAATTCCCTTGAAAAGAGGTATGCCTGATAAACAAACAAACTGCTTAAAAAGTTACCTGCCACGTGTAGAAAGAAGAGAACAAAAAATAATATGGAACACTCAAGTAATATCCAAACCTTACAAGATGGGAATACGGTTGCCAGGGCAAAGAATTTTCCAGATTCATCATCCAAATTGTCGGTTAAGTCAAACCCAAAATGTGCTGCACATTCATCTGGTAGTGCACTCAAAGGAAAACCTCTCAGAACTTTATCCAAAGAAGAAACAGACACCTGCAAATTTAAATCACATTGTTTAAAACAGGGATATTTTTTCATACGATCCAATGTGTTAATCTCAAAGCTGTTAAGCAACATCACAAAAATATGAAATACACGAATTTGACAAGAGAAACATAGTTACCAATGAAGAAGCAAGAAAACACACAGATGACGAAGCAAGAAAACACAGTACATCGTAAACAGATGCATATTCATTCAATAAGTAACAGCTTTCATAGAACACCAAAATCTCAAAAGAAAAGGTCAAGTATAGATTCTCGAGAAAAAGTAGCATATAAATAATACATTATGAGACAACAAAAATCAGTCAAGATTAATTCCCCAAATGCGGGATACAATTATGTAAACTTTATTACAAAACGTCAAAATCAAATGAAAGAACAAACTATAACTACTATATAGCAAACAACAAACGAGAACGCGAAAAGAATAGTACCGAGACGAGGGAGCCCGGGCGAATGGAAGAAGAAACCATGGCTGATTCGGAAAGCCATATTTTGCAGCCTCTGGAGTCGGAAACGGCGTCGGCGACAACTTTCCCGATGAAAGCAGAGCTGGAGATGAGAGATGGGAACCGCGCAGAAGCTTCATCGAGAGAGGACACCAGTTGCTGGTCCGTGGGTTCGAACGGTGACGATAACGAAAAAGAAGCAATGGACGGTGAAGAAACATCGCTGCTTTGATCGGAATTCGAGGGTTTCAATGGCGTCTTTGAGCTCTTCTTCTTAGAAGGCATTTTCGTCACCAAGAATTTCTGCAGTCTGATGAAGTTTAAACCCTACACAGGGTTTATTCCCTTTTTTCTTCTAACATATTTAAAAAGTTCAAATGTAATATATCTATTTCTATTACCTGTGTATAAAAGTATGAACATTTCTTATAAAAAAAATTTATGATTGCCTAATATATTCTTAATAAAGATTTTATTTAAGGTTATAATAGTAATTTATGATTTTCATATTTAAATAATTTTACAAAAGAATTCTAAATCAAAATCATATAGAGATCTATTATGAGTGGGACACTAATTTACTACATTTTTTTTGAATTTAATTTAATTTAATATAGATTGTATATCCTTATAAAAAATTATTATTTAACGTTAATAATATTATAATTTTTTGATTTAAATAATTCATCATCCACATGCGATATATACACTTAATTTGAATGATTAAATACTAAAAATAGAACTTTTTTCGGTTATAATAATTATCTGACATTATTTGTTTAATCATATTTTAATTAAATGTTTCCCTTTTTAGTTTTTTGGCTTATGTATATCTTGTTTATAACAAGATGTTAGATTATGTGTAAATTCATGAGAATTTGAAATAATAAGTGTTAATTTCATTCTACTTCGCAATTATAAGATTGAGTTTGAATCGAGAAATTTGAAATAACCAATTCAAAATTCATCCATATCTACCAAAATAGTTCAAAACATGAAAGACAGTGTCCAAAAAAACAATGAGAGCTCAGTTCAACTTCAACATTCAATCAAAACACTGAAGTTGAAAACATGTATGATTCTTCAACTCATCTTCCACCACCTACAGTTGATGATGATCCCTTTAATGCAAGCTGAAGGATACACATAAACTTGAAGATCAGTTAACCAAATGGATATATGAGTTGAGATATGTCAAATGCTTCAAAATCTTGTAAAAGAAATAACCTTTGATCTTAAGCGTCGGTTTAAGGCCCCATTCAAGTCGTTGATGTGAGTGATCTGTTCGTGATCAAGTTCAAAATGTTCGAGTTTTGGAGTGCTTAAAGATCCCAGAGTGAAAGTCTGCATTTCAGGACACAAACTGATGCTCACATGTCTGAGAGACGGCAGTTCCAGCTCGCGTCTCCATTGACAGAAGCTTCTCAACGAACGTAGCTGCCAAAGATGAATCCGCTCCAAACGAGGAAACAATGTTCTTTCAGTTTCTTGTTCAATATTCACTATGACTTCTGCTATCATCAGGCTGTCTCTTATGTTCAGCTCTTTGAGGCTCACAAGAGCTGTTACAATGGAGGGCGAAAATAGGTGTTTCAGTTTGTTGCATGCACAAAAGTGCAGTTTCTCGATTGCAAAGAAGTGGCCTATTGGGACTTTTCGTGACCATATTTGGCTAATCGTGTCTTCCAATCCATGCAAAGATAGCTCCTTTAAGCTGTAAAGCTCGACCTGCATTAGTGTTAGTGGGCTCTTTTGGGCCGAAAGGTGGAGTTTATCGGGACAAGAAATGTACCTCTTGTTCGAAGAAAACAGGGAAAGAGCCATTCTGAGGAAGAAGCCCTTTGAGTTTAGAAAGGTTTCTGATTGATAAGAACTGTAGCTGAGGGAATTGCATGCTTTTGATTCCTCTGCAGAATGCAATGAGGCTTGGTAGAGAGTTTAATATGAGTTTCTTTAATCTTGGGAACAATATGGCAGTGCTCGTTAGACGTAAGTCGTTGAATAGGATTTCTTTCATCTTCCCACAGAACAGTATTCTTAGTTCTTCAAGATGTTCAAATCTCCTTGCAATGGACAAGGTGAATAGATAAGGGAGAAGCTTACAGTTTCTGATATCAACAGATTTGAGGTTGACAAGTGGAGAATCTGGACTCGGATAATTCAATAGTTGCAGAAGAGAAGGCAATTCATATAGCTTTAGTTCTGTAAGATTCAGAAACGATCCACAAGGAAGTCGGTCGTGGCATACCTCTCGCAGGTTCACAAGATCTTCAAGATCAAGTGACTCCAAGAAACGAAAAACACCTTCATCTGATGTCTGACCAAGATGGCTCACTGTGGGACAATGGGAAATTCTGAGTTTCTTCACGTTCTTAAGTTTTGTGAACATGTACATTGAACAGTTTCCTTTTAAGCTCAAATTTTCAACCCTTTTGAGCAAACGAAGAACCCAATATCCAGGAACTCTTCCTTCTGGCATAGATAGCAGTATAGTTTTCTGGGCTTCTCTTATCTTGTATGGATGTGAATGTGATACTTCAATGTCTCCAGGCCCTACTTTTATGTGAAATTTTGACAAACTAGGAAAAGGGTCCATAAATGTGATCATCTCAAAATGATCTTCTACTTCGATTTCTAGATTGACCAAACGCGACAAGGACTGAAGTTCATCTAGAGAAGCATTGCTTTTCTGCTGCCATTGAGCAAAGCTTCCTTGCATTTTCAGTTCTTCCAGTAGAACAAATCTTGAAATGACACCTGGCACAACTGTTTTCAGATTCTGGCACTTGTATACTTCTAGCAAACGGAGACGACCGAGCCTCCCTATCTCTGCTGGTAGAATCTCAATCCTAGGACAATCATAGCAACTTAGGATTTCAAGATTCACTAGGTGGCCAACCTCAGATATGCTTTTCACACTGCATGAATGCAAATGCAGTGTTTGAAGCTGCGTTATCAAGTGTAATGATCGTGGCAGTGATTCAATGCGTAAACATGATATAACAAGCACGTTGAGCTTCATCATACCACAGAAGAAGTTATCTGGTACAACCAGAGGATTCAAATTGCCTTGCAACCTTAAGAAGATAATATTTGGACAAGTTAACTCTTCTGAATGCTCAGCTGGCAACATTGAAATCAATGATATATGAGTGTCGTCATCTTTCTCTTCCCAACTTTCTAACTTCGCATCATGATTCACCATTACTCGATCAAACTCTGATGCAATCGTAATGGCCACATCGCGAACAACATCATGCATTTTTACATTAGTTGGATCACAACCATCTTCTAGAAGGGAATGATCTTTGAGTACTCCAGTTAACTCACACACTCTAGTTCTTGCTTCGTCTAAACTCATGATTTGATCCTTTATGTTTAGCCCCTTTCCAAATCTGACCAACTCTTCAAGAAAAATATCTGAACCATCTTTAAACAGACAGCAAAGAATGAAAAGGCACCTCTCTTCTTTGCTCAACAACATAGAACTTAGCTTCAGTGAAGAATAAACAATATCAGAAACCTGTGAAGAAGCATGACTTCTCAACTCTGCTAGTGCTTCGCCCCAGAAAGGCCCGTCTCTCTCTTTTAGTATCGAACCTAGAATGTTAAGCACAAAAGGTGAACCTTTGCATTCTTTTACAAACTCTTCACCAATTGGTTGCAGAATCGAATCATCAACTTTAGTGCCAACTTTCTCTTGGAAAAGACTCCACGCCTCATCTTCAGGCAGGGCTTGAACTGGAAACACTTTTTGAACTTGCATATCCATTAAAACATCATGGTCTCGAGATGTGAACATGATCTTGAATCTTTTCTCACCAATGCAATTTGGAATCCCCACATCCTCTAGTACTAATCTCGCCCAAACATCATCGAGAATAATTAGGAGGTTTTTCAAACCTTTCATTACACTACTTAACTGAATAGCTCGAACTTGCACATTGTTTTCTTCTAACTCTAAACCTAAAACCTCAGCAAAACCGCTTTGGATTTTCCTGATATCTTGGTTTTCACCAACCACAGTCATGATCACTTCATCAAACAATGTTTCTTTCTTCACCATTTCTCTGATCCTTTTAGCCATCGTTGTCTTCCCAATTCCTCCCGTTCCAAAGATGCCTATTGTACTGACCTCATCATTGAGTAGATTTTCCAAGATTTGTTCCTCAACATGCTTCCTAGATTCCAACTTCTCATCAGATAGCAAAGCAGTATTCATAAATAATAACGGGAAAGCAGCATGATCAAATGGCTGATGATCCAGGCTGGAACTAGAGCTCGTATCTGATGCTATGGAGCTGATGCTTGGTGTTCTTGATGGTGCATGAAACATTTCCAACATCTGCTTTCTTTTCAACACAGCTTCCACTAGCCTCTGCCAGTCATCATATGCCTTCCTAGCCATATCTATTTAATGATATAAAAATCTCAAGAATATTAGGATGTTCCTGTGTGTGAAAAATGATCAAATTTAGAGAAAGGTTTTCCATTGTTGGTCACTGTCATAAACCCTGTAATGATAAGTATAATTGTTTCCTAGTATAAATGATTAACTTTCAGATATTTTGCTAAGATTTGCAGAAAATGTTGTCATCAACTAAACCGATGATTAGTTAAATTAGACTTACTTATATCAAACATTAATCACAATGATCAAGAGATTATTTTGAAGACATACCTTCAGTTCTGATCCCACGATCCAAAAAGTTTTATCTGAACTCTGTGCAAAATGATGATTGACCCCCCCACCTTATAATTTGCAGCCTCTTTTATATCGAAGGAAAAAAACAAGACAACAGATAACAGCTTGATTCTGGGATCATTTTATATAATATTTACAGTTTTCCTCACGATCATCATATTGTATTGAAATTATGCTTTTGTTTGTATATATTTATTTTTTAATTGAACCCCTCTCTTATTGCAAGCCATTAATATTATATGATTGACCAAAATTTCAACTTAATAAGGCCCATCTGGCCCCCCATCCATCATCACCATCAAGTTGGCCGGCCATAGGTGAAGAAAATATCACATGTAATGTAGAGAGAACTTTCACTAAAGTTTTCCATATCAAGAATAATAATTTGTTTGTGGCGATGACCACACTACTACAAAGAACGACAGAGTGTTTGAAAATTTCCCACTCTCTCCAACAGAGATTCTTCAAAGAAAAAAGAATGAAAATAACAATATGGAAGATGTTAAGGCTACATCAAAATCATGTTATTGTTAAGCCAAAAGAGACTTGGCCGGCCGTAGCAACGCCACCCCTCCTCGCTCAGAACTCGAGTATTTTCTTTGTATCCCTCGAAGACTATTAGTAGCCGCCATTGAATGGAATTGAACAAGTAGCTTAGCACAGTCCCTGTTTCAAAAACCACACACAAAAGCATAAGCATCCCACCATTTATCCCATTAATTAATACAAATAAGTTCAAAATCACTTACATAAGTTGTGGTTCAGACCATCCAGTGTGCAGCGTAAGCGTGTCGTTCCAAAGAGGAGCCTTGTCGAGCGTGCACCGTGCTGCATAGACTGCTGAGGCAGCAATCAATGATGGGCTGTACATAATTGTTGATGAGTAGTTCATCATCCCAAGCTCTGCCAGAAAATACACCATGTTCTCCACCTGCATTTGAATCAATCCATTATTAATCTTCAATGGATGATAGGTTTAAAAAGAACACTTTTGCAGCTAAAGATGAACGCTCACATCAGATTCAGTCATGGAAGCTTTGATGAAACGGACAAGGAACATGTAAAGTGTAGGAACTGTTAAGTTCCATTCCAGTTCACCAAGTATCTGCTTCTCCATAACCAAGATCTGCTTGTTGGAGTAAGTCCTGTCTGAAATGCAGACCAAGTCATTGACCTCAGGTGCCCAGATTTCTTCATATTTGGAAGCTATGAGCATTGCACTCAGGCCTACCAATTGCAGCTCCTTTCTTAGTGTGGCCTTCAATGCAAGATACCGATCAACGATGTTGATAGTTAGGTAAAGGGTCTCTGGAGAAAGCTCGAATTTGAGATGAACTTGAACCAACCAATCAATCAGAATTGCCCTCATTTTCTCATTAATCTCAGGCTGTGAATCCATGTAATCATGGGTTCTTCCCTCATTCTGCATTTACACAAGATACCAACTCTAATCAGCACACTACATTACACAATAACATAGCCACAAAACAAAGACATACCTCAATTGATTTGTAGAACTTGTATATTTCTTCAACATACTCAACAACTGCCAAGTCATTATTGGCATCCTGAGCATCAATGTCCACTATCTGCTCCTTTGGTCTATGACTCAGCCCACAAGCAGCCTAAAATTTGAAGCAATCATGATTATTAAATAAGAAGAAAGCTCTCTAATAGAACCACCAAATTAAAGGTTGTTAAAACTAAGTATATCAAGTTATCAACCTTGCTTCTAGCAGTGAGAGTTGATGTAAGAGTTGGGGCATTCTTTCTCGACGACGATTCTCCGGCCTTCTCCTTGTGGGGCTTCTCCTTCACAACTTCTTCAGTATCAGGACTGATTTCAATTATCTCCTCTGGCTTAGGCTTTGCGACGGCTTTCTTCAGAGCCGGCTTTCGAGCCACAGCTTTCTTCACCGGCTGAGCTCCAACAGCTACAATGGCTCCATTGGCATTTGTTGCAGCCAATATATTCTGAAACCCAGACAACACAACTACAGTTATTATTGGTCATCCATGGAACCAGAACAAGAAAGGCCAAAAAAATTCAAGAATATCATTACCTTGTTCTTGTCAGCTGCCACAGCCTGTGCATTGGCCATCAATTGAGCACAAAAACTCCTGGAAAAATACACAAGATTGGAATCAAAACACTTCCAAGAAAATGGTTACATAGAGAAAAGACCAATCTTAAACTAAAAAGTAGCATGTTGAATACCTTGTAACAGGTCGAGAAACCTGAGGAAGTGGCTTGCCATCGACGCCACGAACGGTGACCAGATTCCCGATGTCGCCGAGTGCACGGCGGCTCTTCCTTTCTACCCCCATGTTCTTCTGCTTGTTGGCCCCAGCAGGGACTGCTGCCTCTCCTATTAATTAGAGCAAATAAATGGGTACCAATTAGAGATGGTTGAAAACTTCATCATAAAGAGAAAACCTATAAATCATCTTAAAGATCAGGAACTTAGCCAAAATAGAGATTCAAAAGCATTAAAAATACAAAAGAAATCAGGATTGAAAGATTTTGAAGTGAATCTGGATAAGAAAGAAAGAAAATCCTTATAAGTTAGAGAGATTGGTAGCTGAATTTCACACAAAAAAAGAATTCAAACAAAGGAAAACTCAACACTGCTAAGATAAAAAAATAAAAAAATTTGCGAATAAACCCATCATCGTCGTTTTAAAATTTTTAGAAGAACAAATCGTACTCAACAAAATCACAATCAAAGAACAGTTAAAACTAGCAATGAGTGGGAGATGTTCAGCATCATGCCCATCAAAGATCAAGATAAAATTAAAGATTCTGCAAAAACCCAGAAACCTCAAAACCCAATATAATCACAAGAACCCATTATCTTCTCAGGACGAGACTTGAAAGCATTGATTCAACCCAATCATCATCAATCAGTGAACATAAAATACACACCAGGTTATTAAAAAGAGTTCTCTAGTACCTCTAATCTGCTGTTGAGCAACATGTCTTGAAGCCATTTTTCAAAATCCCTTCAAAAGTCTATAATCTTCTTCTCTCTCCTCTTTCTCTCTCTCTCTCACACACACACTCGGACCTCCGCGAGAAACACAGGGATTTGAAAAATGAGTGAAAAAGACGCCTCTTTTAAGCTTAAGGAAGCGGCGCTTCAATCACCAACGGTCTAATTTTTTTGAATCTTAAGCCGTTCGATGAAAGTGGATCTAACGGTATCTATTATTTCCTTTTTTTTTTCTACACAGGAACTTAATATATTTTCTAATTAGGCGTTAGTGCACTACCATTGCTGCTTTGTAGCCGTTGGAGACTGCGAAAAAGTTACCGTTAATTGAACAAATTTGTTTTTTTAACCGTATAATTATAATAATATAAAATTTATATCCATACTAATTTACCATTAATTATTATTATTATTATTTTGGAGAAGATTCTCTTTAAATTAATTAGTAGTACACCTTGCGTGATGTGCTGCTAAACAATTTTTAAAGGTAAGAAATAAATATACATAATATTTGATTATTAAAAAGATGAATTTAAATAATTATAGTTTTGATATTCTTTTATGTATATTGTAATATTAAAAAATATCAAACACTTATACTTTCTGCTTGCATTACACATTACGAAATACATACTTCTAATATAAAATACTTCCGTATTAATTTCTAACTTCATAAAACTTTAAATATTTATATTATTTTAAACATTTATGTTTAAATACATGAATTTCTAAAAGTCTATTAAATATTTTATCACAAAATATATATTTTAAAATAAAAAAGATGTTTTAAAAATAAGACACATGAGTATGTTAATATGAAAAAATATTTTTTCTGCAATAAATTGTATTATGTAGATTTTATATACTTTAGAAACTTTTAATTTAAGTCTTTTATAATTTATAATTATTTAAACAAAAATTTAATAGTATGTATAATATAAATACATAAAAAATTATATATGTTTTTCTTTTATTTTTTATTATAATATTTGATAGTTTATCAAGAAAGTCATGTAATTTAAAACTATTAAATTATTTAGAAAATCAAAATGAAATCTTGCAAAATTAAAATGAAAAGAAAATATTTACAAATCATTAAATTGATGTGACATTTTTAGGAGCAAAAATGACAAATTAGTAATTTTTGTCAACTTGATTGCTTTTATTATAATATAGATATATATTTACTCATATTTTCAAAAATAATAATAAATACTAATTTCTTTATGCTTACTTAACTTTAAGAGTAAATATTCAAAAATAACACATTTCTTAAATTGTGGCCCAATAATACCCCATACTATCTCTAAAAGATTTGACCCAAAAATATCCACTTTGGAGTCAAAGTGTGTCATGATTTGACACACCATACCCCACATGTTCCCTATGCCCCAACTTTTATTGTATAAGTTATACTAGTTTTGTACCCGTGCGATGCACGTAATTAAACTTTTTAAAATATAGTTATAATTTTTTATATTTGAAATTTGAAAAAAAGGATAAATGTAATAGAATAAAATTAAATATTTATAAATTTAAAATATTTAATTAATGAAGATTAACTTTAAATCACCGTGAATAAAATAAAATATTCTAATTTTAAATTTAATTTATAAGTTTGTAAACCAAATGATATATAATTAAAAGTAACAATGATTGTAAAAATAATTACACTTATAATATGAAAAAATTTATACACTTCTTTTTATACAACATTTATCATGATGTTCATTTCTTATAACATATTAAGATCTTGAAGAGAAAAAAACGAACAGAAAATCAGTTGAAGAAAAACCCATCAAATATAATGAAGCCGAAAAGAAAAAAAAAGGTGGGGCCAAGCCTATATACATAAAGACAATTTTATAGGATTCTCAATTATTATATTTTTTAACAATATTTTTCAGTTTCTTCTCATTGATAGAAGTCGAAAAAGTCGTTGTTCAATCTCATGTTTACTTAAAAGAATTCTCAACATTTCCACAATGTCATCACCTTTATTAGATAACTTATGAGGGTAGACATTAAATTGTCAAAAGAACAAACTTTAAAAACCATTTAAATTTATTTATTAATATTAGGAAAATTATTCATGATTATTTACAAAACAAAGTAATTTATAAAAGAATAAAATTAAAATTTTCATCATTTTCATATTCAGCTCATTTGAATTTTGACAATAGAGTCTTGACTATCCAAAACACTAATACAGTAAATAGTAATGGACAATAGTATTTTGATCAACTATTAACTTAATAAATGTTTAATTCACAATATTAAAGTCATTTCTTTGGAAATTGTTTTAAACAAAACATTACTTTCATTCAAACTTTTATTCAGGAGGAACAATATCTAGAATTTCATGTAATTTATCTTTAGTCATGTATAAGCATGAAAATTATTATTATTAATTAAACAATCATAATTATTTTCTCACAAAATTGACTGTTATTTAAATAATCAAACATATACCTACATCTGGCCTTCAACTCAAAAGTTGTTTATTTATAAATTTTGATTTTTCTATTAATATTAACATATTTTATTATTAATTACACAACTTTTTTCTTAATGTTTTTTCATGTTGGTTCGATATAAATAAATTTTAATTAATTCTCATACTATGTCCACTTTTATATAACGAAATTAATTTAAGTTAATTATGTAGGTTGTTGCATTATTATATAATATATTATTAGATAATGACTATATTTAGTTTTTTGTTTTTAAATTATATGTAAGAATGATACTTTAAATATAAATGAAATTTTGATGTAATAGACGACTCTATAACAATAAAGAGATTAGAAAGACTCATTATATAATACATAAATCATATCAATATCGAAATCAAAATAGAATGGAAATAAATTAAAATCTTAAACAATAGATTAATAATAGTAGTAATAATTACACTATTTAGTGAGTAATCTAGAACAAAATTTTTGAATCCACCTTGCAGCAGCACCATTAATCTTCCTTCATTCTCTAGTCCAACAGACCAAACTTTTGTTACGACAATTGTAATTTAACTAAGACGCGTGTTTGAGACCCAAACTTCAAGTGCTTCTTCCAAAATTCAGCTGGGATAGTCTGTATAAGATAGACAAATATATTATCTATACATACTAACTAATAGAATTACATATATTTAATAGAAATGAAAATTATAGTACCAAATGGTGATTCTTGAAATCAGATTTGTCAAATAACCTAAAAAGGTTTTTTTTTGGGAAAACAACTTGGTAATTTAGCTTCATTTAGATTTATTGTCATCCTTTGACGAATAATATGTGACTTATTATCTTCGGAAGTTTCTGTTTTCAAACAACACAACTTGGATTAATATAATGCATATAAATATTTTGATAGATATAAAATGTAAAATATGAAATATACTCGTACAAATTAATATTACTTGTTCACCATTTCCAACTGGTTGTTCCGTTGTAATCAAACAACTAGTTTGACCGTAAAGTCTTGTCCAAAATATACCATCACAATATTGTTAAATAACAATTCAAATCAAGGTTATTATCCCGATAAAACTTTCTCAATCCACAAGTGAATCGCTAGTGTTTAATCTTCTGAACACCTCTTTGAAGTTTCAAATATCAAATGTCTTCCAATTAGTAATCTTCAGAGTGATGTTATGTAGCATAATATTGTCATATAATTTTGGAATATGTGGAGGAAGATACTAAAATAAAAAAAAATATGAGAAAAATCAATAAGACAGTAAATAATAGTCAATTAATAGAACATATAGAGAACATGATAATTATTTTACTAACCATATCATCAACACATTTGTGAACGAAATTAGGGATAAAAGTAGTGTGTCTTATAGAATCTATATATATAAAGAGAGAGTTGAGTCTCTCCAGAGAACGACACGTCAGCATTTTGAAGCACTCTCAAGCTGCCACGTGTAGTCTCCAGCATCTTGATTCACACCCTTTCATCATCCGTCTCATTCTCATTCTGCCTCTTCATCTCCAATCACCAATAATGGATATTTGTAGTCCCACTTTTCCGTCTCTTCATTTTCAATCATCACTCACTCACTCTCTCTCTCTCTCTCTCTCTCTCTCTCTCTCTCTCTCTCTCTCTCTCTCTCTCCCCGTTAAGTCTTCTCGCATTGTCATCGTAATCGGAGATGTCGTACACGGTGGAGCAGCTCGTCGCCGTCAATCTTTACAACCCCGACATCCTACCTAATCTCGAAAACTACGTCAACGAACAAGTATGATGTTCATCTTTTAATTCTATGATTGTTGTGTGTTTATGTTCTTCCTTGTGTTTGTTAGGGATTTGTGTGTTAATCAATTTTATTTCTTGGCCGAGTAAACTATCAGTTTTTCCTAATTTGTTTTGCTTTTCTATTGTAATTGTAGGTGTCATCGCAAACTTACAGTGTGAATGCAAATCTTTGTCTTCTGCGTCTTTACCAGGTTTCTTTTTTGCCTGGTAGTAATTGTTATTGAAATTGCTGTTCTTTACTCATTTTTGTATTAAGTTCGAGCCGGAGAGGATGAGTACCCAGATTGTTGCTCGAATTTTGATCAAGGTAAGCTAATTGTAGCACTGAAACAGAAAGTTCACCTCCTTGCCCCCATTTTTTTTTCCCCTTAAGAGTTTTCAATTACTTAACTTTATTGTGATGTGTGTAATCAATTTTTTCTCCAGGCTCTAATGGCAATGCCAGCCCCTGATTTAAGCCTGTGCCTCTTTCTGATTCCTGAAAGAGTGGTAATTTTCCCATGCTTTTTAATCTCAATCATAACTGCTTACTGCTTTTGCCTAACATCAATAGCTTACAACTATAAGAGGCTTTCTCTGTTACATCCATTATGCCTTTCATGGCATTATCATTTATGAGAGAGGCTTTCTCTGTTTTAGCTTTTCATTATTTGGGGTTTTGTGCTTCTATGTGATTTAATTATTTTTATTGGTTGTCAATTCTTTTTTCAATTGCAAATATTAGCAAATGGAGGAACAATTCAAGACTCTCATTGTTCTTTCGCACTACTTGGAGGTATGTTTAGCATCTTCTCTCCTTTCTAGATGTCGTGAAACACTCTTTGGTTCTCTACCTTAATTAGTGGTCAGGAGTAAAGAATATGTCTCATTTTGTACCTCTACTTTACATATAGACTGCCAGATTTCTTCAATTTTGGGATGAAGTTGCTAAGAGCCGTCACATATTAGAGGTCGTACCAGGTATGTAAATTCAGTCACCATCAACCTTTTTGGTTCCCATAATACAATATTATGGTTTTTCATGTTCTTCCACATGTGCTCTTTACACTACATGTTTGCAGAACCACTCTTGGCTCTAAATTTTTGTGAGACAACTGTGATTTGCTAGAACTTCTACTTTTAACCAAATTTAGTTTATTAGAGTTCACATTTTGTATGATGTGTGCCCATGGAAGGAACAAAGATGGTTAAGAATGTGCAAAAAGTAAATCTTCCATATGGTGGCTTTCTGTCGCTGACTCATTTGATATACTTGAACCAACATAGGAGAGGATATCTGCTATGGTGATTCTATTAGGACCTTTTACCAGTCAAATTAGTTACTTTTTAAAATATAAACATGCAGTAGTTATCTTGAGTTTATTTGTTAATGGATTTTCCTTCTATTAATATTTTAGTAGAATATACAACTTTCAGCTTTCCTATTGTAAATCGGAATGAGTTTTTTTTTTTTTTATCTTATGACTTTCCTTTAAATCATCGCTATTATAAATTCATAGCTTTCCTGCATTTAAGATTCATAGCTGATTTCTTAAAATTCAAGAACATATCCTCCCTAAAGTCTTTGTCAAATGAAGCTAATAAGTTGGTTATTGTCCAAGAAACTCACTTAAAATAAAGCATTTGGAGTGAAGATCCTAAAATGCCCGATGGTGGGTTTCTTAACATGTATTTTTTATATCTGCACCCACACACACATTCTGATTTAAAATGGTCCTTTTGTACAACTTCTTATAGGCTCACACATGGAGTCATGCAATGCACGAGCTAAACCTCCATCCCTTACACAATCTGCTGCCTCAAAAGGACAACATATATCTGCATTGAAAATTGTCAAAGACGCAAAAGGTGGAACACAAACCAATTTCTTGCTATGTATGTTTATATAGTTCAAATGCCCTGATATTAATGTTAAAATTAAGGTTGGTTCTCTGCTTTCTTTGTCGCAAAATAGATGTCTCTCGGGCCATAGTCGGATGGGCTTTGGACTTGAAAGTTAGGTTAGCACGTCTTCTCCAAATCAATCTTCATGTGAAGAATTTCAATGTTTGGAATGAAGCTTCACGAGATCAAGAAATACTCTTTGATATGTTGAAATTGGTTGCAAAATCAATTAAGTAAAATTGGGAAGGATGATGATGGGATATTTTGCATTATATTATTGGTGATAATGTTACAACAATTCTTAAATAACAAACACATGTTCAGTGTGATGGCTATTGCTCTAAGAGTTTACTATGTTGTATAATTCTTTATAAGCTTTTTGTAAATGCAGTTAGCAATGCATGTTGATTTGTATAGATAAAGTTATACATTCCAACCTCAAAAAATGTTAGGGGTGAATTTTATTTTGTAGAAGAGTGAAACTTCATTTATATTAGATGTAGGACAAATGGAGAATGCAATGAAGTTGAAATTCAATTGATTTGCAAATTTTTGGAGTATAAACTTTGTAAAATTGGAGGGAGCAGTATTTAACTGTTTCATGTAGATGATTTTGATCATGACTCAACCCTTAAATTTTCTATTGAAACGATGTTTTGAGAACACTATCATTCAATGCAGATTTCTCAATATCGAACTTATCCTATTATCAATGCGAATATTATCAAATAATTCATACTAGATGATAGAATTCTCAATATCGAACTATTCTGTTACGAATGCGAATTATATCAAATACATTCATACCAAATGATAGAATTACTTCATAATCAACAAAATTGTATAAAAATGAAAATCCAAATCACAATAACAAAAGATCCCAAATCAGTTTTATTTGAATAAGTTTTAAAATAAAATTTGCAAATATTCCGTGCAACGCACGGGCATTCACTAGTTTATAGAAAAGAAATTGCTACAGTATCAAATATTAATTAGTATTAAATATATATATGTAAATACATTAGTTTATATATTCAGAATTAATGTATTTAATAAAATATGATAAAATAAAAGATTGAGACAATTGAATACATACCATCAAATACAAGGGACCATCCTTCAATAATGGATTTCCAACATCATATAGGTATCTATTTCTCTTAAAAACTCTAACATATAGAGTATTAGTGCTGAAGTTTCTAAAAGTTATAAATGAACCAAAAGTGAGATTGTAATATTCATGTCAATAGAACATTCCATCAAATTTTATATATATTATATATAAACAAACTTAAGTGGTTATCAAATAAAAGAAACAATACCTTGAAGAGCCATTGAATCCAAAAAGTTCTTGATCAGTACAACAAACAACGGTTCTTCAGAGAAATAGATGATTAAATGAAATTTCTGCATTGAATTGAGACACTGGATACAATTTATAGAACTCAATTCACACGATTCAATAAGGTAAAAGGTGTTTAGATAAAGTAAGTTTCTACAGTATAATTAGATTTTTTAATATTTACCTTGATTTATTGAATGATGAGATTTTATTCAATTTAAGATAATCGAATATATATATATATGCGTATATATATGGTATTATGTTGATTAATAATGAATATTATTATTTATAGAAATAGTTTCAAATTTCTAAATTTATCATAATATAAAATTGATATTTTGCTAAAATAATTTCACAATTAGTAAGATTCAATCAGTAAAGTGATTGATGTATATTTAATTAATTGACTAATTGATTAGAATCTAGTGGATAATTAAAATGGAAAATATGAAGAGAAATTTAGTGGATAATTAAAGTTGACTTTCTGCATATGGAAATACATATATATACACATTGAATAATTATTTATTAAGAGTTACTCTCTTGTGCACCAGTTGCACGGATCTGTGATCCATGCAACTGGGCCGCTCGCGGGCTGTGTTGGCCTGCCCAGCCCATGCCTCTTTACTCTGTTCACGTGTTTTGGTCGTTATCCTCACGTTATGTTAGTGTTACCTTCGTGTTATGTTAGGATTACCTTCGCGTTATGTTAATGTAACCCCATCTCCAGATTTCATACCCTTAGTTTAAAACCACTGAACTAAAATATTAATCATACCCTCATATTATGTTAGGGTTACCCTCATATTATGTCAGGGTTACCCTCATATTATGTTAGGGTTACCTTCATGTTATGTTAGTGTTACCCTCACGAGTAACACTAACATAACACGAAGGTAACACTAACATAACATAAGGGTATGACTGTCTGAAGCGAATTTTGGTGGGTTTGAGCGCACCCACCAGGCGCGTGGGGCGCGTGAGAGATCGTTTGGGCATGTGAAAACGCGCGTCAGAGGCGCGTGGGGCGGGTCGACCTGGGTGCATGTATCCTAGATCCATACACCAGTTGCATAAAATATTTTGTCATTTATTAAACACTAATTTTTATAAAGTAAACCATGAATAAATACATATATTAGAAAAAACATATATATATATATATATTTATTTATTTTCTTATGGTCATATGCAGATCAAACATATATATACAGTAATAATACATACATATTTATTATATTTATGATATGGTTAATTGAAATTAATAATTAAAAGTTGGCTTTTCGAATTAACAAATTGACAAATATATTAAAAGATTTATTTTATCATATATATATATCATAAATATTTTCCTTAGATATATATATATATATATATCTGAAATATGATTTAAAAAAATCAAAGATAACTAATTAATCAAAGATCAATCAATGGATATCAAAATACCAATTAATCAAAGATTGATTGATTAGTGCGTAATATATAATTAGTATATAGTGGAATTTCATTATATAATAAGTATATGTATTGAATTTTATTATATAATTTTCCTTAAATATACATTTATATGTAAATATCAAATATGATTTATATATTTATTAAATAAAAAAAACATTTCTAGTTTTGGCAATGTATTTTTGGCTGGAAAATATGCACATTGTTTTTTTTAGTAATGTTTGTATTTTTATATATATAAAGATGTGTGTAAGTCCAATTCACTAGTGGATGGTGCCACATGTAAAAGAGATACAAAAGGTGGATAAATATAACACACTCCAAATTGGGATAGGATAACACAAAAAGTCTACGTGTAACCTTGATTTCAAGAGTTTTTGTGTAACCTTGATTTTAAGAGTTTTCGTGTAACCTTGATTCAAGAGTTTTCGTGTAACTTTGATTTGAAGAGTTTTCGTGTAACCTTAATTTGAAGAGTTTTCATGTAACCTTGATTTGAAGAGTTTTCGTGTGACCTTAATTTTAAGAGTTTTCATGTGACCTTAATTTGAAGAGTTTTCGTGTAACCTAAGGTTCAAGAGTTTTCATGTAACCTTCGTTTCAATAGTTTTCGTATAACCCTAAATTGAAAATGAACCCTAAATGCTACACGAAAAGTTGGTTCAATTGTAATAGTTAAAGCCTGAAAAAGTGACCCAAAAAGAGACAAGATTTCTGATTTGATTTCCCCACTGTCTCACCAATCAGTTAAGTGATGTGACAAGTCAAAGTGGGTATTTTTTTACATTTATACAATGCATAGGTTATATTTGTCCTCCACTTTTAATAGTGGTTATTTTTGTCCATATATATAGTTATAGGGAAAAAATGGCCACTGTCTCTAACTTTAATGGTAATTAAGTGTAATGGACAAATACCCATAACTAACACATTTCTTAAAATATGACCCCAAAAATACCCTCTCCTATAGTGATAGGCCAAATATAACACATTTGTTATATTTTTGACCAAAAATACCCACTTTGACTTCAAAGTAAGATATGATTTGACAAGTTCTTTATTTTTGTCCCCTATGCCCCAATTTAAGTGTATCAAATGTATGTGTGCATATCCACGAAAACAAGGGGTAATGACATGTGTAAAGTGGACAAATTCCCTTTTAGAAAAATTAAGAAAATTAAACATCTTTATATATATAAAAACACAATGGTTTCTAAAAAAAGTAAGACCAACATTTTCCCGCCCAAAACACATTTCCAATTTTGGAAATGTTTTTTTTATTTAATAAATAAATAAATATCATAATTCAATATCTATACATATAATGATAGTTTATAGTAAACTCAATTTTTTAACATATTTAGATTTAGATTCCAATTTGTGAAATTATACACTAATGATGAAAACTAATTTATAAAACTAATGATTGTATACAATGATGAAAACTATATATTTAGATTTCGTACCATAAATATATTTAGAATTTGAAAACTAATAATTTAGTATCATCCCTATAATTATGCACTGAATTTTTAAATTTAAATATTATTAAATGATGTTTATATTTTAAAGTGAATAATATTTAGGAAATTCAATTGTGAGGCTTTATTTTCGTATGATATAATACATAATATATATATATATATATCATTATATATATCATTTCTTTAGAAACCTCTCTATATATATATCATTTTTTCAAAAAATATGTACTACGAAGCAATAATTCATCTTTTATTTTATATCTATATCTAGATTAAAGATAACTAGATTTCAATAATTATTTTGACATATGCACACGTAAATAACTCGATGAATTAGACAATTATATATATATAAACATTTTGATAAATGAACTAATTTATAAAACTAATGATTGTATATATTTAGATTTCATACCATAAATATATTTAGAATTTGAAAACTTATGATTTGGTACCATCCCTATAATTATGCATTAATTTTTAAATTTAAATATTATTAAATGATGTATATATTTTAAAGTGAATAATATTTAGAAAATTCAATTGCGAGACTTTATTTTCATATGGTATAATGCATAATATATATCATTATATATATAATATCATATATATCATTTTTTTAGAAACCTCTTTATATATATATATATATATATATATCATTTTTCCAAAAAATATGTACTACGAAGCAATTAATAACTCACCTTTTATTTTATAGTTATATCTAGATTAAATATAACTAGATTTCAATAATTATTTTGACACATGCACGCGTAAATAAATTTATCAATTAGACAATTATATATATATATATATGAACATTTTGATATAAGGTATCAATTTAATGATTTCATTAAATATACATTTATTTTCCGTATTAATATACAACTACATTCCAATAATTATGCACTAATCATATCATATCAATATCAATATATCTTTAAAATTTTGTATTTTTGTCATATTTGTAAATTTGTAAGTATGTAAACTAATTAAAATTAATTAAGCTTTATATAAATCAATCACTTTACTAATTGAATCTTACCAATTGAATTGAATTTGTAAATATGGTAATTATATCACCACTATTGGAAATTCATTTTTAGATTCAACAGTCACGTACATTCGTCTTCCATTTTTAATTTGTTAATTACCATATTTGTTATATAAATACTATATCATTAATTTGTGATATAAATACCATATTTGTATACAATTCAAATTAATTCAAATTAATTAATAAATCAATCAAAGACTTACTCAAAATATTTTTTCTCATCCAAAAAATTCACATTATGATATAAAATTTTAGAAACAGTTTCTTCATTCTCTCACGTTTTTTTCTCTTATGTGTTTTCTCTTCTGTCTTTTCTATCACGCGTCTTCTCTCATCATCATGGCTCCAGTATTCAACATGGTGAAAGATGTAAATCCTTCAAAAACTATATGGGCTTTAAAACTTCGATTAGTGAGAGTTTATGAGATTTCAAATTATGGAAATCGTGGTGGTACTTTTAGTTACGAGACCATTTTTCGTGACAAATAGGTAGTATTAAGACAATTATTTTACTAATATTCGATTTTTTTTCTTCATATGATATAATATTATCATAATGTTGCAGGGGTCAACAATTCATGGATCAATACGTCGTCCTTATATTGAGAAGTTCACCCAAATGTTAAATGAGGGAGGCCTTTACATCGTTTCTGATTTCATAGTGGCGGATAACAATTTTAAATATAAGACAACCATGCAGAAATATAAATTTCATTTATATCGTAAGACAAAAGTGTATGAGATTGAAGATGACACATTTCCTTCAACCCTCCATGATTTCAAGCCATTTACTAAAATATTGACTAATCAAATGTTGAAAATCATTTGTTTGGTAAGACAAATTTTTTTTTTTTTTTGCTCTTTTAAATAAAAATATTATACATTGTTTTTTCATCGAGTACTATTTTTATCATTTTTTGTTTATATAAAAATGTCATTAGAAGATTAGTTTCCATTCAACCACCTCAAATCAATGAGCTAATTAGGGATGGTCCAAAACGGCTTATGGAGATTGTTCTTGAAAATTTAGAGTACATATATTTCGTTTCATGTTTTTTTAAAATTAATTATGATTTATTTTTATATATAAACATTAACCCAAGAGTGTATTATTTAATTTTATAGGAAACATCGAATTACTTGCACTCTATAAGTTGTCGACTAACGTGATGACATTATGAAAGTGTTAGGAAAAATCAAGTGAATATGAGATTCAGTGACAAGGTTTTAAAGAAGAAACTAAAATTTAGCTTGACACCACCTCTTTTTCTTTATCATATATGCTCCATGGATATTTGGTGGGTTCTTTTTAATTGATTTTTTGTTTCTTAATATGTGACAAAAAGGTTGATGAAAGAAACATCACAAGAAATGTTAAATAGAAATAAGTGTTTCAATTTTTTTATATTATAAGTTCAATTGATTTGTAAAATCATCGTTACTGTTAATTATATATTATTAGATTTTCAAACTTATAAATTAAGTTTAAAATTACAATATCTTATTTTATTACCATATCTAAAGATAATCTTCAGCAATATCATATTTTAAATATATAATATATATAAGTATCTTAATTTTATTATCTTACATTTATATACTTTTATTTCAAATCTCAAATAAAAATATTATAATTATATTTTATAAAATTTTATCCCGTGCATCGCACGGGTACAAAACTAGTATAAATAAAAGAAAAATTAAGAAAGTTGAAAAAAATAAAAAACAGCACTGCAGCCTATAGGATTCGAACCCAGGACCACAACTAACAAAATAAGCTGAAGTTCCATTGGAACAAATAAGATGAATATAATAGTTTTTGTGTAACACCTAAACATAAGGTTACACGAAAACTCATGTAGTTTTCGTGTAACGCCTAAAACATAGGGTTACACGAAAACTCCCAGTGTAGTTTTCATGTAATCCTATTTTTAGGTGTTACACGAAAACTATTATACTCATCTTATTTGTCCCAGTGGAACTTGAGCTTATTTTGTTCATTGTGGTCTTGGGTTCGAATCCTACAGCAGCAATATGCTATTTTTTTTTCAACTTTTTCAAAAAAAAATTCAAAAAGTGCTGATTTTTTGCCTATAAAAGTGGGACAAAATCTGACAAGATTCTCTTTCAACATCTTGTGCACAAATGTGATTTGACAATCTCATTTATACATTAGTCAAAATGGGTATTTTTGACTCAAAATATAGTGAATGTGTTATTTTTATCCTTTTATTATAGTGATGGTTATTTTTGGTCCAAAATATAGTAAATGGGGTAAATTTGGCCTTGTCCCTTAAGTAATTTAGTGTTTATATATTGCATTTAAAAAGTATCACTTTTAAACAACATGGATAATGAATAAAATATGACTTTTAAAAATTCAAAAAGGAAATTTATTTTATATCTGAAACTTAGTTTTGTAGATTGTCCCATAAACAAATAAAAGATTGATGCATTTTACTTTAAAGTTTAAAAAAAAAAAAACACATTTGTGAGTGTTTTCATTTGATATCTAAATATCCAAACTTCATCTGATAAATCTCAAGAGGAACAAAAATGTAGAGTGGATTGGAAAGAAACAGCAGAAAGAAAGATTGAATGATTAGCAAAAGAAAGAGTTATTACAACCAATGATTTAGGCAAACCAAAAAACCATGCCTAGAACTGAAGCAACCAGAAATGGAAGCTAAGATTGGAATTTAAAAAAACATATCAAACCATCTTCATCTTCATGACCTCACACACAAATTCATAAGGAAACACTCGCACTCGAAAACTTTGAACAACTTAACTACTACCATTAGTCGAAAGCTAAGAGATGTCAGTCTTTACAGCAAAGCATCATCGTCTGGACCGGCAAGAAAGACCTGTCATTTTTCAGTTTGTCTTAGATAGAATCTGTAAAAGAGCAAAGCTGTATGTGCAAAGATCATTGATACTTACATTGCAGTCAGAAGCGTATTTTCTGGCAAGAACGAGGGCTCCGTTTCGTTCTCTCTCTGAATCAAAAACAAGCACAAAAGATTGACCTTTTCGAGCCTGCCAAAACAGCGATTTCCCAGCGGAGTTTCCCCCTCCTCTGAACCCACATAGCTACAAACGAATATTACATTTTAGAAACGAGGTTGTAGTAATAATCTCGAAGACATAATCTTCATACAGTTCTTGAAGCCCCATTATACCTGCATAGATTTAGAATAAGAATCTCTGGCCTTGGTGATCCATCCTCTGCTCAGCTTTATCCTTGTTTTTCCGATATGAAACACATGCACTGAATGTGACGAATAGTTCCTACTGTTCATTTGGGAGATAACCACCTGTGATATTGAATGGTAGCATCACATCATAAACTATATAATCAAGATTGATTTTTTTTCGAGAAATTGTACAAAACACAATACTTCATATCAAGAATGAAGAACAGACAATTAGTTCACATTAGCAAGGTGTAGCAAAAGAAGGTGACATACATTGAAGTCATGGTTAGGTTTCCGCGTAAGTGTCTCTACATAACTTCCCAAGTCCAAAGCTGTAAAGGAGAAAATAAAAAACATAAGCTTTCATGGTAATTTAAAATATAACAAAAGACCCAAGCATAATACATTCCAGTAAAATACTTCAAATATTTATACATAAACCATATGCGAGAGTTTGATGGATTAATAATGCATTATCAAGATTTATGTTTAATAATTCACCAACCTTGCTGAATAGGGCCATCAGTTGTTAGTGTGACTTTTAGGCCATTTGAAGCTATATCGACATGCAGAACTCGCCCTACATCGATGGGCTCAGGAGCATAGACACACTTGTTGGCTCCTGCCAGCAAATAATGGATGTAATAAGATTGTGTATAACAATTATAATTGCATAAATTTATATAATTTATAATGTAATAAAAACTAGAAGCCATCAATATGGAAAAAGGAAAAAGGAATTGGCACCTATGATAGGTTCTCTGCGGCTGCATTGAGATGACAATCGATACCATTGGATCAGACATTTGGCAAGCTCTATTGCTTCTTCTGAACATGACTGAATTCGTAAAATAGAACCCAACTTCTCAGGGCCATTGATCTCATAAAGTCGAGATGTATTTTCCTCAGACTTCATGCTCATTTCCAGCTGTAAAAGAGTGAAGAAATAACTCAAGAGGTTTTGCATTGTGAAACATCATAAGAAGACAGGAAGGAAGAAGAAAGATGAGTCGAGAAAAATCATCTTATAGTGTATATTAGCAGTTTGTTTTAATGTGGAGATTGCAGTTAAGTTGAATTGAGATATATACTCCTTAGCACTCTATTACTTGCAAAATATTTATGAAATAAACAAGTAGCAGACCTCGTTTTGAAGCTTTATTGAAATTGTACTCTTCTCTCGGATTTGAAGCCTCAAATCTCGAAGTTCATGTTCCATGTCTGCAACCTACAATGTATACAATAATGGAGTTAGATAAATGTAATAGAATCCAATTGGTGTATAAACTTAACAGATTAGAACAAACTGTAGTTTAAAATGAAAATCCTTGGCTAGAAACTCATCATATATCTCAGGAAAAATATGTAAATTATCTTAGTTGAGTTAACTTGGTGGTGGATGATTCAACATCATGTAAATTCTTAAAGCTCTTCTTTTCAATTTCTAACCAAAAAAAAAAAGGTGTTATGATAGCAAGATGCATCATTTATTGAGCTGATGATGAAATGTGGAAGAAATGAAAAGGTTCCATGATGCTCAGAATTGGAAAGTTCATCCATACCAAGAAGAGTGAAAAGCGTACGATTTATATTCGTTACAAGTTGAGAGAAGTTCGTGGAAAAGGACATATTCCTTTAGATTCCAATTATATGGAACTTACAAACATAATAAAACAATATTGACTCACCTTCCTAGGTTGATGCATTAGCTTTATTCTTCTGGCCTCTTGAACCTCTTCAATTAGTCCCTCCAATTCCTATGTCACCATAAAGAACACGGTCAAAGTCGCTTCATGTATGAATTCAGAATATAGAAATGTCGATCAATGCCACTAAAGTTACCTGCTGTTTCCCAGAACTTTGGTTTCTTTCTTGTTCCTCGAGGGCCTGTCCGATCCTTTGCACAACTGCTCTTGCACTCTCTATTTCAGCGCAAGCAAATGATTTTTCTTGATTCACCAATTTTTTAGCATCTTCAGAAGCCTGAAACCGAGCCATATTCTTCGTTTGAGTCAAATGCAGCAAATATACAAAACGATACATGCAGACGAAGAGACAAGACAAAAACCTGCTTAAGAAAGTTCACAAGCTTTTTCACTTCAAACTTTTCTTGAATTAGCTCTCCTTCTTTTTGGGTCAATTTTACTGCCAAAGCCTCCACCTGGGAAACACAGCAACAGCCACACAAGCATTGTAAGAAAGAGTTTTAAGGCAAGAAAATATTATTACCAAAATAAAACCACCAAAGTTAACACCAAAACTGACCATTGAAATAGCCTTCTCTACATCTTCTTTGTTTCGACCCGCCAATCTTCCCTTAAGACATTCCAATGCATCCCTCAGCTTCTTCAGAAGCACGTGTCCATCTAACGAGGCCACCTCCTTAAGTTTGGCCTGAAATCCAACACAAAGTACGGTGACATATTGCTTATAACCGACACTCTCCACAATATAGTAACTCAAAACCATTACAGCAATGTAAGTACCTCTTCAGACAGCTTAGCCGCAGCAGCCAAATTCTTGTCGAATTTGCTGGCCAGGTCACGAACAGAGAGACGCTTGTGTTGTTCAGTTAGCTGATTTATTTCCTCGACAACAACCTCCTTCAATGGTGGACCTTTGCTGTCCTCTTTGATCTCATCTAGAATTTCATTGTTAGGTCCTAACTTGTACTTAGGAAACTGGTTTGTCTGAAAGCTCACATCTGCTGACACTGTCCAAACAGCCTGCACCTCATCTCCGAATTCAGGACTGACCCTCGTCATCGCCTCCAATTTTATTTCTGAAGGAAAAATCATGCATGAAATCGAAAAATTTCAATAATCCAACCAAGAAAAAGGCAGAATAAGCACTAAAAAGATCAATCCCCAATTTTGGTAAGCTGCCAATCTAGCTAGATTTGGTTCATGCAGAAATGAGGCTTATTACATTGTCTAATAAAATCATCACATAACTGGTTAAAAAGGAGAAACATTAACTCCAGAACAAAATTTCAAGAAAGTGAGGAATTTAACCGCTAGAAAAATGGGAAAAAAAGACTTTAAAGTGCAAATTGAAAGGAAACTATAGGCTTTGTAGTAAGGACTGATGACATCATAACTAATCCAACAAAAAAAACAACTGTAAAACTAAAGTGAAAAGGAAAGCTCCCATCTTAATTTATAGAGCAGAACAGCACTTTTTAATCCACCAAATTTTGAAAAAAGAAAACTAAAAATAGAGAAAAGAAGAAATTTGTTGAAGATTAAAATTTTCAACTGCTAATTTCACAATCTTTATTTCATATAACAATTTCAGTTTAATGCATGCCCTCAAGAAATACAAGTAAGAATTAGAAAGTAAAGAAACATAGTTCACAAGTATACAGCAAAAAAGGAAAGAAAAGAAAAAAACATTCCCTTTAATTACAACGACAATTCAGTTACACAAAAGAACAAACGACCATGAAACTAATTAACTGGTCCGTAGAAGAAACAACCTTAAAAAAATTTCAGAAAATCCAATGTGCAAGAATCAAACATTAAGGTTAAAGAAAATGCAACTTACAGAGATTATTACAGGGCGATTCAGAGAAGTATTACAGGGAGAGGAGATGACACATTCTTGTTCTTTACTGTTTTGATCCTCAAGAACTGGTTTTAGAGAGAGAAAGAGGGATGATGGATGTGAGTTATGATGTAAACAAGTGAGAGAAGGAGAAGGAGAAGGTGAAGAAGAATGAAGGAGAAATGTATGTCCTTTTTCAAAAGCAAACTGAAAAGGAAAAGCTTCTCACTCCCCCGCCACACCATTTCCACTGACACCACTCCTCTTATTCTGTCTCCTCTCTCTCCATTTTTTTTTACCAATTCATATTTAAATCCTCGTCATGAACTTTCACACCCCTCCCAGATTCTGAAATGACACAAAAGGCCTTATACTAAGACGTCTCAAAAATTTGACTTGTGTAAACTCGACGTAGGAAAAAGAATTAAGAAAAGTTGGGTTACATTATTATTGGAGTTGAAGATTCACTCTATAAATTGGTATTGAAACTGGTTGGATATGGGCCTCACTCGTAGTTAATGAAACGTTAAACTTAACTAAAGGGTAAAGATGGTCAAGTTACAAGGAAGGAGTGGCAAAAGTGAGAAGTGTGGTGGCTCTAAGGAAAACCAATCACGTTTGGAGTTACCTGTAAAAAGAATTTGGTGTCTGAAAACATAGTTGTAATATCAGTTAAAGAATCATAGTCCCAATAGTAAAAAGAGCAAAAATTGTGCCTTCAGAACTCGCCACGCGCTGTCCCCACTCGCTTTCATTAGGGGATGGTGTCCCCCACTTTACAGCGTGCACTGCGCAATTATCGATGTTGTTCTATGGCGCGTGAGCTACTGCGCGTGGGAGAGGATCTTACAATTTTTGGCGGGCCGCATTTTGCGGTTCGGGGCGCTGACTGATTCCCACCACATGTTTCTGTTTATTTACGAGTTTGCCCCCACGCGCCGTTTTGTCCTCTTGGTGACCTAACGACAAGCCTTCGATGTCCACGAGAACCCAAGCCACTCTGTCACGTGACTTCCCACGTGCGTCTGAAATTTTGGTTTTTTTCTTTTCGATTGTGGAAATCTTAGTGAAGCCAATAGGAAATCTGCTAAACAAAAATTAAGAAGCCCAATTAAAGGTCCTACAATAAGATTAAATGTTTTATTAGAAGATGAATAACTTTTTTTTTTTAATAAGTTTAGTTGAAAGAAAGGGAATAAGAAATATTATAAAACTTGTGTATTATGGGTTTAAATTCGAGTCATCATAACTTGTATCTTTATAGAGGTCGGATACCACTTAAACTACAATGCTTGTGGTTATTAATCTAATAATCTTGATGATTCCAAAAATAATTATGGATATTTCACTCATAAATAAGTTAATAATTTTCATAGTAATTGGTCTAGCTTCTTTGTACTCGAGCATGAAAAAGCCTATATCAAAACAATTCCACCTCATATTATTACAAAAAAAACTAGCATGAGATCAAATGAAAACTCACAAATGGATCAATTAACAACACTAGACTCTATCTACATCATAAAGATTCCTTTTCACAATAGAAAAAACAAGATAATCATGAGATACTATTTCTTTCTTTTGTATAATATATTCTTTATAATGGGTTGGTAATAAAGAAGATTATAGTGTAAGAAAGAGAAGGTTGCACCAAGAAATTAGGCATAAGGACAAAGAGAAATGGCCATTTCTAACAATCAAGCTTTGGTGCAATGTCAAAGAATTAGCAGTTAAGACTATGTTACATCCTTCACATGCTGTCATCAATACCAAACTCATGATCACAAGAAAAAGCAAGAAGCTACACATGTCAACATTACCATTAACTACTCCTTAAAAGCACTATTAATTGCCATAATTGGCTTTTCCAAATAGTTGATAATATTTTATCAAGGCAGGAGACTTAATCATGAACCATTTGTTGGAGACAACCACTTTTTGTGGCTTTGGGTTCTATCCCATAATCATTAATCTTAGGCAAAAAGGTTTTAGGGTTTTCTTTAAAGATGTTATTTAGTTACAAAACAGACATGCATGTATGTATACTCGTGTATGTATGAGATGGGTGGTGGGTTTTAATCGAGTGCTTAAGTGTTTTTTTAGCTAGGGTTTTAAAGTCTACCTAATAGAGAATAAGAAGGGTGGTGGGGCTAATGTGAATTGTTATTATGATGGATAGAGAGATAACTTTTGTCTAATTGTCAAAGCTTTGCTAGAAGCTTAGAAATTGTTTACACAAAGTGTGGGGGTAGGCATTAGGCAATAAGCAATTGATAGCAAAAATTAAATTCCTTTAATGATTAGTAGTGATTAGTAGTTGTGCTTTGCAATTACATTTTGAGGGTTCTAAGGATATGGCCCTGGAATCTTGAGATATTAATTCTAGTGGAAATACCTCCGTTTACCCATTTTTATATGTTATGAAATTTATTTACCCATTTTTATAAAAATGTACTTTTTTACCCATTTTGAGGCTGAAATGTCAGTAATGCCCTCAACTTAAGTTTATATTTACATAAAGTGGAAATACCTCTGATATCATATCAGCATATTGTGAACACGATATCAGCATATCAGCATATAGTGAATAAGATATCAGCATATCGTGAATAGGATATCAGCATATCGTGAACACAATATTATATTTCGTGTTTATGATATGTTGAACCTTTCTGCATATCGTGAACACGATATTATTTTCAGTGTTCACGATATGTGAACATTTCTGCATTTCGTGAACACGATATTATATTTCGTGATATGTTGAACCTTGCTGGATTTCGTGAACACGATATTATATTGCATGTTCACGACATGTTCACCTTATCTGAAAAGTAGATGCGTGTAGAGTTTCTAGACACGAGTAGAGTTTCCTGGACGCGGGTAGAGTTTCTGGAGATGAGTAGAGTCTCCTGGACTCTTTTCTTATGTAAATATAACTAAAATTGAGGGTATTATGGAGATTTCACTGTTCAAATTGGGTAAAAAAATTATTTCTTATAGAAATGGGTAGATAAATTCTTTGGCTTATGAAAATGAGTATTTTGAAAATCCTCCCTTAATTCTATCACACCCTCTCATCGCTCATATATATTAAGAAAAGAAGTTCTAGTCGACATAATAAGATAACAAATGAGGTTGGACCAGTGGCATAGTTCGAACATTGAGGATTTTAAAGAAAAAGAAAGATTAAAAAACAACTTTTCTCCCATCTTTAATGAGAATAATCAAATCAATCCTAAAAAAATTGATCAAACATAAGAACCGTAACATTTTATAAAGCTACAGATTGTCATAATTAGAATTCGAACCTAGAAATTGCTCAAGTCTTCAAGGTTTTAGCTTATATTACAAAAACACTCTATAAAGGGGAAGAAAAATGAATCTTGAATTTTATGCATTCAAGTTCTTTTCTCAATTAGATCTTTATACTTTAATATTGTTTATTAATTGTTTTGTATGATTTAATTTTCGTTCCTACAATGTTTTTATTTGAAGTACATTTGAGAAAATATAATTATATGTTCAACATTTATTTGCATTAGGATTTGGCCCTCCCTTGTATGAGTCATTAAATTTAATGCAAATGGAAGTACATGATGAGTCCAATTCAAATGAAAAAAAGAAAGAGACAGAAATCAATATTTACAAAAGAAATGCAAAGATTAATTAAGTAAAAAAAGCTAGTGGTAATGTTGAAGTTAATTTGGTCAATTATTAAAACTTTAACTATAAGTATAATAATAATAATAATATGGGGGGGGGGGGGGGATTATTTACATAATATTAAGTTAGACGATTAATAATGAAGGTGGTGGTTAGGATGGAATCTGATACAATTAGAACCATAAGTCAAGTTTTGGATTAATTCTTTTCCATTTTAAGTTATATTCTTATCTTCATCTCTACTATAACTAGGTTGCATTAAGCCCAACTATTGCACACGAATATGTTAATTTTTATAATCTTCAATATCCTTTTCTTTGGCATGTTGTTCAAAAGTATTATAATTCCCATGTGAATATTAATTTTTCATTTGTAAGTATTTGAATAATGTGTATAGATAGATATATGTATATTTAGAATGAATCTACTACATTTAAGACATTTACGTGGGATAGGAAAGAAATCTGATCCGTCCACACGACACACATAATTAAACTGAAAACGTAAATAAACAATCAAGTTATGGTTACACTACTGATCCGATCCATGATTAGATATTTATCGAAAAATCAAGATTATTTAGGTTGGATCAATATAGCTAATTATTGATCATTTCATATACATATAAATCTTGTTTACTTATTGATATTTCTCGTCTATATGCACATATATATATGGTTCTGTAGTACACCAGGTGTATTAATACACCAGACTCTCCATCCATTTTTAGCCATTAGATCTGAGATCATTAAGACCAAAGTCAATAATGATTTCAGATCTAATGTCTGAAAATGATGGAAAGTTTTATAGAACGACCCTATATATGGGAATGTATTAAGAAAAAATATTATTTGAAGAATTCTTGTTACAACCATATAAAAATAATTGGTAACATATATTAATAAAACAAAATATCTCGAAAAGAAAAGAGTGTGGACAAGAGGGTGATATTAGGCCATGAACAACCCTACTTAGCTTTTTGTTGACCCATATATACTCTTCACCAACAACTCATTTATAAGAATATTAATGAGTTTCAATAGTAGGTTTAGCTTATTTATTTTCTTTGCCAAAAAGTAAAATAAAATGAATCTTTCTTCTATTAGATAATTTAAATTGAACATAACACATGGTAGGGCCCAAATAAAAGGGGTATGTCCTAAACAATATGTAAGTGGGGCCGGGCTCAAACGTTTATTTTGCCCCTCTTCTTGGTTGGATCTTTATCTTATAAATTCGTTACTCCTAATTAATATATTCTCCCCTCCATAGATTGAGACTTCCAACCTACCATTTTCTTTAGGGTGTGTCACTAATAATATTTCGGGGTGCCATTTTAGTAATTATTTTACAATATTTTCACTACTAAATCTTATATTTTAATATAAATAAACAAGAAACGAACAAAGTTTTCTCGTTGATAATTCCACTTTTAGTGGATTATGGATTATATATATATATATCGAATGTATCATCTGTTATTTATTTGTATAGATATGTGGGTGTACTATATATGATCATGTGACATATATTAATTAAATATTATGGTAGATAAATAAAATTATATGATATTAACAACACTTGCAGTATTAAATAGGAAATGTAGTAGGGCAGGGCTCACCTCAAGATATAGTCCCCAAATTAGATAGGGGCCCCTAGCCAATGATAAAATTAATAACAATGGATTTGATATTTGCAAATTCATATATTAAATTTTTATTTTTTTTATAAAAGGATCCAACTTGATGTATTTTTTAAGTAATTAATCGTTCATTTCATTTTTCTTGCCATACATATAACATATACAGAAATACTCATATGCAACCGTCTCACATGCGACGTCACTCGTGCACGGTCGACCGTGTTCCAGGATGACCGTGTCCCAGGACACGACCGTGCACGACTGTGATGTATAAGTATGTTTTTTTCAACAATAAGTATGTGATTTTTCACTATAAGTATGTGATTTTTTTCCTTGCCCACGACCATGCCCTGGAACACGACCGTGCCTCGCACGAAAACTAAGAACAATCTGTGGCGCACGGTCGTGTCTCAGGACACGGTCGGGATAAGTATGTGATTTTTATCTATAAGTATGTCTTTTAGAGCTATAAGTATGTGTTGTCGCGCACGGTCGACCGTGTTCCAGGACACGACCGTGCGCGAGTGCCGTCGCACATGAGACAGTCTCATAGGAGTCCAACTGTAACATATATTCTATATATCTTGATATGTGTTCATAAATTAATAATGTAGAATAAATTAAAATGCGACAAAAAATGGAGATATTGAAGGGCATTTATATAAAGTAAAGGGACGTTGCATGAAAATCGATATGACCATGTAAAGCAATGTCCATTATCATGATTTGAAAAACCAAAATCAATGTGGGGACTATGTATCCCTTTTTCTTTTATCATATTAAGTAACATCATAATCACAATATAAATCTTGCAAGTTTGGACAAAATAATTTCTGAATTCGCAGGTAGATTGCAAGAATATGAACTTGAGCCCTTTGAAGTATGAATTCGTAATTTTGATATACAGGATGAAATCACGTTGATGGTTAAATTATAAGCTCGATAATTAAAGAGAAAAATTAGTTTTGTTTTTAGAGGAAGACAAATGAAGCTGATATTTTATCCGGACCGATCCACATGAAACAATTATACAAAATAAGAAAGAGAAAGAAAAAGAGAGATTTGGACGTTGATAGTTAAATATGTTTGATAAAGAGATATTTATATTTTCTTTTCTTTTTTATTTACCTCGACATAAATCAAGTATTGAAAGACATGTAAAATGTTTTAAAATATAATTAATTTATATATTCAAAATAAAATTAATGAACTTGGTTGGGGATTGAATTCATAAAGAAGTAATAATATTTTTTTTAACCCAGAAAATTTTATAAATAATATAAATTATACACCAAAAATATTATGGCAAAATATGGACTTCTTAGCTGTTTTCATATAATAGAATAAGAACTTCAAAATGTTTCTTTTCAAGTGGATTGTTATATATCACTTTTCTAATACATGATACGTATGTTGAACCTTATTGTAATTATATAATCATAACATAAAATATGATATTTGAAAGAAAAAAAAAGGAAAATCAATAACATAATGTTATTTTCCTTTTACTTAAGTAATTCACCCACTCGATGCACGACTTATTATTAAAATTGGTAATATATAAAATTTGTAATAATATAATACATTTGAAAAAATTATTCACATATCCTTATTATTTTAAACTCTGTATAATATAAAAATGTGGCTTTCATATTTCAATTGAGTTTTAAAGTTGTATTATTTTTTTTTTTAAATATAGCCAGGTAAAGTAGAATTCTAATTGAAGAATGTAGAATTTGGTTGAATTCACCCTCATATGTCGTGTGTTTTTTTAGGGCTTTGGTAGCGTGATTTTCTAAATTCAAATAACACAAATTGTACATGTCATTCGAAATTAAAAATATTAAGAATTCGGAATACAAAATTAACAAATAACTTAAACTATTAACTTGAAAGTTTACGTTCAATTTGTTTGTCTTTTATAGAATTTTGTTATGGCTCAATATACAATGTGAATAGCAATGAATTTTGAAGTTAGTCAAAAATGACCATAATATATAATTTGAAATATTTATCTATTTACAACATTTCTTATAATTACAAAAAAAAATATTAAATTTTCTTTTAACTTTAATTAAATTTGACAATAATAATTATTATTATTATAGTTAACCAAAAATAAAACTTAAAAACCTGATTGCATCTTATTTGGTTCTGCATTGTTTGATAAATAATTTGATAAGTTATTAATGATATTTGGAGCTAATTAAAAGTGACTCATTAACAATATAAGTTTTATATATTTATTTATATACAATATTTCTCATAATTACAAAAAAATATCTAAAGATTTGTTTAACTATAAAATTGATAATAAGAAGAATTCTAGACTCAAGTAACTCAATTTCACACAAAAAAGTAAAAATAGAAAGTTTGCATTCTATTTGTTTCTATCTTTTGATGAATTTTTGTCACTGCTTGATAAATAATTTGATAAGCTAATGATTGTTGAAGTTAGTTAAAAGTGACAAATTAACAATATAAATTCTAAAATATTTATATAGATACATCATTTCTTATATAATCAAAAAAAATATTTTTTAATTTTAATTAAATTGATAATGAGAATATATTCCAGACATATTAAAATAAACATATTAAAAAAATTAAATTATTGTAGAACAATGAACAACAATCATCAACAAGAACAACAACAACAATTATTATTATTATTATTATTATTATTATTATTATTATTATTATTATTATTATTATTATTATTATTATTATTATTATTATTATTATTATTATTATTATTATTATTATTATTATTATTATTATTATTATAATTCCAGACATATTAAAATAAACATATTAAAAAAATTAAATTATTGTAGAACAATAAACAACAATCATCAACAAGAACAACAAATAATAATAATAATTATTATTATTATAATAACAACAACAACAACAACAACACCAACACCAACAACAACGACAACAACAACAACAACAACAACAACAATAACAATAATAATAATAATAATAATAATTCTAGATTTTAAAGATGACAATATATTATATTGAAAATAGTATTAAATAACATGATCAATATTGTTGACAAAACTATTAATTTTAGAAATTTTATTATTATCCAAGAGTTTGATGTGACATTTTTAGAAAGGAAATTGACATAATTGTAAATTCTTCTAATGGACTTTTATATATTATATAGTGTTTATTATTTTAATTGCCCCGTAATTTAGGTCAATTCTCAAAACCAAATTTTTTTTTCCGGGATGGCAAATTAGGACTTTATGCTTACGGGCTTCGTGAATTTTGCCCAAATTAAGCCCGAAACATTCAATTGGGCTTAAATTGCATATGCATCGCAAGTGATGTCACGAAATTCACATTTTTCGGGCTAATTTTACCTACGTGGCAATTGTTTATCATGCATAGCATTTTTAATTAAAAAATCTTCCATCCACCTAGATCCAAAATTCAAACTCCAACTTTTATATATATATATATATATATATATTGAACAGTGAATTCTAAAATCTATATTTAAAATATGAGGTTGCTAAAATAAACATCAATTTGTATACTCATTAATATTGTAAATTAAAATATAATAAATTAAATTTAGTACCGAGAAACACTTATTGTGTCATGGATGATAAACGATAATTGATATTTAAATAAATATTTTCACTTTTAAACATGTTACAGATAATATAGTTATAAGTACAATGATTAATATATTAATATATTCTTTGATTTATACTTAATATGTGATTTTATTAACAAAGTTATTAGTAAATATTTTCTTGACATTCACAGATTTTTTTTTTTAATTTTTGGTGTAACAAATGCAAACAACTTATTATTTCAAGTTAAAGAAAAAATATATGCACATAAAATGCCAAAAATATCTATATATTTAAATAACGTAAGTAAATCGATATTCAACTCAATTGTAATGACAAATAGACCAAAACAACTATACCAAAAGGGTTTTCATTGCAATTAATTTCTTAAAAAAATCTAAAAAATATATTTTTAATTTTCTAATATATAGTTGATTTGTTTTTGTATTATAATTTTGTCAAGTATAATTATGCACCAAAGTTTAAATATCAAATTTATATTTTTTGCAATGCAATGTAAATAACAAATTAAAATTCATAAAAATGATAAATTTTAAATATCATGCACTGATAACGTCGTTATTTGATGCATTTTGGGGCTTAATTTCATATCATTTTGTGTTGAAAAGCATGAAATAGTGGGATTTTATTTAGATTTCATCATCTTTTTAAGATTTCACGTTTTTGCTTGATTTGAAAGGAATTTGATAGATTTTAGCACAAAATGAAAGTCCAGTGGAATTTAATGCCAAGTTGGAGTCGAGATAGGAAGTCGATAACGAGAAGTTATGGAAGAAAATTCATATTTCGATCTCTAAAAGTCCAAATTCAGTGATTCATATCTTGTTGGAAAGCTAAGAAAGAGTTCTACAACTTTCATGTTGAGCATTTTCTTCAATTCGGCCACAAAAAAAGCAGAATATCACAAGAATCTGAAAGTCGTGCAAGAATGTCCTGATCTTCCTCTTGACAGGATTCCAGTAAATTGGATATAACTTGGTGTAGAGAATGGATCTTAGTCTAAAAATAGTGTCATTGGATAGCTAATTTCAAGGGCTACAACTTTCATGAAGACGTCAAAATCCAATTCGAGCACAAAAAGGTCAAAAAGAGTTTGGAAGTCATAACCCGGGTGAGGTCAGGTCCCAATGCATGAGCTGAGTAACTAGGGAAATTCGAAGACACGACCCGACTCGGGTCTCTGGTGACCCGCCTGGGTCACGTGTCTTATGCCCAAAAATTCTGTTTTTCTGTTCGATATGGGCCGGGTCATTCGTATCCGGTCGGGCCGCGTTTCGTTTGGCCGTTTCAGACCCCATTTCGACTAGAACTCTACTCCAAACCTAATTATGAGATATAAATTGAAATTTTGTGACTCAAAAAAAAAAAGAGGGAGAGACACGAAGATACAAAAAGATCCATACACATCCAAAATTCAAGAAGCATTCATCCACATCTTGAGAGCAAGGAATTAAGGATTCAAGAGTCAAGAGGAGCAACCAACGATCACAAATTCAATAAGCTTTTCTTTGATTTATTTCTAGTTTTGATCATGTCGTTTTGTAATTTATTTTGCTTTACGAACATGATTTTTGGCTAGGGGTCTCGTGATCTTAGGACACGAGAGTAGTTCTATGGATTTCTTGTTGAATATTTAGTTTTAACCTTTCCTCTAATCCATGATATTTTATTCATTCTTCCTTGTGCTTATTCCATGTATGAATCCTGATCAAATTTATACATGCTCTAATTAATTGGATTGAGATCGAGAGATGATATCTGATTATAGATTTGGGAATGCATGACTCAATTAAATTGTCTGGATCGAGAGATTGGTAAATAATTGGGGTGAGAATACGATCTTAGGAGCTTTTAGGAGTTGGTTATTAATTGCGATGTAGAGATACAGACATTAATAATCAATCAACGGGCTAAGTCACTCGAGAGAGAGGTTAATCTACAATCGTGATTGCTCACATAAAATAATTTGATTTGAGGTTGATTTTCGCTAGATTAGTAAACTTGATTGAAGTAGAATGAAATCGTTGTCTTAGGATCCTTGTTTGAATCTTGATTTTCTTGATATTTTCTTGTTTGATATTTCTATTCCATTTATTTGTTTCTAAGACATAGGTTAATTAGATTAAATTCTCTCAATTCGGTCACCTAGATAAAATTGGGTAAACTAATTAGGTAGTTAACTATGTTCTAATTCACTAGTCTCTGTGGGATCGACCTTGCATGCCCTATCTATAGTTGACACCGTACACTTGCGGTATAGGCTAGAAATAGGCCATCGATCAAGTTTTTGGTGCCGTTGTCGGGGACTAGAGTTTTGGAATGGTTAATATTTGATATTTTTGCCTGATTTTAATCTAGGTTTGTTTTAGGTAGTTTCCATTTTTTTTTTCAGGTTGTGTTTCCACATTATTGGAGGTAATGACCATCAATCGTTATCAGTGGTGTCAAGGTGGTGTCCAATTGCAAAATCCGGTGGATCAGGCCTATTATGCGAATTATAGGAATTATGAAAATTTTCAAAATTATTCAGTTCCTGCGCATTATAATCCTGACTTGAGAAACCATGAAAATTTCTCATATACTAATACGAGAAGTACTTTTCAACCACTTCCAGGATTTTCAACTTCAAATTGTGTGAGAGACGATGAGAAGAAGTCCACTCTTGAAGATATTCTAGTCTCGTTCATGGATGAGTTAAGAAGTAGATTAACAAAAACTGAAGAAATATTGGATAAACTTGAAATTCAATTGAACGAGATGGAGGCAACATATGGTGCACAATTCAAGGCGTTGGAAACACAGATAGGACAGATGATCTCGATACTTGAAAATCAACATCAAGAGGATTCATTTTCTAGTACCACCGACTTACATCCAACTGATACATGTAAGGTCATCACGTTGATGTGTGAAACAAAGTACGATGAGTTTAGCATGCTAGTCGAGGATGAGAAGGAAATTGAAAGGGATGAACAAAAAATTTTGGTGGAGAAAAAAGTGCTTAGAGACAAACAAAAAGGGGCTGAGAAGCCTAAATCAATTATTAACTCTAATCTTTCTTTTACTATCACTTATGTTGTTCCCCCTCAAAAAGTTTAAAAGGATGAGTTTGATGATCAATTGGATAAAATTATAAATTTTTCGTTTGAGAAAACTCACATTAATATTCCTTTTGCAGGTGCGTTGAAAAATGTGTTGGATTGTGCAAAATTGTGTGAGTGGATACTGACGTTAAATTCGGCACTGACTGAGCTACTACCCAATTGGAAGAAAAGAAAGAAAAAAAATATGTAAGTTCCCATTGCATTTTTCTTTTGATGTTCATAAATTGTCCTCTTAGGAATTAATGACGAATAAGTTTGGGGGGGACGATTGTGATATCAAAGAAAAATGACATTGGATTTTTACATTGCATTTTAGTTGCATTTAAGATTTTATTGCTTTAGCACGTTTACTGCGTTTTAGGTAGATCATTTTAGTTAGAATATATATATATATATACATATTTTTTTTTTGAAATTGTGAAATTGGTTGCTGAATTGATGACTGCATGATAATGATGCTTAAAAGAATCTGTTGTGCTGAATGTGATTTTGTGGAGATGCTGCATGGAGGAAAGTATGTTGATGAAATTGAATTGATGTTTAAATGATGAATTTAACCTGTGTGAGATTTGAGTCTTTGACTGATACATTCGAAAGAGTCATATTCATTTGTTGTGTGTGTGTCGAGCATGTGTGTTTCTCTCTAAAACTTGCTCTGGTATCTTTTCGAAACTGCATGAGTGTGTTGAACTTGGAAATGATTTTAGGCTATTTTTGTTTGAGCCTCATTGACCAAATATACACTTATCCTATTTTGTTTTCCTAGTTAACCACGTTTGAGCCTATAAGCCTTTTTTCTTGATTAAGCCTAATGAGTCATTCATTTTTTTTCACTCTATGTTCTTACCTTGCTTTGACTAGTATGTGGGTGGAAAAAGAGGTTACAAAGGTGAACCAAGAGGAAGAAAGATGGAAAATGAAGTGGGAATGTGTATCTCAGCCATGGAGAAAAAAATTGTGATATGAGCTTCAAAATAAAATACCAAGAAAAAACAAACCAATACTTGGTATAAAAAAAATTAACATGAGTTGTGTCAATATATCTGGAACTCATTGAGTTGTGCCTTTTCTGGAACTCATTTGAGTTGTGCCTAATACGATATTCTGGAACTCATGTTTTGGGAGAGGTGAGTTGAAAAAAAAAAAACCAAAGAGCCTACATTACAACCAAAAGAAAAGTCCTAATTGATTCTTGTATGAATCACACAAAAAGTGGTAGAGAGGTTAGACGATTTGCAAGCTTATGGTAGGCTGCATGCATTACTTTGACTTGAGCATATTTTCCCTAAACATTTGAGAGATGAGTGATACACTTACCTTGTGAGTATTCACTTATTATTTAAAGCATTTATTCAAGAGTAATTTGCATGAATCTCCTATGTCTTTCAAAATCACATGATGCTTGCTTGTTCTTGAAAATTTGCCTAAGCCTACGAGCAAAACGATATTCAATCCATCCCATGCATAAGTTCTTTTCTTTTCATTGTTCGGGGATGAACAATAGTTTAAGTTTGGGGGGTTTGATAACGTCTTTATTCGATGCATTTTAGGGGCTTAATTTTATATAATTTTGTGTTGAAAAACATGAAATAGTGGGATTTTATTTAGATTTCACTATCTTTTTAAGATTTCACGTTTTTGCTTGATTTGAAAGGAATTTGATAGATTTTAGCACAAAATGAAAGTTCAGTGGAATTAAATGTCAAGTTGGAGTCGAGATAAGAAGTCGATAACGAGCAGTTATGGAAGAAAATTCATATTTTGATCTCTAGCAGTCCAAATTTAGTGATTCTTATCTGGTTGGAAAGCTAAGAAAGATTTCTACAACTTTCATGTTGAAAGTTTTCTTCAATTCGGCCACAAAAAAGCAGAATATCACAAAAAGCTGAAAGTCGTGCAAGAATGTCCTGATCTTCGTCTTGACAGGATTCCAGTAAATTGGATATAACTTGGTGTAGAAAATGGATCTTAGTCTGAAAATAGTGTCATTGGATAGCTAATTTCAAGGGCTACAACTTTCATGAAGACGTCAAAGTCCAATTCGAGCATAAAAAGGGTCAAAAAGAGTTTGGAAGTCATAACCCGGGTGAGGTCGGGTCCCAATGCATGAGCTGGGTAACTAGGGAAATTCGAAGAACCGACCCCACCCGGGTCTCTGGTGACCCACCTGGGTCACGTGTCTTATGCCCAAAAATTCTGTTTTTCTGTTCGATATGGGCCGGGTCATTCGGATCCGGCCGGGCCGCATTTCATTTGGCCGTTTCAAACCCCATTTCGACTAGAACTCTACTCCAAACCTAATTGTGAGATATAAATTGAGATTTTGTGACTCAAAAAAAAGGGGAGAGACACGAAGATACAAAAAGATCCATACACATCCAAAATTCAAGATGCATTCATCCACATCTTGAGAGCAAGGAAGAAAGCAAAGAATTGAAGATTCAAGAGTTAAGAGAAGCAACCAACGATCACAAATTCAATAAGTTTTTCTTTGATTTATTTCTAGTTTTGATCATGTCAGTTTTGTAATTTATTTTGCTTTACGAACATGATTTTTGGCTAGGGGTCTTGTGATCTTAGAACACGAGAGTAGTTCTATGGATTTCTTGTTGAATATTTAGTTTTAATCTTTCCTCTAATCCATGATATTTTATTCATGCTTCCTTTTGCTTATTTCATGTATGAATCCTGATCAAATTTATGCATGCTCTAATTAATTGGATTGAGATCGAGAGATGATATCTGATTATAGATTTGGGAATGCATGACTCAATTAAATTGTCTGGATCGAGAGATTGGTAAATAATTGGGGTGAGAATATGATTTTAGGAGCTTTTAGGAGTTGGTTATTAATTGCAAGGTAAAGATACAGACATTAATAATCAATCAACGGGTTAAGTTGCTCGAGAGAGAGGTTAATCTACAATCGTGATTGCTCACATAAAATAATTTGATTTCAGGTTGATTTTCGCTAGATTAGTAAACTTGATTGAAGTAGAATGAAATCGTTGTCTTAGGATCCTTGTTTGAATCTTGATTTTCTTGATATTCTCTTGTTTGATATTTCTATTTCATTTATTTGTTTCTAAGACATAGGTTAATTAGATTAAATTCTCTCAATTCGGTCACCTAAATAAAATTGGGTAAATTAATTAGGTAGTTAACTAAATTCTAATTCACTACTCTCTGTGGGATCGACCTTGCTCGCCTTTTCTATAGTTGACACCGTACACTTGCGGTAATGACAAATAGACCAAACAACTATACCAAAAGGGTTTTCATTGCAATTAATTTCTTAAAAAATCTAAAAAATATATTTTTAATTTTCTAATATATAGTTGATTTGTTTTTGTATTATAATTTTGTCAAGTACAATTATGCACCAAAGTTTAAATATCAAATTTATATTTTTTTTTCTGCAATGTAATGTAAATAACAAATTAAAATTCATAAAAATGATAAATTTGAAATATCATGCACAAACAACAAATTTTAAATGAATAAGTTTTTTAATTTCAAATTATGATTTATTAAATAAAAAAACCCCACATGACTGAGTGAAATTGGTTTCATGGTCTCAGCAAAATTAAAATACAAAATAAAAATGACAATAAACAAATTACCAATAGAAATTGTAAAACTAATGAATCACACAATAAATACAAATTCAATGAATAGATGCTTAATTTGAAATCATGATTTCTTATTTAATATGCATTAGCTATATACTCACTCACTCTGCGTCCACCTTTTATCAAAATCTATCTATATATATATAAAAGCAGAATATTCTACAAAAAATAACTGCAATAAATGTCTCATTTATTAAATATTTTCATTTTAAGAAATCATTAATAACTTTCATTTTATATTTATTAACCAAATTATAAATACATATTAATATATAAGACATTTATTTTATATTTATTGTATAGAAATTCAAAAGAAAAAATAATTAGATAAATCTATCTATATATTTCTATACTATAATAATAGAGGAAAATTTGGAAATATTTATAGAAATACCCTTTTTTCCAACAAAAAAGTGTCACTTCAACAATCTTTTTTTTTTATCTTGTATTTTTTATTATTTAATCAATTCAATTTATAATATAAATATTGTATTAGTTTATTCTTATTTAATAATTTCTTAGATACCAACAATAGATATTATCCAAACAATCATTTCAATAGTAAATATTAATTTGGTGAGGGATAACTGATATTATATTTAATATAAATATATTTAATAAATAAGTGTAACACTATTAAAGATACGTGTATATACATATATATAATATGTATTTAGTGTGAAATTTTATGTCATCCTAAGTATTTTTTAAATTAATATTTGTAAGTGTCCCGTCAACAATTTTTTTTATTTTGCATTTTTTACTATTTAATTCATTAGATTTAATTATATAAATATTGTATTAGTTTATTCTCATTTTATTGATCTTAATTAAATTAATTTTTATTGAATAATTTCTTAAATACCATCAATAGATATCCATACAATAATTTCAATAATAAATATTAATTTGCATGAGGATAATTTATATCATATTAACAAATAAATATAACACTATTAAAGATGTGTGTATATACATATATGTATATATATAATATGTATTTAGTCTGAATAGTATGTCGTCCTAAATATTTTTTAAATTATAAATATCTCATAATCGAATAAAATTTTCACATTTTACTTTTCACTTAGGACCTCGAATATTTTTATATGATAGTGCACGTTTTGAATTTAGATGACTCAACTAATTATTTAAACTATATGCTTAGTTTTTAATTATATTGTCATCATCATGATAACTACTACTACATTTCGATTTTGTGTTGAACTTAAATTGTAATGATCAATGTCGGTCTATATCAATTAATTTACGTGATACTTATAATAAAATAATTATCTGTCATCTTCGATGTTAAGCGATATTAATTAAAAATATTTTTATAATTCAATTTATTTTAAAATAAAAGGTTGAAAATATATAATTAACAGTGCTTCTATATTTTTATTGTTTGTTGTTTCTATATATACATACTCACACACATGTATTTAATTTAAGTAATTGAATTTGATTTTTAATTCATAATTTTTTTAGTTTTTTTAGTATATTTAATTTAAGTGACTTATGATATTAGTTTATAACACAGATGATAAAAAAAAATATTTCAACTAGAATCGTTGTGTATAAAGAAGTTTTAAAAAAACTTACAAACTTTGCATGTTAAAATTCCAAGTTTGATTTGAAGATCATGATTGATACTTTTGTTTTTAGTATTAATCATATATTAGTGAATTGGATGTGTATTATATCGATATATTGTTGTGATTGAATTATCTTAAACAAATATAGATTTTCTTAGTTATTAAATATTATAATGTCTTCTATATACTAAAACTACTTATACTATATTATCAAATAATTAATATTTACTAACATTATATCATAGACCGCACATCGTGCGGGTGTGATTACTAGTTATATTATAAATACAAATTAATAAGAAAAATTAAATTCTAAATAAAAAATGATATATTTGATAAATCATATATTTACAAAATTTAAATTGAAAAAACAAGTTAATTTAAAGATTATGATTCATATGAAATAAAGAATAATGACAAAAAAAAAAAAACATAAATAACCCTACTTATAGGTTATTGCCCAACCTAGGGGACCCCATAATCATTGAAAATATAAATGTTTTTTTATTTTTGATTTTTTTAATGTTTATAACTACTTTCTTTTCATTTATAGTATGTTGATTTAGGATGAAAAATTAGTTATGCTAATTTTATTGAAGGTCTTTATATATAGACTAGATTTTCTCCCGTGCGTTGCACTATTGTATATAACATAGAAACAATTTTCATTTTTAAAAATATAGTGTAATGGTATATTTTATATATTATTTATATGTTTTTGAAATTTAATATTTTCATGTATATATATTATTTTAAAATTTATTTGGTGGTTAATATTGTTATTTTATTATTATATGTATTTTTTAGAAACAAAAAATAACATACATATTTATCGGTAACTTAAACAATGGATTTAAAAGTGTATATTAAAAATATGAAATAGTTGGATGTAATCAATTTTGACCAATTAATGTTATGAAGTTTGTAAATATTCATTGTTGTGCAAATATGATTACATCAAAGTTAAATTAACTAAATTTAGTATCACACTATCTAAAATTTAAAAAGAAATTGACACCTAAGAGTATGTTATCCATGTTGAGATGTATCAATATTAAGAGGAAAAATGTTTGGCAAAAACTTTTATGCACCGGATCCGTGCAAGCGGGTCGACCCATTCACGCGCCCAAAACACGTCCAAAACGCTCCTCCCACGCGCATGCACGCGCTCCCACGCGCTGAACACTTGTGCTAAAGCTCACCCAAAATTCGCTCCAATAGACCAACCTTTGTATATAGTTAAATCAACCTTTGTGTATAATTAGATCAACCATGTGTAGGTAGGTCTAACTATATACAAAGGTATGTCTAGTATATATAAATGTATATTTAACTATATATAAATGTATGTCTAACATATACAAAGGTATATTTAAGTATACATAAAGGTATGACTAACACAACGTAAATATATATCTAACATAACGTAGTGGTATATGCCAAAATTCAAAAATCAAGCCAAGAAAAGACAAGGCATGAAATATGGGCAGAACTGGTATGTTTAACATAGTTTAAAGATATGTCTAACATAACGTAAATGTATGTCTAACATATACTATTGGTATATGATTTTTTTCAAAAATCATGAGCGAAAAAAAAAAAAAAAGAGTGCGGTCCCCCCTGATCCAGATCCGACCCGAGTGCATGGATCTAAGATTCATGCACCTGATTCACAAGAGACTTACTCAAAATGTTTATGTTTGTGTCGGTATAAATATACATTTACAATTGTGCCATAAATTTTTATTATTAATTTAAATGAGAAATATTTAAAAATCAACAAATAAAATTGTAAAAAAAATGTTGAACATTAAATTGATAAAAAAAAAGGGGGGGGGGGGGGGGGAAATTAAGTATGAAAATTTGAAATTAATGAATAAAAGTAAAATATTGATTTATTAAGTATAAAATCATAATAAAAGAAAATTAGTTAATTTAGATAACAGAAATGGTATATAATAGGTATAGGGTTATAGCCCGTTTGAAGGAAAATGGGATTTGTTTTTGGATATTACTCAAAACTCAAAAGTTTTTCTTTTTTTAAAACCTATTATTAAGGCCGGCCCAATTCTTTTTCCTTCTTCCTTTTTATGAAAACATTACTCTGTTAGGGCCCGTTTGATATAATGGTTGTGTTTGGATTGGATTGGATTGGATTGGATTGTATTGTAATAATTTTGGGCTTTTTATTGTTCATGTAGTTTTATTTGGGTATTTGGTGTGGAGGTTTTTGATATGAGTTTAGTTGTATTTTGTGTTTGGTATTGATGATTAAAAGGTGTAATGTTTATAAATTTGTGTTTGGTATATAGGTTGAGTTTGATAATATAAGTGAGATGACAAAAATACCCCTACCTAATTTTGTGGATATGGAAGAAACAATTGACCCATTCTTCACAATGTTCAAAGCTTTGAACTCTACTGCAATTCGAATTGATCATCCAAAACAAAGTTTTGTTTGTTGCTCTGTTCTTCCAAATCATCCACAAATTTGTATCAGGAAAAACTTAGTTTGTTGTATTATTCACTATCATTTCCAGCCCTATTTCCTTTAGTTTTTGTTTTATGAATCTCTTCGCCTTTTTTGTTTCTTCTACTGCAGATCGTCGGCATGCATGGGTACAAAAGAAAAGGAATTCAAAAGGCATGATCCATACACAAGCTCTACTGTAATTGTTTATTAATCCTTAATTTGTGATCGGAATTAGGGCTTTTTTTTACTGTAAAACCATATGATTCAGGGCATTTTGGAGGACATAAGAGTCATTTACAAAGATACAGTAAGGGCACTAGAGTCTTTTCACAGACATTACTATTTGGTGTAAAATAAACCCACCAAAAATTATGGGTTTATAATTTGGGCTTTAACATAACTTAATCCATCTTCTTTGCACCCGGGTCCAGGTTAAACCCGGGCCCAATACACATACACCAAACATGTGTTTGGGCTGGTTTCCAAACCTAATCCAGTCCAAACACCTACACCAAACTGGCCCTTACTTTCCCTTCTTTAATGGTAGATAATAAAACCCTCTCTTTCTCTATACTAGGTTTGAACCCGTGCGTTGCACGAGTTTTATTTAATATTTATCTCATTTTTTATTTTATAATTAGTGTTTATTGTTATATGATAGTAAAATTTTACATAAGTGTGATATTTTTTTCTTTATTCTTAAAATAATATTTCTTAGTGTTCATTTGAATATGTGGATTTGATGAGAGATTTGAAATCCTTGATAGCAAATTCACTGATGGTGTTTGGTTGGATGTGAATTTAAAATTCATAGTTTTCATTTTGAGCTAATTTTAGAGTCATTTTGGTGGATTTCAAATACACTCAAACTTGAAAGGATTTGAAATTCTGGATTTGAAATCACTCTATCCAAACGGAGCCTTATTGTTTTTTTTAATAATTTTTTTCATTTATTCTTTAACACAAAATTGTTAATATATAGTTCTTAATAGGTGTTTTAATTATTGCATTAGGTATTTTTATATATTTCTGTAAAAAGTATATAATATATTTCATTTTTATCGCTTGAAAACATATGTCTTGTTCAATGTTTGTCCTAAGTGCACTCATTATTAACTTTATGCATTGGTTTATTTTGTAATTGTGTTCTTTTTGTGATCTTTTTATTAGCCTTAACAAATTGTTACATATTGTAATATTTTAATACAATTTCTCGATTGTTTAAGGGGGTGGTTGGACTGAATGTGCACATTTGGATTTTGAATTACCAATATCCGAATCATGTTATTTGTTTGCAGAATCTTATAACTATTTTTTTTTTTTGTCTACTTCATACACTTATTTACAATTTGAACTGAAAATATTAGCTCTTTTTTTAAAGATAAAATAACAGTACATTATCTATTTTTCTTATAATTCACTATATAATGACATATTAATTGTAATCCTACTTTTTAAAATATCTAAACAAACACAAAATTATCAAATTTCATCCTTTTTATAACTCACTTTCATACTTGCCAAATCTACATATGTTTTAACCTAAACATATCTTAAAAAAAATTTAAGCACCTAGTTTTTGCTAATATCATTAATAATATTGTTTCAGAGTTTAAACACAATTCAAAGTACATTATTTTTATTTAATACATGACATTACCGAACTAATGTTTGCACATTGTTGCTTACTTTTTTTTTTTTTTTTTTGCCAATTTGAAATGTTGGACAAAAACAATAATTAAAGTTTGGAACCAAAGATTTCATGTAAAAAAGATAATACAACATTAGCAAGCAGCCAATCACTTGTAACTTACATATTTATTTTTTTCAAAACAATTATTTTTTATAATACCCTTTAAAATTTCTAAACAAACACAAAATTATCAAATTGCATGCCTTTTCATTATCTAATGCCAAATATATTTCAATCTCACATATCTTAAGGTTTTTTAACACCTATTTTTGGTAATGTCATTAGCAATATGTTTCATAGTTTAAATTACAATTTTAAAGTACATTATTTTATTTCATGTCTGACATTACCGAATTCTAATATATATGTTATTTTTTTCTTGAATCCTCTAAATAATTTTTTCTCTAAAGGTTTTTATTTTTTTTGAGTTTGAACTACTTGAATGTTCTTTTGTAAAATATTATTAGCACCATCAAATATCTTTTATTTATTTGTTTTAATTCCTTAAAAAGTAGTAGCAGAATTACTCTTTAAATTTTGTTTTATTTTATTGCAATTGAAATGTTGGACAAAAACAATTATTCAAATTTGACACCAAAGATTTCATGTAAAACAAAAAAGAGAAAAACAATACAACATTAACAAACATTTGTAACTTACATATTTAATTTAAGAGGTGAGAGGCGCATAGAGGTGCAAAGCTCTCCCTAGTGCCCGAGGCGAGAGGCGCGCCTCTCTTGAACAGAGGCGCAAAATTAATAAAAAATTTAAAAAATATATAAACCACTTAAATTAAGTCTAATAAATCCATCACACCAAGTTCAAACTTCAAAATAAATGATAAACCATATAAAACATAGTTCATAATTCAAGTCTAAGTCACAAAACACATATCAACTAGAAATCAAAACATAAAAACATGTTCAACACTTAAATCTCAATCAAATTATCAATCCTCATCATCATCATCATCAAATTCGGGCAACAACTCTTCTTCTTCATCACTCTCCTCATCTACAAATTCATCTTCATCATCCTCATCCTGAAGTCTATATGATGAAACCAAAGTCTTTTCTTTTCCCTTCCCCTTTGCCTTTTTCTCATAGACCTTCTTTTTCCCCTTACTCGCTTGTGTAGACGGTCGAGAACTTGAGCATTGTTTTCCTTTATCTCTAGTGGCATATGCAGGCTCTTCAACTCCCATAGCCCTACCAACATCACCTCATGTCAAATCCTCACCCTCAAACACCAACTCCTCATCTTCGTCATTTTCATCATCCATCTTACCCATTAACCACTCATTGATTTCATCAATGTAATCCAAGGCAATGGGATCAATCAAATCACGTCCATCATATCAACGCTTCAATGCACGGTTGTATTTCACAAACACCAAATCACTCATCCTCCTTTGATCTAATTTGGATCTTCTTTTGGCATGAACCTACATTAATATTAACAATAAGTGTTCAAATTCATTAAATTTTAAGATATTAAACATGTGTTTAACTAAAATAATTGATACTTACATTCTCAAATACACTCTAATTGCGTTCACAACCGGAAGAACTACAAGTGAGGCTCAACACTTTCACAACTAGCTTTTGCAACTCCGGGGTATGTGAGCCATAGGTTTCCCATCATAAAGCAGGAGACATGGTCAAATAATAGCCTGTAGCATGCAAAGGACGATGGAGTTGACAATTCCACCTTTTGTCAATGATCTCAAATGCTTTTTTGTACTTTTCTTCATTTCCAACAAAAGATGCAGCAATCGTTTCCTTTGCCCTATCCATAGCCTCGTAAATGTAGCCCATAGCCAGTCTTTTCTCACCATCAACCAATCTCAAGACACAAACTAAAGGGGAAAATATCTTCAAAATATAGTGAACATTGTTCCAAAACCTTGTTGATAAGATGATTGCATTAATCTTCTTACCATCACTCTTTTCTCCACTTACTTTGTGTCCAATCTTGTGAAGTGAACATCATCCTCAAACTTTCCTTCAAGCTAAACATCTTTTCTAAAGTGAGAAAGGCCGTAGCAAATCTAGTGATACCCGCAGGACAAAGTTCCTTCTCTGAAGTGTATTCTCTCAACATGTTCACCACCCCGGGACGAGTATAAACATATGCAGTCACACTCATCGCCTGCAGCAATGTCAACTTCACTTCAGACAATTTTCCAATATCTTCTAAAATAAGATCAAGGTAATGAGCAGCACACGGTGTCCAATACAAATGTGGCCTCTTTGCTTCCAATAGCTTTCCAGCAGCCACCATGTTACTTGCATTGTCAGTAACAACTTGGACAACATTCTTTTCCCCCACTCGCTCTACAAATTTGTCAATCAACTCAAACATCTTCTCCCCCGTCTTTAAGTAACTAGAAGCATCAATACAATCAATAAAAACTGAGCCCTTAGGAGAATTGACCAAAAAGTTGATCAAAGTTCTTTGCCTCCTATCTGTCCAACCATCAACCATCAGAGTGCATCCATACTTCGCCCACTCCACTTCACAATTTCTCACATAATCATCATTGACATGCTCAACTGCCTTCTTCAGGTAAGGAACTCGCACCTCATGATATGAAGGTGGTTCCTACTCCATATCGTCCAATATCCATGAAAACTTCTTTCAAACTCTCATGGTTGACGGCATTGAATGGAATTGCAGCATCATACAACCATCGTGTAAAGCTTTGATAAGCTTTATCCTTCAGCTCATTCATGCGTGCTTCATCCAACACTGTCTGTTTCTCTTTTCTCCCAACTTTGCTTGGATCGATGCTCCTACTCCATAGGACCTTGCTTTCGCTTTTTCCCTTGATTTGCAGTTGATAACGTAGATGAACGACCCTCCACATCATCAAATTGTTCATCCGATCCAGAACTGAAAGGGTTTACATCCTCAAAGTCTGGAATTGCAACCCTCGACAGATCTACCTTCTCTTTTTTTTTTCATGTAGATCTGAATTTCTTCTCGAACATGTGGTGGATATTTTTTGCATCCTGCAGCATTCCTATGCCCCCCCCCCCCCCCCCGACAAATGCTGTTTGGCTCTAAAAACACCACCCTTAAAAATGCCCTCACAAAAGTTGCAAGTTAAGTCATTTTTATTATCAGGTCTAACCCTTGTGAAATACTTCCAAGCCGGGTCTTTTGGTGGACCTTGACGAGATATGTTTCGTCTAATGCCACTACCACTACCACTCTCTTCATTCATTATAAGATAATATGTTTAAATACAAATGCTATATATATATATATATATCAATTACTCATCATATCATATTAATAAATAACAAAAATAATTGAAAGAAACAGAAATTTTAATATAAAACAGAAAATTTAATAAAAAACAGAAAATATTTAAAAAACAGAAAAAAACAGAAAAAAAAAAGAAAAAAAACAGAAAATATAATTATTACACATAAACTGTTGAAAATATGAAAAAACATATCTTATACAACAAATAAACAAAAAAAATAAAAAGAAATGAAAAAATACATTAAAATTGCAAAACTTACCCAAAATGGCAAAATTCGACAGCAGGCGGCGGCGTCGGCGGCGATCGGCGACGGCGGTGGCGTCGGCAGTGGTCAGCAGTGGCAATGGCAGTTTGAACTTGAAGTTTGAGGTTGAGGAAGAGAATAGAAGTGGAGGCTATGTGTTCTAAACTTTAATATTAAACATATCCTATATATATGCCTATAAAAATATATATTTAATACTATAAATAATAGATAAAACAACATGTAATAGAGGCGCGCCCGAGGAGGCGCAAGAGGTGCATGGAGGCGCCCGCCTCACGTCTCCAGAGGCGCTGCCCTTGGCGCCCCTTGCGCCTCGCGCCTCGAGCGCGCCTCTAACAAGTATGTGGATAAGGTAACTATCTTGTATCATATAAAGTTCTGTAGTTGTAATATTGATGTTTGAGTGTACATTTTAAAGAACGACCCATTCGAATGTAGATGTGTTCACGCTGTTTATTTATATTCCCTGCTTACATTGTTTTTCTTTAGGCAGTCAAATATTAGATATGATTTCATCCCTTAAAGCTATCCTTGTTTCTAAAATTCTTTTTCATATTTCTTAATGTCATAAAATGTTCCCTTGAGTTGATGAGTGTGGCTTCTTGGAGAATTCTTCATGTTCTCCTTGGAAACACATCACTCTGATAACACATCTCTTTAATGAGCACTCTTGACCTTGGTGTAAATAATTGGAGAATGACATGGATGTATGCCTTAATTCTTTTGCTAGAACTTGGAGTTTGAGAAGTTGTTACAAGAACAAATTCATCATAAGGTAAAGTTCTTGCATTACTGTGATTTCTCTGGAAAGGTATTAATGAAAGCATTTTATCTTTCTAATGATTTAATATTGAATGGAATCTGAAGGTTGGGCATTCAGTTGGTGCATATATATCTCTTGAAATATTTAAAAGATACTACAAGAAGGTATACATCCAGTAATTTATCTAGTTGCATTCTACAATATGTTTTCCTTCATGAAAGATGTATGTTTGATGTTTTTCATGAATGTGTTCAAGAACATATAAATGGGTAGAATAAGGTGATAGTTAGCTTCAAAATGACATATTATTTTTTATTTTTAATGATCATGTTCTAATATTTATACTTCATGAATTTCGTATTATGGTACATTTGACAGATTGTGGTTTCATATGGAGTGATTGTGAAGTGTATGATGCTTTTCTCGTGAAGACCATCTTATGATAACTAAGGTGATCTAACTTTTGTAGACACTAGGTTTAAACCCGTGCGTTGCACGGGTTTCATTTAATACTTATCTCATTTTTTATTTTATAATTAATGTTTATTGTTATATGATAGTAATTTTTTTTTACGTAAGTGTGATATTTTTAATTTCTTTATTCTTAAAATAATATTTCTTAGGGTACATTTGAATATGTGGATTTAAGGAGGGATTTGAAATCCTTGTTGGCAAATCCACTGATAGTCTTAGGATGTGAATTTAAAATTCATAGTTTTCATTTTGAGCTAATTTTAGAGTCATTTTGGTGGATTTCAAATCCACTCAAACTTGAAATTATTTGAAATCCACTCATTTCAAATTTTGGATTTGAAATCACTCTATCCAAACGGAGTCTTATTGTTTTCTTTAATAATTTTTTTATTTATTCTTTAACACAAAATTGTTAATATATAGTTCTTAATAGGTGTTTTAATTATCGCATTAGGTATTTTCATATATTTTTGTAAAAAGTATCTACTATATCTCATTTTTATCGCTCGAAAACATCTGTTTTGTTCAATGTTTGTCTTAAGTGCACTCATTTTAGCTTTATGTATTGGTTTATTTTGTAATTGTGTTCTTTTTGTGATCTTTTTATTAGCCTTAACAAATTGTTACATATTGTAATATTTCAATACAATTTCTCGATTGTTTAAGAGGGTGGTTGGACTGAATGTGCACGTTTGGATTTTAGATTACCAATATCCGAATCATGTTATTTGTTTGCAGAATCTTATAACTATTTTTTTTTTTGTCTACTTCATCCACTTTTTTACAATTTGAACTAAAAATATTAGCTCTTTGTTTAAAGATAAAATAACAATACATCATCTATTTTTCTTATAATTCCCTATATGATGACATATTAACTGTAATCCTACTTTTTAAAATTTCTAAACAAACACAAAATTATCAAATTTCATCCTTTTTATAACTCACTTTCATACTTGCCAAATTTACATATGTTTCAACCTAAACATATCCAAAAAAATATTTAAGCACCTATTTTTGCTAATGTCACTAATAATATTGTTTCAGAGTTTAAACACAATTTCAAAGTACATTATTTTTATTTAATGCATGACATTACTGAACTAATGTTTGCACATTGTTGCTTTTTTTTTTTTTTTTTGCCAATTTAAAATGTTGGACAAAAACAATAATTCAAGTTTGAAACCAAAGATTTAATGTAAAAAAGATAATACAACATTAGCAAGCATTTGTAACTTACATATTTTTTTTTCCAAGCAATTATTTTTTTTATAATACCCTTTAAAATTTCTAAACAAACACAACTTTTTATTATCTAATGCCAAATATGTTTCAATCTCACATATCTTAATGTTTTTTTAACACCTATTTTTGGTAATGTCATTAGCAATATGTTTCATAATTTAAATTACAATTTTAAAGTACATTATTTTATTTCATGCATAACATTACCGAATTCTAATATTTATATGTTATTTTTTTCTTGAATCCTCTAAATAATTTTTTCTCTAAAGATTTTTATTTTTTTGAGTTTGAACTACTTGAATGTTCTTTTGTAAAATATTATTAGCACCTTCAAATAACTTTTATTTATTTATTTTAATTCCTTAAAAAGTAGTAGAAGAATTACTCTTCAAATTTTGTTTTATTTTTTTGAAATTGAAATGTTGGACAAAAACAATTATTAAAGTTTGACACCAAAGATTTCATGTAAAACAAAAAAGAAAAAAATAATACAACATTAACAAACATTTGTAACTTACATATTTAATTTTTCCAAGCACTTTATTATTGTAGGGTAGTGGGGTGTGTATTTAATTGATATTAATATTTTGATATTTTATAAATAAAATAATTTTTAAGGAAGGACACTTGGCAACATTGTAAAGTGCCACTTGTCAAACACTTGAAGGTAACACTTGGCAACAATGTAAAGTGCCACTTGTCAAACACTTGAGGGTGCAAACCACACTTTTATATATATAATTTTCCAGAAACGGTGTTGCTTATGTCCATCTCCCCATTCACTACTTCTCCCTTCTCTCTCTCCATCCAATCCATTATTTTGTTCTTCATTTTTTTACCTACTGAAATATACGAAGGAAATATTATTTTGTATTGGATTCATACGAAAAGGCCCAATTATGAAGTGGGCTTGATAATATGATTCGAGTCTTTTTGGTTCTTTTAGCAATTGTATAAAGCTAAACTAAAATATAGATAAATAAATATAGGGTTAAATATTAAAATAAAATACCAACTCAATTAAATAAAGCCTAGTGACTTTTGCCTTTTGTGTACTTAATTTACTGAAAATATGACTCTCGATCTACCCAAGTAACTTACTAATTTTGCACCAAAGTGGTTCACCTATCTTTATCCACTTAATCCCATATCATTACTTTCTACGAATTCTTTCAGTTGATAGGCTTCATACATTTTAAGGCATCATTTCATTTAAGTTAACAATTCATTGTCCTAATGATGAATTGCAGTGCTTGAATTCCAAACAAAGCTAAACCCACACAAAATTAAATTATATATATATGTGTGTGAGATTTTAAAACAACGTAATAATAATCCTGTCAGACTATAAATTATAATGACACTATTTAAAAATCTAGCAAAATAGGTATGATTTTTTGTTGTCATAACTAATCACAAGTTTATGATAAAAGTTTGTCATTCTTTTCATGTGAGACTTTTTAAAAATTATTTTTCTGAATATTGCTATCTTTTTTCAGACTAAATTCACTAGTATTTGATACTAAATTTCATTTTTAATCCACTAATTTCTTACAATGACATATGGATGTCTTAGGAGGATAAAGTACGATAACTATATATTAACAAGATTAGTCAAGGAAAACTGATGACATATATTACTATAAATTATCAAGATTAAAAAATAAAAATTATGGCTAAACTGTTTTTCTATTTAATTAAACACGTTTAATTTCGGAGTGGCATTTGGCTGGCAGGCCACATGCCGACAGTTTAGTTTCATGTGAGCTGCTACTTTTTATTTGGATCAGTTTTGTCTCTTTATTTCGAACCCTCCTTCGCCGGCTTCACGCGCCCTCTCTCTGTTCCGATACACGCGCTCTCTTACAACCAATGAAGAGCCTCCACGTGTGCTATGTTTGGCGTGGCGGGGATCCCCTGTGCTGGCGCATTGGGGTTACGGTGATGCAGATCTGATTTGATGAGGAAAATTAAGATCTGGCTGGATTGAAATCCAACTAATTGTATTTATGTGGTAATAAAATATATAATAAAATATACAATTATTGCTCAGGCTTATGAGGGGACTCCACTCAATATGTGTATTGACCTTTCTGCCCTTTCTTTTTTGGGATCCACCTTTGAAAAGACAAATACACCCCTCAAACATATATCTTCACTTGAACTCCAAGTCAATGTATATTATGTATGACTTGTTATCTAATTCTTAGTTAACTGATTGTAATGCTAAAGGAAATAGAAATTGACCAATCATTATTAGAACTAGGTTTGAACACGATGCACGAGCTTTATTTAATATTTATCTTATTTTTATATTAAAGTAGTATTTTTTTTATATGTTAACAGATTTTTTTATAAATGTGTCATTTTCTATTTATCCTTAAAATAATATTTCTTATTGTTCTTTTTTTCATTTGTTCTTTAATTAGCACAAACTTGTTAATATGGTTTTTTTTATATGTGTTTTAACTGTAACATTAAGTATTTTCATATCTTTCTGTAAAAAGTGTAGAATACATATCATTTTTATGGCCTGAAGACATATATTTTGTTCAAATTTTATCTTTAACTGCACTCATTATTTGCTTTACATATTGGTTTCCTTTGTACTACCTCCGTCCCAAAATAAATGACGTTTTAGCCTTTTGCACATATATTAAGAAATGTGATAAAAAGTCCAATCTACTCCTATTTAAGTTTAATTAATGAGGTGCTTTTATCTCTTTAACACATTTAATTTGAGGTGAGTAAATAGGGGCATATTTGGTATATTGCATGTAAATATACTTTGGAATACGAAAACGACAATTATTTTGGGACAAATTTTAGTTGCTAAAACGTCATTTATTTTGGGACGGATATAGTAATTTTTTGTTGTTAATTTGTTTTTATTAATTTTAACCAATTGTTATATTTGTTGTTATAAAGTTTTAATATAATTTCTCAATTGTTTAAGGGGTGTTTCGACTGGATGTGCACATCTAGATTTTGGATGACCAATATCCTAATTATGTTATTCATTTTGTTAAATTCTATAATTCTAATTTTTTTCTACTTTATATCCATTTTCTTGAAATTTTAAAAGCATTTGTTTTTTTTTTCAAAATAAAATAATAGGACATCATCTATTTTTCATATAGTTCCCGATATGATATGATTAATTAATTATAATCTTACTTTATAAAATCTCTTAACAAACTCAAACTTATCAAATTCCATTATTTTCACAATCCACTTTCAAACTTGCAAAATCTACTTATGTCTCAACCCAAACATATCTTAATTTTTGTAGCACCTATTTTTGTTAATGTCAGAGTTTGAACTATCCTAAATGCTCTTTTTGTAAAATATTAGTAATTTCAATATTTCCATAGTATCTTTTTTTTTTCTTGAATCCTACAAATAAATTTCTTTCTAAAATTATATTTTAATCTGAACTATCCTAAATGTTCTTTTGTAAGGTATTACTATCTTCAAACATCTTTTTTATTTATTTGTTTTAATTCAATGAAAAATAGTAGTATATTTACTCTTCAGTTTTTTTTTTTTTTGCATACAAATTTCATTTTATAAAGGTTTATGTAATATTGTTGTGTACTTTTTGTTTTCTTTTTATAAGAATTTCATATTATATAGGCTTATGTAACATTGTTGTTTACTTTTTTTTTTTTTCCTTTCAAATTGAAATGTTGGACAAATAATTATTCAAATTTGGAAGCAAAGATTTCATGTAGTGAAGAACAATACAACATTAGCAAACATTAGTAACTTACATATTTATTTTTTGTTGAGTAGTGAGGTGAATATTTAATTGATATTAATGATTTTATATTTGACAAATAAAATATGTTTTAAGAAGGGACACTTGGCATGCTTATAGAGCTCCAAGTGTCATCACTTGAGAGTGTTAAACCACACTTTTATATATATAACTAGGTTTGAACCCGTGCGATCCACGGGCTTTATTTAATACTTATTTTATTTTTATGTTAAAGTAATATTTTTTCTTTATATGTTAACAAATTTTTTTATAAGTGTGACATTTTTTATTTATCCTTAAAATAATCTTTCTTATTGTTCTTTTTTTCATTTGTTCTTTAGCACAAACTTGTTAATATGATTTTTTTTATATGTGTTTTAACTGTAACATTAAGTATTTTCATATTTTTCTGTAAAAAGTGTAGAATACATCTCACTTTTATGGCTCAAAAACATGTATTTTGTTCAAATTTTATCTTTAACTGCACTCATTAATTGCTTTACATATTGGTTTCTTTTGTAATTTTTTTTGTTGTTTTGTTTTTTTTTTAATTTTAACCAATTGTTATATTTGTTGTTATAAAATTTTAATATAATTTCTTAATTGTTTAAGGGGTGTTTCGACTGGATGTGCACATCCGGATTTTGGATGACCAATATCCTAATTATGTTATTTATTTTGTTAAATTCTAGAATTCTAATTTTTTTTCTACTTTATCTATTTTCTTGAAATTTTAAAAACATTTGTTTTTTTTTTCAAAATAAAATAATAGGACATCATCTATTTTTCCTATAGTTCCCGATATGATATGATAAATTAATTATAATCTTACTTTATAAAATCTCTTAACAAACCCAAACTTATCAAATTCCATCATTTTCACAATCCACTTTCAAACTTGCAAAATGTACTTATGTCTAACCCAAACATATCCTAATTTTTTTAGCACATATTTTTGTTAATGTCAGAGTTTGAACTATCCTAAATGCTCTTTTTGTAAAATATTAGTAATTTCAATATTTTCATATTATATTTTTTTTCTTGAATCCTACAAATAAATTTCTTTCTAAAGTTATTTTTTAATCTGAACTATCCTAAATGTTCTTTTGTAAGGTATTACTATCTCCAAACATCTTTTTTATTTATTTGTTTTAATTCAATGAAAAATAGTAGAATATTTACTCTTCAAAAAAAAATGTTTTTTTTTTTTTTGCATAAGAATTTCATTTTATAAAGGTTTATGTAACATTGTTGTGTAGTTTTTGTTTTCTTTTTATAAGAATTTCATATTATATAGGCTTATGTAACCTTGTTGTTTACTTTTTTTTTTCCCTTTCAAATTGAAATGTTGGACAAATAATTATTCAAATTTGGAAGCAAAGATTTCATGTAGTGAAAAACAATACAACATTAGCAAACATTAGTAACTTACATATTTATTTTTTGTTGAGTAGTGAGGTGAGTATTTAATTGATATTAATGTTTTTATATTTGACAAATAAAATATGTTTTAAGAAGGGACACTTGACATGCTTATAGATAGGTTTGAACCCATGTGATGCACGCACAGACTGTATTTAATACTTATCTTATTATTATGTTAAAGTAGTAATTTTTTTTATATGTTAACAGATTTTTTATAAGTGTGACATTTTCTATTTATCCTTAAAATAATCTTTCTTATTGTTATGTTTTTCATTTGTTCTGTAGCACAAACTTGTTAATATGGTTTTTTTTATATGTGTTTTAACTGTAACATTAAGTATTTCATATCTTTCTGTAAAAAGTGTAGAATACATCTCATTTTTATGGCTCGAAAACATCTATTTTGTTCAAATTTTATCTTTAACAGCACTCATTATTTGTTTTACATATTGGTTTCCTTTGTAATTTTTTTGTTGTTTTGTTTTTATTAATTTTAACCAATTTTTATATTTGTTATTATAAAGTTTTAATATAATTTCCCAATTGTTTAAGGGGTGTTTCGACTGGATGTGCAAATCTGGATTTTGGATGACCAATATCCTAATTATGTTATTTATTTTGTTAAATTCTATAATTCTAATCTACTTTATATCCATTTTCTTGAAATTTTAAAAACATTTGTTTTTTTTTTCAAAATAAAATAATAGGACATCATCTATTTTTCCTATAGTTCCCGATATGATATGATAAATTAATTATAATCTTACTTTATAAAATCTCTTAACAAACTCAAACTTATCAAATTCCATTATTTTCACAATCCACTTTCAAACTTGCAAAATCTATTTATGTTTCAACCCAAACATATCCTAATTTTTTTAGCACCTATTTTTGTTAATGTCAGATTTGAACTATCTTAAATGCTCTTTTTGTAAAATATTAGTAATTTCAATATTTCCATATTATCTTTTTTTTTCTTGAATCTTACAAATAAATTTCTTTCTAAAGTTATTTTTTAATCTGAACTATCCTAAATGTTCTTTTGTAAGGTATTACTATCTTCAAACATCTTTTTTATTTATTTGTTTTAATTCAATGAAAAATAGTAGTATATTTACTCTTCAAAAAAAATTGTTTTTTTTTTTTTTTGCATAAGAATTTCATTTTATAAAGGTTTATGTAACATTGTTGTGTAGTTTTTGTTTTCTTTTTATAAGAATTTCATATTATATAGGCTTATGTAACATTGTTGTTTACTTTTTTTTTTTTTTCCTTTCAAATTGAAATGTTGGACAAATAATTATTCAAATTTGGAAGCAAAGATTTCATGTAGTGAAGAACAATACAACATTTGCAAACATTAGTAACTTACATATTTATTTTTTGTTGAATAGTGAGGTGAGTATTTAATTGATATTAATGATTTTATATTTGACAAATAAAATAGGTTTTAAGAAGGGACACTTGACATGCTTATAGAGCTCCAAGTGTCATCACTTGAGAGTGTCAAACCACACTTTTATATATATAATTTTCTATTATTGGTTAGTCATTTGCATAAAAAGTTCATAATGAAAGAAGAACATTTATTCTAACTCTCTGGAAAATTGGGATATTTTGTATATTAGTTTTAACACAAAAGTATTGTAATTATAATTAGATAAATAATGATATCTTCGATGTATTATATTCAAGTTTATATAATATTTACAAGGTCAATCTTTTAATGGAATGATTAAGTCTTCACCAAAAATTAAGGAACCTTATTCAGATATTAAATTCAAAACACTATTATGGCTCTTTACATGTTATATGGCCCATTGTCTATATATTTCAATTGATAATTCCAGATGCTTTCACATTTTTTGGAGGTCAATTATTAAATTAACGTTCCTTTAACTTGGAGAATAATGGTCATTGGCAGTTCGGCAACATGGGACTAATTAATGAGTTCATGACTCTTGTGGTTTCATTTTCTGAATTTAATTTCGTGAAATGGATCGATCCATTATTTTTTTATACATGTGTTTGTGAAAAATGAATTAATTTTTAAATAGTGGAACTCTGTTTCACATAATTGTACACATGATATCTTCTGGATTTCAGATGCTAAATTCATTCATGATTTATGTAATGCAAGTCAAAATAATACACAAATTTTATCATATTTATGAGTTAGATTATTCAAAAAATCAGTGTGAATTCTTAAAGTGTGTTGTGATCACTTGAAACACTTGTATGGTATTATAATTACCAATTGTCATATATAATATTGTTAGAATTGTTTAAAAAAAAGGGGCATATATAGAAATAAAAACAAAAAGTAGGACAAAGTAGAACACTTGATGATCCATTGACTTGGAAATCATCAATGTTTGGGATTCTTTTTCTTCCTTGTACTTTACCTCAGCAGACTCCACATGAATGTCTGCACAAACAGCTTCTATTGATGAAGAATATATATGCAATGATTTATTGTGTGTGTTTTGTTTTTGTTTACTGATTCAATCCTTTCTCAGAATTAGATATGAAAAACAGTCTTAAAAAAAATATTTATGTATATCCTGTGTGAGAATCAAGTTGGCTTTTTTTTTTTTTTTTTGCTATCATTTTCTGCAATGTCTTATTACTCACATGCCACTTTTGAACTTTTATGATAATGAATCACTTATCTTGCTTTTTCCATATGAGGGAAGATCAAGTTGGTGTTATTATTTAAAGAAAAATGGGGAAAAACCAGGACTATAGGATAGCTTCTATCATAGCTTTCAAATATTGAAAAATGTGTTCGAAATTCAGAAAGAAACAAAACAAAAAAAAAAAATTCAAGGTATTTACATATTCTCCGTGATCATATGTATATTTAATGATATCAATCATGATCTTTTAATGATATTTAATGTATATTTAAATTCTCAACAAAGTTTGTGCTCATAGAGTCCTTCTATTTTCATCAAAGATAATTGCATAGTCATTGGTAATGATGTTCAAATGGACGGTTCCGGTTCGAACCGTCGGTTCGGCGGTTCCGGATTGGTGGAACCGAAACTGAATCGGGAGGTGTCCGGTTCCGGTTTCAGTTTGGAACCGCCGGTTGAACCGAAACCGGGCGGTTCGGCCGGTTTGATTCTTTTTTTTTTTTTGCATTTTTTCTTTTTAATTTTGATTTTGCAACTCCGAATTTGATTTTTAATGTTTGTTTCGATATAATTCATGATTGAAATAGAGTACAAAAAATCGAAGTGAACAAATGTTTTCATTATAAATTGGAAAATTATTACAAGTTATAGAGAACTCAATTTCTAAGTTTCTAACCTAATGATTGAAATTCTAATGAATTTATAATCTTAATTCTAATCTATTAGACTATTACAAACTAAATATATCTATTACAATTACAAAAGTCTATCTAAAGACTAAAGAGAAGGGGAAAAAATTGTAAGAGCTTGAGTTTCATGCTCAATACTGAAGGCATGCTCAACCGAAATCGTCGAGGTGGGAGTTGCAAACATTTCCTTAGCAATAATGGTTAGAATACGATACATGGTGGTCCTTCGTGACCACCAATTCAACAAATCACTTGAAGTCTCAAAAATAACAGATTCAAAAGTAGCACTTAAATAAGAGTCTAACTCTTTGGTAGGGTTACCTCTAGATCGTTTTTGTGTCTTAATGTCATAAAAGTTGTAAAATTTAAAAAAAAAAGACATTTGTAAAAACCGACGGTTCGAACCGGCGGTTAAACCGCCGATTGAACCGCTGGTTCACCGGTTTGTGAAAAATGGAACCGGAACCGAACCGGTTCCCGGTTCCGGTTCGAAACCGTTGATCGGCGGTTCGAACCGGTCCGGTTCCGGTTTTCGGAACCGTTTGAACGTCTTTAGTCATTGGCATACTTGTACTATTTTATTATTATATTGTGATGGTAAAAAAACCCAAAGAAACTCTATGCAAATTGAGAACTGTATCTTACTTCATTTATTTACACATTTGAGTGAGTGGTATGCGAGACCATCTCATGGATTTTATTTCATAAGACGTGTCAATCCGATTCCGATTGAATGTCAATGGTGAAAGTCAACGATAAATGGTCAATGTCGTTGATCAAAAAGTATTACATGTCATACATAAAAGTATTACACTATGAATGTAAAACTTTTATTCTCAAAACATAATACTTCTATATGTATTACATGACTCGGGCCAATTTGACCCGTTAGGCTTGAGCCGGCCTGAGAGCGCGATAAATTAGTTTTTTTTATTACTTTGTAAATTTTACATGTTACTCAATTCCTTCTACCATGTTTTTATGTATACTTTTAATTTTTTTATAATTATTTTCATCTTCAACTCTCATTAACTAATTATAATCCACTAGCAAACTATAATAATTGAATTAATGTATTTTTGAATACTAAAAGAAAGTAAAAAAAGATCGAATTTTGCCCTCACTAATAATTTAATTCTATTAAATAAATTAATTTCGATTACATAAATAAGATATTATAGTTTCAATTGAATGTATTAAATTATCTAATATGAAGTTCTATTTCTATTTAAATCGGTGTAAAAATTTAATTAATTAAAAATTATTTTAATTTTAAAAAATAATTAGGAATTTGGCCGGTCAGCCCGATGACCCATGTGGGGTTGGGTTGGGCTCCAATTTTGTAGGCCCAACCAAAGGATGGGCCAGCCGACCCAGTCTGATTTTATAGTTTGGCCCGTTAGATTGGGTCGAATCGAGTCGGGCGGCCCGAATTGCCACCTCTAATAATATGTAATAATTTTAGGTCAACAATGTTGACCCATCGTTGATCGGTGTTGATTGTTGACCGTTGTCTTTGACTTTTACCATTGACTTTTGATCGGGTTGGGTTGAACCGTCTCACGGATTGCCAATACTATGCCCTTTTTTTGAAACTATTAGAAAATACCCATATTATCCTCGGTTCATAGTGAATGCACATCACTATCATAATATTTAAATTTGCCCTCGTTGTCCGCGCCGCGCGGGTAAAGACATTATTACTGGTAATGATATTATTAATGACAACATAATCAACCAAATAATGTTAACAAATGACGCAGTGATATTGTCTCAAGCAGTGTTGTCTTAAAAAATGGTGGCAATAATTCAAAAGTTCTGACTTTAAAATCTTATCGCAAAAACACTATTTAGAATCGATGTGAAGTGAATTAAAATCATTTCCGCTGCATGGAATATTCTTCATTTTCATTGAATTAATTTCCACAATAAACTTTATTTGTTAGCTATATAACTTCTATTTTGTTTATATATGTAGTAATTTAAATAACATGTTTTTTTAAACATTGTACATATATGATTTGAAGCAGTGTGTAGTATAAAATTAGATTTCACAATAAATTCTTAATAAAAGTTAAGTGTTTTGTGATACATGCTTTATAAAAAACCTGCAGTTCGTATATATTGTATTCAAGTGTCCTTCCACCTCATCGGGTATTCATCTTTATCCGATCCATCATGCAAGTGTAAAACAATTTCAAATGCATGACGTTTGGATTAAAAAGTTGAATATTAACTGTGAAAGAAATTTAGATTTCAAATTTGACATTTGAAAATTTCTCGTTAGAAAGAAGTTTTAAATTCTTAAGTATTGATGAATTAGATTGAAATATTTCATTATCCAGCGTAATTGAACTATTATATTTCAAAAATCTATTTGTGTTAAATTAATTATATATGAGTTGTCACGATTAAAGTGAAAAATATAAGAAAAACGATTGAAAATCTCAAATCTATACTCAAATCGCTTCATTCAAATTAGAACATAAGTTATTATAAATGAGTAAATTACAAAAAAAATCCCAACTATCGACTTTTTTCAAACTGTAACCTAATCTTTTTTTTAGATTGCCACCCAATCTTCTGTAGTTTTTGCCGATTGCAAATTTTCCGAAAAATGAATTAATTTTTCACTTTGCAACCGAAACTTTGTTTCTTAATCCAATTGCAACCCAAACTTTTTTCTTTCCAATCACAAATCATGATTTTTTTCCGATCAGACTGTTAGTATTATGTTATATGGATGTGACTATTATGTTATATAAGTGTGATCGATATTCATAAAATAAATATCAAGGAAATATTGGTCAAAATTGGTGGAATATATGTAATATCGGTAAAATATCGATGAAATATAGATAAATATGGAGAAAAATATCGAAATACATTGGTAAATATAGGAAAAATAATAATAAATATATGTACCATATTTCCATCAATATTTCACGATATTTACATGAAATTAAGACACCTATATTTCCACCGGAACCGAAATTTTCATTCTTGATTGTAATCTGATAAAGGAACAAAGTTCAAGTTGCAATTAGATAAAAAAATAAAGTTTAGATTGCAAAGTGAACAAATTAATCTCCATTTCATCGGAAAATTTACAATCGACAAAACCACAGAGATTGAGTGACAATCTAAATAAACAGATTATATTACAATTTAAAAAAAGGTCGATAGATGAGTTATTTTTGTAATTCCCTTATAAAATATTTGATTAAACTTTAAAATCCTCAGATACCATTTCAACAAACCTAACAATCTATGAAATTCAAATTTAGAGCCTAGAATGTAGGCTGGTAAAATGACTAAATTAGTCAAAATACGAAATGCAAAATTTGAATTTATCCACGGTTTCGGCGCACAATATTCACTGAAGTTAGTCATGGGGTACTTTTGTCTTTTCAATAAAGGGCACATTTGTCATAGTAATATTCTACCTTTTTAGAATAAATCAAATCCCAGTTTTCCCTAATATCCAATCCTATCTAGACCGTCCATTGTCCGAATCCTACGGCGAGGATTTAGTACTACAATAGGTGGGATCATATGAGCCGTCGAATCGTTCCATCTCAGGTATAAAATATCCTTCGGGGCCAGATTTTCTTCCCACTCACTCAGTCACTCACTCGTTCTCTCTCTCTCTAGTCTCTACTCGATCGAGCTGATATCTTCTGCTCGATCTCTTGTGTAGAATTCTCGTGTTTCTTCTCGCTAATTTACAGGTATTTTTATGCTTCGCCCTTTTCTGCATTTGATTGTGGAATTCATTTCTGATTTCGTTTTTACTTTTTACATTTCTAAGTAGTTTTTGAGTTCATTTTAATTATTTTTCACCTGCTTGATTTTGTAACTGGTAGATCGAACTTGTTGAATGAGCAAATACTTGTAGATCGAACTTGTTTAATGAGAAGATGCTTGTAGATCGGAATAACTCTACATTTTTTCTGAATTTGACTGGACAGTCTTTCATTCGTTACTTTGGATCTGTTCGATTTGCTACATTTGAAATGTTTTTGGCAATGTATGTGGATCTGGCGAAGATCCGAGGAATAGTATTAGCAATGAAATCGTATGTTTGATCTTTGATATGTGAATTGAAAAAGTCATGACATCTGTTATTATTCTGTGATTTAGGATTTGGATCTATCACTCCTGTCAGATTTAGTATTGATGTGCATTATTTTGATATCTATTAGTTTAATCGAGCATTTAATGGTTTTAGTTAAATCATCAGTTAAACTTGTGATAGTGTCCCTTGTAACTGATATGAACTCTGGACTTCAACTTAATTTGAATAAAGGTGACAGAACCTGGATTTGAATTTTGTTGACTTGTATTCATGTAAAACTTTGATGTTATTCATGATTTTTTTTTCTTTCCTTATATTCTTCCTTATTACAGGAAAAATGAGAGAAATCCTTCACATTCAGGGAGGGCAATGTGGAAACCAGATTGGTTCAAAGTTCTGGGAGGTGGTCTGTGATGAGCATGGAATTGACCCAACTGGTCGATATGTTGGAACATCTGATCTACAATTGGAACGTGTCAATGTGTACTATAACGAAGCATCTTGTGGTAGGTTTGTTCCTCGTGCAGTGCTCATGGATCTTGAACCTGGAACCATGGACAGTGTCCGCACTGGTCAATACGGCCAGATCTTCAGGCCGGATAACTTTGTTTTTGGTCAGTCTGGTGCTGGAAACAACTGGGCCAAAGGGCACTACACTGAGGGTGCTGAGCTGATTGACTCAGTTCTCGATGTTGTGAGGAAGGAAGCTGAGAACTGTGATTGCCTTCAAGGTAAATTGCCTGAGCTTCAAACATGATTATGTTGTGTATTTATCACTGAATTGTCCAGTGTTGATATTGACCATGATGAGCCTAGTTTCTGAAATGTTCGTATCATTTTTGTAGGCTTTCAAGTTTGCCACTCTCTTGGTGGAGGAACTGGTTCTGGGATGGGTACCCTGCTCATCTCAAAGATCAGGGAAGAATACCCTGATAGGATGATGCTGACATTCTCCGTGTTCCCTTCTCCTAAGGTTTCAGATACAGTGGTGGAGCCTTATAATGCTACACTCTCAGTGCATCAGCTTGTTGAGAATGCTGATGAGTGCATGGTTCTTGACAATGAGGCTCTATATGATATTTGTTTTAGAACGCTCAAACTCACCACTCCTAGCTGTAAGTATATCTTATTGAGTTTTCATGTATTTTCTTTATGCATTATTGCTATTTGCTTAGCTTACATTTTGAGTAGTTGGAATGTGCATATCATGATCATAGTTGTTATCTCTTCCCTGTATTTAAAAAGAAAAAATGAACTTGTATGATAGGGTTTTTGGGGTTAGCCCTTTTTTGTTTTGCTGCCCTTTTGTTTTGCTGATCCTTTTACCCATTTACTGAGAGGATCAATTTTGGTACTTAAGGTTGGTTCATTACATGCATAGGTCTAATTAAGTGCTGCTATGTGTTTTCTCTTCTATATATTGGTATGTTGATTTTTTCTAGGTACAAGTCCGTATGTCTTGAGTCTTCAGTTACTTACTCAGTTGTATCTCTAAACATTGCATTAATTCTCTTCAACATCGTCTGTGGTGAGGTTTATGTTTCCCAGATCTCCCAAAACTTGCATCCTATCCTTCTTGACAATTTGTATTTCTTGTTCAAGAAATTTTCATTAATCATGACTCTTGATGTATATACATTTTAAATAGTAGTTCACAGAATATGATAGTTTTTCTTCTCATTTAGAAATGAGCATCTTAATATTTATAACCCATGAAATATTAGGTGATGATACTTATGTCTGGGCAATTTCTTTTTGGTACAGTTGGTGATCTGAACCACTTAATCTCGGCAACCATGAGTGGTGTTACATGCTGCCTCCGATTCCCTGGTCAACTCAACTCTGATCTGCGAAAGCTTGCTGTGAACTTGATTCCATTCCCCCGTTTGCACTTCTTCATGGTCGGATTTGCTCCCCTGACTTCCCGTGGCTCCCAGCAATACCGTGCTCTTACTGTCCCAGAGCTCACCCAACAAATGTGGGACTCCAAGAACATGATGTGCGCAGCTGACCCCCGCCATGGGCGTTACCTGACTGCCTCAGCCATGTTCAGGGGCAAAATGAGCACCAAGGAAGTCGACGAACAGATGATTAACGTACAGAACAAGAACTCTTCCTACTTTGTTGAGTGGATTCCAAACAACGTGAAGTCAAGTGTCTGTGACATCCCACCAAGAGGGCTTTCAATGGCTTCCACCTTCATAGGCAACTCAACCTCCATCCAAGAAATGTTCAGAAGAGTGAGCGAGCAATTCACAGCCATGTTCAGGAGAAAAGCTTTCTTGCATTGGTACACCGGTGAAGGCATGGACGAGATGGAGTTCACCGAGGCTGAGAGCAACATGAACGATCTCGTCTCCGAGTACCAGCAGTACCAGGATGCCACTGCAGACGACGAAGGTGAGTACGAAGACGAGGAGGAGGACATCCTTGAGGACTGACAAGGTTCCAGAAAAATGGCCCTTTTTTCAACTCCCCTATTTCTCTGTGTTTCCCCTGTTCCTTTTCTGTATGGATGTGCAAGTTCTTATGTTATTTGCCATGTTGGTTATATTTTGGAGATCTGAAAACCTCCTGGTTTTCTCCTCCCCATCGTAGTAATAGGCGAAGAAATTCTAGGGGAGAGGAGTGTGTGATATTACCATCTCTATTCATACATGTGGAGCTCCAGATTCTGTTTCCGTTTTCAATCCTTAATATTACATCCTCCGTTTTGCTTCATATTTGTCGATGTTCCTAAATAACTGCATTTAATCACAGCACCGTAAGTTCTTGGTAACACATTGGCACTTATATCAGATTTGTAAGAAAAGTTTGATTGGTATTGTTGGAAATGCTAAATGAACATCCTTTGAACCTTGTTCTTGTTCTTAAAGTTGGGCCCGTTTTGTCTGTAGGGCTGAAAGGGACCATGTGCTCGAGCTATCTTGTGCAGTGCCCGACAGGTTTAGGCCTATCACTTGGACCATGTGCTCTTGATATAATATCCATGTGCAACCAACTTGTTTTAGCAATCACCTTTAATGTCTTGCTTCACTATATTTTCACTTTGAGACTCTGTTTTCAGACCGGATCTATTGATTGAACCGCGGACCGGTAGTGTTTAAACCGGTTCAACAAATGTAGACAATGTAATATGACATTTTCTAGGAAATTACAAAAGGTAAACTAGGGTGTCAGTTTCAGATTCTTACCTTTTGAAATGATGAATTCATAAACAGTAGTAATAAGCATTTATTTGAGTGCAGGTGAGAAAAGTAAAGAGTAGATTTAGCCCAAAAAGTCATGGGAATGATTGCACATGTACTTGCTCGAACTGTGACACACAGATTTATAACAGACTGCATTATTGTGTCTGTGAAACACTACATTGTTATTTTATAGTTTATCCCAATTCATAACAAATGTGTTTGATCTCAAATCTAGTTGACAGCACCTTGTGAGATCATACGCCCCATTGGAGTTTCCTCCTTGTTTCCATCAAACTTATGCTTTTCTGTCTTTTATGTACCAAAAAAAGAGATAACTTTGGTGTTCGTAGAGTGTGACCTAATTCGTATTTCGTAATCCCTTCAATTCTTCTATTAAGTCATACTTACACATAGTGTGAATTAAAAATATGATCAGATATAATTGTGTTACGTCGTCGTTAATCTTTGTATTCGGATAGGGTTTTAAGGCCCCTTCCAAAGTTTAAGTAAGGTTAGTTGGTTGACATGGGTGGATCTATTATTTGGGATGGTGGGGTCCGTTGTCCTATGTGGCACGATCCCCATCATCTCCAGGTTTGATGGGTTCGATTTACTTATCACCAATCATCTTTCACCATTTAGTTGAATTCATGAATAAAGTCAGTTGATACACGTGTGACATGTAGAGACCAGAAAGATAGGAACACCATGGGAATAGATCATCCACACAAAATCCGCAATCAATCTAGAGTAGAGTACAATACGGTCAATGAATATATATCTGATTTGAGATGAAATTGTAATCCACATAAATAGCAAGAGAGCAAACTCCCTATCCCCAATAGATAACGAACTCTTGTAATTTTCCCAAAGTGTTCCCATTGGGTCCATTTCCACAGATACCCTTCATCTCCCATAGGGGGTGGGGTGGGGTGGGGTGTCAACCCAGTTGACAATACATCTCGTTAAGAGAAAGCAAAGGATGGGGCAGTTCACATGCATTTGGTCCATTAGGGAAGCGTGCACCATGTGCAAAGGTTCAGTCTGGGCACACACACACAAACATACGTATATTATACGTAGATTATACGTATAATAATGGGGTGGGATTCATTATTATTAGATGATGATTAAGGCACAGCTTATGTTACGGATCTTGCCCTTGTTTAGAGGTACACACATGACTCTTATTACACTAATTTGATGCCTATATATAGCAGCCAAAGTGAGGCTAAGACTAAAGACAAGAATGAAAAATGGCTTCTTGGGTTAAAACAATCACTTCCCCTTTCAGAAAAGCTTGTACTTTCTTCAACCATCAAAACCACCACAGAGACAAGAAGCCCCAACAAGGTACAACCCACTTCTTCTTTCTTTCTACTTATAATCTTAACCTTAACTTCCACTATTTTCTTCAACTTTGTTTTCCTTACAAAAAAAAAAACCAACTTTTAACATTTTTGTGCTTCAAATCTGAATCCCATTTAGTGTACTCCTTCTTCAATCTAGATCCCCTCATTTTAAACATGATCTTGTTACACTTAGTTGTACATTCAACAAGTATGATTTTCTTGATTGGTTATGAATAAAGACAAGAAATTGTTGCAGGTGGACATGAAATTCGTGGCATGGACTTGCAAGGGGAAGTGATGGCTTGTGCATACGAGGATGTCCAGGTTATGTGGTCTATTTTGGACAAGTCCAAGCCACGAACCTGCACTATCTCTTCTTGATAATTAATATCATTTGTTTTAGGGTTTTGTTGCTAAAATTGTAAATATTTGTATTGGAAATCAGAATCTTGTTTATGTGGCTGAACGAATGAGAATGAGCCCAGATATGAGTTCTGGTTGTGCCCAATAGATATAGCCAAAGCAGATATCTCCAACCATTTGTGACCCTTAATTTATTCAGATGGTTGATTGAGATCCTTTTTTATTTTATATTTTGTAATTTTTGTGCCTTTATTTTGGTAAATCCCTGTGATGATGAATGAGAGTCATGGTGAGATTTGTGGTTAGATCAATTTTTGAGCTCGCCTCACGGATCCAAATTCTTGAGATGAGAAACCTTTAAAGTTCTGACTTACATACAATATTCTTGATAAGGTTAATTTTTTTGAGTTGAGATTATGGGCGATCTCATATAACTTTTTTTAATGATTCATGTAAGATGGACAATGTCTCGATCTAATATACAATGATGTTTGTGATTTTTTCAGTTGGTTCAAAATGCAATTTGGATATTGCTATTCAATCTTGAAATTATTTGTTTAAGCAACTATTCTCCTACATTTAATTTACTCCAATCATTAAAGAAAATTGAGATCCTTTGTTATATTTCTATTACATCTTGTCTTTCCATTTCCTCAAGACATGCCATGAGCAGTCATTAATGTGCATGTGACATACCTAGTTATTTAAATATAACAATTGAACAAGTATTATTTTAATTAGAGCATTATTGAACAAGTACTATACTCTATACCAAATAGCTAATAAGTACATGTGAATTAGATGTCTCATGTTACTTCAATGAGTACGGAAAATGGAAGTATTTTCAATTATTCTTGTATGAGTATAATATGTATATTTTGATTAAGTTGCATGTGACATGCACTGTTTAAATAAATATGGGATTGAATATTATTGAAGATTAGGGTATCAAATATCAACTTAATTATTGAAGATTCAACCATGAATAATAATGTCAAGATTTAAGATCCATGTAGCATCTTAGGTGAAATAATAATTATTTATCGATGCAGTTTAATTTAATGTGTTTATAGTTGATGTCGACTGAGCACAAAAAGACTTTGATAATGAGATGAAGAAATTGACAATTCACTCCTCTTTATTGTTAACTGATCCTTTGCCAATATGATTTTGATGTAACATAATTACTACGTTCACAATGGATAACGACTATTTCCCATAAAAAATTTTCAGTTAATAGTTTCGAAAACTCTTAACATAATAAGTAAAATTAGAGAAAATTATTTGATGAAAGTCTTTAATTACTTTTAGGTCAAAATCTATCTTATTATATTTAACAGGATAGAACATAAAATGTATGGATTGCATAACAATTTCTACATTACAACTTGACATAAATTCGTCATATTTTACATTTAGAGCGTAAAATGGGCCGGTTTATTGGGCTTACATCTTGGATAGTGTCAACAAAAAACAAGCCAATCTCGGCCCATATATTTTTACTAATAACTTCTAATTCGGTCCCCGAGGCCCAAAAAGAAGGCCCATTCAGTTCTACTACGATTTTTACTTCTCTTTTCCCAAAATAAAAGTGGAATTTTCATTAAAGTAAAAAAATATTCTTTTTTTAGCACTCAGAAAATTAAACACCAATTTATATGGAATTAGTGATTAATTATTTTATGACATTGCTGTATCCAAAAATAAATATTTTCATATCAATTTCATTTTTCTCCCTTTTATAACTACAAACATAAAATCAAATATTTTCTCACGAAGGTAGAACATGATTCAACTTGGTAAAAGTAATATATTAAATACAGTAGTAATATTTAATTCAGCCCTCTACAAATATGTGTGCAACCCGATATAGTATGTGTAAGACTATTTTTAACTAGTTTCGAGTAGTTAACTTGTTAAATTTGGTCCTGATTAAATAAGAAATTGATAAATTGATGCAGATTTTAAAGTGCAGTGGTAAAGAATCAATAGAAGATGTCAATTGTTAAGTCAGATTAAGAACAGAGAAGAGGTTAAATAATTGGTAATTGGTAAATGCAATTAAAAATGTGTTTTTACTTTTATTTTTTAGTAGTAAAAAATATATAATTCATTGATGATTATATATATATATATATATATGATATTACTTAATTTGAACTCGTTTATATACTTATACACACATGTCAGGTGAATAAAAATATAGGAAATTCAAGATATTCCGATTATTTTAAGAGTGACTCACCTGTGCACCAGGTGCACGAATCTCAACTGGGCCCCGCGTGGGCTAGCCAGCCCTCATCTCTTTACTTTTCACCTTTATGTTATGTTAGTGTTACCTTCATGTTATGTTAGCGTGACCTCATTTCCAGATTTCTCATATCCTTAGTTTAAAATCATTAAACTAAAATAACACGAATGTAACATCAATATAACATGAAGGTAACATTAACATAACATGAAAGTATGACTGCCTGAGAGAATTTTGGTTGGTTTGAGCGCACCTACCAGGCACCAGGCACGCATGGGAGCATGTTAGGACGCGTGAAAACGCGCATGAGAGACGCGTGAGGCGGGTTGACCCGAATGTATGAATTCAGTTGCACAAAATATTAAATAACTATTTTAGAACTATAACTCCAAAACGCACTAAACAAATAAATTGTATAAATAACTTACTACCTTTAAATCTAATGACGTGAGATGGTTTTATATAAGTTTTTACATGAAAAAGGAATTAGTAGATGAGATATAAATAATGATAATTTTGTTTTATTGCTTAACAGTTTTTGATATTATATATATATATATATATATATATATTAGTGCTTTTGTGAGAAAGATTCTGCAACAAAGAAGAGCTGAGTACCACACACTTGCATCAAGGGATTATAATAGAATATCTTCAAGATACGAATTTATGATCAGTTGTCACCTAACCATTTGAAGACAAATTAAATATGAATTTTATTTTGAGCTAAAACAAAAAAGAAAGATATTAAATCGTTTTTGTGGGAAGTTAATGTTCAATTATAGAATAATTAAGGTGTGAAAATAGTTAATGGTGTCCACTTTTATAAGTACATGAAATGGTAAAAAAATATAAAATATCTATTCGACCTGCCTTTGGAAAACATTTAATTAGTATAAAGATAGTATTATAATTATAAGTAATGTAACACTGCAGATTTTAATAAGGATGATTTTGTAAAATTTTTAATTATTTAAAATTCTGCAAAAAAAAAAAAAAAGGCCCTTTTGAATATTTGGAAAATAGTGCGATATTTCTGAGAAGCATTTATTCTATTCTACAAATAATATGTTATTCCTTCAATAATTGGCCAACTAGTTGATGTTTGGACATCAACTTATTTGTGTTCCATAAAAAATATGGTCAATTTTCAAACTATCCAATTTCATAAGACAAGAAACTTATCTACCTATTTTTTTTGGAAGTATTTTTTTTTTTTATATTCAATTTGGGTAGTGAAATGTTCATAATACCTTCAACTTAAGTTATATTTACATAAGAAAAGTTCAGAAAATATCTTAAACTCGAGTCAAGTTTCCTGACTCGAGTCAACTTTTCAGATAAGGTGAACATGAAATATAATATCGTGCTCACGAAATGTAGCAAGATTCAACATGTCGTGAACACGGAATATAATATTGTGTTCACAAAATGCATAAATGTCCAACATGTCGTGAACACGAAATATAATATTGTGTTCATAATATGCTGATATATTTGTGGTTTATGTAAATATAAACTTAAGTTGAGGGCATTATTAACATTTCGCCCTCAAATTGGGTAAAAAAGTAACTTCCCAGAAAATTAATGGGTAAATAAGTTCATTGGCTTGTCAAATTGGGTAATCGGAGTTATTTCCATTGTTGGTTTAATATTATGTAAAGAAATAGATAACAAGAGAAAATAAAGTACTACGTATTATGCTTAAATTTTCATGATTACATTAACACACATAAAAAATGTTAGTAGAAAAAAGTGAAATATTTTTGTTTAAACCTATTTTTTCTATTCACAAGCATGCTAATATTTGTCTTTCCATGGAATCATTAATTAAGTTTCGAAGCTAAAATTTTATGAGTAAATTTAGTTATCACACCAGAGTGAAAAAGAAATTAAGCACTTAATTAATGAACTTATAATTGATAACAATGTGGCTTATCTTGCACCACTTGTTTTGTTCCTAAAACACCATTTACTTCTCCAACCAACTTTTTTAGTTCTTGTTGTTTTCATTTCAATCACTCATTCTTAATGAGCACTACTAATATAATTATTTTACTTTTGTTACCTACCTAAATTGTTGTCACCACAACTTGAATGTTAACATTAATATGTACACATATGTATATGATTTTTTTTAAAGGACAGAATTTTCACCCCTCTAATCATAAAATAATACAATATATATATATATATATATATATAAGTTTCTTGAAAGAAAATTATGCATCATATTAAATTAAACTAAGATTGTGTATTGGGGCAAGTGTGGTTAGTTTAGTAGTGTTGTTGTTTTTGAAGTGTGGATGTTGTGAGGAAGGATAGGGCAAAAAGGAGAGTCAAAAGTGGTAGGCCTTTGTTAAAGACGTGATCTGAAGAACAAGAATAATTATAATACAATACTATCAACATTGTGGGGAATACCCTAAAAACATAATCTTTACATAGGCATGTGGAGAGGAATTTAATAATATATATGTTTTATTTGGTCTTACTCTCAATGAGAGATGATGGATTTCCTCATGTTACTTATTTATTAGATTTAAGTATTATATATTACTTTTCATTTTATCGGTATCTGAATTTTTGATATTTCATCACACGTAGTAACTGAAGTATCAAGAGAAAGTTAGGTCAGTTAGACACTAAATATGGTAGTGTGTATTCATGCAATTAATTACCATCAGATTTGATTCAATTAATATAAGGAGTTCGTCCTACATGCATGTAGGATGAAAGTGATTGCAAATTTTGATTTGGCAGCACCATTAAGACAAAAATAGCGGTTAAATATTAATTCGATAAGAATTACATTTTGTTTCCTAATATAATAATAGTGACATAGTTTGCAATTAACTCATGCAATTTCCCTATGTTAATTTGCCACCAAATATCTAGATAAATTTAATTGACATGACAATTTATTCATAATAATTGTGAAGAATTAGAGTAACCACCAAACCAATTTCTTACTACCTTTTGTTTTAACATTTTTGTCGTATTATTATTATTAGACTTGTTCAAGATTTTATTTTCTTGTTATGTGGTGTGAACATAGGAAGCGAATGAGGGTTAAAGAAATGATCCTATAATTTGTCAAACTCTTCCAACACTGTGGATGAGTCATGGTCAAATTTACGCGTGGACTTAATGGGGGGTGCACGTTACCTTACCCTACACCATCGTGTATGTGGTCCTCTATCTTTTCCATATTCTTCATTTTTTTCATAAAAATCACATTTTTAAATAACAGTATATATTTTGATGAATTATAATTCCAATATAATTATGAATCGAACATCCTATTCTCAGATTCTTTCTTATCATGCTATATAGGACACAAAGTACTAAGAACAAACAAAGAATATGTTTTTGAATATGCAAATTAAGTTTATATCATTATCACAAGAATAATAGTCATGGATACTTGTTTCTATTTAGTATGTTATCTATGATCTCATATTTCAAGATATTTCAACATTGTGGATTCATGATCATTAGGGTTATATATTTTTGCATGTTTCGATCCTATTGCACGTAATATTACATCTCGTGTTCTAACACCAACGTCAATATATAGTGGTACATGAATAAATGGTGCCACGATGGTTCCCTTGCATGCAAATACACACACATAATGTATGTATCCAAAATGCGAAAAAGAGAAGGAGAAGTAAAAAAACATAATGACAAATAATTCCCAAATCTGAAAAACTTTATACTTTCTTTTCCCATTTCATTGAAGTTCAAATCCATATAGTTATGTGCAAATTGGTGTCCTCAACAATTATGGTAAGATGGAATGTTCAAAGAAAGAGTCATGATTTATGAGGACACAGTCTAAGCTCTTCTAAATGTTCGACGTCTATTCTACACTCAATGAATTCAACTAGGCCGGGGCCAGGATTGACCCCTTAGAATTCTCCGTTCATAAGCAGACATAAAATCGCCTGGTTAGCATCATCCTCCCACAGTTCCTATACTCACCAGTGAAGGAAGAAACTTGAATATTATTACCACCATATTCAGTTGTCAAAACCTATCTTCGTCCATTCGCCCATTGCCTGTTGTGATTTCCTGGCCTATGGTTTCCGGGCTTCATGTACTGATTCCTCTGACCCATACCCTGCTTTGGGAGATCATGAAGCTCTACCACTTGAATAGTTCTCTGCTTCTTAGCTGTAAACACGTACAATGATAATAATTAAGGTTTAGAAACATTAATTGATGACACATTAAGGTTTAAATGAAGGGTAAACCAACCGTTTTCAGCTTCTTGGTAGCGTTCTTGCAGTTTCCTCTTGGCAGCCTCCAAATTCATCGTAATGGAGGGCTCATTCTTACAATTCAGCTTCTGTGATGGGAAAAAATAAAATAAAAATTAAAGCTTTGAAATAATAATCAAAGCAGAAATGGATAGTTTAGGGTAGCTGAAATACACACCTCTTGTTGAGGAGGCATCGGTTTCTTCTGAATTGGCCGGTTAACAATTTTTGGCTGAACCTTAATCTCATTGTTAACCTTTGGTTTAAGGGATGGTTTTGATCTAACTGGTGGAGAGACACTACTGGGAGGCTTTGGTCTACCTGGTCCAGATTCATCAACATTAGCCCTATTTGGTTTAGGAGGGGATTGCTTCACAAATATAGCTTCTGGATTTCTCTGTCCTTCAGTTTTCCTGTCCTTTGGAGGAGCTCGTGAATCACGGGGATTTTCAACATTTGATTTACGAGTGTCTGTTTTCTCAAGATTCGGCCTTCTGCCACTATCTCGGTTCTTGTTGTGTTCCCCACTGTTCCAAGGATCTGAAACAACATTACCAATCAAAATTAGCCACTAGCATTCTCTTTAGCGGGAAATTCGAATAATGAACTGAACTTGCAAAAAAGCTAAAAAAAGAATGCAGCGTAGAGACGGCTAAGAAACTTACTTCCATCATCATCTATCCCGTCAAAGAACTTTGTGAATCGCAATTGGAGAACACAAGCAAAAGTAAGTCAGTAGTCAGTACACAAGAAAAGTATTTCCCACTGCAAATATTCTGACCAAAACAAGATAAGATCTGGCACCTGTGAGAGCTCCATTGAAGTGGGGGTAGCAAAGAAAACTCCCTCATCGAGTGGTGGAGATGGTAGTCCTTCCTCTTCTTCAACAGCAGATGTTTTCACCGATTCTGTTGCCATTTCTGCACAATTAAAATGTCAGTGATACATTACATCATGAATTGACGTGGAAACATTTTCAGGTTAAGGTACCTGCAATCGCTGCTGTAGCATTAAACCACACATCAACTATGACTTTCCAATCCCTGCATTACAAAAGCTCAAACTGTGAGAAGCAGGAATTTCTAGTTAAACGTATATCATAATAATCAAGACCGTTAACCCGTCTATTGGTAATGCACAGCTAAAGAAGTAAGGAAAACGTATCACACAATCTTATCCACTTCCAACTTACACTATTAAAGAGTAATAACATGGAGAGGTGAACCTTTTTGCTCAACCAAAATAATGTAACAAGTTTTTATTCAACAGATGATTTCATTGAACTATGGCCGTAGAATTTCCAGCATGACATAAAATGAACGACGTGACCAGAAACCCACGACTAACATATACACTTGTTAGTGTCATCAAATCCTTTTTTAGGCCAATAAAGATTATAGACCTAAAAGGAACACGAACATGAGCAACATAACAAGGTGACGACACGTAGAAGGCATTCGTAACTCAAATCAGTTTACACTAACTCAGCAACACAATAAACATGAAGCGAGTATAGAGAGTTCGTACTCTATCAATGTCCTGACAAGATTCCGAATCTCCTGTGATCCATGCTTACGTAAAGCCTTAACCGATTTTCCAATCTCTGTTTCCTGAAACAGAAACAAACAAGTTTAAGAACACCTAATCTTCAATGCAAAACAAGACAGAACAGCTACCGAAACAACACACAAGTATGATATACAAATCAAACCTTGAGAATCTCCACAGACAAAGGCATCAGCTGAAGCTTCCTCAAAGAATCAAACAACAGTGCATCAGACTGTCAAGGAAAAAAGAGTTAACAATCAAAACCAAAGAAGAGAAACACAAAACCAATGAAACATACAAACATATGAATTGAACAACAAAAAAGTGGAACCATTTCCACATCAAGATTAAAGAATGTCTCAATCCCAGAAAATCACAATCAATAAACAGGCAAAAAACCTCAAATTCAGCAACATAAACTAACCAATAAATCATACAAACAAATTGGATCCAATTCAAAAGCAATGAACAGAAAGCAAACCTCTTCTTCAAAGTTATCAATGATTTCTTTGATCCTCAACACCTCTGCATAGAACTGAGACTCCTCTTCAATCTCATCAGTCAACGCCTCAGCTTCTCCGAAACTGTAATTGCTCACATGATTCGTCTTCATCTCCGAAACTTGTCTATGATCATCATCGTAATCTCTGCTGCTGCTATTCACCTTGCTCTCTTTCGTGTCTTTACTCCCAGAAGCATCAATCTCGCTCTTCAACTTATCCTCACGTTGCTCCAAACCATCGCGATTGGGCAAAGCCAATTCAACTCGATCACACCCAAAACACTTGGTAACTTTGCACGTAAACAGCATCTCCGCTATTCGATCCCTCTTCAGTTTGAAATCATATGGACAATCGGAAGCAGCGACCATTATCGCATTCTCAATTATATCAAAAATGTCGGAATTTGCAGTCCGGAAATACTCCCTCCATCTATTTAGACTCGCAGAAGTGTCGGCCATGGTGAACAAATCAATCAAATTCACAAGGCCCTTTATTCAAATTAAATGGGTATTTCAATCAGTGCCCAGATCGAGAAATCGATCCTATTTTCATAGATAAGTATCAGAATTCGATGTTGATGATGCACCGCAAATCAAAACTCGAAGGGAAAACCTTAATGGAACAAACTCTGGTTATATTTTCGATTGAGAAGATATGGAAACAGCAAGTTTTTCAGATTGACAATGAAGAAGAGAATTGCGGACAGAGATTGAGTCCAACAAGATTCTCTAAATCATAGACTGAAATTCTTTTCAAAACCAATCTGTGGGCTGTTGAACAAGAAACCGACTAGACAAGCAGAAAGAAGTAATTATATAAACTGGATTTTATCCAAGAACTGAGATGGCATAAAATATAATGAATTCTGCAGAAAATCAAAGGAAGATTTCAGTGAAACATTACATTGACGGAATTTCAGAGAAATATTCGAAGTAATGAGAGATAATCTCTCTCAATATCCCTCACTGGATTTTCTCTCTCTCTAGAATACCATTCAGGATATTGGCAAGAAGAAGAGAGAGAAAATATGATTTGCAAGATTTTGGTAGGCTGATGAGATACAGAAAAAAAGGGGCAGGTGATCGGCACAAAGGAAACGGGTTCTGAGAAGGTTCAACCCCTTTGTCTGTTGCTAACATGAGCCGTTTTTGTATCAAAACCCCATGCCCAAGAGAGAGAAAGTGAGAGAGAGAGAGTCCGGATTTGTAGTTATCTTTATATATGGCCAAACAGTCTTGACATTTTTTACTCCAAAATTCTATAATTTGACTCTTTTTTTTTTTTTTTGGATCAAAGCTTTGATAAAAAAGAGAGTACAACTATAGGTGGGTAGTATTTTTCTTGTATAAAATACACTTGTCAAATTTTAGGTCCTCTTTGTATATGTTCAAGATGAAAAATTATCCGATCATGAAAATACTTGTTTGTGGGTTTAAATCATGTTATCTCACCTTTCGAAGTTGAAGATAAAATACTATGTTTCATCATCTAGTGACTCGTAATTTCATTTGTTTTACCACACGTGGCGTTCATGTGTATTCACGGATGATAGGTTGGATTTACGACAACCTTATACTACAATGCTGATTTTCCGTAACTTTCATTTGTTTTTAACGTGGACACGACAAAAAAAAAGTGAGAAGTAATGAAGATAAGACTAACGGTAAAATTAAATTTGTTAAAATAAGATCGTATCCTAGTAAAGATGTAGAGATACAACACAATAGATTATGCCACGACATATTATAAAAATAGTATTAACATTCGAAACAAAAAGGAGTTTGAATTTAATATGGCATCCACCACATAATAGATAATGAAACAAAATATCATTTAAAATAAGTTACTTTCAAATAACGTGTAATATATTAAATAACCATATTAAAAGAACAACATACAAGATATTTCACAAAATAAACTGTTTAATATTTTTTCTTAAATAATCTAAAATAATTAGGATTCAACCAAACCTCCTTTTTATGAATGATTTTAAAATATCCAGAAAAGTTAGTTGGATAAATATTTATAGTAGGAAGTATTAATGGAGCTAATTTATCATGTGGGATATTTTTATCAAACCAAGGATGCAAACAATCATTTTCTTTTTCGTAACTAAAGTTTACCTGAAAATTTGATGTAATTAATTAATTTTTTTTTAATGTTTTTTAATAATAGATATTAAAATTTCAAACTATTTTTTCTTTAAAAAAAAAGGAGGAATTGAGTTTGTTGCCTTGTTGGGATGGGTGGGGGGTGGGTAGCAAGTAGGAAGGCAGGGGGGGGGGGGGGGGTTGGGGGTTTCCGAAATTCACGTGTTATCCTGCGTTGAATGTGTGAGTGAGTGTTAAAGTGACGCGTCTGTTACGTACAGGCGGTTTTCGGGTCACCGTGGGCGCCATTACTATCTGTTTGAACTACCGCGGCGACCCGACTCCGCCCGCCAATTCCACTGGTGGTGGGACCCACCCTTAAGTGGTTCCAATCTTTATCTCCCTAGCTATTTAATATTTTTATTTTTGGCCTCTCTCATTATTCCTGTTAATTAATTTTCTCCATAAATATGTTACTCCTTTTTAATCCGGTTTGTTATTTAAGGTAGTTCACCCGTTTCAAAATTATTGTCATTTTAAAATTTTATAAATTTGGTGTGGTTTTAAATTTTTATATACATTTGTTTTGAGATCATCCCAATTTCTACGTATTTAGTTTGATTCTCTTTCTAATTTTGAATCCGAGTGTTTTTTAATTAATAATTAAGTTATGTTTTTCCAATTTATCTTTAAAATGACATTTATTTTGAAACAATGAGGTGTTGTTTTCAAAATTACAGCTGTCAACATTTTTTTAGGAAAAATAAATGAGTATTCATATCAATTGATAATAAATAAATCCTATTTTTACAGTGCAATATACGGTTAGTATGTTAATTTTTTTGGAGATAAATATTTGGTTAAATTAAAAATACTAATATACAAAATTATGAATTATTTATGAGTTATTACAGAAAAATGTGAATTATAATTCTTTTTAAAGAAAAAGTATAATAAGTATACACAGAAAGCTTTAATATATAGTTAATATGAATGAAACATTCCTATAGTTTGGTAGCCTTATTTTGCTATACATAAATTTTTCAATAATTATGATAGGGTAAGTGTTCGCAATTAGTTCTCATAATCCAACACGATCTTTAATTAAAGAAACAACAATAGTGTCAATACATGTTCTGATATATTATAATTATACTTTTAGTGTTTGTTTAAGCTGCAATCATAATGTATTCTATGACTTAAATGCAATTTAATTGTTTATAATACATATATTGTTGAAATAAAAAGCAAACAGAAGTTGGTAATTGATTTAATTTAAGCAATTATGAAATTGTTGTTATGAGGTACTAGGTCAGCTACAGGAAAATGGCATGGAACATGAATAGTAAGTTAAATATTAATTTATTTTAAAGAGTAAATGCTTTCGAATTTTATTTATCTTTATACAATAATCGAAATGGATATATTTTAAAATTCATTGAAATTAGAAAATAAAATTGAAGGACCACTTATGTTAATTCCAAGACTTGTTTGGTAGCGAAAACAATTAACCGCACACATTAAGTGTGATTGAAATAGTGGTGTTGGGTGATGATCGTGATATATAAAGCTGGAGATTTAATTATTACAAATTACAATAAAAATGGAATTAGTGATAGTAATAAAAATTAAAATTGGTAGCAGATAAAGACACGTTTGTTTTGAAGGAAAGAACAATAATTAATGTTAGTAGTGCGTGTCCGATAATTGATATATAATGTTATTATTTATGCAATAAAATGATACACATCTCATCCACATTCTATCTTCTTTCTCTCTCTTCTTCATTCTATCATTTATTTTTTCTTATTCATTATATACTACTATTAATTCTCATTAATATTACTTAATTTGTTTGCTAAATACTATTATATTTTTAGAATTTTGTACACAAATTTACAAAGACGATCTCTACTTTATTTAGTATTATTGTTACACAATTATTTTTAAACACCAAGTGCATGAGTCATGACCCATGCAATTCGGGTTATATGATCCGGGAGGTGATTTTCACTCCCAAAACGCGCTGGAACGCGCCCCCAAATCGCACTCAAACCCTAATTTAACTCCATGACCTTTTAGTTATTTAGTCTAACCTTTAAGTTATGCTCGCCTAACCTTTTCATTATATTTACATAACCTTTATGATATATTCGCATAACCTTTCTATCCTGATAGTTTAATATTTTACAGAGTAAGATAAATATATATTACCTTTTAAACCTTTATGTTATAATAATTTAATCTTAAATGAGAGAAGTAAATAAGGGCAGTTTTAATAGATTATGGATAAATGTTTCTTGAAATTCTATACATAATGTTGCTTAGTTGGGATTTCTTTTTTGATCAAAAATATTTATTTTGAAACGGATAACGTGAAATTTATAGTTGAAATAAAATTCTCTCCCTAGCTACAAAGTAAAAAAGAAAAGAATAGAATAATTAAGAGAATAAGTATCTCTATATTAATTTAAGATATATACTTGGGAATTGGAATATGAATTTATGCTTTTGTCTCAAGTTGTATTATTATATACGAAATAAATAAGACAGGAAAAACCCATCATTTATTGCACTCCAATATTTCAATTTACCAAATGCAGGTTTAAGAATTTTAAATTCAATTAGAATTGCAATGGTGCGATTGGTCCAATCCACCAACACCGTTGATATTGCACATAACATGAAATATAATAAAATAAATAAAGTTAAACATCAATTTAAGTATTTAAATAAGACAAACTATTACTATCAAAGGTTAGTTCACATAATTTGTACCATGCACCAAAAAGAACAAATAAAATCTTTTGTTATTTCCTTATTATATTAGATTGATGTGAATGTTTTACATATTCTTACACACACCCACCATAAATTAACTATCTTTTTGTTTTGTTTTGAAATAATCATAACTAAATTAATATCTTAATAATTATGGAATGATCCAAATGATGAGAAGGTAGATACATTCAACGTAAGAATTCAGCAACAGTTTTCACCTTCAATTTTTGAGAGCCACAAAAGTCAACCCTAAATAAAAATAATATCTTTTGCAGAGTGTATGTTGGTTTTGCTTCTTTTTCAAACTTGCTATGAAATTAACTAAATTGAGCAATATATTTTCGTTCTAACTCACTTGAATTATAAAAGAAGTTTTTGAAATTATGTATGAGTTTTGTTTTCGATTCAATTTAGCTTCAACTAGGTCGATCTGAGTATTTCTATTTTTTATATTTTAGGGTTACGATTATTTTGCTATTATATTAATCTCTTAGTTAATAAAATTGTGGTTTCTTTGTGGGAGAATATTATTAATGTTGGGAGAAATTCTTGTAGTCAAATTCAAGTTTTCCTGTGAGTGATAAATTAAAGAGATGAATTATTGATAAAATGGAGTGAAATTGCATGTGTTGGAAAATTGGTCAAAAAGTCCAAAGACATGGCAGCCCCATTTGCCTCTTAAAGCAAGTCTCTGTCTTTAATTTTAATATAACACAAGTATTCAACAAACAGCTTCAAATTCATTGAATTAAGTGAACCCAAAAGATCAAAGACAATCCAAGTATTTTAAATATAATAATTGTTGGAAATTGGCTTGGAAAAGTTGGTGTTGACCAATCTTTGACCAACTTGATTACATGGTGTTTCGTTTGTCAAAAATGAAATTAAGTTGAAAATTTAAAATTTACGTTTCAAGTAGATAAATTTAGAATATTTATTTTCTCAAATCCAATTTCGGATGAATGAGAAATTAATGCTTAAAGTTGACAACTTAAATTGAAGAGGTGTGAATGTGTGAAAGGGTGTGAGTTTGAATTGAATTGATGCAACCCAAAATAAAGGGATTAAAATTAAATTGTAATTTGTGGCATCGAATTATAATTTGATGACACTAGTTATAGACCTAATTAAATTGTGCATTATGGCACAATTGGATTTAATCCAATACAAGTTGACTTTGATTTAATGAGATCAAAGTTAAGAATCAATTTGAGAATTTGTCTCAAATTAAATATTGGACATCGTAAAAGTCGATGTCATTGACCAAAAGTGGTCAACAAAGGTGAAAGGTGAAATATGTTCTCGTGTGGGGGGGAGGGGGGGACATATACAAGTTTGAAGAAGTTCAAACTAAAACTTGATATGAAAATCAAGTTAAAAGTCAATTTTAAGAATTGTGAACGCATATATACTTTGTGGCATAGGGCTTATTCAAAGTTAGGCTACAAGTCCATAGAAAATCTTATTGGGTCTTCTATATAATTAGGTAGAGAAATCGGTTTGACTTGATGTCCATATAAATTGCTTTGAGTCCTATTAAGATGGATGTAAGTCCAATTGGCTAAATTGAGGACATAGACTGATCTTATAAAAAAATGTTGACCAATAAATTTTATGGACATGTCCCACAAAGTGTGGAAAGGAAAGACAAGAGATTGTCTTTATGGTCCTATTGTGTTGTGGACATAAACTTGTTTGGATCAAGTAATAATAGAAATAATTATGAATAACTTAGTAAGTTATGTCCAAACAATAGTGTATGGAATATCAATTTATAGATTGATTACTTCCAATAAGTGGCCTAGACACCTTAACATAAGAAATACAAAGTTATCACATAAATGTTCAAATGTGGGGGGACTAAGTCATCCCATAAAAATGTTCAAATATGGGGGTGTTCAACTAGTGGCCAAATGCAACCGATCTCTAGTGGAATAATTTCCAGATGTTATACGGGTCCGCGAATTAAAATATTGGAATGGAGATCAACTATGTTGCATGTCTAGGGGAATGAGATCAAAATCCACACATTAAAGAACTTTGATAGCGGCAACTCAACCATGATGAGTGGAGATCCCACAAACTTGGTTCAATGAGACAACTAAGTTATGGAATGTTCAGTTGAACACTTGGAACTCACTCAACTCATTCCTAGGGACAACCAAGTGCGAATAGATAAAATCCTGTTAACATGTGGTGAGGGTAAGCTTTTAAAGCTTTTAATGACGCCTATACCTAATAAGGTGGAGTATTACAGGTTACTCTCTGGATATAGTCCTAATGGGCAGTCACCTATGTAAGTGTGAGAATGACCACCTCAATGAAGCACTTATGAACCAAGATATGGTCCAGGGCCGAAATGGACACAACGTGAGAACAAAAAGATATTAGAACTACTATTGTGTAAATGTTATTGTCTTGGTTTACACAAAAAGCTGACCGGTTCAAGACATCGCGTTCACCGAGCAGCGAGTAAATCCGATAGCATCTTACTAAGGAAGGTTCAAAGCCGGAAGCTACCTATCCTGATGCAATAGCAGTTCGCTGGAACTTTCTAAAGTGTCTGCATTTGCATATGCATTAATTTCATTCATGTGGGGGATTGTTGGAAATTGGCTTGGAAAAGTTGGTGTTGACCAATCTTTGACCAATTTGATTACATGGTGTTTCGTTTGTCAAAAATGAAATTAAGTTGAAAATTTAAAATCTACGTTTCGAGTAGATAAATTTAGAGTATTTATTTTCTCAAATCCAATTTCGGATGAATGAGAAATTAATGCTTAAAGTTGACAACTTAAATTGAAGAGGTGTGAAGGTGTGAAAGGGTGTGAGTTTGAATTGAATTGATGCAACCCAAATTGAAGGGATGCAACCATTCCAATTAGACACACTGTTTCATAGAAAGAGATGTCTAATAATGAAAAGACTTCAATTCAAACGAATAGTTGTCTAATCATAAAAAGACATCATTTCATGACAATGTGTCTCATTATGAAAAGACATCAATTCAAACCAAACAGGTGTCTATTATGAAAAGATACAACACCTATTCAACTTCTATAAATAGGCCCCACATTCAATCATTTCATACACAACATTCATAACATTAGACTCCACTACAACTTGCATTCATAGCATTCTAGCAATTGTAGTATTATTTTCATCTTGTCGTAAAAAGTTCCAAATATCTCTTTTGTTCGCCGGAAAACTTTTGGATTCGTTGTGCTGCGATCCTTAAGTTAGTAAGTCGTTGTATCTTGGGGACGTGTGCCGCAGACCGTAAAACACTGAATACGGGGTAATTTCGTCTTACGGAGAAAGAGTCCAACTCTTGCCTCGACTTTACCTATTTGTTTTTCAAGTCATTTTCAAATACACCACATACAAATCCAACAATAGTGAGTAATAGTAGAGTTCATGGTCCAATCTACTCATTTTCATATAGCGTAAAACTATTATACTCATCATTATAATCTATTACCTCCATATACCCAAAATTATAACATATTATCCCCAAATACCCATATCCAAATATACATTTTGACTTTTCACAAACATCCAAATTTTCTCTAACTTCCAAAATCTATAAATTATCCAATTTTTCCTTTTCCACTCCAATTTCCTTTTCCCATCCATACTAATTTTAGATCATGTAGTATCAATTAATGGATCAATAAAAGACCCAACATGCTTCCGTAAAATTAATAAATCCTTTAGAATGCATACCTTTCTTTGACCAGAACAGCACCGAATGAGATGATTTGCAACACCACCAGCTGGAAAATCATTGCCCCTAGACCATTTTATGAACAATTCCTCACTGTTGAACTTCAACCAACAGGGAAGATGATCTACAAGTTATCCAGCTCCTTCAGCAACTGCCCAGCACAACCTTGGTTCGTTTCCTACACCAGGTGTACAAGGTGATCCTTCCAAGGGATGAATAGATTAAACGGAAAACACGTTGAAGCAAAAGACTCCTTTTATTAAGAACTTAAAAAATATTTATTACATCTGTAATCTCCTTTTGGGAGGAGAATACTAGATTAGCCTCTCATGGAGAAGACTATCACTTGTAAGTACATAAACTTAAAGATAAAAACACTCGAAATGTTACAAAGATTTTTATTCTAAAGAAAACTAAGGAAAATGTTCGATGTCCAAACTTATTTTGCTACTTCCAATCTATATATATTTTTCCAAGAATTTCCAATATATCCTATCCATATGATTTTTAGATCCATGGCATAAAATGGTATTAGAGTCCAGGTTTATTAAGAACTTGAAGTTATATTTATTATATTTATGTAATTAACAATTGGTGAGGAGAATTATTCAAGAAAAAATGGATTTGGATGAATGTCCAAGATGTATACATTACAGGAGATATCGTCAAATTTTGATGATGTATGAACAAGAGCACCAAGACAAGGTAACATATTGGAATAACCAATATGTTGAAAAGGAGCACGCAGGAGCTGATAGGGAAACCTTGAGGCAATGCGAACAACAAGCAACATATTATTTGGGTTTCCTTACGGTAAACCAGATGTTATATGTTGATTTAATAAATCATCAAGAAGCAGCTCATCAAAACCATGATGACTGAAGAGATTCCAGAATGGAAGGAGATTCTTCCAGACACCTCTAAAATTTCTGAAGATCTTCATGATCTTGCCGAATCCTTCGCTGGATTAGAAATTGTGGATCTAAAGATGAACGCAGGAGATAGATTCGCTTTGGTTACTCGTGATCAACATCAAAGACCACCAGTTGATCCCAACGTAGCACAAAGTTCAGGATCACATCATGTGGATGAACCAATGCCACACGTGGGAGATTTCACCACAAGAGGAGATCCCATTGTCACAGGAACTCGACCACGTTCCAAAAGGTTGAATCTTTACAATACGGCTTATGGAAAGTCTCAGCTAGACCCGATACATCCATATGGGTTGATGCTAAATCTGGATATCCCAGATTTCAAGAACCGTGAAGTCCTTATCGATGATTGGGCATCGACTATAAGGATTGCAGTAGAAACCCTCGATCTTACAAAGGAAGGATTCATCTTACTCCTCGAGATGAGTCTTGAAGGATCTGTAAAGATTGCATGAGACATGACAACACCAGAAATAAAAAAACAACGTTACAGCTGGTGAGTCATTGAAAGGAACTGTCGATAATATGACAAAATTATTCAAAATCCATTTTATCGGCATAGGCTATTTTGAGGGACTAGAAGAAGAAAAAGAAAAAAGATATAAACAGGCCCTCTACAGCCTCGAGTTGCATGATATTTGTCTTATTGACGATATATCAAGTTATTCACCGAATACTGATGGAAGTCCAAGGTGAAAGAGAAAGAGGCTTCACAACTATTCTTTGCGAAGATATCAAGTCCCTGTAAAGAAATGTTGATTAGAGAATATAAGAGTGCATATGACTTAGATACAGTGACCAGAAGAATGTCCTTCTTAAAGGCCAAATTATCTGAATGGTGTCATCAGACAACACTTTACAAGAATTATAAGAGACTGCGAGGAATCAATAAAATGACATTTTATGTCATGGATCTAAAAATTATATGGATAGAATATATTGGAAATTCTTGGAGAAATATATATATATATATATATATTTATTGGAAGTAGCAAAATAAGTTTGGGCATAACATTTTTCAATGATTACCAATGATTGCAAAAAGTGTGTTATAGAGTTATTTTAGTCTTTAGCCAAAAAATTGGGTATTTTGGGACAATAGTTTATATTTTTGGATAGATAGAGATAATAAGTTATATTGAGTGGTATTTTAGTTTAAAATTATATGAAATTGGGTATTTTGGGTGAATAACTCATAATAGTAATAGTAACAGTAACAGTAATAAAAGAAGAATATAGAAAACATTACATGGTGCATTATTCTTCGGTACTAATTTAGTCCTAACACAATTTTAAATTACATATTCAGCATTAATATGTATGGGTAGTTACTATATTTATTTTACAAGTAATTAGTAATTTTTTAAGATCACCATAAAAGGGCCTGCTGAATTGTGGGCCCTAATGGACCATGCTCTAGGGCCTAGACTTACTCGGATGATAGTGTTGGGTTGTCAATATTCAGATATGGGCCCATCAATTGTCAAAATCATGTTATGGACTTAACAATGATGGCCCAAGAGATCCATAAGACTTTGTTGAATGAAATAAAGATCAATCAAAGTGAGAAACTAAAATCAAACTTAAAAGAGAGATACGAAATCTAAAAATTAAAGATTCGATTTAATTGGTACGTTGAATATCAGACACTTCAGCAGTGGACACGTATAAACGCATCGATGGGTAGGCCTGCTATAGTCAGATATACTCCCTCCTATCTCTCTTCTTAATATTCTACTCCCTCCGTCCCGGCTTATTTTGCCTACTTTCCACTTTTGCGTGTCCTAACTTATTTTGCCAGCCCCAAAATGGCAAAAAAAAAAAAATTACCACCTTACCCCTTCATTTCATTCATTTTACAAAATTACCACTCAAATTATACCTCTAAATTTTGTTTATCTTTCTTAATCTATTTTAATTAATCCTAACACACATCTTAATTAATGATCCAATTAATCAAAAAACAAAACCCATTTACTCAATTCACTCTATGACTCTTCGTCTCTCTCACATATCTGGAACCTTCATCTCCATCTCTCTCTCTATCACATTTCTGGAACCTTCATCTCTATCTCTCTCGATCTGAAACCCTAATCTCACCTCGCCGTTCCCATTTCTGGAATCTTCATCTCCATCTCTCTCTCTCTCTATCACACTTCGTCTCCATCTCTCTCGCGTCGAAACCCTAATCTGTAGGGTGTGCCGTTCCCATTTCTGGAATCTTCATCTCCAGAAACCCTAATCTGTTCTTGCGCCGTTCCCATTTCTGATGACTTCATCTCCATCTCTCTCTCTATCACTCTTCGTCTCCATCTCTCTCGATCTGAAACCCTAATCTGTGGCTGCGCCGTTCCCACTTCTCGAATCTTCATCTCCATCTCTCTCTCTATCACTCTTCGTCTCCATCTCTCTCGATCTGAAACCCTAATGAACTCTTCGCCGAAACCCTAGATCTATGGCCGCCGAAACCCTCCCCTTGCCTTCTTCCTCCTAAATTTGTGGCCTCTGGAAAATCTGTCCCTTTCTTGTCCAAACTCCTCGTCGAAACCTTGTGCCGATTCTGTGTGTGCGGGGTTTAGGGGGTTTGATGGCAGCCCCGAGAAGGGAAGAGGGTTTCGAGCTGGGTCAAAGAAGGGAAGATGAGTTCCTGGGCGATTCGAGTTGGGACGAGGGTTTGATGTCCGAATCTGAGTCAATTACTGGGGGTTTCGTGGCCGATTCGGAGGAAAGCTTCGTGGCCGAAACTCCCCTTGAAGGAGATGGGGTTGCTCTCCCTCAAGGGATCGAGGTACCCTCCTTCTGCAGCCCATTTGATGTGGTTCCAGATTTGGTTGCTTTTAAAACTGAGTGTTTGGCTATTTGGGCACCCTCAGTTCGAAAGGTTAAAGTACTCTAAACCTCTTGTCTATTTGATTCATGCTTGCTGTTTCTGTGATGTCTCTGCATTTCTTGTTTATGATGAAATGTTTCTGCCTTTGCTGATGACTAAGAATGATAAGAATGGATGCTGCTTCAATTGTATGTGAATGTGTTGCTTATGATCATTCCTTTCTGTGATGAAGTGTCTACACTTCTGAGAATGGTTGAATGTATGCTCTGAATTTCTGATTTTGTATGCTCTGAATTTCTGTGATGCATTTATGTATGCTCTGAGAATGGTTGAATGTATACATTTATGTATGCTCTGAATTTCTGTGATGCTGATTTCTGAGTTTGCTGAAAGGCTGAGAATGATGAGAATGGATGCTGATTTCTGATTAATGTTATTGTGTTGTGCTGATTTCTGTGATGAAGTTTACACTTTTGAGAATGGTTGAATGTATGCTCTGAATTTCTGATTAATGCTTTAATGCTGATTTCTGAGTTTGCTGAAAGGCTGAGAATGATGAGAATGGATGCTGATTTCTGATTAATGTTATTGTGTTGTGCTGATTTCTGTGATGAAGTTTACACTTCTGAGAATGGTGAGAATGTATGCTGAACTTATGATGCTTGCTTTTATGATGATTTCTGATTATGTGATGACTGCTGGAGTCTGTCCAGTGTATTTGAAAGACTGCTGGAGTCTGTCCAGTTTATATGAATGACTTCTGATGATTCCTTGCCATTGACATTTTATGTGAATGCATGGTAGCTAGCTCAAAGCTGCCCAACAGTTATCTGTTGTCTCTGTGCAATAAAATGTTGTGGTGTTGCATGTTGTAGCTTGTCATGGTCTGTTTTAGGACTACCATGCATTGCTGCCATCTCACCTTTAATATGAAACAACCCAGTGATGAAATCTTTCTGAGGGACACTGCATTAAAACTGACATAAAATTAAACTGATTGAAATGTTTACAGTTTAAGCAAAAGGTACACTGCATGTGTTTACACTGTAAACAAAAAACCAGATTGTCAAAATGCATTCTAAGCCTACTTTACATGTACCCTAACTCTGTTAGAATACCCCCAATGTTGTAAGATTCAGTGGCTGCTTCATTTGCTAAGAGAAAGTCTATTGCTTGCCTTACTACTTGCTCTTCCACTTCAAGTGTCAATGGCAGTGAGCCATTTCTTTCTTGTGCTGCCTTTCCCATGTGAGGCAGCTTGTAATTGTTGCCTCCATTTACCTTTAAAATGTCTACCATGCATTGTTGTAGTGTTAGAAATATGTTGTTCAATTTTGGATGCTCTAGTTCTTCAAATGATTGAAGAACAGTAACAACCAAGTCATCAACTGTGTAGGATCTTGTTTCAATCTGCAAGGATTGAATAGCCCTGAAATACCCTAAGTCCAACACATTAGTGTCTGGTGAATTTGGTGGTTGACAAACTAACTGTATATCAAATCCATCTTGCATGGCAGCCATCCTGAAATCTGGGTCCATATTGCTTATATGAGGTCTTGCATTGTCTTGTTGGATGATGATTTTTTTACTTGCATTTGCTGGCCACTTGGCCTTAATTGCTGGGAGTATCTGTGTTATGCCATGTGATGAAACAACAACAGCAAACAATTCACCATAAACTGTGTTAGTAATGTCACCAAAGCAGCCCAATAGTTAATCAAAACCGTAGGGCAGTTTTTAGGAGACTTACATAACACATTAAGTGATGAAAAATTTGTGTGTTTTGAGTTACCTTTTCAAGAAGGCAGCTCTTAATCACTTCTTTGTTTATTGAGTCAATTGGTTTTGTAACCATTGCACCCCTTGGTCTGTTTGCTGATTTTCTGATGGCGGGAAGTTGTTGTGTGAATGGGAAAATTCCAATCTTCCCATCAAACAACAACTCCCCTTGTTCTGTGTATTGTGGCCTTGCCACAGCAGCCATAAACATGACTTTTGATATGAAACGTTTACTTTTGCAAGCCCTGTATGGATCATCCTCTTCACTTAACTTATAAGCCCTTTCACTTGTCCGTTGCATATAGAACCACTTCTCGTCTATATGAACTACGTTATGCATTGATTCAAAGCTGATTTTGTTGCTCATATGTTTGTGCAAGAAACATAGGCTGAATTTGATTCTGCTCAACTTATTTGAATCTGTCAATGCTGGTTTGATTGCATTTGTATGTGCCTTAAGTTTACCCGATTTGACCCACCTCCCCACTTCGGATTTACTGACTTGAAGCTCTGCTGCTAACCTCCTTATTGTGCCTCTTTTGGAGAAGGGAATTGCTTTAATGGCTTCCTCATCAAACTGTTTGAGTTGAGATGAAGTATGACGTGACCTTTCAGGAAAAGAAATCGGCTGCCCCTCTGAAATTTGCTTCCTTGCAGCTTGCCAAATGAGTCGGACGGTATGAACGGACACTCCAAATGATGCTGCGACTTCAGCAGTGATGCCATTATTCAAAACTCCGTCTTTGTTGTTTACGAGAAGCCGCTGAGCTATTAGAAGTCGTGCTGATGGAGTTATATTTGCACCTTTTCGGTTGTTAGTCATTTTGCTGAAATCTGTAATTTTGTGTTGTTTTGGGTTGTTGGTTGTTGTAGTTTTTGCATTGAATGCATATGATCTTGTATTTATAGTCTGGTAGGATTTGAATTTGCTTTTGATTTGGTGGGAAATTTGAATCTGTGTAAAGAAAATGTTATGAAAATTTTCAGATTTGGTGGGAATAAAAGCTGCGCAGCTTTTTTGCTTCTCTCAGTTTTTTTTTTTTAATTTTCTCTGCTTTTTTTAGTTTACAATTAAGCTCTTAATCAACTTCTTAATTAAAATGCAAAAAGGTATCAACTTCTCTCTCCAATCAACAGTCAACTGTATTTTCTTAGGAATCGTGCCGGTCAAACTAGGCAAAATAAGCCGGGACGGAGGGAGTATATGTTAAAAACACCGTCAAAATGAATTGTTGTAAATGCTTTCAGGGACCTAATTTTATTTTTGATGTGTTGTCATTTATTTCACTGGATGTAATTTTTTTAGACGAACTTTGATATATTTTACTGTTGAATGTCAAAAGCTTCTCAAACTCATCATATGCAATTATAGGTTATATTCACTTTGAATTTCTTTCTATTTATAATATCCAGGTTCTATTCACTCTCAGTTTCTTTCTATTTATAAAGTTCAATCATAGGCTTTACTCACTCTCAATCTCTTCTTTTGATATTCTTTATTGTTAAGTGTTCAAAAACCTTCTCAAACCCATCCATTTTTAATATTACATGTTAGGTTCTACTCAATGTATAGTTCAACTAGAAGCCTCACTTCAATTCAATTTGAAGATAGTAGAAAAACATGGGATTTTACAATGTATAGTAAACAATTGGAGAAGCAAAAAAAAACCATTCTACTTCTCAAGTGTACTGTATTGCAACATCACAATTGAATCAACTATTGATTAAAACAAAGCACCAATCTTGACTTCAAATCATTTCCGTCCTCCTAGTAATATGCTGGCCATCTCTTTACACCCTGCATTTAAATGTGAATTACAGACGCAATCAAGGTGTGATGAATAATGTTGTTAATGTAAACAATAATAGATAGTATACTACGAAAAAGATCAGACACCAACTGAGCAGCAACACGCATCACTATTTCCGTCAAAATTGTGAGCTCTTGAATTTAGCAATCTCACCATTGCATATAAGAGAAAACCAATCACCAATTCCCGTAACATTTTGAATCAACAAACACTATAAGTCTATATACATACAGATGAATGTTCCCCAATAATAACATAGCATTGTGTTTCTTCAAAGATGAAAAACAGTTTACAATGTATAGTAGCCTAAAGATGTGAGAGTTCATGAAGATTTCAGCCAATGAGTTCTTAAATTTTATGAATTTCAGGCAAATTAAATAGTCTAGGAGATTTCCTCGAATCATAGAACATTCTCACATGCTATGCCTTACCAGAATAGAACTCCATAGTGATGAGAGTACTAATTTGAGCCTGGCCAAGCTCCTATTACTACAACTTCGAAATTCTACATTTACGAAAGAAGATTGATGTATCTCGACTAAATCAAAGATGTACTAAAGCTGCAGGCTGCAAGTTAATAAAATGGTTCATGTATCTCAGAATCAATATAACTCTGGTTGCTTCACTTCTTATGCTCAAGAACTCGTTCTTTTATTCATTCCCTGCCTCTAACAAATTAACTTCAAGAATCTAAACAATTATAGAAGCGCGACTACACTAAAATAGAACACCATGACTTCAACGAAGAGCATAAATGTTGTACTCCTAAACTATCAAATGTGATTATTATCATCATAACAAATTAAACTAGCTATTGATGAATACCAATATGAATTCGTTGTTACCCGGTTAAGGAGGCAATGCAGCTGGTTCTTTTGAAGAAGGAGGAGGTGGTGCTGATTCTCTGCGAAGCTCCTTAACCACAGCCGCCAACGATTCTGGATTGATACCCATTTCACAAAGCGCCATGAGAATCGAAAGCGTATGACGGTCCAAGCCCGTTTCAAGAATGTTTGACATGTGAAACACCAAATCCAGAGAATCTCGAGCAGTTCTTGCAGCCTCTGGATCCATGCCCTGGAAAAAGGAACTTTTTGAAGCATTTAAGAATGAATCAAAATTCAAAATTTCTTGTCAAATAAACAAAAAACAATATCTTTTTGTAGTGTGATTTCCCGTTCGGTAAAAACGACGCACAATACAACAAAAGGGGACTATAATCAATTCTAGAATTTTGGGTTTGTCATTTCACAGAACTGAATTGAGGTAATTAACAATTGAAAGATCTCAGTTCATAATTTCTCAGCATTTTCACCAATAATAGGGATTCAGAGAACTCTTACGTAACCGCGACAAATTAATAGCTTCATAACCACATAAGATGAAATACGAAAAGACATTCATCGATACCTTCGAATTTGCAAAAAGAGGAGTCTTAATCGATCTTGTGGAATCAGTGAAATCTGGAGTTAATCGACAACAATCTTCTATTCTAGATGCATAGATGGCCGGAGTCAGACTGCCGGCGGTGGCCGGCGGATTAAGTGAACGGTGAGTGTGGGTGGCGGACCTGGCGGTGGTGCTCTGAAGAGGCAAATACTGAAGATTGAATAAAAACTTTATTTTTGAATAAAAAAAAATAAAAAAACAATCCAATATGCTTTTAGCCTTTTAGCTCTTCTTTTTCTTTTTTTAATCCACAAGTCTATTGGGCCGAGTCCAGATTTTAATTTGGGCCAAGTAACTAAGAGCCCATCATTTGTTGGGCTAACAACTGGACATGTGGTGGAATGGGCCAATGAGGGTTCAAAACTGTATGGAAGATATTAATGGGACACGAGTGTTGTAAAATTTAGGGCCAAACTATAGACACCCACGTACTAAACACATTCCACTAAAATAATAAAAAATATAAACATGTACATAAACACCAATATATCCTTATTATTTATTAATCATTTTAATAAAAATAATATAAATATAAACAACACATTTCATACACATACAAACTCTATAACTATTATACACACCCCATATTACACTCATCTTTCACTTCGCCACACTAAAAAATTCATACTCCATTAACACACCTTCAAAAAAAATCTTTGTAAACTCACACACTTAGTCAAAATTATCGGAAAAGGAAGAAAGAACTCGAGATATGGAGTGTGGAAGTTGTAAATTTTCTCATTACTGATTCATTTTCTTGTAAAAATAGTTGAAAATCACAAAATCGTGACAAATGTTCAGCCAATACAGACCGAACGTATTGAAGAGTGTTTGGCCAGTATTAGCCAAACGTATTGAAGAATGTTCGACATATCGCCGAACACTGTGAAGAGCGTTCGACCTACAACCGAACACTGTGAAGAGCGTTCGGCCTATTGCCGAACACTGTGAGGGGCGTTCGGCCTATTGCCGAACACTGTGAGGGGCGTTCGGCGAACCGGGGCTGAACATAACCTGGTTCGCAAACTCGAGCATGATGCAATTTTCAACAAATTTTCAACTTCTTAGCCCATAAAATTCACAAACCAACGAGCTAAACATGGTTTATATGCAATTTTCATATAATTTCACTCACATTGTGACATATTAAGTATATGAAAAATGTTTTTAAAAAAATTCAACTACACTTGGAGCTTCATGTTGTTCATTAGGATCCATAGTAAGTTTAGATTGTGATTGATCGAACTCATCAAACCTTGTTCGATCCTACACCGTACAAACTAAAGAAATTGGATGATAGAAGCTTGAGCCTTGGTAGGGATGATGAATTGGGGGAAGAAACTAGGGTTTCTCAATTGATGTTGGAGAGGGAAGGATGTTGGGGATGTGATAAATAATTAAATTGTTTGTATTGTTATTTTATTTGGTAAAGGGTATAATTGTAATGTTGTGGGGTGTGTATAGTTTGACCAAAAAAATTTATTGAGTAGGTCTTGTGTGAGATCGTCTCACGGATCTTTTTTTTGTTAAATGAGTTAATCCATAACCCACGCTTAGTAACTCATTTGAAATTTCGTGTATATAAGTTCGATTCATGGAAAGTAAGGATCCGTCTCACAGAAATTATCCATGTGACCGTCTCACATAAGTTTTTGTGAAATTTAGTTATGATAGCATCAAATTGTGGTACAATGTGTAAACTAACCAATAACAATAGAAATAGTAAAATTAAATTTACTAATAAAAAAAACCAATTTACAAATATATGTCAGTCTATACATTCGTTTCTACTCAAAGTAAATCATATAGATCCATTATCATAAAGGGAACTATCATAAATTTCTCTATGTCACATGGGTGCATTAGTTGCCAAAAAAACCATAAACCCTTTTAACAAAGATCTAAATCTTATGACGTATGCGTGACAGTTTTGTTAAGTCATTCTCCAACATTCATTTTGTTTCACAATCAATCATTTTTACTACATCGGTATTTCAGAAATCAAAGAAAAGTAGCCAAAAAATTGCATAAAATTGATTAGGATGTTTCTAATGAGTAGTACATTCATCTAGAATACTACACGACCCACATGAAAAGTATATGCATATTTGCTCAATTAAAAAGATACCAAGGAAAATACATAAAATTCTTTTATTTTAGATCACATATATATAAGTATAACCCAACATAATTAAGGATAATATATCTGATCATTTTAATTCGTTTTACAATGTCCATTGCATCTTAACTCATTTCATGACTCGCAACATAAAATAAAGGATGTACTACTATAAACCCCTCTTAATTTCCCCACTAATATGAGCTAACATATGAACATAATACATATGTTATCGATATATTTATATTTAACTTATATTGTGTGTAATGATATTGATAATGTGATCATTATTTACCATATACTAACATATATACTTACTCCTAATCTATATTACTTTTTTGTTTTTTTTTTTGAAATCAAGATAGACTGTCCATTTTTTTCTATATAACTTGACGCAAACAACATGAATTTAACTATATAAATAAAATACTTTAAACAATAAATATTAATAGTAGTAATGATCATAATATTGACTGTTGATTTATTGGTAATAGTTGTAATTAGATCAACAAAGGTGACTTTTTGAAAGATATATAATACTTTTTAATTGGCTCATTACTATGCATGATCCACATAAAAAATATTAAGCAGATCACTTAATTATTTACTACATATGTTCCAGAAAATTCATCTTATTTGCATATATAACAAGAAATCTATTCAATTGATACTCTTTATATTTTGTTATTTAACATTAGTAATTGTATATGACAGATATTAAATAAATTTAAATAAAAGTATATATGGAAGGTAGAATTTAATACACTCTCAACAAAATTAAATCGATTATATTATTAGGAAGCATAAAAAGGAAAGTTTTATATGGAAAGTTAGACTAAATAATAATAAAAAGAAGATAATGTATAGGGAGTTTCAAACCTAAAAAAAGGAGATGTGAAGAAAGTTGAAAACAGCTGCACAACACACCTTTCTCTACTAATCCTCAATATAGAACCCATTAATAACCAGACAAAAAAGTGCTTTATTTTGATTTTTATCATTCATTCAAAATTGCTTCACTTAATTAATTAAATCACTTGAATTTAGATTATAAATACACTAGATTCTTGGACACATATATTCATTCACCAGCACCCTCCCCCTCTCTCTCCTCTCTCTCTCTCTCTCTCTCTCTCACACACACAAAGCCATGGCATCTCAGCCATGGGTAATAATCTGCACATTACTGATTTATGTAACAGTAGTGAAATCCCAGTACGAAGAAGACAGAATTAGAGGTTTGCCAGGTCAGCCAAAGGTGAATTTCCAGCAATATTCAGGCTACATTACCGTTGATGAAAAGCAAAAAAGATCCTATTTTTACTTTTTTGTCGAAGCTGAATCCGAGCCTGATTCCAAGCCTCTTGTTCTTTGGTTGAATGGAGGTATCTTCTTCAACCCCAGATTCTTTTCACCATTTAATTTCTTTTTTTGGAAAATTAATTGTCAAAAATTTCTCATCAGGGCCTGGTTGTTCTTCCATCGGAGCTGGGGCTTTCAGTGAGCATGGCCCCTTTAAACCAAAAGGAAATATTTTGATAAAAAATAATTACAGCTGGAATAAAGGTCTGATCTGAATTCTGATACAGTTATTATTTTGTTTTTTTTTTTTTTCCTTTTTTGACCATTTTCATTAATTATGCTATTTTAATATGTGTTTAATTTTTAACAGCTGCAAACGTGTTGTACTTGGAATCACCTGCTGGAGTTGGGTTTTCTTTTTCTGCCAATAAATCTTTCTATCAATCTGTGAATGATAAAATGACAGGTTTGAATTTATAGGTTATTACTTTACTTTGATGGGACTCTTTTTTTGGGAATTGAATGCAATAGAATCTATCTGATCAGTGTGTTCATTTGACATACTTTTGGTTTTTGTTTCTCTGTTGCTTAGCTAGAGACAACCTTGATTTCCTCAAAAATTGGTTGGAGAAATTCCCACATTTCAAGAATAGGGATTTTTACATTAGTGGAGAAAGTTATGGTGGTATGTATTTGTGTTTTTTTCTATTAGCATAATCCTATGTAGTATTCTAAGCCAATCTTGGTTGTTTAAACAGGGCATTATGTGCCACAACTAGCTAATCTCATTGTTCAATCTAAGGCAAAGATCAATCTCAAAGGAATTGCAGTGAGTAAACAAGATTGAATTCACCTCACATTTTGATCAAATGATATGTTGATTTGATAGCTCTTTTCTGAATGCTTGATTGTGTGGTGAAACCAGATTGGAAATCCTCTTCTTGAGTTCAACACAGACTTCAACTCGAGGGCCGAGTTTCTATGGTCTCATGGGCTGATATCGGATGCCACGTATCATGAATTCACACATGTATGCAACTTCTCTCAAGTGAGAAGGCAAGCTGAGGCAGGAGCCTTAACACCCGTCTGCTATCGTGTGATGAAGCTCGTTTCATCGGAGATTGGCAAGTTTATTGATTCGTACGATGTGACTCTCGATGTTTGTTTGTCATCTGTTGAGCTCCAGTCTGAAGTTCTAAATCAATTGGTGAGCCTTCTCTGTTTCTGACATGGATGATTATGTAGTAACCACATTGATGTAACAGACATTTTCTTGTTCGATTTCAGAACAGTGAAACTAAAATAGATGTATGTGTTGAGGACGAAACAACTGTGTACTTGAACAGAAAAGACGTGCAGAAGGCGTTCCATGCTCGCCTCGTTGGAGTCAAGATGTGGAGCATTTGCAGCGAGTAATGTCATCCTCACCTTATTAGATACCATATGGTTAATTGCAATGACCCTCTGAATTATGCAGCATTTTGCACTTTAATGTACAAACTTTTTCTCATCGCAGTGTGTTACATTATGAGATGCAAGATCTTGAAATACCGACCATCGGCCTTCTGGGCACGCTCGTTAAAACAGGCATTCGAGTATTAGTATACAGGTGAGTGAGTTCTCACAGTGAAAAGAACACTCTTCAAACAAATAATGACTTATAACTTGTTAAAAACTCTGTAATAGCGGTGATCAGGATTCCGTGCTACCGTTTATTGGAACTCGGACACTGGTTAATGGTCTAGCAAAAGACATGGGATTGAACACAACTGTGTCATACAGTGCTTGGTTTGAAGGGGGACAGGTTAGAAACTCAAACTTGTTTGTTAAAATCTATGTTATAAAGCATGGTTCAATGAGTCTATGTTTTGTTTTGCAGGTTGGAGGATGGACACAATCCTATGGTGACTATCTATCGTTTGCAACGATACGAGGAGCTTCACATGAAGCCCCGTTTTCTAAACCAGAGAGGTCCCTCGTGCTCTTCAGTTCGTTCGTTGGAGGGAAGCCACTCCCTCGAGCTGATCATGGCATCACAAAAGCCGGAAGAAATTCGATTCGTTCCATGATTAGGCTCATGTAAACGAGTGATGGAAGTGATTAGTTGAGTTGGCTGTTAATTGGTTTGGGTAGACAAGAATTTTATCATGAGATGAGTTTTTGGATTTTGTCTACTTGAATCAATATGCTATTCTATGATAATATCCAGACATAAGGAACTGTTTCTGTTTTGTAAAGTCACACCCACTTCACTAAAACCATTACAAAAGGTTTCACGTTAAAGAGAGGAAAAATTGGAGAGAATTTTTTTGCTGATTAAAATTTCTCTATACCTAATTTTTTGGAGAGGAATTGGATGAACTCTTCACTTTCTTGATACAAAAACAATATCATGTTCGACCTGATCATCAGCACTCAAAGATTCAAATTCTTTAAAACAATGTTCAGCTTGATTATTATAACTAACTATAGATGGAGATAAATCTGTATTTATTCATGGAGTTAGTCTCTGTACAACTGGTGCACATGCAATTCGGGTCGGGTTCGGGTCGACCCGGATCCGAGCACTTTTTATTTTTATTTTTATTTTTTTTAATTTTATTTTTTCATTTCAGACTGTTACTTTTATGTTGTATGAGTGTGACCTTTATGTCATGTAAGTGTGACGTTTATGTATAAATGTAATGACCTTTATATACTATAACTTAGAAAAAAAGGAAGAATTTTACACTTTGAAGGTCATAGTATTTGTACATAAAGGTCACAACAATACAACATAAAGGTCTCAATCTGAAGCGAAAAAACCTGAAAATCTTCATTTTTTCTAAGTTACTGAACATAATGGTCATAACATTTATATATAAAGGTCACACTTATATAACATAAAAGTCATATCCTTACAACATAAAGGTAACAGATTGAAGCGAAAAAAAATCCAGGTGACTCAGGTGCGCGGATCCGGATCGGGTCGCCCCAGTTGCACCAATCCAGATCCGTGCACAAGAGCATTTGTGTTATTCATGAGGCGTGTATGCAATCCATTAACCCCTATATAAATAATTAAAACTAAAAAATAAATGAATAAATTTAGTTGGGATATAAATTTTTTGTCGAATAATTGAGGCCGGCCCACCATAATTTACAACAATATTGCTAGGCCCAATGGTATGGGCCGAGTTAAACATATCCGTGACTTCATCGAATATATGTACAATACAATTTTTGTAACCCTAATATTATCGATAATTATGATTAATTAATATTTAAAAATGATTTATAGAAACAAAAAATGAAATGATATTATTATCCAGATAGATAGATATGGAGATGAAATAATTAATACTCCTGATCCACGTAGAAGTAGGAGTTTATAAATAATAGTGAAGAAATTAACATTATATTAACCTATACACACATTTCTTGAAATTAATTCCAAGAAACTCTACACACAACATTGCAGTGTCTTTACGTGCAGTACTTTTCTAGTGTGTTCATCATCATCATCATCTCATCCATGGAGGTCAAGAAATCATCAAAGGGTTTGTATGATGATCCATTAGACGTAGAAGATCTATTAATGTGTTCAGAAATATCAGATGATCAAGATCCTAATAATTTCAAAACGTTAGATGATTTTATGGCAAAGTTGCCTGATTTTGATGATAATGGCCGGTTGGTAGAAGTGGAAGATTATAATTGGACGATGGCTCTTCCTCCTGGTATGAAGTTCCGGCCCACCGATGAAGAACTGATCAACAAATATCTCAAAGTGGAGTCCATTAATGGCTACATTCCAAGAGGAATCATATCCACTGTTGATATCTATGACTACGAACCAGATCAACTACCAGGTAACTTTCCATTCTTTCTACTCTCTGCATGCCTCTTCAGTACTTTATTTCAGTTTAGGGTTTTGATAATTAACCTAATTCCATGCATGCAAATTTGTGTTAATAATTATTCTCAATTTCAGCTGGTTTGAATTTTGAGTTAATTAATTCCATGCTATTTTGAGTTAATATATAGTTTTGGGAGATTTTGGGTTATTTGTTTCTGTTCTTCGTTCATGAATTAATTTGAATCTTGAGATTCCATGCAGATCATGTTGAGTTGACAATTAATTTTGGGAAGATTTAGGGTTATCATGGATTATGTTCATTTCATATTATAAATTGATTTGAATGTTGAAATTTCATGCAATTTTGAGTTGATTGATTATGAGAAATTTTAGGGTTAATATTGGGTTATGTTCGGTTAATTTTATGAATGAATTTGAATTTAGTATTTCAATGAATTTCAGGCAAATTTGAGTTCATTAATAATCTTGGTAGGATTTTGAGTTAATTGTGTTCGGCTCATTTTATTTTAGGAATTAATTAGTTTGAATTAATCGTTTCAGTGAAATTCCATACAAATTTGAGTTTATAATTTTTGCAAGGAATGAATTTTAGGCAATGCTTATTCTGGGTAACGATTATCTTGTATTTTGCAGATTTAGCAGTTGACCACGGAGATGGGAAATACTACTTTTTTACCCATGTGAAGAAGCTAGGAAAATCTAAATTCGAACGAGTTATTAAACCCAAATCTGGCTTTTGGAAGGCTACGCAGGCACCGAAGCCGATTAGGGATGGACAGGGAACTCAAATTGGATCGAAGCTGTCATTGACCTATTATAACAAGAAGATCAAAACATCATGGTTGATGTCCGAATACAGGTTGCAATCCATTTTTGAGGTATGATATTAATTTTCTCATATTTTTCTATCATAATTAATTTTTTCCGACTATTTTAACTAATATTTGTATTTTTTCCCCTTATTGAAGCATTCATCCGGTCAGGACCAGGAGTTGGTTTTGAGTGTTATCTACCATTCGCGAAGAAAGTACGATGATGAACACCCATAAATACTGTAGATTAATAATTTGTGCAACTTAGCACCGTGGATGTAGGCCAAGTGATTCCAGGCCGAAGGCCAAGTGATTCCAGGCCGAACCACGTTAAAAGTTTTGGTGTTCTTTACATTTTTTCATACTTTCTTGATTGATATTTGTTGCTGCGAGATAGTGTGTGTTTCTCTAAGTTGCGTGGAGTTGTTGGCTGATGGGATTCGACTCTAAACCTTACAGTACCTTATTAGATTTGTCCCCAATTAACATTATTAAAGAAACATTACAAATTGTCTATTTACTTCATCTTTTACATCTATAATATTTAAAATAGTATACTAAGACCATCTCCAACCATTTTACTCAAATCCAAACTCAAATCTTAATTTTGCCACCAAATTTGTCACTATCTCCAACCCTTTAAACTCAAATTGGAATATTCTCTTACAATATTCTTAAATTTTATTTTTCAAATTTTATTTAATATCAAATATTTATTTATTTTAGTTCATAAAAAAATTAACTTAATTGGTTTCAATTATAAAAAAAAATATTTATGAACTATAAATCTTATTAAAATACCAAAAATATATTATAAAATTCATCACAAATACATATTAATATAGTAAAGAAAATAATCTAGTCATACACCACAATGTAAATAAATAACATAATGACACAAATTATAACTAACATTCCGAATTAGACCATTTTTCCCAAAGATGTTCGATCAATGCATTTCGAAGTTTGTAATGAGCCTCTGCATCTCTAATTTTTCTATGCATGCCGATGAATAAAATCTTGAAATGTAGGATGTTCACCTTTTTCATTAGGCTACTACCGCAAGTGTGCGGTGTAGATTGCAGAACACGGTAAGCAAGGTCGATCCCACAGAGACTATTATCTAGGAATAATCGATTACCCAAATTCAACCTCTAATTTTATATAGGCTATCAGATATCAAAGATGTCAAATAAACTATACTAAAACAAAAACAAATAAATACAAGGAGAAAAACAAATATAACTGAGACAGGTTCTAGAACATGCTTTCATCTAATTCTCATCACGATATCACTTGACCAATTCAATTCAATGATTAACTATCCTATATGAGCAATCACAAATATCAAATTAAAAGCTCTCTCGAGTCAATTTAATCGGTTGATATTATGCTATCAGAGGTATCTCTATTCGATCTGATATAACACAATAACTCCCAAAAGCACCTAGGATTGAAAATCTCATCACATATGTCATTCATCTCTCGATCTCATACTGCATATATGTCATGTGTTTACTCTTCCGTAATTAAATCTCCTCTCTCGAATTTTGACTTAATTACTCAAACATGCTCAATTAGTGGCCACATAATCAAACAAGCAATCAAACCATAAACACATCAATAGGATAAATAATCAAGAAATTGAATTGAAATCAAAGATCCATCAGATTCGAATCAGACTACTAACAAGCCGTAGAAACCCATGGAAAACTAACCAGACATGAATATCAACAAACTCATAGACAAGATTGAAAATATCATATCAAACTAAAATAATCCAACAATAAAGGAAAGATAAAGAAAAACTCTATATGAACGATGATCTCTTGATTCTTCGATCTTTGAAGTCTTCTTCTCCTCTCTGGATGCTCTCAAAATATGTGTTTCTCTCTATGAATGTTATTCCTACCCTAATGATTGTCCTCCTATCACTCATGCTCCTTTTTGGGACGAATTTGGGTATATATAGCATCTTGGAGGTCTCCTAGATGGTTTAGAAGTGTGAGATACGTCAAAAATCGAGTTTGGGATCGAATAGGAGTCTCTCGGGCATGACCTGTGCCCCAGGACACGGTCACCCGTGCGCCAGTGCTAGTGTTTCTGTGCAGTGGGACACGACCGTGTCCCAAGACACGGTCGTGCGCTGGTGTACAGTTCCGAATTTGACTTTGATGTCTTCATAAAAGTTGTAGGCCTTGAAGTTAGCTTTCAAATGCCACAAATTTCACCTCAATATCAGTCTTCTAGAAAAAGTTATGATCAAAATACTAAAGCCCTGTCACGACGAAGAATCGAATGCAAAACTTCCGTTTTTCCTTAATATTCTGCTTTCTTCGAGAATAAATTGGGAAAAGTGTTCAACATCAAAGTTGTAGATCTCTTCCTTAGCTTTCCAAAAAAATTAAGATCTTCCAATTCGGACTTCGAAATCGTGAGATATGTCATTTCTTCGACAACTGCGCATGTGAGCTGAAACTTACGATTTTTGCACTAAAAACACAAAACTAAACACAAAACCATCAAATGCAACTAATAAATCAAAAGTATCTAAATCACTATAGAAACGTACATAAACATGCTCAAATGAACACATAAACATACGTAAAAATATAGTAAAAACGACACTTATCATAGGATTTTTGTGATCTATCATTTCTACCTCTGGAGTTGTCACATCTCTCGTTTCTACAATCGAAGCACTGAGATCCCGTTCATCCTCGATTATCATATTATGCATTATAATGCATGCAACCATTATGTCTTGCAAATCATTTGTCTTCCAAAACCGAGCAGGATTTGCTACAATTGCAAATCGACTCTGAAGAACTCCAAATGCACGTTCCACATCTTTTCTACAAGCTTCTTGCATGGTTGCAAAATATCTTTTCTTCGGACCATGTGCATGGATCACGAATAGTCTGAACGAGAGTCGACCATTTGGGGTATATCCCATCTGCTAGATAATAACCCATGTTGTATTCTTCTCCTTGGATAACATAATGCGCAGGAGGAGCAATACCTCTAGTAAGATCTGAAAAAAGATTAGACCTCTCCAACACATTGATATCATTATTGGATCCCGGCATACCAAAATATGCATGTCATATCCAAAGATCGTAATCCGCAACAGCTTCAAGAATGATGGTTGGAGAACCACTACGACCTGCATATTGCCCAGCCCACGCTGTAGGACAATTTTTCCACGCCCAATGCATACAATCAAGGCTGCCTAGCATTCCGAGAAACCCACGTTGCTCACCTATAAGAAGTGTTTTTACTAATATGTGGAGTTTAATTGCATTTCATTTATGTTTTTATTGTAGTAAATCTAGCATGATGTGTTTTATTAGTTTAAATTTAACATGTTGTAATGCTTATGTGTTTTAGTAAATTTCATTGTAATTTTCGTTAAACATTGTATGATATCTTATCGTATTTCTATTAATTATAACTCATGTTTATATTTATTAAATTATATAATCTACAATATAATGCAATACTTATAGATATATAAATTATATAATGTATCAAATATCAAATATCAAGTATATAAAATTAATACATAAAATATAATAGATCAAAAAACAAATTGTAAATAAATAAAATAAATGAAAAAGAAAAAAAAAATTGAGTAGTGAACTAAGTGCAAATTTATCACTTACTGTTCAAATACTCAAATTAGAGTCATGATTTGAGTTGCCATTGGAGTAACAATTTTACACAATTTGAGTTTGAGTAGCACTTTGAGTTAAACATTGGAAATGGTCTTAATTATATTTTGAAATTAATGTTTCACACCTATCTCTCAAAATTAAAATAATTTAGTACACAAACGACTGATTGTCAATTAATTTAATTAAAAATACAAATTTTACATCCAAATGTTACATAAAATTGATATTCTATGAATTCCGGGCTTCGGGCCCTAAAATCCCATTCACTATGGAAGTGGCGATCAAAACTCCGACGACCTCAGCTCCGACGACTGCCCCGGCCTGGGCCAGCCCGCCGAAGGTCACCGCCGTCGCGATCTCTTCCTCCGCCGCCTCCACCCCCTGCTCAGCCGCCACGATTCCCTTCTCAGCCGCCGCGATTCCCTTGTCCGCCGCCTCGAACCCTTCCTTGACAATGAGCTCTGCCTCCTGCTCCGCCTTGCGCAGCCCCTTCCGCAACCCGAAGAGCGGTATGTCCTGCGCTCTCGACGGCATCTCCGCCGCCTTCCATGCCGTCGTCGCCGTTAGCAGAAGCAGGCACTGCCGCCGCGTTGGAAGAGCCGCCGCCGCAGGCTTTGTGGGTTGTGGCTTATGAGAAGTGGGGTGGGCCGGAAGAGATTGTGCTACGATGAGTGAGGTTGTGGACGCCATGCTCTCTCTGCACCACACAGCTCATCCTTTCATTCATATACATGTTATTATGTGGTCTGCATTCACCTGGTTTATGCATGAAATGACGAAAATGCCCCCACCCACTAGCAAGAGATTTCTTTAATGTTATGACTGGACTATACCAATTAATGGCCCATTGAAAGCCCATTACAAGTGGGCCTCAGCCCATTCCAGTAATTCAACCGGATACGCAAGTTAGCCCACTTTATGACTAATATGCAAGCCCACCTATGGATAAAGTGAAGGAGTTCTATTTTATTTATACTGATGTTTATTACCCAAAACTTGAAAGTCAAACGGGAAATATTTTCCTATTCAAATTACAATGATATGATTTATCATTTAAATTTTTTATTGTCAACTATGTTGTTGAACAATCTTGATTATTGCATTGTACCTTGTACAATTTTTTCTTTGTGGCACCTCACTCTATCTTAGATAATCATATAGCATAGTTATTATGATGGTAAGATCAACGGTTCGTATGCTTAAATTAATATCATGAAAAATAAGGAGATGGAGTACAAAACATTGTATATAGTTCAGATGACAAAATATATTTATATCTCATTTTAAGAAAAAATAATCTCAAATAGAATTTCATATTTTATTACATCAATATAATATATATAATGCAATACAAACTGTTTGCATGTCAAGGAATGGAACAAAATAAAAAGTGAAATATGGTAGCTAAGTTAATAGTTGATGTTCCAATGATGATAACACCATGAGTTTGACCAAAATTAATTGCAAGAAAAAAGTAGTGATGAAAAAAGAGGCAAATAATTATTGGATGTGAAAAGAGAAAGCTTATATATATATATATATATATATGCAGTTGCTTGTAGAGAAATATACACAGATTTTACTTTAATGATTCTGTTTTCTCATTCAATTACTACATTTTCTTTGCTCTTTGACAGCCATTGCTGTTCTTTGCATATCATCAAATGCTAGTGAGAAAAGACAATTCTGCCCTCGTTAGTATTGAGGAAGAGGTCAACAAATATATATATTTGAATATTCATCAAACTGAACAAACAAACAACCATGCAACAAATTACTAATTAATTAGCAAAACAAACAAAGGTTTATTAGGTAATTTTAATTACTTTGATTAGTTAAGATGTAAGTTCATGGTAATGAGAAGTTGAGAGCAGCTAATTAATAGAGATTAACTTTAATTATAGCCTAACAACTGTCTAATTACTTCCACAATGTTTCGATCCAACAATCAAAAGGAGAAGGGTGTTAGACCTCATCTAATCATTACATCAATTACGCAAACAGTACTTCGATCTCTTAATTATTTCATACCCCACTAATCAAACTAGCTACTACTTGATGCATACAAAAATTAATGTAATTAAAAATTTAGGTGAATGGGTTTCACGTATTTCATTTCATTTGTGAGATGGACACCCATTTTATTTTTTTTTTTTTTTATATTAATTAGATCAAAAACATGTCATCGATTATCTCTATATCTTCTAAACGAGACTATCTCTCTCTCTCTTTTATATATATATATATATAGTGGTAGAAATAAAATAAAAATAAAAATGGTGAGCAGAGAGAGTGTTACTTTTTAGGATGAGAAAGGAAGTAGAGACATTATGATTTGAGGGAAGAAAGTGAAGAGCATAATAAATTTCTGAAATATATTCCTATCCCATCCTTGTGGCCCCTCATTAAACCCTTATTTTTCTTAGTCTTTTTTCTAATCATTATATCTCCCCATTCTTAATTCAATTTTGCCATTTAATTACATAATTATGTTTTCCTAACTTTTCTTCTTGCTCTTTTTATTTCTTCAAACCAGGATCTTCAATATTGATTTTCAACAAAGACATACAGTTATTTAATATATATTGTCACCAATATTTTTATGCATGTTCCTTATCCTCAACGCCATAAGATGATAATAATTGTACCTAATCATAAACAACGTATTCGTATAAATACCTACTTGTAGTTAATAAAAAGGACTTTTTCGAGCCATTTGTTATCACAAAAATTTATGTAAGACGGTTTTATGAATAATTTTCACGAGGGGATTCTTTTTATCCATAAATCAAATCTATATCCTACAAATGTATATGTGAATTATGAAATATGAATTATTGTGAATTGACCCGTCTCATATAACGTGATCCGTGGGACGGTTTCACATAAGACTCACTCGTTTGTTATTAGTGATTCTAAATATTCGAAATGATCTAAGTCAAGGGGGAGGCCCTCCTTCAATATTGATCAAAAAAGCAGGACAATTGTTATCATTATAATATTGTTCAACATATTTCTGTTCATTCTCTTTTTGACTAATTGATTGCTGTGGTTAGACTACATATTACATAAAAGGGGGAGTATAATGTTGTTTGGTCATTTGTCTTTGATCATTGTTTTCTGGAATCGGGGAAATAAACACAATGTATTTATGTTTGATAAATACATGTTGAAAAAGATTTCAGATCATACAAGCACTTGAAAAATCAAGACTAATAATATAATGTTTAGAATGGCATTTTTTAATACATGAAAATAATAATTACATGTAATCGTGGAAGAGTCACTCTTGCATGCACCAGTTGCACGATCCTTGGATCCGTGCAACTAAGACCCGACCCGCCCCAATTAAAAAGGTATATATATATATATTAATCCGGTTTTTTCTAATTAATGGAGCCCTAATTAATCTCGCATGTCTCAGTTCGAAAATCTCTCGTCTTCTACCAACTCAAATCGTGAATCTCTCGTCTTCTCCAAGCTCGAATCGACGTGATCAACAGAATCGATTTTATCAACAGAACCGACGCGATTGATTTTCATCTCATCTCTCCTCATTTCTCTGTTCAAATTCATATGAATCTACATTGTTCATATCGGTAAAATTCCAGAAAAACAGAGAAAAAAATGGAAGACGCTAGTAAGAATTATAATGTGGTATGATTATCCTTGTAAAATTTTAACTTACATTATATCCTAAATCTTGTATTATAGGCGATCAACAATGTATTCAAGTTATTGAGTTAAATAGTGATGAAGATGAATTTGTTGATGCATTTGATGAAGTTCACACAATTCCTAAAACGAACGACGGTAAGTAATCTTACTTGTATACTTTAAAGAAAGAAGTATGCTTAACATATATGAAGGCAATCTTATTAACACATAAAAGTATACTTATTATATCGTAAAGATAACGCTGTTTACACAGAAAGATATCACTAGTTTCGAAAAGAAGATAACTGCATTCTAATTAAAATCAAATATAATGAAGGCATGCTTACTAACAGATAAATGTAATCTTATTGTTACATAAAAGTATGCTTATTATATCGTAAATGTAACGCTTCTAATTAAAATCAGATATAATGAAGGTATGCTTACTAACAAATGAGGGTAATCTTATTAACACATAATGGTATGTTTATTACATCATAAAGGTAACACTGTGATTAATATATGGTATTTTATTTTCCTTATCACACTGATGAGCTGAATGATTTCAGTGGTTCTCTTCTTGGATTAAAAAGGAAAACAATTGATGATCATTTGAAAACAGATTAAAAGTCATTGAAAACATGATATCATCAGGTATGTCTGCAACAAACTCTTTCCGTTATATGGTTCAAGATGCTGGAGGAAAAGAGATTGTAGGTCACACGATTAGAGATCATTTGAATTTTGTTAATCGCATAAAAATGAAAGTCATAGAAGGTGGAGATGCTCAAACAGTTATAGAAATGATCCAAAAACAGCAAGAATATTGTGATGACTTCTATTATAAGGTGAGACTGGATGATGATGAGGGGAGATTAAACAATGTTTTTTGGAGAGATTCAATGATGAAGAAAGATTATAGGATTTGCGGTGATGTAGTTGTATTTGATACAACTTACAGAACGAATATGTATAATTTGATATGTGTTCCTTTCATTGGCATTAACAACAATTGGAGAAATGTAATGTTTGGTTGTGCATTCTTGGCCGATGAAAAAAAGAATCATTCGAGTGGCTTTTTGAGATATTTAAAAAATCAATGGGAGGGAAAGCATCGATAACTGTATTCACTGACCAAGATTTTGTCATTGCAAATGCAATCGAGAAGGTACAATTATATTATCATTTATATTATGTGGTTGAACCTTCACTTATGATAATATTACCCTCATGTTGTATTATGGTTACCTTGATGTAATTATAGTGTTACACCAATGTGTTTACCCTAATCTGTTTACCCTTGAACTCTGTAGTTGACCCTTCACTTATGATAATGTTATCCTCATGTTTATTTAAGGTTACCTTGATGCAATTATAGATTTACCCTAATCTTTTTACCCTCTGAATTCTATGGATGACCTTCACTTATGATAGTATTACTCTCATGTTGTATTATGGTTACCTTGATGCAATTATAGTGTTACACCAATGTGTTTGCCCTTTGAACTCTGTGGTTGACCTTCACTTATGATAATGTTACCCTCATGTTTACTTAAGGTTATCTTGATGCAATTATAGATTTACCCTAATCTGTTTACCCTCTGAATTATGTGGTTGACCATTTACTTATGATAATGTTACCTGCACATTGTAATAATGATACCAGGGTTCTATAATAGAGTTACACTATTAATATATTTTATGTTTTATAGGTTTTTCCCACAAAAAGACATCGATTGTGCATATGGCACCTCCAACAGAATGCGGTGAGCAGGTTTGCATAATTGAAAAGTAATACCTTGTTTAAGGACTCATTCAACAAGTGTTTGACAGGATGTCTTGATGAAAGTGAATTTGAGCATTGTTGGAGACAAATGATAGTGACTTATGGATTAGAAGACAATGCATGGTTTTCAAGATTATATAATTTGAGATCAAAATGGTGTACTGCCTTGAATAAGGACTTTTTCTCAGCTGGGTTATTATCTTCACAAAGAAGTGAAAGCACAAACCATGCGATTTCATTCAATGTTAAGAAAACTACCAGCTTAACTGAATTCTATACAGTTTTCAAGGAGACTATCAACAATTGGAGGAGTAGAGAATAAGAAGATGAATTTCTGGGTTCCAGATGTGCACCTGATTTAGTTCTACCAATGGTGGGTTTGTTGAAACATGCATCTAAGGTGTATACTCTACCTCTTTTCAGAAAATTTGAGTATGAATTTATAAAATGCATATCTGCTACTTCCACAGTTGTTGCAGTTCAAGACAACTCAATCGTGTATGATGTTTCTTCTTCTCTGGTGGTAATGAGCAAATCAATCGTGTCATCTTTGACAATCAAATGAATTTGATTGCTTGCACTTGCAAGAGGTTTGAAGAATATGGTATGTTGTGTTCCCACTCTTTGAGAATACTTCACATCAATTCTATCGAAAGCATACCATATACTTATATACAAAAAAGATGGACAAAACAAGCAAAATCAGAAGTTTGGGATACTTTCAAAGCTGCTGGAATTAGTGAAATAACTAAGCCTCAGTGATTGTGTTATTTGGAGGCATGAAATGACTAGAAAATATTACAACCTTGTCTTGAGATGTGAAGACAACGATACATGAGAAGAATGCTAGAAGAAGGTTATGAAAGGGACTCGTCAAAAGGTTAGTGGAATCACTACAACAAAATCAGCAGAGCCTATTTGTTTTGAGGCATCAAATATTGTCCATGATGCTCCTCGATCAACCACAAAGGGTCGAAGACAAAGAATCAAGAGTCACTTCCAAAAGAAGAATAAGGACAGAGAGAAACAAACATGCAAAGAATTTAGTTCTAAAACACCAAATCTTCGTTTATTTTAATACATTGTAACAGAAATTTTGTTCACCATTTGAACTCTGTGGTTGACCCTTCGATTATGATAAGGTTACCCTCATGTTGTTTTAATGTTACCTTTATGCAATTATAGAGTTACCCTAATATATTTACCCTTAGTACTTTGTGGTTAACCCTTCAATTATGATAAGGTTACCCTCATTTTGTCTTAAGGTTACCTTGATGCAATTATAAAGTTACCCTAATATATTTACCCTTAGTGTAGCACCCCGACCCAACTTTGGAGGATTGGGGCACTACCATGACTTAATGTGCTCGAAATGCAATTTTTGTAAAAGGAAAAATAAAAAGATTAAAAATTCTTTTCATAAAGGAACTCAGCGGAAGACTTAATTATGAAACACGAGCCTTTTTTTTCTTTTAAAAATATAAAGGATAAAGATGCAAACATTCAACTCGTGTCATACTCACCTTTGCAAATCGAAACCATATTATACATAAACGATTGGTCTGTTTACTTAATTCAACACAGAAGTTTTAAAACACATCCAACATATCCAACACATATATACTAGCACATATTAAAACACACATATTTATATATATATATGCTTCTAGGGAAAGGGGGAGTCGCACAACTGGCTACTCATCCGCTTCGTTGCCAATCGGACCTGAAAATGTTTAAATATAGCAACGTAAGATTTGAAAAATCTTAGTGGATAACGTTTATTGACTGTTACACTAAAAAGATTGACCATTGCTCATAATCATCCAAGGTCCGAAGACCTGGCATCCAAGGTTCGTCAACCTGGTACTACACCCGAAGGTGTCATATCATATCATCATACTTATCATTCACATCATTCTAATCGATGTAACTGAAAATAAATGTTACCCACTTTTGAAGATTCCACTTGAAGCGGGGATAGCTACTGAAGTATCTGGTCGTCTCGTACTCTTGGATGCACAAACAAGAGTTCTTTGAAAAGTTGCTTGAAGGAAGTTCTTTGAAAATCTCCTTATTCTTTGGAAGATCTTGCTTCCTCACTTAATTCTTGAAAAATGCAGCTTGTTTGAAGGTGGGAGAGAAGTACTTTTGTAATGAAGGGAAGAAAGGGTAGAGAGAAGGAGGAGCAAAAGGGCTAGAGAGAGAGAGAGAGAGAGAGATCAAAATGAGAGGGGTGGGATGTCTATCCCCCTTCACATATATATCTATATATATAGTGTATAAATCATGGTATGATGCATGTATTATACATGTAGATCTTGTAAAAATAATGTAAATTAATATGTATAAACATATAGATCACCTCTTGTAGTATTTATCCACTAAAGGTGTGATGATTAAAAGCATTGAGACTTGTGGTGGATTTGATGGAGGTATGTGAGAGGTTGAGTGTAGTGTCATCTAATATGACACAATGGAGTTTGTAATGATGATCATAGTAGTTTGAATATTGATGTAATTGTTACCTATAATGTTTAATTCATGTAAACTTAATTATCATATATGTGTGGGAAAAATTATAATGTCACACATAAATAAGATGACATGTAAGATTATGGACATTACTTGAAATCAATTTAGACATCTTTAAATTAAAGTCTTCATAATATTTGATCATCTAATTATGCATGAAAGTATGTACAATATTATTATATATCATAGAGTCACAAAATTGATTACACATAAAACTATATAATATAAATTCCACATAATTATAATTGAACACATTAGTCATGCTTCTTTTAATAATTATTAAAATTCAACTTATCTATAATATTTTTTATACGATCCTTTTACCACGTGTGTGTCGAGTACATCATGATCAACTCGGTCTCTTCGGGTAGCTATCCTGCAAGACTTTTCATACTTAAAGAAACATTAGCTCATTTCTTTTTGATAAAACATAAAACTTGCTATATAGATATTATTTACAATAAATCATTTAAAAAAATGAATTTGTAAATAAAAATATGATATGCAAACATTCTGACAACGGGGTGTTACACTTAGTACTGTGGTTGACCATTCGATTATGATAAGGTTACCCTCATATTATTTTAATGTTACCTTGATGCAATTATAGAGTTACCCTAATATATTTACCCTTAGTACTCTGTGGTTGACCCTTCAATTATGATAAGGTTACCCTCATGTTGTTTTAACGTTACCTTGATGCAATTATAAAGTTACCCTAATATATTTACCCTATTAAAAACCCTATTCCTGTCAAAACACAACCAGATTCGATATCCAACAAACACCATTAAAAATGTATATGCCCACCAACACCATTAAAAACCCAATTTCTGTTGAAGAACCAAATTGTATATACCCCCAAAACTTGCAAAAACTTCATACATTGTGTATTTTAAAAAACATCAACCATTCATTGGAATTGTCCTCTTGTATGACTTCTGCATCACCTGCTTATACCTTCTCTTTACAACATTCTGATTTTTCTTCTCTTCTGCAATTTTTGCTTTCAAATCCAGTTTTCCAATGTAGAATGCATGCACCTTTTCTTGAATTTGTCGTCTCAAATCATTCAGATGTGAAAGAACCAGTGTAACGCATATTTCAGCTCGAATGGAACGACGTACAGTGACCTTAAAAATCAGATTTAATGGAAAAATTAATTAATTACTCAATATAGTTAACTTTACGAACAGAATATTTAAATAGAGCATCATAAAAATCCCGCAATCAAAATCCTTGTTCGTCGTCGTCCACTTAAAGAGCACAACTTCAAACTCATATTTCAACATCTCCTTTTGTTTTGCAGTATTTCTATATCCAATAAAATTTGACATTTCACCTCTCTACAGAAAAAAAAATTAATTAGAACAAATAAAAAATTATTACAATGTAAAGGAAACACTATCAAAAATTTTGAAGCAAAAAAATAACATTTTTGATCATATTACCTCAAGGTATGTCTATTATGCCATAAGGGTATAATAAATATACTGTAAATGTAACACTATCATAATTGAAGGGTAAATATTAATCTTTCAAACTTACCAGAATTTCAGCAGCCTTAAAAAAATCATTCTCAGAATCTGAATATTTTCTGTTGTTCAAATACTGAATTTTCTTGTCAACAAAGTTGATGACTACAAGTGCATAGTGTCCTTGAAGACAGAACAGGACAAAGATCTACATTGAACACAAAATATAAATAATCAGTAATATTATATACATACATTTATGTACAAAAAAAGTTAAAATCTTTATTTAATTAAATAAATTTAGAACTACATATACATACCATCTCAGCAATTAAAATAGTTTCTATCATTCGAAGCCATCCACGAGTCCCAACAGGCTTTCATCTGATTCTTGTTCTCCTCAATATTCTGATCTTTCAGAATATTTTCCAAATTTCTCTAATAATAATAACAATAAAATATGAACACAAATTATAAAACAACATCATGGTAACATTAATAAAAAAATGAGGGTAACACTAAAATAAAAACAAGGTAATCTTAATAACTTCAGTGCAATATATAACAACTTACACTATGCTCCAACCCAAAAACAAACCTCTTTCGTCTATCATTGTAATCACGATCAGCATTCACAATAAGGTTCCAGCCTGTCAAAACAGATTGAAAATTATTTACATTCGGACACAAAGACATAATGTCTTCCTTGTCAACAAAATTAAAATATCCTTTCCTGAATACTTCTTCACTGTTGAACAAAAAAAAAATCAAAATATTAGTAAAAGACATATAATACATTGGATTGAAGGAAAATGAAAAGTAAATTACTCCCTCCGTCCCACCTTATTTTGCCTACTTTCCACTTTTGCTTGTCCCAACTTATTTTGCCAACCCAAAAATGGTAAAAAAAATTTACGACCTTACCCCTTCATTTCTTTCATTTTACAACTTTTACACTCAAAAAGCACACATTAATTACAAAATTGCCACTCAAAAATATTAAAATAACACATCACATCAAAGTCAAACAGTTTTTTCTTAAGATCCGTGCCGGTCAAAGTAGGTAAAATAAGTGGGGACGGAGGGAGTACTTACTAGCCAGACTTTTTGGTCTCATCATTGTAGAAGCAATAATCAACAATTTCTTTCTCCAATTGTTTCAGATTATTCAAATGTCTATTTGAATGAATCATGAATTCAGAGACATGCAATTTTTTCAGAAGTCTTGGAAAATGGTTCAAAATCATCAACTCCAGAAACTCCTCCTGACGAGCGAGCTCGCTGCAGCTTTACCTCTTTTGTAGATGTAGTTTCAGGCTCGAGTGTAAGAATCTCGAAGGAAGGCATTTCTGATGCTAACTTATTCATAGCCAAAAAGTTAGCTATGACACTATCAATATAGGATTGAACTTCAACATCAGAAAAGAAAGCTTGCGACTCTGAAACTTCAGGAGGGGTACTTGATGATTTTTCCCCAATATTTTTCTTCACACCTAACAGCTTTGTCATGTGGTAATTTGTCACCACAGCAATATCTCTCTTGAATAACAATAATGACTCATGAGTAGACTGCACATTAAAAATCAACTATAATGATAAAAAAATATAAAAGTATAGTTAAATAAACAAAAAGGTATAGTTAACTAAAAATAAAGGTATGCATATATAAACATAAAGGTATAAAGTAAACTTACATCTTTAGCCTTTTTTTTTTATACCCTCATCATCAAACTCGTCGTCTGGTAAAGGGAACTTTATGAATCTTCCAGAATCATCTTTCTGACCAACATTATTTCCTTTGCAGTACCATCAATACCAATACCACCATCACCACCAGCATCACCATCACCACCATCACCACCAACAACACCACCAGAACCACTATCACAACCTCCAGAAGCACCAGCAACACCACCAGAACCACCACCATCTGCAGAATTACCCTAAATTCGACCTCTGTCAGACAGAAGGTATACTGACAGCAAGATCTCATCATCACCATAAGGGCCAGCTTCAGCCTCTTCATTGCATCTCTCATCCATCTTATAGTCTGTCCAATGTTGCATTAAAGGTAGCCTGCGAGGCTCTTCCATACCACGCCACTTCATCCTATGCAAATACACAATTTGCAGCAATAGAACACAACCACTAATATATTTCGTCTTCCACGTTTGATAACTGGTAACAGACTCACATAGTCTATCGAACACAAATGTACACCAATCAAAATTTACAATATTATTCACATCGACCAACCCCTTCATAACACTCATGTTCAATAAACGATTGGATGACGGGCCCAAGAAAACTGATATAATATACAACACAAAAACTCTTTTGAAGTCATCCCCCCATCAACCAAACGTGTGGTCAGCACATCTAACAACAAGTTAACAGAAGTCTTAGATTGTACGCCATAACTATTCTTTAACCTCTCTATAATATCATCACACTCACCTTTTTCAATTTTTACGACCTTATTCATCCCCCTTGGAATCATGAAAACATCAAAAACATCGTCAGCAGCAACAACAAAAGCACGGTTCCTATCTATATTCAACATCCTACTAACACCATTAAAACGTGTAACTAACCATGTAAGCATCATCCTATTTAACCTCGTCACCGATACATTTAACAATCCTCCAAAACCAATACTCTCCACATCAGCCTTCTGCCTATCATTCAAACTCTCCAAAAGTTTAACAATCATCTCTGCTTTGCATGGTGTCAAAATCAAACTGCAAATGAAAGACAGAAATAATGTTACTCTCATACTGTATTAAGGTTACCCTTCTGTTGTAATAAAGTTACTTTGATGCAATTATAGTATTACCATAATATATTTACCATCCTTTAAACTTTGTGCTTAACCCTTCACTTATGATAAGGTTACCTTCATGTTTACTTAAGATTACATTGATGCAATTATATAGTTACCCTAATCTGTTTACCCTTTCACTCCTGTGGTTGACCCTTCACTTATGATAGTGTTACCCTCATGATGTATTAAGGTTACCTTCATTCAATTATAGTGTTACCCTAATCTCTTTACACTAATATACTTTAGACATACATATAAAATACAATGCAATACCTTCATAAACAACACAACCCCTACATTAAAAGACAAATTCACACAGGAAACAAAAACTACATTAACATGCAATACATACAAAAAAGATAGAAAAAATAATTACCAATCCTTATCAACACATACAGTGTTAAAAGCTTTCCTAGATCTCTTCCTTATAGCCTGACCCTCTGGAACAACCAAGAAATCCTTCGAAGATGCCATCTAAATACATAACAACATGATTTCAGTCTAAAAAAACATAGAAGTAAACCAAAAAAAAAAAAAAGCATAATAACTAAAAGCACCAAGTTACAAATACGAAGACAACAATTCAAGCACAATAACAAAATCCAAACTCAGAAACTACAAAAAACACATGTAAAACACACAGATATATAAACCCTAACTTTTTCTGTACAAAATAACAAGAACAATAACTAAAAATGAACTCAGAAACTACAAAAAAAAAACATGTAGATAACGAAAATCAAACCAAAAAAAAAGAAGGAAACTATAGCATGCACAGTTCGCTAAAAATCAGGAAAAAGACAGACAATAAAGCACAATAACAAAAAACCGAACTCAGAAACTACAAAAACACATGTAATATTTAACAAAAATCAAAACAGTGATACAAAAAATCAAACACATGTAAAACACACAGATATAGAAACCCTAACTTTTTCTATACAAAAAAACAATAACTAAAAACGAACTTAGAAACTACAAAAAAACATGTAGATAACGAAAAGCAAACAAAAAAAAAAAAGGAAACCAAAGCATGCACAGTCGCGAAGAAAAATGAGAGAAACCAAACCGAGAACCGAGAGAACGACAGATAACGAGTGTCGAAACACTCTGTAGATAACCGGCACGATGTAACCGCTGACGAGAAAACCGGCGACACTAACCCACGACCGCGAACCGAGAGAGAGAGAGAGAGAGAGAGAGAGAGAGGATGAAAGTGAGAATAGTTGAATTTCAAAAAATATATATATATATATATTAATGGGACCGGGTCGGGTCGGGTAGGGTTAGATCCATGCACCAGTTGCATAAAATATTTAGTGATTGTGGAATTGATGTTTTTGTAATGTAGATAATGGAAAGCAAACATAATTTCAAGATTATGATAATTAATAATATTGAATTTAATTAATTAGAAGCCAATCCCATGTATGAACAAGGAAATTAATGAACTTCTTGTTCTTGATATGACATCAAATATTGGATCTATTTTAAAAGACCATTTGAACAAAAGTATTCTTGTCTCAAATTATGTGTACTCAGAATTAGGAATAGAATAAAAGAGTTAGCTCCCAAAATGCATCAACCATTGTCATAAAGCAAAAGCTAATTGTACGGTCTCCATTTGCTTGCCCCGGCCTCTTCATCTTCTTGTAAATAATAGAGAGAAAATGGAATTAAATGTTCTTTTCAATTAAATTTATTTATTTTTCCCTAATAAAAAAAAGAAGCAAATATGCACAACATTAATTATAATGTTATTGTAAAGTCATAAAAAATGGAGTTTAATTAATTTATAGGGGAAACAAGAATTCTTTGAGTTTTACCATGTTCTTTGTTACTTAAAATGTCTGTTGAATAGTTGAAACACATGTCGGAATAGACAAATGATTATTGATGGGTATATATATGCCGGATATAATTAAAAAATTATACTACCTTCATCCCAAAATAAATATCGTTTTAGCATTTTGCACATAAATTAAAGAATGTGATAAAAAGTCCAATCTATCCCTCCTTTAAGTTTAATTAATGACCGTTTTATCTCTTTACCACATTTAATTTGAAATGGGTAAATGAGGGCATATTTGGTAAATTGTATGTAAATATGTTTTGGAATACGAAAACGACAATCATTTTGGAACAAAATTTAATTGCTAAAATGACATTTATTTTGGGATGGAGGTAGTAGTATTAGTTTTACTTAAATGGATATAGAATGTCCTTGCTAGCTAGTGTAGTAAAGGCACTCAGATTTGGGCATGTTTACCAACTTTTCTTTAATATATACAACAAAACTTATATACCCCGAGGCACGGATCTAAGATCCGTGCCCCCAGCCTGACCCGCGCCTAGCCCCCAAGCCTGACCCGCGCGCCCACCAGCCTGACCCACGCGTCCACATCTGAGCTGTGGTGCACCCACGCACACCAAATTTCATATTATGTGATTCAGTGATGGGTGTTATATATGTACTCTATAGGTGTTATATATATACTCTATAGGTGTTATAGTTATATTATATGATTCAGTGATATGTGTTATAGTTATACTCTATAAGTATTATATATATACTTTTTAGGTGTTACCTATATGTTCTTAAAGTATCATATATATAGAAGATTTCATATTATGTAATTCAGTAATAGGTGTTATATGTATACTCTATATGAGTTATATATATACTCTTTAGGTGTTATATGTATGTTCTTGAGGTATCACATATATAGAAGATTTCATATTATGTGATTTAGTGATAAGTGTACGTTGTATAAGTACTTTATAGGTGTTATATATATGTTCTTTAGGTGTTATAGTATTTTCATAACACCTGAAGAAACTGTATTTATTATATCTCATAGATGCATGTAATTTTATATCACCTATAATTGTAATACCTTTAGAATATTTTCATAATATTTGAAGGTTGTATTCATTATATCTTATATCACCTATATAGTATATTTGTAATACCTTTAAAATATTTTCACAACACCTGAAGTAACTGTATTCATAACATTCATTTGTTTTAACTGTATTCATAACATTCCCTTATTTTTATTCATTAGACTCTGAATGAAAGCTTCAGAAAGCTCTTGTTCACTTAAAAATATGATCCACAAAATACCCAAAATCACATCCAACCAATTGTCATCCAAACTCAATTGAATCCAATGTCGATTTCAAACTCGATGGACTCCATTGCAAACTCAACGAGGTTGACATGAAGTGGGAGGTGCAACCCCATCAAGCTCAAATTCAGAGAAAGCAGATCGAGGGAGCCATGGTGGAGGACTGAGCCGTTGGCTAGCAGCAAGATTTAGTTAGGTGTCGTGCTTCTCTTTCTCACACACACCATTTTACACACATGCAATCCTTTTTTATGCTTTTCGAAGCTCTCTTCTGTGGCTTTAATTTTGGAGACCCACCCAAGCCAATCATCCTCGTCTACACAAATTTCATTCAATTCCTCCTCTTTTTCAATATTTAATATCTCAGATTTGAATACCAATTATTTCCTTGTTTGATTTTGGGTTTCATTCAGAGATCTTGCCTGCGAACAAGATATGTTGCAATCGCCATGGGGAGGCATCGACGCCTGGGCCGCTGATGCCAAGTGCACCGAGGCCGAGGAGCGCGAAGCCGTCAAGATGACCGCCACTGGCCAGGCCGGAGCTTGGCTATCCCAAACTCAAGGAAGGCGTCACAACCGCCACCAAGCAGAAGAAGAAGGAGCCGCCACGAAGAGGAAGGAGAAAGAGAAAGAGAGGAGAAAAAAGAAGAAGATGAAGAAGGAGGCGCTGCCGCAGGGAGGAAGAAGAAAGAGAAAGAAAGGAGAAAAAAGAGAAAATATATATATATATATATATATATATAAAGTGGTCCTGATTGGGTCGGGTCGGATCGGGGGCACGGAGGGGTACAGAAGTGTTACTCTAATATATATGCACCTTATTTATTAACATATATCTTCAAAGATCTTGTACAGTTTGAATAAAAAAATTATCACCATTTTGGCCAAATTCCCAAAGAGAAAGGAAAGCAACCTTTTCAAATGTTAAAAGTTGTGAATATCACCATTTTCAAAGTTGGGAAAATAGTATTAAATTTTGCTGAAATATATTCACCAAAAGTGAGTAACAAATACTTTCTATACAGACATTTAAGGCATTTCCACCAAGATAACTTTCCTCACAACAATGCCCACTCTCCAACAAACTAAGATAAAAGCCAAGAAAATGATTGATCTCACATGACCCAAATAAAACTTTATACTATTATAATTTTATTTTTTAAAAATTATTATTTATTTATTTCTTTATACTTTTTTTATATATAAATTCTTTTTTGGGCTTTTCATGTAAGTCAAGGTAGCACTTAGCAGCCCCTCTTCTTTTTTCTCTCTGATCTCTGTATGTGGAATTGTGCAGCAAATTTGGCTCTGAAATCAGAAAGATAGAAAAAAAGGGTTTGCAAGAAAAACAGTTGAAAACACAAAGACTTAGGCTGCAAATTCCATGCATATTTGTCCCTCTTCCTACCATTTTGACTTTACACTTATCTGCATATATCTTCATCAACCAAAAGGGCCTATTGGGATCAGAGAGAAAGTGAGAGGAGAGAGAAAGAAGGTGTTCATCATCTCTCTTCCAAGATTCCATGCCATGAATTGGGGTTCATCACACAAGAGAACATTATTCCACAGTGTGTTCGTCCTTCTTCTCTTGATGCTATCACTCTTGGAGAGCCCATGCTTCGCAGATGCAGCTAAGAAGGCTTCTCTCTCTACCCTAAATGCTGTGAGAAGCCATAGAAATGGCGATGAAGGATTTGCAGAAGATAATAATGGTAGTGGTACTGAAGTTTTTGGTGCTGAGAAGAGAAGAGTATACACAGGTCCAAATCCTCTACACAACAGATAAGTAGTAGCTAGTATTGGTATAAAGGTTAAAATGAAGAAATAAAGAAAATAGAAACGGTTCATGTTCGATATATTATTCTTGATTTTCTCATTCAAGAACTTGATTATATTTTAGCTTTTTTGTATGATTATTTTGTAGTTTTGCATTTGCTGCTTGAGGGTTTTGTTGCATTCTCCTAGTGCTTCAGCTTTGTATATGAAAGTCTTGTTAATTTTGTCAGATTTTGTTTTTGTTTGGTTTAAGAGATTGAAAACGTAAATTAAATTTGGATCTTTTTAATTTTACTGTTTTTTAACTCCTTATGCATTATAGGTTTTAATAATGAATGCCATTAATATGGTAGTTGGTGTAATTAATGAACAAATCTCTATTAGTTTCTCCATAGCTGTAGCATTTCCTATGTAGCATAAAGAAGGAATATTATTAACTTAACAATATAATGCAATGCTTCTCTCTCTCTCTCTCTCTCATTTCTCTCTCTCTCTCTCATTCTCATTTCAATGGAAAAAATCATCACATGCACTCTTACACAGCTCAAGAAAAAAAAATGTCATTTTTAAATTTTCACTGATTTTCACTAATTATATGTAGGAATGATGTGATTATCATTAGTTCACTCTTTAACTTGTATTGCATACAAGTATAATATGAGGTTTGGATATGATGACTAATTATTCAAAATAATGGTGATAAATCCACACAAGTATATATCTGACACGCGCACATGTAGTCATACATTAATAGAAAATTGCATGATATAAAATCCAATATTGAGTTTTTTTATGAAGCAAATTTCAATATAGATTACTATTAACTTAGGTGGTGTAGCTAGCAAGCAAAACTTGTTATTTATATATGTTAAAAACAAATTACTTATACTAATCTGCATAAATTGGCTCAGTAGAAACCCAGCATCGATCAAATCTCATATAAGTATATGCATATATATTTTAATTAAAGAAAGACATATATATAGATGAAAACGGTTAAATTCAATTTTGGTCTTGTTAAATAGGTGTCGTCCCATTTTAGTCCTCCTAAAATCCAATTTTCAATTTTAGTCCTGCTATCTCAATTTTTGATCAATTTCAGTCCAATTTCGTCGGAAAATTCAAATTCCGGGCCAATTTCCAGCGAGTGCCCAATTTGACTTTGGCACTGAGTTGTCGCTGACGTGGCTAAATTTTACAGATGTGGAAATGAATTTTACATTTCTCAGAAATAGAAAATAAATAAAAAATCAAAAATTAGAGAAAAAAAATAAAAAAAAAAAAAAACCAGAAAATTCAACCCACCACCGTCATTATCTTCCTCAGCTGTCCGAAATCCGACGCCGCCACCAAGCTGCCGCTCATAGTTTTCTTCCACGGCGGAGGTTTCATCATCGCAGCGCTGCCACGTCACTATTCCAAAAGCGATCTTCTCGGTGGATAAACGATCCAAGGGTTCTGGCAGGTCGACGAGGTGGCGGCAGCACCAGTTGAGGATGGCGGACCTAAGAGCGAGGTTAGGGATGACGGCGGTGAAATCGACGGCGAGGACGCACCTGAGCTCGAAGGTGTGGCCCGATGGTGTAATTACAGGGTCTGCCATGATTGAGCCCGAAATTGGGCACACAAATTCAGCTGTAATTGAAGGGTGTTGCTCAATCTGATTCTCATCTTCCATCTTCTTTAATGGTGATTTGTGGAAGACCTTGACGGAGGGGGTGTTCGTCTTGGGAGAAGACCTTGACGGAGAAGGACTTGTGGCGGCGGAAGGAGGTGTTTTTAATTTCATTTTCCCTTAATTAATTTAGTTTTAGATGTTTTAATTCATTTTATTATTTCAGGATCTGACATGGCAGCCAAATGGACTACCAACTGGGTAAAAATTAGTCACGTCAGCGCGTTCGAATGGATTGTTCAAATTGCAGGTGAGTGCGGTATACTCGCCGGAAGTTGGCCCGGAATTTGAATTTTCCGACAAAATTGGACTAAAATTGGTCAAAAATTGAGATAGCAGGACTAAAATAGAAAATCGGATTTTAGGAGTACTAAAATGGGACGACACCTCTTTAACAGGACCAAAATTGAATTTAACCCTAGATGAAAATGAAAGAAAAATATAGTTTTTTATAGATGAGCATGCGTGGAATAGGGTTGTAAACGAATCGAATCGAATCGAATCGAATCGAATACCATGATATTCTATTCGTATTCATTTAACTATTTGAATATTCATATTCGTTTATTATTCGAATAACAAATGTGATTCTTATTCGCTTCGTTTAACATATTCGAATATAAATACGAATATTCGAATATTCGTATTCGAAAGTTTTAAACTTAAAATTTCAAAAAAAAAATTAAATATTTTTTTTTCTCAAATTAATATGCCTACATAGTACTTAAATAAACAATAAAATAGTACTTGAATGAGAGATGAGAGAGATAGGGTTTCAAGTTTTAGATACTTAGAAATTATTATTATTATCACTTTTTACATACTTAGACAATTTTTAGGAATTATTTCACTATAATTATATAATACTAATACTTAGGCATTACTTATAAATATGTGGAATTCCATTTATGAGTATATATATATATATAATATATATATAAAGAACTTACAAACATATATCTATATTATATAATATATATATAATTATTCAAATATATTCACGAATACTCGAATCGAATACCGTCATATTCTTATTCGTATTCGGATAATATACGAATATAAAAAGGTATTCTTATTCGGATTCTTATTTATATTTTTCGAATTCGAATCACTATATTCGAATTCGAATACCGAATCGAATCAAAAAAATTCGATTCTTTTACAACCGAATTTGAATACCGAATCGAATCAAAAAAATTCGATTCTTTTACAACCCTAGCGTGGAAGATGATATTGGCCCTGTATATGTTTTGCACAATGAGAAGGAAAGAAGATAGCACTTAAGAAAACCTACTTTACTTTTTTCAAATTTTTAGGACCTACTCCCACTCCCACCCCCCCCTATCCCTTTCGGCCATAAATCACTACCTGCTAAGCCTGCTAAAATCTACATAAATCTTTAACCCTTTCTAAAGGGTTTTTTTTTTTTTTTTCTCAAAATGAAAATGATGGTATTGTGATGAGAGTAGAGTTGGTTTTACTCAATTTTATATATAATTACATGTATATATATACACACACATATAGCTGTGCCCACTCTGTGATTAAATGATTGAAGGTGACCCTAGTTGTTGTTTGTTTTCTTTCAGCTACTAAATCTAATTTGTCCAAACTGCAATCTAATCTTACCAACTAACCTCTCCTCATCTGAAAATTTGAATATTCTTCTTCTGATTATTCTTAGGTAATTAGAGAGCGTATATTATGAATGTATCTAAATAATTAATGTTTGAGCGGGTAAAGAATACACGTCTTGAGCTACACTTGTCATTTTGACAATGCATGTCATTTTTTGTCGTGTATTTTCCTTCGCTGAAATAAGGGCAAATGGTTTGATTCGATATTTCCTAAGAATCGATAATTAGTTGGGGCTATCGGGATTACACAAAAACTTGGGTGAGACGGTCTTACGGATTATTTCCGTAAGACGAATCCTTTTTATCAATTTACCAAATCCATATCCATAAATTTATATGTGAATTGTAAGATGTGGGTCATGGGTTGATCCGTCTCACATGAAATGATCCGTGAGACGGTCTTACATAAGACTTACTCGATTGGATTAAGGGTTTTCATCGATCCATCTCACATACATATATAGGTAATTAGAATGGAGTTTTTGTCTGAAGAGATGCATTGAGGAAAGAGGTAGCTTAGCTAGACGAGTTGTGGAATTATTTGTGACACTTGCTTAAGGCGAAATATAATGTTGCACTCTTGGAAAGCTGTTTTTAGAATTATCTTTCATTTTATATGTTTTCGTGTTTTAAAATGATCAATACCATGTCATTTAAGTGATTGGAATTCCCCAAATTATGGGTTATGTGCTAGTTAAGTGCAAATTCCTATGATCGAAAAATGAATTGAAGAATGTACATGTTTCAAATACTAATGGTTAAATTGATAGTTAAAAATTTACCAATTTTTTCTTTTTTTGATAGAAGTAAAATTGAATTATTTTCATTTCACCTACAAATACAGTCATTATTGAAAAATCCCAAATTAGGAATGATGATTGCTTGGCTAGAATGATATTTCATCAAAAAGGAAAACAAATGTGCCACTTAATCTTTAGGTCATGCTTTCGTCATACTAGCCCACAATTTAATTTCTAATTATTCAAAACTTTGATTTTTTAATAGAGTTTGGTTTGAAAATTTGTATCATATATGTTTGATTTGTGTATTATTTGAACTATGCAATTTAGAATTAAGTACATAAAAGACTTTAGAAACCTAATGATACTTGATTTTCTTTTTTTCTAAGGAAAAAGACAATTACTATTTTATTTTATATACGAAGAGATTAAGAGGGTGTTTGGCTAAGTTTATAAGCTCCTTAAAAGGGCTTATAAGATGTTAAGTACTTATAAGCTCCTCAAAAGTGTTTTGGTAACTTTTAAAATAAGATCTTATTTCATGAGCTTGTAAGATGTAAGAAGCTTATAAGTTTTTTTTTTCTTTTTTTTTTTTTGAAAAGTTGGGAAATCTCAACTTATTTCTAAAATAAGAGCTTATTTTTTCAAAATACCTTCAAATTTGATCATTGAAATTACACAAATATCATTACTAACAACTTATAAGCTCTATCATCTTATTTACCCAAACACTTCAACAACTTATATTAAACTTAAATTAAATATTTTATAAGCTCTAATAACATCTTATAAGACATGAGAGCTTATAAACTCTAAAAATAAGCTTAGCCAAACATTCCCTAAATATATGATCTTTTTCAACTTCATCAATGATAATTTGTCTTCATTTTAGATTTCCATGTAGCATGAGCAATCATCGATTTTACTTCCATTTATATCTTATTACTGTTAAAAGTCGTTTGAAACTTAACTAAGTCAAATTTGAGATTTATTAAAGTCAAAATGAGCCATATATGCTTTTTTGTTTTCCACTAAGCTAATTGAGTTCAACTGATATTAAAGTTGATTTATTATATTGATTAAGTAAACAAATTATTATTATTTTTAATCAATTTTATTGGGCCCTCCAGTCATTTATCTACACTCCAGATCTCACAGATGGTATTAATTATAATGTCTATTTTGTAATTAAATCCCTTATATATATATATATATATATATATATTATAATGGAATATCACCCTAATTTGATCATCCCAATTCCCACATATGTATCATAAAATAGAGGACCCACAATCCACAACATATATTCATGTATGAATATGGTTTGTGAGTTCTTATCTCTCAAAATTATTTCATGATATAATCTCATATAAGTGTTATAATTATACGTTAATCTTCCCCAAAAATCTTCATAAAAAGAAAAATTGTCCACATGTATTTATGAATCACTTGCACACTAAAATTCAAAGTTAGGTATCATATAATTTTATTCGATTTCGACCTTTGTTGCTCTATTTTTGTTCGTTAACACCTTTGTGAAAAGCTTCCCTTATTTGCATGATTTAAAGAACCACATTTGTCCACAAAACCAATTAGTCAAACCCACCTTTTTGCTATTTTTCAGAAAATCTTTGCTTATGAAATTTATGAACTAAAGGCCATGGTCTATGAATAAGATCTCACAAAAGATTTCAAAATGTGCTGCAAACTATTTACCAACAAGAAAACCGTTCCAATAACTTAAGCTCATTTGCCATCCAACTATATATACAAATTCGAATCGAAGTTGAGCCTACACAAAACTCGAACGAGCCACCTAAATGTGCTCGTCGACATGTATTGGTGAGTATATTTTTGGGTAAAGTTTGAAACTGGAAATATGAGTAAAAGGACCACTGGAGTAAACTGCAAAATAAATGCCAGTTTGTCACATTAACAGAGATGCAGTGAAGGTGGTATATATGATTCCAGAAACGACAGTATAAGCCTTAAAAGCTGCTGTACAACAGGGCCCAATGCCCACATGTATAAAAACACACTTAATGAATCATACAGATAACATTAATAACAGATTTGATTGCTCAACAAATCCCTTTTCAGAAAGATAAATCATCATACAATCCAGCTCACTAGTCTCCCCTCAAGAATAATCAAACCAGTTTGTTCATGATCTATTACTCGTATATAGTTTATTGCCGACCAACACGAGCAATTCAAGAAACGAAATAGGCGAGTTGAAACTGATAGAGGTGATCACACTTACTTAGCTTTATTTGATTGAACGATGAGATTTTGCAAGTGTAGTGAGTCAAACTGTGAACGACTTCACAAGCTCGCTCCAGAGGCATTATTGCAAGGACCCGACCATTCTCAGAGCACAGTAAAGGAGGGTAATTGATTCCCCAGAGTTGGGTCCTATCAGTACTATGAGAAGCCATTAACCACCAATATAATTTAAGCACAAGGAGATGCTGAACCCTGCCATCATAAATATGGATCAGAATCGAGTGCTTTACGAGGACAATCATGATCAGAGAATCATACAAAAGTATCAGCCAAGTTTCGGAAAGAGTGATAAACTCCAAGAACAGATTGAAGCTACACAAGACTGAAGTTAAATCAGGAGTCAAGTTATAAGGATTCATGTGGGAAAGGAAGTACAGTGCCCTTAACAGAATACTCATCGAAGGCGAATCGGATAACAATAACAATACCTTTCTGCTCAGAGGTTAACTAAAAGTTTTATCGTGTATCAGGGAAGTGCTAAAGCTTAGATGCATTAGCCAATATTCTACTCAAGGCAATTGCAGCTTTAGAACCAGAAGACCGGCCCAAATGTTTACAAATATAATCTCCAGCCAAGATGAGTTTCCCAATATCCACATTTGTTTTAACTCCCAGTCCATTTAGCATATAGACGACATCCTCAGTAGCAACATTTCCCGAAGCACCTTTGGCATATGGGCAACCACCAAGACCTGATATAGATGAGTCCACTACACTGATACCCATCTGTAAGAAAAACCCCTGAATTAAGTGATGATAAAACATAAAACTAACATCTCGAAATAAAATAACTCTCCAAGGTTCCAGAAAACATGCTTCGTTGATATTTCATTTTCAACGAGTCATCAAAGAAAGAACACATCAGACACCATAATGTACCTATCATTAGTATAGGTAAGTGAGCCAGACTCGACAAAAATACTGATTTTCCCTCTAAAATTATATAGTTAGATAATGTCATATTTTGAAATTAAGTGAGCCAATGTTTGGAATATTAATATTTATTTTCTATACGAGTTTTTAGAAATTAGAAGTCAAACAATATATTTATTCAGATTTTAATTTTTTTAAGTAATTTGGGCCTCATGTACAAGAGGCATGCAGCATGGTTGCGCATCATGTCCCTTATACAACCAGATTATCTTATGTCGCCATGGTTTCAGTTGAATCCATCAGCACTAAAATTCAGAAGAAACAATGCACCTACTAAATATTAGCATATAAGTGATAAAGAATGTACAAGATATCATTGAGACAAATTGCTGGATGGACCAACTCTGAACATGCCATACTGGAATAGACGGACTGTAAGTAATAACTAGAAAATGACATGCTTCATTCATCGTTTCAGTTCTTGTGCCCTTGTAAGCTATTTTCAGCAAGCTCAACAAACTTCTTCTACACAATAAAATTCATTTTATAATCATGTGACTTAGAACACTGTTAAACGCAAAGAAAAGCCATCAAAGCCACTACCTCATACCATTATCCCTGACATCATCATTGGACCCATTATAGGACACTTTTTATTTTTTTTTTTAATTTTTACTTAATTCATTTAATGTCTTTTCAATCATCAAATTCAGAAAGAAAGATATAACAAGTCGGGAGTAGAAATTAATCAATTACATCCCAACCAAAAAAATAACTCTTAAGAGAATAAGGGAGCACAGTAGAAATAGATATTAGGTTTTGAGAACAATTAGCTAGGGAAGACAGCTCACTTGGAGTGACAAAAGAATGTTTGAAAGGGCTTGCCCGTAAGTGTCGTGAAAGTGTACAGCAAGCTTCTCTATCGGAACAACATCAAGAACGGCTTCAAGCATTGGAATAACAGTACCTGAAGAAGATGGACAAGAAGCAAAGAAAATCAGAGATGCCAACATACATAAAATATATTATAGCTAAAGCTGCCAAGTCAAGAGAAGTAAATGGAGATAGATGAACTTTATGGTAACTTTTTTTATTCAAATTAATGTCAAAGAAGCTGTAAGATGAGTGTCGAGTGTATGTTTAGTATACATATCAAAGAGCCCCATGGACTACAAGCAGCTAGACTCTATAAGAAGCAATACCAGGAGTGCCGACTCCAATTGTATCACCAAGGGATATTTCAGAACAACCCATATTTATAAGTTCTTCAGCAACATATGCTACTTTTGATGGAGGTACTGCTCCTTCCACTGGACAACCCACAACACATGATATGTATCTGACAACATTAAGCACAGATCTTTCAAACATAGGAAACCAGTTTTCTTGTTCCAAGAATTTTAAAGAACCCCTACAAACTAAATGAAGAATGTAAATCAATAAATGATATCAAAGTGGTTCAGCAATTCCCAACCCATTAATATATATAAGAACCAGCATTTCTTGTCTTTAATACAAAGTTCTTGTCCTTTTCAGAGGTTCCGAGATCTCCAGATAAGACTTAGAAATAGAATGGTGATGGCCAGTGTATGCATGCCATGTACTTTCACATTGCAAGACACTGCTTCCATAAGGCATGATTCTACAAGACTTGCAGACTGCCAGACACGAATTCTAATTTTAGCTATCAAAAAAGTATGAAATAATTTAGAAATCTTAAAGTCTTAAACTGCTAGCAAAAAAGCATCTTATTATTAAATCAGAAGATAAATTTAAGTTTAAGCAAAAATCGAAATGTAAGAAATACAGCAAGGCACCATGGCATACCCACGAACTGGAATGGAGTGGTTTTTAGCAGCAAGGGCAACCTCACGATACCGAGCAAGACTATCTTCAATGCTGCAATTAATATTTGACTGAGAAAAGGACTCAGAAGCTGCAGCAAAGACAGCCACTTCCTTTGCTCCAGCTGCCACAGCAGCCTCAAAACCCTGGAAAAAAACATGAAAGGTGACGAAGAATTTCATATCAGTTGCTACAGGGGATTCTGGATGTTAATATCGATATAGAAGGCATCTTACTTTGCGATTTGGTGTCAAAACAGGAAATCGAGAATGCGCAATGCCCTGAATGGCTGACATTACGTCCTTCGCATCAGCTAGCTGCAATCATAATTTTCCATACAAGTGAACTGAAAATAATACTCAAATATCCATGAATACTTACATAACCTGGTTTAGTGGTTTTGTCCTTGGTGGATCAGTCACAAGACTTAATAGAAAGCAATAACCCAAGTATTTCAAAATGTTCACGTGCATATCAAATTTTAAATTACAATAGTTCTTCCCAAAATGCAAAGGCTTACAAATAAGATGCTCTAGCATTAAATAGGAACTGCACCAGTGAGGCCCTGAGCATACCTCCGAGCAACAGGTGAAAGCCACAAAATTTGGGGAAAATCTTAATATATATAAAAACACGGTTTTTTTTTTTTTAAACTTTGATCCCGCCTTGTTAATTTCTCCTCTAAAATGTGTATAAATTTTTTCTTGTCTCTAACAAAGATAGTCTTCAAAGCCTTACATATCCATGATGACTGGAATTTTAAAATCAGAGACCTTCGTTATGAAAGTCATACCAAGCTGATGTGTTGATCACAATATTAATCCAGATAATGTAATGTTTGCCTTGTAAAAGAAATAGATAGAAAAGGCTAAGGAACAAGATCACTTTTGAAACCCATCCAATTTGCAAAACCAATGTCATAAGAGATAGGAACATCAGTCAAGAGGCACATGACAATACTAAATTAAATATCTCCAGAAAAAGCTAGGACATGAGTTGAGAAATAGGAGGACCTTCAAAGAAAATGCAGATAAACAGAATCAGCTTAGAATGCTAATTTTCTTTATTAAGAACACAATCATTTTACCTGAGGTACCCATTTAGGAGAGACAAAACTAGTGGCCTCAACAACAGACAATCCTGAAGAAACTAGCATCTTTATTAGTTCCACCTTCACAGCTGTTGGTACAATCTCCTTCTCATTTTGCAGTCCATCTCTAGGACCAACTTCTACTATCTTCACAAATTTAGGAATAGAACCCAACAACTGCAAGATGAAAATGGAAATTTAAATACAAATAACATTAGTGCATGCAGGTTCTTCTTGAACCAGTTGCACAAACTTGTTCCGGCTTTGGTATGCAAATTTGCATAAACATTTAATTTATATGCTGGGACTGCAAAAAACTTGATGGTCTAGTACAATAATGTCAACACCTTACAACAGCAATGGCATCAAAGTCTCTATCCATTATGTAAACTCGACCATATGGATCATATTGGTTAACACCTTTAGAAAACAATTGCAATGCTCTAAAATCGAAGGACTTACTAAAAACTTGATCCTTTTATAAAGTAACTTCAAAATAACACCAGGAATTCTTTCCATGGAAAAAAGATATGAATGATACGCAGAGTGGTTTACATGTCAGGTTAGATACAAAGTCAAGCGATAAGTGGAGGTAACCATATCAAATTTTTAGGCCATGATCTTGTTCTTTGTAGAACACATCTTCCCCACAAGAAAAATGTTTATAATATCCTCCACAACCCAATGATCAGAATCAAGCATAATCGGCAGGATACCTTGTGTTTGACATCAGTAGCATGATGCTGGGAGCTGTAGTGACGATTTACCATCCGAGAGGAGCCAACTCCGACCAAATCAGCTTCTCGATTGAAGCAAAACTTCGATGATGATCTCTTCATTTCATAATTCAATAAAGATGCTTCTTTTCGATTGCTCTTGCTACATAAGCATAGATAGCATCTCTAATTAAAGAACAGATAAAATAACTGCACTCTAACTACACGATCAACCACATCATGAAATAAGAAACAAGTTCAAATTTCAATAAAAATAGCAATTGCATCATAACTATAAACTTGTAACAAATTTCCTATCAGCTTACACAACAAAACTCTGCAACTTACTTAGCATGTTTCAGGCCTCCATGACCTATATCTTGACCCTCCATTTCATCCCAAATTGCAAACAAAGAAAAACAATTTCTGATCCCAACAGAGCTCAACCTGGATAGCTTGTTTACAGATTCTGGCAACAACATTGAACTATCTGCACGAACCCAAATTCCCAAACAAACTCAGAACATGACAAGCCACGAATCACTAAAATTACTCGCAAACATAAGAAATAAATAACCAAATGAAATCCATATGAAAGGCAAAAAAAGATAAACGAACGAAGAGGGAAGAGGATCATTTGCCTCGGAAAACCGAAATCGAATTCAAATTAGGGCACAAAACAGAAGAGATTTTCTTTCCAAAAAAAATTTGGACCATTTCTCGATTTATGCGTGTCATCCTTGCGCAGGGGCCATGCTAATCTTCTCTGTATCGTTCCAATTTTATCGGATGTCCCCGAAGGGACAATCTACATCTGCTAGCCATGATTATATATATAGCTCATAATCACTCTGTATAAGCGATGTGGGATACAGAGATTGTGTATGAGAACTTTGGGTTGGGTTGGGCTGGGCTCTGTATCTGTCGAAACTGGGCTGGGCCTTGTTGGGTTGATGATATCTAAATTCAGTTTCTTTTCTCTTAAACAATTCTTCAATCGTTTGCAAAATCGCGATGATATTATTTCGTGGTTTGTGTGCTATTTTATTTTGTTTAATATATTCATAATGATTTTTTTACAAAATATCGACTCATCATTATTTATCTCATGAGTGACACTTGAGTATCCGGGGGCATGGTACCCCCAATGTAACCATCATATAGTGTTACATATATACTTTATGGATATCATGTGTTTATTCTTTAGGTATCACATATATACTCTTATATACACATGTGATACCTGTTGAGTATATGTATAACACTAAGAAAAATAATACTTATAGAGTATATATATAACACCTGAAGACCATGTTCATAACACCTAGATCTATGCTTCTATGTGTCCCAAAGGTATATAAGTTTTTCTCTTTTATCTCATATATATGTGTAAATATGTGTAGGTTACATATATGATATACCTATATTTATTGGTACAAAGCTAGATTTTTACCGATTACAAAACATCTCTTGAATTAGGCATGTTACATAACACTAACAAAAAACGTACTTATTTTTTATTCTAAAGTTTCAAATAAATTTGAAGTATACCCCTATAGAGCATAACTTTACCTGTAAATTTCCATATTAATATTTCAAGTAAATTGTAAACATATAATTGGATGGAATTCGACTATGACCGAATCCATTGTTGCAATTTTATTTTCAAGAGATGAAGAATTAGGGGTGTTTGGCTAAGCTTATTTTTAAAGTTTATAAACTATCATATCTTATAAGATGTTTAATTTAAGTTTAATATAAGTTGTAGAAGTGTTTTGGTAAATAAGATGGTAGAGCTTATAAGTTGTTGAAGTGCTTGGGTAAATAAGATGGTAATGACATTTGTGTAATTTCAATGATTAAATTTGAAAGTGTTTTGAAAAATAAGCTCTTATTTTATAAATAAGTTGGGATTTCCTAACTTTTAAAAAAATAGTTTATAAGCTCCTTACATCTTATAAGTTTATAAAATAAGATCATATTTTTAAAAGTTAGTCAAACACTTTTGAGGAGCTTATAAGCACTTATCATCTTATATGCTCTTTTAAGAAGTTTATAAGTTTAGCCAAATATCCTCCTAACCGGATGGTTATCTAAATACCCCTCAAGATAATGGAAAAGAATAAAAAGGGTACAATAGGTGGAAATTTTTCTTTTCTAATTTGAACTCTTTTTTTATTTGTTGCTACGAATAGTTTTTTCACGTTTTAAGTACAAGAAGTTGTTTTCAAATACTCAACTCATTCACAGTCCTTCCTTATTTAGACGTTACAGAACACGAAATGTGGGCATTACAAATATTTTGTAATTAATTTCCATTGCAAAGTGCAATACAACATATATATAGTTTTGCAAAACTTGAAAATCTATAATTGAATCAAGAAAACAGGTATAATCCACCATCTTTAATCAAATCCTAAACCCCATTTCGATTTCATTGTATAAAGAGTGGAAAAGCTACAAAACGTGTAAGAAAGCTAAAGTGATGAATAAATGGGGAAACCAGGCAAGGTAGCTCCTGCCTCAACGACGAAGATATTTCCAGATATGTACTCAGACGAGTCGTGGATCAAGTAACGAGCCACCGACGTTAGTGCCGGATTCGATTCGCCGTAGGTTCTCAACGGCACCGTTTTCATCGCCACCGTTTTCAGCCACTCTTTTTGGATCAGATTTTGCGTTATCTCCGACTTGAACAGCCCCGGTGATATCGAGTTCACTCTTATTCCGTGAGCCCCTAATTCCAAGGCCATTATCTGTTCCATGAAAAGATTTGAGTCTGTTAGGGTTTGATTCTCAAACTGGTTGTGTCTGAATTGGACTCGAATCGAGTTGAGAATTAACCTTGGTTATGGTATTAACTGCGGTTTTCGAAGCAGCGTAAGCAAGAGCACCAGGTAGATGACCTCGATCCAGACCTGCAATGGAGGAGATGTTGATTATGGATCCACCCTGTTTGGCTTCCTGCATTCGTTTGCACACATACTTCGAGACCAGCCAGGTTCCTGTCAGATTTGTCCGGACGACGTCGTTCCACTCCTCTTCTGTTAAGTCTAACGGAGTATGCAGACGGCCTGTGAGAAAATCTTCCAGAGTTAGAGACTCATGATGGTAGATAGGGAGGGCAAAATTGACCCGTGGGGACCCGACCTGATCCATGGTGTTTGGGGCGGGGCAGACCAAAACGGGGTGGGGTGGGTCTGGACACCCACAACGCCCCGCCCTGCCCCGACCCGTCCCGTCCCGCCCCGCCTAATTCTAATATTAATATACATAATAATAATAATAATAATTATTATTATAAATTTAATTATACAATTAATTATACATTAATTGAGATTAATATATATAAACTTAATTATCACAATATATTATTATAATTAAGTGTATATATATATATATATAAGTAATTTAGGATCATATTTTAATTAATTAAGTAAAAGGACTAAAGTAGTAATATTACATGTAAAATAATATTTTTAATTTGTTGTTGGGTGTGTAAAATAGTAAAATTAAATCATCACTTCAATTATTCAATCAAATAATTATTCAAATTATTTAGTTAATGATTTAATAATTAAGTGTTTATCAAATTATTCATTTAAAAATTACAAATTTTTATTTATTTTTTAAATGGGGCGGGGCGGGGCACGGGGCAAAAGTTTTTGCCCGCAGCGGGGCGGCGGGTAGTAGGCGTGGGGTGGGTCTGGATAGTTAACTACCCGCCCCGACCTGCCCCATTGCCATTCCTAATGGTAGAGAAATTAACAGACAATTTTTTTTTAAAAAATTAGATGGGAAAACGGTGTTTTTTTTAATCTTCTAGTTTATCATATTACATATTTCATGTTTTGTTTTTTCTTTTGTATTCGATGTTTTTTAAATATAAATTTATCATCATTGAGATTTGATTCAAATGATCCAAGAATTTGTGAAACTTATAATCAAACTCTGAAAAAACTAAGAAAATCATGGAATATTTCAATCAGTTTTCATCAATAATTTGATCTGAAATCACTCATATTTACTAACATTATACTTCAGTTAACGATATGATCAATTGTTGAAAATTTGATTGTTGAAATGATTAAATTGTAATAAAAAAAACATTTCTTTGTCTGTTATATAAGATAATAGGATGAAAAAAAAATTCAAACTAAAAGATTTAAGATGAAAAATAGAACATAAAAAATCATTTATATGCCAAAAGTTATTAACCATATAAATATGGTTAATGAAAAACGGAAAAGGTAAGTAGTGTTCACTGCAATCACGGGGAAATTACACGTGGGCCCAGCCCATTGGGCCGGATTTTCTAATAATCATTTTTTGAAAAATAATGAAAATAACAAAACAGCCATACATTAATCACAGGCCAACCACTTTAATGTTTAATCCACCACTTCTGGTAAATCCAACAAATATTTTCAAACAATATTCTGTACCATACTAGAAAGAGTTAATAAAAATTGAATTTCTGAATTTTCTATTTCAACAAGCTGTACTATTTTTGAATTAAAAAGGTAATAATTTGGATTTACCTCTAACACCAGCATTGTTAATCAAAGCATCGATTCTGCCAAACGCATCCCAAGCCATATTCACCGAGGCTTCAATCACGGGCCCTTTCGCGCCGACGTCGAGCTCAACAGCCACGGCTCGGGGCTGCTCCCTGCTCGGTTCATCGGAGCCGCTCGAGCCGAACCTGTTGTTAATCTCATCGCAGAGTGATTGTAGCCGGTCGATTCGTCGAGCCGCAGCTATGATTCTGCAGCCGGCTTCGGCCAGGTCCAGGCAGAACTCGCGGCCCAGGCCGGATGAGGCGCCGGTCACCATCACGGTCTTGTCCTTCAGCTCGAGCCACGGCTCCAAGCGGCTTGCCACGTCAGCTCCTCTCTCCGCCATTCTCCTCTGTTTGAGGGCGATTGGGTGTTATGGTTTATTTATACAGTTTGGCCACATACTACAAAGATGAGTTGTTACGTCCAATGGCAGTGAATTGACGGTTATGCCCTTGCCTGATCAACCTGTTTAATTAGTTGAATTAATTATAGCTGTCTTGAAATTATACTATTAACTAAAAGTTAGTTATTAAGTCGGACAAATGACATTCCTTCCTGTCGGGAGTTACCAAATTAGCCCTATATCTTTGTCTATTGTAAACGTCTTTATTTATACAATTTTGGTGGAATTATATTTTATGATATTAATTTATCTATAATGGAAATAAATATGAACCGCACAATGTGTGGTTGTAAGGAAAGAGTGGTGAATAATTGAAAACTTTAATGTCCTCAACTTCTCATCAAGTGATGAGAACTGAAGTGGAAATTTCTGATAATGAAAGCCAGCAAGTAGGTGTGAACAAATGTGAGTCTTTGTTTTAAATATATGTTCCATTGTATTTTAATGGTAATACTATGTATCCAAAACATTTCACTAATTTATCATATTACGATGATAAAAAAAAAAAAAAAAGTAATATATCCCGTATTAAAGCATGCACATACAATAGGGAGAGAACATTATTTTACAATATGTTTGTTCTCTTACTATCATTGGCAATGCTAAGTTTATGTTTGGGAGGGTTTTCTGCAGTGAGGATTTTGGTTTTCACAAACTGTGCTTATTGTTTGTTTATGAGTTGAAAGAGATTTTCAAAATTTAGACAAATGTTCCTCTATGTTAATAGGATCTACATCTATCAATATATATTTATATTTTATTTAATATTTATATTTCTAACCTCACTAATTTTATTAAAGAACAACTTTCACCTATCAATATATATTTATATTTTATTTAATCTCTATATTTCTAACTCCACTAACTTTATTAAAGAACAACTTTATTAAAGATTTTTGTGTATTATGTCTTATATAACTTCTTAATTGCAGTTGAAGGGCTCTATTTATTGTATATCTACCACCTGTACATTGTATTAATTTATTTTCTGAGGAAATATTAGTTTTTTTGTAAATTAGGTTATTATTTGTGTATATATATTAGCTTTATCAAATATGGGGGTTCCTCAGACACTACACACATTGTGCACAAAAGAGATTGAAAAATCAGCAAATCGGGAATGTTCATCGAAGATCGTCGGATGTTTATCGGGGATCAGTGATACAGATCGAAAGAGGAAGCACTCATCTTCAATTGAATCGAGTCGAGAATCTGTGGGGAGTAGCAAACATCCGTGTCCAAGAGACTTACAAAAGATATGTTTACATCCACTAAATCGTTTTTTTTTTCCCTCTAAATCTTGATCGATAGAATTTGAAAGCAAATAATTTAGTAGTAATCAGGCTAGTTCAGATGAATTTCAAATCCAATAAACTGAGACATGAACTTATTTGCACATAGAGAACTATATATAGAAGTACAGTTGAAGATATTAATTGGTAGAAGTGTGTGAATTGGGTTATCTCACTTCAAGTGCAAACCTCAATTGTCTTTTTTATGCCCTTGAGACTTATATCCACTAAATTGCCAGTTTTATCTTTTTTATGTGATTTGGTTAAATGTATAGTTTGTTTGAAAATAGTTTGTTCTAATATAATGTTTATTATGATTATGATAATTTGTTCCTGTGTTTAAAAAAATATGATGTTCATGTATGTATAATTTTCAAAGATTAAGTGATGATTGTTCATGTTTAATTTTGTTTAATGTTTAGATTTTGTTCATATTTAATTTTATTTGTAGCAATATAACAAGAAATTCTGATACAACATTTGTCTTCACTTATTTGACAATGAGATGTTCAATTGTCTCATTCTCATAACATGCAAATGTCATTTGTGACATATTTTATTATTTTCGACTAACTAAAAATCATTTTACTTGGTGAAAATTCAGTCCTCATTAATTTGTTTAACATAATTGTTATCTTAGAGGAATTTTCGTTGATGAATAATTATGAGATGGTTGCATATGAAAATCAAAACGAATAGCAAGTGGGTAATGCAATATGATATTCGTAAGTGAAAATTGTCAAAATAATCATGTAGAAAATTTCCAATAATATAACATAAGTAACTGCAAATATTTTATATGTCATATAGTCATTCTTTTACCATTTATTTCATTATATACAATTATTAAGTTTAATAAATGAATAAATAAATAAATAAATTCTCACAGTAAATTTGTTATTAAAATTTTATGAATCCAACACCAATTAATATGTGTATATATATATATATATTCATATATATCAATAGATGCAAAATTAGATTACAAATACAATCACATGTATACTAATTACACAACACCCAATAAAGTCATACATTTATCAATATAACAAATTAATCACCTTCAATCATCCAATCATTACAAAACTCACATTTTTATTATAAAATATTACATTAACCTACTTTTTCATTTGACATCTACATATAATCCTATCCTACAAAATCATCAAACAAACATAAATTTATATTATTCACCTTTACTACATAAACCTGGATTTCAAAGTCAGAATTTGCCCAAACCCACTAAAATCCCTTTCAAACATAACCTAAGGTGTTACAAATTCAATATATTAATTAATTAATTAATTTCGAAGTGTAATGCTTAGAGAGATTAGATCTCTATACTTTAGCAAAAAACTTATTAAAACATGCATATGGTAGGTGAAGAAACATTTTTTTTTTTATTTCAACTGAATTTTTAATATGTTGATTCAATGTATGTTGTAAATGCAATATACTTGATTAGACAAAGAGTACAAATAATCTCCACCAAATTGTGGTAAATTCTCATGAGTTTCATAAACTTCATCAATAGGCTTATACTTGTATTTTTAAAAGTAGTAAGAACCCATGCATTGCATGAGACACGATCTAGTACAAGTGGATTTGTCAGATGCATTTTTTATTTGACTTTTGAGTTTTTAGGGTTGTAAATGGTGTTGGAACTCATGATTTATATTGATGGGTTTAATAAATATAATGTAATTCTAAACTAAGGGTTAGTTTGAATTGGTAGTAGGGTTCATTAAGGGAGATTTAATAAGGTTAATTTTAACCTTTGATGTGATGTTTTCTTGTTTGGATTGAGTGTAATATGCAATGTGATCATTTATAATTTATGTTTGGATATATATTTTGCAACATGTTTATATTTATAGGTTTATTATCATTGTGTTTGATTGAGGGGTTTAATACTTGCATTTTCTCAAAATGACATATATAATTTGACATTTTGTATTCTTTCATTCTTTATTTGAATAAGGGCAGCAGATATGAGATACCCAATACTCCATCTTCCTTAACAAGCTTCCACTCTATGCAAATGAAAATCCATTCTAGGCAAATTCAATTTGATTTCATTTTCATTCAATTTTTTTTCTTGCACATTCTATGCAAACGAAGAATGAAGTTGGTCTCTCTCCTTCCAATACTCAGACCTCGGGCTCCGGTTATACACTCGATTTTGAGTTATCGAAAGAGGAAAAACTGAAGAAGATTAAAACAAATTGGGAAGCTACGGTAGTGGGAAGCACATCTGATTTCGTGATTTTATCGACTTTCCTAAATATGTGCAGTTGAGAATCCCCTTTCGGAGAGGAAGAAGAGGGCCAAGTAGGATTTTTTTCATTGCCTATTTATATGGGTAATGTTGTAATACTGTGAATTATATGGGGTATTATAGTAATTCACATATCAAAAGTAAGGACATTCAGCTAAATTCACATATAATATATCTTGAATGAAAAATGGGTTAATAAACCCACCACATTAAACACACATGTAAACCCATACCCAGCCCTCCGCATCACCAAATTAGTTCCGGGCCTAGAACACAACACTGGGCCTACCCTATGAACCAAACAACTTTTTTGTGGGTTTAGAGAGGTCTTATAAACCTATCCGCAAATCCAAACTGGGCCTAAGAGTATAAATATATCTTAATTTTTATATTTTAAGATGATAATATCCAACTATTCCAGTGATTTAATTTCATCTCAATATGGCAACATGTAAAAATTAAAAAAAAAAGAAAATTAAAAATATGAATTATAACATTCATCTTGTGTAAATAACTTAGTTTTTTTTATAGCTTCAAGTAGAAGAAGATAATGATCGGTAAACAAAATATATGCAAAATTATTTATCAATCTTTCTCGAGTAAGCATCGAATTTCATATATAGAATTTTGACAATGATGAAGAAAATTAATGTAAAAGGATTTTAGGTTTGGGTTGGCTCTGAAAGAGAGAGGCTGTTAAAGCAAAAGGAGAAACTTAAGTAGAGAGTTCTGTTAACTAATTTAGGGGGAAGAGTTCCTCTGTCCTACTATCTATCTGTCTTAAGCTGAAAAAAGATGAGTTATGCTTAAAGGATCGAAAGTTATGTTTGTTTACTTATTGAAAACACCTATTCATATTTATTTGTTTAATATGAATTTTTCTTCGTAAATGTTGATGAACGACAATAACATAACTACTGGTAATTATTAAATATCAAACAAATTGATGTGGTCGAACTGACCACATTCGAACTCTTCCAAAAAACTAACCGACTTGAAGGCTAATTAATACGAACAGAACAGAGAAGTAAGAAGAACGTTTTGGGCAAACAAGGAAGTTCGCACTTTATAAAAAAAACATGAGCGAACTAATCAGTCTTGTGTGAAATATGAATCCATCAAGATGAGTAGTTTCAGGAACCGGGTTCGGATCATGCAGAACCGGAGCGGTTATCGCTGAACCGGGCGCAGCGGTTCGGAGTAGTTATGTTAGTTAGTTAGGGTTCACAGTTAGGTCATTTGCGCAGTTTGATTTCATAACAGAAATTGAGCGACTTGTAACGGATAGAATCAAGAATTGATTGAGGGCTTTTGAGCGCTATATAAGCATGCATAATAGGCAAGAAGAATCATCAGTTTTCATCGTGTATTCAGAGAGAATAGATTAGTTTTGTGAGCGAGTTTAGTTCATGCATAAACCCTAATCTGGGTTATTCTTGTAATCTGAATTTGGATCGATCCTGAGTGAATTTCTTACTGTTGCAGTCCGTGGATGTAGGCCCAGAGTGTTGGCCGAACCACGTATCTCGTTGTTCTTACTTGCATTTACGTTTTATGGTGTTTGATCTTCGTTTTTCTTTCGCAACACAAAAGCGTTGTCATTGTGAGGGTTTTCTTGAGTGTGTGATCGAGCTGTGAATTCGAGGTCGTGATCTTCACAATTGGCGCCGTCTGTGGGAAGGCTAACCACGGCAAGAATGGGCTCGATGAGATTAGATGTGGCCAAGTTCACAGGAAAGGGAGACTTCAATCTATGGAAGGTGCAAATGGAGGCATTGCTGATTCAACACAATCTTGAAAGTGCGTTGCAGTCTGAAGAAGGTGAGCATTCTTCTGAAACGGCGGAGAAACGGGCTGAGATTGAACGAAAGGCACGAAGTGCAATCATACTCTGTCTTGGTGAGAAGGCATTGAGAGAAGTATGCAAGGAAACATCAGCATCGGCCATATGGAAGAAGTTGGATTCCCTCTACTTCACTAAGTCCTTGGCAAACAGGTTATATCTCAAACAAAAACTCTTGAATTTTAAGATTTCTGATGAGAAACGAGTTGCAGAGAAGTTAGAGGAGTTTCACAAGATTGTAGATGACTTAGAGAACATAGAAGAACAGGTTAAAGATGAGGACAAAGCCATCATGCTGCTCAATTCACTGCCAAAGTCCTTAGATGCATTTAAGGATGCATTGATCTATGGCCGTTTGTCAGTGCTAACCTTGGATGAAGTGGTCATGGCTATCAAGACGAAGGTGCTTCAAAACCACGCTGACTCGAAGTCTCAACCACTGGGTGAAGGATTGAGCATCAAGAACAAAGGTCCTAAGAAGAATCAGGAAAAAAATAAGAAGAAAGGGTCTAATCAAGAAGCTAAGCCAACTGATGGAAACACTGAAACTAGAAAGTGTTATTCCTGCCATCAAATAGGACATTTAAAGAAGAATTGTCCAGAGAAGAATAAGGCAAAGGCACAACCCAAAGCTCCAGAGGCGGCTGTAGCTGAAAATGGCTATGAAAGGGCTGACATGCTATGTATCTCCACTGCCAACATCACTGATGAATGGGTTCTTGATTCCGGATGTAGCTTCCACATGTGTCCAAGGAAGGAATGGTTTGCGGACTACAAGGAAGAAGAAGGAGGTTCAGTGTTGTTGGGAAATGATCAAGCATGTAGGGTAAAGGGAATGGGAACTATCATTCTGAAACTTCATGATGGAAGCATCAAGAAACTCTCAGAAGTGAGGTACATCCCTGATTTAAAAAGAAATCTTATATCACTTGGCTTACTAACATCTGCAGGCTATGAATTTAACACAAAAGCTGGAAAGATATTGGTGACAAAAGCGGATCAAGTGATACTAAAAGGCAGGAAGGAGAATGGACTTTACATTCTACTAGGGGAAACTGTTACTGCAGCTGCAAATCCAACAATGAGCAATGAAGAAACAAACCTATGGCACAAGAGACTTGGTCATCTAGGAGAGAAGGGGCTGATCTTATTATCTAAGCAAGGATTATTGGGCAACAACAAAGCCACAACACTTCAATTTTGTGATCAGTGTGTAATGGGGAAGGCTACAAAGTTACCCTATCCAACTGCAAAGCATAAATTAACTCAGCCTTTGGAGTACATCCATTCTGATATTTGGGGTCCAGCAAGGACTACCACCCATGGAGGAGCAAGGTATTTCATGACAATGATAGATGACTACTCGAGGAAAGTCTGGGTACACACTCTAAAGCACAAATCAGAGGCATTCCAAACATTCAAAGATTGGCTCAAGCAACAAGAGACAAAGACAGGTAAAACCTTAAAGTTCTTAAGGACTGATAATGGTTTGGAGTATTTGTCCTTTGAGTTTCAGGAATTCTGCAAGGAGAAGGGGATAACAAGGCACAAAACAGTAGCATCTAATCCACAACAAAACGGGGTGGCTGAACGGATGAATCGGACCCTATTGGAGAGAGTGAGATGTATGTTACTGGATGCAAACCTACCAAAATCATTTTGGGGTGAGGCTGTTTCTACAGCAGCTTATTTGGTAAACAAATCACCTTCTTCCTCTATTGAATTTAAATCTCCTGATGAAGTATGGAATGGCAGTGTACCTAACTATTCATATCTCAAAGTATTTGGTTGTTTAGCTTTTGCTCATGTTAGGCAAGACAAATTGGAACCTAGAGCTATCAAATGCATATTCATAGGTTATCCTAGATGAATAAAGGGATATAAGCTATGGTGTTTGGAACCTGGTCATCAAAGATGTTTTATCAGTAGGGATGTCACCTTTAGAGAAGGGGTAATGGGATATAAAGCCATTAATGACAATCAAACCGAGCATGAAACATCAATTGAGGTGGAGCCAAATTCAGAAGAACCTGCTGAACCTGTAAACCATCATGATACAAATCTCCCTGAGGAACAAATTCAGACTGAAAATCAGAGAGAGGATCATGAAGAGGATTACACCATTCTAGGAAATGAAGAAGATCAAGATCTAAGGAACTATAGTTTGGCAAGGGATAGAGAAAGAAGAAGGATTCATCCTCCATCTAGGTTCGGCCAAGCTGATATAGTATCTTATGCTTTGACAGTTGCTCAGGATATTGATTATGCAGAGCCTCATGATTTTAAAGCGGCTATGGCTTCTAAAGATAAGGAAAGGTGGATAGAGGCAATGAATGAAGAATTGATGTCTCTTGAGAAGAATAATACCTGGAAGCTAGTAGACAAGCCTCAGAAACAGAAAATTGTAGGAAGCAAATGGATTTTTAAGAAAAAGATTGAAGTTTCTGGAGTTGAAACAGTAAGATTCAAGGCAAGATTGGTTGCTAGAGGTTTTACTCAAAGAGAGGGAATCGATTTTAATGAGATCTCTCTCCAGTGGTGAAACATTGTTCTATTAGACTACTTCTTGCCTTAGTCACTTAGTGGAACATGGAGCTTCAACAACTTGATGTCAAAACTGCCTTCTTACATGGTTATCTAGAGGAAACAATATATATGAAGCAACCCGAAGGCTTCATACTTCCTGGAAATGAGAATAAGGTCTGCAAGCTAGAGAGATCACTTTATGGACTTAAGCAAAGTCCTAGGCAATGGTATAAGAGATTCAATGAGTTCATGATAAGTATTGGAATGATAAGATGTCCTTATGATAGCTGTGTGTATCTTGAGAAAGATGGGAGCAAGGTTGTCACTTATCTACTGATTTATGTAGATGATATGCTATTGGCTAGCTCAAGTATGCAGAGAATCAATCAGCTCAAAGCAAAGTTAAGTTCTCAGTTTGACATGAAGGATCTAGGAGATGCTAAAAGAATTCTTGGCATGGACATAAAGAGAGATAGACAAACTGGAAAACTTTGCCTTTATCAAACTGATTATCTAAACAAGGTTTTAAAGAGGTATTTCATGCACAAAGCTAAGGTTGCACTCACACCAATCGGGCAACACATCAAGCTTTCCAGTAAGCAAGCACCAGTCACAGATCAAGACAAGAGATATATGCATGGTGTGCCTTATGCTAGTGGAGTAGGTAGCTTAATGTATGCCATGGTGTGTAGTAGGCCAGATCTAGCCTATGGAATGAGCATGGTTAGCAGATTTATGGCCAATCCTGGAAGACCACATTGGGAAGCCCTGAAATGGATGCTAAGATATGTACTTGGAACTGCAGACAAAGGTTTAATCTTTGAGCAACAAGGTGAACTTCACAGCAAAGATCATCTAGTAGGATATGTAGACTCTGACTTCGCTGGAAACATAGACACTAGAAAGTCCCTCACAGGCTACATATTCACACTATATGGAACAGCAATCAGCTGGAGGAGTGTGCATCAGTCAATGGTTGCATTGTCTACTACGGAAGCCGAGTACATGGCAATGACAGAGGCTATAAAGGAATCTATGTGGTTAAAAGGCATGATAAGAGAACTGGGAGTTTATCAGCAGAGTGTTATGATACATTGTGATAATCAGAGTGCACTACATCTAGCTAAACATCAAGTGTTTCACGAGAGATCTAAGCATATTGATGTGAAGCTACACTTTGTGAGAGATATAGTGGAGAAAGGTTTGATCAAGGTGGTTAAAATTGGCACTGATGATAATCCATCAGATATGTTAACCAAGGCTTTGAATAACACTAAGTTTTTGCATTGCATGAATCTTGTAAATGTAAAAACTTGGCACTCACAACACTAACATGTTTTTTTGGAGAATTGCTTCTGTTTTACAGGTCTTAGGTGACTGATACGATTGGATTCAAGGTGGAGGATTGTGAAATATGAATCCATCAAGATGAGTAGTTTCAGGAACCGGGTTCGGATCATGCAGAACTGGAGCGGTTATCGCCGAACCGGGCGCAGCGGTTCGGAGTAGTTATGTTAGTTAGTTAGGGTTCACAGTTAGGTCATTTGCGCAGTTTGATTTCATAACAGAAATTGAGCGACTTGTAACGGATAGAATCAAGAATTGATTGAGGGCTTTTGAGCGCTATATAAGCATGCATAATAGGCAAGAAGAATCATCAGTTTTCATCGTGTATTCAGAGAGAATAGATTAGTTTTGTGAGCGAGTTTAGTTCATGCATAAACCCTAATCTGGGTTATTCTTGTAATCTGAATTTGGATCGATCCTGAGTGAATTTCTTGCTGTTGCAGTCCGTGGATGTAGGCCCAGAGTGTTGGCCGAACCACGTATCTCGTTGTTCTTACTTGCATTTACGTTTTATGGTGTTTGATCTTCGTTTTTCTTTCGCAACACAAAAGCGTTGTCATTGTGAGGGTTTTCTTGAGTGTGTGATCGAGCTGTGAATTCGAGGTCGTGATCTTCACATCTTGTAAGCTAAACTGTCGAACTGTAAGCTGAAATGTCGAACTGAATCCAGAACGAACTAATTTAAATTTGAAGCAACCGCCACGATCGCGAGTATCTCGCCCACTTCCCACTTTTTTCGGAGAAATCCTAACTGTCACGTTTTTCAGGGAGTATTTATAACCCTTATCTTTCTATTTCACACACACAACATCATACACAATAATTATTAAGAAAAAGACCAATATCTACGTTTTTTCCCAGATTACTGACTTGAGCGTCGGAGTCTCTTCACCGGGAAAAATCCCCGGTGTTTCTTTGTTTTTGCAGGCCTTTTAAATCGGAGAATTCCAATCGGCGTCAGAGAATTCTAATCGACACAGGAAAACGAGAAGATAGAAGCAAAGACAAATCACAAATAATGTATGAACATTTATGTGAATATATACATACATGAACAAGTTTTACAATTCATTAAGATTAGGTAGAACATAATCATATAGTTATTTTGGAGAGTTCATTAATATCAATAGAGATATCACACTTTGGTGCCTTGTAAATGTGATAGCTGGATATTTCATCTATGTATAATTTCTTGGAGCAAATATTAAATTTGGTTTACAAGATTACAATTTTGGGATATTTTATGCAACTGAAGATGTGAGCCGGCTTCTTTCATTATTTATTTTGAGTAGGTCTTATATGAGACCGTCTCACGGATCTTCTTGCGTGAGACGGGTCAACTCATAACCCATCCTTAACAATTTATATTAAAATATGTGAAAATGGATTCAAAACATGGGTAATAAGGATCCGTCTCACGGAAACTATCCGTGAGACCGTCTCACATGAGTTTTTGTGATTTATTTTATGGTACCCAAAATATCAAGACATGTGAGCCAATTTCGGCCCCCTGCTTTGGGCCCAAATTTGTCGACCATAAAGTATAATTAGGCCCATAAATAGTGGATTTTCTAGTAGGTAGGCCCATACCTGGATTTATCTTGCAAAAACATATAAAAATAAAACCCATCAATACCCCACACACACACAAGTAATCATGGGTTTTTGCAAGTTCATGAATGATTTATGGGTTCTTCAAATTATACAAGAATAGATATTTGGGAGTTTCTAAAAATATTCTTTTTATTGAAAATGCTTCCCAAGATTACAAGACTTACAAACACTCGATTTTCACAAATTTATACAAAATGTCTAAAAACCTCAAAGATTCACTTTAAGTGCATACAATTCAAATTTGGTTTACAAACTTACCACAAACTTTATAACTCAAGTGGTATATCATTTTTTATAAAGATACATATTGAGTAACGATCAATATTCGAACCTAAATCATATAAAAGTTATATTCTCATTAAAAAAACAAGGAACTTGCAAACTTGAAACACATATTGTATGAAAGAATACATAACACACACATACCAAAATATCTATAAAGTTCGATCACAAAATGTAGTTGATCATCACAGTGGTACCAGATGCAATGTAAAGTGTACATTGATGCACACCATCCAATGATGACATGGGCTGGTGACACGTGCCAAATGTTTCACACCACAGGTGTTAAATTTAGATTCCCTGCTCTGCCCCTCTTTGCCCTAATTATTCCAGCATTTTAGGATTTTATTCCTCTTCTTTGCTGCCTTTTTCATTTTTCCCATCTTGCATTGTCACTCTCACTCTCTACTTTCTTTTCTTCTTTCAAATCTTTGTTTTTATTTCTTTGATTTTTACCCTTTTTCCAGGCCCTTTATCATAGAAATAGATAGCTCATTAACAGAAAATATTGTCTTTTACCCAATCCCATTCTTTTCATTGGTCCAAGATTTTTCATGTTCAAGATTCTTACAAGAACCAAACAAAATGGAATACTATTATTGCCACATTCTTGATCACTCTTGTTTGTTCAACATTTTATGAGTGGCTTATGTTTGATTATTCTTTTGTGTAACTTTACTTTAATGTACTAATGTACATGGTATTATTAATGTTTGTTTTTGGTCTTATATTTATTGTGATTAGATTCATTATATTTTGTGAAAATCAAGATTAGAATTTGTCTAGCTTTGATTTGAGAATTGTGCCATGCAAAGGCAAACATCAAAACATTCTCAAGGTGATGTTTCATTAAAATTTTCATTTGATGTTTATGGATTGTTGTGCTGCTTTTTGCTTTCTCTGATTTATTATACTTTCAACATACTCTATAAATTGTAGCTAGAGTACTATGTTAAATGGAACCCTTTTCTAGATATTGAATGTTAATGGAGTAGTATTTATTTTACTTTAACCTAGCCACCATGTATCTTGATTTTACACCTCTTTTACATTTATTTATATAATATATAAATGATGTATATATAAAATGACACACAACATTTAGGTAAGTATACAAAAACTTGTGTGAGACATTAGACAATCTCACAGAGAGTTTTCATGAGACGAATCATTTTAACCTATTAAGCAGACTCATCTCCATAAATTTATATATAAATTATGAAGTGTAAATTATGGATTCATCTATCTTACATAGAATAATCCATGAGATGACCACACACGATTCAAAATCATTAAAAAAGATGGTGAAACCTTTTTGAAGAAAAATAATATAAAATTAATCCCATTTATATATTTTTCATCTCATGGCACACCCCAAAACTTTATTGGGCTGACAATGGAAAAGAAAAGTTAACTTTGTGCCAAAGATCACTATCTCACATGAATTAAGGAAAGAGAAAGTGACAAACTGTAGAAAGAGGGCCCACATCAAAATCTTTTGTCCACATAGTATAAAAAAGAGTGGCCAAAAAATAGTTGTAATATAATGTAGATGACTCATAAAGAGAACCTAAAATGATGATAATCAAAAACATACATAATTTTACACAAAGTGGACAAGAATCTTTGTATTGGCTCCCTTCTCAACCCCTCTCTGTTTTTTTTTTTTTTCATGTTTTATTATTAATTGTTTGCTTTTTGTTAGGCTCCTTTCCTTTTCTCCCTGACCTGATGCTGTTTGCTCTATCCCTTTCATGGAGAATGAAAGTTGATGCTGTTTTTGTGCTACACCAATAGTTTTTACTCCACTTATTGTTTTAGCCTCTTTTATTTTATTTCATGACTATGCATAAAATATGGAATGATTCCAATTTTCTAAAATCAAATTATAATGAGAAGTGACTTTAAATTATTCTATGTAAAACTTTTATATAGCTTGGATTTATTTGGAAATGGAGAGACAAAATTATTTGGAGTTTGTCGTATCAATGCAAAATTTAATGATGAGCTCAAGGCACGACTTTGGAGTTGGTTTATTGTTAAATTGACTAAATATTGTCATTTTTTATTTCAAGATTGATTAGTCAATCCTATAGGATGTCTTGAAATCTAATTTGCCCCAACTACCTTTTTTCTTTCTCTCATTTTCTTTCTTCAATTGTAATACTACTATTCTGTATTTACTGAATATTTCTCATACTCAACTTCTTTCGTACATAATAAATTTTCTTTGAATGCTCCAAAAAAAAAAAGTTATTGTGGACGAGTTTCTACCTATAATACTAGCAAAATGGTCAAAGACTATAAGTATCATCCTAGAGTACACTCTTCAAAGTTCAATGCTAAAGTAGTAGAAAACCTAGGTAGTAATTAATGTAGAGTGGGAAACATTTGAACACAAATAAGTAGCCTAACTCAAATTGTAAAGATTGTAGCTCTTTTTTAATGATCACTTTTAGATCACTATGATTTATAGTATGTACCACAAGCTATAGATCTCTTTAACCAATTATGGGGCATACGAGCATGCCTATTTTATCAATATATGTTTTTCCCAAAGTGAAAAATCATTACTATATGTATTAATGAAACTTAACATAAAATTAGGGATATTGAAATTAGAAAAAACTTAGGTAACATATTCCCTTCATTATATTTGTGTGTGTCAATGGGCTCTTTACAATAATTCATTATCTTCTGAACATGATTCCCATCCATTTAAAACCTTATTATGCATCGTTCTTTCCTTTTTGAGGGGCCTTATTATTATGCATTTGGCATGATAGTGATTGGTGGGTTTTTTTTTTCTTTTTTGAAAAAAAAATGATAGTGCTGGTTTATATGTATTTATTTAATAAGACAAGAATGTGAATTGCAGATAATTCTATTAAATTGATATAAACAACTACCATCTTAAAATAAAAAAAATATTATAATAACTATCATCAATTCACATGACGCCTTTTCTTTGGTGCTGCATGCCTATCATCATATACTAAATAGTTATACTTCCCCATTTTCAGAAGGGTCAAATTGTATCTTTTCCTCCCTCATGTTGACTGGTTTGACTAAATTCAAGACATTATCTCAAAACACTCTAATGCAAACACAACCCTAAATACAATGATCAGATTTAAATTTAGCTATTGATCAAAATGAAAGAAATATGAAATACTACTAAGAAAAAAAAAAGTTAAAAATTTATAATTGGTGTGATTAAAAAAGAAGAGAGAGAGAGAGAGAGTGCATGCATAAATATGTGAGTGAAAGAGGCGGCCTTTTCTTCTGTTTCCCATCAAAAGACTATACAAAAGCTTCTCAAAAGAACTCTGCTTTTATATCTCTTGTCTGCCATTTATTTCCCTTACATTCTCTCTCTTCGCCTCCCTATATGTCCCTCCTCCTCCTCAACTTAGCCCTCCCTCTCTCCCTCTCCTCTTCCGCCATTAGAATGCCCTGAAGCTATCATCAACTCCCACTTCTTTATCCCGCGTCTCCATCTTCTTCCTTGTTGAGGTTGAGGTTTTCGTTTCTTGATTTCGAAGAGAATGATGATATCGGTGAGGGACCTGTACCACGTTCTCACAGCCGTGGTTCCGCTGTACGTGGCCATGATCCTGGCCTACGGCTCGGTGAAATGGTGGAAGATCTTCACCCCAGATCAGTGCTCTGGGATCAACAGATTCGTGGCCCTATTCGCGGTCCCTCTCCTCTCCTTCCACTTCATCTCCACCAACAATCCCTACGCCATGAACTACAGATTCATCGCCGCTGACACCCTCCAGAAACTCATAGTTCTCTCAGTGCTCGCTGTGTGGTCAAGGGTCAGCTCCAGAGGGTCCCTCGAGTGGTCCATCACTCTATTTTCTCTCTCTACACTCCCCAACACGCTTGTCATGGGCATCCCCCTGCTCAAGGGCATGTACGGCGACGATTCCGGCAGCCTCATGGTCCAGATTGTCGTCTTGCAGTGTATTATCTGGTACACTCTCATGCTCTTCCTCTTCGAGTACAGGGGCGCCAGAATGCTCATCGCCGAGCAGTTCCCCGACACGGCTGGGTCGATCATCTCCTTCCGGGTCGACTCGGACATTCTCTCCCTCGACGGCAAGGAGCCTCTCCAGACCGAAGCTGAAGTCGGCGAAGATGGCAAGCTTCATGTTACTGTAAGAAAATCGACCAGCTCGAGATCGGAGATCTTTTCTAGAAGATCTCACGGCCCCAATTCCGGCCTTTCCATGACTCCTCGTCCCTCCAATCTAACCAATGCAGAGATTTACTCTCTTCAATCCTCGAGAAATCCGACTCCGAGAGGGTCGAGCTTCAACCACACTGATTTCTATTCAATGGTGAATGGGAAGAATGTGAGTCCGAGGCAATCGAATTACGGGAATGTCGGGCTTGACGAGGAGACTGGCTACGCCAATCAAACTAGGGTTAATGGAGGGTATCCTGCGCCGGCTAGCGCCGGAATATTCTCTCCGGTTACCGGCCCCGCCGCGAAGAAGAAGCCCAACGCGGCCGAGGGCGGTAAAGATCTTCACATGTTCGTTTGGAGCTCGAGTGCTTCGCCGGTTTCTGAAGGAGGAATCCATGTTTTCAGAGGTGGTGAATATGGCAATGAGCTTAACATTGGAGCTCATCCCAAAGGTAAAAATCCTCACTTTTTTTCACCCATTTAGTTCGATTGTCTTATTTTGAGGAAATTAATGATTGTTTTTGGAGCTTCTGATGTAACTGCATTTGTAATTTAGGGAGGATTTCAGTTTCTTTAATTAGCTTGTTGTGTCGTTTTGCTGTTGAGCTTCCGAAGGCTGTTCTTGTTTTGTCATCAATATTGCAACATCCCTGAAAACATGGCTTAATTTTCTTTCACATTATTAAATGTTTGGAAAACAAGATTTATCACTTGGATGTCTTAATCGTGGCAGATTATGATGATTTTGGTCGAGACGAGTTCAGTTTCGGCAACAAGCAGGGGCCGGCCGGGGGCGAGGGCGGTGGGCCGGTGCTTTCGAAGCTGGGCTCGAGCTCGACTGCTGAGCTCCACCCCAAGGCTAACCTTGATGCCAAGCCAGCTGCAATGCCACCAACCAGTGTCATGACCAGACTCATTCTGATCATGGTGTGGCGAAAGCTTATCCGTAACCCCAACACGTATTCTAGCCTCTTTGGTCTCACATGGTCTTTGGTGTGCTTCAAGTAATAATGTCTTTATACCATTACATCAAACTCAATGATCTAATAACCAAATCTTGACATTTAAGGACTCATCATTAGTGTTCTGTTTCTTGTAGGTGGCACGTTGAGATGCCTGCGATTGTGGCCAAATCGATCTCAATCTTGTCCGATGCTGGTCTCGGAATGGCCATGTTTAGCCTTGGTAAGAGAAATTAAACCTCAGTCAACAAGATCATGTTATACATGTTTCCGACTGGAACTCATATTTTTACAATTGGATTTTTCAGGGCTGTTCATGGCTTTGCAGCCAAGAATCATCGCTTGTGGGAAATCAGTCGCTTCCTTCTCCATGGCCGTTCGGTTCCTCACTGGGCCCGCGGTTATGGCTGCTGCTTCTATAGCTGTTGGGCTTCGAGGCGTTCTCTTGCACATTGCAATCGTCCAGGTAAGTGACGATCCTCGGACAATGCTTAACATTTGTGAATGTATATATATGTTGCAATTTGATGTGTAATGAATTGTGAGACGGGTTTTGTTTAGGCTGCATTGCCACAAGGAATCGTTCCGTTTGTCTTTGCTAAAGAATACAATGTGCATCCTGATATACTGAGCACCGGGTTAGTACTAATGAGCTCGTATGTGTATGACTCTGTTCGTGTTTACTTGGATGATTTATAGTCGTAAATTCATCCCTGCAGGGTGATATTCGGGATGCTAATAGCTCTTCCAATCACACTGGTTTACTACATTCTGCTTGGACTCTGATGAAGAAGAAGTGAAGAAAAAGAGTAATCAGGAGTGAAGTACTAACGCTTTTTGCCATGCTAACAGAGAACATAGAAGGAAAAATCGAAATTTTATAAGACAGAGTAGTATGTAGTGGTAGTGTTAGTTGTAGCAGTAGAATTTAATGTTGTCTTATGTTCCTTCTTTTCTGAACTCTTGTGCGCCCCTCCCTCTCTCTTATTACTTTTGTTCTTTTCATGAAGAGAAAAAGTGAAGCTTGTTTCTAGTGTGGAATTCCCACTACTTTGTAATTTATTACTCTCTCTCTCTCTCTCTCTCTCTCTCTCTTGCTTGAGTCAAAAAAAAGGTTAACCTAACCAAGAATCTCTATGTACTCCTCCATCTACCCCACTCGTAGCTTGAGAGACAGGTCGGGTCGGGTCGAAAACTCAACACTGAACTTAAATGGAAAGGAGAAAATAATTAAATGAAGATGAAGGATTGAAGGAAAAGAGGAGTATTTAGGTTAGAGAGAAAGATGTTGCTTGTGGGTTTGGATTAATGTTGAGTGTGGTACAATAAATATGGAAAAAACAGAGTATTTGTGAGGGGACACACAAGTCCTATGAATAGGAGTATGGTGGGTAAGGTAATAGGTGTGTGTGTCTGCTTGCTTCATTAATTCCCATCCTCTTTTTTATTACATTTCACCCCACCTCATGTCCCCCACACCATATTACTTTTTTATGGTACCGAGATTAAACATGAATGCGTTCTAAAACTGAGATATCACTTGTGTTTCAACGCACATGCTATGGTAATTGTTGTACATTTGCATAACTCTTTTATTTATTCATCTCCGTTTAGAAATATACACTTTTTTGGTCAATTTATTTGCTCCTTAAAAATATGTATCTTTTTTTACTATAATTTCTCACATTCAATGATCAAATTTGTGACATAAGATACTCTTTAAACTTGAAATATCATAATATTGTAAAAAAAGAGCGAGTTGGTATTAACTTACTCATAAAAACAACTAGGACGCCGCATGAATTTTTTCTCATACTTAAAGAGTTAGCGTTAGAATTTTTTTCCTTCTCTAAGAAAATCACATACGAAATTATTATACTAATATTTCTTGTTTATTATTATTATTATTATTATTATTATTATTATTATTATTAAAACTCGTAGCTAGTGAAGCCACAAAAGCAACTAAGTGTAAAAGGATTAACAAAAAAGAGAATGTGAAAGTGAATATAGAGATGAGCAATTGTTTTCGAGTTAGTCTCTTGTGAGACTGTCTCACATGCGACCAAATTCAAGTATGTCTTTTATAGGTATAAGTATGTGTTTTTCAGCTATGAGTATGTGTTTTATAAGTATATTTTTACAGGTATAAACATGAGTTTTAAAAGTATGTCTTTTACACTCATAAGTATGTCTTTTTCAGCTATAAGTATGTGATCTGGAATTCCGTCGCATGTGCGACGGTTGCACGCGAGTTTTGTTGTTTTCTAGGTTAGATAATTAGTATAATCAGATTTCCATAATCTTAATTAATTAATGATAATGGAGACATAAGAAACAATACTTTTTCCATCTTTTCAGCTTAGTAAAAGCCAAAACCCGTTTTCAGGTAAAGCTTTAATCGCCGCGACTTATTCCTGCTGCTTAATTAAAGAGCTAAAAGAGCTTTTTAAGTGGGAATTAATCCACACCAATCTTAATCAAAGCAGACAAAATTACACACTTTTTTCTTTTGTAAAAATCGTTTTCAGATGTTAATTGCTTACTAATCCAATTAAGTGCTCTTTCTTTCTTTCATTGCATGCTTTTCATGGATCCAACGTAGGAGAACTAATTGGAAATTTAATCATCTTTGATGTGATATGTTTGGCAATAATTGTGATTAATGCGGCGTGCTTATTTTAATCATCCTTTTTGACAATGCGTCACAACTTACGATTGCAACTATGTGCATTTATTTATTTATTTTCACTAGTTTGAAACACATCAATTAATTATAATTGGAGTGATTTGGATGCATTTCAAATCCAACTAATTTGAATGAATTTATATTAAGTAATTATAAATCAAAGACTAACTTAGCAAATGATTGGTGTATAATCATGCAAATATGCAATTGTTAAACAGAATAATTTAACAAGCATGAATCCACATAAAATTTTAAATACGCTAATTGATTACTTATAAAGATTTTTACTTTTTGATTACAATTATCATATGACTAATTATGACATTACTCCCAAAAACAAATGTGCTTAATTGGGCCTCTTTCTCTATTGGGCTTTTTAAATAAATACAAGATAATACTTCGGCCCGTTTTATGTTTTTAACTCGGTCCATACTGCTATACCCGCTCCGCCCGGTTTATTTATAATATAGCATTGCATATATTAAATAGGAATAAAAAAAGAGACTCTGAAAAGTAAAGAAAATAATGGGACTGATGGGATTTTATGAAGATGTTAATAGATATAAAAAATTCTCATTTCTTTGAATCAATACTAATAAAACATTTCCTCTCTAATGAAAAACTCATATATTTCAAAAAACTTCTTTTATTCACACAAGAAAAAAACCAAAATAATAAGAAAATCACGTTTCAATTACTATTCTTATTATTGTACGAGTTACTCTCTTGTGCACCAGTTGCACGGATTACAGATCCGTGTAACTAGGCCGCGCGAGGGCCGCGTGCGGGCTGGGCTGGGCTGGCCCGGCCAGCCCCATGCCTCTTTACTCTATTCGTGTGTTTTGGTCGTTACCCTCACGTTATGTTAGTGTTACCTTCGTGTTATGTTAGGATTACCTTCGCGTTATGTTAATGTGAATCTGAAGGAAGGAGATTTGACTTGAAAAAATATTTTAAAATTATTAATTATCATACAAATATTTGTTTAATGAGTGATGATTCGAGTTGATAAATATTTTAAAATTATTGATTAACTTACAAATATTTTTGAATTACATTATTCTTTTATTAAAATATGTAATAATTTTATGAGTTTACTTGACCCATTTCATTTCCTTTTTAAAAATTTATTTTTATATTTATGTTTAATATTTCTATTCAACTTCATTTTTTTATCTTACAAATACACTTTTCATTTCAATTATATTAACTCATTTTTTCTTCTGGCAAAAACTTGTGTGCACCGGGGGCCCGACCCAACCCGGCGCGTGGGCTGCCTCCACGCGCACCCACGCGCGCCCCTAATTAAGCTGGTGTGCGTCCACACACACCTGATTACCTAGTTGATGATTCAGTGATGGGTATTACATGTATACACTATAGGTATTACGCATATACCCTATAGGTATTACACTTATATTTCTTGAGATTTAATGATAGGTATTATGTGTTTACTCTATAGGTAGTACATGTATACTCTATAGGTATTATAAACTTACTCAATTAAGGTATTGATTTTTTGTTCTATAGGTATTACATGTATACTCTTAAGGTATTACATGTATACTCTTAATGTATCATGTATGTTCATTCAATAAAGGTAAGAATTATTTGTTTTTACTTTTGGGTAGGTATCATATGTTTACTCTATAGGTATCACATGTATACTCTATAGGTATTACAAACTAACTCAATTAAGGTATGAATTATTTGTTCGAATTTTTGTTCTATAGGTATACATATGTACTCTATAGGTATTACATATTTACTCTATAGGTATTACATTACTGTATGGTGAGTTTAATATTTCTAAACAATAAAATGACGATTTATATCATATTCTTCCTCATTTTTTTTCTGTAAATTGCAGAATTCATATGAATTATTATCACATAAACATTGTGCAAAGAAACCCTAGAGCAAACCCATACAATTATCCTCTGCAAAATCGGAGGAGGAGGGGGAGAAGAAGAAGAAGAATGAAGAGGATCTCCTCTGCAAAATTAGAGTAGGAGGAGGAGGGGGAGGAGGGGGAGGAGGAGGAGGAGAAGAAGAAGAAGAAGAAGAAGAAGAAGAGGATCGAAGAAGAAGAAGAAGAAGAAGAGGAGGAGGAGGAGGAAGAAGAAGAAGAAGAAGAGGAGGAGGAAGAAGAAGAGGATCGGAGAAGGAGAATGAGAAGAAGAAGAAGAAGAAGATGGAAAAAAAAAAGAAAAAAAAAATATATATATAATTTGGGTCGGGTTGGAGGTACAGATCCTGGATCCGTACCCCAGGGGCACACAAGTTCTACTCTTTTCTTCCACTCTCAGCAATGATTGAAGAAAATAAAACGCCGGAGATTTCAACAATCCTTTTTATATTCCTAACCATTTAGATTTTAAATATATTCTACTCAATAAAATAATAACAAGACTTAACAGATCTCAATCATTTAAATTTTTTTTTAATCTAGACGGATATACAACTTGTCTAGAAATTGTCTAAAAAATCCACTCAACATCTTTATCTATTTTTCTTTTTAATTTTTTTGCTCTCAATCATCTATTTTTATTTTAAAAATTCTTCTTCATAATCTATTTTTATTCTAAAATTTTTTCTATAATATTTCTGTTAACCCTAAAAAAAATTATATAATCTTTCTGTTAACCGTATCTATTTTTTCTATAATCTTTTTGTTAACTCATATCTTCTTATTCTAAAAGTTTTTCCATAATTTTTCTGTTAATCCATATCTGAATTTCAAAATTGTTCTAAAAGTTTTTTATAATTTGTCTTACACATTTTTTTTCTTCATAATTTTACTTATCAAAATCTCATAATTATTCTATAAGTTATTGAAGCAGCAAATGCAAATAATAATTCCAACTTAATTGAAGATGTAAATAATAATTAAATAAATACCAACTTAATTAAAGTGGGCAAACAATAATTAAATAAAGATCAACTTAATTAAAATAATAATTAAATAAAGACCACTTCATTGAAGATGCAAATAATAATTAATAAATACCAACTTAATTAAAGTATGCAAATAACTTTCCTTCATAACTTTTCTTATCAAATTTGATAATTGTTCTAGAAGTTATCGAGGAACAACACTTAAAAAAAAGTATGCAAATAATAATTAAAATAAAGACCAGTTTAATTAAATTAAGCTGCTGTTTTGGAAATGTTGATTAACGGGATAAATCAATTTAACAACATACTTAAAAATAAAACAACATATTCTTCATTCTTCTCTTGAAACAATCTCTTGAACCATCAAAATTCAAAACATGCACTCTCATACAAATCGATACGAAACCACAAGTGTAGACTAAACATCCATATTTAAATTCAATTATATGATATTTATACTTGTATACTTCACAAAAATTAATATTAAAAAGTTTCAGTATTAATTGCGGATAATTGATAGATATTATCATGCTGTTATATGTCGATATATATTATTGAACAAAAATTAATACTACATATTATCATACTGTTATTTATCGATATATATTATTGAACAAAAATTAATATCACAAAATGTCGATATTACTTGTGGATAATTGATAGATATTATTTGACAAAAATCAATATCACAAAAATGTTGATATTATATAAATTGAATGTGTATTTAAATATATATAATAGTTATTAAATTGAATGTATATTTAAATTATATAAAAATCAGTAAATTTTGTATTTAATTGAATATTTTATCGAATATAATAACTAATAAAAGAAAATGATATATTTTTTAATTACGTGTGACCTAATATTCAGGTAAGCGTGATTTGAGAGTCAAGTTAAGCGTGATTTGAGAGCCACATCAGCTGAGAGAAAGCCTCATTAGTTGGGAGAGAAAAAAAAAAGTAACGTCGTGATAGAATACGTTAACGGCGTTTCATTATGATATTTTAAATTGATAGTTCATACGTTAACGACGTTTCATTATGATATCTTAAATTGATATTTCATACGTTAATAGTGTTTCATTATGATATCTTTAATTGATAGTTTTCATTCTTTCGAACCCCGAATTGATAAGATTTATCTTTCATAACTTGCGTTGATAGATAAGTTATCTTTCGCGGTCTGAATCGATAAAATCCCATAAAATTAATATAAATAAAATAAAAATAATGTATAATACAATTATTAAATCATATTGATCAAATAAGTAAAGATACAAAATATAAAAAATAGAATAACTAATTTATTTTATCAAATATACCAAGCAATAAAATAAATACAAATATAATTTTTTTTACAGAAATAGTAAAATATAATATGTATGAAATAATTAGAATTCAAAATAAAATTAAATCGTTCACGAAAAGTCTTTAATAATTTCCCTTAATTATACCATTCGACTTGTCACTAAACAAATACACAACATTTTATGCACAACATTGTCCTATATAATTCTTGTGTAACTTGGAATCAATGGAACATTCTTGATAATAATTTCTTTTTCATTTTTTTTTTTGTACAAATTTGTAGAAATGTCACCTTTTATGCAAATTGTCCTATATAATTCTTGTGTAACTTGGAATCAATCAAAAATATTCAAATATTGTATTATATAATTTTTTTCCTTCTAAATCTCACATTCTAGATAATAACCCCCAAATCATTCAAATTTGTAGAAACATAACCTTTTGTGCACAAGAGTGTCTTATATAAGTCTTTTGTCACTTGAAATCAATAAAGAAAATACTCAAATATTGTCCTATATAATTCTTCTGTCACTCCAAATCAATGAAAAATATTCAAATTAATCTCAAATTTATTCAAAGAAAATTGTCAAAAACTTATATACCCCTGGGGCACATAGGGGCACGGATCTAGATGTTATATACATGTTCTTCAGGTGTTATAAATATATTTTATAGGTGTTATATTTCTTGGTGTTATAAATATACTTTACAAGTATCATTTGTATATAAGAGTATACATGTAATACCTGAAGAGTATATACGTGATACCTATAGAGTATATATTTAACTACCATATGATGATTAGTTTGGGGGCACCGTGCCCCCGGGAACACAAGTGTTACTCAAGAAAATTTGACTTCAATTAATTTTTTTATCTCAATTAAATTAATTAGTTATCTCATCTGAAAAAGATAATATAAAATAAAATTAAACATTAATTTTTTCATCATCAACCTCCTGACCTTCATATTCATCGTCATCGTCTAAATCACTACCAAATATGTCATAAAGAAGTGCAGTTGTGTCGTTCATGTTAATACAGTGAGTGAGTAATATCAACAAAAGAAAATCAAATTAAAATTTGAGAAAAAAATTTAGAAGAAAGAAATTTGAAATAAAAAATTATGAACGTTTCATCCTTCATTAATTTATGTATCAATACTCATTAATTTAAGAATGTGAAATGTTTTTGTAATAAAATTAACTTAAGAAATGTGAAAGGTTTTTGTAATAAAATTAACTTAAAGAATTTGAACAAGCCGCATTGGGATGAGCAGAGAATAGACGTCATTGGAATTAGGAGCTGAGAATGGGCGTCAACTCCATTATCATAGAGCCAAATAATACTTGGGTTAGAATGGTCATTTAATGATATTAATAATATTTCTAATTTATTTTTTAACTTTCTGTCTGGGCAGAATCTGCCCATATAGCACGTCCCTAAAACCTTTTAGTCATTTATGCAATCATCAATCACTACTAGAAAACAATCAAATTCCAACAGAAATAATAACAGTTGGAATTTCCAATAGAATTTCCAACAGAATTCAATGTTGTTGGAGTTCCGTTGGAATTTTTATAATTTCCAATGAAATTTCCAACATAATTCAACGCCGTTGGAAATTCCATTGGAATAATGTTGTAATTTTATTGGTGGTTGTATATTCTAACGGAAAAGTACCGTTGGAATTGTTTTTCCGCTGGAATTTCTCGGAATTTAAATTTCAACGCCCCTTTTTCTGACGGTCCACTTCCGTTGGAATGAAGTATTCCAATAGAATTTTGTAAAATTTCAACGGTATTTCACAAAATTTCAACGAAATTGTTTTGTTGGAATTTGAGTGATTTCTAATAGTGAATAATCAATTACAAATGTTAACAAAAAATATATGATTATGAACTAACTTTACATATAACACACCACATGGTTGTATTCGATCAAGATACAATTAATTAAACCTCATTCACCTCAATGAGAACATTTTAGTTATATATATATATATATATATATATATAAATAAAAAAAGCCAAAGTCCTTTTACAAGAAAGAAAAAAAGAAAAAGCAAACACGCGTGGCTTTTATTTGACCATACTTCAAAGGACTAATCATTCTTGTAAGCATAACTTGTAGCAAGAAATTATATTGTATGAAAAGGGTCCCACCACCAACCCTAAAATAATAATTAGAAAACCCTAAATCGCCATCGTTCATACTACTTGCTCCATTCCCACTGAATACTATCCTACATTAATCCAAGGGCGTCATGCAGCCGGAAAAGTCGCCGGCGTTTTCATCTCTGGATCAGCTCTTGGCCGGAAATGGCTTCAACTACTGTTTTCCGGCGTCGGAGAGCCTCTGCAGTTCATCTTTATATCCATTGGAGTTTGCAGAGAAACCTCACGAGGCTCGAAGCTTTGCAGCTTCTGTGAACCATAAAGAAGCTGAGAGAAGACGTAGAGAGAGAATTAATGGCCATCTTGATAGGCTTAGAGCCCTTCTTCTCTGCAATTCTAAAGTAAGTTCTTTTCTTTCTTCTTAAATTTCTCTGTGTGTGTGAATTTCAAAGAGGGTGGTAATTTATGGTATGAACAAGTTAAATTAAAGGGGGTTGTTAATATATGGAAAGATAATTAACATATACTACTATAATTATTTCGTTAAAGGTGATTATCTTTCTTCATTGCATTTGATCAAAGTCAAATAATTAATGTCTTTCATTCATGTATGATTTAATTTTAAGTTCTTGAAATAAGGGTTATCGATTCCTTTTAATTCCAAATATGAAACATATATACATCAATTTTGATTATAAGTTCCATTCTAGAATGTTAATTAGTAATTCATCATGATCAATATCATAATTCACATATATGTTTATAATAACCAAACGTATAATTCACCTTCAAGTATTTCCTTTGGAATCATAATTAGCTCACGATCATAATACGATCAAATTTTGAGTACAAGATTATTTATTTCAGACAGATAAAGCTTCACTGCTAGCAAAGGTGGTTGAACGTGTGACAGAACTAAAACAAGAAGCATCAGAAATCATGCAATTGGAGGAAGCATTTCCTTCCGAATCCGATGAAATCACAGTGTTGCAAAACAAGGGTGTTTCTGCTAATCAAAATGGGAAATCAGTACTAGTTAAAGCATCCATTTGTTGTGAAGATCGAGTCGATCTTATATCGGATTTGATCCAAGTTCTTAAGCCATTGCCTTTAAACCCTTTGAGAGCTGAAATGGTGACCTTGGAAGGTAGGGTTCGAAATGTGATGGTTTTAGCTGGTGATCATGATCACATTGATCAATCCATCTTCTTGTTAAGAGATGCTTTGAAATCGATGTTGTTAAGATCGAATTATAGTGGTGCAGAAAGATCGAAAAGACGAAGAGTGTTTGATCAATTTAAAGGGTTATGGATTGAAGGGATAAAGAAAGAACCCTAGCTCGCTTTTTTTTTTTTTTTTTTTTCATAATTAACAAGTTTTAGTGCATTAATGTCGACGTGTTTAGGGCTTGGCTTGTGATCATTTTGCTATAGCTTTTTATCTTTGTTGTTTCGTTTGATTTCTCGAGTTATGTAAATATTGTGTTGTGCGAATTTGGCTAACAATATTGAAAGCGATTTAGTATGATCAATTTATTTAAATTTGTACTTGAAAGAAAATGTTAATTAGATCAAGATCATGTCTTCCTAATCACTAGACTTAGTTTCTAATGACTCTCCGTCTCAAAATAGTCTCTTTAAAAAATAGAAATTGTTTTCATTATTTTTTGTTGTTTTTTTCATTATATAAAATATTTTTTTTGGTATAATTAAGTCTTCATTTACTATAAACATAGTTTTAATTGGGATTACTCCACTTTGTATACTCCAAAAATGGGTACTCCTGGTCATTTAAACACATAATTAAAACTATATTAAATGTTTTAGTAAACACATAATTCATCAATTAAAATTTCACAAAAGTGAAATAAAATCTTATTCTTGTGAGTCCTTAATTAAAGTGATTTTACTTTTCAAGTCTCTGCCAATTGACATTTGTTAATTTTATCTTAATTAACACATTTAAGAAAAATAATTTACTACCTATTTATATTTCAATAATCAATAATCTTATTATTTGGGGTTTGTGTGATTCATCGTGGTTCTCAATGAAGAAAATAAATGTAGTGGTAAATAAAAGAAAAAATCCAAAAAAGAAAGGGGTAGTGTGCAAATAAAAAGAATAGAATTAAGGGGTGAGCCGACAAGTAGAGCCACGCCGCTGTACACCTTGTCGGGCTCTGACACACCCTGGCACTCTGTCACCTATTTAAGCCGCCTCCGCCATTCCTACGATAATCATTATACTTCTCAATTTTTTTATTTTTTTTAAGACCTTTTTTTTTTTTTTTTTATATTTTCATCTCCTATTTATTTCTTAAACATAATATATTTACTTAATTATCGTGGAACACACAACTATAAATATAGGGTCCTTCTGTAGTACACCTGACTTTTCATTATTTTCAGTCATTAGATCTGAGACCATAGTTGACTTTAACCTTAATGATCTCAGATCTGATGGCTGAAAATGAGTGAAGAGTTTGGTGTATTAATACACCTGGTGTATTATAGAACTACCCATAAATATAATGAGTAAGTCTCCCATGAATTAGGTGTATGGATTCGGGTCAGGGCACTTGAATTTTTTTTTTTTCAGCGCATGATTTTTGTAATTTTGCATCTACTAATAGGTTATGTTAGATCTACCTTGACGTTGCGTTAGACATATCTTTAAGCTATGTTAAATCTACCTTTCTGCCCAAATTTTATACATTTTCTTTTTTGCGCTTGATTTTTGAATTTTGACATCCTACCACTATTATGTTAGACCTACCTTTACGTTATGTTAGATCTATCGTTATGTTATGTTAAGCCTACCATTCTACCCAAATTTCATACTTTAAATTTAAAAAAAAAAACCCTAGGTTTGACACATATACCATTACGTTGTATTAGACATACATTTTTGTTATGTTAGACCTACCTTAGGTAGATTTAACATAACACAAAGGTAGGTCTAATCATACATAAAGGTAGGTCTATTAGAGCAAATTTGGGTGAGCTTCCGTGCGAGTATCAGGCGCGTGGGGCGCACAAAACTTGTGTGGATGCGCTTATTTAGACATTTTGACCAGGTCAAACCCTGATGTATGAATCTAGATTTGTCCAACCGACTCATATAAGTCTTTAGCAAATATAATTTGTATTCAGTGGATTCAGATGCTTTGGTAATTACTGACGTTTTCTTTTTTTAGTTGATGACGACTTAATTGAAACTGTGGTTATTTAATTGCAAATATGACAAATTTTAGAAAACATATTTTGGACACTTGCATCCCCTTTGAAAAACTAGTAATATGTGTTATAATACATGTTTGACCACTGATATGAAGGATCGAAGGGGGGTCTGTGAAAATAAAAGGCACAAGATAAATCTATGTTTCGAGTAGATGAATATAGTGTGTTGAAACGCTCAAAATCGATTTTCGGTGAGTGAGAAATAATACACGATGGGCTCGCCCATTAGTACCCCGTTAATGTTGTTTGAAGTGTTTGCAACACCAAGACAACATTGACGAGTTCAGTTTGTGCGCAATCCATATGATTTATGGCCCATTTCGGACTTGTGGCCCCATTTACATGAGGCAATGGTCGTCCATGATGGAAGCCCTCTTCTAGATTGAAGTTGTGGGCATATATGGTTAATTGGAGGTTCCTAAGGATGGAGAAGGTGACTACACCACTCTTTTAATAGGGTAGTTATGCCCTTCCCATGATCTCAAATGGGTGGAATGAAGTGGCATTCTTCATGGACAAAATTCATTCATTCTTTATCATCAAAAAGACTCTTGAGAGCACCTTTTCTAATATTTTTTGTTGCATTAAAGTTCATAGCATTCTTTGAACCAAAGTGAAGAGTTGCATATGTTTTCCATCTAGTTCATACATTCTAGTCCATCTCTTATTCTAGTTCGCTGAAGCTTCAAGTTTTGTGATGCTACTAACTTGAAGAAGAAATCATTTTATCTTTGGTGACGTTACGTCAAACCGTGAACACTAGCCGGGACATATTGGTCATTGAGAGGAAAAGTCTAACCTTGATTCGACTTATTCCTGGTTCGTGTGTTGTTCCTGCAGCCATGGAGGAGTTCCGTTCATGGCTAAAGGCTACTGCAAAGTTGGAGAAAGGAGAAACAAGAAGGCTTTTTTTCGGTGTTGCCTGTTGTGTCCTCTAATATTCCCGGCAATACCAGTTTCTGGTTTTTTCATTTGTTTTCCTTTATCTTTGTAATTGGCATTGTTCGGTGAATTTATAAGCCTAACAATCTCTAAGACGAATATCTCTGAACAATGTCGATTTCTTCGACTGTGAAACCCTTTGTAACTCCTATCAAATAAGAGAAGCCTGAGAAGTTTACAGGTGCTAACTTCAAGAGGTGACAAAAAAAGATGTTGTTTTATCTAACTACGCTACATGTATCGAGGTTCCTAACTGAGGAACGACCCGTGGTCAATGATGACGACACATATTTGGAAAAGTGCATTGCGCTTGACCAATGGTATGGGGGAGATTACTTGTGCCGTAACTATATCCTTAGTGGATTGGTTGATACATTATATAATGTGTATTCCATTATTAAAACTTCAAAGGAGCTTGAGACTCTTTAGAAAAGAAGTATAAAATGGAAGATGTCGGATCTAAGAAGTTTGTTGTGGCTAAGTTCCTAAACTTTTAGATGAGTGATTCTAAGTTTGTTGTGGAACAAGTTCAAGAATTTCAATTGATCTTGCATGATATCCTTTCTGAGGATATGGCTTTACCCGAGGCGTTCCAAGTTACTGCTATGATCGAGAAGCTACCCCCATATTTGAAGGAGTTTAAGAGCTATCTCAAACATAAATGCACGGAAATGAATCTTGATGTCTTTATTGTGAAACTTCAAATTGAAGAGGATAACCGTAGAATAGACAATAAATCTGGTGTTGGAAACATTTGAAGTAAGTTTTGATGAGACAAAACCTTAAGTAACTCTATGTAAATCAACTAGCTTAACAAAGGTTCCCTCTTGAGAAGAGGCAGAGAGGATGTAGAAGGATTACTCTACCTTCGAACCTCTATATATCCTTGCGTCTATGTGTGCCTATTGCTTACCCTGCATACTCTATGATAAAGCAAACACATCTTCTATACTTGGCTCTACAATAAGAGAAAGGCTTTCCGCAACTACTCTGATCAGTAACCTCCCAAAAGGTTACTGATTCTGGAATTATGCCGATAGAAGAAAGAAAAGTTTGAAAATATAGTAGGCTTATTCACCCCCTTCTAAGCCTACTACCAGGATATTTGGGGCCAACAAGTGGTATCAGAGCAGGTGGATTATTTATCCAAAGCTCACTGGTCAATCTGATACCAACAAGTGGTATCAGAGCAGATGGATGAACAAAAGATCTAAGCGATCTATCCATATCCCATTTTCGAAGAATCTCTCTCTGGAAAATCTCTCTCTCCCTCACATCACAGATCAAACCACTGCCTTTGTTAAAAAGGATATGATTGATGTGAAGACAACAAACAACTACGAAGGATGTAGAAAATCAAGCTGTGGTATGAAGAAAAAGCTGTTTAGAAGAAGGAAGCTGATGAACAACAAACTACTTGAAGAAAGGGCTACAGAATAGGAAGCCGTGCACAAAAAGCAAGATCCTACCTATCACGGAGAGGACCAACACAGAGCAGATCAACAAGGAAGACTAGTTGCTGAGCATGAAGAAGAAGCTGATACAAAGTGAAGCTAAGAAGTATGAACCACACTGAAGCAGCAATGGGCAACCAAGCAACTTGGAAGAAGATATGGAGGATGTCAAGCAAAGGAGTAAGACCACTCCATCAACCAAACCACTCACCAGGAAGAATCAAGAGATAAAAGAGGATCTACTCTTTGCAAGTAATGACCAGGTACCTCATTCTAATTTGTGCTTTTATTTATTGGTCCTACTCATGTTTTATTCTGTTAAGGAAATAAAGTGACTATATACCAACAATCAAAGAAGCCAAAGAAAAGAATCTTCCAGAAAGTGAAGATATTAGGCTTAAAATTTGTTGTCACTTGACTTGAAAATAAGAAGGAAGCTTGTACGTTTATTTCCATATTAGAACACTTCACCTTCTTATGCAAACCTCAAAGTTACCTGAAATAGTGCTAAAAGTGACCCTGCATTCTAAAGTAAGAGAGTCATAAAGTAAGGGGAAACTTCTAGCACAAATCTAGGTAATTCAGAGGTAAAAGAGTCAAATCCTTGGAGAAACCCAAATACGGGTATGCTGAAAATGTATGCAACAAACTGGCATTCCCTAAGGAATACAGCAGAACATTAACTCCGAAAAGGAAAGAAAATTGTCTACCTTACTAGTATCATGCTTTACCTTTTCTATAGTTTAAGGAGATACAATAAGAAAACACCTGCACACACCATTTTTTTTTCTCTCTTTAAAAGTCTTGAAGGAGTCAAGCTCTCTCTACAGCAACCATGGGCTGTAAAGAAAGTCTAAACTCCTGAAAGAAACATTAACCATGAAGGACTCATACTTTGTGTGAGTACCTATACGAGAAAACTTATTTTGCAGGTACCTCTGACAAAGGGCTACTGAATTTAAGGGGAACCATTGACAAAATGACAAAGCTCTGACTATAGGATGCTAGAGACTAAGTTGCTGGAAACTAGGTTGCTGGATAACAGGATGCTGGAAACTAGGTTGCTGGATAACAGGATGCTGAAAATTAGGACGCTAGACACCAGATGAATGGATACTAGGTCGTTGAATATCAGGTCGCTGCACACCAAAACGCTAGACACCGAGCTACTGGATACTAGGTCACTAGACATCAGAGTACTTGTCATCAAGTCATGAGAAAAGGTAGAAGGACTAATCGATATTAAGGAACAAGTTAAAGTCCTGACAAAAGTACACTAGACACCAGAACATTAGATACTAGATCGCTGGATAACAGGACGCTGTATATCAGGATGCTAGATACCAGACTAACTGGAAGTTAGGTCGCTGGATGACAGGACGCTAGATATCAGGATGCTAGATATCAGATGCTGGATACTAGATCGTTGAACACTAGGTCGCTGGGCACTAGAACGCTAAACACCAAGATGCTGGATACTAGATCGCTGAACACCAGGTTGCTGTAAACCAGGATGCTAGACACCAATATACTGGATACTAAGTTACTAGAAATCAGGACTTATCATCAGGTCACTGGACAAAGGGATCACTTGGAGGTTACAAATCAGAGCAGTTACTGAAGATTCATTTTGGTAACGTGCACGCATAAAAAGTGGATCACCTTTCCAGAAAATAGACCACTTTTTAGAACCCTACAAAAATTTTAGCCGTGCGATCAGAAGAATCAAAGGGTGGAGAACCAGCTGTTGAACACACACTCAAGCAAATCAACTCATGCAAAAGAGAAAAGAAATAAAGTTGTGGAAACTGCCAACATTGAAAACCGGCGAAACAGTTAATGAGATCTTTGAAGATGTAACTGCAGCAGGGAGTATCTCAAACTCTATAAATATATGCACTTCTTATTCTTCTTTAAGCACACAGATATCCTCTCTCTCTCTCTCTCTCTCTCTCATCCTTAGCACATAATGACACCAGTTTGTTGGAAACCCTTCTCTTCATTCCTTCCAAAGAACACATTTTCTGCAAATAATCAACCAAGCATATCACAAATCACGTATATTCACCTCTCACGCTTGACACTTGCTAAGCAAGTCTTTCTCAGAAGACTTGATCTTCCAGCGTTCCTTCCTCACCTCAAATTTGAGGGTGACTGAGGACTTGCTCCAAAGATCCCTCTTGAAGTCTGGAGGTTGAGTTGGGGGAATCCCTCTGCAGTGACCCCGGAGCTTTAGCTCTTTGTTGATTATGACAAAAAGGAGGAAGAACTGCGAAGGATTCAGGAAGATCAAAAGTCTTCCTAAGGTGAATAAGAGAAGATGCAAGCCCGTCCATTGGGTGAGCTTTCTTTTGTGTCCAAGAGAGTAAGGAGAAAGAGACAGTCACAGGAGTTGGTGAAGTTAGTACGAGAAGAAAGGTTGCACCAAGCTACTGCGCCTAAGCTCCTCTACAACTTCACATTCTTCTCCGACTGAATCCCCTTTCTTTCTTTTAACTCTTGCGACCTTCTCACCTTCTTCGATTCTCCTCCACGATTAAAGAGGAAAATCGACTGAGAGCAAGTCCCACGTAATAGGGGAAGAAACGAGAAAGAAGCTTGCAAGAAGGTAAGGGGAAAAAAAAGAAAGGAACGAACAAGAAGAATAGAAGAATGAATCTAGATATGATTTTTATTGTACTTTGCTTACTGCGTTGTATCATAGATATTTTATCTAAATAAAATTTCTTCTGTTCTTCAAAAAGCTCATTCCTTGTGTCCTTTCTTTTTAGACTTATATGTGATTTAATGAAAACAGTATGCTTTATATTGATATATATTACATCTATTTTCTGTGCTTAAAATGATTATACTCTTTTGATCTTCTGCAAAGGTTTTGTCATCATCAAAAAGGGGGAAATTGTTGGAAACATTTTGAAGTAAGTTTTGATGAGAGCCCACCGTTAATGAACTCCAATCAAGCATAACAATCTTAGGTAGGTTTTACTCGCAAACAGAGTTACTGCAGAAGATTACAAGAACAGAAAATGAAAGGAAGGATACTGAAGAGAATGGTGACAAAGAATCGGGTCAACAATACGAATCCTTAAGCCATACCGCAGCGACTGGAAGAGACCTCCCCACAAGCAGCCTGCAGCGAGCAGAAGCTCCCTGGAAAGACATGGCCGAAGCATACTGCAAGGGCAGTAAGGCCTAAAGACCAGGATGAACATATAGGAATAATCCGCGAATTCAGGAGACGGATAGTGCGATACGGATATTGAGTGTTAATGTTTGTTTTCCTGGGTATTGCGGATATTACAAAAATCGTAAAATAATCGATATCGATTTCGAGATCGGTTCAGTCCCGCGCGCGCGCGCCCGCCCCCGGCCTCGCCCGGGCGCGGACTTCAGTGTAGTACAAAATTGGATGAAAATTGGGAAATATCGTGGATATATCGCATGTATATCAAAATGAGCGATTTTGATTCAAAAAATTAAACTATGTGATTTTCTTTACTTTGTATTGTGTATTTTGTGGCTTTTTGAAATTTCCATTCCTTTAACCAATTATTACTTCATTTACTTTTTTTTTTCTAATTTTTTTGCATGATATATTTCTCTATATAAGAGGATAAATGCAAGTGAACATTCTATCATACATTTTAAGGTTCAAGGTATGATATCACTAACTCTCTCCCAACATTTTTGATTAAATTAATTTCAATTATTTACTTTATAGATTATGACTATTTTAATGTATCTAATTTATTTATTTTTTTGGATAAAGGGCATTGACATTGGAGAGGAAATACTTGCACCACTATATATATCACTCAATTGTCATTTTGAAGAACTACGAATTGGTATGCAAATTTAATCTCTTTATTTTGTTTTTCATTTTAGTTGATAAAAATAGCATTTTGTTGGTATATTGTAAATTGTTATGTTTAATTGTGCTAATTATGTATATGTTAGGTGAAACATTTAGTTAACTTATAGAAGTTTATTACAAAATCATAAATTTACAATTAATTATGTTATAGTGAAACACTGGTATGTAAAATGTAATGTTGTAATTGTGTATTTACAATTAATTATTATAATTAGTTTTAGTAAAATTTTATGTATTTACATATTCTGGTTGTATGACTTTGAATATTTATGACTTTTATTACTTTGAAATTATAACTTCAGTTGAACTTATTGATTTTTTGTTTTGATAATATATTTATATTAACTTTATAATCTTTTGGTACTAGTGTATTGTGTGATGTAATTTTAGTAATTTTGTCTGGTATTATGTAATATATTATCAATTTTCATTTGAAAAACAGTATTTATAATGCTTATTACCTATATGTTAGTTTTAAATATATTATATTTTAATGTGATTTTGAGTGGAATATATGTGTAATGAAGTGTAAAAATAATCCCTAAAATTTCATATTAAATTTCCAGAATTTTAATAAGATTTCCGTTGTTTTTTCAATTTTTTTACGATATCAATATATCCATCGATATATCCGTAAAATCAAAGTTGCGATACAACATGCGATATCTATATATTCATCCTTGGCTACAGAAGCCTCAAGCCACCTGAAGGAGCAGGCCAGAGAAGGAAGCTCCAGAGTGAAGCAAGAGGAGGAAGCTGCAAAGCAGGCATGGGGAGAAAGTCAAAGTTACTGGTAGACACAAGAAGTTACCGGTAGAGAGAAGAAAAGAGGAGCCAACCAGAAGAAGACACGTGGAAAGCGAAAAGCTGGAAGGTGTCAGGAGTGCAGTGCATTTATAGATTAGGAAACCTACCTACCTTCAACGGGCAGATTTCCTAATCTATAAATAAGAAGAAGACTGACGAAGAGCATGTGCGAGAGAAAAAAAAGAAACGAGCACAACAGAATATACAAGCTCGTAAAGAGAAGCACAAAAGAAGATAGAAGAGCTCAACAGAGAAGAAAGCGCAGAAAGAGGGGGAAGTTAAAATAGAAGAAAAAAGAGTTTTCAGAAGAGCAGAAGAAGAAAAGCTCGAACACTCCACACCCCAAAAGACGCACGCTCAGTCAGTTAGTCCAGCACCAAGCTTCAGCAGATCAATCTGCAAATGAAGGCCAAGCTTGCTGCACCCAGTTGAAGAAAAAGAAGACAAACTCCTTCTAAAGGACTGTCTTGGAGTACTCAGTGCGAGAAGTAGACTCCTGCTGAGTTTTCCACTTTCTAGGAGAGAAAGTGAGGACCCTGGGTGGGTAGAATAGGATCCTGGGTGGGTCAGTGGAAGTAGGCAAGCAGTTGTGTGAAGGCTTGCTACTTACTTGTTAAGTGTGGGTTGTAATAGATAGGTCTATGTAAATCAACTAGTTTAACAAAGATTCCCTCTTGAGAAGAGGCAGAGAGGATGTAGAAGGATTACTCCACCTTCGAACCTCTACATATCCTTGCATCTATGTGTGCTTATTGCTTACCCTGCATACTCTATGATAAAACAAACACATCTTCTCTACTTGGTTCTACAATAAGAGAAAGACTTCTGCAACCACTCTGATCAGTAACCTCCCAATGGGTTACTGATTCTGGAACTATGTCGATAGAAGAAAGAAAAGTTTGAAAATATAGTAGACTTATTCACCCTCCTCTAAGTCTACTACCAGGATATTTGGGACCAACATCTGGGTATGTATTCGAGGAGGCTAAGGCCAACTTGTTGGAACAAATTTTCTCTAACACGTGGACAAGGCAATGAGAAGGGCAAGAAAAATCCACCGGGAGGAAAACCCAAGTTCAACAGTGATTGTTATAATTATGGTAAACCGAATCATAAGACAAATGATTGTCGTCTACCTAAGGAAAACCATAGTGGTTAGCCTCAATCCAATGCCAACATGATTGAAAAACATGATTTGACCAATATGGACATGTCGGCAGTGGTGTTTGAGACCAACTTGGTCGACAACCCAAATGAATGGTTCGTGGATACCGGTGCCACTTTTCATGTTTTCTTGGAGAATGGATCATTCTCGACTTATACCCCGTGCACCTGAAGAAAGCTCAATATGGGAAACCATGATACGTTTGATATGGCTGGTGTTGGCAACATGAAGCTCAAGCTTATTTTTGGAAATGAGCTGTTGTGGAAGGATGTGCTGCATGTCCCAGACATCCGAAAGAATAAGCTCTATAGATTTAATTCATTAAATGCATTAATAACCAAAACGATATGATGAACTAGACTTCAAGTACACAAACTCGATTTGAAAATTTAGGATTATGCTACCCTAGAGATGCCCGACCTCTAGTTTACAACCAATGAAAATTAAACCACAACAATTAGGATTCACGATTTAAGATTCTAGCAATCAATTATCAAACACTTAACCTAAGTGTATGGCAAATCCAAATTAAGCATCACAATCGAAATCATTCAACACAGATAGCATAATCAATTCCAATCAAACATCGAGAAGGGAAAACAAGATTAATTAAAATATAAATAAATATATGGGTTCAAACATCCCTACTAATCGGAATTGGAAAACTAACCGATCATCTTCACGATTGAATCCACAAAAATTGATGAATCCATCACGAAAATAATACTCAATAAAATATTTCTCCCTCTACTCTAAGACTCTCTCTCTCTCTCTCTTCCTATCTAAAATTCACACCTTCCTCTCCAATTCCTCTGCCTACGGGTGTTTTCAGGCAAGACTTGGGGAAGAAGCCAATTATCCTCTCCATTCAATATATGACATGGGCTTTTCAAACACATGGACTCAACTCTTATTTTGAGAGGAAAATGGGCCTGCCTTCTTTTGCTGGGATAATGGACCCAAAGTTGGAGTTGGCAACTTGGCCGTCTTCTCTCTCTAGCCCATGGGCAAAAGAGTTCTTCCCTTCAATTGGACTCTTCATTTCAATTCCAAAATATTTCAAAACTCCTATAATAATCAAGAAAATAAAATATGAAGTAATTGGAATTCAAAAACACATATAAGTAAGAAAACGATGCATTAAATCACATAAACGATTATACAATCCAAAATTTATTTATAATAAAATGCATCTATTTTATACTTATCAAGATCCCAAGAACTTGGTTCAATGGGAAAGCTAAGCTATGGAAGTTCATTGGAATACTTGGTATTTCAAATCCTTCCTTAGAGAGCACTACACCAAGTGTTGAAGCTGCAAATGTGGTGAGGTTAAGTCTTTGACTTTTAATGATTCCTACGCCTCATTGAGGTAGAGTATGACAGTATACTCAATAGGAGATCACCTATATAAGTGGAAGTGAGGGCCGCTTCAAACAATATACTTATGAATCCAAAGGGGGGTGTTCCATGGCCAAAACGGACACAAACGTGAGAATAGAGGGAAACGAGATTTTGTTGTGTCAATACTATTGTCTAAGTATACATCAAAGGGAGTAGTTCAAGGCTTTGCATCCACTAAGCCGGTGGTACTCGATGATATTTGATTAAGAAAGGTTCAAAGCCACAAGTTACCTATCCTAATGCAATGGAGTCACAAAAGGACTAGTTTGTGGTATGCATGTTTAAGGATTAATTTTCACTAATGCGGGGGGATTGTGGGAAAATTGGTTTTGACCAATGCTTGTAATGTGTCATAACACATGTTTGACCACTGAATTAAAGGACCAAACGTGGGTTATTGTGAAAACAAAAGACACAAGATGAATCTATGTTTCGTGCATGGTAGGATTATAAAGTAGAGTAAGTCTTGTGTGAGACTGTCTCAAGTATTTTTTTCCTCGGCCCGGGAAAGCGCTGGCAACAACAGAAAGGAAGGGGTCCATGTAGCTGCTGAGCCCGCCCCCTTTTTAGTCAATGGGGCACAGCACACATGTTTGGGTTTCAGGGATCGATCCGGTCGACCGACAGAAAGGGACCAAAGGGGGAGTTCTAGGGGGTTTTGTTTTTGGGGGCAATGCCGTACACGAACGAATGCACGGCCATACCATATACTTGGTCTTTCAGAGTTGGCTCCGCAGTACATATGTGTAGGCGCTATATCACCACAGAGGTTTATAAACCAGCGAGAATGCCCCCCTTAGCCCTTTAGGAAAGGGAGGCAAAATGAGGGATCTCAAATTGTACCAGTCCAACCCAGGTGGGTGTTTCGAGGTCTGATCATGACGGTGTCCTAACCGTCCGCTGAGCAGGATGTGGATGATCCTGCTTCGAATCGATGGATCAAGAGTAGTCGGCAGTTCCACCAGCCTCTCAATTCATATTTAGCCGCGAGCAATCTACGTTTGTGATCTCGTATATTTCGCTTCTCCGACACCCTAACGTTTTTTTGAATTTAGAATAATATATAAAAAAACTTGACCAAGAAGACCCGAAAAGGCACACAATAAGGAAAGGAAGATCACATATCGATCCATTTCTGCTACCCCCGGCACTTCAATTAAGGAAAGAGAAGGATATGTTGAGATTCCATATAGATTCAATCGTGGATGGATCTATATTTCTATTCATATATATTACTAATTAAAATGGATTTTCTTCCGATGACAAGGCATATCAACGAGAAGAGATAAAAGCAGAAGACTAGCTTGAATGAACGAATACGTTGTGAGACGGGTAAACCCATAACCTACCCTTAACAATTCATATGAAAATTTGTGAATATGAGTTCAATTCATGAGCAATAAAAATCCGTCTTACAGAAACTATCTGGCATGAGTTTTTGTGTATCAAATAAGTGTTGTCTAGATTTCCAAATCCAAAAACGTATAAATTGCTGTTAAGTGATTTTCACTAATACTTCAATGAAAATAAGAAAATTTAACTATTTTATTTCCCTCTAAAAAAATATATGGTGGAGATTTATTCTTGAAAAAGAATGCAACTCATCATATTATGGGCAATCTTGTCGTGGGCTCACTAATTAATAGGCCCTAATTTGGCCTTTAAAGTTTACAAAGATTGATTCATTACTTGACTATATATACATACTATATTCTATCTTAACTTCTTACAAAAGTTTTAGTACAATTAATCTACAAAAAGAAAATATATACTAATCATCTCCAAAATGATCTCATTTATATCTCACACGACTTGAGAATTTTAATTACGGAAAGGAAATATTAAATTACACGTAAGTTTCAAAATAATCTTAATTTGTTATATTATTAATTGAAACTGTAAAATTAAATGGTTAATTTAAAAAAAAAAAAAGGTCAAGTAGGAGTAAAGGAATTGGACTATAAGTTTAGAAATTATAACATAAAGTCAGAAATATGAAGCATATAAAATATGCATTTCTTCCACTTTAAGTAATTTATAATCCCCCATCTTTTCTTTTTGTTTATTTTGATCGCTCATTTGATATATTCATATTCCAGAATACTTGACTATAACCATAATAAAAGAACATCAAAAACTCATAAATTAATATTGTGTCTTCATAACCATCCTCACCTCATTTGAAAGTTGAATTAAAAATAGAATAAAAAATTCTCTCATATTATAAATACATAGTGGTATTATATTATTCAAGTGTTAGATATCACAACTCTGATCCCAAAGCATTTGAGAAGAGGTATGTTTGTGTATCCTTAATTTCTATTCAATTACTTCTCTATCTCCATCAATTTTCACTATTAATTGCTATTCTTTTCTTGTTACTATTAAATGTCGATTTCAATAAAATTTACCTTATATTCACATCATTTGCATATATGTAGATAGTGATTAGAAACTTCAACCTACATGTAGTAGTAAAAACATTAAATAATTTATAAATATCAAGTTAAAGAATATTAGATTTGAGAGCAAGTGTACAGACATTAAGTAAATACTCCATTTATTTACCAACATAAGCACACAAAAATTGCTTACCTCACTTTTTAATTCTATATCATCTCTCCTGGTAACGATGTGCTTTGTTTGTGTGGCTAATTTTTTTGTAGTTAATTACTTAAGTAATCCTTCAATTAATTAGCTATTATATAGTCAAATTGATCATACTTATGCCTTTTATGCTTTGATAAGTCATGACCTATACTTTTATTGTTTGTAAAAGTTAAATATAGTTATGTTTTTGAATTCAAGAAACCTTCTACTTATGCTTTGATAAAGATTTAATAATAGTTTCATATAAATTTTTTGAATGTTCTAAAATTCGGCCTAGGCGATCTATAACCGAACTGATTTTTGCCTATTCGGCCACCTTATACACTAGGCGGTCCTAGGTGGGGTTAGGTGGAAATTTGACTTGGGCGGTGCTAGGCGCCAAAATATTTGTTTCTTTCAATATTTCCTTTTTTTTTTCTTTCTTTTTAGTAAAATGATTGTACTCTTGATGTATTATGAACTTTTATGATAGTATTATTAAAATATAGATAGAAATTGATAAATGAAGATATCCAAATTAAAATAATTTAATAATCATAGAATAAGCTATATAATAATCTATATATATGTCTATATATTAATATAATGATTCCTGATTTCCGTCAAAGGTCAATATTTCAATTTTTCATTTTTGTTTTCTATTTTAGAAAAAAATCATGTATAGAAAGTTTTTAAAAATAAAATATCATAATAAGATTTGAAAATATTTCACCATATTCATTCTATAAACTACTTCATTATAATATTTAATTTGATGTTTTGATTTTTCAATATTGTGTAAGAAAATCGACACTTATTTTGAAAACATTATTGTTATATAAATTTTAAATTTTACTCTATATCATGTTTGTTAAAAAAAATCTTCGATTTTAATAAATTTATAGAACGTCAATTGAGATGAAACATTAATACTGAGAACATCATTTTTTTTCCATAAAATCTAACATTTTTCTTATTAATTCAATATTTAAATTTTGTGAAGCACATCACAAATGAGTAATAATTATTCAAAAATCATCAATAAAATTTAGTATTTTTTATATCAAATATTTTCATATATATATATATATATATATATATATATAGTAAACTTCATATGTCACACTATACTTATACTAGTGTAATTCAAACTAGTATAAGTATCATGCGATACACAAGTATATAAATTTATTTTTTATATATTTTGACATAAAAATGTTGAATATGAAAAAATAATTCATTTCATTGGATATTTCGATTAATTTATTACCTGTGTGACGCATATCATAAAATAGATATTTTGAGCTTAATGTGAAAAATGGTATTTTATGGGGAAAAAAAATTCTCGATAGTATTTCAATTTCAGTTGGTAGTCGTGTAATGTATGGATAAACAAATCTCAAGTGTTAGTAATTTTTTGAAATAAAAATGTTAATCGTTAAAAAATTGAATATTGTTCTTCAAAGTTATTTTAATTTAATCTATCACCCATTTAGTTTATGAATTTTAAATATTTCTTATTTTCATCATACATTATCCAACTATTTTAGTGATACTATTTGTTACAATTGGCATGGAAAAAACTTATGCAAATATTTACTCAATAATTATTCATAATGAGTGCAAAATGTGTGTTATAATAATCAATTCCCGATAATATTTCAACCTCATTTGCTACCCGTGTGATGTAGCAAATAATTTTCAAGTGTTAGTATTTTTTGGTAAAAAAATAATATAGTTTTCAAAGTTATTTCGATTTAATCTACTACACATATAATTTACCAATTTTGATTCCTTATTTCCATCATACGCAATTTTGCTATTTTACTAATTGGCTTTGTCATAATTAACCTGAAAAAAACTTGTACAAATACTTTTTTTTTTTTTTGTACAAAGATATTTTCATAACTTATGCATATAATGTGAATATTAAATGTTGATATTATTGTATACTATAATCAAGTTCTGATAATATTTCAATTTCATTTGGTACCGATGTGATGTAGAAAATAAATTTCAAGTGTTAGTATAATTTGTTGTTAAGTTTAAAAATTGTGAACTTGAAAAATAATATTGTTCTTTAAAATTATTTATTTAAATAATGACCCATATAATTTATCTATTTTAAACATTTCTTAATATTCATTTTATATTGTGTTTGACTACTTTGCTAATTGTTTGTCACAACTGGTTTGAAAAAAAAATTGTATAAATATATCTTTTTCAATAAATTATTCATAATGAGCGTAAACTAATGATATTATTACATATTCCTCCAAAGTAATATTTTTAAATTTAACATACATAAAAAATTTGATATAATTTTTTTTCCCCAAAACGATTGAAAATCAATATTTATCTTTTAGAAAAATCATATTGCAAGGTTAACATTTCAGAAAATCTGATAGATCTAAAACCATATATTTAATTCTAATCACGGAAACATTATTTATTCTTACTGCAAAATTATTATATTATTTTGCTATAGTTTTTGTGGATATATAAAATGATTTCGATTATTAAGGGACAATATGTTATCCACAACTTTCATTAATTTTTAGCATCATTTGTATTGTTACAATTCATACATAAATCATACTAATTTTTTGTAGAATTTAAAATTATATATGTGTGTAGTACAAAATTAGAGATCATTTTTTATTTTATTTAAATTTCATATCTAGAATTATTTAAGTTATTCAACAAATATATTTTCAATCTTTACAATATATATGATAATGTCTAATATATTAATAATTTTAATTTATAGATATGATAATAAAAAATTGTATTTCTACTTTTGGGAGGTGGAAATGGAAGGGAAAATGGTATCATTTCTATTATTAGGGGTAAGATGTATATATTATAGATATAGATATTAAATATTTAGTAGACTTGATTATCTTCCATAATTTATCTACCATAAATATATCAATTTGCCAAGTTTAGTGATATCATAGATGTTATTAAACCACTAGATAATGTTTAGATAAATATTATATATATAAAATGCAATATTTCTTTCCACTTTTGAGAGGTGGCATGGGCGCATTTGTTTTTACTCCTGTCTATTTGAGGGGGTACTTCATAGTTCTCTCTCTATCATCTCATATCTATATATTTTTTGAATTTAATATAGATTGTATATTCTTAATAAAATTATTATTTAAGGTTAATAGTAATATAATATTTTTGATTTAAAAAAATTCATTCTCCACATTGGACGCACGTGCTGATACTCATACTTCTAAAAATACTCTTTTGAAAATATAAACTCAAGAAAAGTAGTTTAAATAATAAAAAACTTATTTAATTTAGACCCGACACCTGGATGTTGTCTACGTTCCAACGAAACCTTCTAGGCGCTAGACATCAGCCAAGCTAAGCGTTTTTGCACTCATTATCCCCATTTTCCCCATCTACTTTGACATTTTCTTATGATGAAAATGGGGAAAATTCAATTTTGGTCCACTTAGGAGGCTACTGTCCATTTTACATCTACTATGGATGCTAATTTCAATTTTAGTCCACTTAGGCCAAAATTCGTCACTATTTAGTCCATTTTTTGCTGGAAAACCAGTTTTACCGGCGAGAGTAATTCAACAGCCCCCGAATTTTTTAAAATGCCTATGTGGCACTCCGGATCCCACGTGGACAATCCTCGACCAATCAGAATTATCCGAGTCAACCATATATATAAATTAATCAAAAAAAAATAAAAAAAATGAAGAAGCATAATCCGATCTGGTCATCCACCGCCGCCACCGCCATCTTCTTTCCCACCGACAAGCTCTTCCTCAGCCACCGCTCAGCCCCCACGTCCACTATCTTCTTCAACCTCCACAGAAACCCTGGGTAGAGCAGCCGTCTTCCTCTGAATCAGCCACGTCCTAGTGGTGAACTCGAGCGCCGCCGTCTTCCTCTGAATCAGCCACGTCTCGACGTCGCTGTTGAAGATCCCTTGCCCTAGAAGGTCATGGAAGACGGTCTGCCAGATGGGTCCCTTGGGTAGTTATCGAACCGGGTTCGGAGAATATGCTCGACACGACGGCGCTGCCGTTCTCCTCCAGCACCACTGGCAGATCTGTCGTCTGCTCCCTTCGCGCTGGCGGTGGAGTTGCAGAGGGGAGGGGGGAGGTGGGGGCTTGGGGGAGAAGACTTTTTTTTTTAATTTTTAAATTACTTTTTATTTTTGATTAATTTATATATATATATATATATATATATATATAGTTGACTCGAATAATCCTGATTGGTCGATGATTGTCCACGTGAGATCCGGCATGCCACATAGGCGTTTTAAAAAATCCAGGGGCGGTTGAATTACACTCGCCGGTGAAATTGGTTTTCCGACGAAAAATGGACTAAACAGTGAACAGTGACGAATTTTGGCCTAAGTGGACTAAAATTGAAATTAGCTTCCATAGTGGACGTAAAATGGACAGTAGACTTCTAAGTGGACCAAAATTGAATTTTCCCCTGATGAAAATATATTTGACTAAAAAACCCAAATAACTAATAGAAAGCCTTCCCTCTCCTCTCTCGCTACAAAACTCAATGACTCTGAACCAGATTTGCCATTCCACCACCATCGCCATTGCTGCTAAAACGAACCCATCACAACAATTTTACCAATATCAAAGATCAATTTTGCATAAACAATCCTAGGGTTTAAAGCTTCACTTACTTACCTTTCTGTTACCTCGTAATGTCTTTTGTCAAAATTTGCACATATGTGTAAGAAAGAAGGCAGGCATGGCAGTAGCAATCTTGGACCAGCAATCCTCCAACTTGGAGAATACATTGCTGAACCTCAGTTTAGTTATCTTTGCTGCTTCAATACCAACATCCAAAACCTTAGAGATTAAGCCATGAAATTGAAGTTGATTAATGGTGTTGGTAAATCTTAGATTGTGGAGAGATTTAATTAGGAATGGGAAGCAGAGGATAAAGAAGAAAAGACAAATGCGAGGGTGAGTGAGTGAGGTGCAGTACAATCTCAGAGGACTCCATATGATCAAGATATGATCAGCAACCTTTCTATATATTTCTATTATCAACGACAACAGACTTTGTTCTGCAGCAACTCAAAAGCCTTGAAATCAGCTATTCTTGTGGAATGGAGAAGAAAATGAAAGTTAATAATGTTGTCAAAGTTGGAGCAACTCCCAAATCTCACAATTATTTCTGCAAAGGCATTGAAATCAGTGTGCCAACTAAAAGGTCTTGTTTCTAGTTCACACAACTAGTGACATGATATTGAGTAAATGATTTGAATTGAAGCTTTCTTTTGGAAAAATAACTTGATGGATCTACAAGTACAAAATATTAATGCAAGTTTTGAGAACATATATATATATATATATTCTGTCCTCAAGTTTCAGTTCAACTCTTCACTAAACTCGAGACCTTAGTTATAAAAGATTGTGACAAGATTAGGAGCTTATTTTCCCTTTCAATGCTTCAAAATCTTGTCAATCTTAGAAGCCTAGTTATTGGAGGATGCATGGAGATAATAACATTGGTTGATGAGACAAAAGATGGTTGTGAAATAAGCATGATGAACCCTCAATTTCCACTGCAGCACCAAAAAACTCATGCTTATATCACTTTGATGAAATTGAAGACGTTTCACCTAAATCATATTCCAAGCCTCACCACTTTCTACCAAGGCATTGACTCCACAATCATCATCACTCTTTACCTTTCTTTTCTTATTCAAAGGTATTTCCCACCCTCTTATATCTTTTTCACCCCATCTATCTATATATATATATATAGGTAAGTGTGTCGCACATGGATCATGAATTTTTTAAATCAAATATATTAAATTACTATTAAGATCTTAAATAATAATCTTTTATAAGAATATATAATCTATATCAAATTAGAATTCCATATGATTTGTTTAGGATCTAATGTATAATTATTTAAATATAAAATCCTAAAGTATTATTATAATCTCAAATATAATCTTTAATAAGGACATATTAGACAATCCATATTTTGTAATAAATAACCACATTTTTATAATTTATATATATATATTGTATAAGTAATATATATATATATATATATCTATCTATTACCTATATAAAAGTATGTATATTTCTTACAAAATATGGATTGCCTAATATATCCTTATTAAAGATTTTATTTAAGGTTATAATAGTAATTTTAATTGATTTTACATTAGAATTCTAAACCAAAATCATATAAAGTTCTATTATGAGTAGGACTCTAATTTACTATACATTTTTTTGAATGTAATTTAACTTAATATAGATTGTATATCCTTATAAATTATTTAAGATTAATAGTAATATAATAATTTTGATTTAAAATTTCATCCTCCATGTTCGCGCACATACTAATACTCGTGTATATATATATATATATATATATATATATATATGAGATTCAATTTATCTTTCTCAAACTTACATCAATGTCTTTAGCATGGATAACAAATTAGTGTGGAAAAAAATATATTTTCCTAGTTTTTTTTTTATGACTTGTGCGTGCTTTGAGTTGACAGTATTTATAATTTTATTATAGTTTCGAATACTTAATTTTAAGAAGAATCTAAGCAAATTTTTATACAAGTAAAAAAGAGAGCAAGGTGCATTCCTATTTTCCTTTTTTTTTATTTTATGAGTAGGTCTCATGTGCACCTGAGATCCGTGCACTCGGGTCGCGTGCGGGTCGGTGTGGGTCGGTCCAACCCATAGTGCCACTTTGTTTTCATGTGTTTTGGTTGTAACCTTCATCATATGTTAGTGTGATCTTCATGTTATGTTAGTGATACATTCATGATTCCAAATTTTATAACCTTAGTTCAAAACTATTGACCTTTAGGTTATGTTAGTCATACCTTCATGAAGACATCACTAACATAATATGAAGGTATCATTAACATAACATGAAGGTATGACTATCTGGAGCGAATTTTGGTGGGTTTGAGCGCACCCACCAGACACGTGAAAACGCGCATGGAGCGGGTTGACCCGGGTGATCCATGCATAAGTGCACTGAAAGTTTTGCAGTGGTCTATAATCTACAAAAAAAGCACAATAAAAAATGAGTATCAAAATCGGAGTACACGGTGTTGTCTAGTGTGTCGACAACACCAGCATAACATACAATGGAATAAAAATAAAATAACAAAAAGATCAAGAGACAGAGATTTATCCACGAGTATACAAATACTCGTGAACTGCCTTTAGAGCAAAAACTCTTTTATTAGATGATTGTTGCAGTACAAGGAGATAGAGAGATCTTAAGATAAGATTCTCTTTACAAGAACTCAATACGTACTTTGTGAATAGCAAAGAAACCTATGGACGTATGCAAAGACTTTCAAAAGTTCACTAAAATTCCTATCACGAGCATGTAAACTCTATTACCTAAAGAAAAGAAGACAAAGTGGTGTCGTTTATGGTGTGATCTAACACAGGGCATGACACTGGTAGACTCGAAATATTGAAGCTCTTGTTGTGCATATTGATCTTCAATCTTCTCGTCCTATTTATAGACTCCAGATGAATATTCACTCTTGCACCATACTCCAGCAGAGATCTTTCAAATCCAATCATATCAAATCCTAACAAAACAAGCACAGAGAGATATGATCTTCTTTCCTTAAAGATAAAAAGTTTTGTTAAGAATTATTTGTTTCTTGAAAAGAAAGATATGTGAAATTAGAATTAAATCTTAATAGATAAATCTACTATCATCAAGAAATCAAATCAAATCAATTCAATGTGTTTTAGGAAAAAATTGAAAAAGGAAAAATAAATCAATGTTGGAAAATCCAACACTAACAATCTTCCCATTTTTTTGCCTTTTTAGCTCAAAACCTAAATCATCTCTCACGTGGAATTTCTCCCCCTCAATTCTGCATTCACAACCAATCACAAAAAGAATTAGAGATTAATCATTCAAAACAATCATGAAAAATATCCATCAAAAGAATTAGAGATTAATCATTCAAAACAATCATGAAAAATATCCATCAAAATCAAGAACAATTAAAAACAATCTCAATCTTCCAATTAAAATCAATCTACAAGTTCTTCACCTTCATTTTATCACCACGAGTACCCTTCTCCCCCTTTTTGAGCTGAAACGAACATGTCAAAATTACAATGTCGGGGCAGTGTTGCCAGTCACAGAGATAACACTCGACGTGTAGGGTAAAAAGATAAATCAACGGAGGGTTTTCAACAGATAACACAACCATATCCATTAATAAGATCTCCCCCTCAACAACATCATATCCAAAATGATTCTCCCCTTACAAAAAAAAAATCAACAAACTAGCGGGAAGAACTTGTATAAATGTGCAAAAACAAATCTTGGAGAGAGTAGAGTAAAGAAGATGGAAAAAGGAAATAGAAGAAGAAATTCACGGAAGAAGAGAGAGTAGCATGAGAGAGGAGTGAGTGATATGAGCTGCTAGTAAAGTGCAGATTTATATCCAAACTTTGAGCCATCAAAACATATGAAGAAATATGAAACATAATGTGAACAAAAGGAAACCTAAGAATAAGGAGTCATTAAATTTGAAATTGAAGTGTAGATAGGGTTATCTGAAAATCCAATGTATCCATTAAAATACAGAAAAAAAAAAGAATGCAAAAAAATCTAGGGATGCCTAGGAAATAAAAAGCTGAAAAATCACACATCTTGTACCAGACTGGTGTTGTCCCTGGTGTTACATAATCACTGCGAGGACACCGTTCAAACATTTTGGGCTCAAACAAAATTTCGTGCACTTAACAAAATTCGAACAGACCTGATCTCAACCAACCTTTTGAAAAGAGAGCACTATCGTAGCAAGCGCTATGCTTCTAGTTACTCAGTTGTGAGATCAAGATTTTTTTTATTCGATTGTGGTATCTTCTACACCTTCTGACAATGAAACATCGTTATAACGAGTGTCGTGCCCCGAGTTACTCAGTGTAGGTCACACAACATATTTTTAGAGTGTCACTAGGCTGCCTGAAAAGCATCGTCGCAGCGAACGCCATGCTTCAAGTGCTTCGTGACTTTTACAATTTTTAAGATCAAAGTGCACTATCAAACACGAGTCATTTAAGGATTAAAGTGTTCAAGCAACTTTTTGCACATAAGGAACACACTGGTTAGGTACAATCACACACACACACACACACACATATGCCTAGAAATCCTAAAAAGTAAAACGCAAAACAATGGGTGTTATGAGTGGTGTAAACAACATGGCTGTGACACCCGTAAAAAAAAACCTCATGCATTCAAGCAACACACACCAAGAGATTTCTTTAGAGAAGAAAATCTCTCAAAATCTAGAGCCTTAGTAAAAATATCTGCAATTTGGTTTTTCGGTGGATACATATTCAAGTCCAATAATCCTTTTTTCTACTAAATCTCGAATAAAATGATATCTTATGTCTATGTGCATAGTGTGTGAATGTTGAACCGGATTTTTAGAAATATCAATCGCACTAGTATTATCACAAAACAGGCTCAATGACTTAGTTATAAATCCATAATCATTAAGCATTTGTCTCAACCACAAGAGTTGAGTACACCCACTACCCGTGGCTACATACCCGGGTTCAACAGTAGATAATGAGACACAATTTTGTTTCCTACTATGCCATGACACTAGATTGTTTCCTAAGTAAAAACATCCTCTACTAGTGCTCTTTCTATCATCTATATCACTAGCCCAATCAGAGTTGCTAAAGCCTACCAAATTAAGATTAGTGTCTTTGGTGTACCGAATACCTAATTCAATTGAACCCGAAACATACCTTATGATTCGTTTGATAACTTGAAGATGAGATGTTTTGGGGTCAGATTGGTAACGAGCACAGACACCAACGCTGTACATGATTTCTGGATGGCTAGCGGTTAAGTACAATAAGCTTCCAATTATCGACCTATACAAAGTGTTGTCGACACCAGTCGACAACACTGTCCTTGGACAACTTTTGTGAAGAGCCCATGGGGGTTCGCTTTGGCTTGGAATTTTCTAATACAAATCGAGATACAAAATTCTTGGCATATTTGGTTTGTGAAATAAAATTCCATCATCTGATTGCTTGACCTGCAATCCTAGAAAAAGTTAGTTCCCTAATCAAACTCATTTCAAAAGTGGATGACATAGTTTTCACTAATTTATCAAGTTCACTTTGAGAAGTAGAACAAAAAACAATGTCATCTACATAAATTTGAGCAATCATAAAGTTTCGATCACTTCTTTTAATGAAAAGAGTACAATCGGTCATACCTCTTATGAATCCAAACTCAAGTAGAAAGGTGGTCAATCGACCATACCAAGCTCGAGGAGCTTGTTTCAAACCATACAATGCTTTCTTGAGTTTGTAAACATAATGAGGTTTGAAGGGATCTTCAAAACCTTTAGGTTGCTCAACAAATACCTCTTTATCCAAGAACCCATTCAAAAATGCTCCTTTAACATCCATTTGATGAAGAGTAATTTTCAAATAGCAAGCAATAGCAAGAAGCAATCTAATAGATTCAATTCTAGTAACGGGTGCAAAAGTTTCATCATAATCAATACCTTCAACTTGTATGTACCCTTGAGCTACTAGACGTGCCTTGTTTCTTACAATTTTTCCCGACTCATCTATTTTATTCTTAAAAATCCAATCACATTAGTATCAGCGGGTCTAGGGACAAGAAACCAAACATAATTTCTAGTGAATTGTTCTAATTCTTCTTGCATTGCTAGTATCCAAAAATTATCTTTTAGAGTTTCAGAAACATTTTTGGGTTCAATTGGGGAGACGAAATAGTAGAATTTTACCCCCGAATATGTGATTGACATACACACATGTCTTACCATTTCTTTGTAATTCACGGGGTCTTTTATACGAGTTCGAATACCTTCATTTACTCCCCCTATCACTTGTGTGGTTGGGTGATTCTTTCTAATACGAGCAGGTGGGTCTCTTCGAACTGGATCATGAATATCATTATCACTTTCATCAGATTCTGAATCTGCTGCCAGTGTTGCTTCTGGTGTTGCCTCTGGTGTTTGTATCTGGTGCCGGAACACTGGGGGAAACATTAGTAATTCCAGTTTTAGGAATGATTGGGGTTTCGATCAGATCTACCACAACATCTTGATTTGTTTTCCCTATGACATAAGAAAAATCATCAAACACTACATTGACAGATTCTTGAATATTCCTTGATCTCAAATTAAACACATTATAAGCATTACTATTCAAGAAATACCCAAGAAAAATTGTTTTGTCACTTTTTGAGCCAAACTTAGCAAGATTTTCACTATCATTTAGGATATAGAAAAGACACCCAAAAACATGGAAATGCATAAGATTCGGTTTCTTTCCTTTCAAAATTTCATAGGGAGTCATTTTTCTATCGGGTCTAAGAAAAACCCGTATTTCCTATATGACATGTAGTGTTCAACTACTTCTGCCCAAAAATGTCGTGAGAGGTTTTTAGAGCTGAGCATAACACGTGTCATCTCTTGCAAAGTTTAATTCTTTCGTTCCGCAACTCCATTTTGCTGAGAAGTTTTTGGAGCCGAAAATTGATGAACAATTCCTTTCTTTTCACAGAATTCAGAAAACAGATTATTCTTAAATTCCTTACCATGATCAGACCTGATGTTCAATATTTTTGAAGAAAAAGAGATTTTAATCCTTGTATACAAAACTTTGAAATGTGAGAAAGTTTCAGATTTTTCACGTAAAAAGAAAATCCATGTATAACGAGAAAAATCATCAACTATAACATATGAATATCTCTTTCTTCCAAGACTTTCAACTTCAACTTGAATCTGGGGTGTGATGTAACACCATGAGAAACACGAGTTTGTTTGCCTTTAAGGCATTCCCCACAAACTATCATACCTTTGTGGTTCAAACTTGGTAGCCCCTATACAACATCAAACTTCATCAATTTCTCAAGAGTACGAAAGTTCACATGTCCTAATTTTTTATGCCACAAAACTGTGTCATCAAAGTTAGCTTTGTTGCATGTGACTTTTTCTCCCACAAGGTAACAATTATCATGAGATCTTGTACTTGTCATAATGCACATGTTAGTCTCATCAAAAACCTCACAAGAGTCTTTAGTGAATTTTACCTCAAGCTTGTCATCACATAATTGACTTATACTAATTAGATTAGCCATAAGTCCATCAACTAGTAAAACATTTTTCAACCTTGGAAAACGTGGTATATTCAGTGTTCCTTTTCCAATTATCTTGCATTTAGCACCTCCTCCATAGGTCACGGATCCTTCGGCAAGGGATACAAAATTACTCAAATATTCTTTAGTCCTCGTCATGTGGTGAGAACAACCACTGTCGAAGTACTAAGAACCTGCAAGGTTAGTCTTCAAGGCAGTAATAACAACATTGCAGACTTGAGAATTTTTGGGAATCCAGATTTTCATTTGTTTTTTTTTCTGGAAGCGGTGTTGCAGGTGGTGTTAAATGACACCAAAGGCAACACCAGACCACTGGCTCGATCATTTTTCAATGCTCAGCAGAATGGTCTTATGTGTCTAGGTCGAAAACAGTAATGACATACATATTTTCTCTTCCTAAGACCTGATTTGTGAGAATTTTCAGACTCTTTTGACTCTTCTTTCACAAAATTGATCTCAGCATGTGAGTCATAAACAAGGTTTGAAAAAACTGACTCAATGGACTTATTAAATCCAATACCTAACTTGACAACATTACATGATCCCATGATCTCATTTACCTTGGTTGAGCTCGAATTCCACTTGGCAAGAATGGACTCAGTCTCGTCAAGCTTTGATTGAATCTTGTCAATTTCAACATCTTTCTTGATGAGAGTTTTTTCCATCTTAGCAAGTGAATCCTTTAGCACATCATTCTCCTTGGAGAGCACTTCCATTTGTTTGCACTGCGTTTTCCATTCCTTAAGTAAGGAATTATAAAGTTTTTGAAGTTCTTCAATAATAGCAACTTTGTCCAAATCATCTCCATCTAGAGAATCTGTGTCATCACAACTCACAACATTTAGGCAGGTTATATTCGAAAAATTAAACAAATCATACCTCTCTAATGTTGTCTATGGTGTGATGACATCGTCGGCAACATCATCAGCAACATCGTCGGACTGCTCAAGAATTCCAGCAAATAATACATATTGACTCTGAATTTCTACTCCAGCATCATCCTCATCATCACTTAAGGTAACCCAATGGTTCTTCAGTCCATATCTCCTCAGTGTATTCTCACATTTATTAGCATAATGTCCCCATCCCGAACATTCATGACATTGAATGGTATCAAGATGTTTGAGATCATTTTTCTATGTTCTGAGGCTAGCTTCTTAGAATGATGTTGAGGCTGAGATGATGATCCAAGTGGTTTCCATTGGGGCTGTTTGACAGAGGCATGGTGATGCTTCTTCCTTTGGAATTGGGCTTCTCCTTGTTGAACTTCCTTATCATGAAATTAAACTTCTTAGTTATCATGGCCATGTTCTGCCCCTCAGTTATTTCTTCAAGTGGTTCATCATCGTCCTTAGAGTCTTCATCATTTTGAGCTTGCAAGACAATGATCTTACTCTTTTGTGTTGCAACTTGTTGACTTTGAAGGTTGAGCTCAAAAGTCTGCAAAATACTTTGCAGCGTATCAATGTCCATCATAGCAAGATTGTAAGCTTCTTCAATGGCAGACACCTTGATATTGAATCGCGGTGGAAGAGTACGCATAGCTTTGGAAACTAATTACTTGTGTCCAATTGGTTCTCCAAGCATTTGGCTGTGATTTGAGATGTCACGAAGTCTCTCAAAGTAGGTGCCAATATCTTCATTCTCCTCCATATGCATGTTCTCAAACTTGGACATTATGAGACGCATCTTTGCTTCACGTACACAGCTTGCTCCTTCATAGTGTTTCTGAAGAGTCTCCTAAACTTATTTAGCAGTGACACAATTTTGGATCAGTTTGAATACCTTGATATCCACGGCTTCAAAGATAACATTGATTGTCTTCTCATTAAAGTTTGCATTGTTGATCTCTTCAATTGTCCATTCACTTTGAGCTTTTGACACAAAGCTGTCACCATCAATCTCCCTTATTGGAGGATTATAACCTTCCAACACTACATTCCAAGCTCTTACATCAATGGATTTGATCTTGGTACGCACACGAATCTTCCAATATGCATAGTTAAATCCATCAAGAATTGGAATCCTTCCAAAGTTGGGGTTGCACCAATCCATATCTTGCATGGTTACAAATCTGGATCAGCCACTAGCGTGTCAAGTGGAGGCTCTTGATGTCAATTGAAAGTTTTGCAGTGGTCTGTAATCTGCAAGAAAGCACAATAAAAAACGAGTATCAAAATCAGAGTACATGGTGTTGTCTAGTGTGTCGACAACACTAGCGTAACATGCAGCGGAATAAAAATAAAATAACAAAAAGATCAAGAGACAGATATTTATCCACGAGTATACAAATACTCGTGGACTGCCTTCAGGGCAAAAACTCCTTTATTAGATGATCATTGCAGTACAAGGAGATAGAGAGATCTTAAGATAATATTCTCTTTACAAGAACTCAATACGTTCTTCGTGAATATCAAGGAAACTTATGGACGTATACAAAGACTCTCAAAAGTTCACTAAAATCCCTATCTTTACTAAATAGTCACGAGCATGCAAACTCTATGACCTAAAGAAAAGAAGACAGGGTAAGAAGACAGGGTAGTGTCGTCTATGGTGTGATCTAACATGGGGCAGGACACTGGTATTGAAGCTCTTGTTGTGCATATTGATCTTCAGTCTTCTCGTTTTATTTATAGACTCAAAATGAATATTCAATCTTGTACCATACTCCAACAGAGATCTCATATCAAATCCTAACAAAATAAGCACACAAATATATGATATTCTTTTCTTAAAATAAAAAAAGTTTTGTTAAGAATTATTTATTTCTTGAAAAGAAAGATATGTGAGATTAGAATCAAATCTTAATAGATAAATCTAATATGATCAAGAAATCAAATCAAATCAATTCAATGATTTAGGAAAAGATTGAAAAAGGAAAAAATAAATCAATGTTGGAAAATCCAACACTAACATGCACAAAAGTTTTTGTCATTTTTTATTCAATTATTTAGCTAGAGTTTATTTATGTTAAGATTCTAAGGGGTCCATGTTATTTTCGAAATTGTTTTTATAAAAAATGTGGAATTAGAACCATCATAAGACTGGCCATATTGTTCATAGCATTTTCTTGATTCATTGGAGCGATTGCATATAGGCTTGCTTTTGTGAGGAGATTAATTAGGAGCATATTTTCATCATCAATAGCTCGTAGTCTCATCAATATTCTCAAACGACTGGACATTAATGGAGATGTGCTCGCTCTTGAGTTTCCATCTTTGGAAGACAGAGAAATTGATGGTTGTTTTGAGATGAATTTTTTTAGTTTGGGATCTCTAACTATAGTACCCAAACTCAAAACCTAGCTAGCTTGCATATAGATGGTGAAATGATTGATATGGTCGAAGATATGGACCTGAATCATGAGTTAAACCAACGCTTTCTGCAACAAATAAAAGTAAGATAACTCACAATTATTGATTTGCATCTAATAATAAGACTTTGAAATCACTCGTTGAATTGATGCTAATAATTTGTTTACTTTACCAATTTTGTTTACATAGATTGTTTTTTGGATCCGAAGATTAGATTTCCGAGTTCATTTGAAATTTAAAACCCAAATCCGCTCAACTTGTTTAGCTTATAACTCAAATTAATAAATTTCAAATCACGTTTGAGCTTACAAATAATAGATTTGAGATCTCCCTGTAAAATATTGATTTTTTGATATAAGATTAACTTGTTTTTTCCACTTGTACATTTGATCAGCGGGACCATTTAACTTCAAGTAAAGAAAGGGATGGACATGAGGACTCAACTTTAAGTGAAGAAAAAAGATGGACAAGAGGGTGGTCAAAAATATCCAGAAAATCGAAACAATAATTTCTATAGAAATCTGTACATTCTTTTGTCTTTTCATTCATGATTTACTTTTATTTTTTCAAATTTTATGTAAGACAAAAATTCACATGTTACAGTTTGAGTTATTGGAGTTCCACCCAATTACTTTTACCTTATTGTTAATTTAATACATTTTTATCCATTATTTAAGTATGTTTAACATATTAATATCTGTGGAATAGTAGTTTCTATTCATGTGAAAAAGAGTAGAGACACCACCTACTAATGATGGCAAGACTTGTTCAATCATTCCATTTAGAAATTAGATGAGCATTGGTAGATGAGTTTTGCTCAAATATGTGTGATGTGGATAAGTTTATATGACTAGCAACATTACCATGATAGTCGAAGGAATCGACTCGTTCACATCCCTAATCATACTTACACATCTTAACATGTTGTTATGTACATGTCAATTAATTTGTAACAAAACTGATTTTCTCCATAAATCACCCGAAATAAACTCACCCTAAAAACAAATAAATCCATGACAAAAAGTAGGGAAATAAATTAAAGAAAAGATTGAAAAAGCAGGGGAAGAAAGGAAGGAGATGGGGCCATGGGGTTTTCTTTGCTTTACCTTCTTCACTTCTCTTTTCTTGCAGCCTATGCTAAGCATCTTTTCTCGCTTTCCAATCCCCCCTCTTTTTCTCACTCCCGTTCTTTACCTTCCCTTTCTTCTCTCTCTCTCTAGGTTAAACTTCTCACTCGTATCTTCAGCTGAAACTTGTTCAGGTTAATTTTCAATTCTTGGGCCTCTCTGAATCTTATTTTCCTGGGAAAATTCCTCGTTTTCCTTTCTGATCAAGCTTAAAAATCCAATCTTTCTTGAGTTTCTCTGCCAAAAGAATAAGTTTTCTGGTAAAAATCATCTCAGCTTCGATTTCACACTCGGGTTCTTGATTCCATGGGACTCTGTCATGGAAAACCCACTGAACCGCCGCGAAATCGGCCTGAAAATCCGACAATACCCAGTGAAAACGACGAGCCGAGTATCAATTCCTCAACCGGAAAAACGCCCAAGTTCCCATTCTACAGCCCGAGCCCACTGCGTAGCTCGTTCAAGAATTCACCGGCGAATTCCAGCAGTGTGAGTTCGACTCCATTGCGCTTTCTCAAGCTCCCATTTCCACCTCCATCGCCAGCTAAGCACATCAATGCCTTGCTTGCGAGGAGGCACGGCTCGGTGAAGCCGAATGAGGCCTCCATACCTGAAGGGAGTGAGTGTGAGATTGTTGGTTTGGATAAGAATTTTGGGTATACTAAGAATTTTTGTAGCCACTATACTCTTGGGGAAGAGGTGGGAAGGGGGCATTTCGGTTACACTTGTTCTGCTATTGGAAAGAAGGGCAGCTTGAAAGGGCAGGATGTTGCTGTTAAAGTTATCCCAAAATTAAAGGTCTTGTTCATTACTGCAATTGTTATTTATTGCTCTTTATGTGAATGTGTGCGGAGATGGAATGTTTGCTAGTTAATCTACTTCTGTTGATTTAAGTTTGTTATGGGTAGTATGCAACTGTCATGGGTTCAAGTGATGGGAAATTTAGATAATGTATGTGATGATTGTCAAAAGTAAAGATTTTCGACATCTCTTATAGATAGGATGTTGAAATCTGGTGCAGATGACTACTGCAATTGCTGTAGAGGATGTGAGACGAGAAGTAAAGATATTACGTGCACTAACAGGACATAAAAACTTGGTGCAGTTCTACGATGCATATGAGGATGAAGACAACATATATGTAGTCATGGAGTAAGTTTGGACTTGGGACTTTTCAACCTTATCTAACATGGTGTCCTGTTGTTGCATTTCTAGTTTTCTTATTGTTAACATCTGTCATTAGGTTGTGGCAATTTTTTTATTTAGCACAATATTTGAATTGAAAACAGAGTTAACCTCATCCTCTTCTTATTTTTAAGAAAGTAAATTAATGATCTCTCTTATGTCAATGGTGTACGGATGCCAATATTAAACTTTTCTAATCTTCATTCACTTATTACTGTTTGTCGTGTATTGATTATTTTCATGTTGTAAGTTTTATCAGATTTTGTTTTATTTGAGATTAATGGGCCAACAGTCATTCTGCTAATTAGACTTTAAGACTTAGAATGAGACAAGATTACATCATTAATTTGTAGGGACATCCTACTTGAACACTTTTCACAATCATAATCCCAGCAAAGACCTACAATGTAGTATGCATTTCTTTGGAATGGTATTATGTGGTACTCCACAGGATTGTTGTTATTTTAAGTCGGTGTTACTCAGCTCTTTATATTTTTATATTTCCAGGTTATGTAAAGGAGGAGAATTATTGGATCAGATACTTTCTAGGTGTGGTTTTATACTTATCTTTAGCATATTTCTCTCGTGTTTCCAACCCTCCTAAGACCTGCTCTATTTTATGGTTTGTTCTAGGGGCGGGAAATATGCAGAAGAGGATGCAAAAATCATCATGGCACAGATTTTAAGTGTGGTCGCATATTGCCACCTCCAGGGTGTGGTCCACCGTGACTTAAAACCCGAGGTACAGCTAATGATATTCCAAGCATTGCTTTTGTTTTCGTGAAATATTTGCAAATGCTGTTCTCATCCTTGATCTGTGTGTTTAAGGGTTGTCGCATATTGACATTTTTTGGTGAGGAATAACGTCAATTTCAGATTATAGCAGTTCTATCGTTGAGTTCGCTGCATGTACCCGTAATGGATTCTTGTGCCTAATATTGATGTTTGTAGCTTCGTATATTAACCTGTCTTTGATTTAAATTTACTCTCTACGTTCCAATATATGAGTCTTGTTTCTTTAGTTATTATGGAAACATGACTTATGTTTTAGGAATACAAGCTGCTCTTGTAGGAGATGATAATTGTTCTCACATAAAAACAAAAAATTTGGATGTACATTGACTTGTAATGTATACTAATCTTTATTAAAAACTGTGAATCTTTTAAGAGTATTAATTACAGCATAAATTTTGTCCGAAAGATTGGAATATCAACTCAGGATTGAAGTTTAAGCTTTCACCAGTTTTGCAATGAGAAATTTAGAGGTTTGTGTTGCATTCCTGTGGCCTCTCATCTTAAGCATGTTAGAATCTTGAAGATTTCGGACTCTTTGTTGTTTTAGGTTTTCCCTATATTTTAACCTTTTATAACTGTTAAATTCAGCAGTCAAGAGATTCATACAAAAATGTGTGTACTTTCTTTGATAATTCCTCTTTTTTTTTTTTTTTCCCACTCTTCTAATCGACATCAATTTCTTACATTTCCTCAGAATTTTCTTTTTACTTCGAAAGATGAGAATTCCCCTTTGAAGGCAATCGACTTTGGACTCTCTGATTATGTAAAGCCAGGTTCAGTAAATTGCTTAGAAGTTGTGGTGTTATTATCATTCTAATGGGCGAGTTGAGTTTGATGATCGATTTCAATACAGATGAAAGGCTGAATGACATTGTTGGAAGTGCTTACTACGTGGCACCTGAAGTCTTGCATAGATCATATGGAACAGAGGCGGATATGTGGAGCATTGGCGTCATTGCTTATATACTTCTTTGTGGAAGCAGACCATTTTGGTCAAGGACAGAATCTGGAATCTTCCGAGCTGTTCTAAAGACAGACCCAAGCTTCAGCGAAGCCCCTTGGCCTTCCTTGTCTCAAGATGCCACAGATTTTGTGAAGAGATTATTGAACAAGGATTATCGTAAAAGGCTAACAGCAGCCCAGGCTCTTAGTAAGTATTAGTTTGTGTCCTGTATAGAAACCTTATTAGCCTTTTCGATAAGTGTGTCAATAGAAAATGTTTGCATTACCGTCAGTGTATTTGATAGCATAATATATTCTAATGCAGTTGTTATGTCTAGGTCATCCATGGCTCGCTGGCCTCAACGATGTGAAAATTCCTTTGGATATGATAACATATAAGCTTGTGAAAGCTTACATATGTTCTTCTTCTCTGAGAAAGGCTGCTTTGAGGGTATGTATATTTTTTGTTAGAAAACTCTTCAAGGAAATAGATTGTTAAAAAAATTAACGCTGATCTATATGTGTTATTAACTATTTGTCCATTTGTGATGAGAATTCTTAATTTTTTCGCTGAATGCATTTTCTGTGGTTCTGTTCCGCATGATAAAATCATTCTACCTTTGCAACAGGCTCTAGCAAGAACATTGACAATATCTCAGTTAGCCTATCTTAAGGAACAGTTCACATTATTAGGACCAAACAGAAGCGGTTTTATATCCCTACACAACTTCAAAACGGTCATCTCTCTCTCTCTCTCTCTCTCTCACTCCCTCCCCCCCCCCCCCCCTCCCCCCCAATGCATTTATGTCTCAGATCTTACATAACCTACTTACTGTCTCCAGGCAATTGCAAAATACTCAACTGATGCAATGAAGGATGCACGTGTTTTGGAATATGCCAATGTGGTAAAAGTTTTAGGAAACTTCCTATTTTGAATGTTTAGAATATATTAATTACTGGTAAAATAACATTGCTTAGTCTTGCTATCATCACAAGTAATTAAATGTGGTTCAATGTGTAATGCAGGTAAGTTGTCTCCAATACAAGAAAATGGATTTTGAAGAATTTTGTGCAGCTGGAATAAGTGTATATCAGCTGGAAGGAACAGAAAGTTGGGAGCAACATGCGCGCCATGCCTATGATTTCTTTGAGAAAGACGGAAACAGGCCAATCAGGATAGATGAACTTGCCTCGGTACTCTCTCTCTCTCTCTCTCACACACACCCTCTGTATATATCATTCGAAGTTCTTATCTGTTTATCAATGAAGAGATATAATGACAAATTTATATTGTTATTAAAAATAATATACTTCATTATTCATCTTAATACACATATCTTTCTGATAGGCTGATAATACAGAAAGCTAGAGCTAGTCTCAAGGATGGTCTACATTTCCATTAATCTAGATAAATAAATACTAAGAAACGATCATCTTCTGACCTCAAGTTTTCAAGTTTCACTTTGTTTCGGAAATTTGTTATTGTCTTGAAGAAATTTCTGTTTTGAAAACAGGAACTTGGGCTTAGTCCATCCATTCCTGTCCACGTTGTTCTGAAGGATTGGTTACGACACTCAGATGGGAAGCTCAGCTTCTTGGGGTTTGTTCGCCTTCTGCATGGCTTTTCATCCCGTGCATTTCAGAAGGCTTGAAATCCTAGTTGAGCAACAGCTTTATCCTCGGACTTCGATGCTGTAAGAAACCCGATTAAGGGGAGCTTGGAAAGAGCATGGATATACATGTTAAAAGTAGGTTGCTGGGCAGTGAATTTTCTGCAAAGAATTGTCTTGAGAATGTGTTGAGTTCTTGAAAAATTTCTTCCAATATTTGCTGGCAATGAGATGGTAGAGGATTTGTACAGAGATGAGAGTAGTTCAGAAAATTGTATTTAGGGCTACAAAATAGCTCCTTTGCTGAAGATGATCCTGTTCTTGTGCTTTTATTAGATTGTTGATATATCATAATGGACAAGAGTTTTCCTTGTATTGAATAGGGCTGTAAATGATACAATTTGAACAACGCTTTGTGTTCAAACTTGTTTGAAATATAATCGAGTTTTAAAATTTATGTTTGAGCTTGTTTGATAATTAATCGAATTGTTTGAACGAGCTTTAGTCAAGTTTGAGTAGTTTGATATTTTTCCACTTATTTTTTTGTTTTGTAGTAATCCAGCTTGAGTTCGAGTCGAGCTTTAGATTTTTTTCAAACACGAAAGTATGTTCAAACTTGTTTGATATATTTATTGAAATGAGCTCAAACGAAACTTTTAACAAACTATCTCGAATCGAGTATCGAATAACTTGTTTGAACTTTCCGTCCTAGTATTGATAATTACATGGAATAAAATAGATTTACAAGTAAAATATATATATATATATATATATAAATATTCTGATTCTAAGCAACTTAGAAATACATTAATAATATCTTTTACTTTTAAATTCAGACTTGTAGTAGTACTCTTTTACTGATTTAACTTTAAAAATTTTACAACTTAGATCATAACATTTAGAAATATGATATATAATAAATACATATTTAAAACTTCAAGGCTTGATTTTCAATACGAAAATGAAAAAAGCAAACAATTAAATTATATACAAACTAGTTAATAATGAGTAGGTCTTGGGTGGCTCGGGTACGGATACTTGATCCGTATTCCCAACCCAACCCGACCCACCTTATTTACCTATATATGCTTTTGTCTCGATTTTTTCCTTATTTTTTTCCTGTCCTAATCAGCATGTCCTTTCTTCTTCTTCCAAGTCCTGCCGCCGTTGTTGCTAAGAGACTCGGCCACTGTCTAGCGCAATGCAGCAATATCACCTTTGTCTGGCACACGATCCTTTACACTGACGCGCCACTGTATTCTTTCACCACGAGAACGAGTCGGTGAAGAGAGGCGAGGGCTCATGGAACGTTGCCTGGGACGCCAGGCCAGCGCGGTGGCTCCACCGCCCCAACTCCGCCTGGCTCCTCTTCGCATCTCTGCCGCCCAACGTCGAGTGATAGCAGATGGGAGATGTTTGTTTATAGCAATAGCGCACATGACATGTTTGTTCAATTGTTTGTATTTGAATATTTTCTTATTTGTACTCATGAGGGCATTGTTAATATAACAATTGTTGTCATTGTTTGAATGTTTGTTGCTTTATGTTTTGAATCCATCAATGATAGACAATCTTAATGTTTCTGATTTAGAATTTGTATGTATTTTTGATATTATTTGTCATATTTCAATCAAACTCTTATGTTCTGATACATCACTATAATGTAAGTATATAATATCACAAAAATATATTTGTGATACCTCAAAGAGATTTATGTAATACGTGATACCTTAAAGGGATTTATTTAATACCTTAAAATATATACATATTTGATACTATATATATATATCTATTACCTATATAAAAGTATGAATATTTCTTACAAAATATGAATTGCTTAATATATCCTTATTAAAGATTTTATTTAAGGTTATAATAGTAATTTGTAATCTTCATATTTAAATAATTTTACATTAGAATTATAAACCTAAATCATGCAGAATTCTATCATAAGTAGGACTCTATTATATTAGGACTTCAATTTATGGATTTCTTACAAAATATGGATTGTCTAATATATCATGTTGGTCCCAAGTGGTAGTAGGCTTAGAGGGGGTTGAATAAGCCTACTCAAAATTTTTAAACTTTTCTTTCTCGAAAGATACACAGGCAGTTAGTAAAAGCAACTTACTGCCTTGAAGATTACTACTTGAGCAGTTACCTTAAACTTTATAACAAAAAGAGTTTTATGCACAGCGGAAATACTTTTAAAGCAACACTTCTTTTTCTGAAAACGGAAACTATGCTCACAAGAGATATGCAGATGATAAACGCAGATAAGCAATAGTATCAACAAGGTAAATGAAATGTAGCATAATGAAAGACACATCGATATATAGAGGTTCAAGGGTGAAGTAATCCCTCTACATCCTCTCTTCTCCTACACAAGAAGGAACTTTTGTTAGGTCACTATCAGTGGTTGACTCTTATTTCTTGGATATCTTCTCGGGTGTAGCTCCCTGAGAGGATTCTGCATCACTGATTAGCGCCTTAACTTCTGGCGTTCTAGTCTTCTTCTTTCTTATCTCACCTTCCGTTCATCTTCTGGATATCGATGGACTTCTGGATGTGGGCATTTCCTTGCATAGTGACCTGGCTTCCTGTAGTTATAGCAAAGGTCGGTAGCTTTGGAGTTTGATTGGGGTGACTGCCCACTTGTTCCAGTTTCAGTTTGCTTCCTACTGAAGCCATCTGTTCTTGAGTTCTTTCTCATGAACTTTTGAAACTTTTTCAGAAGAAGTGCCATATCTTCTTCTGAGGTGGCCTCCAGGGTGGCTGTTTGATCTTTGGACTTCCTAGCTTCCAGAGGTTGTCTTGCTGTTAATGCAGTAATCTTTGAGTTGCTTCCTTCAGTTTCCAACTTTCTTCTGTTTATATCAAACTCAAAGGCTTTGAGATTTGAGAAGAGATCGAACGTGCTCATAGACTTAAAGTCCATAGATACTCTCATAGTTGTTGTCTTGCTATCCCATTCGACAGGGAAAGCCCTCAGCACTTTCATATTTTTCTCCTTTTGAGTGTATACTTTGTCCAGAGACTCAAGCTTATTGATGATGGCTATGAACCTTAGATCCATCTATTCAAGGGTTTCTTCAGGCATCATTTCAAGCAACTCGAATTTTTGAGTGGTTGTTGAAACCTTGTTTTCTTTCATGAGTTTGGTGCCTTCGCATATTTGCTCCAATTTCTCCCAGATTTCTTTGGTTGTTCTGCAAGTCTTTACTTTGCTAAAGGTTCCTTTATCAAGGGTGAGAAAAAATGCGTTCTTTGCTACGTTGTCAAGATTTGCTCTTCTCCTTTCATCAGCAGTCAATTCTTTTCTAGGCTTCTCCAAAACAGCTGGATGTGGGATGACTCCTGTATCTGCTTGTCTGTCAGCTGCTTCATCTACAGCCCTGGCAAACAATGGGTTAACTTTTGTGATTCTTGGTGGTCCTTCAGTAATGACAAACCACATTTCATTATGCATAGCCGACAAATGTGCTTGCATGCGAATTTTCCAATCATCATATTCATCAATGGAGAACATAGGTACTTTATGAGAATCCATGAGGATAATTTTTATGAAAAAAAAAAGGTTTTCAGAAAGATGGGATCAAGGATTGATCAGTTAGATCGGATGTTTAATCCAACCCGCTCTGATACCACTTGTTGGTCCAAGTGGTAGTAGGCTTAGAGGGGGGTGAATAAGCCTACTAAAAAATTTTAAGCTTTTCTTTCTCGAAAGATACATAGGCAGTTAGTAAAAGCAACTTACTGCCTTGAAGATTACTACTTGAGCAGTTACCTTAAACTTTATAACAAAAGGAGTTTTATGCACAGCGGAAATACTTTTAAAGCAACACTTCTTTTTCTGAAAACGGAAACTATGCTCACAAGATATATGCAGATGATAAACGCAGATAAGCAATAATATCAACAAGGTAAATGAAATGTAGCATAATGAAAGACACATCGATATATAGAGGTTCAAGGGTGGAGTAATCCCTCAACGTCCTCTCTTCTCCTACACAAGGAGGAACTTTTGTTAGGTCAAACGGTTGATTTACACAAGCCTCGCTTAGACAACCTAAACCTAACAAGAACTGCCAGTCTTTCCCACACAGGGTTACTGCACAGTGACTAAACACTCTAGCCCACACAGAGCCCTTGTTCTTCTCACTAAGAACGAAAATACTTGATCAGACAAACCCTCTGATCAAGCAACTCCTCAACAGTCAAGTAAAGAAAACGAAAACAACACAGGCAGCAAGCTTAGAAAGATTGAGCTCTCAAAGCTATGAATAGCTTGCTGCTAGACTGGACTTGAAACTTCTGTATGATTGTGGATGATTTGTATTTGATATCTTGAACTTTTTGATCGCGAGAGTTTCAGATGCTCTTCAAGTGCCAGTTTTCTTGTACTTATAGGCGATTTGAATTTTGTCCGTTTAGAGAGAACATCTGCTTTGCTGCTTTCATTGAGTACGTGGCTTCCTTTGATTTGTTCGTACACTGATTGTCTAGAATTTGTTCGTACCCTGATTGTCTATTGCTGCAGTCGCCGCCCTAGTCTGTCATGTCTTCAGACTCTCCTTTTTGCTTTTGATATGTGGCATTGCTTGAGTGGTTGTAGCTGCGGCTTGTGCCTAACGTAAACTTTATGCATGTTCCTCGAGATAACTGCTACTTAACAGGTAGCTGACGCTTACTGATGTTTCTGTTGTCTTCATCTTGGTCCTTTCATTAGTGAACATCGGCATCCTTTGGACAGTGTGTGACCAGTATCCTACCTGAAGCAGCCTGCTGCAGATTATATTTATCTCTGAGGCTATCTTGCAGCAATGTCTTCAGGTCGCAGTTTTCAAGCCTCCTGATCCTAATCTAAGAATTTTACAGAGGAATCTAAGACATAAGATCCTAGTCTGTTACATGTTTTGTCATTCATCAATATCTTACATAATGTTCCTTACAATTTCCCCCTTTTTGATGATGACAAAACTTCTTCTAAGAGGATCAAAGGCTATATCAAATTATTTTAATAGATCAACTGCTTATAATCAAATCAGCGAAATATAATAAAAGAAAATTTCAGTTTCAAGAGATTAACATAAGTTCACGAGCAGTGAGCTTTTTCAGATCAGAAAAGGATATATATATATATATATATATATTACAAGTTCAGAGGATAGAGCATAATCATTGTAAAACAGTAAGCAGAAAATATGAAAATTCAGGGAGCAGGAGAGTTTATTGTATCTTGAACCAGAAAGCTTTTTTTCTTTCTTTCCTTGAGCCCTTCCACCAGTTGAGAATAGACTCTTGATATGTTGGTTCCATCAGCTGTTTCATCTCAGACATCTCATCGTATCTTAACCAAAAATCTTCACAGAATGGAATGATTTCTCTCTGTTTATTCTACCTTTTAGCTTAATCTGGATTGGAAGAACACCTCTACTAGCAAGATCCTTGAAGCATTTGAGCCCTTCGCGATGATTTTTCCCTTTGATAAGTGTAGACTCTTTGCATAACAAATTGTGTAGTACTTCAAGTGTTCTGCTTGTTTGAAGCTGTTGATCTGCTGAAAGGATGGACAATGAGTGATAGGCAGATCAATCTCAGGGGGGTCCCATACTTGGAATCTGGAGCTCCTATGGTCTGGACTTCTATCAAGAAAGATGCGAAGTGAGTTTGGTGCTTTCTTTTCATTTGCAACAAGAGCTTCTATATCAGGTTGCTTCTGAGGAGGGTAGAGATTGGACATTAGCTTCTTAATTTATGTATTTGATTTCTTAATGAGTTCTTCTTCAACTCTTCTTCTTTTCTCTTCTCTCTCTTCTACTCCTCTATGAAGACCAGGATGAACTTCTGAGATTGCTTCAGATTTTCTTTTACTTGCCCTATTATCTTGTTGTCCACTAGAGCTTCCTCCATGACCTTCTCTGTCGCCTCCTGAGTCCTTCATAGGCATTATTGTTAGTTGTTTGCAAGACGACAGATCCACTGGTTGTCTTTTCTGCTTGATCCTCTTAGATGATGCTTCTTCCCCCTTTTTGTTATCATCAAAGTCCCATCCAACCGTAAATCTCAGCATTGAATGTACATCTGATAGCAGACCAACATGATCCTCCAATGTTTGATTCTGTTTATGCTGAGTGTTGGAGATATCTTTAAGGGGAGTGGTCACAAATTGTTGTATCAGCTCAATTTCTATTAGCCTATTTCCTTGAGAATTGAGCTTTTCATTCATGCTCTGGATGGTGTCAATCAGGATGGTGGAAGAGGTTAGAGAGGAGATCGATTTTTACAGTTCGGCCAAGGTTGCATTAAAGGTATCAAGCTTGAAGGAAGCTTGGAACCGATCATTCATTGCCTCAGCTCGCATCATTTTGCTTGCTCTGCTTAAGGATGTCCCAAGTTTTCCTATTGCTTTGAGGATGTCATCAAGGGAACTTTGTTTAGCAGTCTGCACAGAAAGAGAAGGGTTTAGAGGTTTGGATTTTCGGCTCCAGATTCATCCTGTTCACTGGGTGATCCTTCATCGCTGCTGGAGCTAGACATGAAACTTTCAGTGTCTGCACCGTCACGTGCTGATTCATCATCATCTGTCTCCGCATGAGCTGATATCTCCTTATCATCAGCTGGTATCCTTTCCTGAGGGACATCTCCCTTCCAGGCTTGCAGTCTCCGAATTGTTTTTTCAGAGGGCCCTGCCTCATTCCGCTCATCTTCAAACAGCTATTTGTTTCAGCGAAGTCTCTTGTAAGACGATCTCCTCAGTAGTAGAGTCTTTAGAAGCATCCTGTTTTACTGAAAACATATCAATAATAGGCTCATTGTTAGCATCATGTTCTGTTGCGGCCTCCTCTGCAATCGTCTCTTCACGATTCGAAGGATCTACAAAGATTACACCCTCCATCTCTGTTGGTGTAATTTCCTCAGCCGTCTTATCAACCTCCTATTGGTGCTTTATCAATTGAGATTTCTGGCACCGAGGTCTCTTCTTCAGCAATTGCTGATTTTAGTGTTTCTTCAAGAGCAGCAGCAACCGCAAGAACATCCAACCTTTCAGCCTCTAGAGTAGTTGGTAACTCTATCATTTCTGCTTCATAGTTTTCTTTAAAATCACTCTATTTCCTTTTCCATAGTCCTATCAAGAATCTTGAATCCAATACTTTTTCTTCTCTTATATCAGATACCTCAGCCCAGTTTAGTGCCCACTCTTCTTCAGTATATAGGTCTTCCCATTCAAACATAATCGGCCTGGGAAGATGTCCGTAATTCCACCATGTCATGAATCGTTCCCATTGTTTCGTAAATTCTCCTTTCATCTTAGCTATGTCCAGGACTACTTCGGGTTCAGAGTCCTCAGACTCTCCTCTTCCTCCATTCGTATCTGATCAGTTACCTTTTGTATAGCTTTCTCTGCATGCTCAGTGGTCTGAATCTCTGATTCAGCATCTGCATCTTTCCTTAGGGGAGCAGGGAGCATCAACATGGGTGATGGTGATACTTCATCATCAGAAATTCTCAGCTTCCTCTTCACCATATGTTTCCCCCTCACCCTTGTACTCCTTACTTTCTTCTCCTGTCTAGGTAGAAAAATAGAGGCTGCTGAGCTTTCCCCCTCAGATGAGCTTTTCTGCACTTCCTTTCTTTGAGAATCTTTCTCTTTTGCTGTTGTAACCTTTCTGGTTACAGGGGAGACCTTAGTTCATTTCTTGGTGAAGATCCTGTCATATCCTATGAATTTGCCCTTTTGAATGGGCTTACCCTTTGATAGGTTGTGACCATCAAACCCAAGGATGGTATTGATTACTAGACCATAAGTTGGCTTTCCTATCTTTTTCTCAACTTCCTCTTTGAGCCTTGTGAACACATATTCGGCCCAGTTCACCTTTTCAGCCTCCATTAGGGCCATCATCATTCTGTACCTCAGGTTGGTACATTTGTCAAAAGAACCAGACCGGTTCACAATGATATGACAACATATGTCATGGAACATTTAATACTCCACCTGGAAGAGCTTTTTGTTGCAGCTCTTGTTCAGTGTCAGCAGATCTTCTGAACCTGTGAATCTCTTCCAGTATTCCTCCACTATTTCCTCTCCATAGTTGGCCAACTCTCCACCATCCATTCCTTCAGTGGGTAGTTGAAAGATTTTTCCTAGAAGACTGGAAGTAATTCGATTGTCTTATTCCCTACCTTAGACATGATCTTCGTTCTGTCTTTAGATATTTCTGCGTTATTGTAGAACTGACTGACCAGGTCCTCGCAGTAGGGTTCTCTATAGCGCGAGCAGAAACCCCATACCTTGGATTGGTGAAGATTGTTCAAAATCGTCTGCATTAGGTCAATGGAGTGTCATTCGTCTCTGATGGCTTTCAGTAGTATTTTCTCATCGATCAACCAACCATCAATGACTTGGGTATTCTTGGGTGCCATTTGAGAAGTGATAATTGAGGTGGTTGACTCTTATTTCTTGGATGTCTTCTCGGGTGTAGCTCCCTGAGAGGATTCTGCATCACTGATTAACGCCCTTAACTTCTGGCGTTCTAGTCTTCTTCTTTCTTGTCTCACCTTCCGTTCATCTTCTGGATATTGATGGACTTCTGGATGTGGGCATTTCCTTGCATAGTGACCTGGCTTCCTGTAGTTATAGCAAAGGTCGGTAGCTTTGGAGTTTGATTGGGGTGACTGCCCACTTGTTCCAGTTTCAGTTTGCTTCCTACTGAAGCCATCTGTTCTTGAGTTCTTTCTCATGAACTTTTGAAACTTTTTCAGAAGAAGTGCCATATCTTCTTCTGCGGTGGCCTCCAGGGTGGCTGTTTGATCTTTGGACTTCCTAGCTTCCAGAGGTTGTCTTGCTGTTAATGCAGTAATCTTTGATGTTAATGCAGTAATCTTTGAGTTGCTTCCTTCAGTTTCCAACTTTCTTCTGTTTACATCAAACTCAAAGGCTTTGAGATTTGAGAAGAGATCGAACGTGCTCATAGACTTTAAGTCCATAGATACTCTCATAGTTGTTGTCTTGCTATCCCATTCGACAGGGAAAGCCCTCAGCACTTTCATATTTTTCTCCTTTTGAGTGTATACTTTGTCTAGAGACTCAAGCTTATTGATGGTGGCTATGAACCTTAGGTCCATCTATTCAAGGGTTTCTTCAGGTATCATTTCAAACAACTCGAATTTTTGAGTGGTTGTTGAAACCTTGTTTTCTTTCATGAGTTCGGTGCCTTCGCATATTTGCTCCAATTTCTCCCAGATTTCTTTGGTTGTTCTGCAAGTCTTTACTTTGCTAAAGGTTCCTTTATCAAGGGTGAGAAATAATGCGTTCTTTGCTACGTTGTCAAGATTTGCTCTTCTCCTTTCATCAGCAGTCAATTCTTCTTTAGGCTTCTCTAAAACAGCTGAATGTGGGATGACTCCTGTATCTGCTTGTCTGTCAGCTGCTTCATCTACAACCCTGGCAAACAATGGGTTAACTTTTGTGATTCTTGGTGGTCCTTCAGTAATGACAAACCACATTTCATTATGCATAGCCGACAAATGTGCCTGCATGCGAATTTTCCAATCATCATATTCATCAATGGAGAACATAGGTACTTTATGAGAATCCATGAGGATAATTTTTATGAAAAAAAAAGGTTTTCAGAAAGGTGGGATCAAGGATTGATCAGTTAGATCGGATGTTTAATCCAACCCGCTCTGATACCACTTGTTGGTCCAAGTGGTAGTAGGCTTAGAGGGGGGTGAATAAGCCTACTAAAAAATTTTAAGCTTTTCTTTCTCGAAAGATACATAGGCAGTTAGTAAAAGCAACTTACTGCCTTGAAGATTACTACTTGAGCAGTTACCTTAAACTTTATAACAAAAGGAGTTTTATGCACAGCGGAAATACTTTTAAAGCAACACTTCTTTTTCTGAAAACGGAAACTATGCTCACAAGATATATGCAGATGATAAACACAGATAAGCAATAATATCAACAAGGTAAATGAAATGTAGCATAATGAAAGGCACATCGATATATAGAGGTTCAAGGATGGAGTAATCCCTCAACGTCCTCTCTTCTCCTACACAAGGAGGAACTTTTGTTAGGTCAAACGGTTGATTTACACAAGCCTCGCTTAGACAACCTAAACCTAACAAGAACTGCCAGTCTTTCCCACACAGGGTTACTGCACAGTGACTAAACACTCTAGCCCACACAGAGCCCTTGTTCTTCTCACTAAGAACGAAAATACTTGATCAGACAAACCCTCTGATTAAGCAACTCCTCAACAGTCTAGTAAAGAAAACGAAAAAACACAGGCAGCAAGCTTAGAAAGATTGAGCTCTCAAAGCTATGAATAGCTTGCTGCTAGACTGGACTTGAAACTTCTGTATGATTGTGGATGATTTGTATTTGATATCTTGAACTTTTTGATCGCGAGAGTTTCAGGTGCTCTTCAAGTGCCAGTTTTCTTTTACTTATAGGCGATTTGAATTTTGTCCGTTTAGAGAGAATATCTGCTTTGCTGCTTTCATTGAGTACGTGGCTTCCTTTGATTTGTTCGTACACTGATTGTCTAGAATTGTACCCTGATTGTTCTATTGCTGCAGTCGCCGCCCTAGTCTGTCATGTCTTCAGACTCTCCTTTTTGCTTTTGATACGTGGCATTGCTTGAGTGGTTGTATTTGCGGCTTGTGCTTAACGTAAACTTTATGCACGTTCCTCAAGATAACTGCTACTTAACAGGTAGCTGACGCTTACTGATGTTTCCGTTGTCTTCATCTTATTCCTTTCATTAGTGAACATCAGCATCCTTTGGATAGTGTGTGACCAGTATCCTACTTGAAGCTGCCTGCTGCAGATTATATTTATCTCTGAGGCTATCTTGCAGCAATGTCTTCAGGTCGCAGTCTTCAAGCCTCCTGATCCTAATCTAAGAATTTTACAGAGGAATCTAATACACAAGATCATAGTCTATTACATGTTTTGTCATTCATCAAAATCTTACATAATATTTCTTGCATATCCTTATTAAAGATTTTATTTAAGATTATAACAGTAATTTGTGATTTTCATATTTAAATATTTTTACATTAGCATTCCAAACCAAAATCTTATAGAATTCTATTATAAGTAAGACTCTAATATAATATGACTTTAATTTACTAGATTTTTTTTGAATTTAATCAATTTAATATAGGTTGTATATCCTTATAAAAAATTATTATTTAAGATTAGTAGTAATATAATATTTTTTATTTAAAAAATTCATTATCCACATGTGATGCATGCGCTGATAGTCGTATATATATATATATATATATATGCATGTAATACATTCAAATTATACATGTAATGCATGTAATACCTTAAGGACATAAATGTAATAAATTAAAGTTACTACCTGATATCATGTATATATCAATGTAATACCTTAAAACATACATGTAATAACTAAATAGTGTGTGTATATATATATATTATATATATATAATATATCATGTAATACTTTAAGAACATACATGTAATAACTAAAGAGTGTATATATATACATATACATATACATATCACTGAACAACATAATATGAAATTTGATGTGTGTGGCGTGAGCTCCACGCGCCACGTTGGGTCGGGTAGCACGGATGGACACACAAGTTTTTGCATTTAATAATAAATAAACAACGCTTAAAATTCTATTCAGTATGCATGCCAGTGTAGATCTAATCTAACAAATTATTAAATTACTACTAATGGTCAACCCAAAAAAACAATAAAAATAAAATAAACATAAGAGATAAAATAAAATAAAACTCAAACAACGAAAATGGTTAAGAATCTGCGTTTTTTTGAACGCAAGATAGTGGAGTAATAAGGCAAAATCTCACTCATGGCGATCCAGAAAACCCACGGCAAGGCAAAATTAGCGAAGCCCAGATCTCCAATTGTCATACTTGCAGCTTCTACTGCATGCATTGCTGTATTGTACCTTGCTCTCTCTCTAGTTCCCACACCCAGAAGCTTACAGAACTTGGTGAATAGTCCCAAAAAACGTCACAGTTTGCAGGATAAGTACTTATATTGGGGCAGCAGAATTGATTGCCCGGGCAAACACTGCAACTCTTGCGCGGGTTTGGGGCACCAAGAATCCAGCCTTAGGTGTGCCCTTGAAGAAGCTTTGTTTCTGGGCAGGTAGTTTTCGCATCTTCTGTATTTAAGACTTGATTTTATTTTATTTTTGGTATTTTTGTTGTGGGGTTTTGTTGGAAGTCTTATTAGTTGTGATGCTTGGAGAAATTGGAAGGTATTAGGGTTGTGCCTTCGTTTGCTTTTGATAATTGCTATGGTGGAGCTGTTTGTGTAGTTGTGTAAGTTTAGGTGGATTGTGGCCATTATAAATCTTGATTCTGGAGAATTAATGTAGTCTATTGTGTACCCTTGAAGTAGACTGTTGAAATTTGTTGTAATTAATGGTGTTTTATTTGCTTCTCTTGAACTGTTAATTGGATACAGTGGGACTTACTTGGGAAGTGGTGTTTTTTTCCCCCTAATATTCTTCTATGTTTGCAGGACTTTTGTAATGCCTTCCAGGTTGTGTATAAATCCGATACACAATATGAAAGGAATTCTTCATCAATCTGGCAATGTGGATTCTGAAGAAGGGTGAGTTTGTTTGTGCAGTTTAAAGGATTGCTAAATGTAATTTGACGAAAAAATAAATATCAAGTGTTTGTTTTCCTAATGAATTTAAGCTGGATTTCATTTAGAATAATTTTGCTCTCCACAATCCCAACAATCAAGCAAGTAGGATTTTTGTATTTGATCTGAAACTCGGGTGTTTTGACAGTAATCTAATCTTGGCCATCTATGTAAAGACAAAGAGCTTCGTTTGAGAAAGCATTTTTGTGGAGATTGCAATAATGCAAATGCTTTCATGTAGACTGACCTTGTTTAATGTATAATTTATCTTGTTCATTAGATGGGCAGCTAGCTCCTGTCCTATGGATTCTTTGTATGATCTGGACCTCATAACCAACACAGTACCTGTGATTTTGGATAACTCCAAAGTGTGGCATCACGTCCTTACAACAAGCATGAAATTGGGATCTAGAGGGATAGCACATGTGCAAGGAGTTAGCCGGAATGATCTCATGGAAAAGAGTCACTATTCAAATCTTTTACTCATAAATCGCACTGCTAGTCCTCTCTCATGGTATTGTACAATTTTTAGTTTATGTTTTTGTGCACTTCTTCGTTTCCTGTTCTATTCCTCTACTGCTTGTATGCTTGAGTTTATGTCTGAATTGGTGTTATCTGATGATGGATCCATGAGTTATATTGTAAGTACACAAAATTGATTATTCTGTGATATTTGCCCTTGCCTTTGAAGTTAATGAAGTAATCATTTAATCTAATTCTTGTTTCAGTGGATGCTGAAAATTTTGGATCAGATTGACCTAACATTTAGTGCTTTACATTAAGCAGTTTAGTCTCTGCAGAATTATGCACATCAATTAGTTTTTGAATCTTGATAACTTTTGTGTAGGTATTAATCGTGGTAGTCATTCAGGTTCATGGAGTGCAAGGATCGGAAAAACCGCAGTTCAATTATGTTGCCATATTCATTTCTTCCTTCAATGGCTGCAAAGAAGCTACGAGATGCTGCAGAAAAGGTGATTTATGGCGTTTAGCTCAGTTTTAGTTTAAATTTGAAAACTTGACTACAAAACTCTTTTTGTCATTTTGTCTGTGACTATAAAATTTTATTCTTCCCTGCTACTATGAACTTGCTATATGCCTGATATATGCCATATGAATTACACTGAGATAACTTGCACTTCGTATCCCTTCTTATGATGCATTAAATTAGTCTGATCAAGTGATTTTAGTTTCAAGAAACATATGATTCTTTAGTGTCCTATCTCATTGAATGCATCTTTAATCTAGATTAAGGCACGTCTTGGAGATTATGATGCCATGCATGTGCGTCGAGGTGATGTACTGAAAACTAGAAAGGACAGATATGGTGTTGATCGGAGCGTACATCCTCATCTAGACAGAGACACACGTCCCGAGTTCATTCTTTGTAGAATTTCCAAATGGGTCCCACCTGGACGAACCCTTTTCATTGCATCCAACGAGAGGACTCCTGGCTTTTTCTCTCCTTTAGGTGCAAGGTAACTTACATTTTTCTTTTGAACTTTTTGATCCTACATACTTAGAAATCAGGTCTCTAACACCACTGTAAACTTGAATCCATCTTGAATTGAAACCAATGATCCAGATTCATTAATTGGCCATGATAACTTGTCTGTTTGCATATAGGTACAAACTGGCATACTCATCGAATCATAGCAGCATTTTGGATCCCATTATTGAGAACAATTACCAGCTATTCATGGTGGAAAGACTTATTATGATGGGTGCCAAAACGTTGATCAGAACGTTCAAAGAAGATGATACGGATCTTAGCCTCACCGATGATCCCAAAAAGAACACCAAGCTATGGGAAATACCTGTCTATACCAAAGATGGAGTTGACTGCTAACTTGTCATGCTCTTTTTTTCATTTTTTCTCTCTTTCTTTTTTGATTTCCTCATAGATGGCAATTGTTTTCAGTATGTGAGTCTCTGCTATTCTCTTTGATCAAAAACTTGGAACAGTGTGATTATCTTTGCATATTGAGGATGGTTGTTGCCTCTTTTATTACATCAAAATCAGGTCTTGTCTTATTTTTGTGTAATCACCAGCCAAGGGTTATTACAGTTGTGGAAATTGAAAACTCAAAATTGTATGTAGTTGATATCCAATGTGTGAAGATTGGTTGAGTTTATTGTTTTATTATTCTGAAAGTTTTTATTTTGAATAATAGAAATATAATTAGCTTATATCAGAAGGCTACTTGCAATACAAAATGAATTTTCAATGGAAGGGGAAGATGAATAAGATATAGATATTTGTTTGTGCATGTATATAAACTTAACTTTAGATAATATAAAGATGAGATAATATGACATTTTATTGTTTTATTATTCTGAAAGTTTTTATTTTGAATAATAGAAATATAATTAGCTTATACCAGAAGGCTACTTGCAATACAAAATGAATATTCAATGGAAGGGGAAGATGAATAAGATATAGATATTTGTTTGTGCATGTATATAAACTTAACTTTAGATAATATAAAGATGAGATAATTGCTAGAAAAATCACAACATTTACCAAAATTGTCATTTTAACCAAATTTTCATTATTGGTCAAAATAATATTTTCTCTGTCATGGCCGAAATTGCTTACGTTGATCGGATATGTAACTTAAAAAAATACAATTGACTTTACTTTTTGTTTTTTATACTTTGTATTTATGGTTGGGATTAGTGTGTTGACACTTCCCTCCCTTCCCCTAATTTTATTACACAAATTAAATTAAAAGTAAAAAAAAAACTGAGGAAATAAATTTTAAAAATTGCATGATCACTTTGGAAGCAGATTTTAAGTGGGAAATTTTCCCACCAAAAGTGCCCAAATGCAAATTAAATTAAAGAATCCAAAATTCCCCCTAATTACAATCAAATCAAATCCTTTTCAATTCTATAAATACAAACACAAATGCATTGAATGCATTTTCAACAACTACATCCAAAAACTACAAAAGCTGATTCCAAGATGGTAAACAACAAAAAGGGTAAAAATCTTTCTCCATCAGAACTGACTTCTTATAACTCAGTGTCTTCTCGTAAATAGCACCAACGGTGTTTTGAAGAACGACATAAGTCGCAACATCATTTGGAGTCAGTGCTTGTACTGTCCGACTCATATGACAAGTTGCAAGGAAACAAATTTCAGAGGGGCTGCCTATTTCCTTTCCGGAGGTAAGACCATGCCCACCTTCATCTAAACTTTTAAGGATGGATGAGAAGCTATTAAAAACATTCTCTTCTCCAAGAGAGGCACAATCAAGAGGTTAGCAAAGGAACTTGAAGTCAGTAAATCAAAAGTGGGCAGGTGGGTAAAAGAGGGCAATGCAATCAAACCAGCTTTGACAGCAGCAAACAAGCTCAACAGAATCAAATACAACCTATGTTTCTTGCACAAACACATGAGCAACAACAAGATCATTTTTTGAAAGCATGCACAACGTAGTTCATATTGATGAGAAGTGGTTCTATATGCAAATGGCAAGTGAAAGAGCTTATAAACTGAGCTCAGAGAATGAACCTTACAAGACATGTAAAAGTAAGCAATTCATCCCAAAGGTCATGTTTATGGCTGTTGTGGCAAGGCCACAATACACAGACCAAGGGATTTGTTGTTTGATGGGAAGATTGACATTTTCTCATTCACACAACAAGTCTCAGCCATCAGAAATAGTGCAAACAGACCAAGGGGTACAATGGGAACAAAACCAATTGACTCCATAACTAAAGATGTCATTAAGAGCTGCCTTTTGGAAAAGGTAACTCACTAACTATCAGAAAAATTTCATCATTGAATGTGTTTAGTAGGTCTCCTAAAACTGCCCTATTGTTTTGATTAACTATTGGACTAATTTGGTGACATTACTAACAAATTTTATGGTGATTTGTTTGCTATTTTTTTATCACATGACACATAAACTAGATAATCCCAGCAATAAAGGCAAAGTGGTCAGCAAATTCAAGTAAAGAAATCATCATTCAACAAGACAATGTTAGACCTCATTTAAGCAACATAGATGCAGATTTCAGGAGGGCTGCCAGAGAAGATGGATTTGATATTAGGTTGATGTGTCAACCACCAAATTCACTAGACACTAATATTCTAGATTTAGGGTACTTCAGGCAATTCAATCCTTGCAGATTGAAACCCGAAGCTACAATGTTAATGATTTGGTTACAAATGTTCTTCAATCATTTGAAGACCTTGAGCATCAAAAGTTAGACAACATTTTCCTCTCACTACAAGCATGCATGGTTGAGATACTGAAGGTAAATGGAGGAAACAATTACAAGCTGCCTCATATTGGAAAGGCAACAAGAACAAGAACTCAATCATTGCCAACAGAAATTGAAGTGGATGAACAGCTCGTAAGGGACACAATTGAGTTTCTGAAGGCAAATGAAGAAGCCTCAGAAACTTATGACATTGGAGGCATTCTAACAGATTTAGGGTATATGTAAAGTCATTTTAGAAAGCGTTTGTCATTTTGGCAGCATTGTTTACAGTGTAAACACACATGTTCATTGTGCTTAAACTGTAAACAATAGAACATGTTCTACATTAGAAATTTGCAAAGTTTTTTTTTCTTTCCCTCAGAAAAGTTTCATCATTGGGATTATCCTATTGCCACTAAAGATGAGATGACAGCATTAAAATAGTCTTAAAATAGACTATGTCAAGCTACTACATGCAACACTCTGTCATGTTTAAAAACAATGCAGTTGCAACAACAATTAATGTTGGGCAGAATCAAACAACAATCAGCATACTTCAGATCATTTTACATAAACTGAAAATAATATAACATGTTCTTGTTTTCTTCATTTGCAAGGTTTTTTTTTTCCCTCAGAAAAGTTTCATCATGGGGGTTATCCTATGGCCACTAAAGGTGAGATGACAGCATTAACATAGCCTTAAAGCAAACTATGTCAAGCTACTACATACAACACCATGTCATGTTTAAAAATAATGCAGTTGCAACAACAATTAATGTTGGGCAGACTTTTAAACAATCAGCATACTTCACATCATTTTGTTGAGCTACCATGCAACTAATCATCACTTTCACACACACAAAACAAATTGAACTCAAATAGATCATGCAATTGCAACAACAGAGAACTGTTGGGCAGCTTTGTGATAACTACCATGCAAGTAATCAAAGTTCAATCACAGAGACCTGTTGGGCAGCATATTCAAAAATCAGCACACAAATTGCATGAGCAAGCATGAATCATCAACAAGCAAGCATGAATCTACACTGAACAGACTCCAGCAGTCATTCAAATACACTGGACAGACTCCAGCAGTCATTCAAACAATCAGCATATTTCTCAAGCAACAATCAGCATACTTCTCATACTTCTCAAACAATCAGCATATTTCTCAAACAACAATCAACATACTTCATACTTCTCAAACAATCAGCATACTTCCAGCATACTTCTTAGAATAATTATGGAATCCATTAGGGCTTTCTAGATTATACATCACAGAAATTAGGATATTAGGGCTTTCCACCCAATAACACCGAATACACCAAAAATCCACCAAGGTCACAAAACTAAGGTTTTCCAGAAAAAAGAGCATGCATATTAGGGATTTCCAGAAAAACACATAATATCATAGAAATCATCCCAACTCGAAATCATCTTGTTAAACAGAAATCAGGCAAATGAAAATAGATGAAAGGGAAGAAATACGTTAACCTTTCGAACTGAGGGAACCCAGATCACCAAACACTCATAGAAAAAAGGAAGCAAATCTGGATTGTCCAACATAACAGATCTGAAAAGGGGTACCTCAATCCCTGTTGGGAGAGCAACCCCATTCCCTTCAAACTGAGTTTCCTCAACAAAGCTTTCCTCCGAATTGGCCACGAAACCCCCTTCCGTACTCGAAGACTCAAACTCCATCAGATTGTGGCTTTGTTTTAGAACTTTCGACAAAGGACTCTCTCAGAAATTGAGATTTAAAGCCTAACTCCAAGCCCACAAATAATTTCTCGATGAAACAGGCTTAGATCTCGCCTTAAACAGACGTAGATAGGTGAGAATCGTTGAGGAATTAATGAGTATTTGAAAATGAGGAAGAACTGGAGATAGGGTTTGAGAGAGAACCGAAGAGAGTTCTAGAACGGCGTACAATGGGAATGAGAGGTTAGGGTTTGAGAGAGAATCGAAGAGGGTTCCAGAACAGCGCACAGTGGGAATGGGAGGTTAGGGTTTGAGAGAGAATCGAAGAGGGTTTCAGAACGGCGCACAGGAAAGGGAGGAGAAAATAGAGTTTGAGAGAGAATCGAAGAAGGTTCCAGAACGGCGCACAAATGGGAGGGGAAAATAGGGTTTGTGGGGGTATGGGGTGGGATATTTTAGATTAGGGTTAATTAGTGTTAGGACCTCCTTAATCATCATTAAGGAGTATGAAATCAGATTTGGAAAGGAAAATTAGGGTGGCATTTTTGTAAAATGACAGAAATATAGGGGTAAGGAGGTAAAAAAAAATTGTCATTTATAGGTTGGTAAGTTGGATTGGGACAAACAAAATGGCAAGTTCGGGTGGGACGGAGGGAGTGTAATCTTATATATTTAGTATGTTTTTTTTGACTAAAATCAGTTTTTGAAAAGTTGTATTTTTTATTAAAAAGTTTGGAGGTTGTGGAGGGGGGGAATACAATACTAAAAAACTTGGGTGAAAAGTTGTATATCGATAGATAATGAATAATTTTTTTCACTATTTTAGTCGAACTAAATATATAAAGTTATGTTATTTTGATCAATAATGAAAAATTTGGATAAAATGACATTCAGGATAAAAATTGTGATTTTTTTGACAATTAATCCTATGAAGATTGTTTTATATTTGTTTATATATAATTAAGGTAATTATCATAAAATATATATTGGTGATTAATGGGGTAGTAGTTTTAAAACTTGTTACTATATTTACGTTATATTTAGAAATTATTATATAATTTATAAGTTTTAAGCACAAAATATGTAAATGACTAGATTTGTATTAATAAATTGTGTTTTGATCAATTATTACAATATTTCTCTCTTTGAATTATGTATATTTAACACACAAGTGATTTCTATATAATCAAAACAAAGTATTTGAAATTTTAAATGTAATGAACTCATAATTGTCCTAATATAGATGACTATTTATTGATAATTAGTATTTACTACTAAGTTAATATACGATTTGGTTTATTTGGTATTTATTGAGGGAATTTTAAATTTATTAATTATAAAAAGATACTACCTCTGTCCCAAAATAAATGACGTTTTAGCCTTTTGCACATATATTAAAAAATGTGATAAAAGTCCAATCTACCCCTATTTAAGTTTAATTAATGAAGATCTTTTATCTCTTTAATACATTTAATTTGAGATGAGTAAATAGGGGCATATTTGGTATATTGTATGTAAATATGCTTGACATACGAAAACGACAATTATTTTGAGATAAGTTTTAGTTGCTAAAACGTCATTTATTTTGGGACGGAGATAGTATTTACTAAAAAGAAAAAGAAAAAGAAAATAAAGATACCACCTTCGCTATAATGCCAGGTGGTCTTCAGAGAACAAATTCTCACACGTGACAACATCAGATGGTGGAGATTCCTTCGTACGTGTGCAGCTCTTATAAAAATGCAGTGAGAGGAGGGAGAGGGAGGGAGAGAGAGAGAGAGAGAGGTAGTGGCAAGAGAAAATATCAGCTTCCCCTATCGTCCTCCCATCGCCACTCCAAATTGCCGGAATATTCCATCCGCCGCAGGTACTGTGTTATTCATCGGAAGAATTTCATGTTTTGAGATTAGTTAGTCTGGAGATTTTTTGTTCATTTGATGGAATGCTTTAATGTAAAACCTTTTTTGTTGGGGGAAATTTGGATGAGTGGAGCTCTTCGTTTGTCTCATTTGTTTTTAATTCCAGCTTTAAATGTGTTTTTTTATGGAATTGTTAGAAGATAAGTTTATGACGCCAAATAGATATGTTAGTGTTTTTATTTTTCGAGTTAATCGATCGTGAAAACTGTAAAACCACGAGAAAAAGTTACTCTTGCTGCAGTGTGGAAATTAGGTTGATATTCGGTGCATTTACATTGAGATGGAACCAGAGCCAATTAGATCCTGTTAAAGTGGAGTTATTTGTTGAAAAGTTGAGATTCTGATCTATTTTCATAACGAAGTCTTCCTTTAGCACGTATTTTTGGTATTTCATGTGGTATTTTTGATCAAAACATCAATCTTTTTGTTACATATATATGCTGTGAATGTTATGTGCCACCGTTTTGTGATAGAAACCTTCCTAGATTGAATTCAGAGCATAATGATTCATTCATTGGCATAAGTAGGAGTGATGGTGAAACCAAGCAAGTTTGAGTACCCTTTAGAGTTCTGATGCATCTAATTGAGCTTGATATACATGCTGATATGCAAGTTCTCCATTACCCTCAAATGGAAGGACTACATTTGACATTAAATGTTTGCTGAGAATAACTATCAAGAATAAAACTTTGAATAGCCTTGATTTCTTGATTGCTCCACTTGAGACTGTCGAGTGAACTTTTGGACTTCAATAGGTGAAACATTGATCGTGTTGATATGCCATATCTGGTACGTGAGCATTTATTTATTGGTAACATTGGAGATGCTGCGGAGATTCTTCAGAATGGAAGTGACGAAATCACGCATATATTGTCAGTTCTAAGTTCAGCATCCATTTCTTTCTTCTCGGAGTGGCGTAAAGACATCTCTATTCCATGCAAAGAAATTCGGAAGGTCTTTGTTGGGGATGCAGAATCTGAGGATATTTCGAGCAATGGGTCGAAGAGTTCGTTGTCACCAGATAAGCTGCTATACTCACTGGAGTATGCAGGCAAGGATTTGAAGTTTGTGAGGATGGCTGTACCATTGAGGGATATGGAGAGTGAAAATCTGTTGGATTACTTGGATGTATGTTTGGATTTTATTGAAGACAGTAGGAAAGAGGGGTCTGTTTTGGTTCACTGCTTTGCTGGTGTATCAAGGAGGTACGAGTTTCAAACTTGATTTTTTTCATATCTCTTTATGCATTATACGACATTGTTTATGCAACATATGCCTTTTATACATGGAAATACAGTATACAGCTGATCTCCATCGTTTTTAACATTAATGATGGATGTTTTATATAATTTTAAGCATGTCTAAATCTCAATAGTTAATGTCGTATAAAGAGAAAATCTTCAGCACTTGTGGTCCATATTCATAACATCACCCTATGATTCTAGGATCTTTATACTTTGCCTGTCAAGGTGCAATAACAGGACAGTAGAATATCAACCATAATAGAGAACGATGATAATGGCCTTTATGATTCACAGCTATATTAGGAGAAAATTGCTCTATATCTACATGCACCATGCATTATTGAGGTCTCAAAGCTCTCTGTCACTGCGATGCAATTGATGGTGCTCTAGTGTTAAAGTCTTTTATACCAATAATACGACTTAAAGAAAATTTCATATTTAGAGATGTATAGGTTCAACTTCCAACTGCTTCATTCTTGCTTCCACAGCTCTCCTTGTTTCATATCTGCTTGTTATCAGTCTGTTAATTCTCATCCATTTTAAATCAGAGAATGCACTGTGATTGATTTACTTCTCTGCTTTGTCAAGCCTTAAGGGTTTACACCCTTCTTTACCTGTGTTCGTTGCAGTGCGGCAATTCTTTCAGCTTACCTGATGAAAAGCGAACAATTATCTCAGGAAGGTCCGGAGCTGCCATGTTGTATTGTTTGCTTAAAGTGATACATGCACTTGCAGTTTTACTCAGATTATCTGGATTCTCTTAATCAGCGTCGGGTGTTCCTGTAACAATTCATTTCTTATCGTCTTGGTTGCTCTATTTTAATACTTTCCATTTTTCTTGTGATTATTAGATGCTATTGAGTCCTTGCGCCAGAGCTGTGAATCTGTGGGCCCAAATGATGGTTTCCTGGATCAGGTGACATAAATACAAATTTACCTTTATTTATATATTTTAGTTTCCTTCCATTTTGGATGATATTCTCCTTTCCAAACTGCCATTGCAGCTGAAAATGTTTGAACAAATGGGCTTTAAAGTTGATCGTGCAAGCACCATATACAAGCGCTTCCGCTTAAAAGTATTAGGTCTGTAATTTTTCCCTGAGACATATCTAATCTTAAATTTATTTTTATTCTTAAATGCAGAAAAAAAAAAAAAGGAAAAAGTAATAAAGAAAGAACACCATAATTAATAATTTGCTATTTCGTATCACTGCATAATAGTTGGCTTGTCATTGCCTGATGCTTGGGGTGGATTCTGTGCAATAATAGGTGATTCCTATAATCGTGGTGAAAAAATAGATGGTTCTAAGTTCGGTGCTGATCCTGGCTTGCCAGCTGAAGTGGTCTCTTCAAATGCTGAAGCACCGCCCAACAAAATGGCTCCTACTCCTGCATACAGATGCAAGAAATGTCGTAGAGTTATTGCATTGCAGGAAAACGTGTTGGACCATGTTCCAGGAGAAGGAGAGACGTGCTTTGAGTGGCATAAAAGGAGGAGTGGAAATCCATTCAGTAGATCTGAAGAGAACGAGTGTTCGTCCATCTTTGTTGAGCCTCTTCGCTGGATGACAACAGGTACAACAACTAAATCTGTCTTTAGAAATATGATTGTTTGTTTCTATACTAAGGCCCTACATGATAATACTCAGTTCTTTCCTACCATTATAACCAACACTTGGACTGTCTTGAGGTTCTTCTAATTGTCCGATATTTCCAGTTGAAGAAGGTGGTCTCGAGGGTAAGCTGGTGTGCGCCCACTGTGAAGCCCGTTTAGGTTACTTCAACTGGTCAGGTATACAATGCAGTTGTGGGAGTTGGATTACCCCCGCCTTTCAGCTTCACAAAGGCCGAGTGGACATCAGCACTATCTGATGAGTTGAAGATGGGCAATGAATCCATCTCTTGGTTAATTCTATATGCTTTCACTTTCTTTTTTGCTCAAACTATCTATGATCACTATAGTGAGAGCACATTAGTGTACTCAATTATAGAAGAGCACATACTCCTGTTGTTTCAAGATGGGTATCTTGGAATCTTTGTCGATTTTTTCAGCTCTTCTGCGCGACTTTCAGATGTGGTGATATCAATGAAACGAACACGTAATATTCCTAGTGTAACCATTATTTTTCTTTTTCCAGACATGTAATTGTGACCATGTATCTGATCAGCCAACAACTCCACGCAACTTAGAGAAACACACGCTAAGAAAGTATGAAAAAATGCAGAGAACACCGCAACTTTTAACGTGGTTCGGCCTAGAATCACTTGGCCTACATCCACGTTGCTAAGTCACACGTCACTAACGGATGAATTTCAGATTACAATTGACCCACACCGATTAGGGTTTTCATGCTCGATTTATACTAACAGGTACAGAGACATCCTAACTAGGTCAGCACCCCTTTGTACCCTATCCTATATCCTCAATCAAGCACAAATTATTAATCTACAGTATTTATGGGTGTTCATCATCGTACTTTCTTCGCGAATGGTAGATAACACTCAAAACCAACTCCTGGTCCTGACCGGATGGATGCTTCAATAAGGGGAAAAAATACAAATATTAGTTAAAATAGTCGGAAAAAATTAATTATGATAGAAAAAATATGAGAAAATTAATATCATACCTCAAAAATGGATTGCGACCTGTATTCGGACATCAACCATGATGTTTTGATCTTCTTGTTATAATAGGTCAATGACAGCTTCGATCCAATTTGAGTTCCCTGCCCATCCCTAATCGGCTTCGGTGCCTGTGTAGCCTTCCAAAAGCCAGATTTGGGTTTAATAACTCGTTCGAACCTAGATTTTCCTAGCTTCTTCACATGGGTAAAAAAGTAGTATTTCCCATCTCCGTGGTCAACTGCTAAATCTGCAAAATACAAGATATATCGTTACACAAAATAAGCATGGCCTAAAATTAATTCCTTGCAAAAATTATAAACTCAAATTTGTATGGAATTTCACTGAACCGATTAATTCAAACTAATTAATTTCTAAAATAAAATGAGCCGAACACAATCAACTCAAAATCCTACCAAGATTATTATAAATGAACTCAAATTTGCCTGAAATATATCCATTGAAATACTAAATTCAAATTCATTCATAAAATTAACCGAACATGACCCAATATTAACCCTAAAATTTCTCATAATCAATCAACTCAAAATTGCATGAAATTTCAACATTCAAATCAATTTATAATATGAAATGAACATAATCCATGATAACCCTAAATCTTCCCAAAATTAATTGTCAACTCAATATGATCTGCATGGAATCTCAAGATTCAAATTAATTCATGAACGAAGAGGAACAGAAACAAATAACCCAAAATCTCCCAAAACTATATATTTACTCAAAATAGCATGGAATTAATTAACTCAAAATTCAAACCAGCTGAAATTGAGAATAATTATTAACACAAATTTGCATGCATGGAATTAAGTTAATTATTAAAACCCTAAACTGAAATAAAATACTGAAGAGGCATGCAGAGAGTAGAAAGAATGGAAATTTACCTGGTAGTTGATCTGGTTCGTAGTCATAGATATCAACAGTGGATATGATTCCTCTTGGAATGTAGCCATTAACGGACTCCACTTTGAGATATTTGTTGATCAGTTCTTCGTCGGTGGGCCGGAACTTCATACCAGGAGGAAGAGCCATCGTCCAATTATAATCTTCCACTTCTACCAACCGGCCATTATCATCAAAATCAGGCAACTTTGCCATAAAATCATCTAACGTTTTGAAATTATTAGGATCTTGATCATCTGATATTTCTGAACACATTAATAGATCTTCTACGTCTAATGGATCATCATACAAACCCTTTGATGATTTCTTGACCTCCATGGATGAGATGATGATGATGAACACACTAGAAAAGTACTGCACGTAAAGACACTGCAATGTTGTGTGTAGAGTTTCTTGGAATTAATTTCAAGAAATGTGTGTATAGGTTAATATAATGTTAATTTCTTCACTATTATTTATAAACTCCTACTTCTACGTGGATCAGGAGTATTAATTATTTCATCTCCATATCTATCTATCTGGATAATAATATCATGATTCTTGTAATGTGATATGCGCTATGGTTTTCTTTTAAATTAATTCAAACCTTTCCTTTCTTACAACATCCTACATAGATTACGTAGGTTATGTGCAGCAAAAGAAAAACAAAACATTTTTTTAAGGTTAAATTAGTATCGAGGCGATTGAAATTATCATTAATTTTGTGATGGTAAGAAAGAGAATTTTGAAAATGAGGGGTTTTTTTTTTTTTTTTTCTCTAATTGAAGCAAACTTACGAGAAAATCCATTAATCAGATTTTGATGAAAACAATGGTTAAAGAGTTGTTTCAGGGTTGGAAGCTGAAAATGCACATTGCAAATTATATAGACAAAAAAGTGTATAATTTTCAAAAAATTAAAATGTGAGTATAATATTAACATGATCTTAGACCATAAAATGGATATATTTATTGAGTTGAGTTATAGGCAAGCAAATGTTTTACAATTTGTGCATCTTTCTCCAAAACTAAATGAAAAAAAGAGAGAGAGAGAAATCCAAACAAGGCGTTATAGAAAGTGAAAATTACAGAAATCCGTGCTAAGGATGTTATCGTCATCGCTGATGCTCAATGAAGAAAACGAAACCTAGTCCTAACCCCTATAATTAGGGTATGAAGTGAAGGTGATCCAAGTCTAGTAAAAGAGAGAGTGTTTGATCAAAGCCCTCCCAATCCGAAACGAAAGAAAAGCACGAAAAGATGCATTCATGACTTGCTCCAGGCTGAGCAAGCTGTTGTCCCACCAACTCCGGCAAACCCAATCCGCCGCCTCCTCCGTGTCTATATCCAAATCCAATACGCAACTCGCCAGTGTTTCCAAACCCTTACTCCGATAGCCATCCATGCCGGTCGCATTGGTCGCCAGCTCTCCCAGCTCCTCCGTCCACGCCTCTCCTCCGATCCCATACTCCTTCTGCAAACTATCCACTTCATCCTTCACGCCCACTCCCACGAACGTGTTGTACTCGTCAGATAGGAAATTCGATAGAGACAAGGGAATGTGCGAAGAGTGGAGGATCTGGTAGACGAGGCAGGTGTCTCCGACGCAGAGATGGATCACTGCGATGGGGGTGCCTTCCCTGTGGCCGACCTCTGTGCAGTAGCCGACAATGAGGCGGTCGGAGGGGTTCTGCTTCTTGATCACGTCCCATATCCAGTCGGAGACGCGGTCGGGGTTGGAGGTGACGGTGGTGTAGATGGGGTGGCCGGAGAAGAATACTTGGTAGCTCTGATAATCGGACTCTGTCTCCAAAACTCTGATCTCCATCGCCATTGCTGAGCTTGACATTTTCTTGGCCGGGTTAATCAATTGTAAGTAGTGATAGTGAGTAGTAGTACGTGTGTTCATAAGGTAGGAAATGGGCATGATATATATAGGTGTTGTTGACAAGGGTTTTGTGTTCGACTAGGATCAGGATTTTGTGTTCTATTAGGAAACTAATTTCTCTGTGTACATGTCTTATCCACCTAATATATATTATCATTGTGTCCTAATTATATAGGGATACAATTTCCTAAAATATATACGTTTTGTTATAAAATAAGTTATTTAACATGCACTAATATAATTGTGAAAACTAATAAGATATGATCAATCTATCTATTATCTATTATTATCTAAATAAAAGTGTATATAAATATTTGTTACAAAATATGGATTGTCTAATATGTCCTTATTAAAGATTATATTTAAGGTTATAATAGTAATTTAGGATTTTGATATTAAAAATCATATAGAATTATATTATGAGTAGGACTCTAATTTAATATAGATTAAAGAGTATATTACTTTTTTTGCCCCCTAAATTAGGGGGTCTGACATTTTCGGACACCATTTTTTCGGGCTGGCAATTTTGCTTTGTAAATTCGCAAAATCGGCCAATTTTGCCCAAATTAAGCCCGAATTCCTTATTTGGGCCATAATCTCACGTGCGGCGCACATGTTGCTTTTAATTCAGGCTAGTCGGGGCCCAATCGGCCACGTGGAAATTTTTTAGGCTATGTGGCATATATTTAAAAAAAATCCACATGGAAATTGGAGTTCACCAAAACGGGCTCAAAAACATAACGGGAAGAAATTATTTTTCCCCCAAATCACATGAACCCTAGCCCCCAAATCTTCACAGAGAAGAGGTCGCCACAATCTACAGAAAGTGCAAAACCACAACCCACTGCATAATCCATCTTCAAAGTGAGAAATTGCTCGAAGCTGCATATCTCTCCAAAAGATGGTGAAGAAACGCGATAGGAAACTGCTGCACTTCCCACCTCCTGGATATAGTGAGTTATCCTCGACTTTTTCTCTATCTTGAGTGGAAGAGATGTGGTGTTTAGGGTTTAGAAAATGGGGGAGTTTATGGTACTATATACTGGATACCACAATATATTTTTTGGTTTTTCTATTAATTGGATACCACATTTTCCAGTCATGTGGGGTAGGGAATAATATATTTTATTCTATTGGTTTGTGTGGTTGGGGTTTCTTTATTGTCTTGGTTGGTATGGCTTTGTGGTCCACATTTCATGCATGTGTTGTTGGGTATTTAATTATTTCATCTAATTTGTCTATTTTGGATAGATTTGTGGTCCATATTGCAGTTTACTGTGGACTTTTGTTTCTTTCTCTACTTTGGAATCTATTCAATTATGTTATGTATATTAAATAAGTGAGATAGTTAATCCATGTTTTTTGTTTTGTAAATTGACAGACATTGAGCACCAATTCATCACCCTTGTCATACACTATGGAGGTGAGTTTATTACTTCAAACAAAGCTGAATATAGAGGTGGTTCCTTTATGACAATTGACTATGTAGAAGCTGATTCAGTTTGCCTAGATGATTTAACAAGGTGGACTGAAGTAGAGTTAGGAGGATGGGATATGAGGTTTCACATAATTTAGAACAATGGGTTTAGACTTTTATAATCTGATGCATTGTTTAGGGAGATGTCATTAGAACATGTTTATGTTAGATGTATGCATGTGTATGCTGAAAAAATGGATAGACTGGACAAGAGTGTGCGTGATCATGTTGATGATTTCATGAATGAACTGGAGGATGATGTGCAAAATGAGAGTGATGAATTAATTAATGATTCTGATTATTCTATGAATTCTGATGAATCTGTTGACGAACAATGTGATGATGAAAATGAACAATAGGATCCTGGATTGGGAAGGGCAGGGGGTGAAACTGATGATATAGGAGGGATAGAAAGGGAAGGGGCAGAGAGTGAGTGTAACTCCAGTGATGATCATGTAGTTCACACTGGGGTCAACTTTGATGAATTCAAGGATTCTGATGGTGAGGATCCACATGCTTATTTCCCTACTTTTAACACTGAGTGTGTTTATGATCATATTCTTGTTGTTGGGTTAACTTTTAGTAGTAAGTCAGATTTTAAAAAGGCTATTGATTCTTATGCCATTAAAACCCATAGGTCCATTACATTTACTAAGAGTGATTAAAAAAGATGTTATGCAAGGTGTGATGTGGATACATGTAATTTGATGGTGAATTTAGTAAAAGTTCCAGGTGACGGTTCCTTTAAGATTAGGCTCATGCATGATAAACACACTTGTCCAACAACTAGGAATGTCAAAATTGTGAAAAGTAGATGGTTGAGTGAGAAGTACTTGAGGAAATTCATTAGTGATCCTAAGAGGAGGGTTCAGGGGTTTAGGTGGGACATAATTCAAGAGATTTGGTGTAGTGTGTCTAGGGATGTAGCTTATAGAACTAAGAGAAGGGTCATTAAAATGATAGGGGGGATCCAGATAAGGAGTATATTAAACTGTGGAACTATGCAAAGGAGTTGAGGAGGAGCAATCCTGCCTCAACTGTGATTTTAGGGACTGATTTGGAGGGTGATGATGTTGAGAGGTTATCCAGATTCTATGTGTGTCTTGGAGCATTGAAAGAGGGGTTTCATAGAGGTTATAGGCCCATAATAGGTGTGGATGGATGTTTTCTTAAGGGTCCACACAAAGGGATGCTCCTAAGTGTTGTAGGTGTAGATCCTAACAGCAACATATATCACATTGATTGGGCAGTTGTTGCCAAGGAAAATGGTGAAGTGTGGGAGTGGTTTTTTGAGGATTTTGAAGATTGACTTGAGCATTTATAAGGATTATGAAATGACATGGTTAAGTGACAAGCAGAAGAGACTTATCCAGGCATTCAGTACTGAAGTGTTTCCAGGCTCCACTCACAGATTCTGTGTAAGACATTTACACTCCAATTTCCAGGTTGCAGGCTTCAGAGGGGCTGAGTTAAAAATTGCCCTATGGAAGGCTGCATGTGCCACAACTGTAGGTGAGTTCAAACAACAAATGGGGGTTCTGAAGCAAGTAAATGAGGTTGTCTGGAAGTGGTTAGTGGGCAAGTCACCAGAGCAATGGAGCAAGCCACACTTTTCAGAATTTCCTAAGTGTGACATGCTCCTGAAAAATGGATGTGAAGTGTTTAATAAGTGTATTTTGGAGGCAAGGGAACTTCCCATTATAAGTATGCTTGAGTGGATTAGGGAATGGATGATGAAAAGATTGAATCTCCATAGAGAAAGGGCTGAAAAGAAGTGGAAAGGAGTTATATGCCCAAGAATTTCAAAGATCATCCAGAAAACAAGCGAGGGGGTCAGTGATTGCATACCTATAAAAGGAGGAAAAATGCATTACCAGATATCTTGTGCTGATGGCAGTCAATATACCGTTGATGATCTTGATAAACAAGAATGCACTTGTAGGTTGTGGGGTTTAGTGGAGTTTCTTGTAAGCATGTTCTATGTGCAATCTACAATGAGAAGCATAACCCAGAAGATTATGTGGATTTGTGTTACTATGTTGATGTATATAAGATGGTGTATGAGTTCTCAATCAAAGGGATTAATGGTCAGGCCCTATGGCAAGAAACTAGATTGGCACCACCACTTCCACCAAAGATATCAAAAGGAGTTGGTAGACCTCCTAAGAGCAGAAAGAATGATGTGTTTGAGCTGAGCAAAGGGAAAAAACCAAAGATTTAGTAAGACTGAGAAGGCAACAAAAATCATACTTATATGCTATTTGCAAAAGGAAGGGGCACAATGTGAGGACCTGTCCTCAAAACAACATTGATCAACCTGAAACATCAAGAAGAAGATCTAGACAAGCAAAGGTGCAACTTTCTTTCTTAATCTGTTTTGTTTGGTTTTTTTAGGGTTCTTTATAAGTGTTGATGTATATCCTAATTGTATAATTTCCCATTTCAAGTTGCAGGAGTTAAATGAAGGCCAGGGAATGCAAGAAGATGATTTTACTAATGAGGTTCTAGATGACTTTACTAATGAAGTGCAAGAAGATGATGTAAGTCCTTATGTGGTTCGTAATGCTTGAAATTGATTTCGTGTTTTAGTGCTCAAAATGGGGTGTTCTGACAGGGTCCACAAGTGGTTATGGATGCAGTCCCACCTCAGTCTCATTTTGCCACTCAATCTGGATTAGAATCTGCTGTAAGTTTTTCTTTCCCTTGTGTTTTTTTATTGTTGTTATCTTGTGTTTTTTTTTTAACTAATGATTCTATTTTGTGCAACATAGGATGATGAAGGTGTACATCTGCCACAGCCCCAAGAAACTGTGGTTCAAGATCTACCAACACAACAATCTCAAGTACATGTTCCTTCAATGTACAAGCAACTTCAACGGGAACAGGTTTCTGGAAGGCCAAGAGGACCTACAAGTGATGGCAAGAAGTTTGTGACACTTTCTCAGTTGTAGAAGAAAACCAAAAGGATGTAGGTTGGGTTTGGAGCAAATCTTTTGACATTTGTATAAAGAAACTACAAACCAATCATGTTAGGCAGCTAACTAGATGTTTATTTTGGTATTTTTGGCTTGTGTGGATGAAAGTTAACTTTGAAACTTTCAAGTTTGACAGTTGTTAGATTGGTGTATGGAAGTATATTTTGGATGCTTGTGTGCTTTGTGCAAACTGATATTTTCAATCTTGGCAGATTGGTTTACTCAGATTATATGAAATATTGGAATGGTTTACTCAGATTGGCAGATTGGTTTACTCAAATCTTAGATGCTTGTGTGGTTTACTCTCAATCTCCTTAATGAATTTGTATGTCAAATTATATGAAATATTCTGAGCTAGGGATGACATTGCAAAAGACTAAGAAATTCATTACAATGGATTCCAATGCAGTCTTCCTTACATGATCAAATACAAAAGACTAATGCAATAACAACATTGTCTTACACCATTAACCATCCTAGTCCAAACCCAACACAATACCAAAAACCATCTTGCAATCTATCTTACACCCTAAACCAAACCCAACAACAAATACTAGAAATTACAGGAATTGCAACCAAGAATTTCAGTAGCAATCTATATTGCATTTTCAGTTTGGTGGTCTCATCAACCATGCTTCTTACTTCATTTTTCAACCTAGTGTTCTCCACCTCCATTGCATTGATTCTTCTCAACAAACCAGGGATCAGAGATCTTGATCTAACACACAAAGGGGGGTCTTCCCAAGCAAAGAAACCACAACCACCTCTCTACAAGACAACAAAAACAGGGCTTCAATCATACACCACAAAATAATCAAAAGAATTAGCCTCAAACCATGTTTACTTACATTATAGTGGAGGCAAGAATTGAACCTTCTTCCTGGGTTCTCATTACTCCAAGAAGTGCGAATTTCAGCCCTTATTCCACAATCAAATCATGTCTCCCACTTTATATGACATTTTGCAGATTCTCACAGAAATTTTGATGTTTAAGCTGTGTCAAAAGTGAGAATTAATTCCAAGACTACTTTTTATATGCTTCAATCAACTCACAAACCTAGCTTTTTCCTTCCTCAAATCCTAAAACACAGCCCATAATTAATTTGATGTTCAAGTTGTAGGAGCTCGATATGCGAAGTGAAAATGAGAGATTATCTGGAATAGCTTGGTCAAATCACCGGGATTAGGTTCGGGAACATCGGCAACGTTAGGCGACGGCTCGACCTCGTGGGGAAAACCGAAATGTCTGCGGAGTGGGAATTTTAAATTAGGGCTAGGGTTCAAGTTATTGTGGGGCTAGGGTTCATGTGATTTGGGGGAAAAATAATTTTTTGCCCGTTTTGATGAACTCCAATTTCCATGTGGATTTTTATTTTTTAAATATATGCCACATAGCCTCAAAAATTTCCACGTGGCCGATTGGGCTCCGAATAGCCCGAATTAAACGCAACACGTGCTCCACACGTGAGATTACGGCCCAAATAAGGGATTCGGGCTTAATTTGGGCAAAATTGGCCGATTGTCCGAATTTACAAGGCAAAATTGCCAGCCCGAAAAAATGATGTCCGAAAATGTCAGACCCCCTAATTTAGGGGGCAAAAAAGTAATATACTCTAGATTAAATATCATTATAAAAGATTATTTTTTAAGATCTTAACAGTAATTAAATAATTTTGATTTTAAAAGTGAATATTTCTTACAAAATATGAATTGTCTAATATGTCCATATAGAAAATTATTATATAAGGTTATAATAGTAATTTAGGATTTTCATATTTAAATAATTCTACATCACAATTCTAAACCAAGATTATATAGAATTCTATTATGACGAGAATTCTAATTTAATATAGATTATATATCCTTATAAAATATTATTATTTAATATTTTGATAGTAATTAATATTAATTCATCTTTCACGTGCAAGCTTTACAACCGTTATTTATAAATTACTATAATACACTTAGGGGCCGTTTGGTATCCGGGTTGGGTTTGGGCTTAATTGTTATTCAAATGAGCTTTTTACTATTCATCCAGGATTAAAAAGGTGAAATTTGAGTGTTTGGTATGAATGTTTTGAGATTGGGTTTAGTTAGATGATGTGTTTGGTATGAATGATTAAAGTATATAAAGTTTATAAAATTGTGTTTGGTATAGTGGTTGGGTTTGATGTTATATATGAAATGACAAAATTGCCCCTCCACAAAACATAAGAAAAAAGAAGAAAAAGTTGCAAATTGGATCTACCCCAAATTCATTCCCAATTCCTGAGGCCATTTCACTATAGTTGCAAAAATAAATTCAATCGACAGAAATGGGGGCAAGGTGATTCCGAGGAGAAATTGATTGGGGCTTCTTCTTCCCTCGTCTTCATTCCAATCTGAGCACCTGTAAACAAAATGGAAGTCCCGGCCATGGCAGCTTGATTTGAGAAGTGATCGATAGGAAAAAATTTCTTCGACACCCAAAACCTTCGTCACTATTTGACAACTCTCCGATGCAAATAATTTCTCGAGCAAGACCCAGAACATTTGGGGAAGTCCGATGCTGGTGAGGCCTCATTTGACGGTAACTCAACTTCTCACATTTTTTTCCATGATTTCCACAATCATATCGTCATTACTCATTTCTATCGGACTAATCATATTGCGGTGTTTCGATTTGTTGTGAAAATTTGGTCGATGTAGAATTGGGATCGTAGATCTACATATTTGGACTCCATTGTAGATTGTCGGCAACCTTCCCCGTGCCTTGGTAAGTCACTCCGAGGACATCAACTGGTTTGGAGTCTGCTTGGGAAATGGGGTCGAGGTATTGTTTGAGCGTTATCTTATTGAAACACAAATATGCATTTGCCAATGTATCCATAATCAAACTTGTTTCATATGTATGTTTACGGATACTAAGTGGCAGGTTGCAAGCATGTATACATGTCAGTAGTTGGCAAAATTTGGAGATGAGTTTTAGAACTTGAACCACAGCTTCAACTTGTGTTTTAATCAATATGATAATTTGATGAATGGAAAATTATTTGTTTAAAATATATGTAAGAGAATTTATTGTGTCCTTACATTTCCCTGTTCAAAACATGTCGGCTAGTTCGAATTCTTTTCCGTACGTTGGTTCGAGTGTGAGTAGTGAAACTCCAACTGTTGGGTTGCATTGTCGACATGAAATTCCAATGCAAGTCCAAACCTCACGGACAAGAAAAAACCCTATGCGACGTTTCATGTCGTGTCCCTTTCGAGGGGTAAGCAAGCTTTCATAATATGATGCTACAAACTTTGTCAAGTTGCTACTTCGTGTTTAATTGGATATACCTTTTTCGGTAACTCATATCATATGTTTGAAATAGAACGACAGTTGTGGGATATTTCTTTGGTTGGAGCCACCGCTAGATGGTCGTGCAAGGGAAGTGGCGATTGATTGCTTGGAGAAGATTGATCGGTTAAAGTCAGAACTCGCCACATTGAAAGCAAGGGAAGATAAGTTAAAGTCTCGCACTAAACACCTGTCTGGTCTTTGCATGTTTGTATCTTTGCATGTTTGTATTTGTACTTTTAGTTTGTGCTACTCAAATTTCTAGTCATTCAAAGTCCAATGGCATTTGCAAGGTGTAGTCTTGCACATGAGAGCAATGGGGAATTTAACATATTGGATGAAGCAAGGTATGGAAAGAGCGTCTTATGCTTCAAATGTTTTAGTAAGTACGTCTGTTGTTTTTAATATGTTTGTTGGAAGTTTATTGTACATGTATGTCCAGTGTTTTGCTTGTTCATTCCCTCACTTTTTGGCAGCTTTAAACAGCCGGATGACGAATGAAGATATATGCGGTTTTATGTTAATGTCATGGCATTAATTTAAAACATGACAAAAAATTTTGAGCAGAGGGTTTGTCATATGTCTTGACTTAATAATGCATCAGGTTTTCACCCAATATGATAATGTCCAAAATATTCACAAATTAGCTCCATACATTACTTTTGCAGTCATGTTAAGTAGGATGCCAATTAGTCCAAAAGCCCAAACCGGGATAGGCAGTACCTAGTGTTTTAATGTACCATTTTAATTATATATTTTCGTAGCATTGTAGTTCCGTAGTGGCCCTTTCGGGAAAATGTGATCATGTGCCATCTTTCATTCTTGCACGTAGACAACTTTAAGGCATCAACTTGAACAGCTTGTCATCGGGGATAGGATGGTTCTTGTCTCCTTTGCGTGGGAACTGAACATCCCACATGTCAGGGCAATCGGGATCAAATGGTTCCTCTTTCACCACTATTGGAGTGCGTGTTGATGACCCTGCCTCCTCGTAGAACACTTGGCCAGGCCTATGATGCTTCATCACGATTGACCACGTCTCAAAAGAAGGAATCCAAACTGGCGAAACAATGTCTGTTCATCTGTCTCCTACATGAAATGTCAATTACATTACCACACATTGATGAGAGATGGGAATTTGGCTGGTTGGCTAAATTGATTGTTTATGTAAAGTAGTATTAAGCATCGTAGTGTTTACCTTCTCACGAAGTACAAATACTCCACTGCTACACGAATCCGATTTTGCTCTATATTGTACTTCACCCCCACAGTGTTTATGACATAGTCACAAAATTTCTTGTAAAGAAGCACGTTGTTGACGACAAACTTCTTCACATGCAACTGCTGTCCAACGAGCATCGGTCGTCTTCATCCTCATCTCAGTAGCTATCTCCTCACAAACATTGCTTAGCACCAACCCACTTTTTAGGTTGCGTTCGAAGCCAACCCTATTTAGTCATCCCACCAAGTCCTCTGTTTCATCTTGAGTGAAAACGTGGTAAAACGCATCAAGTTGTTTGCTCCTTCTCGGCATGACTAGTCTGCAATGAGAAAAATATATATTTTGGTTCAATTAGTTAGATCATATTTGCAGTCATTTATACAGAGACATATATTTAAACATGTAGAGCCATATTGACAATTTTAACGTGCATAAACAAAATGGAAAAAACCATCAGCATTTGGAAATCATGTTAAGTGTCATCGTCGTTTTCAATAAAGTGTGTGTCATATGTTCATGAGTCAACTTTCAACAAAAATTAATCAGTCTACGGGTGGCAGGCTTTCAATTTCAAACCTACTACTCCATCAGATATCATTTCAATAAAGTGTAGATGACACATAGTGATTGTTTTAGATTTCTCCCACCAACATTTGATATGCATGAATTTAATGCAACCACCACTATTAAACCGTATCAATCACAACTATTTTAATGAAGACATATGTCTTTGCAATTATAAAATGTGGAAATATGGTGACATGAATCTTTGGGCGAAACATTTCAAGCAACAAAGAAAGGTTAGAACGCGAAACCAAAAAATGCCTCGCAGTCATGAATCCCTCAAGCAGGAAGACTACATCTACAATTTAGAGTGGGATGCTACCATTGTTTCTCTTTTTGCCGAGGTGCTCGCGGATCAGGCGAGAATGGGGAATTTCAAAGATGGGGAAAAAAACAAGAATGGCATCGAGACAGCGCATTATGTTCTCTCCAAGTTCTTCAACAAGGCATTCGATCTAAAGGCTTGTTTGAGGCAAGTCCGTTTGCTACGACAAAGGCACACGACATTTTCAGCTATACTCAATCGCGATGACGTGTTTTGGGACCCGGAGTTAAACGTTGTTGTTTGCAGCGATGCCACATGGGACGAGATTGTGAGAGTATACTATTATTTTGTATAATTTCAACTTCATATGATTTAGTTGCATGTTAAATGGTCCCATTTTAAAGTATAGAGTTTTTGGTCTTCAGATGGATCCATTCACGTTTGCGTATGCTACGAAGGGTGATCCACATTAAGAGGATTTGAAGGTCATCTTTGGACATCCGACCGAGGTTCATAACAAATCGCAACCAAAGCAAAGTGACAAGGGTATCAATGTTCTTCAACAAGACACAAATCCCACTCATGCTAAGCCCTACATACCGTTGGATGAAGTAATTATCATTTCTAGCGACGTATCAGAGACACACGAGACAGACTTGAAGAGACAAGTTGGGTATGTTGGGCATGATTCGGATGATGATGACTCGTTCAAGTCCCCGTCACTCGCGATTGAGATGAGCTCGTCCACTCCACACTCAAAGATGAAAGGAAAATGAAGAATGTTCGGAGATGGTTGTAGTGCCAAGTTGTTCAAAAAGGAGGATGACAAAGACGTGTAGATCATGGCATGGAGTCCACATATCATGAATGTCACATGTTCTTCTTATTTTGCTAGTATGTAGGGTGAGGTCCTTTTACAAAACCCGATGGTTGTTTATGTCTAGATATTATCTTTATGCATGGCTTCTATGTAAGTGGGTTATGTTCTTCAATGACGTGTACATGTACTAAGCTAGCCGTATGTTTTCAATCATTCAGACTATTATGTTCAATATTAATGAGGTCTTCAAAATCTGAGATGGTGTAGATGTCCACTGCCTTTAAGCCATACATATTGCATTCTCCTAATATTTCAACACAACATCAAATATATATACATAATATTCTCCCACCAACGAGACATAAGTTTTAAGTCTGTCATATTACATACACAATTAGATAAAAGTGAACTGGGCTGGTCTTCATAACCACAAACATATTACAAAAGAAAATCAAACCTCATATGTGTCCATTTAACTTGGCAGGACATTTATACACAAGACCAAAAGATGAGGTTAGGGATATCACATTTTGTCCATGATGTCCTTAATCAACACTTGTTTAGCATCGTCTGGAACGCTAAGGAAATACACCATTTCATTCTCATTCATGGCCAAATGCTTCCCCACATGCACACGGGCCTCCAAACATGGAAATTCAAACCTCTCTAGAATGTCATAAAGTTGTTCGCGTTTTGCATTCGCCTCTCGTGCAAGAGCTATTTTCTTCTTAGTGAGATCACTTATATCAGATTTTATCTCACTAATGTTCTTGTCATTCCGCTCACAGTACTCATTAAACGACTCCAAAAGTGGGTCTCGAAGGCCATGTTCGAATTTTCTTGCCTTGCATTTCCCGGTTCGATAGGAGGTGTTTGAACTTTCTTCGACACCTTTGGACATGAAGGCGGTGGAGGACTCTTCTTGTGTGTTTGGAGGAGGCACGGAGCTGGTCTTATTTGGGTTAGTGTTCCCCGTGTTAAGAAAATCTTGCATCGCATCCACAAACCCGAGAGCACCCTCACCGGTTGTCCGATCTTTTCCAAATATCTCAAGCCAATCATTGTAGAAAGGCCAGGTTTTATAGCGATAGGAACGGAGTGTTTTGTCGTTCTACGATAGAAGTTGGATTAGATTGCTGAGGGAATTGTAATTGAACAAGATGAAGTTATTCGAGTGTACCTTGATGTATGCGTCCTATACATCATCTTGTACACCGATCATATGATTAGGACCGAGACCGAACCCACTTTTTGCCAACATTTGAGACAATGCATTGAAGTGCTTCTTCCAAGCATGAATCTTCGAAGAAATGTGTGGTTCGGCCTTAAGGTCGGTTCGAGGAAAATGTTGTGCCAGTGATTGCTCCAACAGATTTAGGTAACCTGTCCTAAATCCGTTGTTCGACTTGTAACCTTGGGCAACCAATTCCTTCAAAGAAATAATTAGTTTGTTCCTCGAAATGACTCCAAGTACGCCTACTATGAGGGTTTCCTATCCTTTTTGATGGGGCTTCTTTGCTGTTCATTTGAACTTCTGAAATGCAATTAAAATAATGAATGTAGCAGAAATGAAGACATACATGCTCTATATATTTGCCAACATAGGTGTATAGTAAAATGAGGGCAGAAATAGACAGGAGGAAAATGACATGTTGACATCTTGTGAAAGTCACAATATAGTTAATAGTAGCATTGAAAAGCAATTATAAAAAACAGTGTGTTCAACACAAATAGTACGCTACTGCATATGGGACCACATATCTAAGACGATGTTGTCTCGTTTGGCTGTCCAGTCTTGGGAGCACTCAACTTGATCAATGTATTATATGTCTACTGGTGGCTCGAAATCGGGATTAGGAAAGAAATCGGGCACCTCATGCTCTATAGGATCGATGGTAGAATTAGTACAGATGAAATTATGGAGCAAGCAACATGCTAAAATGATATGATTCTGGGTCTTGATGGGGTAGAACGAGTTGCTCCTAAGGATTCCCCAACGGGCCTTCAAAATTCCAAACGCACGCTCAATAACGTTACGAGCTCTAGCATGCTTGAGGTTAAAATATTCTTACGGTGATTGTGGTTCTGCGTTCACCCACTCTTGTAGATGATATCTAACACCCCGAAAGGGTGCTAGAAACCATCACCATTTGTGTAACCTCCGTCACACAAATAATAATTGTCTGTCATAATCCGAAGTCATTAGTGGGCAACAAACTAACTCTAATTAGTATTGTGTGGAAATATATTTACAACACTTGGATAGTGATGAATGTAAGACAACATTTACCGATGGGGACTTTTAAACCGTTTGGACGAGAAATAGCGTCACGCAAGACTCGACCATCTGCTGCCGATCCCTCCCATCCAGTCAACACGTAGACAAAGTTCAAGTTTCTATCACATACACCTAAGACATTTACTGACACGAATCCCTTTCGATTTCGGTATCGTGGCTTATCATGAATGGAGACCATCACGGGAATATAGGTGCCATCTAGGGCGCCAAGACAACCCTACAGTACATGGAAATTTGTACCCATAGGAATGAATGCCAAATTGGAGCAGCTTGTAAAGAAATAAGGATATTCTTGTAAACAAAACGTATTGAAAAAATGTCATCGTCAGAAAATGATGTTTACAAAGGTACCTTAAAATATTTCCAACGCTCCGATGTCTCATCTTCGGCAATAGGACTAGGTTGGACAAGGAGAATGGGATGTAGGGAAAGCAAAGCCCTTAGGACAGAATGGAAGTGTGTGCTGATTGTGTGACCACTTCTACTGAAAATCATGCATGAGAACACGATTCTTTTTATGGTGTGAGAGGATAGAGAGGAAGACAGCAACTTGCTCGGAAATTTGTAGGTGCTTAGTGGGTTGAAGACCCCCAACGTTTTCCAACAAAAAACAAAGACGACTAAAGGTGTCACGACTCATACGGAGTTGATTGATACAGGTCTGATCACTTACAAGGGTCAGATCATGAATGTGCTCTAATTGGCGGGAAATTTTACTAGAGACCACATACTTCTTCGGCCGACGATTCCTACGGGAAGTTCTCTCATGTCTATGTTTTCTAATGATGTAAGCTAGAGTCATCATCATACACAATGACTTGAATGAAACATTTATTACATCTACAGCACAAGATATAATTTCGAGATCCGAATCCTCATCCATATTTTTGAAATATCTAAAAAAAAAATGAAGCTATATTATCATTCAGGTTACACATGAATGAGATGCAACAAATTGAACCAATTGGACAAAGAGTCCCCAAAAAGTGTATGGAAGAGCAATGCAGAAGTATGAGGAGAAGGTTAGCAGCTAACATTTTCATTAAAAAATACAACAAATTTGGAAGAATGCATATTCCAAGGTCACTTTTTGGGAAAAAATCACACAAGTGGATATGTCATAACATACAACATTTCAAGCACGGCAGAAATTATCAAATTCATTTCAAAGCTTCAGATTGCATGAATCGTTGGATCCTGTCGTACTTATGATTCCTAAAACTTTTACAGCAAGCAAGCCCAAACCTATTTCACTAAACATCAAGTAACATAAAACAATGGCTCAGAGTTTGATATATGCAAAGTGATGGGTAACACTATATAAAAGGTCAAAGCAAGGAACCTGCAGAATGAGCCTTCAGATGGGAATTTGGGAGAAGGACTTGATCACCAAATTGCAGTCTTCAAGATCAGCGTACCTACAGTGTAAAAGAGGCTTTGAAAATAGTATTTAAAATGGAAAAGAGACCAGAAGATTGAGAAAGCATGAATAAATATCTGTTTTTAGGAAAAAAAATTATCACAAAAAATCAGAGATGCAATGAGGCATACATAGCAAGGAATCTTGGAACTAGTTTAACTTAACATGTACTGAAGATAGGTAATTAAATTCAAATTCATTACCTATCTTTTATTGATGTCAAACAATATCATATTTTAAGTTTTAACGTGAGTTTTGAAAATTTAATTACACATCATATTATAAAAACAAAAAATAAAATAAAAGTACACACCAAAATGTCACAAACTACAGAATGTTTTTAGGTACTTTGATGAAATATCCAGAATTGTAAATCTTCCAATGAGAAATCAAATTACTGGTATAAACCATGATTAGACAGCACTGGAAAGGGTTGAAACATAATTATAGATATATTAATTTGAGTCGTAGATTCTAGGCTTGGAATTTAATTCTTTGACTAATCTCCATTTTCTCAGAACAAACCTACCAATTTAGGGAAGTTCTACACAAAAGAATTTGCAAACAAATTGTGATTCTTAAGGTTGATATATATATATATATATATATATATATATAATGTAGAGAATTTACCAGCACAGCATTAGGAGAAAAGCAAGATCATAAGCTTAATGCAGTATACCTCTAATTAGCTAGTTCAACAAAGACGAATCAATTCACGATTAAAAATCTTTGCAATAACAAACAAGAAAGATAGGAATCATAATTCCTATATTTCATGTAATTATAGTGAGAGAAATTAAACGAAATCATAAGTGAATGTACATGTACTTTATGTATCAAATATCCAATCCAAATTCACCACCTAACTCATATTCAAAGATAATAATCAGAGAAGAGCTAATAGAAACTGCAACACAAAAAAACACAATTTTTAGGCAATCATACTTCTGATTTCCACAAATAGCACTCTAATCACATTCACATCTCAGACACAGAACCCATATATCAATCAAAGGAATCTTGAAACCTCCAATTCCTTTTAAATTTATAGCCAAAAATTTGTTTAACATTTAAGAAATGATTTTAACAACTCATGAAGCACTTCCATGAAGCACATTTAAGAATTCAGCATCATACTCCATTCTATAAACAAAAGTCAGTCATAAACTGTGGACTCATCTATTTTTAAACATTCAAATTCAAACCTTTCGAGCAATGTTGTATTACATTTATTTCCTGATTTTGAAATACTTACAACAACAAACAAGATGAGTACTGAAATGAGGCAACTTCAACAAATTTCACCAACATTGCATAAAACCGAAACTGAGAAGAGGGAAATAAATGAACAAAAACAAGACGGATGAATATGGACACACATTGAAAACAGAAATCACCGGATAGGCAGTATTTCAAGGTTGGGAAAATGCATCAACTAGGAAAGAAACAAAAAATCATCTAACAGAGTATGTGAACATCTAACAGAGGAAAACAAAAAAAAAAACTTTGAAAAGCTACTGCCTCAAAAAATACAGATTTAAAACAACAAAATGTTTTGTAACTAAATCGTATCCAAATAAATCGTATCCAAACCAAACGGCCCCAACAGAAATGAAAAAAAATCGACTGAAACAAAACATGTACGGGCATTAAGAGGGCAGAGTGTTTTCCTGAGGCCATTTTCACAAAGGATTCATAGTCAAATACAAACATGCAATCTTCGAATAAGTATGTAAGAAAGAGAGAACTTACAGCTTGAGCCGAAAGTTCTTAGATAGGGCGGAGTGTTTTCCTGAGGCCATTTCCACAAAGGATTCATAGTCAAATACAAGCATGCAATCTTCGAATAAGTATCTAAGAAAGAGAGAACTTACAGCTTGAGCCGAAAGTTCTTAGATCTCCGCGTGTTTCAGACCACGGAAAAACGACAACGAGCTCCAAAACGGCGGTCAAGGTGTGATGAACTCCATTACCTCTTCTCCGAATTCGAAAAGCTTGCAAACATGGAAGACGCAGAGACCCAGTTCAATATTTCAATTGGATTTAGGGCATGGCAAAAGTGTAATATGTCACAAAATTGGGTGTTAAGGCATCAACTTTTGGGAACAGTAGGAACAAAACAGGAATTTCACAAATTCACTGTTGGGCTTAATTATAACCCACCGAATTTGGTGGGTTAGAAATTGAATGGGCTTGCACATGCTAAACCCAATACCCTAACCCAGGCCCATATACTAATCTCGGGCCTCTAACACTCATACCAAACATGTACTTATTCTTCTTACAAATCTCTACCCACCCTAAACTATGATAACAAACACCCCCTTACTTACGAATAGGAAATTGATATATATTATTTTTCGTCTTCTATACTACCCTTATCCCATTGGCTCAAACAGTAGGTTCCACTTTTTTTTTTTGTCTCCCCCCGTCACATCCAATTACACGTTAATACATAATAATAGTAACAATGAGGGAACTATTTTATTTTGATAGGTTAAAAATGGATACTCTTATTAATGTGGATTTGTAATCTATTTCTTTTAAATCCTTGCTGTTCAAATTCTTCAATTTAATCCAATCATATTATTATTATTTTTTCTTTTTTATTTTTCTTGGTGCATGCCATCAATAAAAGTGCAGCGTGAAGAGCAAATGTTGGAGGGGACAAAGGACTATAAATAAAGAAATTTTTCGCATAAAATAGACAGATCAAATTTATAAAGAGGTTTTATGCACTCGAAAAACGAAAAAACATAAACTCAATCCAAACACAACCAATAATCAAAATATAAATTGTATTCGTATAGTTAAAGCACGGGACACCTACACTGAGACATGACTAACAAAAACTACATGAGCTGCCTATACTCAAAATCTTTCGTCGCATTTTCCACTACATAATTTTATTCTGTCAAGAGTTGAGATCGTTCCGTTTTCTCATCCTTGTACCCTGATGCCTTCCCACTTCTCCCCGTCAAAAATTTCTCCGGAAGAGAGTCCGAGCCGTTTATATTTAGGCCATGATAAGATCTTGTTGCAAAATATTCAGCCCCGGATTTTGCTATAGTCTTAGTGACTGATCGGTTGTCCTCATCCCGTACTTTCAGAGCTTTCTCTGTAATGTTCACCAGTCCAAGGATTTCATCCTTCTCTACCTCATTAGTATCTGATCCAGAAATATGTAAAGCAGCAACATCAGAAAGAATGACACAGACTAATGAGAAATTTTCCAAGAATTTAAAAAAAAAAAAAAAAAAAACTTGAATTCCATAACATACACCTCCGATATCTCATACATTGAATCAACTCGGTCAGACAGGATCTTACACAATTGCATAACAATCAGTTCCACTAATCAAACAAATTATGATTTTCAAGGAACTATCGTAACCAAACAATAATCAAAACTCATAGACATCATCAATTTGACTTGCTTGAATACCAAGCATACAAGCTCTACTCTTCTTACACCCTAAGAGAACCTATATCCTTAAGTGACTGACATATTCAGAACCATCCAATAGCAGCTATGCCATAAGGTGACTGCATTCTTACTGAGCTCTAACTTCTAGACAAGGTATATCTGTAGACTAAAACTACACACTATAATATGTTAATTAAGCCACATTATCAGTAACTCCAAAAGAAAATATGATTTTAATACTCATCTAGATTATTATATTAACAAAGCAAGAGAACTATTAAAATTGGTTTTGGTTGAAGTACAAGCACAGAATATGCATAGAAAATTGCAGGATTATTTAATTTTTTTTGCTTCAGATCAATATTATCAAATCTGAAATGCTCTTCTAAAATGCCATAAGGCAATAGAGGAATCAAAAGCCAGAGAGATACTAGCTTATCTTCCAAGACCAAGATAAAGGATAGGGTGCGGAGAGGAATTAAAAGCCAGAGAGATACTAGCTTATCTTCCAAGACCAAGATAAAGGATGGGGTGCGACTATCAGCACCCCGTCAATTCCTAAACACACCCCATTTTTTAAATAATACAAAAGTAAATATATATTAAATGTCCAAAATACCCTGTATTATTTAATGAATTCGATTCATCTTCTTCTCCATCCAATCCGAACCCTAACCATCCAATCCAAACCCTAATTTAAGGTACAGAGTGGCGGCGGTGGTGAAGTGGAGGGGAGGGAGTGGAGGCAGCGGCGGCGGTTCCATGGAAGAGCAGGAGCGGAGGCCGCGGCGGTTCCATGAAAGTTTAGGAGAGGAGGCGACAGCGGCGTTTCTATGAAACAGCAGGGGTGGAGGCAGCGAAGTGGAGGGAAGTGGAGGCGGCGAAGTGGAGGGAGGGACTGGAGGCGCCGCCGCCAAGGCGGTTCCATGGAGGGGAGGGAGCGGTGGCGGTTTCATGGAAGAACAGGAGTGGAGGCGGTGGCGGTTTCATGGAGCGGCGGGAGGAGGCGGCTAAGTGGAGGGGAGGGAGTGGAGGCGGCGGTTCCATGGAGATTGGCAGTAGAGTGCACGTCTGGTTCTGGGCTATTTTTTCTGTTTTTTTTTTTTTTTATAATTAAAGGGTAAAGTAGACATATATTGGGGTGTGTTTAGAAATTGACCAGGTGCGTATAGCCGCACCCTTATGTACCCACATGCTCTTTTAGGTGGTAGTTGTTATATAATAAACTTCCTCATACATCACAAAAGAAGTCATCAAAATGTAAAATATTAAGTCAAGAATCAAGTACCTTGTAGAACCAAATCTTCAACATAGCCACCCTGAATGAAGGAAAACCGTGCTTCGTCAGGCTGTTCCGTAGTTATGGGAGGAGTTGAAGAAATCAGATCTCTGAATTCCAGTACATATGCTCCGGTCCATTGACTTCCCCTGGAAATTGACACAAAAAGTATTATTATACACAATAAGAGTGTAAACACCAGATAGCCCTGTAATTAACAAAAGCATCACTACACTACTCATGATCGGTTGCATTCTTTTAGTCCTAAGAATGATCTTGTAGACTAAAGGCTGGTTTTAAAATTTTATGGCCATATATCATATTTTATAACAGTTTCATATGTATTGATGCATGACCAGAATCACGACAGTTTGTCGATATTAGTGGTCAAGGTAGAATATTTTACATGATAGGAACCAGAATCTCAAATTTCCTCTACCAATTGCAATTTATTTCATTTTTAAATGATCAGAAAGTAGCATCCTCGGTAGAAGCATTACCTGTCAAAAGCAAGCATGGCTTCAAATGGAGTAATAATAGGAGCTAAGAACTCCTTACTATCCAATAGAGCTGTTTGCGGACAAGAGACGTTAATAAAGACATCACACTGCAACAGCACACATTAGAGATCAACATGACGACCTGAGATAAGGAAATAAGCAATAATCTTGACCACTTAACAAGGTTACCTCAGGAAAATTAGCAAGTTTTGCAGGGTTTGGTCTTCCCATAACAAACGTATATAACTTTTTCCCAGCTTTTGTTATCAGTTCCCTCATCTGGTGAATCATATGCAGATAACCAGCTGAGATAAAAGTTTGCAGGGAATAGATTTAGCCCTTTTGTCCATGCACAAGAAACTCAAGGCATATGAAGAAAAGTAGGATGTAAGGTTACATTTTCAAGCAGTCATGTAATTCTGGAGGTAGACCTAACAGATATCTAAACTGACAATAGTATCTAAAGACATTTTCAGACACTTAGAAGAGAGTGACTCGAAATCGAGTTACTTATCACTAGAGCAAACATATAATAACGGATTCTAAATTGTAACCAAGCGTCGACCATCGGTTCTATACCCGATTCATAACTAGAAAGTTTCTCCGGCCCTTTACTAATCAGAGCTAAAATCCCGGAAATTAAAAATGCCAAAATAGGAATAAGACTTGATATTATTAGAAATGCCCAAAAAATATCATATTCGTAAAGCAAAAACATAGACGCACTCCTATGAACGTGGAAAATATACATGCAAAAGGTAGTTTCCAAATGGGTTAGGTAGTTACCCCATCACTTTTACACTTTTGAAGTTACAAAGAAGTAAAATGTACAACTACAGAGCACAATATTTTTGAAAGGAGAAAAAAGCTTAACCACTTTATTATGATCTGTTAATACATGTCCAAAGGTCAGGATACTGGAGACTAGAACAGAATAGTAGGAAAATAGTTACACTAATAGATGGTACAATCATCAATGCTACCCCGAGCATAAAACGACAGAGTTTACACAATAGAATACCTGCTCCCAGTGTTCCAACCAGGATTCCTATCATGTTTGCATCCTTCGCTTTCTCAACGAGATAGTACCTTCAGAGTTCATTAAATCTTTATGTAACAGACAAGATTGATTATGAAATAAACAAGTGCAATACCAGAAGAAGGATTCACATTAAAAAGCTCATCTCTTGTACCTACGCCTCAGAATTTTTTTCTGTTGAGATAGATCAGTAATCAAGCAGTCTTCTGCTGCATCATATCTGACTAAAACCAATTAAGGACCTTGAATTCAGAAAATATCACCACAAATGACATACAATATAATAAGGAATGTGAAAAAAGCAAATAAGCAAGAGAACAGTAAGTAATAGCTAGAGACCTATCTCAGCTAAGTACAAAAACTCAATCATAACAAGGAATTATAGCAGCAGATAGAATTGTGGAGGCTGGTCCATCTGAGCACCTTGTGACTCATCAATCTAAAAAACAATCTCGGGATACAGATCAGAACTCTCAAAGTATTGGACAAGTTCAGGACAAATCTACATGATCCTCCTCCTATGTGTCTCTCTCAATTCAGTCAAGTGTGATGGTTGAAGTCATTTGATGATGGCTTCAGTTTAGCCTCCTACAACAGCTCTTAATACGCTTAATGTACTTCCGTTAACAAAAATGTGTCATGAGTGGTCATCAATGATCAGGTCCCAGCATGCTTCTTGTGATATGTTTTGAGAGCAAATGCTGAAACCACAATTTCACAGTCCTACTCTTAGAAGTTTTGGGAAGTACTATTGCACGTAATGCATGAGCTAATCTGAGTTTAAGTTCTTTTGCATGTTGGAGTAACACCATGTTGTGGTGAGATCTTGTAAATAGCTATGTTTCAAAATCACAGTCTGACTACATCCCCCAACCCAGAACAAAACCTATCATGCATGACTTATTTGGCAAAGGGACATTCATTAAAAGAGACATCCTGATAGAGGAAACTAGCAAATGCATCAGGCAGTTAACATATTAGACCACATTTATAAATTGTTACGTACCACCTGTATCTGCCTGTACAGACAGATAAAACATGATCATATTTCATTCTACTTCTCTCAATCCATTAATGATATCCTTCAGTTTGTTCACTGCAAATCTTAGGAAGCATTCACCAGCTCTGTATGCCTTCACCACAAGGCATACTCATAGATCACTACCAATCCTTTTTCAACTCTCACTTTCCACTTAGATGAGGTGATTTAAAATTTGTTTCCTTTTTATTATTTTATACATAATCACACAAATATATGAACTTGACTAGCGAACTGGAAACATTTAAACACATCAGAATTAACATCCGCGCCTGTAGAATGGTAAAAGAAATAAATGATAACTATTCAGTAAGAGCATCATGCAAATAACAAGAAAAATGATGTGCATTTCATCAACTATTAAGTGAGAAGACCTAAACTCTAACTTTAAACACCATGCAACATAAATTTTCTGACTAGATTGATGAGAAAACACCAAATAACCAATCGTAATTTGTTAAATACTTATCCATGCTGCATTGTTCTTACGTTTTTCCCATTATCAATTCCATAAACAAGTACACATATGATCTGGACACTCACCTATTTCACAGCTATTGAAAGTCAACACAACGTTTCCAAATGCTGGATTGTCCAAGCCAATCCAGAAAATCAAGCAATCCTCCATTTTCTGTTCTTGGGGCAACGTCCAGCTTAAACCTCCTATTTTAAAATTTTGGTTAGTTTCTTCAGCAGGGAAATCATCTACAACGTGGCCACCAATCAATCCAATTTGATCTGCAGGTTTACAGGTTTCGGATTGGCCTAAAACTGAATGGCATACATCAGCATAAATGAGTTCTAGATTGGATGTGGATCCACGTACGCTTGAAGAATTAGAAGCCACTGCTTCTTTGATTTCTGGCATTGCATGTGCATATTCTAGTCCAAATAGAACCTGATCATTATAAGAAAACAAAATAACAAATCAACAACCTTTGGAGAGGAACAGAAAAATCCAAAAAGTGTCTCATTATTGTTAGCAACAGATAACAAATAAATACTCATTGCCATGAAGTTCTCATTCAGCGAAATGACAAATCAGATATTGCAAAAATAAGATTGAAGATTTAGGTTGAAATGCAGGCTGTCAAGCTAGCAGCTAACTATTACATAGTTATGACTAATCAGATAATATAGTGAAAACAATTTTAGGTAGTGCCTGTACAAGTGATGTTATGAAAAAACAGAGTTGGACCCCTAGATACTGAATTCCAGAGTTGCTTAACAGTATTTCAGGAATGGGAAATGGAGATTCAATGAGAAGTTCTTGTAGTCCACATTTTAGTAACTCAGAGTTGATGCAGGAAACCAACAGGATAAGTACTGTAATCATACCAAAACAGGTTTGCCACCTTTCAGCCCTAGATCGAGCAAATTCTTTGCACAATTGGATGGGCTGATTGAAGCTTTTTCAAAAATGAACAGTGCGGGAAGGGTTGACGTCCTGAAAAGAATATGGCATGTATAATAACATAGTAATTAAAGGACTCATATTAACTTCTTACTTCACAAACAGTCTATACTTCGGATGAATGGGAAACAACTCATGACTCCAATTATCATAGAATGGTTCTATAAATATGTTGCTCGAATCTGTCACTTCAATCCTAGGAAACTTATGACCCAATACAAGAGAAATGAGGCCATTGCTGTAATTTCATTAAGCAGAGCAGTGACACAACTGAAAAACGAGAGTTTTATTTCACAAGCTTACACAACTTATTCCCATCTATAAACCCAACTGTTTAAACATTTACTGACAGCCCAACTGCAAACACTCGGCAAAGTGAAAGTAAACTTCAATTGCATAAACTTACTCATACACAGAAATCAATCAATGGTTATTTCAGGTCCTAAGGTTAGAGTTAGCAATAACTGCACTCACGGGCTGAGGCATGTATGTCCGTAATGAATGACACATTCGGCATTGACGTGAGCTGCACCGACTTCATCAACGCAGCAGCTTCCGTAAGTGGTGTCAGCCATTACATACAACTTCACAGATGAACCGAGCTCCCCGCGCAGAGCTTTCACAACCCTCATGGAATCCATCAGTAGCTCGTCCGGGAACTTATAACACCAGCAAATCAAAGCGAAACACTGTCTCAGATAAAGTACACCAACCTCAAAAAATAGATATAAGAGATGTCGTCTCTGTGGATACCTGTAGAGCTACTCTTGCGACGCCATGGCTACGGATGAATTCCGCTGCACGAGAGATTTCATAATGAGATTCCAATTCCATGGCCAGGGAAATTGAAACAGGAAGCAGCAACCATGCACAAGATTATATCGAAGAACTTGGTTTTAGGGTTCGCTTCAATTCCTGTTGAGTGCTTTGTGAAGAAGACAAGTTGAAAGATTAAGTCATAAAACGCAAAAAATTATTCGGATACAACAACTGATTAAATGGGCTTGAATGTTTTACAGTTGCTATTGGGCTTTCCAAAGCCCAATCACCATTCATTTGAACAGTTTCTTTCTTTCTAACTAGTCAAACCCGTGTGTTGCATGGGATTTGTGTGGAATTTATTTCTTTAAACTATTTCTAACAAAATAATTTTTTGAATCTTTCTTTTATATTGATTTAAATTTTAATTTAAACATATTTTTGTTGTCATGACCCAATATATCATTTGGTCATGTATATTTTTTGAGTAGGTCTTGCGTACCGGGGCACCATGCCCCCAAACACTTATTATAATACATTTAAATAATATGATTAATACATTAACATGTAACAAATAATACCTTGAACAATATCTTCACAAAAACATATATTTCAGTTATACATGTAATACCTTATAAATATACAACTAATATCTTATACGTATATCACTAATACCTTCAAGGATATACCACTAATATCTTATGAATACATCAATAATACATCATGAGTATATAACTAATATCAAACTAACAATACTTTTGGGGATACGGTGCACCAGGGGTATCCAAGTTTTACCATATTTTTTGTTTTAAATTATTAACATTGATAGTAGAATAAGTTTGTTATTTATTAATTTCTCAAGAGCACAATATTAACTACACAAACAAATAATGTTTCAAAATCAAACTACAAAAGTTGGCCCAATAAATATATGCGGAAAAACCTTTTTCAATATTTCATATGATAGCAAGAGAATTTCAACTTCTTCAATATTCACAAAATACTTCCTAACTCAAAGGTGATAATCCTCTGTATATAATAGCGCCTAAGACCTCAGTTAAGTAACTAATGATCATTAGGACACTACATAAGCTCAAACACCAATTGAACAAAGAGATTTAAACCCTTGATAGCCAAACCATGAAGTGACCAGCTAAGCCATTTATTTCAACATCAAATGAAAGATACGGACCATAACTGGCGCTAGAAACCTGTGCAAAAACAACATCAACATTAGCTATTAGAGTAATATGAGAAATAATAACATAAGAAATTGCATTAGAATCTAAATAGTCTTGGAATGTTAGAGATATACATTATGAGAGCTTATATAGACAACTTATATCAAATGTAATAATTACGTGACATTGGTTCCTAATACCTACAGAGGAAAAAAAATTAGAACCTAAATAGAGGTAAAAATTGATGATAACATAAAGTCTCATCAAGAAATCCCTTAGATTTATAAAGCCCCATAGTATAATGGAATGCCCTGGTGGAATTTTGGAAGATTGATCATTTAAGCTTCCAAACTCCATTAGAAGTAATGATGACACTTTGGATAGGAACAATTAAAAATTGATTCAGAATGACCCCAAAGTAATCCACTAAAGATGAAGTTGTGTTGTTTAAGGCTACTTGACATTAAGAAACTCATAGATGACACAGATAACACATGAACTATACGTATGATATGCTTGATCCCCCTCCACTACTTAATGTGCATGGTAATGTACAATTTTTTTGGGACATTCTTAATAGAGTTCAGCGTTGTTTTTCCAACATCCTAACTGAAGAGGTTGGGAACATGAGAAATCGAATAGTGGGGTTGAATAACTATTTAGTCAAATTTCATTTAAGGTATCCAGGCCAACATTCGAATTTCCAAGAACATTATAGCATCAACATTGAGATCCAGTTACTTCTCAGTGACAATTATAACTATTATTTCCATTTCAAAAATAAATAGATATAGTATAACATTTAGGTTGATTTTGTAATGAGCACTAAGACTTAAATGTAAAACAAATGTAATTATGCCAAATGAAAACTACAACAAGTGAAAACTGTTCATGGCCCAAGTGAAAACTACAACAAAATGTAATTATGCCAAATTACTATTCAATTCCGATCATGTACAGTCCTATTACGACATGAACTGCCCTCAACACAGTTAATTTAACACATTCTGAAAATATACTGACATGATATTATTTAAAAGAACTACCAAACTAAATATGGTTACTGATAAACCTCTTCACTTATTCTACTTCAATTCATTTGGTGTCCTTGAATACTGATATGACCTATTACTGATTCTATACCATTCTCAAGTACTTTGTTGAAATTTTGAAAATAGAATGAAACCGGACAACTGATTAAGAAGGGTAGAACATACCCTTCTTGTACTCCAGTTGTCTGCCTCAAGGAATGAGTGAACTTGGAGATGGTACGAATCGTCCCCTGATGCATCAACCAGTTAATTGACCTGATGTAAGAATCGAATGAAAGAAAATCTTAAATAATAACCTTGCATCACAGAAAGCATGAGATGAAATCTAGTATTGTAATATTTTTCATTTACCAATCATAAACCAGAAATTAGCAACCTGTTGACTTGATGTCTGTATGGTGTCCCAATTTCTTGGTCTATTGACGTAATTATGGAATGCCACATAGCCTTTTCCATAACATCTCCAGTCCTACAACATGTAATGGAGCATTTAATCAGGGATAAAAGATAAAATTGGGTACTATCCCATGAATTTAGAAAACTTGAAGTCTCTTTTTTGTTATCAAAGTGCAGTGACTGATGGAATCTCCATGTTTATTATCTTGCAAATTAATTAAAAAAAATTATTCCCGATGTACCGAATTATCGGAGACAATGCTTCAACTACGATCTTCGCGAGAGAAATCTACTTAAAACCCCTAATTGCTACATATATATGTATAATTGACAATATGGCGGTGCAAATCAAGGAACTAATTAAATAAGAGACACTAATAAATACCTTGCGGCCAAGAAAGCCAGTCAGCCTTGTGGTAGAGGAGAAGACGACGGCTTCCGATGTAATTAGGATCGAAATCGAGAGGCAAAGTCTGAAGCAAACAACTGAAGACTTCTGGATCTGAATTCACATCTTCTTTACTCTTTGCTGACTTGTCGCAATCTGGAGAGTCTCAACATTGTTTCCCAATTTCAAATCCTCCTCTTCCGTCGAGACGTCGTTGACCGCAGAATCGGCCATTGTGAATTGAACTCAATCACAACTTTTCTTCATCAACTATAGTTTCAAATTTCTTTCGGAGTTGGACAAAATTTGAGAGAAGATCGAAGTGCAGATTTGGAGGGCAGAGATGAAACGGTGGTCTTTTCATTCCCATGCGTTAAGAGCCTGGGAGAGTAATATGAGGATGACATGGCGAGATACTTGATCTAAATGGAATTGAAAGATGAGATGGCGAGACACATGGCACTTGGAGAATGAATTAAAATGCTGACTTGTCGCAATCTGGAGTCTCAACTCTCTTATTATATATATAGACTAGTGAATGCCCGTGTGTTGCACGGGTTTAACTTCAAATTTATATCTTTGAATTTTTTCTAGCATCTTGGAGTTATAGGTTGCAATATAATGCTCATGCATTACTACATTTCAATCAGGATCCTTTATTCCAAATCGTGTTTCATCTGGTGTTCCAATATAATCTCCACACGACACGTGTAAAAGATGGCATCACCAATGTACATTTGTCATCTAATTAAAATAATGAAACATAAGATGGAACATGATCTTGGGATAGAGGATTTAATTCCACTACATTTCATGTGAATTCATTGCAATGAGAACCTCGTGCATCTCCTCCCTTACTGGGTGGGACTTGAAGCAGATCAACCTTCAAGTGTAATTTCATCGACCACCTTGATATCGCTTCACCCTTCTTCACTTTCTCTTGGTTAACATTATCATACTTTATTTTCTTAAGTAGCTACTATGAAGCTGTAAATGAACTTCATTGGCTTCATTATCAGATGTTTTTTTACTGAGAATACCAATTAATAAACTTGAGATGATGTTTTTAAAACAAAGCAGGAATGCAGGAATGAGTGAGTATCTTAATTTTTCTGAACAACACTTAGAGCAGCATTGCAAATAAATAGCTATGAATTCATCAAAACACATAAGCTCTTTGGACACACTTAGAGGTTAGAACAAAGATTCATTTCCAATCTTCTAACTCTTCCCTCGTGTTTAGAACCTCTCGAGCAGCCCCTTCAATTAATTGGTTGTTGCTAAGAATTAAGAATCAAACAATGAAAATGAGGAGAGAGATAAAGGACTGTAGAGCAAGAGTAAGACAGAGATTGAAATAAAGATGAGTAGCTGTTATGCTCTCCTTTATTATTTTTATTATTATTATTATTATTATTATTATTATTATTATTATAAATTTTAGTAAAATTCATTTTACACATGCTAACTGTAGATGTAGACTGATTGAATGAGCTTACACAAACTTGTGACCATAACAATTATAAAAGAAGTTTAGAACTTATCATCACCCTTTAAGGCTGGTGAGACATTGTCATCTTCTTTTGCAAAAAAAAAAAAGCATGTCTGAATAACATACTTCCATTGTTGAACTTTGCCCATCATACTCTTTAAAAAAAAGAGAGAGAGAGAGATAATATCATCCATATTTCAACATCAATTATAAAGATGATCCAATTGAATCTTTCCCAAGTCTTCAAACATAAAATAGTTGTGAAAGTAGTTCACATTAGTAGGAGTCTATACACCAAAAGATTGAACATGGACAGTCAATTAAGAGAAGTTGAAAATATAATAACACACAAGAAGTAAGTTGCAATTACCAATCATATCATTTTTATTTTCAAGAATTTGGAAATTATCAGCACCAGTCTTATAGAAGAGTAGCAAGGAATATCTGAAATTATATTAAATATTGAGGAACTACCAATTTTTGTTTGTGTAAAGGGGGACACATATGAGTACTATGCGTATTGGAAAATCCCCGCCCCCTCTTTTGCATACTTGTCATTGCAATTTTTTAAGGTTACTTGAAGTAGTCAATCCTCCTGCAATTACAATCAAGAGAATCACTAATTATCATTTATAACTAACTCCAAAATCTAGATCTAAAATAGGCCTAATTTGAATAAATAGAAATTACTTGAGTAAGGAATATTGGTGTATGGAATAAATAGAAATTACTTGAGCAAGGAATCTAGAGGAAGCAACATCAACATGATGACACAGAATTGGCGTATGGATCCACATGAATTATTTTTGGATCAAAGTCAACATTCAAGGAATTTAAACATTATAGCAGATAAATTATGAGATACATCCTTCATGGTTCCAAGTGATTGAATAAGAAGATAATATAGGAGAATCAAATTGTTATGAGTTGTTTCCAAAGATAAGATATTAGTTTTAAAAAAAACATAATCCAATACCTTTTAAATCCATCATCATATAATACAAAATCAATAACTCACTATTATACAATAAGAAAATAGACCAAATGGATTCACAAAAAAGAAAAAAAATGGAAAAAAAGAACAAACTAATCAATAATCGTCTAACCTTTCATTAAGTCACAACAGAACCACAATACTAATAGGACTAATTTTCTGGTAGTCATTTGTCTTATTTTCCAATTCCTGCACAATACACAAACATGATTTGCAAATGCAGTGCATACGCAAAAAATCTATGGAGAGGGGAAGGAGTGATTTTAGAAGAAATAATGAGTGATGAGGCAATAGGTGGTGTAAGTGGTAAGCCGAGAAGATATTGAGTCACTCTAAGAGTTGAAATTACACCTATTCTTCTCTTTTTGGAGCCGTTACACCCATTCAGGAGATTACACAATACGTGACGGTAGGAGAGATCTTTAAAAAGCGCAGAGTATGAAAGACAAGGAGAGATCTTTAAAAAGCGCAGAGTATGAAAGACACTTGTCAGCAGGAGAACAAATTCAAAGGCTGAGTGGTCAAACCCTGAAGAGACACAACCCTACTTCTATATATATAGATTCCAAAATAGGACTGTTTTATTATTTAGTCACCATGTAAAGAAATTTAGTGATCGTTATTATTGAGATGTTAATGTATCTTTTCCATAACTACAATTTACACATACGTATCACCTGTTCATACTTTTTTTTTTCAACCCAAATTAACTCAGTTAATAAAATCATTAATAAACTAACAATTTTAAGAGAAATGATCAAAATAACAATATCTCGATGACAGGTTTGAAACTATTAAATCAGTGTGCTCATTGAATGAAATGTTCATAGATTTCCAAGCAAGACAGAGAAATGGGTAAAACTTGCTCAGCAAATAAGAAAGTTCCATTAGAAAGAGAAGCAACTGTACAGGCCCTCAAGTTTACAGCTATTCAAGATCCATCTTAGCAAATCACTCTCATGCAAACAGGAGTGTAAAAGCTGAAAGTGAACCCTGATATAAAAAATATTATGATAATAATTATGATGATGGTAGTACTTTGCACGGTAATGTTTTTCTCATCAATAGCAAAATGTCTCTCTTTAGAAAGAAACAGGAAGTTCGTTGCTGCCTTTAATGGGATTTCGTTTCTAGTTTGGACACATACACTGTTTTCCAACACCACCACACTACACACAGCTCTTTGCTCAATCATCAATGTGTCTGTGACTCGAGGAGGATGTTGGTGGCAGCATTAATGTCGTTCCTAGCACGTATGAGTGCTTGTCTGGCTGAGTTCCGATCAAAACCCATTGAGACCAGCGTAGAAATGGAGTCCTCAGGTGGTTCTGTCGATGATGACAAGCCTGCAGGAGTTGGATAGTTCCCCTGAACCGACAAACACACAGTATATCAGAGAGAATACACATGCAGCTACTATAGAGGAGAGAGGTCTAGTTTTTTTTTAGAAATTCGTCAAACAAGAATCAGTCATGGTAATAATCTCAACATGTGCTCCAATTATTAGAACATACCAACTACTTTAAAATTTTAAAAAATAAAAATTAAAAAAATCTTTCATGAGTGAGTTACAATTCAATCAAAAGGAGACAAAAAAAGGTATGAGTTGAGGGGATGTGAGGGTAGGTGGAGAGAGAGAAGGGTGACGGAATAAGCAGAGAATCAAGACATCGTTGCAGCACATTGAGCAAGGAAACATGCAAGGGCTACCAGGAGTACGTATTGTTGTACAAATTCTCACAAGCCATCATAGAACTTATACCTCCATCGGGCGACCAGCATAAGGTGGTGCACTTCCTAAAACATTCCTGGATGATCCAGTGGGTGATGCACCTCCCATGGATGGCCAAGACAGTCTTGACAAGAATGAAGCAATAAATTCAGGAAACTGAAACAGAGAAGTATAAACTTAATTCAGTCTCAGTTCAATAGCAGCCTCTGATAATCAAGACCAAACATTATGAAACAACCACAAGAACTACTCTCACATGGGATTTGTATGCATGTTAGATTGAGTCATGATATCTATAATAAAAAATGAATGGCGAAAATTAATGAAGGGGTAAATATTGGAAAAGTCACCAAATGAATTGCTGCTGAAACCCCACACAGACACACAACACACCCAGAAAATAAAGGCAACATATACATGATTGTTCTAAAGCTTTAGATGAATACCTATAAACAGACCTATCAAGAAATAAATGACTAAGATGACTTCAAAAACATAATATTAAGGATGATTAAGACTATTTGTCCAGTCAAATGAAGTTTATGGACAGCACAGATCAAACAAAGATTAGGTAGAACCTTCATCCTGCGAATGCGGAGAACATTCAGACGGTACAGGGAGCCTGCTAAAATACCACAAATACCCGGTAGCATGGACCTTTTCCAGGATGACAGAAATAGCTGCAAAGATATAAGTAGTAAAGATAAAACAACAAAGTCTAACATATGATGCGAACACTATTCAAAGAAGTGCCTCATGAAGTCATGCTGAGAAACATGAAAAATAGTAGATAGAGTAATCACATAAACACAATATTCTTCACCTGTAGACCAGCTAAATATATAAAAGTCTTGTCTGAGAAGTTGAGGTTGAACACACGAAACCGCGTTGAGATAGGAATGTCGAAAAAAAAGGGTACAAATGAAGAAAATATAAGGCCATAGGGTCCAGATGTGAGTATACTCAAGGAAGGATCTGCCAGAAAAAATGTAACCAAAATGTCAGTTCAAGGACTCATTATATGTACATGAATAAGAAAGTGAAATATACTTTAAACTGATGTCTGTTCCATTCTCTACCTCAAGAATTCTATGATGAAGCAGTTCAAATAGATAGATATTACATAATTACTGAAAACCAAACAAAAGTCTCAGAATTATCGGATTGGAAAAGCTCTTTAGTCAGAGAATTGTATTACTACAATAAAACAATAAAAAATGATATTTCTTTTCCAAGGAACGCCATTTATTAATAATAACGTAAAAGCAGAAACTGTCATTAGCACATAATCAAATAAATAGTGGGGGCAGGCAACCTTGAGTGATTCAGGAATCAGGATACCTGCAGAACAGGTACTATATCTGCTTCCTATCAAAGCTCATAGTGATATGAGTATAAAAAAAGACAAATTACAAGGAAGTTATAAAGTACTATTCCGACTAAATTTTGTTCATCTGAGAAATATTACATTAGTGCAAACTAAGAGAAAACACTTGTATGACACAAATACAAGGGCTAGATAACTCAAGTAAAAAAAGGAAGTACTACAAACCCAGCCAGTTTAAGGTGGTATGAAATGATGCCTAAACTTGCATCTCAAAGTGAAACTATGAAGATATCCAACACAGCATCGCATCACTGAAGCATTATCTTACAGAATTCTAGCTTCATTTTCTATTTTCAATGGAGGATTACCTTAGATACTCTAACTTCATCACGTGGTTATGACAGGAGAAGGTTACACAACAAGTCACAAAGACAGATGAAGAAAAATGATCACACCTTTAAGTAGCAATAGAGCAAAGACTTCAAGCAGTAATGAGACAATGATGGAGAACAGGATAAAGACCTGCACAAATGGTTATCATCAGCCATCAATCAAGTAAGAAATTCCCTATGAATGAAACCTAATCACGAGAATAGAGGGTCTAGGACGTAATCATACAAGTCAAGTCAGGGAGCAATCTCAGAGGTTTATATGTAACATTTCCGTTATGCAATATTAATGAATTAGCTTCATCTGTCTTGCATATCTGACATGTGACATGGCAATATTGATTATAATAATGATGCTTTTCAAACAAAAGAAGTTACATTTTTCATGGATACTTGTATTGCAGATACAAGGAGATGCATCAAATAAAGAAGGCTCAAAATAATACACTTTCCTAATAGTAACACCTAAAATTTTGAATTAAAAAGGAACATAGCAAGAAATTGAGAGCTCGAATGAGAACTTACCGTATACTTATTGGAACCTATTTGCCTCTCAAACACACGGAAGTAGTACAGAAGATAAATTCCAAAAACTAGTTCAGGCGTAGATGAAAATCCGAAAACAGAAACTATAAGCTTCCATATTTGAAGTTTCCTGAAAATATCCTGTCATGTAGATAATTCAAACATCAATACCAATTACCACGGACATGTAAGAGTCATTCTCCTCCAATTTGAAGCTTTGCATACCAACAACCAAATTCAAAACATGACTTCTACTCAAGAAACTCATAGAAAACTGAAGTTACCAATCAATGCACCAAGTTCTAACTCTATCCAAGTAAAATTGAAATTTCCAAATCGCGATCACGTTAAAGTAAGCAAATTTAGAAAATTCTTCAGCTAAAACTACATTAAATGAATACCAGCCACAACAGGTAAGAACCCAACCCTGAGAAAAAAACAAAAACCAATAATTTGAACACTGAATTTCCAAAAAAACAAACAAAATTCAAAATATAAGAGTACCTGATAAGACCAAGCGAGGTTTCTAGAACGACCTTGGATCCCAAATATGACTGTGAATAGAGCACTCGCAATTACTATTGTCCTTGTCACCGGCGCATTATCTGCCCAAAAAACAAATGTTGTTAGCTAACAATCTTGCAAAAAAAAAGGCCAGAGAGAGAGAGAGAAACGTACTGAAACCAGATGGGCCGCCGTTCATTTTCTGGGCGAACCAACCACGCCTTCGTTTACTGAATCGATATTGCTAGGATTGGTATGTATATTATATGTGTATAAATCTTCGATTTTCTCCCAGATTCTCTCTCTAAATCTTTCTCATCTCGGCTTCTCTCCGAGTCGTCGTCATCGACTATACTCTCTCTCTCTCTAGGTTTGGTAAACGGGTCGGGTTCGGACTGGCTCGTTCTTCTATTCGGGTCCATCAAGGTAGCCAAGTTTGTTTCTTCCTCATTTTTTATTTTTTTATTTGATGTATGCATTATTTTATTTTTCCTAAATAATGGAAATTCTCCTCCTTGTTTTTTCTTTTTTTTTAAGAACAATTCTATACACATCCCAACTAATACTAAGCGCATCCTATTTATACACATGTAAATTAAAATAATAAAAAAGGAGTATATGTATAGATGAGGTGTGTTTAGTATTGTTTGGAGTGTATATAGAATTGTCCTTTTTTTAATGGCTTTTCATTTTTAAAAAAGCATGATAATTGAAAATCTAATTTGAGTTTTTATTGGTTTGTGTTTTTAAACCAAAAGTAATACTCCCTCCGTCCCACTATTTTCAGCTACTTGCCATTTTCGTTTGTCCCAATTAAATCTGCCAACCCCAAAATGGCAAAAAAAAAATTTACTCTCTTACCCCTCAATTTCTTTCATTTTACAACTTTTGCACTCAAAAAGTTGGTTTAAATTACAAAATTGTCACTCAAAAATATTAAAATAACACATCCAATCAAAGTCAACAGTTTTTTCTTAACATCCGTGCCGGTCAAAGTAGGCTGAAAATAGTGGGATGGAGGTAGTAATTATTTATTTTAAAAAATGATGGGAAAATAGGTAGTGTTCACATTTTAAGAAATTATATTCTCAGTTCTAGTAATTTTTCGTCTATAATTTGAATTCCTTGCCCTGAAATAGATTTTAATGTGTTTAGGGAAAACCTGAAAATCTTGGATTTTGTAGTGAAGGTGAATAGTGAAAATGTGTGTTTGTTTTAGAATTTAGTTGGGTAGAATTATATTATATATGTCAAATCAAGTAGGAAAAGGTAGGTTGATATAACATTTTATTGTAAAAAGTTGGAATGATGTGATATTTTATTATGAAAAAATGTATTTTTGTAATGATTGAATAATTAAATATGTTGTAAATTAATTTAACAATTATGGTGGACATTACTCTACAACCATTCATATTCTTATAACATTTGAAGTTCATTTACTTGTATATATATAATGTACTTAAGTATTGGATGTATGGTGATTTTGATGAATAAAATTCTCTCCTTCCTATCTTTTGTCTTATGTATATTTACATTTTAGATACATTGATTCATGAAAGATGGTGCAATCAAACAACTATTTTACAACACGTTATCAGCACGATTCCTCTACCTGAATTTGAGTAGTGCTCTAGGAAAGAATTGTGTGTTTCCTGCAAGGTATTTCTTGAACAAATTGAAACAATCAATTTATTTTTGTGGATTCAATCTCATACAACATGCACATTTACAAATTCAAATATAATTTTTATATGTGAGTTTATTCGTCTACTATGTTTCCAACCAACATCTTATTTATTTCTTATATAAAAATCTGGAGTTTAGAAGTATGTTTATGCATTTAAAAATCTGGAAGCATTAGATCACATGAATATGATGGGAAGTGCCAAAACTTTTGGAATGTTGGGTGAGAACATCTAGAAGCAAGTTCCACTATTTGAACAGAACTAGACTACTAACAAAGAGTCATCAGTTCTGTTTTCTTATTTTTATAAGGGGTTTGAATCATGAGTAATGTACAAGAACACTTAATTAAGAATTTGTGCAACTTATCAAGTTTTAAGGAATATGAATGCTTTCAAATTGATTAGTTAAGGCAAACTAAAGTGCTAAGCTTGTTCGTATTTAAGTCTCAAACATCAGAGTACTGAGTTCTTGCATCGCATTTCCTATTTAGTGTCTTAATGAAGAGTTATTACTTATTCATATTTTTCATTCAATCTCTATACGAAAGCTTTTGATGAATTCATATCACAGTACATTCATGGATGTCAACATGGATAAGTTGATGGCAAAAAGGGCTTTGCTGGTTGATGGATATAGATAAAATACTTTAGGTGTAGCTCATTATTGATGACAACAATTATTTGATATGAACATTTTGATGTTAAAACTTTTCTAATTTAAGTGAAATAATTATACATGATTCTCATTTTACTTCTACCACAAAAGTATAAGATTAATAGAATTTCTCCAAATTCATCATACTAATTTTCATGGAGCAAACATCATCTTGGAGAATAAGAGTATTCTATGTTTGGTAGATAGTAAAACCATTTACGGTACTATCCTCAAAGATAGGAACTTCAGCTAAAAAAAAAGTAGTTTTACCATTGCAAATCATAATCTATTGATAGTAAGCTCCAGAAGAGCATTACTAGTAATTTTTGATGTGTTGTTATATCACAATCTTGATATATCATTCTTAGTTTTATTAACGTCATTCTATTCTCTAATCTCCAGTTTAAATAAAGTGAGAATATTTAAGATCCATATTTTAAAGATCCAAATTCGTTCAAATAACAACATGAGGTGATAGAGTCATTCCTGACAAGTATCTTTACTAATTTCATTTGATATAGTAAGTCGAAAAATAGATTCCCTTCTACGAATGAAGTAATTTGAGAGAGTTGCAAAAGAAACATTATAGTATAAGATCTTCTCGTACTAAAATTGGTTTAAATTTCCTATTTATCTTGAACGGAATCACATGGAGATATATGTGGACCAATTAATCTAGCATCATGACCAGTTTGATATTTCATGGTCATGATTGATACCTCCACTAGTTAGACCTATGTGTTTATTATCCATTATAAATAAAGTTTTCACAAGAAGCATTATTATAGTTATTGAGTTAATTAAGAGCTCAATTTTCTGATTCATCCAATTAGTTCCATTATAATGGATAATGTCGATGATTTCATATTGAAAGCATTTGATGAATTAAAGTGGAGCATTTGATTCATTACGTCCACACTTGAAATGGTCTAGGTGAATCATTGATCAAATATATCAATTCTCTAGACCTTTGCTACAAAAGTCCAACTTACTAATTTCATATTGAGCTCATGCATTTTTGCATGCTACTATCTTAATTCAAGTTCGCCCAACTGCATATCTTGAATATTTCCCTTTACAATTAGTGTGTACCTATTATATAATAAAAATTTATAAAATATTTATCGGCATTAGGGGGAGACCGATAATAGTCAATAATTAAAAGAACGTCGATAGATTTTATTAAATCTATAGTATTTAGATTCACGCACTAGTCAAACTGAATTGGAAGTTCAGAAAATAATTAACTTGCAGTATTTAGCAAGTAATCTGCCAGACGTGTTTACTAATCATAAAGGAGTGACAAAATCACATATATCTTCTATACATATATATCTGATGTAACTCTACGCCTGAAGCATAAAAGGCCTATATAAAAATCCGCGGTAAACAAAATCTAACAAAAATGTTCAGTCACTCCAAATATATCCTAAAGAGATTCATCCTGAAGATGAAAAATCATAGTAATAATGCACGTGCACAAAATAATCAAAACACTAGGATTGTGGAACGACCAGATCAAAATATAAATGATAAGGATCTGGTTTATATAAATATCAAAGTTGCAACTAATATTATAGATATGTGATAAACTCAATTTATAAATATTATTGTTGTCGACAGCATACTTGCCTCCAAAATTGTTCTTATCATCGATAAAGATAATCTGGATCCAGAACCCAAGTCAATGGTTGAGTGTCAGAAGCACTCAAATTGGGTAAGATGAAATGATGCAATTGAGGTCATACTAGATTCGCTGAACAAAATAAAAGTGTATGAATTTGTCGTGCATACCCTTAAGGATGTTATCCCTGTAGGATATTCATGGGTTTTTGTACGGAAAATAAATGAGAATAATGAGGTACAAAGCGAGGCTAGTAGTTCAAGGGTTCCCGTAGAGACCCGTTATTGAGTTTGATCAAACACATTCTGTAACGCCCCGTTTCTTAAAAACATAAAATCTTGCTTTAACGTTACTTACTAAATAAATAAAATTTTTATATAATAATTAAGATAAATAAATTCAGAAATATCTGTGAAATATTATTCCATAAAAAAGTTGTTACGAAACACGAATTTTGGGAAAAATGCAGCGGAAACGATTACCGTGAAATTTGTTTCTTTCCAAACACCTTTATATATCGGTTTAATATTACTAAAGGGTGTCTATCACCCCCTTAAAATACATCCAACAACATTCTTATAATTAAACATATTTGTGAGTATTATGTGTAAATTACCTATATTTGGAATTTGTAAACTAAAACTCTTATTTAAAATCTTCTTTGACCTTGATAATATCGGCTACCCGCAACCAAATTCACGACCCTGTCCCTAAAACATTTAAACATATCGGGTGAGTGCAAGAAAATCACTCACTGGGTGGAAAGGGGACACTCAGCACATCAATTCAACCATCAAATAAAGCACTGCACATAACCATAATACTACATCATAACCTTACCGGGTCTATAAGCCCGGCATGAATTTGGAGTTTTAAGTCCAACATAAGTGGGTCATATTTGAAACCCTCGGGTAGCTAACCCGCCATGAAACCTGGAGTCTTTAAGTCCAGCGTGAAAAGGGCCATCTTTGAAACCCTTCGGGTATTTAACCCGCCGCGAATGGAATTCCACCATGATCATTAACATTGTACATTCATCACATTATATTAGAAATAAACGCTGAAGGTCAACGTTCAAATCCCATAAAGGTACCATAATCACATATAGCACAATCGCATTTAATCATGTTCATTAAAATAAAGCAGTAAACAACAAGCATTTATCCCCACCTTGGATATTACTCGATCTTGTACAAAAGTTCTTCCGTTCAATACGCGTTCCTACTCCTGTCCCTTGTTCGTTTCTCCTACAATTATTAGGAGTCGACTTAAGCTCTAACTTATATATCTATAAAATGTACATAAAGTATCAAATTCCTATTATATGATAATAACAGAAGATACTAGGATAAAGGTGTATTTAAATACATTAGGGTTTAAAGTGATCGTAACCATAAACTAGGGTTTTCCCGTGTGAAGCTTAAATCGTTGTTTTCGTCAAATGGATTAAAACTGACATCTATAACATGGTACAATATAAAAATATACTTATCGTTAAAAATCTGGGGTCATAATATAATTTATGTGAAGTTCTTGGATTAAATTATAGTTTCAGCATAATTATAGGGTTAAAATGCAATTTCTGCATTAATCTGGGGTCATTGTGCAAAATAACATAAATTCAGGGACTGAAATGCAATAATTAATAAACTACAGGGACTGAAATGCAATAATTAAAAGTGCAGGGGTTAAATTATAATATAACTTAAATTCTGGGACTGATGTGCAAGAATTAATAAACTGTAGGGACTGAGTTGCAAATAAGCAAAAGATAAAGGGTTGATCAATAATTAAGTAAAACTGGAAAATTGCAAAAAGGCCCTGGAATTATTCTAATTTTCAACCCTAGCCCCTGCCCCCCTTTCTCCCAGCCCCGTCGCTGCTCTCCCTGTCGGCGACAGGCCCGTCGCCAGCAACACTTCCTATACTCTGCACGGCGCCACTCGATGCGGCGGCGCCTCTCCCCCACCTCCACAGTCGCACGCACACATACACAAACACACACACACACACACACACACACACACACATCATCCCCATCCCATCCCCTATCTAGCCCCTCCGCCTCACGCCCTTCCCTACCGGCGACAGACCCGTCGCCGGCCACCATAATACACGGCGCCGCCACACACGGCGCCGCCCCCTTCCTCCCCCGCACACACACAAACACACTCATACAATACACAACCAACACACTAACAACCACTCAACGCCGCCGCGGGGAGCGGCGGCCGAACCCAATACCGTCGCGCAGCCATCGCGCTAGACAGAGAGAGAGAGACTGAGACGAGGAAGGGCAGGGGCGGTGGTCGCTGGCTTCTCACACGCCGTCGCCCGCCATGGCCACGATCACCGCGGCGGCGACCCATGCCTCCACTTAACGTCACCGCTCCTGGCAGTGCACGACTGAGGGAGAGAATAAAAGAGAGAGAGGGATCTAACATGAGAAAGAAGGAAAAGATAAGGGATAGAAGATAGAGAAAGAGAGAGATGGGAACGGTTGTGTCTTCTTGAGAGGTGAGAGAAATGAGATTGAGAGAGAGAGGGTGAGAGAGATGAGGAGAGAGTAAAAGATGTGAGGTGTCAAACAAAGAAGGGGTGAGGTGACATCCATGTGATGACTCACCCTTTCCATACTTGGATCGAGTTTTGGATTACGAATTGAGTCGAGAATTGTATTTTGTGTACGGGTTACAGATAATTAGATCTCGCATAAAAATTATCAATCGAGACCAACCCCATTAATTAAAAAATTTGGATATATCAAACAATTTAATAGTATATATAATTTACGAATTAATCGATATCTTGGTTTACTATTAATAATCTATTTTATCTGTTTTGTCAACTTAAATTATTCGTAATTAGTAATTAACTTTAGGGTATATGTATTGAAATATTTTATACGTAATGCCATTGGTAGATTGATTCTACGACTTAAATCTAAATTATGAAAAGACGAATCTATACTCAATTTTTATGAGTTAACTTATATATTATAATTCTTATAATTTCTAATTAGGTCTTAATTTTATTCGGGGTGTTACACATTCTCCTATTATGAATGATATAACGTTCCACTACTTAATATCCCTGACAACAAATATAAATTTAAAAATGCATCTGATAAACATTGCTACTGTATCTTTAGTTATGAATATTTAAGTAAGAATCTCTAATAGATTTTACAATCTCTTAATGAGGAAAATGAAAATTATAATACATATCAAATTATAAAGATCATTAGGCGATCTACATTCATTGTGTAGAATTCGATACAAATCGAGTAAGTGGAATAGTTAATTGCAAATATTTATTCAAATAAGTGAATTATTCCTGAAGAAGGATTATATTCAAATAATGATTGCATTTTCTTGAGTGATTATAAAATGATGCAAATATTAGATGAATATTGTATCACTTTTATATGTTAATTGAAGAAGCAAGTTCGAAGTTAAAAGTCGACTTTGAAATAAAAACTTTAGGTAAAATCAATTATTGTTTTGACTTGCAGATCGAGTATTTCCTTGATAAAATTTTCATACACTAATCAACCTTCTTGAAGAAGGTTTTGGAAAGATTTTACATAGATATGTCTCGTCGACTAAGTAAAACAATCGATATCTCTTAAAGTGAGCAAGAACTCATTTAAATATGAAGAAAATTTTGAGTATATATAGGACCTGAAGTTCCTCACTTCTAATTTATCCTTCAAAATGGATCAGATTTGGTATTATGGTAAATCTACTAGTAAAGGTTCAGTGTTCCTCCAATATATTGAATTATCATTAACTATAGTTCGGTATTTTCAAAATTCATGTTATCTTGTTTACTTTACAATAAGTTTTTGGTGGATTATTCACATGTTGGTTTATATATCTGATCTTTGTGATGTTAAAACACAAACTAATTAAGTTTTCTATATGGAGGTATTACATTTTCAAGAAAATATGCTAAACAAATTTTGATTACCACTTCTTCAAACCACTTATTATTATATGATATCTCATGAAAATGTGTATGATTAAAAATAATGATAAAACACATTTGTGAGTCATGTGGTATTAGTAAATATTATATTTTTCTTAGTTATTTTATGAGGATAATGCAACTTGTGTTGCATAAATGTGTAGCGGTAATGTGATATGGAAATTTAATAAAACCAATGAACTCCAGAATAGTTGTGAAATTATACAAAAAGTACGCTCCAATGACAATCTTGCAGATTTGTCTATTAAATCCCTACCTACATCTACTTTTGAAAAATATGCTCATGGTATTGGAATGTGTAGGCATGGAAGATTGTTGTCTTAAGGGGGAGCATTAAACAATCCTAAATGCTAGGTCCTGAAGACCAATAGTTCTACTCATTTAACCCTGAAGGTTGGGTCTAGAAGACTAGTGGTTGTACTCTTTTTCCCTTTACTAAGTTTTTTTCCCACAGAGTTTTCTTAGTTATAGGTTTTTAACGAGGCAACTAGTGTAACACATTAAAAACTTGTATGTCATGTACTCTTTTCTCGTCTAATTTTTTCCCACTGAGTTTTTCTAGCAAGTTTTTAACGAGGCATGTACATCAAGTTGTAATGTCCAAGGGGGAGTGTTGTAAATTAATTTAACAATTATGGTGGACATTATTACTCTACAACCATTCATATTCTTATAATCTTTGAAGTTCATTTACTTGTATATATATAATGTACTCAAGTATTTGATGTATGGTGATTTTGATGAATAAAATTCTCTCATTCCTATCTTTTGTCTTATGTATATTTACATTTATATTTTTAATACATTGATTCATGAAAGATGGTGCAATCAAACAATTATTTTACAACAAAATATAGGTAGTAATAATTATGTTAGAATTCTGTAATTCAAACTTGAATTTGAAAATAAATATATTTTCGAATTTTAAAATTCAAAATTTTGTCATTGAAAACTCATTCCCAACATGTCCTTGGAGTATAACACTTCTTGAAGCCCAGCCCAACTGGATTCTATACAGATTCGGTATCCTTAAGTCTTTTCATGGGCTAAGGCCCAATTGTATTTAAGCCAAATTTACTTTAATCACAAATGAATACTTTGCCTTTTCGATCCTAGAGGCCCGCCCCATTGCTTGTTGGCCCAATTATAATTTCTTCTTTTTGTATTTATTAATTAAGGAAATAACAATTTTCAGTTCCAACTTAATTTTAAAGATGAAGTAAGAAAGAAATAAAAATGCAGAATATTTGTTCTTTACTACACTAACTTGAATATTCCTTCTATATAAATAGTTTTTTTTATATCATCAATATATAATCTACTTTTTACAACATAAATATGGTGTCTATAATATTTTATGAGTTATGAATAGTGGATGATCCGTTTGATAAAATCAAACTCATCAAATAAAGATCAGAAGTGTTCCACTCTTAATTTAATTACAACAGAGAATAGTACCATGTTAATAAATATTTCACACTATTTAATAAAAATAGGAATTTTGTATAGATATTTCTTACTTCATCCCATCTCAAAATGACTTTTCTCATTTTATTTTTTCCCAAATGAAGAAAAATAAAAGTTCCCCCAAACACTATATTAGGCTTCTGCATCAAGATGCACAAAAAAAGAAGCCTGATTTATACTTAACTGCCCTTTTCTATTTACAATTAAGTGTCTAAAAAGAGTTTAACCCTAACTATTCTAAGGGGCAGTTTGGCCATAATTGTTGCCATTTTTCAATCTCTTCTTTCTTGCTAAGTTTTCTGATTCCTCCATAGAATCCCTCTTCTTCGTTTCCTACTTCTCTATGATCCTTCCGATTAATCGTCGTTTTCCTCCATCGCGACTCGGGGGCGAATTGCTTGAACTCTAAGATCACCGTGTCTGTAAAAACGAGACATATTATAATGTCATGAAAATTCAACGATTGTAATAGAAGATGAAACAAAGTTTGGGAATAGTGAAAACAATTGTAGCAAATCTAATTTAGAGGCTCATTTCCATTTGCATTGATTAGTTGATTTTTTTTTGTATCAAAAACACTGCCATGTTAAGCACTCAAAGCATGTGGGCCAAAGGGACCACAATCCCACATCTTCTCCTCCATTTTAAACTTATTAAATTAAGTTTTCGAATACAAATACACGAGAAAAAAATTACATATAAAAAGAACATTTTAAAAATCGTGAAAACCCATTTTCCTAAAAGAGAAAAAAAAATCATAATTTGAGGTTATTTATTATTTAAAGAAAAAACATAGAAATGAAACGATTGTGCTCACCGCTAACGTGACAGCAACAATTGAATGCATTGGCAATGCAAGAGTCCATATGCCCAACAACTCCATACCACCAACCTGTGAGGTTCAGAAGAAAACATAATGATTCATTAATGAGTACAGTTGGAAACACACACTCTCTCTCTCTTCTCTCTCTCTCTCATGATTCAAGAATGGTGATAAACAAAAACATACCATATGGGAAGCCTTTGCTTTTTCTCCATTGAATCTCAATGTGATCACCAGGCTTAAGTTCATCTAAACAATCAGAAATATGAAGAACATTTGCAGGTGTATCAACACTTGATGCCCTTATTCTTTGCCACTCTATCTCTTCTTCTATCATACTCCTCCCTTCTGCTTTATACCTACAAAATCAACTCCAAAATTCAATCTTTACAACTAATAAACTATTTATTTCCAAAAAAAATGTGTTTATTGAAATAATTACCTAGCAATAAAATTATTTGTGGTTGAACCATAGCTTAGTTGAGCATCATAACATGATAGCATGAACCCAATATGCCCTTTCTGCACGTAAATTAAACGTTAATGATCAGTCAGAGGGTTTTGTATCGGCCGTAAGTGATGATAAAGGTAAAAAAAGAAATTACCTCACGGTTAAAAACCTGAGCAGGGAACCAAAATTTACCACTCTCAAGAGCTAAATAGCATGACATGACTGGATTCTTCAGTGACAAAGAGCTTCTTCTCTTCTCCATCTTCTTCGTTTTAAACCCGAAGAAATCGAAGAGGATGGAGAAGAGATGGAGATCACTTCTCTGGGAAGTGAACCTTGGAGCCCTTTTTAATGTAAACTGTGACTGCCATTGTTTGTAAGCATATTCACCTATAACTGAGCCCCATTTCTCTCTCATCAGCTTCTGCCATAGATGATCACTGCTGCATTTCTCTCTCAAGAAAGTGGACACCATTGCCATGCTGCATAGCTCCGCGGGTGAAAGCTTTTCAAGAATGGTGTCCAAGGCCAATCAGGGAGATCAAGTAGGGAAATCTCGTTTTTGCCCTCCTCATCAGCTTCTTCCAACGTTTCAGTTCTTGGGCTTGAGAATTTTCTCAATGGGAAAATGGGAAATGTTCTCTTCTGATTTATCATCGTGAATAAGGCCCTGAAAATCCAGGGAAATGTGGACATCTTTGGAGATGGATTTGGTTTCAGAAATGACTTAGAAAGCAGAAGAAAAGATAAACATGAAACCAAGAAAAACAGCATTTTAATTCCTGGGTAAAAACAAGATAATGAAGATCTAGAGAGAGAGAGAGAGAGAGAGAGATGGGAGAGCAAGAAATGCTGATTTGGAGGTGCATTTATGCATGTAAAGGCAAGAAAAGGAGATTTATTTTTTCTTTTTCTATGATAAATAATAAATAAGTAGATAACTTAGGAAGCTACAAAGATGTTCTAATCACCTGAAAATTAAGTATTCTTTAATTAAACTTGCATAAATTGGCGGAGTTGGCAAGATTAATAAATAATAAAATCAAACTAATGTGTAAGAAAGTGACACTTTCTGTGGACAACACAACCGACAATTTTCAGATTGTTGGGAGTTGCAACTCCCAAAACATAAACAGTTTTCCTAAATAATTCCTCATTCTTTGTGGTAACATCTAAATACACTGTATTTTCCAATTTTGTAAGAGAGCTTATTTATTTATTTACATAAAGAATGGTAAAAGGGCAGGTGGGGTTGCAATAATGGTTGTTTAATTTTCATTTCAAAAAAATTAAAGAGGAATAAAATCTAAGCTAAAAGCTTTTCTAGTTTTCTAAGATTTTGAGTATTGCCAAAAGATTAGGCCAAATCTATTGCACAACTTTGGTAAAAACAATGTGCTTGTGGGGTAATGTGGGGTGCCTTCAATTAAAGTATTCTTCTACTTTAGATCAAGATAATTAAGACATCATTGTCAAACTTAAAAAAGAGGGTTGTGATTTGTTTTTGGGAAAAATAATTTCCCTTTCAATTCATCTATCATTTAATTTTGTTTTACAAATACGAAAAGAATGTTTGATAAATTTAATTGTGTAATTTTGTTGATGAGGATAAGTAGAAAAGGGTTCTCTTTATTTAATCAGAAAAATCCAAGAATCATGAGATATTGCAGTTACTGTATTTATTATTAATTGTTGATGTAGAAAAGTAAATGTGATTTTAGTTACAGAGATAGGTGGGTGCACAGCTCACCTATTAATGGCCATTTTGCCTAACTTTGAACCTAAATTTACCAGTTTAATTGTTCCAAATTTATGATAATATTTGATGCTATTAATTAGAATGGAGCTTATAGGACATGGGTTAGATTTAGTCTTAGGAAAAGATAGATGTAGGCCAACTTAACGTACCTAATTTTCTACAGCCTTTTTTCCAGGGCAATTCGTTGATTGAATTTTTGTGACATGTAAAATTAATATTGACCCTAAGTCAAATAGATAATTAAATTATAATGGGTGAACAATATCACAGCTGTTTGAATATGTCTATTCACAAATAAATGTTTGAGTAGGTCTTATGTGAGACCGTCTCACGAATCTTTTTTCGTGAGACGGGTCAACCCATAACCCACACTTAGTAATTCATATGAAAATTTATGGATATGAGTTCAATTTATGGGTAATAAGGATTCGTCTCACAGAAACTATCCGTGAGCCGTCTCATATGAGTTTTTGTGGAAATTGTTTTACCTCAACTCTCCAACCACCATAGAATCCACCCCATTCCTCACTGGGGATATTTTTTATATTTTTGGTATCTTAGTATTTTTTATTTGACAATTTAGTAATTTCACTTTTGTTATGATAATTATGTGTTGATATTGAGAGATTTATGTGGTTTTTCTAAATATAAATAAATGAGTTCGCCGTCTATCCAGGGGAATTCGTTGATTGAATTTTTGTGACATGTAAAATTAATATTGACCCTAAGTCAAATAGATAATTAAATTATAATGGGTGAACAATATCACAGCTGTTTGAATATGTCTATTCACAAATAAATGTTTGAGTAAATCTTGTGTGAGACCGTCTAAAAAATATTAAGCAACTTAAATATTTGTAGATTGTGACACTTAATTTTCATTCATTAAAAAGGTTGAGTTCTTGAATTTTATTTATGTTATTTCTTCTTTTTCTCCTAATTAATCTGTATTTACCGATGCCATAGATCCATTAAGGATATTGATTTGGGTAACGTGGATGAGATATATTGACCTTTTGAAGGATTAAAAAATGAAAAGCAAAAACAAAGATCCATGAAAGTGTAAAGGGAAAGAAACAAACTTATAAAATAAGAAACTTGGGAGAAACTCACTTTATGTATTGATCAAAATAAGAAAGAGTAGGGCTTTTGTGGGTTTGTGAATAAATTAATTTTAGGAATCATATTTTAAAATTGATTGTATTGTAGATAGGGTAAGTCTCATTTAATCATATTCTCATACTAATTATATCATTGAAGCGAGCGACTGGAGTTAGTTTTTCATTATTATTCTTTTATTCATCATAACGATATGGTTGATATTATTTTATCCTCCATTTCATTACGTTTCCACCTCTAAATTTTGAGCAAAGTATTATAACCATTCTAAAATCCACATCCTTTGAACACAACCCAACTTTTTGAGAATTTAGGTTGACATAGGAAACTCAAAACCAATATTATTCTAAATGTCACTCATACCAACCAACCAAAGATGCACAGATCACAAAATCTATATAAATCAATTTCAAATTCAGACCACTACATATGCAATAGTTTAATTTGGGCTAATTGTTTGCCATGGACCTGCAAGTGATTCTCAATTGGCAGCATATCGACGTGGATATGGTGATTAGTTTAACCACCATGCATGCCTTTTAATTAACAGTGGCGTGTACATTAGAAAACTCAATTCTTTGATTATATCACATCAACTCCACCTAATTACATTATTAAACCTGTTTGAACACGATTTAAGTTTCATTTATGAAATCGTGCCAAAATATTTCCATCGTAAACCTTGGGACATTTTTTTTAAAAAAACATATTGATTACTGGTGACTGCCTTAATCTCCACCCATTATTTAGAAAGAAAAAAAAACACACACACACACAAATGTGTGACAACGATGTGTTCAATATATTATAGAGTAAATCTTGTATGAGACCATCTCACGGATCTTTTTTCGTGAGACGAGTCAACCCATAACCCACACTTAGCAATTCATATGAAAGTTTGTGGATATAAATTCAATTCATGGGTAATAAGGATCCGTCTCACGGAAACTATCCGTGAGACCGTCTCACATGAGTTTTTGTGTATATTATAATTCATGCAGCTTCAGAAAATTAATGTCATTTATAGTGTTCCCTGTTTTTTATTTGTCTGCGCGGCCACTTTTATCTTAGCCGTACCTAATTACATTTACTAAATTTTAAATATTACGTGCTTGATGAAGAAAAACCAATACATAAATAAAACATGGACGAAAGCACATTTCAGTCCTCAGAATACTGAGTGCTATGCTGAGACCACTGAGGTATGATAACTACGTTTATTTGCACAGATACACTATATACTTTTAGTGATGGTACACTATACACGATTAGCTTCATCGAATGTAACATCTATAAAATCTCGACCTGTCTTAACAGATGTTCGTATTGACCATGGTGAGTGAGCGGCGGTAAGCAGCCGGCACAAAACTTGAAACTTAAACATTGAGACAAGAGGGCAAATTCTTCACATTTTGCGATTCAAACTTCAAATAATGTGGCACTGGGAGCCTAAACATGCCCTAGTCTAGATGCAATACATCAATAAATATAGGGCCCAATTTTATGCATCATATAGATTAGTGAAATAAGCAGTCAGAATGGTCTACTTGCTAGCTAGGAAGCATACGTCTATTGGGTTTATCCAGAATGTATTTTCGTACCATAATGAAACTCCTGCTTGCAGAAAACTTAAACCTGCCCATCTCCATTCTCTGATAAATATGCAAACATTAACGGGTATGAATCATCTATGAGATACATTAACGGCAGTTGTGGTACGAAGCGAGTCATTTCTAAAAGGAAAATCAGTTGCTTTGCAGCTAAGCTCATTAAGTTTAGAAGCTAAGCTCATACCACAATAGAGAATCCGGATCCCAAATTAAACTAAACAACCAAAACAGTGAGAACAAAACATATGATAAGATGGACAAAAGTAAGACAATCCACTCATGGACACTAAAATCCGAAAGATTTCAAGCATGGTTAATCTGAGAAGCATCAAGAATCTAGCAAGCTTACAAATCAAGTTAAAAGAGATCACCACATGACCAACATTCCTCATTTCACACAACAGTTTTTTCATGCAATACATCGTGATCCCAGGAAATGCATCAATAGAAGCATGAGGATACCTAAAGAAGAATTCTAAAGACCAAGTCCAACAGTCCGACCATCTCTTCGACGCAATCCAGCTGTGTACTGCCTCTCCAATTCCATCTGAAGCTGCTCTCGCTGCTTTTCCACATCGGGGTTGTCTGGCTTGTTTTCCACCTTTGCCTCCCCCTTCACGCCCTACAATTGGCCACCAATGCAACCTCAGACTCTAAAAGAGAGTTAGTATGTGGGAAAAATTCTAATGAGAAATGGAAACAGTGATTCATGTACATAGTTTCAGGCACCATATGATTCCACTGTAATGCAAAACAAGGTAGGGAAATTACCATGAGTTTGTTGAATTTTTCTTGTCGTTCACGGTCACCGAATGTTGTTGTATCCCAACGATGAGCAGACTATTCAGAGCATTGTATAAGCATACAGAGAAAACATAGAACATTGTAAATCACAAACACAGATCACAGTAAAAGATAATGTAGAAAGAAACAACTCATGATGTTTGCTAAACAGGGTTGGTTCCACTTGTAAACAGATAATGCCAAAAAATAGAAGATGATGATGATGATGAAGAAGGAAGAAAGAAAGAATGAATTAAAAGAGGGTAACCTTTTGATATTCCAAATAAACACAACTATGTACTTGGCTGCAACAAACTAAATTACCTAGGGAGCCCACAATTTGTGGAAACAAAAGTTTAAAAAAGGTACAGCCGTACAGAAGAGATGAAGGCCAGGGTCAGGTCCAACAACCAAAAGATAATGTGAAGTAGTGCAATAGTTTAAAATACCTCTTCTATAGTGGTGGTCTTCTTGCCCCACAAAAGCTTCTTCTTTTGATCAGTCGACATGTAGCCAGTTCCAACTAAATTCTTATTAACTGTGTTTCATCAAGAGAGAATCAGACAAAAATTCACTCAGTTGACAGTAAAAGATAAATAATCAATGATCATGTGTAATCTTGAGGTTCATGAATTCAACAATATCTTTCAATATCAAACTACAGTAAAAGAACACGCTTCTTGATACCCTACCCCCCACCCCCAAGAAAAAAGAAAAAGAAAACCTCAAACACATACAAAAAAAACCTAGACTATCACAACACACCACATCAAAAATCCACACACACATACACACCACAGAAGGTGAAGGCAAAAAAATCATATTATGAATAATGACATGCAATAGAACAAGGCAATATAACAACTCGCGCAAGTACTTTTCATGTAAATACATGCCGAAATGAGGATTGAAAAGAGAAGGCAGCACACCATATAGAAAAACACATTGTACACAATGCAAATTCTTTTCAAATTTCTCATGCCATCAAATTCATTAATGTGATAGTAATATGGTATCATCTGGAAAAATATGCCATCAATGCCCCATCGAGTAAGTAACCAACCTAATTCAGCCGCTCTCATAGCAGCAACTTTTGCAGCATCAATATCAGAATCTTTCACATATGCCTGCTCGGAAGTACCTGTTTGAGAAGTTCCAGAAAGTATCAGACCTGGAGAACTGAAATTTAATGCAAGTTTTAGAGGAGATAATGAAACAAACCATCTGCCCCAGGGGTGGTGCTGTCCAGAATCTTTGGCTTCTTAGCAACAGAATCTTGACCTTTAATGGATATGTCATCAGAATGCTCCTTCGCTTCACCAGTACCTTGCTCCTTGTATGAACCGTGGTCATCATTCCTCCTCTTATCAGAATGCCTTTCAGAATCAAGTTCCTTGGTGTCCCTCCAAGAAGCTTCTTTTAGGTGATGTCCAGTACTTTCCCTTCGAGCAGAAAAATCATTCCGTTGCCCCCTTGGCTCTTCATGGACAGGTGAAAGATCACTTCTATGATCGCCAAAACTCTTTCTATGATCTGTTCTTCCATATCGATCAACTTTATCCTCCCGATGCCTGTCTCTGTCCCTAACCCTTTCATCAATAGTAGCATGTTTCCTACCAGATCCAGCTCTATCATATGAGTCCTTATCCCTACCTCTATACCCTGAACTATCAGATTTTGCACGAGAGTATGTGTCTGCATCATTTACAGATTCTCTAGATCGGTGCTCTTTATCGGACCTATTGTAGTCATTGTCTCGTGAATCCCGTGAAGAACGATAGGATGACTTGGAATAACCTCGATCGTAGTCATTCACATGCCTGTCACGTCTGCTATGGTCATCATGCCTATGGTGGCTCCTAGATGTCAGCCGATCAGAATGTTTATATGATTCATCATTGCGGCCAGACTGATTCCTATCATCATCCCATTTTCTTTTATCATCGGCAAACTTCGAAATATCCTTCCTTGATGGGACTGGACTTGAGCTACGCCCACGATGTGGACTCCCTGAATACATGCAAAAGAAGCTATAGGAGTAAAAGAAGAGTTAATTACAATCAACATTTAGTAAATAAAGCAAATAATAAATTGGACCAGAACCTAAGGGCCACCTAAATGTCATATACAATTCAGAAAAAAAAAAAAAAACTTTTGAATTTTCATACACTTCAAAGTGAAAGTCATACATAATATTGTCCGATTGCAAATGCTGCTAAAATGATTCACATAACGATTCCAAATAATAACAAGAACTGACCATCGGATGAAGATGGAGAACCGCCAATAGGAGATCTACGTCTGTACTTCCTATTACCGGCGTCATTTGAAGGCTTCCGAAATTCAGCCTTCGTATCCGAACTTTCTCGCCCATTTGAATCCATACTACGTTGTTTAAAACCAACGACAGAAATAAATAAAAACATCATAAAAGTTCACGAATCGAATGAAAATTTGAAAAATAGATGACCTAACAAAGAGATAATATAAATAGGAGTACAAATCATAAAAATACACCACATCAAAAAACGCAGAGAATTATCAAAAATAAAACGTAGAGTTCTAAAACGCACCTCATGTTCAAGCTTCCTCCTTCGATTCAGCTCTCAATTCGAATATCGAAGAAGTTGGTGTTAGGGTTCGCTTTAATTCGTGTCGAGTGCTTTGTAAAGAAGCTAAAATGAATAAGGCGATAGATATTTTCGGATATAATTAGATTTAATGGGCTTGGATGTTAGGCCTTTGGGCCTCTTTAGTTACTATTGGGCATTCAAGAAATATCTAATATCCAAATGATTTTGCCTCTTCAAAGCCCAATCATCATTCCATTTTAACATTTTCCGTTTTATCAAGTGCCTGCAAACATGACACTTTTTATTTATCACATATCATATAATTTGTTAACAATTGAATGTTCATTATATTCTAATCAAAATTGAACATTTTTACCTCATTGTTCATATCATCTACGTATCTCATTGTATTAAAATTTAAGTTGTATCGTTTTAGTATGTAACAAAATAATTGATTTGTTTCATTTACATCAGTTCATATCATCTATAACTACTGTTTTATTATTATATCTCATTTCAACATAATTATATTATTTCATTTGCATAATATATTATTCAACTAAAGTGGTGTCCTATTTATATCAACAATATAACTGTTGAGTTCAAACACCAGATCAGCCACAGCTAATCAAGCTTTGAAGAACACAGCTGAATAAACCTTAACTATGGCTGAATCAAAATGACACAATGTATGATCGAAAATGAACAAGAATACACAAGGATTTAAGTGGTTCGCCTTGCCAACATCGGCCTACATCCACTGAAGAAAGAATCAAGAGATTTCACTAAGAAACGAAGAAGAAATTCGTTGTACAAGATTGAAACGCACATTAGGGTTTTCCCCCTTCAAAACCGAAGAACCCTAATTCCTAAACACTCTCGATCTCACGAAATTACAAAGTGATCTCACAACTGAATACTACCCATTATATATAGAACCATAGCCCTCACTCAATTTCAAGAAATCATAACTGCAACTCCGCGAATTTCGAATTTTGTTCTCAGCTGCTGCGCCCGAGCCCTAAAATTGAATGGCAGTTATAACTGCCCTGGACCGGATCTACTGCGACTTGACATCTACCGGTTCGAGCGGTTTTTATCCGGTTCTTGAGAAAGCGAATCCGATTCCGAGCAATGCAGGTGATTTCAAGATTGTTGATTGGTCACTTTTAACTAATTTTGAAAAACACTAGCTTATTAAACTAACTATCCAGTCTGGAAAAAAAAAAATTCAACGAAAAACGAAAACAAATAGAATGCAAACTTTCAAGTTGTTAAATGTTTTTTTCTTTTTTGTTAACTAAAATTACTTAATGTTTATAATTATTTATACAATCAATTTTAAAGTTATAAGAAATCTTAATTTATCTTTTTAACTATGAGAAATTTTGTACATAAATAAACATTTTAAAATTTATACCGTTAAATGATCACTTTTAACTAACTCCACATTAAGTTATCAAATTATCACTCAATTTCGTAGTTTAGATTATTTATAAATTTTGTATTCCAACCTTTTAATATTGTCAAATATAATGTAAAATGGCATATACAATTTGTGTTATTTGAATTCAAAATAACACGTCACAAAAAAAAAAAAAAACGAATGCACAAGGAAGTCCGAAAAACACACGAGAGATAGAACCAATCAAATTCTACTTTCTTCAGTTAAAACTCTATTTACCCAATAACTTTTTAAAATAATAAATATAAGTTTAAAAATCAATAAAAATATGAAAAATATATTTTTATATTATAAATTTTTTTGGAATAATAAAAATATATAAAATAAATTTTAGTATAACAATTAGAATAAATAATAAACCGCCCTATCACGTGAGTGAAATACTAGTGTGGACTAAAATATAAAACTCAAAGAAAATGGGTTGTTTTTTCAATTATGTAAACCATCGTGGTCAAAATGATATTAATTGAAAATGAAGGGAGCCCAATGGAAATCACGCCCCACCACTTTCCGATATTTTATAACTAGTCCCTGATAGGGTTTTTAGGGTTTAGGAAACCCGACTTGTTCTGTTGTTCATACACTTAACTTACTGCCACAACAAATTCCTTCAAATTTGTACCAAAAATCTTAGCTTTTGGAAAATCAAAATGTGGGCACTTCGTAGAGCATCTGTACAGCTAAGGTAATTCATTTTTCTTGCTTTATTCGATCTCTGCTCACTCATGCGTTGAAATCCGTAGTATCGTGTCGGAAATGCAGGTTCTTTTATACATCGATTTAGAATGGTTCTTCCTTTTGTTCCTCTCATCACCATGGCTGTTAAGTGTGCATTCCTCCTGAATTTCAGGAAATTATATTTAATTGCTGAGTTTTTCTAGTTATGGAAACTTTGCTGTCTATTTTCACCCCGTTAAAGCTAGTGGATTAGAGCTGTATGCATCTCTCAAATGATATTGATTTTGACGGGATTTGTGGAGCATGTTTTTTAGGGCTTAATTTTGTTCTGACTGTTAAATTTGGCATTTTTGACCTTTATGATATTCATGTTGATTTATGGGTTCTTTTGTTGTTAGTAGTGTTGTTTTCTCGTCGATGTCGTTGTTGGAAATTCAGCATGTTATATCTTAATATCCTTGTCATGTAAGTAGTTATGAGATATGTCTATTCGGGTTCCAGGAATCAAGGATTAACCTCAAGGCTAGGTCGAATTTGCTGTGGGAAAACGGAAATAGCAAGATGTTGTTCGGAGACTTACAATGCTGGAATGATTGAACAACAAGAAATTTCTTTTGATGGGTTGCTATCTTCTACAAGATTTTATAGCAAATCATATAGTTTTGGGAGGTCAGAAATGAAAGCTGAGGCTTTTTCGACACAGGCTGGTGCTAAGAGTAACGGAGAGGATGATGACTTGGAGGATGGTTTTTCTGAGCTTGAAACTCCACAAGATACTGCTCGAGGAGCTGTTGCTAGAGATGAGAATGATGATGATCTGAGCTCTGGATCTGAGCTCTCTGACGAGGAAGACATTGCTGATGATGTACTTAATCATTTGGAAGCATTTAGTAGTGAAGAATGCTGGAGGAGGAAAAAAATTACCCAGAACTAAAGCTTCTTCTGCAATGACGAAGGCTATTCTAGACACTCCGGCCTTACCGGTGAGCAAGGTTTTGGACAAATGGGTTGAGGAAGGTAATGAAGTAACCAAGACAGAAGTATCATTAACCATGCTTAATCTGAGGAAACGTCGACTGTTTGTCAAGGCCTTGCAGGTGATTTTTCTCATCCCTTTTCTCATATGTAATAGGCTGTCTTTGTATGTCATATGTGTTAAAAAACACTCACGTTTTTGTTTCCATGTTTTGCAGTTTTCAGAATGGTTGGAATCAACAAAGCATGTCAAATTAACTGATAGTAACTACGCTTCTCGTGTGGATTTAATTGCTAAAGTACAGGGTCTCCACAAGGCAGAAAGCTATCTTAAGCAGATTCCTGAATCATTTAGAACTGAAATAGTTTACCGTACTTTGTTGGCCAACTGTGTTTCAGCAACCAATGCAAGAAAAGCTGAGGAAATTTTCAACAAAATGAAGGATTTAGGATTCCCTACTTCATGCTTTTCTTGCAACCAGCTGCTACTTCTGTACAAGAGGACTGATAAGAAAAAAATCGCTGATGTCCTACTCTTGATGGAGAAGGAAAACATCAAACCATCCATTTTCACTTACCAGATCTTGATTGATGTTAAGGGGCAGGCTAACGATATAGCTGGGATGGAAAAAATTGTTGAGACGATGAAGGAGGAAGGATTGGAGCCTAATAGTCAAATCCAGACAATCTTGGCTCGATACTACGCTGCGAGTGGAGAAAAAGACAAAGCTGTGGCTGTGTTGAAAGAGATGGAAGGGGATGATATAAAAAAGAATCGTTGGGTTTGTCAATCGTTGATTCCTATCTATGCTGCCCTTGGAAGGGCTGATGAGGTTGAAAGGATCTGGGAAATTTGTGAATCCGATGCAAGGATGGAAGAATGCTTGGCTGCAATCGAGGCTTGGGGACAGCTCAAGAAGATTGAGAAAGCAGAGGCAGCTTTCAATAAAATGCTGAACAAAATAAAGAGGCCATCTTCGAAGCACTACACTGCTCTACTAAAGGTCTATGCAAACCATAAGATGCTGGCAAAGGGGAAAGAACTTGTTAAGCGAATGGGGGAGAGTGGATGCACTTTAGGACCATTGACATGGGATGCACTTGTGAAGCTATATGTGGCAGCTGGAGAAGTGGAGAAAGCGGATTCTATACTTGGGAAGGCCATTAAACAGAGACGAGGAAAGCCACTGTTTTCTTCTTACATTGTTATCATGGATAAGTATGCGGATAGAGGGGACGTACACAATTCTGAGAAGATGTTCCAAATGATGAGACAAGCTGGGTACACGTCTCGGGTGAGGCAGTACCAGGCGCTACTTCAGGCGTACATAAACTCCAAGACGCCAGCATATGGGTTTAGTGATAGGATGAAGGCGGACAATGTGTTCCCGAATAAAGCAATGGCCGGTCTGTTGGCGAAAGCAGACACATTTAAGAAGTCGGCGGTGGCTGAGTTGCTTGAGTAGGGTTCGGTGTTGCTTAAATCATCAGTATGATGCAAAAGTAGCTCATTAATTAGCTGAAATTTGAAGTTCTTTGTTATGCTGATTTCTTTATTAATCACTTGGCTACAATTTATGTATTGAATGTTAGAACTGTTCACTCTCTCTCCATATATATATATCTATTACCTATATAAAAGTATGAATATTTCTTACAAAATATGGATTGTCTAATATTATCCTTATTAAAGATTTTATTTAAAGTTATAATAGTAATTTATGATTTTCATATTTTAATAATTTTACAAAAGAATTCTAAACTAAAATCATATAGAGTTCTACCATGAGTAGGACTCTAATATACTATATATATTTTTAATTTAATTTAATTTAATATAGATTGTATAACCTTATAAAAAATTATTATTTAAGGTTAATAGTATTATAATATTTTTTATTTAAATAATTCATCCTCCACATACCGCATGTGCTACTACTCGTATCTTCTTATATCTCTATTTCTATCTCAACTCTAATATTGTCTTTGCCCTCATTATTGCTCTGGAAGCCGAGGAACTGAACTTATATATTCAAGTTGTCGTGAATATTATTACTACCTAGCTACGAAATATTTTTCTTTGAAGTTATTGTAGAATTTTTCCTTTTTAACATTGATTTTGAAAGATGGAGATAGAGAAAAAAAAAAAAAAAAAAGAAGAAGAATAAAATAGACAATTTACTACCATGAATTTTAAATTCATTTTAAAATCCACCTGTCTAAATGGACCTTTAAGAGTTTTACGGATAGTTTTCGTGAGACAGTTCTTTGTATTCACTAATCAAATAATTTTCACGGATTTATATCTGGATCGTACGATATGGGTTATGGGTTGATTTATCACACGTAAGATAAATTGAGAATTTAGACATGTTTAAACGGTTTGCCGGTTCCGGAATAGCCAAACCGGGGGAGGGGATATGGCGGTTCCGGAACTGGCGGTTTAACAGAAACCGCCGGTTCGGCCGGTTTTTTTTTCTTTTTTTTTTTCCAATCACCAATAATGATTTTTAATACTTGTTTTCGACTAAATTGATATTTTAGAATACAAATTATTAAATGAGACTAACAAATAATAATTAAGTGAACAAACTTTTGATAAAAAAATTGGAAAATTATTACAACTTGAGTTTACATAAAAAAGTTTGAGTAGGTCTTATGTGAGACCGTTTTACGGATCTTCTTGTATGAGACGGGTCAACCCATAACCCACCCTTAACAATTCATATTGAAATTTGAAAAAATGGATTCAACACATAGGTAATAAGGATCCGTCTCACGGAAACTATCCGTGAGACCGTCTCACATGAGTTTTTGTGAAAAAGTTAACAATTTATAAGATTCTATCTATTATAAATTTACATAAAAAATTCTATCTATTACAACTTTTCAATTCTATCTACAAATTTGTAAATAAAAGATTGGGAAGGGGAAAAAAATTGAAAGAGCTTGAGTTTCATTATAATTTTGGAATTGAAATTCATTTCCAAATTTATAATGAAATTGCCTATGTATCCTTATTTATAAAATTAAGAAATCAAAGCTCATATAGTTCTCTTACCTCAACTTACTTTCTTCAATAATTATAATCTTCGAAGTTGGTTGGTGTGCCGCCGCCGGAGGATGATGTGTTCGATTCGTAGCCAAACAAATCGGGACCACCATCGTCCAATGCTTTGGTATCTAGATGTTGTTTACGTTTGGCGGCCTTGCACCAATCTTCAAGGAGCATAATGTTTTGCACATTCTCAATGGCCAAGTTTGCTCGTCTCGGAGTCAATGCGTGGCCCGCAATACCAAATGCATGTTCAACAGAGACCGTCGAGACGAGACTTACAAAAAGTTCCTTAGCAATGATGATTAAAATAGGATACATGGTGGTCCTTCGTGACCACCACTTCAATAAATCTAATGGGTCGTAAAAAACAATTGATTCAAAAGTGGCACTTAAATAATTATCTAATTCTTGTGAAGGGTTACTTCTAACTCGTTTTTGTGTTCTAATGTCATAAAAGTTATAAAATTGACTAAGGGTCGATCCAAAGTGAGATGAAGAAGAGGAAGAACTACTAGATCCTACATTTTCACTAGCACTTACATTTTCACTAGTACTAGATTCACTACTATGTATTGTTTTGTATTCTTTAAATAAATCAAACAAATATCATTTAGCTCTAGCAACTACTTCTTTAGAATTAGACACATAATCTACTTCATCATAGTCATTTAGAAGTCCATTTGGAAACAATGCATTATAATACATAGTTAATAATTCTTCTAGGCCATCTTCTCTAATCCTAGGATCTAATAATTTAGTACACAAAAATAGAAGGGGTATTTCATGAAAATATTTTAACCATTTTGATCTCATCGAAATAAGTATATGACTCAAAGAATCATAATCAGAAAAAGCATTAAAAATTAAAGCAATTTTCACACATTGATCTAATGCTATAGGAGAAGTAGGATAATAACATCCACTAATGTCCTTAGTTGCTTGTTCAAAAACCTTTAACATTTCTATCAAGTTTGTGCAAGAATCCCAAATCTCACTATGTAACATATATTCATGAGCATTCACTTCCAACAAAAAAACACATAAAAGTTCTCTATAATCATAAGTATCTTTAAGCATATAATATGTAGAGTTCCACATTGTCTAAACATCTCTAACAAAATTTCTAACTTCCATACCATTATCCTTACAAAACCTAGCCCATTGTTTACGTCTAGCAACGAAAGAAGTTAAAAAATTAATTGCTTTTCTAATTTTTACTAAATCTTTCTCTATAATTTTTAAACTATCTTGAACACATAAATTAAAAACGTGAGTCATGCAACGGGTATGGAAAAATACACCATGTATTGGAGGTTTACAAAATTCAATAAGGGTAGGTATGCAAGCGGTATTACTTGACGCATTATCAAAGGCTACGACAAATTTTTTAGTTAAAATTCCATAATCATTTAAAACTTTAATAATTATTTGAGCAATATGAAATCAGGTTGCCTTTTCTTCAAATGATACAAAAACAATTAAACGTTTTTGATGATTCCATGCAACATCAATCCAATGACAAGTAATACCCATATAATTATTAAATTTGAAAGGATCCTTCCAACAATCACAACAAATAGTAAATTTTGTTTTAAGTTGAGCTAACTCTTGTATTAATTGATATTTAAATTCCATAACTCTTTTAGCCATATCACGTGTTTGAGTGTTTCTAAATATAACTCTAGCAGGTGGTTGCAAATACATATTAATATGATCTTCATATATGTCATCGCATGGATATCATAGTGGAAGATGTTTCATGGCAATCAAATCACAATTTCCTTTCCTCCATTCTAATTGACTAAATTTAAAAGTTAAAGAATTCATACCTAGTGACGAGCCGGTAGATCCTCGTAGTTGCGTTTGAGACCGATCCAATCACATCTTGTCCGGATGCTTCTTCAAGATATGGTTGGTGAAAGTTCCATATCCCCTTCCATGCTTGAACTTATATTTGTTCAAACAATGGTTGCAAAACACAATGTAGTCGATATTTGAATTAGGACATTGCTCCTTCTTGAAGTGGACGGAGAAAATATCACTTCGAAGTGATGATGCAACTCTTTGTGTTGAAGTGGTTTGAGTAGGGCCACCACCTCCTTCTTGTACACTTTCTTGTGTTGTAGGAGGCAACGGCATCTCATCTTCACTTTCCGCCAAGGCGGCTTGGATTTCAAGGCCCAAATCAAGATCATCACCCAATAGCTCGTCGATGTAATGATCGTCATCTCGTGGAGGGGGCATGATATTTTTACCCTTCCCACGAGATGTAAACGATGATCCTCTTCGAGGCATGATGTAGAAATGTAGAAGCACAAAGTAAAACTAAATTTGATCTATAAGCTTTGAATTAGAACAAAAAAAACTTCACTAACAACTTTAATTTTGGTAGAATTGCAAGAATTGAGAGAAAGAGAGAGAGAGAGAGAGAGAGAGAGAGTAAGAATTTAGAGAGATAGGGCAAGAGAGAGGTGTGAAAAATACAACATTTCAACCCCCTATTTATAGATTTAAAAAAATACAAAAAAAAAAAAAAACCAAAGGGGACACTCCGGTTCGAACCGTCGGTTTCGGTTCGGTTGAACCGGCGGTTCGATCTAGTTAATCAATCTGGACCGTTGATCTCCAACGGCCCGTAGATCCAAGCCGCATAATTCAAATTCTACAAAAATCGACGGTTCGAATCACCAGTTTCAAACCGGTCTCGGCTTGGACCGGTTTCAAACGGCTAGTTGGCCCTTGTCGTCGATCTCCAACGGCTAGTTGGGATTCAACGGCAGCCGTCCACCTCACATGATGCAAATTAAAAAAAAAAGGAAAAAACCAGCGGTTTAACCGGTTCGAACCGCCGGTTTAACTATTCGAAATATCCGGAACCGTAACCTAACCGGATATATCCAATTTTCGGTTACGATTCGGAACTGGAACCGGGTCAATGGTTCCCGAAATCATTGACCGTCGGTTCAAACTAGCCCGGTTCCAATTTTTCGAACCGTTTGCCCATGTCTATGGTGAGACTATCTCATGTAATACTAATTCATATATAATAGGAAATATATTTGACAGGAATAAGAAACAAAAATGAGATAGTTTTTTTTTTTTTTTTTTAAGGAATACAGAATAAGAAAGATAACAAAGAAATTTATATTAATAAGAAAAGGTATTTTTTTGACAATTTAAAAAAAAAAAAAATGAGATGAGAAAAGAATTATTTAAAAATGAAATAAAATAAGAAAAAAGAAAAGAAATTATGCCGCTACATATATTGCAGTGGGCCTTGAGCCCACAAATGTCACTCAAGTATTTAGCCCATAAGTTTAATAAACGGGCCTTGAGCTTCATATATTAAATAGGCTCCATTTCTCAGATGCCATTGCAGGTGTTAGGTAATGGTGCCCCAAGCTACGCTCATCACTCATACGCCATTGCAGGTACACCTCTCTTTTTAATGCACATTTCAAGTTTCAACAGGAGAAGGGTTTTCTTTTACTCACTTATTTTTTTCCCGCAATTTTGTTGGCAATTGATGTGTTGCATTTGGAAATCTTCGCACCAGATTTGATTCGAATAAACAGAATTAATCATTTGGTGTTACTAGTATACAATTGAATTGACGATCAGATAGGTGAAGCGAGCATATGGCTTTTTGGGAGATTTATGGTGTATGATTTGTATATTCTGGGTTTAGATGGGCTAATTTGATCCAATTGTTGATTTGTTAGCTGAAATGGTGCCCTAATGTGTTATAAAATGTAATTTAGTCTCTCAGAAAACTGAATTCTTAATATGATTTTTACGTATTTTCAGAATTAATCATAATATGATTTTTACGTATTTTCATCTGAATTCTTGGTTAAGTTTCAGATCGTGATCAACACAGGTTGGTAGAAAACTGAACAAATTTGTGCCTTAAGGCAAAATTCAATTGTAGGTGAGAATTTCATAGTTTTCTCACAGTTTTCAACAGACTATCTGAGTTGCTTGCAGAAGAATGCTGTGCTTTGTTCTTGCTTTCTTTTGTTTATGTCAAAGTGTTGATATAGCTGATTTTGTACTGCATAATGACATTATAATCCATATGTTTTAGCTGACACTTCATTTCTTGGATATGATTCCCCTTTTGGATAGATCATCTTGAATGTTTTTCGCATTTCCTGGTCATGTCATTTTTCATTTCGCTCTTGCCTGCCCAGTATTTATCAAAGATTACTAACGAGCTGGCTGAATGGCAGGCCCAATAATGTCTGATTGGTCCAACCTTCCCTATGACATCATTCACAAGGTTTCCAAGTGTTTAATAGCCATTGAGGACTTCCTTGCATTTTCTGCTGTTTGTAGATCCTGGAGATCAGTTTATTTGGCAAAAGAATGGCATCCAGGTCCTCAAATTCCATTGTTAATGTGCTCTGACTATGATAACAGTAGCATTAAAAATTTCATGAGTTTTATTAGAAATAAGGGTTATAACTCAGAGCTACCTGAGGCTCATGGTAGGCGGTGTTGGGGAACTTCTTCGGGGTGGATTCTCATGATAGGCGAGGATTTAAAAATCAGTCTTCTGAATCCCTTCACTCACGTTTCCATTGGTCTTCCACCTAGGTCTTCCCTTCAAATCTACTTTGTTGAAATTCTGGATTGGCATGATATCATAAAGAAAGCTTTTGTCTTTAGGAAGCCATGTACTTCAGAACCAAATGAAGAGGATATGGTGGTCATGATAATTTACGGGCTTATGAAGCAATTGGCATTTTGCAGACCTGGCTATAGCTCTTGGAGAGGTATTAAACATATGCCTGATGGTGGGTTTGTGGATGTTGCTTGTGTGAAAGATGTTATATATGCTATCAGTGATTTGGGATCACTCTTTGTTATTGATGTTGATAGCCAAGCTGCTATTGATATCAGTGGCCGACACCAATATGTACCCCCACCATTTAGTGCATTTCCCCAGTGGGATTGGGAGCTACTATTCTTGATAGAATCATCTGGAAATCTATGTATAGTTTTCCAGAACTTTGTTGGCAAGCGAAGGAGGCATTCGATTGAGTCCACAAAATTTCGGATCTACTCTTATGATTTTAACAAGAGGCAGTGGATTAAGTTGAGCCATTTGGGAAACCATGCGGTTTTTGTTGCTGATAATTGCTCCTTTTCTATCTGTGCACCCGATTGTTTGAACTTCAAAAGCAATAGCATTTATTTTGTAGGGATAAGAAATGAAGAACGGTGGCCATCTAGGGAGGTTCATGTCGAACTTGGTGTGTATAGCATGACTAATCGGATTTCTGAACCTTTTCGCTTTGGCCCTGATATCCCAAACTACCTTTCTTATCCACATTGGGTAATGCCTACTTTGTCGTTGTATTAGAGTGTTTCTTTTGAAGATCAAGCTTCTTTCTGCTCATCATGTTCAAAGTATCAAAGAAAACGAACAAAATATTGATGATCTATGGGAACTACAGGTTCGGAGAATTCAGTATATACCAACGTTTGAATCTCTGTTTCTGCAGAAGTTCTCCGGAACAACTTTTTGTCGTAATTAGGATGCAAGGATTAAGTGTTCTTGTTTCTATTGTATTTTGCAAATTTAGATGAGTGTTTTTGATTTGTGAAATGATGAAGTTAAGTACCATTACTAAATGTTGTGGTGATGTAAAACTTCATGTTGTGATAGATGCGAAAATTAACTAAGAAATCTGTTGCTCTGTTTCCTTATCCAAAAACAGTCTGCTATTATTTCGCTACCCCAATCAACCAACAAAAAAAGAAAGAAATTCTTATGATGAAAACATCGATAAAAATGAATACTATTTAGAATGTTTGTCCAAATTGTTTTCCTTTTTCGATAACAATTTGAACTTTATGATTGACGAAAAAAAAAGTGATTTGGAAGATAAAGTCTAGTTTAGGACAAATTCTTGTATGAGACCGTCTTACGGATGTCAATCCGATCCCATCAAAAGTCAAAGTCAAAAGTCAACGATCAACATTCAAAAGTCAATGTCGGTCAAAGATTGGTCAACCGTCGGTCAATGTTGTTGACCAAAAGTCTTACATATTATATGTAAAAGTAGTACACGACATACGTAAAAGTATTACATTATGAATGTATTACTTTTACTTTTATAAGGTAATACTTTTATGTGTATCATGTGTGAAATTTTTTTGAGAAATTATATATTACTTTTGTGTGTTTTAGGTATTATTTTTCAATATATTATGTAATACTTTTGTAAAATAGTATGATTTTGGATTTGGTTAGAGTATACGGAAATGTAATGGTTAATTACTGTTATAAATATATTATGATAGATGGATATTATTTGGCTAAACCTTTCATTTTCTCATGCTCTTTTGTATTCACATCTCATGTATATAATGTTGTATTCAATGATAGAAGGGGGTGGAATGAAAGGTTGTTTTTCATATTAACTTGTCTAATTTTTCTCTATTGTTTCTTTTCTAATTCATATGATATTTGAGCAATCGAAGCAACACAATTTACAAGACGTTATCATACGATCATCTACCGAATCTGAGTTGTGCCTTAGGAAAGAATCGTGTCTTTCCTGCAAGAAGTAAAAAGACCTTACATCGTTGGATTTCTTTGGATATGGAGAATGAGAATACTATGTGCTTGGTAGATAGTGTTACAACTCACACTATACTTAAGGATATAAAATTCTTTCAAACTTTAACTGAGAAGAAAGAGAGTGTTACCACAATTTCAAATGACAATGTCTTGATAGTGGGCTCCGGTAGAGCTTCACTAGTTCTCCTTATGGGTACTGAAATAATTATTGATGATGCGTTTCTATATCCACAGTCTAAACGTACCCTTCTTAGTTTTAAAGACATCCGGTCAAATGGTTTTCACATTGAAACAGACACCGAGAATAATGTAGAGTATCTCTTAATGACTCATTCTATAGGGTGTCGGAAACAAGTTGTCGAAAAGCTCCATTCTCTCTCCTCGGGGTTGTATTATACATACATTCACCCTTCTAATCTCCATATCTCGATGAGTATGAAATTTCATGATCCAAAATCATTCAAATTATGGCATGAACGGTTGGGTCATCCAAGACAAAATATGATCCGTCAAATTTTGTCTAACTTTACTGGACATAGTATGTCAGACAGTAAAATTCCTTCCGCGAATGAATTTATTTGTGAATCTTGTGCAAAAGGAAAACTTATAGTACGACCTTCTCGTACTAAAGTTGGATTAGAATCTCCTATTTTCCTTAAACGGATTCATTGAGATATTTGTGGACCAATTCATCCGGCATCGGGACCATTTCGATATTTTATGGTCTTAATTGATGCTTCCACTAGGTGGACTCATGTGTGTCTATTATCCACCAGAAATAATGCTTTTGTAAAATTCATTGCAAAAATTATTGAACTTCGAGCCCAATTCCCTGATTATCCAATTAAATCCATTAGAATTGATAATGCTGGTGAGTTCACTTCGAAAACATTTGATGACTTTTGTATGTCATTAGGAATTAAATTGGAGCATTCAGTTCCAGATGTCCACACACAAAATGGTCTAGCTGAATCTCTGATCAAACGTATCAAATTAATCGCTAGACCTTTAATACAAAATTCCAACTTACCCATTTCATGTTGGGGCCATGCAATTTTGCATGCTGCTTCTCTAATTCAAATACGTCCAACTGCATATCATGATTATTCCCCTTTACAATTAGTGCGTGGGAAAGAACCAAACATTTCCCATCTGCGAGTTTTTGGATGTGCAGTATACGTTCCAATATCACCACCTAAACGTTCCTCTATGGGACCTCAAAGAAAACTAGGTATTTATATTGGATTTGAATCTCCATCCATTTTGAAATACCTAGAGCCCATGACTGGGGACCAATTTACAACTCGATTCGCTGACTGCACATTTGATGAAGATCATTTCCCGGCATTAGGGGGAGATAAAACTCAAAAAATTAAAAGAATGTCGTGAAATCTTATGGAATGTTGAAAATCTTCAATATTTATATCCACGTACTAGTCAAACTGAACAGGAAGTTCAGAAAATAATTAACTTGCAGTATTTAGCAAATAATCTGCTAGGTCCATTTACTGATTATAAAGGAGTGACAAAATCTTATATACCTGTTGTGAATGCACCACAAAGAGTGGAAATTCCTAAAGTACAAATATATCTGATGCAACTCTGCGCCTGAAGCGTAAAGAGCCTATGAGTAAAAAAGATAAAAATCCACGGAAAACAAAACTTAATAAAAATAATCAGTCACTTCAAATATCTTCCAAAGAGATTCGTCCTGAAGACGAAAATCCTAGTAATAATGCACGTGCACGAAATAATCAAAATACTAGGATTGCGGAATGACCAGATCATAATATTTTAGGAAATGAAGAAGATCTGGTCGATGTGAATATCGAAGTTGCTATGAATTTTATAAATATAGGAGAAACTTACAATAGCAATATAATAGTCGTCGACGACATATTTGCCTCTATAATTGCTCTTACTATCTTAAATAATAATCTGGATCCAGAACCCAAGTCTATAGCCGAGTGCCGGAAGCGCTCAGATTGGGTAAGATGGAAAGATGCAATTGAGGCTGAGCTAGACACGCTTAACAAAAGAAAAGTTTTTGGATCTATCGTACGTACCCCTGAGAACGTTATCCCTGTAGGATATAAATGAGTATTTGTGCGAAAAGAAATGAGAAAAAGGAAGTGGTGAGATACAATGCGAGATTAGTAGCTCAAGGGTTCTCGCAGAGACCCGGTATAAATTTCGATCAAACATATTCTCCTGTAATGGATGGTATAACGTTCCGCTACTTAATATCTCTGGCAGCAAATATGAATTTAGAAATGCAGCTAATGGACGTGGTTACCGCATATTTATATGGATCATTAGATGCAAATATTTATATGAAAATCCCTGATGGACTTCACATTCCCCAAATCAGGAAAGATGAAAACCGTAATATGTATAGCATTAAATTGCAAAGATCATTGTATGGTCTAAAACAATCGGGAAGGATGTGGTATAATCGATTGAGTGAATTCTTCCTGAAGGGATATATAAACAATAATGCATTTCCTTGTGTGTTTATAAAAAGGTCGTTAAATGAATTTTGTATCATTTCTGTATATGTTGATGATATAAATATTATTGGAACATATAAGGCAATAGAAGAAGCTAGTTCGAACTTAAAATCTGAGTTTGAAATGAAAGCTTTAGGCAAGACGAAATATTGTCTTGGCCTGCAGATCGAGCATCTCCCTGAAGGAATTTTCATACACCAGTCAACCTACTTTAAGAAAGTTTTGGAGAGATTTTACATGGATAAGTCGCATCCACTTAGTACATCAATGGTTGTCCGATCCCTTGAAGTGGATAAAGATCCATTCAGACCTAAAGAAGATACTGAAGACGATGTATTAGGACCTGAAGTTCCTTACTTAAGTGCAATTGGTGCATTACTTTATCTTGCAAATTGCACTAGACCTGATATTGCCTTTGCGGTTAACTTACTAGCCAGATTTAGTGTTTCTCCTACAAGGAGACATTGGAATGGTATTAAGCATATTCTTCGGTATCTTCAAGGTTCACAGGATCTTGGTTTATATTGTAACGCCCCGTTTTTTAAAGAATAAAATCTTACATGGGCGTTAGTTCACATTAGAAATTGCCCCTTTCAAAAATAATAAAGATAAATAAAATCCGGAATAACAGGGAGATATTATCCCATAAAACATTGTTATGAAATACGAATTTTTGGAAAGTGCAGAGGAAACGTTTTTCTTGAAATTTCTTTCTTTACAAACACTTTTTTAATACATTGAAAAGAGCGATAGAATAAATATTTATACAATTAAACATATTTGGAATTTGTAAAATAAAACTCTTTATTAAAATCTTCTATGACCTTAATAATATCCGCTACCGGCATACACTGCTCGCACGCCACGTCCTAAGTACTTTAAGTTGAAAACATTTTTACACATAGGGGTGAGTGCCAGAAAACATTCAGTGGGCCGACCTGTACTGTGATAGGGGCATATATTATTATAATCATATCATATACATATACATATTACATATTGCACACTCCCGAGTAGTCCCATGAAAACCGTCTTGGATATATATCTGAAGAAAATCTATCCGAGCCCCAAGCCGACCCTTGGTTTTTACACCCCTGTTGTTGGGTTTCTGAAGAATACCCTTGTTGCTGGGTTTCTGAAGAATACCCTAATTGGCGTAGAAAGCGCATGCACAATTATGTTTCACATAATTGTTCTCACATAACACATAGTACACATTAATCACGTTCACGTATGTTCATATAATTCATGACAAATTCAAATAGATAGAACAAATCTTTTGCCATGTAACTGTTTCTAAAGAATCCTCTCTTGTACGGGTATTATCCCAACCTTTCTTCATTTAAAACCAGTCGCATTTGTATCCCTTGAAATCATTAACCTTTGATAATATATAATTTACTCGAAAAACAATCATATAATAATGACATTCAACTTGAAATCGACTTCACTTGATTACTGAATTTAAAGCCACATAATACAATAAGTTTCACTTAGCAAATTGTACAATTTGAAACACATTTATTTGATAGGATTTTACCCCTACCTTGGATAATAGCATTCGTCGGTGCTCTATTTCTTATATCATCTTCAATCCTGGTCCTCGTTCGTACTCCCTATAAAGTATAAAAGTTCGGGTTAATGATTGTCTATTTTAGGATTAAGGTTTATTTGAAAACTAGGGTTTTCCTTGCTTAACGGTAGTTCGTCACACTTTTCGTATCATTTTGGAAGTCATTCTAGCATTTACTAGCGTTGTAGGATATAATACATATAAAATATAAATGTTTGGGGTCATAATATAATATTCAACAAGTATAAGGTTCGGTTTATAATTAGTGGAAATGTCCCAATTTAACATATTTTGTTAAATATTTGTCCAAAATAGCACAAAAGTATAAGAGTTGACCAATCTACCACATTCCTTATAATTTGTGACCAAAATACCATAAATTGACTTTTAGTCTCAAGACAACACTGACATGATAGTGACTGAAGACTGTACTTTCAAAGTACTGTTTGTACCCTAAAGTGGAAATAAATTTTATTTGTCATGTGTAATAACTCTCTTGTGAGTTACTATTTACCTTTTATTTTTTGTCGTGTGTAATAAAGTGGATTTTGTTTTCCTTCGTGAGTTACTATTTACCTTTAATTCAAATACACTTTCCATTTTTGTGGAAACACATTTCACAAGTCGGTAATTTCTCCCTCACTCCAAAATTCTCCCTTCTACTAAAAATTTTGCTGGAAAGTTTTATCACCCTCAGTAACATATTAAGAAGATTTACGTAAAAAAACCGACAGGTAAGTCCATTTTCTGAAACTCGAATTCTTTTTTACACCCAAAAAACATGAATTTTTCATCGTAAAGTAAAGAAAAAGTGTGTGTCATATTTTTCCATGCAAAAGTCATGAAATATCATTATCCACAAAAATTTTACTGATGTTACGAAAATTCTCACGAAAATTACTGGCCACTACACGAAAATTATGATCTTTCTCAGAATTCTGGATGTTCTTTCTTCCACGAAAATGTCACGAAAATTGTAAGGTACTACACGAAAATTATTGCTCATCCACGAAAATTTGGCAGATTCTTAGTTGCATGAAGTAATTCCTGTTTCATTGTTTTGACAGTTCAAAGATGAGTTTGTTCTCTGTTGTGGTTTGGTTTGGTGGATATTGGGAAGGGTTATAGTACAAAAGTGGTTCGAGACAGGTGATTCAACTTCGAAGAGTATGTTATCAAGATTTATCTGAATCAATTGAGGAAGTTGTGTGTGCTGATGAGTGGTGGGGATATGTCATCCATTCCGTTGTGGAGGATGAGGGTAGGGTGAAAAGAATCAAAATCAGGAACGATTCAGATCTTACTAGCGTATTGTCTGTGATCGATGATGTTCTTGTTGTTTATGTTACATTGAAAAGTAGAAATGTAGGAGGCTTTGGTCAGAGGAGCGAGGCAGGTGGTCCTTCATTTAATGTTGGATCATCGTACGAAGAACAAGTATGTAGAGATTATTCAAATATTCTAAGTGGGCTGCAAAACGATCAAGCATTTGAAGCTAAATGGAGTATACCGAACCAAAATGATCCGTGAGACAATTTATGAGACAATCTAATGAGAATCTGCGATCTTGGGCATCATCTAATGGTAGGGTTGATTATACAATACATTATTGGGGAATGGATGACCTTGACTTAAATACGTCTCCTATAGATTGTGTTCAAGAGGAAGTGCCACAGAAACAAGATTTTCATGAACATGCATATTGTCATAGTGGATTTCATGATGGTACGCATAAAAGTGTTATATTTATGAATGCAATGCATCTATTGAATATTTCTGAATAATATTAAACATTTTAATTGATGTCGAATTGCTTGTGTAGATGTGAACAACGACCAAGTTGGTGTAGGGGATGCCGATCAAGGTGCGAATAATGATTTTGAGCTAGATAATGAGGATGCATCGTTGTTGGACCAGGAGCAACTCCAGGAGCATGAGTCATTTATGACATACATTGGGATGCGGACCCACGATAATGTTGACGATACCTTTGAGGCACACTTTTAAGCAGGAGGCAGTGACGGGGATCCGCATACTGTTCCTGGTTCGGCCTCTGCGTCGAGTTATGCTCCGGATTGGTTTATCTCTGAGATTCCCTCTGTGGATCCATCTGTTTATTCAGATTCTGGTGCTCGCGAGGTTACGACAGAAACACTTCACAAAGGATCTACTTTCGCTTCCAAACTGGAGTTGAAGAAAGCAGTTGGTATGTACCATATTGAAAATCAGGTTGCATACCGTGTGGACCATTCTGATAAACATCGTTGGTTTTTAAAATGCGTCCAGAAAAATTGTCCCTTCGTGATGAATGCTTCTGAAAAATATGGGATTTGGTGCATATCCAAAATTGTTATCCCACATCTTTGTTCATCGGAGTTGAACAGTGGTGACCCACGTCGCCCTACTTCTATTTTGATCGGTGAGTGCTTTGTCGATGCACTACGGAAAGAGAATTCCAAACTCACTCCTCGCGACATCATTCAGGAAATGAATGTTCGTCATGGTTTACATGTTTCGTACAAATTGGCTTTGAAGGCAAGACGACATGCCATGATTAGGGCTTATGGGGATCCAACATATTCGTTTTCTATGCTTCCATCTTACTTGGAGGTTTTGAAGGCTGCTAATCCGGGGACATACACAACGTTGGAGACACACGGTGATGAGAAATTCAAATATGTTTTCTATGCATTAGGTGCCTCTATACAGGGATTTCAGGGTTATTCAAGACCTGTCATAGTTGTCGATGGTTGTCATCTGAAGGGGCAGTATAAAGGTATTGGGTTTGTGGCTGTGACAAAAGATGAGAATGATCAGATTTTTCCTTTGGCAATTGGTATAGGTAATATTGAGAATGATGCATCCTGGAGCTGGTTCTTGATGAATGTGAGAGAAGCATTTGGAGCCCCTGCCCAACTTCTTATCGTCTCAGATCTACATATGAGCATCACGAATGCCGTTGCACAAGTGTTCCCTGAGACATCGCACGGTTTATATGTTGTTACCATTTGCAGAAAAATTTGGCCAAGTATGGGAAGCATTTGGTTGGCTTCTTCAATAGGACCGCATATTGTTATCATCCTAGTGAGTTCGATAAGTACGTCACTTATTAATTCTTACATCCTCAAATGTCTTTATAATGGTCTGATTTTTTATATTCTCATGATGTACTTGTATAATGAATAGGTATATGAGCACATTGGTGAACTCCAAAATTACTGGTGCTCTTGACGCCTTAAAAAGTGCTGGTGAATACAGATGGTCTCGTGTCAAGTGCCCTGTTCGTAGGTTTAACTTCATGACGTCTAATGCAGCTGAGTCATGGAATGGGAGGTTAGTTTGGTCCAAAAAGCTACCCGTCTGTTCGTTTCTTGAGTGTGCTAGACGCATTACAGAAAAGTGGTTATATGAACGACTAACCACCGTAAATGAGCGAGATAACACACTGACGAAGGCTGTCCATGAGAGGTTACAGGATGCAATGAAAGAAGGGCGTTCAATGCAGGTCAATAAGCTTGGAAGGCTCAAGCTCAAGATCACTACTGATAATAAGAATTTCACAGTCGATCTATCAGACCGTTCATGCACTTGCCAGGTTTTCCAGCTTGACTTGATTCCATGCTCGCATGCATGTGCAGCGATCAGGAAAACTTTAAACACCTATTAAATTCATTGAGATACGTGATGACGCATGTATTTGTACACTTATACCACCCCATTGTTTCTTGATTAGCTATACAAAGGATCCCGTCACGAGATACATGTATGAGCTTTACTGGACCTATGGGAGGGTGAGGTACTCCCTGTGCCTGACAGCCGATTGGGTTATCTCTGACGAGACACGTAGATTTGTCTGTCTACCTCCTAATAAACCAAAGCAAGCTGGACGCCCAAAGGGAATATTCCTTCATTTGTCGAGGGTTCTAGATCAAGACACAGTTCTATCCCAGCCGATGGTCTAACGGACCAAAACACTCAAAATGCTCACACCGAACAGGTAAGATAAAGGAAAAAGAAGAAGTGCTCTATTTGTGGCTCAGAAAGTCACACAAAGAGAAAGTGTCTGATATACATCGAAGGTCAACACTTTCTTAAGGATGAGGAGTAAGTCATCTAAGTAGGGATATGTAACAGTAGAAAATTATGAGAATAAAAAAATAGGGACATGTAACAGTAGAAGTTCAACTAAATTTAATAAACACAAGTGTTTATGACAAATCATCTGCCTGTATGGTGTCCTCATCCAAAGAAAATCTATACATCTAAACTGCCACTAATCGTTTAACGACAAGACGCCTTCAACCATCTTAGGCCTAGGAAACACCTCCGTCATCAAGCTCTCAATCGACTTCAACATGAAGATGCCACAACTGGTCGGATCATCCTACACGTAACACAGGTGTGGAGGGATACTCTGACATCGAAACTCCGATGGACTATATGAAGCCCGCTCTATCGCTTCGTGCCAGCCTGAGTGGTCCAGAAGTCGAGGCATAATCCGACGAATGGGCAGTGTCTGTCGCACTCGAAGCGCCATGACATCCTCGTTCCAAGTGTGTCTAATGCTGTCCATGAGTGTAACTGATATGTCGTTCAAGTCAATAATGGCAGCCACCTAGTGTTCATCCAGATTAAGCACGATGAACAACTGCAAGATTTCAAATAGTACGATATAGAACAATCATTGTATATATATACAATAGGAATTTCAAATAACTGACATATTTTTAAAATGACAGTCACAAACCTGATGAAGAAAATTCCACGGCTTCTGCTTTATCCACTTGTTTGCAATACTATGTACGTATGTCATCAAACGATCGAGTTCAATCGGATCGAAATCCTCACGATCATCCCCTAGATAAAAGGTGTTCGACGGATTGGCGATATGCTTCTTCTTCCAAATGTCCTTGCATATCTCCTGAAAATATACCAAAAATAAGTGTCACGAATATTCAATCGCCGCAAACATATTTATGAGTATCAGAATCTGACCAAACTTACATTAAATTGTACTGACAATACTTGGCCGAATCTGAACACCTGTTCTGTGATCTCAAGACCTAAGAATCGTGGGACGGATTGTACGATCCCAAGGTAAGCCTCGATCGTCTAAAAGCATTTTAACATTTGATTAAATAAGATAAATGATCATGAACAACACAAACTAGATATACCGGATGAAATCACATACCATGATATCCAACCATCCATGGGGGTCTATCACAGGTTCAAAGAACTCGGGGCCGACTGTATACCCTATCCCCACGTTACGCCTGCATACAAATGTTAATCAAGAATGAAGTCCAATCATACAATTATCCAACTGAAAAAATGATGTAAAATACATAAAAAAAAGTAATTACTTATCAGCACGATCTCCGAGCTACATCCACGCCTCGAAGTCATCCCAGCCACTGAGATCCCTACGTTTTGTCCTGTCTCCGCTCCTGTACGGACTCTTGCGATTCTGTGACATCTTCCTCCTACGGACATGCCTGACTCCCTTGGCTGTATCCCGAATATCTGCATCAGAAGGAGGTTGTGGCTGTGGAGCATGTGGAGATGGAGACACAGGCTCCTCAACGATGTAACTGCTACCGGCATTGCAAATGTCCGGTGTGTGGAAGCCACGGCTTGACTGCTCATGATAGTCCTGCGCAAATGGAGCGTATGGTACAAGGGGCATGGGGACACCGTCTGTGGTAGGCTGCTCTGATGGCGCATCTGCGATCCAACCCTCCCACTGTCGACCCGATTCGTGCTCATACTGTGGACGTGGGCCATCTCCAAAGAATCCCCGAAGCTGCTCAGCGATCATGTCTGGAATGCCAGACTCCAGACGATCGAACCTCTCATCCAAATGATCTATCCTGTTCCCGAGATGATCAATCTTGCCATCGAGAAACGTCTGCATTTGGTCGAAGCGACTATCGATGAGCAGGGACAACCGTGAAAAGATATCTGTAGGAGGTGCAAAGAATCCTGATGAACCAGATCGGGTGCGTCTTGATGTACCGGATCGGGTGCATAATGGGGGCTGTGATGCGTCGGCTCCGGCCTCTCGAAACCGCTTGGCTTAAAATGCTGCTCGGGCATGGGTGCATCCGTATGTTGTGCCTCTGCTCTCGGTGCCTCCTCCGAAGATGAAGAAGAAACAATACGGGCTCGTCTGTGTGGCCTCGAAGGAGGCACAACGGGATCATGAGCAGCCGATGGTCCAACTGGAACAGGAGCTGCAGTAGACCTCCTCGGGCGTCTAGTAGGGACGGGGTCAACAGGAGCTTCAGCATGTCGATCAGGTGCACACCGAGATGGTCCAACAGAAACGCCCCAAGTCCTCCGTCCACGAGTTTCTCCAACTGGCTGCACACCCTCGGAGAGGTCATGTCCCACGTACGTCCAAAATGGATAGGTCATCTCATAAGGAGTCGGCTCGAGCGTCTCCAAACAAGGTATCTACCATGCATTTGAAATATTAATAAACAAAACCTTACTATAAATTATTCATCACAATTCGAATGTACTCGATAAAGACTCACCTGAGCTGTAAGTGTCCGTGATACGTCTGTGGTGGACTTCATGGTGGACCATCTAAGGTACCGAGGAAACTGGTGCCCAGTATCCAGGCGACGACCAGCAAACGTCCCCATACAAGGTATCACCTCATACGCCCATATCTGCATTTGGTACACACGTGATATCATAATTAGAATGTTACCAGAAAAATATATATTCACAACAAGATATTTATTTTTAAATGACTCATATAACGCAACACGTTCAGGTAGGAGAATTTCCCCCATGGGAAGCTCTCCCAAGCATCAGTCTGGTCGATGAGACTCCATACCCACAATGGGACACTTGTCTTCAGTATGTCCGCACTAAGCACGATACAATACAGAATCAGAATCTTCACTATATTCATGCTGTCTATACGGCTGCGATGGAACTCCCTACTCACAAATCTAGCTCGGAGGTCTGAAATGGTGATACTCTCAACACCAGATCGCACTACTCGAAAGTACAACCCGTCTGGAGATAAATCATGAACCCCAGATGGGTTGAAGTCCGAGTCTCCAAACCTCAACCCCGTAACAAGAAAAAACTCTTGTCTACCAAACTTACAAAATCTATCTGGTCCAATAAGAAACCAGCAGTCGCCTGGCGATGCATCCGTCCGTCGCACCTGCCGACTCATCAGATAATATAGAAACGCCTTACACGTCTCTGTATCCGTTTGCCACCGTAAGAAGTGACCGAAACATGTGTCCATGAAATCAGGGACACAATCTCCATCCACCTCCGATAACTTCCTCCCTATCTCACGAATAATAGGAAGTCACGTATATCCGTTGATATACGCGAACTGGCACTGACAATCCGATCGGACCCACTCCCACTCGCCCTATATTTAATGAAAATATATGCCAGGTAAAGATTTTGGTATTTTCGTCACATTGTCGTCACATGAAATTTCCAAATTTATCGTGAGTGACATGCATTTTTGTGGCATACACAGTTTCAAATTTCATGGCATTTTCGTGGCATTTTCGTGACATTTTCGTGGCATGTTGACATTTTCGTGGCATAATCGTGACATTTTCGTGACATTTTCATGGCATATTCGTGGCATAATCGTGGCATTTTCGTGACATATTGACATTTTCGTGAAATTTTCATGGAAAAAATTTCGTGGCATGCTTGACATGTATTTTCATGGCATGCAATTTAGTGGAGTATCAGCAAATGGATTTTCGTGGGTGGATGAATTTTCGTGTATACATGAACGCAGAAAAACAATTTTCTCAACCTAATTTCAGGAACTATATCCATAAATCTAAGCACATATATATTCGAAGAACATATAATCGTGTATTTTCATGTCTACTTTAACAGTTTTAAATCACATACATTCAATCCAAAAGAGAGAGAGAGAGAGACAAATTTCAAGCACATGTTCAACGAAAATGGAGAGGGGGGCGGTTTATTAACCTCCATGTATATCACAAAATATGCACGACCGATTGAATAAGACGAATAACCACGAATTGTGGACTCCAAACCAAACTGACAAAAATCTAAGATTTTCGTATCAAGTCTCTAATTTTTGTGGGTTTTTTTCAGCCTTTTCGTGAGAGATTTTTACTGCCTTTTCGTAAGAGAGTTTATGAATTTACTGGATTTTCGTAAGAGTTTATCACCTTTTTACTGCCCCAATAAAGTTCATTTACTGCGCTAATGAATGCCCAATAATGACTGTCATCAACCAACTTTTTCACTTTTTTCACTTTACTTTGACAGGGACCCGCCTTTTTGAATAGTCAAATGTAGTATTTTGGACAAAAATTATAACAAATGTGTTATTTTGGTCAAACACTAAAATAGTGTGGTATTTTGGGCCCAAATTTAAACAAATGTGTTATTTTGGACCTGGGTCCCTTATAATTATATCAAAGTTCTGGGGGTCAATCTGCAAATTAACAAAATTGCAGGGGCTGGAATGAGATTAAGCAAAAATATAGGGACTGAATATTAAATAAGCAAAATTGCACAAAGGCCCAAAATTTAACCTAATTTTCAAGTGCAAAACCTGCCCCCCTCCATTTCAGCCGCCATCGCTTCCGCTGATGCCGGCGACGGACGCCGGCAGCCCTCCTCTCACCAGCATCGCACGGCGCAGCAGCGCCTCCCCCTTTCTTTCCTAGCCTCATCGCCACCCACACACACAGCTCCCAACCCCTCCACGCACACACTCCATTTCTGCAGCACGACGCCGCCGCCCCCAACCTTCACACACACGCACACACACCTGCACGGCGCCGCCCGATGCGACGGTGCCCCTCCCCAAACAGCAGCGGTCGACGCAAGGAGGGGGGGAAGAAAAGAGAAAGAGATAAGGGAGAAACAGGGAGGAGAAAAACCGGGGTGGTGGCGGTGGCAGTCGCTGCCTTCACAAGCGCCATCGGCCGCCGAGGCCACGACTACGGTCGCCGGCAGCCTACTTCGACACAGCCGCACACACACATACTTCAAACCCCCACTGAAACCCACCTCCATCGCAACGCAGCGCCGCAATTCGGCGGCACCCAATCCTATCCGAAGTAGCGCCGCCATACACGGCTGCGCACATAACACCGACGTATCACGGCAGCGCGGCCACAGGAGAGAGGGAGAGAGATAGGGAAGTGGGAAGTGCCCCTTTTTCCTTTTCCTCCATTGAAAACAAAGGAGAAAAGAGATAAGGAGAGGAGAAAGAGATCCAACATGAGAGAGAAGAAAAAGATAAAGGATAGAAGAGAGAGAAAGGCAAGTGACGAGGTGTATGGCCCGATTATTTAAAAAGTAAAATCTTGCTTTGACGTTAAGTACGTTAGAATTTGATCATCACTTTTTTTTGAATTAAATTCAGGAAGAACCATGAAGTACCATTTTAATAAAACATCATTAAGAAATATATATTAGGACAATGCAGCGGAAATAAGTACCTTTAAAATTCTTTCTCTATAACTCATTTTTCATTTCACCAAAAGACCGATGGAAATAAACATTTACTTAAATATATCTTTCTAAAATAAAATCATTTAAATAAGATATTCCACAACCTTTTAGAATATCGGCTACCAGCATACCACATTCGCGTACCCTATCCTAAAACATTTAAACATATAAGGGTGAGTGTTTGTAAGACACTCAGTGGAGGTGAGCGCACATACACATAATCATGATCAAACATTCAATTCTTCAATGCACATAACTTAAGAGATTTATTCAATCCGCTCGGTAATTTAACCCGCCGTGATTCTGGAGTCTTTAAGTCCAGCGTAAATGGGGCCATATTTGAAACCCCTCGGGTAGGTAACCTGCCATGAAATCTGGAGTCTTTAAGTCCAGCGTGAAAGGGCCATTTTTTAAACCCTTTGGGTATTTAACCCGCCATGAATTGGAGTCTTTAAGTCCAGCGTAAATGGGGCCATATTTGAAACCCCTCGGGTAGCTAACCCACCATGAAATCTGGAGTCTTTAAGTCCAACGTGAAAGGACCATTTTTGAAACTCTTCGGGTATTTAACCCGCCGTGAATTGGGATCCCACCATGAACATTCATCATTCATCACTTGACGTTGGAAATGAACACTGAAGGTCAACGTCCAAATCCCACATAACATTTACAGTCACTTTGATAATATACAACAATGTGCACATAAACATAACATTAAATCAACATGTATGAACAAGATATAATAAGAAATTACCCCACCTTCAAAAGTTGCGTTTGTAAAGATCTTTGCCTTATTTCCCTTTGTCCTGTCCCTCGTTCATATTCCCGTGATGGCTAAGGCTTGCCACTACTATCAACACCACTCTCAATAGGTTTTATGTTCGTATTTTATGAATTGATATTCCAACTGGAGAAGGTGTGACTCATTACTTCAATTTACTATGAAGTAAAATAGTTAAATTGTGTACTCCTCTGAAATTATAAAAATCCTATGAGTCCTTACATATAAACTTATAATCCAAAGGAAAGACTAGATCGTCACTTTATCGTAGTTCTCGGGTTTAAAAGAAGATTTCTATGAATCATAATTTCATAAACCGACATAAACATAATATAAGTTTTAGGACACTTAAACTAGCAGTTTTAGACCTCGACTGACCTATAAAGACGTAACCATTTTAATAATTCATAGATGATTCCTAAAATCTCAATCCTATTTATTTGATCACATAAAATTCTCATGTGTAACATAATAGAAACTCACAAGCATCTGTCTTCTACATAAATAATTAGAAATAATTTGTCGAACAAATTTTACACTTAAATTTCAGCTCAAAATCAGTTTATATTTAAATATTTATCAAATCTTCTAGGATTTATGAAAACTGTTCATATTTTCCTTAAATCTAGAAAACGTGTTGAAGTTTAACATATAAAAATACCAAGTAAAAATAATTTTCACTCTATAAGTTATATGTATTTTCTAAGTTACTTGAAAACAGGACATTGAGTTTGCAGAAAATAGGTTTTGTTGTAAAAATCGGCATAAATTGTGCCAGACTCCAAAATTAGCATACCTCGAAATACATAATTCCAGAAATGTTTTTTAATCACGCCTAAAAATAGAATACAAAACAGGTTCTATTCGAAAAATCCTAATAAATTGAATATAACTCCAAATCTTATGAAATTTAACGGGCATATTATCCACTAACTATATTTGACTGAATTAAAAGGGTTCGTCCTAATTCAAATTTCATGACATCCAGCAAATTCCAGAACAAGGTTTGGTCAACTTGTCACATCTCATGTTCTTTTGGGTTTAATTTAGTATTCTTCTATAATTAGGGACTAAAATGAAAGTTAATAAGACTATAAGGATCCCAATGTAGTGTACAAAAAGTCTTGGGGCCAAAATATAAATTCTGCAGACCTTGGAGATTCAATTGCAATTCCAGAAAAGGCATGGGATCAATTTTATGATTTTCAGAAGGACATTGGTTAACTCCTAAGGAATTGCAAATAAGCCCATGACTAACCCGAATTCTCAGAACAAACTCTTCTACTCCAAACCACACCTCCCCCCGTTTCTTCCTCATCCTGCCGCCACCTCGCCGTAGTTGGCGATAGCCCCGTCGCCAACGATCAACAGCAACCGACACACAACACATACACCAGCAATTCATACACACTCACACACCCTGAGAACGGCTGCAGCGACAGTAAACCGTGTCAGTACCACACCTGAGAGCAACCGCAGGAGAGAAAGAGATGGAAGCGGAGAGGAAACCGCGGTGGCGGCTGCTATAGATAGCGCCGGCGCGACTACCTCTCCAACTTCACCCGATAACAGCTTTGGCCTCGTTATCTCGACATCTGAATAGAAACACAAGAGCAGTAGAGACCAAAGAGAAGAAAAAAAAAGGGAGTAAGACGTAGATATGAGAAGATGCATGGTGGTGGCGGCAATCAGTGCTCGATTGGAAAAAGAAGAGCTGAGAAGAGAAATATCACATTTTCCTATCTCTCCAAATCTGATCCCTTGATTCCACTCTCTCCCTCCAAAGTTTGGTAAGTATGGTGAGGTGTCGATATTTTGTAAAGAAGAAGAAGTGGGTGATGACTAAGGATCTCCTCTTCATATGCTTCCAACAACAATTAAAATAAAAGGACTCCTCCCTTCATAACTACGGCCCAAGCTATATCCTTTATGGGCTGAGCACAAACGCCTATCATATTTGGACCAGATAATATTTGTCTAGACATCAAAATATTCATTGAGTCCAATTCCATTAATAATATTGAATCATATAATTAGCACTTTCATATATTTCATGGTACTAGTACTAATTGATATTACTAATCGTATATGTTCTGTTATTTACATAACCCAAGAGTAGTTCTTGCGTGCCCGGGTACCATGCCCCAAAATACTTATTGTAATACATTTAAGTAATATGAGTAATACCTTGAATAATACCTTCACTAAAACATATATTTCAATTATACACATAATACCTTATGAATATGCAACTAATACCTATGAGTATAACACTAATACCTTCAAGAATATACCACTAATACCTTATGAATACACCAATAATACCTCATGGATATATACCTATTACCAAACTAATGATACCTTTGGGGATATGGTACACCGGGAGTACGCAAGTTTTTACCATAACCCAAAATTGATCTTAGATAGTAATTACCCTTACCATGTTATAATTTTGTATCTTTAAAATTATTTTAAAGATATGGTTACATTGCTTTTCATTATTAAATTTTGTATTCCAATGGAATAAATCGTAACTCAAGTTCTTAAATTAACTTATTGAAATCTCTTTTATTTTTAATTAGAGTTTAATTTTATTTGAGGTATCACACGAGGTGTCATCACATGGGAGGGTGAGGTGGAGTAGAAAGGTGACTCACCCCTTTTACACATAGAAACGGGTTCGGATTTATATCTTCTTGGATCGAGACTTTATACGGGTTACGTACAATTGTGTCCTCGTATAACAATTATTTATCGAGTCCAACCTCATTAATTAAAATTGGACCAAACAAATTAACACTATATGTATATATATATATATATAAATTTACTTGTGATAAGAATTAATCGATATCATGGATTATTATACGGTTTATTTTATCTCCTATATCAACTTACAATATTCGTAATTAATAATTACCTTTAGGGTATGATAATAGTGTATTGAAATATTTTATATCTAACCCCTTGTCAAAAATTAATTTTCCGACTCAAAATTAAATTACGTGAGGAAGGATCTAAATTTTATGATGTGAATTAACTTATTACAATTATCATGACTTTTAATTAAAGCTTAATTTTATTTTGGGTGTCACATATATTATGCAAGAAATCAAAATAAGTCATTGGTAGGTTACTCGGATGCTGGTTACATGTCTGATCCACATAACGCAAGATTTCAGACTGGTTATGTTTTTCTCTGTGGTGGTACTGCAATCTCATAGAAGTCTGTCAAACAATCTATGATTACAACTTCCTCAAACCACTCAGAGATTATTGCTTTATATAAGGCCTCACGAGAATGTGTGTGGTTAAAATCTTTAATGAAACACATTTGTGAGTCGTGTGACATTTCTAGAACTGATATATCCCCCACTGTAATTTACGAGGATAATGCAGCATGTGTTGCACAAATGAGTAGCGGGTATGTTAAAGGAAATTTAACAAAACACATAGCCCCTAAATTCTTTTATCCACACGAGCTCCAGAAGAGTGGTGAAATTATTATACAGAAAGTACGCTCTAGTGACAATCTTGCAGATTTGTTTACTAAATCTCTACCTACATCTACTTTTGAAAAATATGTTCATAGTATTGGAATGTGTAAGCTTGGAAGACTGTTGTCTTCAGGGGGAGCGATAATTTCAAAACAATCCTAAATGTTGGGTCTTGAAGACCATTAGTTTTACTCATTGGGACATCAGTCATTTCTACCCTATTTGTTATATATATGGACAAAAATAACACTCATTATAATGGAAGGACAAATCTAACCCAAAACTAAATTTTAGTCCAAAAATACCCACTTTTGACTTGTGTGATATTGACACATTTTCAGAATTGACCCACTTTTTCAGCTTTTGACCCACCTTTTCAACTTTTGGCAAAAAAAAAAAAAAAAGGGCACACTACTGCCAGTGGGAATCGAACCTAAAACCATGATGAGCAAATTAAGCTATAGTTCCACTGGGACAAATAAGATATATATAATAGTTTTCGTGTAACACCTAAAAATAGGGTTACACGAAAACTCTTGAAATCAAGCTTACACGAAAACTCTTGAAATCAAGCTTACACGAAAACTTTTGAAAATCAAGCTTACACGAAAACTCTTGAAATCAAGGTTACACTAAAACTCTTGAAAATCAAACTTACACGAAAAGTCTTGAAATCAAGCTTACACGAAAACTTTTGAAAATCAAGCTTACACGAAAACTCTTGAATCAATGTTACACGAAACCTTTTGAAATCAAGCTTACACGAAAACTCTTGAAATTAAGCTTACATGAAAACTCTTGAAATCAAGGTTACACGGAAACTCTTAAAATCAAGGTTATACTAAAACTTTTCGTGTGTAAGCAATTGTTTTCCCATTTTTCGTGTGATTTTATCCCTCTTTACACGTGTCATTACCCCTTCTTAGAATTGGACTTACACATGTAGGTTAGGGGACATGAATTTCAGTGTGTGTCAAATCATGACACATTTGACTTTCAAAGTGGGTATTTTTGGCTCAAATTATAGCAAATAGGTTATATTTGTCCTTTAAATATAGGGGGGTTATTTTTGACCCACATTTTAAGAAATGTGTTATTTATGGGTATTTGTTCTTTACTGATTTAACCCTGAAGGTTTAGTCCTGAAGACCAGTGGTTGAACTCTTTTTCCCTTGACTAATTTTTTTCCCAAAGGGTTTTCTTAGTTAAATGTTTTTAACGAGGCAGCTAGTGCAACACATTAGAACTTATATGTCATGTACTCTTTTCTCGTCTAGTTTTTTCCCACTGGGTTTTTCTAGCGAGTTTTTAATGAGGCATGTACAGTATGACGTAATGTCCAAGGGGGAGTATTATAAATATATTATGATAGATGGACATTACTTGGCTAAACCTTTCATTTTCCCATGTCCTTTTGTATTCACATCTCATGTATATAATGTTGTATTCAATGATAGAAGGGGGTGGAATGAAAGGTTGTTTTTCATATTAACTTGTCTAATTTTTCTCTATTGTTTCTTTTCTAATTCATATATATTTGAGCAATCGAAGCAACACAATTTACAAGAATTACCAATAACCATTCAAATTATACTCATTTTTGCATTTAACTACCTAATTTTTTTTTTGTTGCAACTAATCATCTCACATTTGAAAGAGTTACAAATAACCATCTAAGACAATCGAAACACTATTTTCCAGTTAAATCAAATCACGTATGAGGCACACCCTATACTTATGTGGCTATTCTATCATTTTAAATTTAATTAGGGAAAATAAAAAAATTAAGACAAATATTAAAATTTATTTGGATGTACCATAAGTATACGTCAAAATGAACAATGTTTTTTTTTTTTCCAATGAAAAGAAGAAAAAGAGTTTATACAACGGAAGAAAAACAAGTTAAAAATGAAAGATCATTAAAACCCAACCATAGCCAAAACCCCCTTGAGAAAAAAATTATGACAGGGAAAAAGAAATCGGGTGTACAAAGAGGAGAAAATTGGAAGATAAAGAAAAATGGGGAAATAATAAGGATTTCAAAAATAAATTAGTAAGAAAATTGAGATTTCAAAAATAAATTATATATATGTCATTCCTATCATATAATAGGAAAATTATAAAACTTGTAGTTAAGATAGGGGTTTCGAAAATAAATTAGGGATTTTGAAACTAAATTAAGGATTTTCAATTGAAAGTAGGTATGTGAAATAAAATTATGGATTGTAGAACATACTCTATACTTTTCGCAAGCCCAAAATCTTTTTCCAGAAGTTCATGATGTGTTTATTTTAGTTGTTCGGCTACAAAAATAAAGTTCATCTATGATTATCTCTTCCTAATATCCACCTCGTTTATACTCAACAAAATTGAGGAAGAATATTGAGGTTTAGGATTTAAAAGTAGGATTTCTCTAAACTTAACATAAAATGAAAAAGATACACTTGATAAAAAGATACATAAAATTTAGGATTTCTCTAAACTTAACATAAAATGAAAAAGATACACTCATAAGTATAGGTTGTGTCCTTGCACGTGATTTGATTTGGTCGGAAATTATGTTATAATGATCTTAGATGATTGTCAACTCACACAAAGATGAGATGGGTAGTTGCAATAGAGAAAAATTTAGATAGCTAACTGCAAAAACATGTATAATTTGGATGGTTATTTGTAATTAGCCAAATATGTAATATTTTTATGTGTAGTAAGTAATACTTTTCTATATATCATCTAATACTTTTGTAATATATTATACATTATATGTATGTAATACAAAAATATTATCCGATCTATAGAAAAGTATCACCTAATATACATGAAAGTATTACATTATGAAATATTAAATGATATATAAAGTATTACATAATACACACAAAAATATTATTACATTATAAGAACATAACATCATGTAATACTTTTATATGCAACATATAATACTTTTATGTGCAACATGTAATACTATTGAAATCAACAAGTAATATTTTTATATACATCATGTAATACTTTTATGTATAACACGTAATACTATTGAGATCATCAAGTAATAATTTTATGTGTATCATGTAATACTATGAATTAGATGATATATAGAAAATATTGTCTAATACACAAATGTAATTACAACATGTAATACTATTGAAATCAATAAGTAATACTCTCATAATGTAATGTTTTTGTGTGCAACATGTAATACTATTGAAATCAACAAGTAATACTTTTATATGTAGTACGTAATACTATTTAAAAGTATCACATGATACACATAGAAGTATTATGTGAGTAGAATAACAATATTACATTATGAATATAATACATTTATATATGACTATGTAATACTTTTATGCATGACATGCAATATTTTTTGGTCAACGATGTTGACCGATTGTTGGCCGTCATTGACCAACCGTTGATCGGCGTTGACCTTTGGCCAGATCGGGTTGACCCGTCTCACAGAATGGGATCCGTGACACGGTCTCACAAAAGACTCACTCCTAGTTCAGATAACAATCTTTTATGTTTCCCTCAAAACATAATAAACGTAGTTTTAAAGGAAAAATGAAACATTATGAAAATATAAATATGGGTGTAATAATGAATTTTAAATTGATGCAACATTGATTTTTAAATGAATTTAATAATGAATGTTAAATGGATGCAACAATGATTTTTAAATGAATGCAATAATAAATTTTAAACGGGTGCAGCAACAATTTTTAGCCGTGAGATCTTAATAACACAACAATTTTTAACGTGTAGATCTCAATAATGGGGATCATGGTTGTGTATGTTGTTTGTTGTTTAGTCGTGCAGTGAAATCTTAATAACGATAATTATGTCATGATGAAATTAAACATTTCGAATATAAGTCTCAAGTGAGATGATCATCTTAATAATGAGGATTATATCATGACAAAATTTACACATATAGAATATGAGTCTCAAATGATTCATTATCACATGATACTTAATATCAGGAGGTTTGATTGTAGTTTTATGGTGTTATTTGCTGCTAGATACTATAATCTAGAAATGTTAACATAAAATCTATTGTCTATCATATTAGACTTGCTCGAGATAAGTGTTTGGTTTTACCGCATTAATTTTTGACAAAATATTTTATGCAACTGGTGCATGGATTTAGGATCCATGCACTCGGGTCGACCCGCCCCATGCACCTTTGACGCTCGTTTTCACGCGCCCCAACGCGCTCTCACGCGCCCCCACGCGCCTGGTGGGTGCGCTCAAACCCACCAAGATTCGTTCAGGCTGTCATACCCTCATGTTATGTTAGGGTTACTCTCATGTTATGTTAGTGTTACCCGTGTTACCCTCACGAGGGTAACACTAAAATAACATGAAGGTAACTCTAACATAACATGAGGGTAACCCTAACATAACATGAGGATATGATTAACATTTTAGTTTAGTGGTTTTAAACTAAGGGTATGAAATCTGGATATGGGGTCACATTAACATAACGCGAAGGTAACCCTAACATAACGCGAAAGTAACCCTAATATAACGTGAGGGTAACGACCAAAACATGCGAAATAAGTAAAGAGACACTGGCTGGGGGGACCAGCACAGCCCGCGCGCGGCCCGCGCACGGCCCAGTTGCACGGATCACAGATTCGTGCAACTAGTGCACAGGAGAGTAACTCTTAATTTTTATAAAAAGAAATGTACATAAAGGATTAAAATGCAATGATTCATAATCCAATGATTAAGAATACTGATATATTAAGATAATAAAATATAATATTAGGTGAAATGGGGGATTTTTATTTAACCCAACAGAGAAAATGTTATTGTAAAGAAATTGGATGTGTAATGGGGAGCAAGGATGAAAATATCCCGATATATCCCTAATATTTTTATTTTTTCATGTGAACGAAACAAAAACGGGCTGTAACTGATTTGTCCTTCTTCAATCTTCTCTTTTTCCGGTATCGTTTGGAATTCTCCGATACGAAAAGACCTGCAAAAACAAAGAAACACCGGGGGTTTTTCCCGGTGAAGAGACTCCGACGCTCAAGTCAGTAATCTGGGAGAAACGTTGGTATTGCTTTTTGTGCTTCGTGATTGCTTTGTGTGATTCTGTGTGAAATAGAAAGATAAGGGTTTATAAATACTCCCTGAAAAACGTGGCAGTTAGGATTTCTCCTAAAAAGGTGGGAAGTGGGCGATATTCCCGCGATCGTGGCAGTTGTTCCAGATTTGAATCAGTTCGTTTGAATATAGTTTGACATTTTACCTTACAGTTCGATATTTTGATCCGAGTGTCTGATCAGCTCGCCCATTCATCTTTGTTCGACCAAGATGTCCTTCCTGCTTCTCTGTCCTGTTCGCATTAATTGACCCTGTTCGCATTAATTGTCCCTAAAGTCGATCAATTTTCTAAAGTAGTTCGAATGTGGTCAGTTCGACCACATCAGTACTCCCCCCTTTCGGAGTGCGTGTGTCCACGCACTGGTGCAGTTCGTACTGTTGCCAATTACAACGCTTCTTCGAGAAGCATCACATCCCATCAATCATTTGCCTGCGACGTTTTCCCTTCTCCCGAGGTGTCTTTTCGTCTTCACCGTTGGATCGAAGTGTATCCAACGGCTAAGATATAACTTGTCAGTTTTTATCAATCCCTAGGCACCTCTTAGTCCTCGCCATTGGATCGAACTACATCCAACGGCTGAGATTATCTCTGCTGCTTCGATGCGTTCTTTCGTATTCGCCGTTGGATCGAACTGCATCCAACGGCTGAGATCTCGTGACCTTTCACCTTTTCCCCCCCGAAACCAAGAACTTCTCCCTATATATATCCCCTCTTCTTCTTCATAAAATTCTTCTGCAAAAAATTACTCTACATTTCTAAGCAAGAATCTTTCCTCTTGAGATTTCAAAAGTCCCACAAACAAACTCAGGTACTCTTTCACTTCCTCTTTCTTCGTTTCATATTCTTCACATGGCTTCTTCCCCTTTCTTGACCCACCTGAGGGATGAAAGTGAATCCGAAGAGGGTTTCGAGGGATTTCCCTTGCGAACTGCTTCTGATTCGCCAGTCCCGAAAGCTTCCTCCTTTAGCCATCAAACTCTTTCTTCTCCTCCCAAACGATCTCGCAAGAAAACAGTTGATAATGTTTTCTCTGCTACCAAAGCTACTCCCACACATACCATTCTTTTAAGCTCGCTCATGGCAGCGGCGGGCTATTCTGTAGTTATTCCTAGCCCTGATGAGCGCCCTCATCGAGCTCCCGCTGGCTGCCACACATGGTTTTTAAGACATGTGACTGTAGGTTTAGTTCATCCTATCCACCCTTTTCTTCTTGAGATTGGTTCGGCATTCGGGGTATGTCCCAACCAGTTGCACCCGAACTCTATAAGCTACATCGTAGCATTTTATATGGTGTGCAAGTGGATAGGAGTCGAACCGACCTCCGATCGATTCCGCTCCTGTTTTGTCCTCAAACACACTAACCCCTTCCGCTTCTATCTGAGCCCCCGAAGCGGAAATAAACGGGCTCTATTTTTATCTTCAGGAGATGATAAAATCAGCTCCTGGGAAAAGTATTATTTTTTTGTTCGTACCCCCACAAATAAGCCTTTCCGAACTATCCCTTGGGCTGAGAGTTTGAACCAAACCGAACCTGCTCCTGCTAGGGACTTTGAACTAAGGGCTTTGGCCAGGTTATTTCAGGGAGGGCAGTTCGATATAGTTCGCATGAGTTCATGCGAACCATTGTTAGCTTTTTGGGGGTTTTACCCGTACACACAAGTTTCCCACAAGTTCGATTTAGGTTGTTTTAAAATTTTCCCTTCATATCTCGCTATCTTCTTTCAAACTTATCTAACTGGGCATATACTGACCACTTGTGTTTTGTGTTACAGATAAAGAGATGAATAAGTTCTTCATCCTTGACCCCACAGTCCCGAAGTCCCAGAGAACTGTCTTTTCCCCGGCGGATGAGGCAGTTAACAGCCGACAAGCGGTAGCCTTCCGCGAGAAGGAAGAGAGGCGTCTGAGCAAACTGGCGCCGCGAACCAGCCTCGACTTGGCTAAGGATACCTCTGCCCACGCTTCCACTTCACCGCAAGCAGCCCATGCCACAGATGCTGCCGACCCCGCCGCAGAAATGACCGAAGAGGGGGTCGAAGCTGCAACTCCTCCTCTTCGGCGGAAGAAAAAGGCATCCTCCAGTTCGCAGAGGTCGGCCAAAAAGCAGCGAACTAAGGGGGGCACCTCGACTGAGGTGGGGTGAACTGAAACGGAGCCCGATCAGGAGAGAGCGATTGTTCCGGGCAAGAAGGCTGCGGCAGAGGAGGAGGACCGTGAGATCAAAGAGTTCAAGATGAACCTCTCGTGGGTGTCCAATGCCGTAAAGTATTTCGAAGTCATGGGCCAGAAAGCCTTTCGTCGTCGAGATCGGCTAAGGGACACCCTCCAGGAGAAGAAGACTTTGGAGAGTGATCTGAGTCTTCATGCTGGCAAGGCCGAAAACTTGTCCGCCCAACTGGAAGAAAGGGAGATGGAGCTGGCGCTTGCTCGCTCCAAGGTGGCCAGAAGAGAGGAGCTGATACTGGCTAAAGAGAAGTTCGCCATGGAGAAGCAGACTGCTCTCTCGAATGCGGAGGCTGAAATCCGCAGTTTGAAGGAGAAACTCGAAGAGGAAGAGAGTACCCGAGTCGAGTTCGGAAAAGTCATGTATCAAGAGGGCTTTTACCAGTTCGCTCGTAGCTCGGAGATGGAGCTTGATATCGGAGTCTTTCCGAGAAAGGCTCATAGCTCGTCTTTGGGACTCCGTTCTCTTTTTGTCAAGAGTAGCTCCTATGGCCGTAACATACTTCAAAGAGGGGGTTCGGCTCTGCCAGGAACAAGTCGGAGAGGCGTTCAAGTTCGATGTGAACGAACTGGGCCAACAAGTGATGCAAACTCACTCTATTCCTCCTGGCTGGCGTGGGAATCCGGACGACGACATCGATGCGAAGTGGTGGTCGGGCTGCTTGGAAGAAGCAGTAAAGGAAGTCCTTCCCGACAACCGGCTCGATAATCCTGGTCCAAGTTCGTCGCATCCGGCTCTTGCCAATCCCTCTTCAAGCCCAACTCCTGATCTGCCGAACGATATGTTCGATCCTCTTCATCCGTCGGCGGTCCAGCTTACTCCCGACTCTTCTCCTGATCACTCTTAGTTTTTATGTTGTAATAACACTTGTACTTTTCTTTAAAGTTTTGTAGTTGTATTTTGTAATGAATCTATTTGGAATCAAAATAGTTCGCCCATTTCAATGTTTTTCTGTTCATTATTTAATCATAAGACTTCGAAAGAATTTTTACTAAGTATTTAACCATAAAACATCAAGACTGAATTTTGTCTAAGTACTTAATCGACGAACTTGGAAGAGTCTCCTTCCCTTCGCTTAATCATTAAGTTCGATGGGACTCCTTTAATTTGTGTCAATCATTGAGTTCGATAGAACTTCTTCATTTCACTTCGTTTCTTCAGCGAGTTCGGAGGAAGCTCCTGTAACTCACTCAGTCTCATTTAGTTCCGAAAGAACTTCTTCAATTCACGCTTTTTCAACGAGTTCCGAGGGAACTTTCATAGTATGCTTAATCGGTGAGTTCCGAGGGAACTTCTTTAGTACCCTTAATCGGTGAGTTCCGAGGGAACTTCTTCAATACGTTTAATCAATGAGTTCCGAGGGAACTTCTTCAACATGCTTAATCAATGAGTTCCGGGGGAACTGTGTGTTCGCTTCACAATATGATTTTGAAACAGATGAGTAAATCAACACAGAAAGACTCGAGGATTTAACGTGGTTCGGTCAAATCGACCTACGTCCACGGAGTATGAAAATATCTCTTATTTATAAAAGCAACAACAACTTAAAAGTAAAAAGCAACATACTGGGATTTGATACTTCAAGTATAAAATTTCTTCAGGTGGTTGATGTGCCAAGGTCTAGGCAGTTCCTTTCCTTGTTCATCGGCGAGCTCATAAGATCCACCTGGTAGAACTCTTGTAACAATATACGGCCCTTCCCAAATAGCATCTAACTTTCCGATCTCTAATAAGGCATCAGATTGCCTTAAAACCAAATCTCCTACTTGAAATTCTCTCTTTCGAACCTTTCTGTTGAAAGCCGCCTGAATGCGTCTCTTGTATAATTCATGGTGAACTCTGGCTTCATCCCTGATTTCCTCCAGAAATAACAAATCTGTTCGGATCAATTCTTCATTTTGCTGTGGATCGAAGTTAGTGATTCGTAGAGCTTCTCCTTGAATTTCCGCTGGGACCACTGCTTCCAATCCAAATGCCAAACTGAAAGGAGTTTCTCCCGTAGTCGATCTCGATGCAGTTCGATATGCCCACAAGACAGATGGTAGTTCGTCTACCCAGTTCGATTGCTCACATTCAAGTCTTTTCTTAAGCCCCTCTAGTATGATTCGGTTAACCACTTCGACTTGCCCATTTGCCTGAGGATGGGCCACTGGAGTAAATACTTGTAAAATTTTCATTTCTTTACACCATCCTGTGATCTTTTTGCCTCGGAAATGAGCTCCATTATCTGATACCAAAATTCGGGGTAAGCCGAACCTGCAGCAAATACTCTTCCATATAAAATGAATCATATCGGGCTCGGCTATCTTGACCAAGGGTTCTGCCTCAACCCATTTAGTAAAGTAGTCTACGGCCACTACCAAGAACTGTTTGTTTCCTCTGGTTTTGACGAGTGGACCAACAATGTCAATACCCCATCTAGCGAAAGGACAGGGCGAACATACTGTAAGCATATCTGTTGCCGGAGTGTGGATTCTCCATCCATGTTTTTGACAGGAATTACACTTCCGAACTAACTCTTCAGCATCATTCTTCATTGTAGGCCAATAGAAACCAGCTCGTGCGACCTTCCGAGCAAGTACTCGAGCTCCCGCGTGTTCGGCACATCCGCCTTCGTGCGCTTCTTTCAAGACTTTGATTCCTTCTTCTGGGGATAAACATCTTGCATCTGTCGGTAAGAAAGTCTTTCGATACAACATCCCATCAAGAACGTAATAAAATCGAGCTTGTTTCTCCAATTTCTCAAGGTCTTTAGTCTGTCCATCTCTTGCTCCTCCTAAAAAATTCAAAAAAGGAGCTCTCCAATCATGCTCGGCCAAATCGACATTCATCACCTCGCTTTCCTTTCCTACTCCCATAACTGTAATACTTCTTCTCGAACAATCCTGTAACGAACTCCCGATCTTAGCTAGATAATCTGCTTTCTGATTCTCATTCCGAGGTATCTGTTCGATCTGAAGTTTTTCAAATCGCTTCTCCATCTCTCTGATTTTATGTACATAAGAAATCATACGATCTTCTTTAACTTCACATTGGTTTCGGAGTTGTTGTGTCACCAATTGTGAATCTGATTTAACTATCAGATCTCGAGCTCCAGCTTGTTCGGCTATTTTCAATCCCTGCAAAAAAGCTTCATATTCTGCCTCATTGTTAGACGCCTTAAATTGAAACTTTATGGCAAATTCTAACTCATCTTTCTCGGGGCTGATCAACAATATCCCTGCTCCTGCGCCCTGGCGGGACGATGATTCATCTACAAATACTTCCCATTCTTTCTTGTCTTGTAGCCTGGTTGTTTCTTGAATAAAATCCGCCAATGCTTGACCTTTTATAGCCGTTCGCGGCTCATACTTCAAATCGAACTGTCCCAGTTCGACCGCCCACTTTACTAGTCTTCCTGATGCGTCCGGTTTTCCCAACACTACGCTCAACGGGTGATTAGTTCGAACTGTGATCTCATAACCCAAGAAATAGGGTCTTAGCCTTCTTGCTGTAGTGACTAAGGCATAAGCGACCTTCTCTACCTCTGTGTAGCGGATTTCTGCCCCATGCAGAACTTTACTAACGAAGTATACTGGGAACTGGTCTCTACCTTCTTCGCGGACGAGAACTGAACTGACCGATTCTTCTCCGACTGCCAAGTACACGACCATCACATTTCCTTTAACAGGCTGTTTCAACAAAGGGACTGTGAGGAGAAACGCCTTCAAATCTTCAAATGCCTTTTGACAGTCCGCATCCCAACTAAACCGATCATTCTTTCTCAAAATTTTGAAGAAAGGTAAACCCCTGTCCGCCAACCTGGATATAAATCTGCTCAAAGCAACAATGCGGCCAGTTAGCGTTTGTACCTCTTTGATAGTTCGAGGAGGCGTCATTCCTTGTATAGCTCGGACTTTACTGGGGTTGACCTCTATTCCTCTGTTCGTCACCATTTATCCTAAGAATTTCCCTGCTTTCACTCCGAATGAACACTTGGCTGGGTTTAATCGCATCCCGTGCTTTCGGATCGTCGTCATAGTTTCTCTCAAATCCTCGGCATGGGTGTTCGCCAGTACGCTTTTCACCAACATATCATCGACATAGGCTTCCATGTTGCGCCCCAATTGGTGTTTAAACACTTCATCCACCATTCGTTGATAAGTAGCTCCTGCATTTTTCAGACCGAACGGCATAACTGTATAGCAATATGTACCTGAAGAAGTGATAAAGGCTACATTGGGTTTATCTTCTGGATGTAGCATAATTTGGTGATATCCTTGTGCTGCATCCATCATACTGAGCAGTTCGCATCCTGCCGTGGAATCTACTAGTTTATCGATCCGCGGGAGAGGATAATGATCCTTGGGGCAAGCTTTATTCAGATCCCGGAAATCAATACACATTCGCCACTTGTTCCCTGGCTTTGGAACTAGCACGACATTAGCCAGCCACCGAGGATACTGGATCTCTTCAATGTGCCCAATCTCTAGCAATTTCTCGATCTCTTCCTTGATAATTTTGTTCTGTTGTTCTCCGAAATGCCTTAGTTTCTGTTTAATTGGTCGAACATCTGGCTTGATATTCAACTTGTGAACAGCTACTTCCGGATTTATACCCTTCATATCTTCAGGTTTCCAGGGGAACAAGTCCACATTATCCTGGAGAGCAGCTACAATTTCTCCTCTAACCTGTTCCGACAATTGACTTCCTAGACGGACTGAGTGTCCAGGCAGCTCTGGGATTAATTCTACGCTCATTAGTTCGCCCTCTTCGAATTCCACAGTCTTTGTTTCGTTACCTTTTTTCGAACTTTTATCCCTTTCTCGATCAACATCGTCTCTCTGTTCGCTATGGCGCTTGCGAGATTCAGATTGTCGGACTGCAGCCACATAACAACGTCGGGCTGTTTGTTGATCACCATGAACAACTCCTACTCCTACCACTCGTCCTTCCTAATTTTCCACAGGGAACTTCATCATCAAATGGGCAGGTGAAATAACAGCAGCATACGAACTCAGAGAAGGACGGCCCAAGATCACATTGTATTGAGAAGGTGCATCCACTATAAGGAAAGTCATGGTTTTGTTTTGCCTCCATTCCCCATCTCCTAGCACCATAGGTAGCTGGATTTTTCCGTACACTGTTACAGATTCTCCTGCAAAACCATAGAGTGAAGTTTCTACAGGTTTTACCTCCACTGTTGATCTCATTTTCTTGAAGCAGTCCATAAACATGATGTCCACCGAGCTTCCTGTATCCACAAATACACGCTCGATGTTAAATCCTCCTATCTCAGCGACGATCACCATAGCATCGAACTGAGGGCTTTGAATGGCAACACGGTCACGAACTCCGAACTCAATTGCTACTTCCTCGAAGATCGAGTGAACCGTATTCTGTTCCTGCTTGACAGAGTTAAGTCTCACCTTCCGAGCTCTATTGGAATCTCCATCTGTTGGCCCACCCATGATCATGTGAATCGTGGGCCTTTCTTCCCGTTCAGGTCTAGCTCGCCTTGGGGGAGGCGGAGGGGGAGGCAGTTCCTGTTGCTCTTGCCTTCTATCTCGTCTTGGCTCTTCATGATCATTTCTCTTTTCGCGGTTCGACCGAGTTCGACGGACGAAACGGGCCAATTTGTTTTCCCTAATCAATCTTTCCAATTCATCTCGCAAATGCAAACATTCATCAGTTCCATGCCCATATTCATTATGAAATCGACACAATTTACCGTTACCGAAGGTAGATGGTTTCTTCGGATTAGGACTCCAAGTCGATGGCCATTTTAGCTGGGGCATGTCCCATATTTCCATCAGCACCTGTCCAGGTGACATAGTCATGGGCGTGTATTGTTCGTACCTCCGCCCTGTCCGATTCTCTCTCAAAGGGGGTGGAGCGAATCTCGCTCGCTGTTCTCCTCCGTCTCTCTTTCCAGCTCCCTCCTGCTCCTGTTGCGGCCGGCTCATTCGACTCGAACTCTCCCCTTTTTTCATTCGAACTGCTTCTTCCAAGTTGATGTATTTGGTGGATCTCTGCAATAAGTCATCAAAATTGCTGGGTGTTTTCTTGACCAGTGAAGTATGAAGATCACCTTCCTTCAATCCTTGGATGAAAGCACTAACGACCAAATCGTCCGAGGCTTCGGGAGCTTCCAAAGTAGCAGCTGTAAAACGTTTGACATAGTTCCTCAAAGTCTCATCCCCTTTCTGTTTTACACCGAACAAGGTTTGAGTAGACCGCCTCTGCCTCCTCGAACTGGCGAACTGGTGCAGAAACAACTCCGACAGCTGTTCGAAGTTGTGAATCATCCCATCGCTCAATTGACTGAACCATGTCTGGGCGGACTTAGTGAGGGTAGTTGCGAACATCCTACATTTAATGCCATCCGAATACCGATGTAGCAGAGCGGTATTCTCAAACCTACATAGATGTTCCCACGGATCAGTGGTGCCATCATAATCAAAATTCACCGGCCGAAAGGAGGCTGGCAGTTCGTCCTCCATGACCTCTTCAGAAAAAGGATTTCCCCTGGAACTACGAGGAATCCGTCGAACAGTCTTATGTACCTCTCTCAATTCCTTTCTAAGATCATCCACCTTCTCAGACAATTCAGCGTATACCCGTTTCTGTCCACGAGGGTGATCGGATTGACTTTCTTGTTCATCCATCCGAGACTTGTCACCTTCTTGCTCTTTCCGGGCGTGAGTTTCAGTATTGCCTTGCTGTGAGTCGGCCCTTTGTTTGCCTAGAGCCTTCTGAACAGCTGCCTCTATCAAAGTTGAAAGTTCCCCCGGTGTCAAAGTGACAGTGCCGGGAGGATTCGCCGGTGCAGAATTCTGATCCTCATCTTGTCGCACGGATTGTGCTCCTTCGTCCACTCTCCTTCGAGATCCTCTGGTATTCACCATCTTCGCAATTCCTCAACGTCTTAGATACTCAAAGTTACGAAAAAAGGATTCCCACAGACGGCGCCAATTGATTTGTCCTTCTTCAATCTTCTCTTTTTCCGGTATCGTTTGGAATTCTCCGATACGAAAAGACCTGCAAAAACAAAGAAACACCGGGGGGTTTTCCCGGTGAAGAGACTCCAACGCTCAAGTCAGTAATCTGGGAGAAACGTTGGTATTGCTTTTTGTGCTTCGTGATTGCTTTGTGTGATTCTGTGTGAAATAGAAAGATAAGGGTTTATAAATACTCCCTGAAAAACGTGGCAGTTAGGATTTCTCCTAAAAAGGTGGGAAGTGGGCGATATTCCCGCGATCGTAGCAGTTGTTCCAGATTTGAATCAGTTCATTTGAATATAGTTTGACATTTTACCTTACAGTTCGATATTCTGATCCGAGTGTCTGATCAGCTCGCTCATTCATCTTTGTTCGACCAAGATGTTCTTCCTGCTTCTCTGTCATGTTCGCATTAATTGACCCTGTTCGCATTAATTGTCCCTAAAGTCGATCAATTTTCTAAAGTAGTTCGAATGTGGTCAGTTCGACCACATCAGTAACGATATATTATCGATATTTTCATTTTTTGGTAAAAAAATAAATGACATATTAATAATTATTGGCTAAATATCAATACCAATTTCAATATCTGTGGTTTCAGGTAAAAATTATTGGAAAATTCGTGAATATCATGGAAATATCGGTAAATATCGGAAAATGTAGGGAACATATCGTTAAATATCGGAAAATATAGAGAAAATATCGGTATATATCAATAAATATTTGGAAAATATCGGGAAAATATATGTATCGATATTTCTATCGAAACCGATATATCCATCGATATTTTCGTAAAATCAAGGTATAGATATATTTACCGAAATCAATATTTTCATGGGGAGAGAGATATTGTGATGATGATGAGAGAGTGAGAATATGGGAATTTTGAATATAATAAATTTTTGAGGTTATGGTAGAACGGCAGACATGTTAGAACGGCAGGTGATGAGGCTATGCAAGAACGGCAGGTGATGATGCTATGCAAGAACGGCAGATGAGAGACAACTTTGGACTTTTATATTCATTTTATTTTATATTCATATATACACATGTTTCATCAATTCTTCTATATTATTATTTTAATTTCATCCCATTATTTTATATTTTAATTCAATATTTTTACGATAAGTTTAAGATATTCCTGATACATATAATATGTTGATTAAAAATGTCATTTAATGCCTATAATATGTGAAGATACTTTTAAAATATTAGATAAAACACACAATAAAATTGAGAACTTTATATGTACAATATTACGATAACGTATCCCGATTAAATGTTAACTTTCACAATGATATAATTATAGCAGCAGTTTACCTGAATTCGTAAATTATGACTTTTGTAAATCTTCGAGTGAACTTACCAAATAAATAAAATAAACTTATAAAAATATTTTATATATTTTGATTTAGAATTTCTAAAGTTATACGTGTCGACACGTTTATTCAAAATAATTTCTCAATATATCAAACACCGATTATGTTCATTTTTATAAATTTTAGATAAATTCGAATCCCACATTTCAAAATGATTTTATAAAATGCAATGAATTCCAAATTATATCGTCGGTCAGATTGAATCGAACATCATAAATTATGTAATATTTTAATATGTATTAGGTGATATTTTCAACATATCATATAATACTTTTGTATTATATTATGCGTAGATGTACATAATACAAAAATATTACCTAATATTATAAACGTATATGTCAAAGTATTACATGTTGCCTGAGAGAGAGAAAAGTAGAGTAACCAAACTGGTCCAATTTCATTCATATAAAAGTTTTTATAATATAATGTGAATATTAAACCTTTTCTTATAATCTAACCCAACACAAAACACGTTATAACATAAATATTACTTATATAAATATTACTTATAAATATTATGTATAAATAAAATCATATCACCTAATACACGAAAAAATATCACATATATACTCTATATTCTATATTTCGACTCGATTCGACCCACGTTAGAATTATACTCAAAAAAGTTTCACAACCAATAAATAGCTCATCTTTCCTATACTCTAGCTTAAAACTTCAACGCAGTCTCTCTCTCTCTCTCTCTCTCTCTCTCTCTCTCTCCCTCTGCAATTCTGTTGGATTTTTCGCATCAGATTTGATGAGTAATTAAGCAGAGATTTCTTGCTTTGCTTCTTGAATGGCTGGCAAAATGATGCCTGATTGGTCGCAACTTCCATACGATATTCTTCACAAGGTTTCGACGTATTTAACAGCCATTGAAGATTTCATAGCTTTCTCTGCTGTTTGTAGCTCATGGCAATCAGTTTACTCAGCAAAGCAATGGCGTCCAGGTCCTCAGATTCCATTGTTGATGTTCTCCGATTGCGAGAACAGTAGCTCTAGAAGCTTCCTCAGCTTGTACAAGAATCAGGTCTCGAACTCCGACCTACCGGAGGCTCGTGGCCGGCGATGTTTCGGATCTCCTTCTTCAGGCTGGCTCGTAACCATCGGAAGCGATCTTCACATCCATCTTCTCAATCCCTTCACCCGCGATTCTGTTAATCTTCCACCTAAAACCACGTTGAAGGTCCAATTTGGTGAAATCCTGGACTGGTGTGACGTCATAGAGAAAGCTATCGTGTTCAATAAGCCATCCGCTTCAGATCCGAACGGGCCCGATTTGGTGGTTATGATAATCTACGGCCCGTTGAAGCAGCTGGCGTTTTGCAGGCCGGGCTTTAGCTGTTGGAGAAGCATTAAAGACACGACCAATGTCGGGTTTCTAGACGTCGCATTTGTGAAGAACGAGATCTTTGCTCTGTGCGATATGGGATCGCTCGTGATTATCGATATCGACAGGGATGAAGTCGTCGAGGTCGACGGCGGACATCTTCCCAAGAATGTTCCGGTGTCACTTCCTCATTGGGATTGGGAGGAGCTGTTCTTGGTGGAAGCTTCTGGAAGCCTCTGGATGGTTCTACAGAACCACATTGGCGATCGAAAGAGGTGTTTCATTGAGTCGACTGAGTTTATGGTCTATAACTATGATTTCGATAATAAGAAGTGGGTTAGGTTGAGTGATTTGAGAGATCAGGCAATTTTCGTCGGAGATGGTGGCTCTGTTTCCACGAGTAATGGTCTGAAGTGGGATAGAAATAGTGTGTATTTCGTCGGGGTTAGAAACGATGAAGGATGGCCGTCTAGGGCGGTTCACGTGGACGTCGGGATGTATAGCATGACCAATGGGTTTTCTAAACCCTTACGTTATGCTCCTCATCATCTCACTAATACTTATTGTTTTCCGATTTGGGTATTACCTTCGTACAAGTAGTCTTTATTTGGAAACCCACCGAATTTGGAAATACCTCCATTTTTTCATTTTTATATGTCACTTATTTACCACTTTTTATAAAAATGTATTTTTTTATCCATTTTGAGGCCGAAATATCAATAATGTCTTCAACTTAAATTTATGTTTACATAAAGTGAAAATACCTATAATATCATATCAACATATTGTGAACACGATATCAGCATATCATGAACACAAAAGTTGAACCTTTCTGCATATCGTGAACACAATATTATTTTCCACGTGTTCTGAACGTTTCTGCATTTCGTGAATACAATATTATATTCCGTGTTAACGACATGTTGAACATTGCTGCATTTCGTGAACACGATATTATATTCCGTGTTCACGACATGTTCACCTTATCTGAAAAGTAGACACAGTAGAGTTTCTGGACACGAGTAGAGTCTCCTGTACTTTTTTCTTATGTAAATATAACTAAAATTGAGGGTATTATGGAGATTTCACTGCCCAAATTAGGTAAAAAAAGGTTATTTCTTATAAAAATGAGTAGATAAGTTCCTTAGCTTATGAAAATGAGTATTTTGGAAATCCTCCCAACTTCGTAATTTACTTGTTTGCTTATTTTGTGCCTTTTCTTTTCAATCTAAATGTGTGAAGTATGATTAGTGAATGAATGAAGTTGAGGTGGGAGAATTCCACATTGGATGATTCATTAATAGTCATTTTGGCTCTAACTGTGAAATCTCTTGTTTTTCAACTCAGTAGCATGTGGATGTTATTTTTCTAGAAAAAGGCATTAGATTTTGTAAGAATATGTGGGTTATTAGGGAGGATTTCCAAAATACCCATTTTCATAAGTCAATGAACTTATCTATCCATTTTTATAAGAAATAACATTTTTACCCAATTTGGGCAGTGAAATCTCCATAATATTCTTATTTTTTGTTATATTTATATAAGAAAAGAGTCCAGGAGACTCTACTCGTGTCCAGAAACTCTACTCTCGTCCAGGAAACTCTACTGGTGTCCAGAAACTCTACCCGCGTCTACTTTTCAGATAAGGTGAACATGTCGTGAACACGAAATATAATATCGTGTTCATGAGATGCAGCAAGGTTCAACATGTCGTGAACACGGAATATAATATCGTGTTCGTGAACACGGAAAATAATATCGTGTTCACGATATACAGAAAGGTTCAACATATCATGAACACTCTGCATATCATGAACACGAAATATAATATTGTGTTTACGATATGCTAATGATAACCTGTTCACGATATGCCGATATGCTGATATCGTGTTCACAATATAATGATATGATATCTGAGGTATTTCCACTTTATATAAATATAAACTTAAGTTGAGGACATTATTGACATTTTGGCCTCAAAATGGATAAAAAATATATTTTTATAAAAATGGATAAATAAGTTCCTTGACATATAATAAAAATGGATAAATGAAGGTATTTCCACTCATTTGAATGTTTGTTTTCAGTGTTCTAAAAATTGGTTTGGGCAGCCGTTTAAATGGTGCTAGACTGCTGCTAAGCATTGATTTTTGTTTTTTTGTTCGGTCACTTTAGGTATTAGGCGGCTGTAGATATAATATTTTTATAGTTATTTGCTATAATATTTTTTATCAAAACTTTGCTATTCTTAGTTACACATAGGTATAGACAGAAAATTCACGAATTGAAAAAAAAAAAACAAATAATAATTTTATAGTTATTGATTAAATCAAATCAAATATAAATATAATTCACGTGAGATAGTAAGTTTATACCTGTTCTACAACATATAATCAAAACAAATTAATATAATAGTTCCAAAAGTATTTTTAAAAATAATAAATTAATAAACATTGAGTAATAAATCTATTTAATTTATATATGATAGCTAGACTCCAACTAGACACCACACAAGTGCTAGACGCCTAACTTCTAGTGAATTTAAGAACGTAGTTCTTGATTTTTAATGAAACATCTGAATAGATATCTATTGTGGACTGGGTAGTAGAATAAGAATTATATATAAGTAGCCCAACTTAGTGAAATATTCTGAATAGAATTGGCCCAGATCAAAATGGGCTTTGGGCTTTGTTATATACCTCTATTGGGCTTTGTAAATCTGATATTAAACAGGTCCTGGGCTTTGTTGATAAGTTTGTCCTTTTTATTTTGAGCAAGTCTTGTGTGAGACCGTCTCACGGATCTTTTCCGTGAGACGGGTCAACCCATGTGAAAATTTGTGAATATGAGTTCAATTTATGAGTAATAAGGATCCGTCTCACGAAAACTATCCGTGAGACCGTCTCATATGAGTTTTTGTGTTTTATTTTTATTCAGAGTTTCAAACTGACAGTCAAGAGCAAAATAAAATTCTTACTGAGATATTAAATAGTTATTTTTGCTTATTATTTGGAACAAAAAATAAAAGAGGAAATAAAATAAAATCTAGATACAGATTTTTGAGACATTAAGAGAAAATATGAAAATAATAAATAAATAAAATTGACTGATCAAGGGCTGCTTTGAAAACCAAGACTTTAAGATCTTTTTTTTTTTTGAATGTTAAAAGTTTTAGATCTTCATAAGAACAAAATGAATGTGCATGAACTCCAATGAACATAAAATGCAAATGAATGTGGTTCAGAAAAAAAGGCCACATACATTATAAGGAACTCCATTTCTGAACCCAGACCAAATCCGGGACAAATTCCAACATTTTGAAATACATATAATTATATAAAATGTGAATTCTCAGTTTGTATTATTTTTTAATACTATTTATTATTAAACACTCCTTTTGTTTTTTTAAGAAAAAGTAATTTGGAAGTATCAGAAAAAGTTAATTGAAGTGAATGTTGGCCAAATTCTCACGGCTTAATGCATTATTGTAGCACCAATTGGTTAGTAATCTGAATCTTCCAAGAATATCGTCTAGATACCTGTAACTGGTCCGTGGGTCAATGATATTAATATGAGTAGTTTTTACGTGAAACCGTCTCACGGGTCTTTTTTAGTGAGATGAGTTAACCTATAACCCACATTTAGCAATTCATATGAAAACTTGTGAATATGAGTAAAATTCATGGATAATAAGGATTCGTCTCACGGAAACTATCAGTAAGACCGTCTCACGTGATGTCTTCAGATTCAAACATTTTCTTTTTTTCTGTTTCCATAGTAAATTAAAATAAACGTATGGATTAATTATACTGTCCATATTCCAAATGTGAATTTGCTAAGCCCTAATTTTTTGTTTGCAAAATTTACTCAAAACAATCTCAATGCAGAAGAATAACACCAAAACCACTTTTAAAGAATTAAAAGTGAGTTTTAATTCGTGAAGATATCAACCTAAATTAAAAGTGTTGACTTTCTAATCAAATTTGGTCAATAATGAAATGCTTATTTCTACATCTAATTTCTTCTTCTACATTTTCTGAATGTAGTATCTGAATTTTCAACCATATTACCTTCTTTTCTGAAATTAATGTTTTGATCTTTTCAGCATTTTATTGAATTTGGCAAACAAACTAAGCACATCTCATACTTATTTCATTGTATTCTTCCAAGTGTATTCACAAAATTCAATTAATAGTGTAATGCAATTAATGATGACAAATTGCACATACCAATCTCTTCCATGTTAAACATGAATGACCCTTCTTTTCACCTAAATATTCACATACATAAAATTTCAATCTTTTAATACAATTACTAGATTATCGTTAACATGAAATACAAGATAAAACACAGCAAATCGAAACTTTCACATCATAGAATTTTCAAGAAACAAAGATAAGGCAGCATGTATAAAACCTCACGATTAAAGAAAAACTTGAACAACTATTTCAGTTTCCAAACATGGCATCTTTCAAAATAACCAAAAAACACCATAAACACATCAACAACCCTTTTCCATCTAAGCCAAACACTCTCCCTTTCATTCATGGAGCTCTGATTTTCGACTCTCAAACAATCCCTTCAGACAAACTTTACGATATTGGCCATGATTTTCACCTCAATTGGTCCTCAGACTATGGAGGGTCCCTCTCAATTTCTCACAAATCCAGGCCCTCAACGACGATATGGTCGACAGTCCCGGGCCGGGCCTTCGTTTCTGCAGCTGTGGCTGATACAGAGGTGGAAGAGAGCAGAGGATCATTTGTCATCAGTGACAAGAATATCCGTTCTCTGTGCAATCATCAAACTGTTGAAGATATCAGAACCGTTCAAGAATCTGATCTCACATTGGAGGAAGGCCCGGATCAAGAAAGGGCCCGATCGCCTGTTGTTCTGATCAAAGGAAGGATATTCAGTGTGAAAGATGGGAATACGAGGGTGCAAAGTTTGAGATTAGTTGAAAAGAAACTGTCTACTTATGCTAAGTATTGGATGTTGTTTGATCAGAAAAACTGTAATCAGGTAGGGTTTCAAGTGAGATTTGAGAAGCCTAATTCGGGCCAGCCACAGAAGCTCTCTCCAAGAAGCTATGGCTTCAGAGGACTCACTCGAAAAATGGGTCGAATTCGGAAGCTTCGATTTAGCTGGTGTGGATACAGGAAGAGATTGGTGATTACAGTTTCTCCTACTGAAGAGGAGAATTTAGTGACTGAAGAATTCAACTTATCCTGAGTTTAATAGAGTCTGCATTACTTATTCAAGTGAAAAGAGTGAGAGATTCTATGGGTTTGGAGAGCAATTCTCTCACATGGAGATGAAAGGAAGAAGAGTTCCAATTTTCGTTCAAGAACAAGGGATTGGAAGAGGCGATCAACCCATCACTTTTGCTGCAAATTTGGTTAGCTTCAGGTGAGATTCATGAATCATAAATGTTGAAATAGAACTGAGTTCATCACTGGTGATTATTGATCACTAGTGTGTTTCTGAATGCAGAGCTGGTGGTGATGAGAGTACAACCTATGCTCCTTCACCATTTTATATAACATCAAAGATGAGGTCACTTTACCTTGAAGGGTACAACTATTCAGTCTTTGATATGACAAAGGATGACTGTGTTCAAATACAGGTAACATGATAGTATAGTTTATGCGTATTGAAGAACATACTTGATTTTCTTGAAACTGTTTGTAGATACATGGAGATATGATTGAAGGTAGATTAGTGAATGGAAACTCACCAGCTGAGCTCATTGAACGATTCACAGAAACCATAGGGAGACCTCAACAGCTTCCTGAGTGGATAGCTTCAGGAGCTGTGGTGGGCATGCAAGGAGGCACAGATAAAGTACGTGATATCTGGGAGAAGCTTCAAGCCATGGATACCCCGATTTCAGCATTTTGGTTGCAGGTAGATACGAATGTTAAGAAGACTTAAAGATTGTATCTATGGAACTGATGTAGTGTTTTTTCTTGCAGGATTGGGTAGGACAAAGGAAGACAGTGATTGGTTCACAACTATGGTGGAATTGGGAGGTTGATACTAATAGGTACTCTGGGTGGAAACAATTGATCAAAGATCTTAGCAAGAAGCATGTTAAAGTGATGACATATTGCAATCCTTGTTTAGCTCCTGTAAGAGATGATCTTTATCAAAAGTTTGGCCTAGTCTTGCTTTGATTCTAACTGCACTCTGATTGATGAATATAGATGGATGAGAAGACAAACGTACGAAGAAACCTATTTGAGGAGGCCATGAAGCTGGATATCTTAGTGAAGGACAGTAAAGGAGGACCATACATGGTCCCAAACACAGCTTTTGATGTTGGAATGTTGGATTTAACACATCCCAAAACAGCACGTTGGTTCAAACAGATCTTGCAAGAAATGGTGGATGATGGAGTTAGGGGTTGGATGGCTGACTTTGGTGAAGGCCTTCCAGTTGATGCCTCACTCTATTCAGGTGAAGATCCAATCACAGCCCACAACAGATACCCTGAGATATGGGCTAAAATCAATAGGGAATTCATTGATGAGTGGAAAAGTAAAGATCCCCAAGAGGGTTTGGTGTTCTTCATGCGAGCTGGTTTTAGAGATAGTCCAAAATGGGTGAGCCTGTTTTGGGAGGGTGATCAAATGGTGAGCTGGCAGGCGAATGACGGGGTAAAGAGTGCAGTTGTAGGTTTGCTTAGCAGTGGCATTTCTGGCTATGCTTTCAATCATAGTGACATTGGAGGCTATTGTGGTGTGAACTTACCATTAATCAAGTATCATAGGAGCGAAGAGCTTCTCCTCCGTTGGATGGAGTTAAATGCCTTCACCACTGTCTTTAGGACACATGAAGTAAGTTCAGACAAGATATGATAGACAATAACTACCTCTGATTCATAAGTTCATGCAATTAATTTGTCTCATATATGAACAGGGGAACAAGCCATCTTGCAATGCTCAGTTCTACTCCAACGATACAACTTTGTCTCATTTTGCACGTTTCGCAAAGATATACAAAGCATGGAAGTTCTACAGGATGCAGCTAGTAAAGGTAACATCATATAATCAAAACTCATGTAGTTGCTAATCTAAATACGAGAGTTCTTGAATGCTCAAGTGCAGGAAGCATCTGAGAAAGGATTACCTGTTTGTCGTCACCTATTCATTCACTACCCAAAAGACGAAAACGTGCATAGGATTACATACGAGCAGTTCCTAGTTGGGACAGAGATCCTAGTTGTGCCTGTTGTTGACCAAGGCAAGGAAGTTGTCAAGGCTTATTTCCCAGAAGGAGAAACTTGTCCATGGAAGCATGTTTGGACAGGAAAACTCTATTTGGAACAAGGCTCCCAGATTCGGGTCGAAGCTCCAATAGGATATCCAGCTGTTTTTGTCAAGGATGGATCAAAAATCGGAGAGAGATTTCTAGATAACCTTAGAGAGTACAACATCCTCTTGTAAAGCAGCTTTGATTGAATATTGAATAGATTCCTTGGAGATGACTACAAATGAAGATTGCTTTCAAAACATGTATATCAAAATGTAAATGTATTATTCATGATTTGATCAATTGTTGTCTGATTTCAACAGGTATATCAACTTTCATCCTTGATCAGAAAGTAAACAAATGAATTAAACTCACAACACAATTCTCGCACCATGTATCATGTATGAAAGAAGAAAATTTCTTGAATGTTATAAAACGACATCAGGAAAAACATAAGACGACAAATCAAAGACAACAAGAAAAGGAAATGGGAACTTACTCTTATGCAGGGACCAGGCAATAAATAACTGAATCTTTGTTTTCATGGAGATTTTTCTTGTCACTAATGAAGTTTCTGTTACTCATCAATAAAGTTACAGCAGATTCGGATACTTGTGTTGGAATATTCTCTCTCTCTCTCTCTCTCTCTCTGATGTTTCCTTAATCCTCCCCTAATCTTGGGCTATTTCTACTTTTAATCCCCAAATTTAGCAACACGTTTATAACTTCTCATGGGCCTTTTTCTTAGTGAAGTGGGCTTGGTCCAAAATTCATATAAAGCCCAACATATTATGAAGCCCATTCAATTATTTCAGAAAAGTTAGGGCAAAAATCAACTGCGAACAGTGAGGTAACGAACTTGAAGAAGAAGAAGGTAAGTCTTTGTACTTTTTCTCTCTCTTTCTTGTTTTCAATTCCATTGGCCTGCTTTGGTTACATGTATTTATCGCGCACTCACTCACTCACTGTCGAGTTTTCTGGTGGAAATTTGGCTCACTGAAGATCATAATTTTTTGTAGACTAAGCGTTGTATCATTCTGATTAATGGAATCATGATTGGAGTGATTTAAGTTTCTTACGAAATGCCTATCAGTGTACTAAAATTTGCAGAATGTTGTTTGATGTTTTGTTATTTTGAGACTACTTTTGTTGGATCACCTGGCTTTTACTTCATACTAAATGCCATTTTGAAAAAGAGTGGGACTAAATTCACCACACTAATTTCTAAGGGCACCACACTCACGAGTAAAATTGTGTAAAATTGTTATAGGTTAGTGAAATGAGTGTAGTGCCCTTAGAAATTAGTTTGGTGCCTGAGTCCTATCCTTTGAAAATTGGAAGAAATTTCACCGTTTGGAAATGTTCTTATGTTTTAGGCTATCATTTGACAAAATGTGACCTTCATCCCAAAAACTATAACCGTAGCCACAAGAATCTATAGCAATCTAGCAGGGTAGTGTATTGATAATTCAAGATTAGTGATGTTATCAATTGTATAGATTATAGGGACTATAGTTACCTTAATCCTGCTTATGAAACCGCAACGTGCTAGTTTGATTAGTTCTGTGTTTTATTGCATCAGAAATGGTTATTCCTCCTCCAGCAAGACCAGAAAGAGTGACTAAGTTCTTGAAACCATATGTTCTGCGGATGCACTTTACGAATAAGTATGTGAACGCACAAGTTGTCCACACACCAACTGCAACGGTGGCCTCTGCTGCAAGCACACAAGAGAAAGCCTTGAGGTTGAGCTTGGAGAAAGCTAAAGAAAGCACGAGGGACGTAGCTGCGGCTGCAAAGATCGGGAAGATACTCGCGGAAAGGCTGCTGCTTAAGAACATACCTGCTGTTTCAGTGTTGTTGAAGAGAGATCAGAAGTATCATGGTAAGGTGAAAGCGGTAGTTGATTCACTGGCTAATTCGGGGGTGAAGTTGATATAGATATTGAATTATTGACTGCTGTTCTTGCATCTCATGCTGCTTTATAAACCATGAAACAGACAGTGTGCTAAGATTGTGTTCAATGTCCGTCAATTTTTGATCATGTATGCGTTGTATCTTGTCTGTTCTTTCAGTGTCTCTGATATTTTTCAATAGAACCATCCGATGATGTTCCGACAATGAGTCGAATGTTCTGTGGGTTTGCACTCTGTTCTTGCTTGCTAGCTTAGGTAAGGTACTGAAAGTAAGATATCTGGATACTGGATTGAAATGTGAATAATAAGTTTAACCGATCCAGTTTTGAAATTTATTTTGTTGGTTGATGAGTTTGTTTGGGTAGATTCTTGATTCATTTTCATTTCAATGGAATGGAAATTTACTTACTTCAAACACAAATCCCATACAAAAGAAATGGTAATGCAATACTTGGATAGCAAATTCTGGCAAAAATATAAACCAGATTAGGCAAGGAAATGATGCAGATTGATTCCAGCTCAAAACATGTCAACATGGTTATGATCTGTTTTTTGATTGAAACCAGAGTAATAGAATTTCTAACTAATATTGGTGATGCTAAGGCCAATTAAAATTGCACTAGCATCTACAAACTTGTATTATATACCCAGACGAAATTTGAATTGATGAACATTACAATCCAGAGAGTGTGCACCCAAGCTTGCAAGACTTGAACAGCAATGCACATCTCGAAAATAAAAAAAACTTAAAATCTTCGGCATCTTTTACCGGATATAGATGTGAACTGGTGGAAAGATGAGTCGGTTGGGCCTAGTCAATGTGTGAATTCCCCTTGTAATGTAATCTTTGATAACAGTAGCAATACAAGGCTCAGATGGCAGATTTAAATATCGAGATGATTGAGCTTGACAGCATTTGCAGAGTTCTGAATAAGTTCCTTTCTGGTATCAACCTGAAAAAAGAGGCTCCACATTACTACAATGATGTAGGGATTGAACTCTTTTAAAATGCATACCCAACTTTCTGCCTTGAAGAAATGAAGTGTTTTTGGAAGTGAAATAATGAATATAATTATGATCCACTTACTCGGGACCCCATCAGAGAGGAAAATACGACATTGGTTTCTCCCACGTCTTCTACTTTTAATTGTTTGAGAAGCCGAGTCTCAGGATTCAAGGTTGTTTCCCATAGCTGTAAAGGCATCATCTCCCCCAACCCTGCATTTCATAATGTCAGTAAGATAAGTATGAAATGAAATACGAATACTCAGATGCTCTCTCTCTCAGAAATACACACGCATGATTTCCATGTTTAACGATACTCCACCTTTAAATCTCTGAATGTTGTATGATGCATTTGCAGGAAAAGAACTTTGAAGTTTTTTAAGTTCTGCTTCATCATAACAGTAGTGTGATTGTTTTCCCCTCTCAACCTGAACATTATTAATGAAGAAGAATGAAAACCTAAGAAATTTATCTTGCCTTTTTATTCAAATAAACAGGAATATAGCTCTTCGAAAATCATATTCGGGATTACCTTATACAAAGGTGGAACACCAACATAGATGCAACCTGCATCAAACAAAGCTCTCTGCAGGCAATTCAATTTAAGTGACACCAAGTTACCAATATTCCATAAATATATGAATCATACAGTTATCTAGTGATTTGGTATCTCATTTCTAGAAGATAACACACTATATTATATACATCCATGAGCTCCCTTACATACCTGATACCTAAAGAAGAAGGTTAATAACAATGTCCTAATGTGAGCACCATCAACATCAGCATCTGTTAGTATTATAATTTTGTGATATCGGAGTGAATCCATTTGAAAATCCTCACCCTGATAGTAGAGAGTATTCAGTTAGATATATAATATAATGAAAGATGTAAACACAGTATTCGAGAGATGGCACCTTAACTCCAAGCCCCAAACCGAGAATAAGATTTTGAATCTCCTCGTTTTTGTACATGGCAGCTTCATCTCTTCGTTCAATGTTCAAGATTTTACCCCTTAAAGGAAGCACAGCCTGAATGATACCAACATAATGATTGTTTTAAAAAATTTACCAGATAATCCTGAGAAGTAACAAGACATTATGGGGAATTTTTTTTGTAAAGATATACTGCAAACATTTTACTCCTCTGTCCGAAAATAAGACCTGATGGAGGGAGTAGAGAATTGAAAATTCAGTAGAAGTTGATTACAGAAACAGGAAACTAGGTATTGTATTCTCTGCCTAAGGCTAGTCGCTACACAAGCAAGCAATCAAACAATGGATAAATGATAGATTTTGTTGATTCAGAGGGTATGAGAAGAAGAAAAGGAGCAGAACAATAGAAGATTTACAGAACTATAACACAAACATACAATTTAGTAAATAATTGGCGAAAGAGCAGCTAACTTGACCTTGACAACTTTGACAGGTTAAAATTAACCATTACAATGATGCTCCTGAGACTGAGTCTTGAAATTATGAGAACTAATGCTCCTAAAGTTGCAAAGGGAAAAATAACAACCTACATTATATGTCAAACTTGGTATCTTTGACGAATATAAAGCTTAGTGTTGGATAATCCTATAACTGAGATATTTTTTTGTACACATGAGAAGTAGGTGTGTTTGTATACGAGAACATAAGAACATGGAGACGAAATATATGGTGTGGAATAAAAGCAGTTCCAATGGAAGCTCCTTTATATGGATTTTACTTTTTCCCTAGTTGCAGGGCTTGAGGCCATATAATGGGGGGGAAAGAGAAAAACTGTTGATCACCTGAAATCGCCGATCACGACCTTGTTTAGCGCTCCCACCAGCTGAATCTCCCTCGACTATGAATATCTCTGAAATTTTATAAATGAAATGATGCTTGTGGCAGTAACAGAACAAAGCTCCAGAAATTCACAGAGAAAAGGGGATAAAAGTCTATGTGAAAGTCTAAAAAAAAAACTGCTATCTGAATTGGTCATATTCCACAGAATTCTCTGTTGTTCTTATAGATGATCTAATACTAATGCTTCTTTGGGAGTTCGGCATCATTATTTATGTTGGTTTTGACAAAGTTGGGTTCCGGAACAACTCAAATATGCCTCCAGTACCTTGCAGCATCATACTACAAACACACATATAGGAAAGATGGTTGAGTAACAATGAAATTTGAAGAGTTAACCTCATGGTACCACATGTGCATTTTAAAAGCACAAGATACTGACCACTACTCTGTTATAGGACTGAGATCTGCAATTGGTAACTTGATAGCATGATCATTCGAGAAAGGGAGATGAGAAGAATAGAGAACACCTCCATAACATCTTTTAAAAGAGAGGAATATATTCTCCTTTATACTGATTCATCAGCCTTTCAGGTATTGTTCACAATGAATAAAGAAATTATCATACCAGCTTCTTCAGGATTCGTAGCTGAACAATCAGCAAGCTTTCCAGGAAGGGACGAAGACCTTAAGACACTCTTTTGTCTCACCAATTCTCTGGCCCTCTTTGCCGCCAGAGCTGCCTAAAAATGGAAGGGGTTAGTACAGCATTCCCAAGAAAACCAAAATGGACAGTGGAAGTCCCTTCGCAAGAAAATCAAACAGCAGCTCAGATATATGCAATATTTACTGATAAAGTAGAAGATACCTTGAGAGCATTGAGGGACTTCGAAAGAATCCCGTCGAGGACATCAGGATGTAACTCCAGGTACTCAGTAAGATATTCTTGAATAGATTGATCAACAACCTTCCTTACCTCCGGGTTTCCCAGTCTCGTCTTTCATATCAAAGATAAAAAGATCACAGTAGAATCTTAGTTGATGTTTGATCAAAAGATACCCAAAACATCTTAAATTTACCTTTTCCAGAAAATATTTTAAGCATTAAAGTGAAAATGACAATGCCACACCTTTGTTTGTCCTTCAAACTCTGGATTTGGAACTTTCACAGAAATCACACAAGTCAGTCCCTCTCTCACATGTTCACCACTTAAACTAATATCCTTTTCCTGGAAAATGAAATCAACTCTAAAAAATATTCATAAACAGAATAATTTGAAGAGAAAATCAAAATTAATCTAAGATACCTTGATGACTTTAGACTTCTTGCCGAGGTTGTTGATGGTCCTAGTTAATGATGCTTTCACACCATCAATGTGAGAACCACCATCAATTGTCCTTATGCTGTTAGCATATCCTAATAATGTATCTGAATATGCATCTGAACACCTGAATCAAGATCAATTAAGCGAGATTAACTTCATACTAAGCAAGATAAAGGTGTCCCACATCCTTCTTCAAATTATATTATTGTTCTTGTACGCTTCCATGATGTCTTATGAGTCACCAAAATTGCTTAAATTTACAAAGTGAAAGAAAAAGGAACATCAGAGATGGGAAAAAGAAAATTTACAGGTCTTACCATTGAAGTGCTAGATCAATTATGATTCCCTCTGCTTCTTTCCGGAATCCAACAACTTCATGAAGAGGTTTCTGGACCAGAAATACACAAGTCATTTCTCACAGCAGACTGGCAGAAAGTTCTTAATATGCATTAGCTAAACTGTTGCAAAACCTTCAGAGTCACATGGAAACAGTTGCTTATCTGCTACATGATTTTCTAGATAAATGAAACAACTCGACAATTTTAAGCAATTACAAGTACGGTGACTTTAGACTAGTTACACAGCCTGTTCTATCACAAAGAACAAGATATACAAACATCAAAGGCACCTTATCAGCATTAAGCCACTTCACATATTCAACTAATCCTCCAGCATAGCTGTACTCATTATACAGCCTCTTCTCAGGGTCTGCATCCTGCATCTCAAGTGCAATCGTAACCTACAGATTGAGAAAATATATAGTTATGTTTGTGATTTCAGTAACAGAGAGATTTCTTCAACATGATGTTCTACGAAAAGTGAGAGGTTATGTGCAAAGAACAGGATTCTATGTTTTCCAGAATCTAAACCAGAAATGCCACTTAAACGTATCGAGAGAGAATTGGATTTACTCCCATTCACTTCCAGTCTATAAGTATATTGAGCTGTCTGCACACATCCATTAAAGATAGGGAACAAAAGTTGGTACAAATGAATAACTTATCAAAGTCCTCATATAAGAGGCAGTCCTCAAAAGCTACAACAAATCACCACAACTAGAGAATGCAAATAAAGAGTCGTAGAAAATGGCAAATAGTAGAAACTTCGAGTAATAAGCCTCTCACACCATGAAATTTTGCACAAAACTACAAGTAAGACCAACCAAAGCTAATGATCAACCTGAGGATTGAGAAATGCAAGCTCCCTGATTCTGCCAGATATCGTGTTGTAGTCAAACTCAATTCCTGTTGTAAATACTGTAGTAAAAGAATATGATGGTCAAATTATAGATTTTATAAGAAATCTACATTCAATTGATGCTAATAATTAATTATTGATTATCCACACAAAGAAACTAAACTTCGAGGAAAAACATGGACCTTCTTTGTCAGGCCAAAAATGTATGCGAGTCCCTTGGCGGTCCTTCATATCAGCTGGAAGCTCAGAAGAGATCAATTTTTTTAAGGGCTTCCCACGGGAATATTTCTGCTTATACTCCTTGCCATTACGCCACACTGTAACTTCAAGGGCCTGTCCATAAGCCAAGAAAACATGATTAACTAAGTAGCACTATTAAAAGAATGTTGTTTCTTATGCTAAACATCTGCAAGACTCTGTTGGTTTTTTTATTGGGTTTTTTTTTTCTTTTTTTTGGGGGGGGAAGAAGGGGGGGGTGGTAAAAGGTAAAGGATTGATCTACAAGTCAACAGATCTGGTACGAATTTAATCAACAATAACCCTATTCATCTTTCATAGAACAAACCCATGCCAAAAATATTAGTGATGTAATAAAAATTACAGAAAAAAGTGGTCTCTAAGCCAAAAATATTTGTGATGTAACAAAAACTACAGAAAAGGTGGTCTCAAAGTCAGAGACCTCAAGAATAGCAGAAACATAGAGGAGCACAAGCATGTTATTAATCAGACAAAAGAGAGAAGTCCATAAAGAATTAATGAACTCTAATGAGCAAGAAGTGACACCTCTGACAATGCATTTACAACTGATAAACCCACACCATGTAGTCCACCTGATACACTGTAACCACTACTTGCACCACCAAACTTTCCACCTGCATGCAAAACCTGCAATAATACTTTTGAGTGTAAAATATCTGCACACTTAGTACTATAATTTGTCAATAAATAATCTGTCCAATGAACAGATAAAACCATTGTCAATTTAGTAAATTCAACATAAAGTCAAGAGACTCCATCAGTAAGCATAATTCTAGGTGTTTAGAGAATTGCAAGCCGGGCCAATTGAATTCAAGTGGTTGATTGACAAACTAGTTCCTGTTTTAGAATTCTAATACTATTAAAGACCTGACTTGGAAGTCACAAGAATCAGACTCATCAAAACTTGCTTAATTATTTTTACATCTGAATGAAAAAAATTGCCTTCTTGATATGATTACAGTGCTTACAAGAATGAAAGTGCAATACAAAAGCCTTTCTCTTTCCCCAACATATAACTTCACAGTGATCTTGAAATCTTTCTTATTCTCTAGGTCAAAGTAATCTTGAATCCTTCTGCTTTTAATAATGTTCTAACATTGTGTCCTATGAATTTTGCTGGCATCAGACTCTGAGGAACATGAGCAACCTGCACACATTTTAAGTATTTTATAACTGAGTTTATGAAAAGGAAAAGTACCGTTAAGACAGTCTCCAAAGCAGATTTTTTTGTTGCTGGATGCAGATCAGTTGGGATCTGTAATTCAAAAACAAGGAACACATAAAATATCATTCAAGGCTGTGGACAATCTCAGGCAGTTACGACATGATTCAGAATCTCCTCGTAATTATATAACAAGTCAGATGAATTTTACATTTTTGGGGAGAAATAAAATGATAGGCCTTATTTCACAAGATAGACTACCTGTTTCTAAAGATGCTTTAGCTCTTTATAAAAGGGAATATTCAAAGTGAGGGGCTTCAGTGAGATGTCAAATAAGTACTTCAGATTTCAGAAGAAATAAAAAGCATCTACATCACAGTATTGCATGCAGCATGCCTAAATATCTGAATGAAGTACATGACACTATGAATTGACAATTTATGCCGCAATATTTTTCTACATATGTCCTCACAACAAAAAAGCAAACAAACAAACAAACAAAAAAAGCATGAGACAAGACAATCGTGCCGAGCACCAATCTATTAATGTCAACCCATTTAATATAGTGGTTTGCAGCTATCAGCGGAGAATTAGGCACATACCCCACGTCCATTGTCAGTGATGCTCACTGAATTGTCTTCAAGTAGAATTACATCAATCTTTGAAGCAAATCCTGCCTGTGCCTCATCAACAGCATTATCCAAGATTTCAAAAACCTTTAAAGAAGAAAAGGCAACAAAGTGAGCAACACTAACCAGCAGTTTTTTTTCCATAGCAGTTAGCATGACCAGCATAAAAGCACAAATGACAAATTAACATACCAAATGGTGCAGACCACGAGGTCCAGTGCTTCCGATGTACATGCCAGGTCGTTTCCTCACAGGGTCTAACCCTTCCAATACCTAAAAGAAAATTGTGATTGCTGATAGGAAAGGGATATTTCAAACCAAACTATTAAGCACGACAGTTTTATTAGTACATGTTCATCAAAGGAAGCCATTTCACCTGAATCTGCTCAGACCCATATTCTTTTGAGACTTTATTTTCACGGACAGTCTCGGTGCTAATGCTTGACATGAATGCTCTTGGAGCCACTGCATGCCATGGTAAATAGTTGCTTGAAACCTTTTTTAACCTATCACTAGCTCTGAAACAAGCAAAAGCATAAGCTTAGCCTAACAGCAACAACGAATGAAATCTTGCCTACAACATAGTTTGTGCTCATCGTTTTAATAAGAACATGAAGAACCTAAACTTTCACGGCTTTGCATGAGATAATGATCACATTATTGGGGAGAAAGAAATTCAAGTTCTGTTAAAATTTGTAAAATTCAGTGGTCTAAATTTTTATTAGATACTAAAACATCAATCATGTTAAATAGAGAGAATATTATAAACTTCCATTGATATATGAAACATGCGCATGGAATATGACTATAAAGGAAGCCAACCACACTACATTGTACATGAAATGAAGAGAGAGTAAAACTTACTGTTCTTTAAGTACATAAAGAAGTACTATAAATAGCACTCAAATGACTTCACATCCATCCAGTCAAATAACAAAATAAATAAACAGAAAGAATAACAAAAGCTACCTCATACTCTTCTTACAAAATACTATTTCCCACACTACACATAAAAGAAAAAAAAAAAAGATAACTTAGAACTTGTGCAGTTATGCGGCAGTGTTCCAAATATTGCGGCAACAAACAAAACCAATCATTTCACATGTTCAAGTTTGTATCAAGAATAAAAAAACAAAGGAAAAGATTCTCCCTTCCTCATGCAAGAGTCAAGACAGGAATAGCAAAGACATTTCATTCATAAAAGAACGTGCATTTATCTAACAACCTTTTCCTTACTCTTGATTTGCCACCCACATTCACCCAATGCCACCTCTTTTCAGTTATTCCCACATTTTAACAAAAACCCACCAAATAAAATGCTCCTACTTCAAGAACAAACGCATGAATACCAACTAATAAAAGCAACCTTCAACAAACAATTCAACTAAATAGATACAAAACAAAAGAAAGCAACCCCATATCTTAAACTCTGTTTTCAAAACATCTAAATACCAAGCAAACGAATCACCTGCTGCTAAGAAGTATGAAAGAGGGTCGCGCGAGAGAAAAAGAAGAAGCAACGGTTAGATTGCAGTGGCCATGGGAATGAAAAGAGTGGATGGAAGAAGAAGAGTAAGAGAGAAAACGAGCCGCCATGCGGTTGGTAGAGCTACTTGGCTTGAGAAGAAGGGCCATTCATATATGGTTCTTTGAGCTCTTGGCTTTATCTTTCGGGAAAATGGAGTCTTGTTTAGGCAGAGGAATTATATGGGTTTTTGATCTTTCGGGAAAATGGAGTCTTGTTTAGGCAGAGGAATTATATGGGTTTTTGATTTTGGGGAGGGGTTTAAAGGGGATGGAAGAAACCTCTGTTACTCACTCACAGTCTTGGTGGGGGGAAAGGGATGAGGTTGAAATTTTTATAGTTTCAAACCCTAAATTCTGAAATAGTACAACTTTTGTGTACATTTTAAAATGACCCCTCTAGTTTTTTTTAAGATAAATAAATGTGGAAATACCTCTTTTTATCCAAATTTATGGGTTAAGGAATTTTTATATCTATTTTTTAAAGAAATTATTTTTTTACCTAATTTGGATAGTGAAAAATCATTAATACCCTCAACTTAAGTTTGTATTATTATTGTTTTGAATACATTGTAATTTAATTCAAATACACAATTTAATACATTGTATTTAACATCAAATTAAATTAAATGAATACTTTAACATGTATTTCAAAACCTTGCGTGATCAAAACACCCTAACCCACTTTTTGCAGTTACATTTACACAATCATCATATCCTCTGAAAGCTTGAAGCTCCTCATGTCCATGGAAACAACATTTTTTTTGTGATCCTCATCTCCATTGAAACTTTCATCCTCGTTAAAAGCAAGCGAAGCTTCATTGCAAATGGTAAGTTTTAGCTTATAGTTTTAACTTTTTTCGTCATTGATGTTGTATGTTTTAGCTTTTAGTTTTCTCGTCATTGATGTTGGTGGGTAGTTCTCATTTCTGACTTCTAATGTTAACTGAGTCTCATGCTATGAACTGAGAATAGTGTTTCACTATTTGAAATGATGAAACTTGTTGACGGTGTGGTCATATCACCGATGAAATTTATAAACGACATGAAAATTTAGTACACGATATGGACGGCGAAAGTGTGTTCAAGACATGAAGTTTTATTGCATGTTCACGATATGAACTTAGCAAGTGTGTTCACGACGTGAAAATGTGATACGTGATGACGATTATGTCTCAGATTGAGTGTTCACGACATGAAAATCTAAATCGTGATCACGATTTTCAACTGAATAGTTGTGGTCACGATATGAAATTTTCATACATTTTCACGATATTAATTTATGAAACCTTAATTTATGAACTGACAACACATGTTCACGATATGAACGTCCATCATCACTGTCATGATATGTATGTCTTCGCGATTTCATTCGATTAACATGTAATCTATATATATATATATATAAAGAGAGAGTTGAGTCTCTCCAGAGAATGACACGTCAGCATTTTGAAGCACTCTCAAGCTGCCACGTGTAGTCTCCAACATCTTGATCTTTCATCCGCCTTCACCTTAGTTCATTATGCCTCTTCATATTCAATCACCTCTATATATATAAAGAGAGAGTTGAGTCTCTCCAGAGAATGACGTCAGCATTTTGAAGCACTCTCAAGCTGCCACGTGTAGTCTCCAACATCTTGATTCATACTCTTTCATCCGCCTTCACCTTAGTTCATTTTGCCTCTTCATCTTTAATCACCTCTATATATATAAAGAGAGAGTTGAGTCTCTCCAGAGAACGACACGTCAGCATTTTGAAGCACTCTCAAGCTGCCACGTGTAGTCTCCAACATCTTGATTCACACTCTTTCATCCGCCTTCACCTTAGTTCATTATGCCTCTTCATCTTCAATCACCAATAATGGATATTTGCAGTCCCACTTTTCCACCTCTTCATTTTCAATCATCACTCACTCTCTCTCTCCATTAAGTCTTCTCGCATTGTCATCGTAATCGGAGATGTCATACATGGTGGAGCAACTCGTCGCCGTCAATCCCTACAACCCCGACATCCTACCTGATCTCGAAAACTACGTCAACGAACAAGTATGTTGTTCACCTTTTAATTCTATGCTTGTTGTGTGTTTATGTTCTTCCTTGTGTTTGTTAGAGATTTGTGTGTTAATCGATTTTATTTCTTGGCCGAGTAAATTATCAGTTTTTCCATAATTTGTTTTGCTTTTATATTGTAATTGTAGGTGTCATCGCAAACTTACAGTGTGAATGCAAATATTTGCCTTCTGCGTCTTTACCAGGTTTCTTTTTTTCTTTTTTCCTCTATTGATATTTGTCTGGTAGTAATTGTTATTGAAATTGATGTTCTTTACTCATTTTTGTATTAAGTTCGAGCCGGAGAGGATGAGTACCCAAATTGTTGCTCGAATTTTGATCAAGGTAAGCTAATTGTAGCACTGAAACAGAAAGTTCACCTCCTTGCCCCATTTTTTTTCCCCTTAAAAGACTTTTCAATTACTTAACTTTATTGTGATGTGTGTAATCAATTTTTTCTCCAGGCTCTAATGGCCATGCCAGCCCCTGATTTCAGCCTGTGCCTCTTTCTGATTCCTGAAAGAGTGGTAATTTTCTCATGCTTTTTAATCTCAATCATAACTGCTTACTGTTTTTGCGTCACATCAATAGCTTACAGCTATAAGCTATTAACATGCATTCCTACAATGTTTGTGGTATGTTGTGAATAGTTTTTCTCATGTTACAAAGTATCACATGATGAGATGCCAATTATTGTTGGGAAATAAAAATGTGTAATGCTGCTTGGGCATGGCAATTGTAAGATATATATTTCTTTCTAAAGCAAAAATGCTATTTAATGAATTCCAGTTTGGAACTTATTAATCTATTTCGATATTTGGTTCTATGAATTAGCCTTCATTTTTCCTTTTTCTATTTCGAGCATGGGTCCAATAGCTATTTACTACTAAATGCTATTACAGGGTTCATGATCTCTCGATTGTTTCCTTCGAAGAGAGATTTGAAATTTTTGTGTCTGAATACTTGATTTATATTGTAATGTCTTTTACATCCATGAACCAAGGACCAAGGTATCATCCTGGTTTAACCATCTAGAGGAGTAGTTCAGTATGACAAGAAACTTGTGAATTGAACTTTTGAGATGAAAATAAAGACATCATTGGGTGTCAGGAGAAGTCTGTTTCCACACTTACATATAAACTCAAAAGGACTCACGAAGCGTGATCCAATTCTTTCTTCACTGACCATGTTGTCAATGTTACACAAGAGCATCTCTACTGCTATTTGTTGTTTAGAAGTTAATGATATGCATATAAATGGCATCCATTGATGCCCAGTTAAGGCTATTGGCGCCTGGTAAAGTTTTTGAGGATGATAAGCTGGTAGAGTATGATGCTCTGCTGCTCGATCATTTTCTTGATATTCTGCAAGATTTGCATGGGGAAGAAATCAGAGAAACGGTAATAAAAATCTTTGCTTTTTGTGCAATTATTTTGTTCTTAATTCTGGGTTTTGTGCTAGAATTGTGGATGAAGTTAAAGATTGTTGTTTTCTACATTCTATTTGTTGTCATTTAGTTCTTTGCTCTGTTTGTTGGTATACATTTGGAATTTATGGATTTTTTTCCTTATATTTGGTGGTGTATCTTTTCTGAGATTTGGTGAATCGGAAATGAGTTTTTGCTGTCAATTATGTCTTGCTCATTCATTGTATTCATATTTTGCTTATCTAATTGGTTGGGTTCTGATTTTGTGCAATATCTATTTTGTTGCAAAGATGTGTGAATTTATAATTGGTTGCAACATTTTGATTAATATTTCTTTTGGTCTTGACATTAATATTTCTTTTGGGATGACTAATTATTATATAGCTTCTTGAGGGTGAGATTTTTTTTCATCTTCAATTCATTTCACCTCAGATTGGCATCCACAATTTGAGAAACGAGGGTGTCAGAACGACAAAGAATATGAATCAGCTTCAGGTTAATTTAGATAGATCATGTAGTATTCATTTTGAAGATTCATTATTTATTGTTTGCACAGGCAGTGTGGAGGCAGCTTCAGGCCCTTTACTAGCTTCAAAGGGGTGGTTCTAATGACGACGCATGTGGCTGAGGTGGTGGTATTTTGGGCTTTAGATGAGTCGGTATATTTACTTTTTCATCAATATCAGACAATGATTTATTCTTGGTTGGTAGGTGTGTCTGTTGCTTCTATATTCTTCTCGCTTGATCATTCAAAAATCTGTTCATACCTAATCATAAATATATAATTTTTTGCATTTAGTAGGCCATTTCAGAGCAAGATAACCACCAGGCTGAGACTGAAGGTGTAAGATTAGTGTTATCATATTAGATTGTCATTGGTCTAGCTACAGTTGGAGGTATTCAAGTTGGAGCATTTAAGTTGGGTTGGTTGTTAGGATTGTCTTCTAAACAATGCAGAAGTTGATCGTATCAAAATCAATGTGCAGAATTGCAGAAAGACTCTTCTTAGCTTGAGCTATGCAAAATTTACATTTGAAGATTTTTTTTCGGTACTTTATTAAGTTTCTGGATTTCTGTTTATATGTCATCTTGGGAGTTTCTTATGCATGTCAGTTGATGTAGGACTTAAAATGTGTTTATTTGGCTACTTTCTGGATAGAAATTTGAGTACATGTTAATGCTTAAATCAAAGTATCTATAACACATTGAATTCAATCAATTGCTCTTAGACACATTTAGACATGTATGGATTTTTGGAGCGTAGATAGAAAAGATTTATATGTGCAAAAGGTTTGCATTTTTCTTGATTGTTGTAACATCCTGAAGCTTAACTTTCAGATCAATCTACTTATTTTCAGTTGTTCCTTGAGCAACTTGAAAGTGTTCTTTCACGAAATGAAGCTTCCGTAAGGTTCAAAAAACTTTTTGCTTACATCTGACCTTCTTTTGTATTATCAATGTCTTGTTTTTCCCTTCAGTACCTAATATCCTTTATCATGTGCACATCTAAACCACACTTATACATATATTGTAAATGACAACTCTATATTGCACTTTAAGGTTATTTTTAATCATGTGATGAGAATTATTGTTTTCAAGATGATATATAGAATTGCTCAAATGTACAATTTAGAGACTTTTCTTGGTTTGAAAATGGAGATATCAAAAAGTGAAGTGGCTATACTTTGTTTGAAATACAGGGTCATCTTCTGGTATGCTATGTAGAGATATGAAACATGTGAGTAAATAATGAGATGATACAAGTATGAAAACTTAAGCCATCAACTATTAGTTAAAATGTGTTCAAACATAAACACTCAATAAAGATATGAAAAATAGATGAAACATGAAGCCTGTGCAACGCACACCCAATTAAGATATGAAAAGTAGATGAGACATGAAGCCCGTGCAACGCATGGGTCCGATTCTAGTGCATATAAAAGTGATGTCCACATATGAAATTTATGCATAGTTAAATCCTCGTTGTAGATAGTACTATTCAAAACTTTATGTACTTTATTTTCAGACGGATTTGAGCAATTTGATTGTTCGTTTTGGGGGATATTGGGAATGCTTACAATACAAGTGTTGGGAGGAAGAGTTCATAACAATTCCACCAAATGGAATTACCCGTGATGAGTTATATGAATTGGTCCACGGTGTTGTTCAAGCAGATAAAGCTACTACAACATACATCATTCATGCTTTGATTAATATAGCTTCCTATAGAAGAGGAAAATTGATGATTCAACAAATCATGATGTGGATCGAGTATTAGCTAGCTCAGATATGTCGATCATTTATGTTACATTTAAAAGCATAAGTAGCCCAGCAAATCAATTTGACAGGCAACAACCTTGTGGTAAGCAAGGTGGTTTTGTTGAGCTAATGAAATCCCAGACTGCTCAAATAGGGACAACACAATGCAATGATCAATGTCATAACTCTTCATTCCGGTATCATTCACCGATCAGCCTGAATCTCAGTGATCCTCCTACATCATTGGGTGATGACATCTGTACACCGCTGAACAAGAATTTGATTAGTGATTTTGATGATTCTATCAACCCATTGGATCAAGGCGTTTCAAATATTGAAAGTTCACATGACGGCGAATGGGGTGACGTACCTGAATATGCATCTGACCATGAAGTGGAGCATTATGAAAATAGTGAAGATGATATGAATACTGAGTCAGATTTGCATATTGATGAAGATAATGACTATGAAGAGCCTTCAGTTCCTGATAGTCGAATTGAAGTTGACTCCAACTTGGACGTTGGAGCTTTTTTCGAAGAATTCGGATCTTATGGTATGCAAAAAGGTGGTGCCCTCTCCTAGTTCTTTGCATACCCATCCAGTCAGCCTAACATCGATGGTGAAGTCCTTGTTGATCCAAAACGTATTGCATCAACATTTGTGAATGATAATCATATTGAAGATGTTGAAACTCAATCCACTTCTAAATATGTAAACCCTTTGTTAAAGGGTTCGACATTTGGGTCAAAAGACCAGTTGGTTAAGGAAGTTGGTTTATATCACTTAAGAAATAAGGTTGATTATAAAGTTGTCCGTTCTGATAGTACCCGGTTGTACATTAAATGCACTCTAAGAATGAAAAAGGTATAGCAAAATAATCTTCGCCACCTTCAATGTGTCATTAGTGGAGCTCTGGAAATCCCCTCGTACAAACCGATTTTTCAATGACTCAACGGTCATTCTCGGCCTAGAATGGACTTTCCTCATGTAGAGACTCGTCTCACTCAAACAGTGCTTTCCATTAGGGTCGAAATTCGAGTTTCCAAATTTCAGATCCATTGTAAGTGCAAACTCAAATTTTAAGAATCGCAGATTTTGGCCACCAACTCTAAACCACAGGCCATCAGCTTCACTGCTACCACCTCTCTTAACCTCTCTGGCAATAAGGGAATGTAGGGCAATGTTCGAGCTCGTTCCATCACCGTGGAAATCAAGAAAATGCCCAAAACATGAACGTCGGAATGCATTTAAGGTATCAACTCTCACTTGCTTCAGATGCATCTCAATCTCATTAATACACTTGGACTTCACGTATGTATTGATACTATACATGGAGTCATTTGCATGACCTCTGATCCATTTAAAATCATCCTAACGCAAAACAATCAAACAAGGTACAAGAAATCAGAAACGATATGTGAACATCGTTAATTAGAAACGATACATTGTACAGGAAAATGTTTGTGTGTAAATGATAAGTGAACAGAAACTCAAAATTGTGATGAAGATACAAAATTGTTATAACGATATAAAGTAAAAAGTAAATTAAGAATAATTTCATGTGCGGACACGATATGTACATTTCGTGATCATGATATAAATTATGTCTTGTTCATGATATAAATGATGTGATCCATCAAAACGTCGGATCACGATGTGGACAGATCAATAAGTGTGGACATGATATGTGGAAAGAGTGTTAGGGGTGACCATGATATGAGTAGAAAATTCATATTGGTTTAAGGTGTGACACGATATGTTTACATGCTTTTACTGTGAACACGACATGCAACGAAATAGATTCATAACTAGAACTATGAGGACTCGATATGTGATCACGATATGAAGTAATATAACGATATACACTGCCTTAGGCGTGATCACGATATATACATGTACACGATATACACTGCATTCATAATGGTTTAGTGTGGACACAATATGTGGACGCAGCTTTCGTGTGATCACGATATGAATTTATTGTGTTCATGTGTGGACACAATATGTGGATACAGATCAACAACTCTTATTCTCTTACACGGGTGTGTGATCACAATATAATATGACATCACGATATCTATCTATATCGAGTTCACAACGTTATTTTGGTGTTTGATATCGTTTACAGATCCCACAGTTATCGTGTTCCGCGAGATTCGAATTCGAAACTGAAACACACAGAAAAAAGAAAAAGAACCAACCTCAGAGGTGGTCATAGACGACGTCGCCGCTGCAGCAGGCTGAAACTCTGGCCGAACATCTAAATTGGCCTCTGCAATCAGAGCCTCCTCCGATGGAACTTCTAAATTGGGGGACGGATCAGCAACCGGCAAGACCTCCAGTGGATTAGGGTTACTAGGCCGCGGCTCCGAAAAAGGCACCGACTCCGGTAGATTAGGGTTACTGGGTGGTGCCTCTAAAAGCGGCACCGACTCCTGTGGATTAGGGTTACTGGGCGGTGCCTCTAAAAGTGGCACCGAATCCGGTCGATTAGGGTCACTGGGCGCCACCTCTAAACCCGGCACCATTTCCGGGGCATCTAAAGTGGCTGCAACTGGACTGGAACCACCGACTCTGATGGGTGGTCTTGCGCCGTCGTGGGTGTTCGTCTAAATCTTTTTCTCGATTTTTTAGCCATTTGTTTCTGCATTTTAGGGTTCTTCTTTGCACTTCTTGTATGAACACGTTATGCTTCCAAAATATCATGATTGCTCGTTAACGATATGGCTGGTTCTTTTCACTATTTGTTTCTTCTGAATGTAGAGATGCTATGGTTTGTGTTCTGTTACTGATAAAGGGTGGGGATGAATGATTGGGAGGGGGAAGTAGCAGTAAAATTTCAAAATGTTAGTGCTTTTTTTTTTTTTTTGAATTTTGAATATTAGATAATGTAACTTAAATTTTGTATTTTGAATTTACTATTTTAAAAAATATAACATGTATTTTGAATTTTGAATTTTCTATTTCCTTGAACAAAACATGTATTTTGTATTATGAATTTAGTGTATTTAAAATAAAAATTGATTCTTAATGTAAATACAAAGTTAAATTGAGAGTATCTTAGACATTTCACTACACAAATTGGGTAAAAAAGTCTTTTTTTTTTAATGGGTAAAAAGTTCTTTATCCTGTAGAATTGGATAATTTGAAAATTCACCCTAGATAAATTGGGTAGGGTTAAAGATAGATAACTTAATTAACACGTCTTAAAATAATATTTTTATACTATTCATTTTTTGTGAAAATTGAGTTTTAAAATGAGTTCTAGTCCATGAATAAATTGGGTGAGGCTATCCCATAATAAAATAAATGGAAAGTAAATGAAATTTAAAAAACTATAATACCCTTCATTTTGAATAAAAAATATTTTTTCCTCCTTTTACATCTTCTTCTTCACCATGTTCAAACCCTAAGTTTATGTTACATTTGATTTTGAACTTTGGTAGTCATGTTATTTAGATGATTATTTATTATATGCATAGTGATATATGTTACATAATGTGAGAGAAAAAAAAAAAAAAGGGATTGAATTATAAGTAGTCAATTGTAAAAAAATGATTATTAACAATTATGATGAATTATTATCAACAATTATGAAAATTTTAGAAAAATGTCCTTGTTCCTTGTATATTTCATTAAAGTTTCTAGTGCTAATTTGTAAAATGTTCAAACCCTGGCATATTATATATATTATTATAACTACAAGTCACAACTTGGTTTACAATTTAAGCTCACAATTAGAAATACAAGCTCACTTTCCTAAAACCAGACAAATCGCAAACAAGGTATGTAAGATGGTTACTAATTGTACAAACTATTTCTTTACAACTTCATATCTATGCTCACAAAACTACACTTGGTTGTGATGAACCATGTCTTCTCTCTTGAAACGATAATCGTACCTAGTACGTTTTCCCCTAAGGGTGCCTCCCATTCCTGAAAAGTAAGCAGAAAATGTATGTGATTCTAGACACCCCTCCATGCACTTCAGGGACTATCAAAATTGAGTACTGGTTTAACAAGATCACAAGAACTATCTAGCATTGGTTTGATATGTACCGCATGGAATTGGTATGAGAGATGATGGTTCCTTTGATAGCAGCACTAGGACGTTGATGCCTTTGGTCGTGCTCTTTACCATTGCGCATGGCAGCAACTTCCTTCTCCATGGTAGCTACTTCTCTCCGCATTTTCTTGGCCTCAACTTCCATTGCTTTGTTCAACATCTCGACCTTTTTGGCCAACATCTGAGTAAATTCCATTTCGAAACAGCTCAGTGAGAGAGAGAGGGGGGGGGGGGGGGGGGACTGTGTAAAAAAAAAAACGCAAAAACTCATGTGAGACGGTCTCATGGATAATTTCCGTGAGACGGATCCTAATTATCCATGAATTAAATTCATATCCACAAACTTTGATATGAATTGTTTAGTATGGGTTGTGGGTTGACCCGTCTCACGAAAAAAGATCCGTGAGACGGTCTCACACAAGAATTGCTCAAAAAAAAAAAAGGCCAATTTATCATCAGCAGACCTCAATCGCATCATCTTTGTCGTTCAGGTTTTGATCTTTCTCATGGCAGACTTTTCGTAGAGTTATAACCTCTTTTTGCAGCATATCATATAGCATTCCGGAAACACAGTCTACATGATCATTTCTCAACTTTTCATCTAAAATACCACCATCTCCATTCTCTGAGTGAGTAATTACCCCATTATTTGGAGTGCCATCACCATGGGTGGGTTGACTATCTTTCTCAATTGTATCACCATTGGATAATATAATATCACCATCAAATGAACCTGACAAATTCTTTGCCTGCCTTAACAATGAAGTAGCACTAATGATCCGGGATGATGCTGATAAGTTTGCTTTTCTAGATAGAATGCCATTTGAGGATGCTTTGGACAAGCTTTCTGATCCTCCATTTGACTGTCTGCGTAGAGTTCCATTGCTCATACTTCTTCCTAGTGATGAAGCACGGTTCACACTATTCGGACACCCTTTAAGTCTTTCCTCCAAAACTTTGAAGCGTAACTGGTACTTTTCCTAGTGGTGAATTGAGAGGATCGTTATAAGATTTATATTGCAAACAATTGCAGCAGAAAGAAAAGGAACCGTTAGCATCCTCCTCACCTTCAGTTGTGCTTCTGCCCTCGCGGCACGCTCTGCAATTGCCAGTTTATCTTTCAGCTGTTGCATTTCTCCCTGTTTCAACCCCAATTAAGGTCAAATTAGATTTGATACTAGACGCTTTTTACAACGTGATTAAGTGCTAAATTAATTCCATTACAGTGCCACTTTAATGTAAAAAGCTATCCTTGGATATCATTCATTCCTCATCACATTAAGGTCACGCTTAAGAAAAAGAAGTTGCCGATTAAATACAAAATAAACCACTAGTCCACAGGATCACTTAAAAATATGGAAGAAAGAAAGAAAAAGAAGAGACCTCGTTATGCTTTGAAACAACAAATTCTCCCTTGAGGTATTACAATTACCCCTATGAGATTGGTATTTTTCTTACAAATACATCCCCCAACCCCAAAAAGGTTCAGTTCATCCTGGGACAAAAAAAAAAAAAAAAAAAAAAAGCCCAGTCTATTGGGGGTATCTTATAGTTTTGACACATAGCTGGGTTTTTTATGGAACTGGGATAAACAAGGTAAGTTTTGTGATATGAGCTAGAAATATTTCATCTTCTTCACTCTTATCCAGAATTACAAATCAGCAAGAAAAAATATTAAGCAATTTGATGAATGTTATTAAAGTTCTTTGACTGCTGTCATGTCCTAATATCACAATAAGTTTCCATAAATAATTAATTATAATCAGGTGCTATAGAGAAACCTGATAGAATTTTCGTTCTTCAAGCCACTGCTTTACCGGCATTACTTTGTCACTGGCATCCTTCCAATCATTTGCAACAACAAGAGCTACACGATTTGCTGATACTTTAGCACGTGCTAGTTCACGGTCTAGAATTTTTTTCTCTTCCTGTTCAAGATTTGCAAATTAGGCAACACCTCAAGAAATATATATCATAGTCATAGCCTACGCATCAACTAAATATTTATGTAAAAGATAACCGAAGACCAGAGTTTTTAGTCATTTACATTTATTTCTTGCACTTTTCTCTGGCATTCACGGACAGCATTGGCAGCAGCTCCCCCAGACAAAACAGCCTCCTCAAGCTCACGGACAGTTTGTGTTAGCTTTTCAACCTCAGAAACCTTTTGCCTATGCATTTTGTCTAATATTTTATTCTCTTCCTGATATGATATGACAAGTGATCAGAAATCTACATCAGAAACTGATTTTATAGAGACCAAATGCTGTAACCAAGCCGAACCTGGCATATCTCAATTTGTTTACCCAACTCTTGATTTTTGTTCTGCAAATCATCAACCAAGGCTGCTTTTGCTAATGCCATTTGGACAGTACGTTCTGCTTCTAAGAGAGCAGCCTCTTTAGATTTAGTAAGCCGATCAAGTGCTCTGTTGTCATCCTGCAGCTTTGCTACCTAACAAGTGCAACGTCCATGCATATGAATTAAAGAATTTTCATCGCTCCATCTCAATATACAACAATGAGAACTTTATTTGTAAATTATTTTTTAGGATTATAAATGGTCAAGAAATTTCAAGTGGTAAAGTAGAGCACCTCCATTCTTGTCAACTTTAACTCGGCCTCCAGAGGTGCGATGATTGCCTCAATGGGAGGCATTTCATCATCTTTCTGTGCAGCATGTACTCTTCGAAGTGTTGCTTCTGCAGCAAATTGTGCAGCCAAAGATGCTTTCTTCTCCTCATTTATTTTCTTAATTTCTAGATTCTGAAATTCACAAGTGGTATCATAATCTTACACTCAATAGAAATTATATTCAAATTTTCAAAGTTCTCAACTGGTTTATCTACTTCAAAAAGAAATGCAGTAGAATATTGGAGCTAGCAACTAAAAATAAAATAGACAAGAAAAAAATACCCAAAGTTTTGAAGAAGTACCTTGCTTTCAAGTTGTGACTCTGCTGCTTTTAACTTTGCATCTACTTTCTTAAGCTCTTCAGTAAGCTAACAGAAATATAATAATGTAATGAGAGACCTTTTACTTACATGGAGCCATTATGCTCATGAAAACCATCAGAACATCACTATAATGATAGTGTATAGAGCAAAAATCATCCCGCAAATGAGGGAATGATGATCCCCATGATATATTGTTCATAGCTTAACCTGTGCATTGTGTGCAAAGTGCTTTTTCATGTATTACTTTATGGAGGAATATTCAGATCAATTTCTAGGCCACATATCTGATAACTTCCTTAATAACAGTTACAGCATTTGTCCACAGCATAACTAAACTCATCATATTATGTGTTAGTGTACCTCTTCAACTGCCTTCTCTTTTAGGCGTTCTGAAAACTTCAGTGCTTTGATTTCTGCAAGTGCCTCTCCCAGTTCTCTATCTTTCTCTGCACATTTTGCAAAACCCTTTAATAAGAATCTAAAAACCATAAGATGTATGATTATTTCAACACATAGCAGAATTAAAACATGCCAAACCAGCCTACTCTTTGATTAAAAACAAAAGTTGTTTGCCTCCTTCAGGCTTCTGAATATTTCTACAGATACATATAGTTCAACTTTTTGGGCCATTGAAACAACAGAGTAACTCTAAGATTGCATATTCTTTTGCACTCAGCATGATTCATTTACAACCTGTAGTCTTTCTTACATGCTATTTATCTTATGGATGAAAACAAAAAACATAATGGACACAATATTTTCAACAAGATATACCATGCTCATAGATAGGCTAATAAGTAGAGCACTAAAGTATTTAGTGTCGTCAATGAGAAAATCGATATGTCAGGCACATTTTTGTTTCAAGAACAGAAACGTCAGTTTCATTCTAACTTCTGGCAATTTAATTAACACTTTCAGAACTGTGGTACACAAACTAAAGGAAAATGTAAAAATATCTATTAAATGAACGAGGCATATGAGCACAACACGGCCTTATAAAACACAGATATATTACCAAAGCCAAATCTACGTTTCCATAAAGATAATCTCAGTTTAGCTGCTATTTAAATTCATCCTGAAAGTATCTACAACTTCTCCTTGATGGAGAAGTATTAGTCATGAAAATCAAGGACCACAATTAAGTAGAGAGGAAATTAATTGGCTTGATGATTCAATAAAGCCAAATGATGTATTTATAGTTAACTAATAATACAAGTACTATTAAAGAGGTGTGCAATAAAGTATCTTTAAAATGGGAAATTGGTAATAATGTAGTGTAAGGAACCCCATGAGCAACATGGTGTGGGGACTTCAGAATTGGCTTTACTTACACTCCTTCAGAGTAAAAGGTCCACAAGCCACACTACCACATGGTGCTTAACTTCTCGTCTTCCTTTTCCTATCTTTAGCTATACGTAACAACAGTCACCATCTTTATTCAACAAGAAAATCTCGCTTCTAAGGCCAAAACCCTATATCCATTATCTGCATGAGTCACCTATTTAATATTCCATCAGACCCATCTTCATTTAAACATTTTATTGGAGGACTAAAAAATGAAAACCATCCATTCCCACAGCATATATTTAAACCTCCCTAATATTTGATGAATTTCTTCTCTGTAAAAAAGAAATTATTAATTAAATAGAACATTGCAACTTGAATCCACCAAAAGGCATCTAAAAGCTTTCCGAATTAGAAATTTAAGAGTTTTCCATTGGGACTGGTCACTGGGGGAGGGGACAGAAAGCAAATTAAGCCCTTTCTCCATGAAACTCAGCTCGATTTTCCAATAAAATAAATGGAATAGTACAGAACTCAACACTTAAAAAAATAACGCCAAACACGAACGCAAACACAGACCTCGGACATCGTTTTCGAGGCGAGTGAGCTCGACGCGCACTGGATCGGAGCCATGCAATAGCGTAATGAAGTCATCCACCTCCGAGCCAGCTCTGGATATGGCCGCGGCTGGCTTCTTCTTAGCCTTGAACGAAGCCGATGACGTTAGCTTCTGCGGCTCCGCTTCTCCATTAACGCAATTCGAATAACTCCCCATTTGATCACCCAAATACACACACACTCTAAATTACAATAAATTCAATCAGGAAAGTTCCGATACTGCTTCACACCATAATTTCTCCTGGTTTGTTTCTATAGCAGCACATACATACAAGAATCTCAGATGTATACGTGTTTGTGTCTGCGTATAACTATGCGAGTGGTGCACGTATAGGTAGAGAGAGAAAGAGAGGCAGAAATGCACTGTCAGTATTTGCTGTGATTTGCTAGAGAGAGAGAGAGAGAGAGTGCAGGTGGAGTGATTGCTGCGGGGTTTATGTAGAGCGAGGATTAGAGGAGGGGCAGTTTAGGCGGGGTTTTAATGAGGCAGGAGAAATTTACTATTTATGAGAGTTTTTATTTCCTGTGTCGCATCACCTGTTACGTCTTTTGCCTTCTCCACGTGGCATCCATTCAAGGTTTAATTTAACGAGCAATTTGAAGTGAACAAATTTTAGACATCATTAAATGAACAGAGAGATCTTGATTAATCCATGTTCATTTATTAACAGTTAGTGAGGATTAGTCTTCGTTTTAGAATGTTATGGTATTGCTTGAGAAGAGACTTGTGTCTATGAGTCTACCTAGTTTATATGATATGACTTTAATGGAATATAATTTTGAAGAAATTCAAACTTAAATTAATCGTTGGTAATAAGATTCTAACTTCTAATATTTATCTCAATGTTGGTATTTTGTGGAACTTAAAATTTGGATCATAGACTTTTATTTTTATTTGATCGATAATTATTCATAACATATTTCATTTATTTGATAAGTATCGAATAATTCGGATATCTTCTTACATCTCCAATTGAACATTTTACAATTTTGAAAAAAAAATAACACTAACAAACTATATAATTATCTTAATATAATGTAAATTTCATCATATCTATATCTATATATATATAAAAAGGAGATCTTCAATAAAAATAGCATAACTAATTTTCTTTCCTAAATTTATATACTATAATTGGAAAGAAGTTAGTTAGAACAATTTAAAAAAATCAAAAAATAAAAAGATTTATACTTTTAAGAATTGTAGGTCCTCTAGGTTGGACTATAGTCTATTGGTAGGTTATTTAGATTATTTTTGTCTTTTTTTTTTAAATTTTATATAAATCTTAATCTTTAAATTAAATCATTTTTCAATTTAAAATTTTATTTAATCTATGATATATCAAATTTATCATTTTGGTATCTAGAATTTTGTTGTTAATGCATGATATATCAGATTTGTCATTTTTTATGAATTCTAATTTATTATTTACATTGCATCGTAAAAAAAAATAACAATGTATAAATTTGATTTTTAAATTTTGGTGCATAATTAAATTTAACACAATTAGAAATACAAAAACAAATGACTAAACTAAACTAAGATTAGGAAATTAAAAATATAATTTATAAAATACAAAGCTTTAGACTTTTGGAGAAATTAATTACAATGAAAAACATTTTTATATAGTTGTTTGGTTTATTTGTCAATATAAGTGGGTTCAATATTCAGTTATCTACGTTATTTGAATATATAAAAATATATTTAGGTATTTATATATTTTCTTTAACTATAAATAATTAAGTTAATGGTTAGATCAAAAATTTCAAAAAAAAAAAAATTATAACTGTGAACGTTAGGGAACATTCAAAAAATATAATAATATATTTATCATGAAACTTATGTCTATATTATAAATTGCAGCATGCATAACATATCTTTATGAGTTAAAATGTTTTTTTAATATCAATTATCGTTTTAACATCCATGACACAGTAAATGTTTTCTCATTATCAAATTTAATTTATTTTAATTCACAAAATTGGTTGGTATACAAAATTGATGTCATTTTTAACAACTTCATATTTCAAATATAAATTTATAATTCATTGTTCAACAAAAAATATAAATTTATATAGTATTGTTTGCATTTTAAAAACTTAATAATATTTAAAATGAGAAACAATAGAGATAAAATATCTAAATTCTTATTAATACTCCCTCCGTCCTGCTCTATTTTGCCTACTTTCCATTTTTGTTTGTCCCATCTTATTTTGTCAGCCCAAAAATGCCAAAGAAAAATTTACTTCCTTACCCCTCCATTTCTTTCATTTTACAACTTTTGCACTCAAAAAACACATATTAATTACAAAATTGCCACTCAAAAATATTAAAATAACACATCACATCAAAGTCAAACAGTTTTTTCTTAGGTTCCGTGCCGGTCAAAGTAGGCAAAATAACCTGGGACGGAGGTAGTATATAATTTAGGTTACGATAAGACTATCAAATTATATTATTAAATTTTTTAAAATTAATAAATTAAATTACAAACCGTGTATCACACAGGTATAATTCTAGTTATGGTTACAATATGTGCAATGGGTGAGGACAACATTACTCATTGATAAACATAGTGGGTCCCACTGAACTAATGTTTGTTTATCAAAATTATCATGAACTCGACTCAAGGTTAGATAGATAAGCTCGACCGGATTCAAACTTGACGTGGTTGATCTATTTCAACTTGATCACACTTTAAATTAATAAAATTTACTTAAAACATACACCTATTGTAAATATCATACTAGAAATGCATACATATATCAAATCTAGGAAACTCAATTCGTTTTCTACTTATTTTGGACAAGAAATAATTATGACGACATTTTTCAGAAAAAAGCAAACTTGCAAGACATTTTATGTTCAAGACAAATTGATAATGAGACATATCAAGGGCAACATTTTGTTCATGAAGTGTCGCACCCACAAATAACGTGGTCCAATCTTCTAAAGTTAGCTTCAATTTATTTACCGTTGCAATTCCCAAATAGAAACAAAAGAAAACATTGTCACTTTTGCTTTACATAATGCCAAAATTTATATACTAGAGAAGAAGAGAAAAATAGCCTCCATTTATAGCCCCTTTGCTTCCAATATCAACCTTGCAATTTCCGTCTCAAAAAAAAAAAAAGGTTCATATTCATTTGAAGTGCAATGTTTTATATTTAATCAATTATATAATTTGATAGTTTTTTTTTTCTGAAATTAACCACCAATTCTCAGTCATTTCAATTGATCCATCAAACCCACAATCCAAACGTTATTAAAAGGTCAAATATAACTTTGATCTTTCAAAATGTTTTTTTTTTTTTTACGGAGAATTTTCTTTTTCTTTTTTTGACAAATGAAACACCTGATCGTTGGAAGTTGTTAAATATCGAACAAGTATATTCTACATCTACGTACTTTATCTTTCATTTTACAGATTATATTGATAATCAGATATAACCACATTAAACTTTTCAAAGAATTAGTCGTATTAGGTCGAAACTATTCATTACATTATTAAGTTAAAGAGCGAAGTATTAATACTTAACAATAAAGAGTTAATTTAGTTATGATTGGAGAAGTCTTAAGTCACAGTTACACAAAGAAACATATGCATGTGCTTCATGAATGAATCGACATAAAAATAAATAATTGTCTTTAGCCTTTAACACAATAAACAAATCTCAATTACTACATTTTTTTCAATTTAATCATCACAAGACGAGACCGTCTCATTGATATAATTCCGTGAGGCAAAATTTCATACCCGATAAGTGAAGTCAATCTCTATTCCACAAGTTGAATTAATCGACCTCACAAAATTAGATGTGCAAAGACGGTCTCACAAGAGTACTAATTAATCATCACCACACACCCACATTAGTGATGATGGTAATAAAAACAATGGTAATGACTAATTTAAGGATCTTGAAATAAGACAGCTAATAGAGGTACTAAGAAAGCATGTGAAGGAAGGATTGATTTGAAAGGAGAAATAATGAAGTGGGGGAGAGGAACATGGTAAGTAGAGTGGGTGGTGGTACAGAGGATCAGTAAAAATTAAATGGAAAATAGGAAAGCGGATATATAAAGCAAGAAAAGGGACAACGGCACATGCGAGAAAGCGTAGAGAGAGCGCACATGCGAGAAAGCGTGATTCCTAATTCCATGCCCAAATGTGAACGTGGTGGGTCTCCTGCTCTATTATCTCATCCACTTATCCTCTCCCACACGCACTCCCAAACTAACACGAATCTCATGAAAAACCGTCTCACGAATCATGTTTCGTAAGACAACCTGTAACCCACATTCCACAATCTACATATAAATTAGTGGAAATGAATTCGATCAATGAACCTAAATGATCTGTATTATGAAAACTCTTTGTAAGATCATCTCGTATCATTATTTTCATACTATACACCATCATCCTAAATTCATTATAGATATATTATTATTTTACATGACTTGCTTATAAAATATATTTTTTCAAATCTAGCATGGACCTTCAGAATATATTAATATCCATAGGTAAGTTGGGTCATAAAGTAAACTGAGTTATGTGTATACAGAAGATGTATCAAAATCTCCTTGGTTTTTTGATAACAGCTTTCAAACTGTCTTTAATAAAACCTTGGAAGATATTTAAATTTAAAAATATTGCACTTTTATAAAACTTTCAAATCATTGTCTTATTGGCTAACGAGCTTATAAAGTATTAGATTAAATTCGAAAAAACGTATAAATTAAAAGGGATGGTTTTCACACAACAATTCAAAAGTGAAGACAAAATTTTATAATTGAACCGAAATCATTACCAAACGTACACTATTTCTTGCATATGACAAACGTGTACTGCTAAGGACGAACAACGGCCAGTGGACATATTGTGTTATTTTACTTGTATTTGGTGGGGAAGAAAATAATACAATATAAATGAACCTATATGATAACGGATTTAATTTCATAAAATAGATTAACCCACACCAATACAAAGACTAACTTGTAAAAATGGTTAGAGTTGTAGTGGAATCTCATATCCATCACAAGATCACATATAAGTTTAATGAGAAACATATATATATATATATATATATATATATTCTAAAAATGAGACACAAAACAATGCAGGTGAAGCTTTAATTGGAAACATAAATGCATGTTTTAAAGTAGGACAAACCTAAACTATTCAACTGATTTGAAATAAAACAGAAAAAAGCTCATAATAAACAGTTTTTCATCACTTTTTCCTGCCCAATAAACACACCATGTTATGCTTATTCAAGTAATCTTATTCAAAGTGATTCTAGTGGAAAACACACTCAGTCCTATGGTTCACTTCATCACACAACGTGCAACCCACATCCTACCCCTCTACCCAACAGTAAAATCGTTTCTGGTCCAGACAATCCGGGTAATACAAGGGGGACCTATGGTGATGGTGACTTAAGTGAGGGGGGATGTCAAATGAAGATGAAGATAATTCACAAGGCCAAGTTGTTTGACAAAAATGAGATATCTCAATCATACGAAAAATCCAAAAAGTGCAACTAGAACAGAGTGCTTGATAACCAATGTCAAATGGTAGAATATAAAACATCGAAAATAATAGAGACCAGAGGCGGTACCTGAATGGTGGAGGAGCCCGACAGTGTACGATATCTATGATGAAGACACAATAATCAACATAGGATTAATTCATGCAAGCAAGAACTATAGAAGCTTTCATGATCAGAAACTACAATTATAAGCTCCAAATTCACCTCCACAATCAACTCTCAGGAAAGAAGAATGAATGATTATACAATTTAAGCTGAACCCAGAGGAAGGTTATTATTATTATAATTACCTATTTCATCCATCCTAACACCAGGTGACGCTTAATAAAAGTAAAGATTCCCCGACCCCTGCAATCAATCAGTTAAAGAAATTTTAGTTGGCCCAGATAGAACATGTGTGTCAAATCCACCAGTTCATAACGAGCATGATACCCTACATCACATAGGATAAGGGGAGAGATGTCAAAAGTGTTCAGCCACATATCATTCTAACATAACAGCATGAAGTACTCACAAGTCACCCAAAAATCAATTTCACCCATGTTGTCATTCTAATAATCAGCTTCCATTGAAGCTGCACAGAGGTGAGAATGTTAGGATGGACCAGTAGACATACTAGATTAAATAAGTGATAAATACATTCAAAAGAAAAAGGGTGTAGCCTTGATGGATGAGAAAATAAGAGAAATGCGAAAAATGGTTTGGACATCTACACCTTTAGATGCTCCAATACAACCATTAGAAAATAGAGATTCATTTGCTCAATCATGATGGCAAGATATGATACACATAGATAACCCTACATAATGGTGTAAATGCTTGGCTTGTTATTGTGGTCGATGGTCTTTTGAGCCTACACAGAGACGTTGTACTCCACTCTAAGGAGAGAACTCAATATACATTTACAATCGTTTTCAGAAGTGCATTTGAATACACAAGTTTTTGGTAACTATCAGGAACAAAGTAAAAGAACTGTCATTATTCTTCAATTCTGTGATTTTAAGACAATCTAACATCTTTGGTAGAGGCAGCTTCACGTTCCAGGCGCCGACGTTCTCTCTGGATAATTCCGGGATCAGAAAAAGAAATGATGATAAATTAGTTAAAGTGGCAAATAATTCCACCGTAGAATCTATATAATAAACACCATAATGAGAATTTCAATGTTGAACATGCAAGATTCAGAACTAAGAATTGCTAAAATAAAAGTACTAAAAAAACAGTCGAAGTTATTCACTTAGATACTCAAAAGTGAAAGACCATTTGCAGGCTAGAGCACAATTATGATGAACAGTTGCATACTAATTGAACTTCAATTTTCAGGTGATCAAACATTAAAGAACAAAAATTGCCACCTATTAAATAGAAACCTCTTCAGAAAAATAAACATGTGCATTAAAAGTTGAAACAAGGAATTCAAATGATGCATAACAACAATCGAGAGGAGAAACAAATGAGAAGAAAGAATCTAGAAATGCCATAGGAAAGATAATTATCATTTTCACAATTTGACAGAACTGATGAAATCATACCCGTCTTTCCCAGTATGGAAGGAAGCAAACAAAATCGTAAACAGGTTCAAGTGTAGAGAGCAGAACAGCATTCACCCCAGTAAAGACCAAAAGCGCGGTCATAGGTCGAGTTCTATGCGGCATTTTCTTTACAAACAATATTTTATATTCTGTGAACAAATAGCTCAAAATTAGAAAAGTTAAAGGATTGGCATATATCAAACACATCAAAATACCGTGTATTTTAAGCATCCTTTATAATTCCATGAATGCTAAAACTTGAAATTGCCCTAAAATCTCTTGGGCTATTCCTCCATAATTGGGAGAAGCCCATAAAATTCCCAGTATAGTGAGAGATTGTGAGTTATCTCTAGTTTAAACTAGATAGAATCTTTGTAGTGAAAAGATGTCCGGTTTTCCACGTAAAAATATATAACCTAAAATTCTCTCCAATATCTCTACTATTACGTCATTATATATAACCTAAATCGAGCTTCAAAGCAACATCGTCTAAATTGCCTTCAATTTTTCCATTTCAAAATCCAAACATCAATTTCATATTCTGAAAATTTTCACACAAAATAGCCATACAAATTCATTTAATTTCAGTGTGTTTAACATACAAATTTCCTCTACAGCTATAGGAAAAGGAAACAAGTATTGCATAAAATGAATTCAAACTTCGAAGATCGAGAGTTCTACAATGACGAGTTAAGAAAGAAGATCGGAGTAACAGAATTACCGTCGAAGGATGGGTCGCCGGCGCCGGCTCCGAAGAGTCGTGAAGGGTTTTGTTCTCTCCAAGGTTTAACACGACATGAATAAAAGCGCAAAAGGGCTTGGGCCCTGATTCTGTTAAATAATGGGCTGGGCCCTCCAGGATCCAACTACAAAGCCCATATTCAGTTAAATAATGGGCTGGGCCCTCCAACTACAAAGCTCAGATTCAGTTAAATAATGGGCTGGGCCCTCCAACTACAAAGCTCAGATTCAGTTAAATAATGGGCTGGGCCTCCAACTACAAAGCAGCTCAGGACCATGGACATGTGTAAATAATGAAATATGTTCAGGGTTCACACTTCAATTCTTTCAAAATTATGTGATTTAATTCCATTTGACGTAATTATTAATTTTCTTACTAAGTAGGAGAAATTTTAATATTTAATATCCCGTGAGAATTAAATGGAGTTAAATTTAACAGGCTTTTACAATTAGGTAGTTAGTCACTCAGTTTTCTACTCTTTTTATGAAGGCAAAAACTTTTATGCACCGGTTGTACGGATGGGACAACCCATTCATGCGCCCAAAACATGCCTCCCACGCGCTCCCACGCGCTTAACACTTGTGTTGAAGCTCATCCAAAATTCGCTCCAATAGATCAACCTTTGTGTATAGTTAGACAAACCATGTATAGGTAGGTCTAACTATATACAAATGTATGTCTAACATATATAAAGGTATGTTTAACTATATGCAAAAGTATGTCTAACATATACAAATGTATGTCTAAGTATACATAAATGTATGTTTAACACAACGTAAAGGTATGTCTAACATAACGTAGTGGTATGTGCCAAAATTCAAAAATCAGGCCAAAAAAAAACAAGACATGAAATCTGGGCAGAACTGGTATGTTTCACATAGCTTAAAGGTATGTCTAACATAACCTATAGGTATGTGATTTTTTTCAAAAATCATGTGCGAAAAAAAAAAAAAAATGCGGTCCCCGGATCCGACCCGGGTGCATAGATTTAGATCCATGCACCTGATTCGCAAGAAATCTACTCTTTTTATGAATCAATCATTTCATATCCGAAAAGCATAAGATAATTCAAACTTTTGCAATAAATAATTAATTTCAGCCCATATATATTTAGTCATTTGTTTTAACCATCTTCATTTAAAAAACTAAGGTTGTTGAAAAGATTAAAATTGAATGTGTGTGTCACATTTAAATTATAACAACCCTTAAAATAAATTACCCGTCTAACAAAAAATAAATGGAAATAAATAACAACAGGAAGCAGTTGGATTTGAATCCTAAGCCAATTGTATAATATAATCTGAATTTCCTTTACACATTATTCTAAAACTAAATTGAATAGAACTGATTCTCCTATATAGCCCTACCAAATAAAAACACAATCACATTATTGATCCTCTACTACTTAAGACATGTGAATCATAATACAGAACCTGAGCTGTAGTTTTACATGATATTTTACAACAAACAATCTTACATAGTTCTGTGAGGTTGGCCCGTTGAGACGAGCTAGTATCATTCGATCATCATTTCTAAATGCCGTGTCTATTGCAGATTGAATCGGGAATTAAGTGGGAGCCACTGAAAGGGTACGTCATTCGCGTGGTCTGGCTAGCCATAGAGAACTGAGGGCTCGAAGCCTTGAGAAGTAATCGTGTATCAATAGAAGGGCACGGGCTGATTGTCGGGTTGTCAATATCCGGTGCATTTGTTGTAGTGTTTGTTGCCTCAAGTTGTCTGCCTATACAAATTAAAATACAAAACTCAGTAATGATTCAACATGTTAAGAGAGTAAAATCATGAGGCATTTGGATCAAGTGATTTGGAATGAATGGAATTCAGATCTATTCTAATCAAATCGCACAAAATAGTTCAAAATAAGAGATGGATTTCAAATTATGCCTAAAATCCTTCAAGTCAAGCAGAACACAGGTTTAGAGTATTTCCCACATGGTGATTCATACTTTGGCAAAAAATAACACTTTTTAAGTTATAGAAGAGCATAAAATCAGAAAATGATCAAATGTAATCATTATTGTACACAAGGATCATTGACCACCGGAGAGAGGCGACAAGTCGCGATGCCAAGCCATGTTCTACATATCGTAAATTAGGGTTTTAAATGGCCAATGGGCCACCATTTCTAAAAGTAAAAAATAGGGAACCTAGCCATTTTGTCCCTTCAACAATACTTTGCTGAGCTAAATTTTAAAGAGACTAAATTCTATTTCTATCCATGCAAGACATGTAGAAGCTCGAAACATATCAAATTCAAGAACGTGGGCTTTCACACGTCTTAGGACACATGGAGAGAGACGAAACTGTCTTTTACACAAAGTGTGTCATAGAGTTATTTATATGCTGAAGTGATTATATGCCTTCTTTTTTTGACATGTTTTGCTGTTTGTTCTCTGTTCTAATTGAGATATATCAATTCTAGCAAAGTGCTAAAAGAAAGGCACCAATAACGAAATGGAGAAGATTTATCACCTGTCGTAAAAAGCCTTCAAGAGTCCCCAACTTCCCCATGGCCATGGCCATCTGACCCATGTAATTGGCGACATTCCCAGACGAACCTTCAGGTCCAGAGGAACCATTGGCCAATGTCTCGGCTAGTGACTGCTGTAATGCATCCATTCCCTGTGAAAGGGCATCCTCTGCTTGATGTGATGATTCCCGTAAATTGTAAAACCCTGTCAACTGCTGCTCTGTGAGAGGCTCCAGCTGGTTCACTAGAAGCTGTGTTGCCATCAAATGCCAGTAAATAACAGTAGACGAACTTACAACACAATCGTGGCACATAACTACAATTCTAGTACCCATTGATTGCATGGAAAAGTCTAAAATTGGGACATACCTTGAGAAGCTCAGATGGACGAAAACCACCAATCCACATAAAACACCTTTCTGCAGGTGTTTTCCACATTCCTGATAAGATGTGGAATACATCAGCCTTGGCTGCATTACCTTTCAGCCTAAAAATATCGTTAAAATGTGTTGTCACATTATCCACAACAATACGGAGTTCTGAGTCACTTGCATGTGCATTGACTGCTGATCTCAACTCATTTATCTGTTTGTTCTGATCTTCTGTCCACCGAGCATATTCCACATCGAAAGCCAATGCCCCTGTGAAACATTATAACTCAAGCTCAACAATTATGGGGCCAAGCAATTACTTCCACTATCCTGTTCTTAAGTTTGCCTAAATCAGAAAACCCTTTGACAAAAACAAAAAAACAAAATTCAACTGTGGTTTCGCAACAGTTGTTGATGTAGACATGACAGTAAACTTGCACATCAGAGCAACCATGAAATGTATGATAAGACCTCAACACACAGAAGATGCTTCTGAAGTTCGTCGTTCTACACAATTCACTACTTATTATGGACCGTAACTTGAATAGAACAAGACGGAAACACAATGCAAGTTCCCGAACCATGCTTTGTAGTATTTATTGAATAAACAAAAATACAAAATTAGATTACGATGAGTAGACAGTAAATGAAGTCAAACCATTGGCATTCCCTGCATGAGATTGATCTCCTGTGCTTGAAATGAAAATGCCCTGCTGACGCGCCCGCTGTAGTTCCTGCTCAAGTTGAGTTAGCTTCAGCCGGCTATTCTCGAGCTGCTGTACATAAGCCTGGAAAGTAAATGATGAAGCAGTGAGTACTTTCTTTAATTATCTACGATTTTATGGACACATCAATGATGTTGCTTAACAGACCAAACAGAAAGAGTTTGTTTCGACTACCAGAGGGATAACCTACTTTTTTCCTGAGTCTGCTTTTCCTAGCAGCTTCACGGTTTTGGGCAAGCCTTCGCAGTGTCTGCATAATATATCATGGGAATGAACCATCAAGCTACTTATGACATAATGAATTTTCAACTGGTAAAAAGGTGAAACCTTCTGATCCGTGTTTTTTTCCTTTGATTTATCACTGGAATCGGAAACTGCGACTGCAGCAGATTGACCCATTTCAAACTGCAGAAGGAGGACAAACACATCAGGCACAAAAAATACAACCAAGAGGAGATTAATATTTGTCTCTAGTGACAAAGATGACTATCCAGTGTAAGGCTAAGTGGAAAAAATCAAACTGATATCGTAAGTTTCCTTCGTATAAAATTCAAATAATAGTGAAAGTGAAGAGGAAAAACAAAGCAGTCCCTATAAAAAGAAATAGAACTGCATGATTGAAGCCAATCATCACCTTTTGGTTTTTGTCATCTGGGTCCATATCAGTCGAAGTATCGGTGTGGGAACTGGACTCTGCCATGTTAGATTCTCCCCAATTGTCATGTTGAGCACCAGATGTAGATAGTAGGTTCGGCTGTGGTCCCTTCTGCAATTGCACTGATTGAGTGCCCAGAAGGGATGCAGAAAAATTTGTGTTGGTTGAAGCAAAATTCTATAACATAAGCAGAACAGATGTCAGAAACCGACAACAATTCAAGAAGATACAAATTACTAAAAGAAGTAATGATCACCTTATTGAATACACCAGATTGTTGATCATGACCCACTGTTTGGCTATTCATACTCGGATTAAATACTGGACCTGAATTAGACCAACATATTCAGATGAAATGAAGAATCCCACAAGAAAAAGAAGAAAATTAAATAATCAAATATTATTCTAAATAAGGCTCGTCGGCTTTCCCTTCTAATATGCCTTAGCATGGCATGTTCACATGATTAGACCAAACAGTGGATGGCATTATACATGTTCATCTAGAGGTGCTTATTGGAGTGTTCAATATTTTCCAACGATAAGTTGAATATTCACATCTCCTAAAAGGCTAAAACTAGAGGTTACTCGTAACTACTTTATTCCTCGGGGTAACAGATATAAAAACATCTTAAGAGCTCATCAAATTTCCATCTTATAGAAACCGAATGTCATTGTGAGGATCCAGGAGTGCGACTATGATAGCAACAAAATCCCATAAAATCTATCCAAAAAGTTGTTGATGTAGCTTTATAAATGGAACAAGAATTTTAACATACAAGGTTAACAATATGACAAACATAAACAAGAGGTAGGAGACTCACTTCGACTGATATTAGCAGAATCACCAATCCGGAATCCAAGATATTGCTCAAGAACCCCATAATTAGATACTTGGGAAGATTGTGATGCATTTGCTTCTGTACCCCTGCATTCCAAAAGGTTAACCACATAAGCTACTGAGCCGAAACAGGGGTGTAGGCATTATAAAAATTTATCAACTCTCTAGGAAAGAAGAATACCATGTTGCAATTTAGGAATCCAGAGAGACGCAACAAAAATAATAGAAATAATAACGATAATCTCTTGTCTCTCTCTTTTTATGTGTGTGTGTTGGGGTATGCCCCAAATTACAGAGAAGATGATTATGTATAACCAGGAAAAATGTTAAATTGTCATTTAACTTTCTACTTAATTAAATTACGACTCTGCTGGAAAAATCAGGATGCCGAAATTGTTGGTTTTTCCCCTTAAGATTGAGACAATTTTAACAATCACAGAAAACTCTTTTGGGTCCAGTGGGTGTAGAAAATCCTGTCTGGTTTTTCAAGTATGATTCGACAGCATACAATAAGTTAGAAAAATTCAAACCCGAGCTCGATCATCAAAAAATTCATCTTGCAATTAGTCAATTTACTATTAGGTTTTGGTGGGCACAAGTACCGATTCTACATATATATTTTATGCTTAAGAGCCATAGTCCAACTTTTTATTACTCTAAGACACTTCAAGAAGATGCATATTTTTAAATCCCATATTCACCATGAGAAAATCCTCACAATTGTGACACATTCATTGTGAAGAATAATTCCTTACATTGTGTGTGATTCCACAAATCATACATTGATCACCATTTGACTCTATAATCATATAAAATTCACTCCTTTAGATCTACCTCACACAAAAAGATGTTTATTCTTTAATCAAGTACAAGGAACACAAGGATTTGGTAAAAAATGAGACAAACCAAGAAACTTCTGACAACATTAACGCAGAAAAGTCACAAGTAAATCACTCGGCAAAAAAGAAACTTGATTGAACCAAATCCTATAATGATTGCAACAATATAACTACAACTAGTTCCAATGACGATGCTATGAAAAATGAACTTCGATATCAGCACAATACACCAGGGTAATTATAGTAGGGAAACAAGTGCTGCTAAAACAAACTTTCCAACTTTGTAACCCTTCCATATTAACCTTCTTTAATTTTTCATTCCACCCTTTATAATTACTACAAAACACACCTCTCTTTAACTACGAAGCCACTCCAACGAGTAGCCAGATGTAATCTTTAAAATAGTAGAGTTCATATATAAAATATATAAAAGTCAAACCTACAACATAACAACCACAGACAAATTGCAACTCATCAGAACAAAAATAGATCCTATGAATTCACTATTTCAACCACAAACATTGAAGCAAAGAACGCAATTGATTATTCGATACACTAATCTAAGCATTAATGAGCAAGGCTTGTCATCTACATATTTCCAAACTTTAAGAGAATCATCACAAACATCAACTGAAATTTGAACTCTCACACACACACACATATATAAGGTTGTAGAGAGAACTTTACATGGGATTGGTAACTGTTGCCTGAGAAATGAAGCTTGGCATCCCAGTAGTGACACTTCTGTTATCCTCTGCACCAAATCTGATCGTTGTACTACCCATAAATCACCATCACCACCTCTCAATAAATACAAGATAAAAAAATCCAAACTTCGAGAAAACAAAGGAAAGAACTCTTACCCCAACTCAAATACAAATCAAAAACAAACACAAAACCCCATAAACCCCTTTCACATACACTTCCAATATGGACAAACTGAGCAGAGCCCAGATGGTCAAAGCGCAAGAAAAAACAGGGCTTGGAGCTAGAATAGGAAAGGATTGGAAAATTTTGACTTTGAAGAGGTTAATAAATGAAGAATCATCTAAAATTGAATACTATATTTGAATTAGTCTAGAAATTTCTCCCCTTCACCAAGGAAGACTCTGTTTAAGCACAAACTTCAAGGGACCCAGTTATATTTCAGCTTCTTTCTTTAATGATTTTAGCATTTGTTAATGGCGATAGAGAGACGTGACGTTCAGATCATTCCAAGCCAGGCGTCCTTTTCATTGTAAGCATATTTTCCACTTTTCAAAAGCTCCCTTTTTTTTTTTAATTGTTTTTTCTTAATTACTTTTCATATTTGATATTGATTGTGGTGCTCCCTCTAGTTATTGCGAATTGCACTTTTAGCACAACAAATCTTTTGAAACTATCATTTTTTCTAAATTTTCCAAAGTAATTTCCCACAGCCATTTAGTTATAGAAAAAAAATCAACAAATTCTCTTTGCCTTTTCAAACAAATTTTTACTATTAATTTATTTTCTTGTCATATTTAAATTTGTGTAATAAACATTATTGTTGTTTGACATAAAACACTGATAAAATAAATGTGAATCTGAAAACATTAAGACATATAATGTACAATTGCATACTTTTGATATATTTTCAATTCTTGTATAACTAGTCGAGATAAATTAGCATTGTGGAATAAAAAATTACTCTATGCAGAGTAAATGCAAGTGTGGCTTTTTTTTTTTAATGGGTGGTTAAATGTAAAACTTATAGATTTACATTTAACAAATATAACTATATACATGCAACATTTACTAGGCATAAGTGTATTATAGCATTGAATAAAAACTACATTACATTCAAAAATAAAATAAAGATAAGATTGAAAAAAACTATTTACTCTAAACGATATAAAAAAGCACATATTCAAACAAACGCATTTTTTTTCTATAATGTGGCAATATAAGCTAGTACCAAAAAGTAATAGAAAGGGGGCTAGTGTGGACTTATAAGAAATTCAACATTTTATGGGGGCATATTGGTAATTGGAGAGTTTTGTCTTGGAATGAACACAATAATTAAAACTCGCTTTCCTTTTCCTCCGCCGCCTATCAGGAACGTTGACATAAAGGTTTTCTGTTAAATGACCATCTTGTCCTTTTTTGTTGAAATCTAGAGTCCAATTATTTTTTTACTTTTACTCGATTGCAAATGTTGTTGTGCACTAGGTGCACGAATTTGAATTGATGCAACTGGGGCGATCCGACCTAGATTCGTGCACCTGAGTTTTCTTTTTTTTTTTTCACTTCAAATTGTTACCTTTATGTTGTAAGGATGTGACATTTACGTTATGTTGGAAACGTTTAAGTATGTTTTGATGAGACAAAACCTTAGGAAAGTAACCCTAATTCTATACGCATAACCTAGCTCGAAAGATTACTGCAGAAGAAAGATAAAGATCAGAAAAAGTGTCAAAGGAAGGATAATGAATATAATGGTGAAAGGGAATCGGGTGAACTAATTAGGATACTGATAACTGCAGGAAGCTACTGGAAGAGAACTTGCTGAAGCAGAAAAGCAGCAAGCTACCAGACAGGAAGCTACATGAAAGACCATGCCGAAAGCATACTGCAGAGTAGCATGCTACAAAAGCCTCAAGCCACCTGACGGAGCAAGCCAAAGAAGGAAGCACCAGAGTGAGCGCGAGGAGGACGCTACAAAGCAGGCATTGGAAGAAAGTCAAAAGTTACCGGTGGACACAAGAAGGTTACCGGTAGAGAGAAGATAAGAGGAGCCAATCAGAGGAAGACATGTGGAAAGCGAAAGTTGGCGTAGTGTTAGGAGTGCAGGTACAGTTATGCACAACTATAGATTAGGAACTCTACCTACCTTCAACGGGCATATTTCCTAATTTATAAATAAGATGAAGACTGAAAACTGAAGTGTTTGCGAGAGAGAAGAAAAAGAAGAGCGCGCAAAACAAAAGAGAAGAGCTCAACAGAGAGAAAGCTCAGAAGAAGAAGGTGCAGAAAAGAGGGGGAAGACCAAACAGAAAAGAAGAGTGTTCAAAAGAGAATAAAAAGAAAAGAAAAGCTCAAACACTCTATTCCTTGAGACGCATACTCAGTCAACAGTCCTGCAGCAAGCTTCAGCAGATCAACCTACAAACGAAGCCCAAGCTTGCTGCATCCAGTTGAAGAAGAAGGAAGACAAACCTTTTAAGAACTGTCTTGGAGTTCTTAGTGCGAGGAGCGAGTCCTGCTAAGCTTTCCACTTTCTGAAGAAGAAAGTGAGGACCCTGGGTGGGTAGATTAGGATCATGTGTGGGTCAGTTAGGAGAGTAGACAAGCAGTTGTGTGAAGCCTTGCTACTTACTTGTTAAGTGAGTGTTGTAATAGAAAGGGGTATGTAAATCAACAGGAGCTTAACAAATGTTCCCTCTTGAGAAGAGGCAGAGAGGATGTAGAAAGATTACTCCACCTTCGAACCTCTGTATATCCATGCATCTCTACATGCTTACTTTCTATATGCACATCTCATGTTAAATGCATGTCCTTCATAATTAGTTTTCACAGGAGAGGAAGCTTCCGCAACATAACTCTGATCAGTAACCTCCCAAAAGGTTACTGACTCCCGACCAAAGTCTCCTGAAAACAAGAAAAGTTTGAAATAGGAGTAGACTTATTCACCCCCTCTAAGCCTACTACCACCTTATTTGGGACCAACACGTTATATAAGTGTGACCTTTATATATAAATGTTATGACCTTTATGTTCAGTAACTTAACAAAAAATGAAGATTTTCAGGTTTTTTCGCTACAGATTAAGACATTTATGTTGTATTGTTGTAACCTTTATGCACAATTATTGTGACCTTTATGTACAAATATTATGACCTTTATAATCCATAACTTTGAAAAAAAATGGAAAGTTTCAAAATTCAGTGCATTTTAAGGATGAATATATGTGCAGCTAATATTACATAAACGTAAATATGTACAAATTTTGCTAAAATTCTTCATTTTTTTTCTAAGTTAGAGTATATAAAGGTCATTACATTTATACATAAAAGTCACACTTATATAACATAAATATCACATGCATATAACATAAATGTAACAACCTAAAGCGAAAAAATAAAATTAAAAAAAAAAGAAAAAAAAAGTGTGTGGATTCGGGTCGACCCGGACCCGACCCGAATTATATGTGCACCAATTGCACAGGAGACTAACTCTTAATCGATAAAACAATTATGGATTTACATCAGATTAATTTTGATCATAATGTCCATGGATCTTAAATTTTTATTTGCCGTCCTGTTATTTGATTAAAATAGTCTTGCTCAGAGTAAAAAATTTGAAAAGAAAATTAAATATTTTCTTTTTGCCTGAATAAAAAGGATTTCGATTAGCATGTATTTGAAAATTTCAATTTATATCTTAGTTGGACCAATAAACTTGATCTATCATATGAATAATAGTGACTGGTTTTAAATTCATGTCAATTTAAATAACAAGGAATGTATGTCATTATAATTGTTAGATTTTATCATCAAAGCCTTGCATCCTGTAATAATAAATCAAATAAATTGAAAGATATAATGGGAAAAAATTACGGTGTTTTGGGAACTTACAAATTTATCCTCACTTTTTAATAATTATTAAATATATATATATATATATATCATGACTTTTATTCCCTATTGCAATTTAGGTCAATTTTATATTTTCTGTTGATCGGAGTTCACATGTCCAGCAAACATGCTACAACACATAAAAGAATTTTTGGAAAAATCGTGATCTTTTTGCAATTACGCCTAATTGAAAACATAAGATAAATATAGCAAAACCCTTTTTCAAGAAAGAAATGATAGTTAGGTCATTGCCAAGTTGGAGAAATTGTTGAGCCCACATTGAAATTTTCCTTTTTTGGAAAAATTCAACCACCTTTTGAATTAAAACTCTCTTTAACAAATAACAAGACACTCAAAATTCCTCATTACTGTTACTAAACACAATCATTATTTTCAAATCATGTAAAATGATGAGATCAAAAAATAATTATGACAGGATATATTAAGACATACACATGATATTCATTTTATAAATAAATATAATAAAACAAGGTGGGGGTGTAAAAATGAAAGAGAAGATAGGATATAGGGATCCAATATATAGGAATAGAAGGTCTTGAGAGATTCCAACAATTTCTTTTGAGAGAGATTCCAAAAATTTGTTGGTGTGCTAAATAAACAAGTACAGAAATGGTAAGGGGTGGAATAGTAAAATGACTTGATACACTGACATGATCTACAAGCACTCAATTGGTACTCTACTTTTGACAAAGAAATTGATACTTTTGTTGCCTTTTTCTTGTTTCTGTGTTGCTGCTTTATAGAAAAAAAATCATCTCTCAAATGATTCCACAGCTTATTTTCCACTACAAAAAAGTTCCAAATGATGAATGATTTATTCCACTACAAATGTATGTTATTTTCATTCTCTATATGCTATTTTTAAATAAATAATTAAGTAATGGAGGACAAGAATTGGGACCAAACAAACTCTGTTCTTTCGAATGAGTGCAATTGCTAAAAAGTATTGATATAATAATACTTGTACATGAAGACCACTAGATTTAATTTTAAAAAAAGACTAATAATAAATAAAACTTTGCAACTATCATTGAAGTTCATCAACTTTAACCTCAAACTGTTCCCCAGAAGAAAGAATTTTAACGCGAACCATACCTTTTTCCCACTCTGAATTTCCCACTATTATCAGTCTCTGGGCATTTATTCTTGCTGCCCTTTTAAACACCCTGTAATATTGAAGAAATATGATAAATAAAGAAGAAAGGAATAAAATCAGGTTTAGGAAGTTTGTGTGGTTGCATTCAAGACATTGCTTACCATTTTAGTGGTTTATTTTCTAATACCAAATCAACCGTTTGGCCTTTCTCCCTGAGTTTAGCAGCCACTAAAGATGCTGCACCCTGCAGATCCTGATCCAACGAGCAGACAATGCTCTCTACCTGGGGGCTAAGTTCTGGTAAAAGTCCCCTCTCCTTTAGCAGCTATATAACCACGGTGGGAGGGAGGGAGAGATAATGGTTACGAAAAACAGAAATTCAATGACAGTTGAGCTCTGATGCAAGAAGTTTAATCTATATCAAGTGGAGATTGAAAAAATTGTGCTCACTTCTATAATAACTGCATCACCAAAGCCAAAACCACAGGCTGGGATATCATCACCCCCAAATGTAGAGAGTAACCTGTCATATCGTCCACCGCCACAAATAGCTCTCAGCTTTCCTTCTCGATCAAATCCCTGGAAAAGAGAATCATGGGTGTTAAAACCAAAAATCATGCATTCACCAGAACAATCACAGACATATATATGTACATGCAGCATGAGAATTCATACAAGAACTTAGATGGGTCATTATACATACTTCCAACACTTGTTCAAGGTACTAAATAATGTACAGTCTCATTTAGTCCGTAACCCTGGCTTTTGGTTAGGGCAAATGCTGATGAGTAGAAAAACAGAGTAGGTAACATATGGTTTTCACCGGAATTTGTTCATTTTCAGCATGTAGAGCGATTTTCTCAGATCTCACTTGATTAGCCTATCCTTCCATCAGATAAGACTTGTAGGACTTTTATGAGATTATTTGTCTCTGTACTGATTCCAACTATTTACTAGTGTTAGCATATTATTTAGCTTGTTATCTATAATGAAAAAAAGGAATTAAAATTTGAATAACCAATTTGCACTTTTATGTCCATTTAGGCAGCCTCAATATATACTGATCTGAGAAAAAAATAGTTGAGATACAAAACACTAACATATTCTGCTAATGGAAATTAACGTCACCATTAACACATACAAAGATGTAATACCATGGGTGTAAAACATTACCTCAAAAACAATTCCAGTGTAGTAGGCTAAACCACGTACAATGGATGCATCAAACTGGATCCACTCTGAATAACCGTACTTTTCAGCAAGTGAGAATAATTGCTTCAAGTCAGCAAGGGCCTCAACTGAAGAGCCAAATTTCTCTGTAATGATTTATAAGAAAATACAGATAATCGGATTACAATTTTTTTAAGATAGCAGAAAATGGCACCAGTCTCAGTTTAGAGAATTTGTTAGACTGTCATTGAGGAGGAATTTAAGCATGACAAAGCCAATATAGGCTCCACGTTCTGTTCTAGATTTTCAGTCAGTAAGTCAATTCAAGTGCTCAAAACAATAGAAGCTGAATAGTTGCATCTCTAGCTGGGGCGCTTCACAAACATCGAAAGCATATATAATCAGTCTGAATCCAAAAATGGCAGTCAACATTATGAGAATATACCACAACACTTATAGTACAAGCTCGGAACCAAAGTTTCCAAGTCACATTAATTTTCTTTTTCTATTTTCTTATTTCCCAGGAAGATGATTAAACATCATCATAATTTCTCGCAGATGCAATAAAAGTAGTTAAATCATTATATGTGACATCACTAACCTTCCAACTCTGCCAAAGATTTCACTGTAAGGATTTGCAGTAACTCTTCCACCGCCTGCTCTGATATCTCAGCAGACCTCAACTCCTTCTTGATATCATCAATGGGAATTTTTTCTAACTGTTCAGAACGAAAAAATTAACAAAGAGAGAGGAGACAGGACAGACCGAGAATGTAACAGTGAAACGTTAGATGGATAAAAACAAGATGCACGAGTGTTGCAAAACAATGGGTTATAATGATTTTTAATATTTGCAGATAACTCATTACCAAACTAACCTTGTCTATTACTACACAAACCCTGCCAAATAAATTTTCTGGTATGGAATAGCGTCTCAGTACTTCCTGCAAAACCTGTATAAAGCCAGAACAAAGATAATAAAAGGTAACACCACATCAGCGTTCCAACCTAAATTTTATTGTATAATAATCCCATTAGTAACACAAGATGACATAATGGCTAAAGCAAAAGTAGTTAAATATAAAAAACAAATGTCCATATCCTAACTTCATCAATCATAAAGGTAATACTTTGTCAAGATGATTAAACATTGACAGCTCTCCAATATATGTGTTTGTGTGTGTTTCATATAATATGAGGTTGAATTCAAAATTTTGATGTTTTCTAATTAGAAAATATTTAGTTCACATCTACCTTCGTACCTTTCGACTAGACACTTTAAACCCAACATCTGATGCTGTAATTCCAATACGCTTGAAAAAGGTAATAATGGAAGAAATCAGCTCTGCCTCAGCCTGATAGGATATGGATCATCAGGAACATTGTTCCCAGGATAAACACACAAGCATATTACTTTTGTAACTTAAGCACATATTTTTCTACCATTAATCAGAATCTCCAGATGAAGAAAATATTTTTAGGTTCATAAAGAAGGACTACTTGTACTGGTTCTTGTTTCTTCTTCTATCAGACTCTATCAACGTTAAATCAATGATAGAAAATTAGAGTTGTTCATAGCATAGTAAACTAAAAGGCATTTAAGCATAACTGCCCGCATAGCCAGACTGGATGTCTAGTTTGAATTTCTTGATTATGTTAATAATTGTCTCAATGAATAAAATAGTTAAAAGAAATAAGATATAAAATTTATAAAAACGTCTATCCTTAGATTAGACAAGGTAATTGATTATGAAAATTATTAGCAGTTCACTGGGAGGTCATGACTGACATCAAGTCAGCAGCTAAGATATGCATTCTAATGTGCTCCTAAATTCCATGTAATTGGGGTAAATAAATGAGGTAGCTCCATAGCTGTAAGAAGTAGAAGGAAAACATAAGTGAGTTCACTTACTGTAACATTAGGTACACCAATAATATCCATGTTCCACTGGTAATGCTCACGACGGCGTCCCCTGGTCATTCGCTCATATCGCCAGCACTGTCCAATGGCAAACCATTTTAGCGGAAGGGATACAGATTTTCTGGACAGAAAAAAACATGGAGATCAAAATCTGGCATCTGTACCTGGATACAAGAATCATAAATAGCAAATAAATATTTCACAGATAGGTTAAGTATTTAAAAATAAAAAATAAAAGTCAGAAATTACTAAAAATCAATAAATCACTGAATAATGAAACAAGAGAGATGACAAGAACTTACCCCTTTTGTATCACTAGCCTAGCCAAAGAAGGCGTAAGTTCCGGCCTTAATGCAACTCTGCGGTTCCCCCTATCCTCAAAGCAGTAAAGCTTCATTCGAATAAGACGAATGAACATTGTAAGTAACATGGCAAGAAACTCTAGTACATTTGTTAATATATATCGTTTTCACCCCGAGATCTCACATTTTATGCAGTATTCATCTTGAAATTTAAAATTGGTTAGGGCTTCTTAATTGCAGAAAATCCAGAAAGGCACTAGCTCTTTTATATCTCAAAAGGGCTTCAAAACCAAGCCCCAGGTAAGAGTCATCATCTCATCTTCTTAACGAGTTCAAGCTTTCCATCATCACAAATTATCAGGACTCAAAAGAAATTACAATAAATTACATGCCACCTTATTGTCATTCAACTCCACATTCAAATAAACTCTAAACTAAAAAGAAAACAAACCTGGTCTTTAATCTCCTCCCCAGCTTTCCTCACAAACAATGCTTCTGACTCTAGTACTGGAAAATCAATCTCTTCAAAGCCAAATAATTGGGAAACCTGGAACAAACAACATTTCATACATAGTGTAAGACTACAGTTGATAGTATGAAGATTGGGTAATTATTTTCTAAAGGCGGGTTTAGCAATTGTTCCGTTATCAAATCATACATTTCAAAACTAACCAACAGGGACCTTGTAAAACTTCGAAGCATGAGTACATAACTTAGGAAAGAAAAATGGACAACAGGTATTTCCACGCTTATTTGTTGCCATTTGCTTCTAAAATGGTATCAAACTGAAAATCCCAAGTATGGACACACAACTATATCATATATCAAACGTCGATCTAAGCTCAATAACTATGCAGTGGCCAACTAATAGGTGGTGAAAACCTTGACGCACAAAGTAGAACACCACGATGTACAAACGTCAAAGCACCATAATCCTAATACATCGATATCATGTACACACAAATGATAGCACCTTTCCCAGCACAAGAGGAAAAGGCATCAGAGGTACAAATCCAGTAAAGGAGAATCACATAATTTCCCCAACAAAAAATGAAATATCGTATTCAGAAATTAGTATCAATAAACAATATAGTTCGTAAACAACCTCTCTGAAATTCTGAAACAACCAATTGCGAAGCCGCATTTCTTCAGGAGGGAAATCCCGAGTCCCCTTGGGCGGATTAACATCGATTTTTTGGGTAATATCGAAATGAGCAGGAGGGGAAGCGAGCGAGCCGGACCGACCGCTTCGGGCATTATCGAGCTCAGCGTAGGAGGCGGAAGTGGACTGAGCTTTGACTTTGATAAAAGTCGGAGTGAAGAGAGGGAGACGGTGGCGGAGGGACCGGAGCACGGCGGAGGCGATGGAGGGGTGGTGGTGGTGGATAAGGAAGGAAGGGTTCGTGATCGCTCGCATATTTTTTCCTCGACTCGAGCCCCCTTCTCTTGCGCCACTGATGAGAGTAGGAAAAAATAAAAGGGTAAAAGTACCATTAACGTTTTGAGGTGATAATACATTCTTAATTTTTTTAGGAACAAATATATTTTTAATGTTTTACTTGTGATGCAAATATAGTCTTAATTTTTATATTTTGATGTACTTTTATTAAAAACTTCCTTTTATTTTTTTATTTTTACATCCTTCTTACAATTTTTTTATTAAATAAGAAATTACTTATTTGTATTGCAACATGCATTTTTTATCTTAAATAATTTACAAAATAAAATTTATCTTAATAAAAAATTATATGATTTAACTTAAATTGTATTTTTTGGACTTTATTCTACACTTAATTTTTGAAGTTCAAAATATCATATGTAATAGTTTAATATATATGATTATGAAGTTTTTTTTTTTTGGATTTTCAAATAAAATATTATGTTAGTGTGTTTCATGTATGATATCATTTATTTTTATTTATATATTATTTAAAACTACAAAAAACATAATTTTTTGAGGTAAATGCTACATTTCTTGACATTATTATAAAATGTAGATCCATTTAATTCACAAAAGTTTTCCAAAGTAATTTTTTTAAATAAAATTTAAAATTAATTTAGAATATTTCAGTACAAATGATTAACGACTATTTTACATAATATTATAAAATGAGTGTATTTTGACACTAATGACTATAATTTAAGCAAAATAAATATAATTTAAAGGATTAAAAATGTATATATATGTAAAATTATACGAAATAAGCAATTAGAAATAAATAAATTTACTAAACAAAGTTGAGTGTATTAATTTGGCGTAAAAAAGATAATTTAGGATTAGAAAAAACATACAATTATTTACTTAAATAAATTTTCACTTATATATGACTATATTTATTGTAAATTAGTAAACACACAGAGCGATTAGTAAACATAATTTTTTACATACATTTTTTGTAAATTAGTAAACATAATTTTTTACTAAAATATAAAATTTAAGTAAAAAATGTATGTTTGGTAATAAACATAACATTTACGCAAGTAAAAAAAAAACATTATTTTAAGTAAAAAAATGTATGTTTGGTAATAAACATAACATTTACGCAAGTAAAAAAAACATTATTTTAAGTAAAAACAAATATAATTTCTTATCAAAATAAATTTTATTTTGTAAATTATTTAGGATTAGAAATGCATGTTGCAATATAAATAAGTAATTTCTTATTTAATAAAATAAATTGTAAGAAGGATGTAAGAAAATAATAATAATAATAATAATAATAATAATAATAATAATAATAATAATAATAATAATAATAATAATAATAATAATAAAAAAGGAAGTATATTTGATAAATTTACATCAAAATATAAACATTAGGGGCCCGTTTGGTACGAAGGTTGGGTTTTGATTGGATTGTAATAATTTCGGGTTTTTTACTGTTCATGGAGTATAATTTGGATGTTTGGTGTGGAGGTTTTTGGGATGGGTTTAGTTATGTTATGTGTTTGATATGTGTGTTTAAAAAGTGTAATGTTTATAAATTTGTGTTTGGTATATAGGTTGAGTTTGATATATTAAGGTAAATGATCAAAATACCCTTTTGTTCAATAATATCATAGAAACTTTTAATTTTAATATTTTTATAAAATTAGGAACTTCTTTTGATAATTATTTTAAAATGTCCTATAGAAAAGATCAAAATAGCACAACATAATACTCACATATCATCAAATAATACAATTATTGTACAAAAATACAAATTTTTGCTTTGCAGTTCAAATAAATCAATTCAAATCGTATAATAAACATAATACCCACATATCATCAAATAATACAATTATTGTACAAAAATACAAATTTATGCTTTGCTTTCTACTTACCATAATCTCCAATGATTTTTGATTGTATAGCTTCTAAATCACCCCACATTCCCCAATTCTATTTGGTATCCAATCTTTAATTTGGTAAAAAAAAATTTATTTCATGAATGTAAACTTGGACTAAATTGATTAAGGAAGAAAAAACATAAATTTGATATATAGTAGTAAAAATTTAATGAAAAATAGTTTGGTATTATTACCTTCAAAAGAAAACTACTAACCACCAATAAAATTCATCTTTTACTACATTTATATTCTATAATAATGAGATCACCCACCAGCCACGATAATAGAAATTAATTAAAGTTGGTTGACATGAGAAGTATGTTGCATTCTGATAATCCAATGTTTACCAAAATAAAGGTCATGTTATAAGCCTAGTCGATATGCTTATATAAGAGAGTTGGTGATGAGAAGTTTGCAACTTCATTTGGAGAGATTCACTCAAAAAAATTCTTTAACCCCAATAATTTATAAATAGGTGAAGCAAGATGCATTCTTCACTTCAGTATGTTGAGTCCTATATTGTATGCAAGGATGAAAATATCGCGAAATATCGCGGATATATCATGGATATATCGCGGATACGGATATTGCGATACGGATATTGAGTGTTAATGTTTTTTTTCCTGGGTATCGTAGATATGTCGCAAAATATCGATATCGATTTCGATATCGGTTCAGTGTAGTACAAAATTGGATGAAAATTGGGAAATATCGTGGATATATCGCAAAATATCACATGTATATCAAAATGAGCGATTTTGATTCAAAAAATTAAACTATGTGATTTTTTTTACTTTGTATTGTGTATTTTGTGGCTTTTTTAAATTTCCATTCCTTTAACCAATTATTACTTCATTTACTTTTTTTTTCTAATTTTTTTGCATGATATATTTCTCTATATAAGAGGATAAATGCAAGTGAACATTCTATCATATATTCTAAGGTTCAAAGTATGATATCACTAACTCTCTCCCAACATTTTTGATTAAATTAATTTCAATTATTTACTTTATAAATTATGACTATTTTAATGTATCTAATTTATTTATTTTTTTGGATAAAGGACATTGACACTGGAGAGGAAATACTTGCACCACTATATATATCACTCAATTGTCATTTTGAAGAACTATGAATTTGTATGTAAATTTAATCTCTTTATTTTGTTTTTCATTTTAGTTGATAAAAATAGCATTTTGTTGGTATATTGTAAATGACTATGTTTAATTGTGCTAATTATGTATATATTAGGTGAAGCATTTAGTTAACTTATAAAAGTTTATTATAAAATCATAATTTTACAATTAATTATGTTATAGTGAAGCACTGGTATGTAAAATGTAATGTTGTAATTGTGTATTTACAGTTAATTGTTATAATTAGTTTTAGTAAAATTTTATGTATTTACATATTCTGGTTGTATGACTTTGAATATTTATAACTTTTATTACTTTGAAATTATTAACTTCAGTTGAACTTATTGATTTTTTGTTTTGATAATATATTTAGTAATTTTGTCTTGTATTATGTAATATATTATCAGTTTTCATTCGAAAAACAGTATTTATAATGCTTATTATCTATATGTTAGTTTTATATATTATATTTTAATGTGATTTTGAGTGGAATATATGTGTAATGAAGTGTAAAAATAATCCCTAAAATTTCACATTAAATTTCTAGAATTTTAATAAGATTTCCGTTGTTTTTTCAATTTTTTTGCGATATCGATATGCGATATCGATATATCCATCGATATATCCGTAAAATCAAAGTTCGATACGACATGCGATATCGATATTTTCATCCTTGATTGTATGTAAATCTAACAGCAATAAAGACACGTTTCTAATACAATCAAAGCTAGTCTGGGCAATTCAATGCCCTTTCTTCCCTGCACTGGCTTTGATGGAGAAGTGAGAATGTTGGCGAATAAGATGATGGCCACAAACACTGAAATATGGGAACCGTACTTTGCCAGAAACCTATGTAGAAAGAATCATTCGGTAAGATAAGAGAAGAGAGACAAAATAATTATAAATGATAGTCATCTTCACCACCAACTCATTTCTAACAATAACCATAAATTTCAAATCATTTTAGTCCCTTAACTCATGGTATGATAGCTAAAGACACCACCATTGCAAGAGTTGAACCATAAGTCATTCAAGAATGTGAACATGATTCACACACAGTTGAGATATTACATTTATATGTTCACCACTTTTTTCCATTTTCATCAGCAATTTCTCAGCCTCTTGTGTTTGGCCCTCTTTATAAAGTGCACCAATAAGGATGCTAAAGGAAATGACATCCGGCTGCAAACCTTAAGCATGCAGTTGAGAAGTTTCAAGCCATCATCAACTCGATTCACGTGGCAAAAGCAAACAATCACAATACTCAAGGTGAAGTGATTTAAAGGAGAATTGTGAAGAAGCATTTTGTCAAACAGAAAGAGGGCAACAGAGAATTGTTTCATCTTAACAACATTTTTTAACAACTTAAAAAATCAACAACAGATGGGCGAGGCTTCATTCTCACCATAGCAGAAATCATCACAGAAACTATCAAGATTTCACTTTTCATGGATGCCCACAAACTTAAATCACAAAAGAAACAGATTTGGGAGAAGAATAACTGAGATAATTTGGGAGAAGGGATACCTGGGTTTCGAAAATGTTATCCTTCGTCTTCTTGTATCGACTTCGACTTGATGGCAGGGTGAGTTTCACCGGAGGACGATCGAGTTTTCCATCGAAGAAGATTCGCCTCTTGGGTTTCAGTCGGCTAGGGTTTTGCTATTATATATGATGGCAAACATGTAGTTCTATGCAAAAGTAAGGGCTGGTGGGTAATTTCATTGGCTACAGTAAGGGTGGGAAGGTAAAATCACGAGTGACACTGTTGGGTTAATATTAAACCCACCAATTTTGGTGGGTTTATTGTCAAGCCCATAGCACACCCCAAACCCAATATTTTAACCCCGGGCTTGGCGTAAACCTGAGCTTCAAACCCGTATACCAAACAAATGTTTAGCCTATATAATAATCCCAATCCACCCCAAACCTACCTACCAAACACCCCTAGGGGTATATATGCACCATAATTTAAACATTGAAGGTGTATTTGCTCCTAAAAAAAAATTAAGAGTGTATTTGTACCTCTCCATAAACGTTAATGGTATATTTGCACATTTGTCCAAAGAAAAACGATAGAGAGAGAAACAAAATAAAATAAATTAATAAATTATAATATGGGTGGGAAAATATATATAGGAAAAATAATTCATTTTTTCTTTTCTATGCAATGAAATGAATGGTAATTATTTTTTATCTTATATAATTTGTGAAAATTAAGTAATATTTGCCTTGATGGGAAAAACTCATGAAGTGAAAATTAAGTTAATTTTGAGTTTTCTCTAAATGATATGTAAAATTTATTGAATTTCATGTTTATCTCATAAATCGTAAATTTGGATCTGTTTGACAGCTATATCAAGTTATGAACAAATTTTGAGGATTTAGTTCATGAAATAATTAGTTTAAATAACATAAATCTTGAAAATGTTGAATTATTTTTAAAATAAAGTTAATAGCCCAATCTACCCATTTTCATATAGTGTAAAATTATTATACCCATCACTATAATCTATTACCGCTATATACCAAAAATTATAACTTATTATCCCTAAATACCCAAATCCAAATATACCTTTTGACCTTTTCACAAACATTCAAATTTTCTCTCTAACTTTCAAAATCTATTAACTATCCAATTTTTCTTTTTCCACCCCAATTTCCTTTTCTCATCCATACTAATTTTAATCATGTATTATCAATTAATTGATCAATATTAGGTCCAACATGTTTCCGTAAAATTAATAAATCCTTTAGAATGCATACATTTCTTTGACTAGAACAACATCGAGTAAGATGGTTTGCAACACCACCAGCTGGAAAATCACTGCCCCCATACCGTTTTACGAGCAGTTTATCACTGTTCAACTTCAACCAACAGGAAAGATGGTCTGCAAGTTATCCAACTCCTTCAGCAACTACCCAACACAACATTGGTTCGTTTCCTACACCAGGTGTACAAGGTGATCATTCCAAGGGATAAATACATCAAACGAAAAACACATTGAAGCAAAAGCCTCCTTTTATTAAGAACTTTGAAAAATATTTATTACATTTATGTAATCTCCTTTTAGGAGGAGAATACTAGTTTAGCCTCTCATAGAGAAGACTATCACTCGTAAATACATAAACTTAAAACTAAGAACCCTCAAAATGTTACAAAGATTTTTATTCTAAAGAAAACTAAGAAAAATGTTCGACGTCCTCAACTTCCTTCTTCCTTTCTTATTTATAGGCAAGAATCCGGACTTGAAGTGCGGATTCCAAATCTTGTTTAGCCAGCTGTTTCTTTTCTATAGTGGATCAACCACTAAGTTAGTGCTTTGCCAGCTTTTCCTCGTGACTCATCCCATGTGATTGTTGTCGGGGAATCTCTTTTTTCTTCCCGTGACTCTATCTCATGTGATGTTTGTTTGGCGTGACTCAACCCATATTACCTTTGTCGGGGAATCTTTTAAAATTTTGCTTTCGTGGTCCCCTCGGATAATTTTTTTTTGGGCAGGTCCCTTGTTCTTGTCCGCCCTGCACTCTCATCGGTCAGGTTTGGGTCGGAATCCTTTTCCAAATTCGGGTTCCTTCTGTTCCAGGCATGCTCGGCAGATTCGATCTGTCTATCGGCCTACATGCGTCATGTTATAGAATTTCTGGTAGGTTTCTTTACTAACCGGAATCTTGTTTTCCCAGAAAATTCTTCATTTTGTTTCGAAAAGATCCTATGCAAATCCTGTAGTCGTTCCCGTCATTGAATTTAGGAGGAAAGATCCACTCGCTGAATTATGAAAGAACTTGAAGGGATACTTGACTTTGTCCATCTCGCTCAGACAAACCCAAAGTCCACATGCTCGTCGGGTAGAAACCTCATCTTCTGAAAATGCTCCTACCAAAATGGGAGTGTCCTCCGGAGAAGCCGTCTTGATAGTTTTCAGGGCGTTCCCATCCGATCTCCTAAGCTTGATAAAATGAAAGGCTTCATGGAAATCTTTATTTGCTGGTTCTGGTGCTGCACTGATAAAATACAATTCTAGAATGTCACTCTCTGGCCAAATGTGGGTTATTGGCCCAAGTCTCGTGAACTACTTCCCTATCCATTTTGGTAATTTTGAGATTTCGGGGAATCTTGGTGAAACGGTATAGATTGAAGCTAGATCTCCAAAATTATACCATTCTTGTACCTCGTTTGGATGACTCCCTGGTTTAATCCAAACCCTTGGGTATTTCTCAGAGGTATCAACAATTGTTCTCTCCGGATTGATACTCTTTCTTGTGGCCAACTTCTCTCATTGCTTCTGGTATACCTGCATAGGGGAAACTTTAACCTCATCAGTTTGGACCTTAGTTTTGCCAATTTGTGGCCTACGATCCAACTCTTCCTCTTTTTACCCCAGAGGTGTTGGGTTTACTTGAAGACTCGGGTTGTGACACCGGAGCTTCAACCTTTGCCACAGTTTGTGCATCCTCAAGGAATGCATCATCTGCAACACTCGTAGTTATGATATTTGAATCCATAACTTCCGGGTTAGATACTCGTTCTCTTATTTATCCTTTTTGCACCGTTGGAGATGCAGCCCGGAGAAGAGGCCCCCGTAGCACCGAGAATAATTGTTTCTGCGCGTACCGGCATGCTCGTATTAGTCCAGAGACGGATCTCTGATCAGCTTGTTGAAGTCGTCCAACGACTTCTGCATTGATACATAGAGTACCAAACCCTCATTCTAGACTCTCTAGGTTTTCCCTGAGATGCCTTACTCGTGTGAGGACCTCGTCAGCTACGCGTCCTTCCATCTCGTGTTAAAAAGTCTGCAAGAACATTGTCATGAGATTTTATAATGACAATATCATAATCATAATATTGACATTCAGCTTGCCATCTAAGTAGTCTAGCCTTTTCTGGTTTTGATTCTCTAGATTTCTCTAAAATCTTTGGAAATCTTAGAGGTGTTTGGAAAAATCTATTTCCACTCGGGTATCTCTTCAGTCATCATGGTTTTGATGAGCTGTTTCTTGATGATTTATTAAATCAACATATAACATCTGGTTTACCGTAAGGAAACCCAGATAATATGCTGCTTGTTGTTCGCATTGCCTCAAGGTTTCTCTATCAACTCCCGTGTGCCTCATTTTCAACATATTGGTTATTCCAATATGTTACCTTGTCTTGGTGCTCTTGTACATTCATCGTCAAAATTTGATGACATCTCCTGTAATGTATACATCTTGGACATTCATCCAAATCCATTTTTTCTCGAATAATTCTCCTCACCAATTGTTAATTACAGAAATATAATAAATATAACTTCAAGTTCTTAATAAACCTGGACTCTGATACCATTTTATGCAATGGATCTAAAGATCATATGGATAGGATATATTGGAAATTCTTGGAGAAATATGTATAGATTTGGAAGTAGCAAAATAAGTTTGGGCATAATATTTTTCAATGATTACCAATGATTGTAAAAAGTGTGTCATAGAGTTATTTTAGTCTTTAGCAAAAAAATTGGGTATTTGGGACAATAGTTTATATTTTTTGGTAGATGGAGATAATAAGTTATATTGAGTGGTGTTTTAGTTTAAAGTTATATGAAATTGGGTATTTTGGGTGAATAACACTTTAAAATAAGGTCTTATAGACTTATATTGAAGTTGAGAAATAATTTACTTTACTAGAGTGAACATAATTAGGCTGTAAAATTAAGCCCATAATTCATGAAGTCCAGTTAACTGGCTCAAATCCTGGGATTCAGAAGATTGAAGGCCCAAGTACCTCTTTTGACCCAAGTCGTTATTATGCATAATTGCCAAAAAAAACTAAAATAATTATAACAAATATAATAAATATTACATCTTTCTAAAAGTTATAATCTAATCCTAATTTGTTCATATAACTAATGTAATATAGAAAATAATTTTGTTATTTCTATAATTAATATTTTAGAAGACAATAATTGTATCTTTCATATATACTAAAGGAATAACCACTAGAGTACGTCACTCTATGGTTATTCCAAATTTTCACTCAATTTTTAAATATATATATAGATATCTTTAATTTATAATTTAGTTCAATCAATTCTTTTAATGCATAATAATGACTAACAATTTGTAACCTATGAAATTATTGAGTTAAAATATTTTAATATATAAGTTGATTGTTATTTTAAGGGTAAAATCCCCGAGACCCCCTCGTGTTATCGAAATTCACATCAAACCGCCTTGTGTTAAATTAATTGCACGAAAACCATCTGAGTTTTCATAAATTCGGTGCGTGTCACCCAATTCCGTCAGACTTGACAGGTGTGACTTGCACGCGCTTCAGGTGTGAATTTGACTTGTTTTTTTATCGTTTTTTGTGTGTAAAAATACGAAATTACCCTTGTCTTTGACTATATATGTATGCAAGGACCTAAATCTATTTGAATGCATGAAATCCCCCTTCCACAACCTTGCAAATTCAACTCCCACTGCCTTAGGTATGCTTTTTTTTTTTTTTTGGCAAATTTTTTTTATTACTAATATATTTTAATATTTATCAGTTTATGTTTATATTTTAATAAATTTGAACTATTTAAATTTGATAAAATAAAATTTTAATCATCCAAATGTTATTTATAATTTGTAGTAATTATGTAATAATTAAGTATTACTATTTTTAAATTTTAAGTAATTATTACTCTTCAATTATCTTAATTCTTTCAGGAAAGATTATTAAAAACAATAGTTGAAACCACAATTACTGAACTAAATTTTTTTAAACAAAATTTAAATAAATATAAATTCATCTAAAAATATCTCAAAATTATAAAACTACAAAACGCATTCAAGAAATTAAAATAAAAATTCAAAAATAAATTCAAAAATTAGAAGAAAAAGTTCAAAATAAATTCGAGGGCTTTCTGATGGGCCCAAGTCTCGATCGTCAGATCGGGCTTGGCACTGAGGCCCACTCCCAGAATAACAATGGTGAGGAAGCTAGTTACGTAGCAAGGCAGCTCCCAGTCTTCCCATTTCCGAGATACTCCGGCGGCGGCGGAGTCTGGTTGAACGCGAACCCTTTGGGCCGATCCTCGTGTCCCGGGCTGCTCCATCTGCTCGGCCCCTGTCCTCCGCCGCCACGACTCCGCAGAGACTGCCCCCTCCCATCTTCTTTGCCGCCGTCACCCACACGAATCCGAGCGAAGAGAGAAGAGAGCAGATTGCATTCCATGTCGATTTTGTATCGGATCGCCCACACGAATTTGAGCGAAGAGAGAAGAGAGCAGAGAGATGGGATCCAAGATTTCTTGCAGAGGTGGGGCCCGCTCTGGTGGGAGGCGGCGGCGAAGAGAGAAGATAGCAGAGAGATGGGATCCATGATTTCTTGCAGAGGTGGGGCCCGCTCTGGTGGGAGGCGGCGGCGAAGAGGAGGAGGAGGGCGGTGGAGTGGAAGAGGAAGAAGAGGTAGTAGAGGTGAGTGATCTCTTTATGGGTGGAGTCGATCTGGGTCTCTTTGAGGATGAGCTCTTCCTCTTTCAGCCATTGTTTCAGGAGAAGCTTGTGGGTTGGGGTTTCTGCGATCTGGTGTAGTGGATGCACAACCTTTGGCTCCATCACTGATGATTTCTTCTCGTTGCTGCTGCTGTTGTTCTAATATAATTAGAGAATTTCAAACGGCGAGGCCGATTTGGGGAAGATCCGATTGGGTAAGCAGCGAGGCCGATTGGGGGAAGATCCAAACGGCGACGTATGTGTACGAGAGGATGATGTTTCTCACCACTCCATCGGTGAGGGCGGCGCCTCTACCCATTGTCGGCGGTGGCAGTGGTGAAAAATGAGAAGAGAAAAAGGAGAAGACTTGTCTGTTAAGAGGAAAGCTTGGTGATTTGGAGGAAGTTTCTAAAGGGGGGTTTGGTAATGGTGAGGGATTAGGGTTTGGTGAAGAAGAAGACAACGTTTTGGAAAAAAAAAATCCCTATTAGTATATATCAAGGATAAAACGGGCATTAACGTGGCAAAAATTAACGCCGTAAGCAACAATTAGTAAATGTGGGACGTGTGTCGATTTTTTGAAATCACATGTGTCTATTCTGCATTTTCCGTCTTATAGGGGGGTCCGACGCCAAATTTCTATATCACAAGGGGGTCTCGCGCAATAAACCTGTTATTTTAATAAGGCAATACATTTTAATATGTACAGACTAATTGCTAACAATATGGTGATTGAAATGTTTACATTATTATATTTAATTTACTCACTAGATATGATATATATGCATATAACATATGCCTTTTAATTCATTTTATTGTTTTGCTAAATGTTTGAATTGACCTAATTCTCTTAATGGCATGATGAGGTCTTCATTTTATTATTTGCTAAATGTTAATATTTAATTTTAATCAAAGAAGTTAGGCTAAATGTATATAGTAAAATTATGGATGAATAAACATGATTATTATAAATTGGAAAAAAAAATCATGTATATCATGAATAATAATATTATGTACATATATTTTTTAGGTCATCTAAGTATATAGATATAATTTTAAGAAAAACAAAAATTATTAAATTCATGAAAAAAATTGATTGCTAGTGAATATGTGTTTATAATAACATTTTGATGAATATATGTTAATACTAATATACATAAAATTAAATATTAATAGTAAATGAGATGCTAATTTATGTTAATTTATATTTTCTTATATAAATAATAATTTTTTGGTCCCTAGTGGTAGTAGGCTTAGGGGGGGTGAATAAGTCTATTCAATTTTCAAATTTTTCTTCTTTCTAGTAGGCTTAGGTCAGAAGACAATAACCTTTTAAGAGGTTACTTATCAGAGTTATATGCGGAAGCTTTCTCTCCTGTAAAGACTGAATATGCAGGACATGCATCTAACGTAAGATATGCATATAGAACAGTAAGTATAGATAAACACATAGATATACAGAGGTTCAAATGTGGAGTAGCCCTTCTACATCCTCTCTGCCTCTTCTCAAGAGGGAACATTTGTTAAGTTTGTTGATTTACATAGCCCTATCTATTACAACACTCACTTAACAAGTAAGTAGCAAGCCTACACATAGCTGCTCACAGCTGCTTGCCTACTCTCCTAACTGACCCACACAGGATCCTACTCAACTCACTCAAGGTCTTCACTTTCTTCTTCAGAAAGTGGACAGCTTATCAGGATCCTAGTCCTAACTAAGCACTCCCAGACAGTCCTTAAAAGGTTTGTCTTTCTTCTTCAACTGGTTGCAGTAAGCTTATGCTTCTTTTGCAGGTTGTACTACTGTAGCTTGCTGCCTGGACTGTGTGACTGAGTATGCGTTTCTGGGCATAGAGTGTTTGAGCTTTCTTCTCTCTTTCTATCTTTTGTACACTCTTTTCTTCTTCTTTTCTATATGCCATTCCCTCTCATATCTGAGCTTTCTTCTGAACTCTCTCCTGCGCTTTTTCTCTTTTTTTGGTGCGCTTTTCTCTTTTAAGCTATCTCTTGTGCTCTTCTCTGTATGAGCTTTTCTTCATGCTCTCTTGTGCTCGCTTCTTCTCTCTCGCACCTTCTCAGTCTTCAGTCTTTTACTATTTATAGATTAGGAAATCTGCCCTTTGAAGGTGGGTAGATTTCCATCCTTAGATGCGCCGCACTCCGTCTGATACACGCCAGCTTTTTTCTTTCCACGTGTCTTCATCTGATTGGTTCCATTCCTCTTCTCTTTACTGGTAACTTTTGACTTCTTCCCATGTCAGCTTTGTAACTCCCTCCTCTTGCTCACTTTGGAGCTTCCTTCCATGGCTTGCTCCGTCAGGTGGCTTGAGGCTTTTGTAGCATGCTGCCCTGTAGTATGCTCCGGCATGGTTTCTCAGGTAGCTTCCTGTCTGGTAGCTGGCTGCTTTGCACTCTGCTTCGGCAAGGTCTCTTCCAGTAGCTTCCTACAGTCATCAGTATCCTTTTAGTTAACCCGATTCCTTTTACCATTCTCTTCAGCATCCTTTCTCTGAAACTTTCTCTGTTGTATCTTTCTGCAGTAATCTCGTTGCAGTAACCTCTCCTAAGATTGGTTATGCTTAGAATGAGGGTTACTATCCTGTGGTTTTATCTTATCAAAACATACTTAAATATGTTCCAACATAATTAATTTTTGTTATATTAGACCATCAATGTATTTTTTATATAATTAATAATTAATTTTTTCTAAATTTATGAAAGTTTAAATAATTTTTATAATCTGTGTATTTCACAGGTTCTATACTAGTTGCAAAAGTAATTTCCTTCATCATTTACATTTTAAGTAATATTGAAGAATTTTCCAATTAAACCCATCAAACACAATCTTCTCTCCTTGTTCTTCTCTCTCATCCTCAAACATTTAAAATGGGGTTTTAGATTGAAAGTAGTTACATATGATCATGATTTTACAATAAACACACATATGTATATATATAAAGATTTTACAGGTTTTGCAGTGATTAAATGAATTGCTTCTCACGTTTATCAGCTATCAACATAAACGAAAATATCAAAATTAATAAGCAATCGAGAGTAGACTCGTTCATATATATAACAAGTAAAGAAGTAGTATCTATTCAAGAAATAAGCAACCATGCATGAAGAAACTAGTTTATATAAGTATTTTATTTGTATCACTCATCATACAAGGGGGAAAATTAAAGAACCTCAAAAAAAAACATAAGTATCCATTTCTTCATCCTATCCATTAATACCAAAGCACTTTATTCATACCATAATACATGCATGCATGGTATGGATAGTTAAGTGTACATAGCTTAGATATGTGTCTTAATTTTTCATGTAGGCTAATGCCTCTTGAGCACTGTGGCAACACCTGCACCCTCCATAGTAACCACAACACTGCCCAAAATTGCAGCCCCCGCCGCCCCATCCGCCACCACGACCGCCCCATCCACCTCCACGACCACCCCAACCGCCCCAACCACCCCATCCGCTGCCACCGTTTCCACCCCAATATCCGCCGCCACCGTTTCCACCCCATTTCTGATCATCAACTACTTGATTTGCTTCATGATCACCTGCATACATGATTCACCAAATAAATAGACATTATAAATTATGGAGTATATATTAAGTAGTTTTCAACTTATAAGTATTTGTACATGCAAAAATGATAAGGACAATATTATTACTCTCACCTTTGTTCTCATTTTGAGTTTGGTCATTGGCTGCTACAAAGGAGATGAGAAGAAGGGCCAAAAGGGCACCAACAAGAACTTTGCTACTCATTTTTAAAAGATTATAAGATTTTCGATTTTAGGATGTGGTAATCATAGTGTTTGCCTCAACTATTTATAGAGTAAACTAAATGTAATTATAGTCATAGGTGAGGTCGTGAGTAACAAACATTTACATATTGCAAAAGCATTCATTAATGGAATTGGTTTGTGGTTGAGGAAATTGGGTCATTCATGTCACCTATTTTAAGCTAGAAGAAAAATTCCTTTGAAACTTTCTTCGATTTCATGATATGTTGACTCCCTATCAGAAGAAAAAATAAAAAGAAATCGTGGTCTAATAGATTCATATATTTTGTTTTAAAAGTGAAAGTCATCTTTTAATTTAAGAAAAAAAAAAACATTAAGCCTATAGTTAATTGATATTATACACTTAAATTCTGTCCTATAAAGAGTTGCAACTTCCATTCATTTGAGTGAAGATAAAATAATATAACATGTATACTATAGACAACAGTCGTTATTTTAGGGTAAGAATGTATAAAAACATGGATTATCGTTAATTCAATATGTTTTATCTCATATTTTAAAAGAATTTTTCAGTTGCAAATGATAACACTAATTAAAATAGGCCATAGAAAAATTATCAGATCGGGATGATGACGACGGGCAGTAGATTTTGATTGGCTAGTAAATTTCTACGTTCCGTTGACTTTCTTCATAAATTAGTATAAATTTTTATAGCTTGATCACGAAATACTTAATTAATTAAGTTTTATGCGAGATCGTGTCAATCCACAATCCACTCTTCATAATTAACATGTAAATTTGTGGAAATGAGTTGAGTTAGCGGGTAAAAAGAAATTCATCTTACAAAAGTTATCTGTAAGACCGTTTCACGCAAGTTTTTACCTTGATATATAGGTTTTGTTGACTTCATTTCTTGATAAAACTATTATATAGGATGCTCACGAGACTTAATTGAATAAAATTTCCATGTTTCGTTGACTTTCTTGATATATTAATGGGTTTAAATCGGATTGCTCACACAAGATTTACATGTAAGTCAATAATTTCTATTTTTAGCAAATCGATGATACATGTTCTGACATCTTAAGTGGTAAGTACGTAGAATAAGTCTTTGCACTCCATGAATCGGTTGGATATCTACTTTCGTACTACCAATCAAATAGAGAATGCAAATAAAAATCAGTTAATAACTGTATAAAAATCAAATATTTTGAACCCTATTTCAATTACAATGTAACATTTTGCTTATGATAATATGTTTCACAATATTTGTAATTATTATTTGACATCTAGCTAAAATACAACAATCAATATTCGATATGTTCTGATAAGGTTTTTCTAAATCCATCATCAATTTCGTGAATTAACTAAATCAATATTGTTGTGAATTTGAGGTTGGAAGCAAATTGGGTTTGTTGCACTACATCTTCAATATATGATGATTTGTATTGGACGATAAATTAGTAAATTTGAGACAATCTTATATCAGAACACATCCAATAATTGTAGTAGAATTAATTGAATAAAATTTCCATGTTTCGTTGATTTTCTTGATATATTAATGGGTTTAAATCGGATTGCTCACACAAGATTTACATGTAAGTCAATAATTTCTATTTTTAGTAAATCGATGATACATGTTCTGACATCTTAAGTGGTAAGTATGTAGAATAAGTCTTTGCACTCCATGAATTGGTTGGATATCTACTTTCGTACTACCAATCAAATAGAGAATGCAAATAAAAATCAGTTAATAACTGTATAAAAATCAAATATTTTGAGCCCTATTTCAATTACAATGTAACATTTTGCTTATGATAATATGTTTCACAGTATTTGTAATTATTATTTGACATCTAGCTAAAATACAACAATCAATATTCGATATGTTCTGATAAAGTTTTTCTAAATCCATCATCAATTTCGTGATTTAACTAAATCAATATTGTTGTGAATTTGAGGTTGGAAGCAAAGTGGGTTTGTTGCACTACATCTTCAATATATGATGATTTGTATTGGACGATAAAATTAGTAAATTTGAGACAATCTTATATCAGAACACATCCAATAATTGTAGTAGAATTACAATTGGATGCTTCAAAATGAAGAAATTGAGATTAGTAATTGGAAACCACTTAGAATTAGTTATAAATAACGTTTTATGTTGTTATTGAATTTCGATATAGAGTTGGCGAATTTTAACTTAATTAACACCTTTTGTTTTTGGAGCAAAACTAAATTTGCTGCAGTAGGGTAAATTTCCAGATTTAGGGCTTGGGTCACAATGTTAACTAATAGTGAATCCAAATTTTTTCAAATCTTTATATATATAAAAACACAAACATTACCAAAAAAAGAAAGTAAAAATTTTCCCGCCTAAAACCACTTTCTATTTATGTAAAAAAATTATATATTTATTTTATATACATATTAAGTATATTAATTGCATTCTATTTTATAAGGAAAGTCAAACTAATTAGGTAAGAAATTTTTTAGTGATGTTATGTATGGATACACCTTTCAATTTAAATAAATAATTACATTATTTAAATAAATGAAAATGATAAATGGTATTTAATTTCTACTAATATATAAAAAGATACAATATATAAATGAATTTAAATGCAAATGGAATATTATCATATGATTTTAATACGATGATGTAATATGTATATATCTATGGAAGTGATATGACAAAAAAATCTTTCCAAATATCTATCTATAATGGTAAGTCAACTTTGATTATTAAATTTCAATTGATATATTTATGATATAATTTAAATAATGTATATAAATATTATTTACATCATATCATCAATAATATAAACATTGATCATTTACAATAATAAAAATATAGATATGCTAATGAATAATATGTGTGTATATATATATATATATTATAATTGATCACTCCACAATAAAATGCTATAATACATATATTGAATTTTGTTTCAAGATGACACATCTTTCTTCACTTTACATATATCTACTTAATTATTTATGACTTAAAAAATGTTATTTATAAAAGGAAATATTTATATTGATTATTTTTTTCGTAAATAATATCTAATCTAGATGACATTTGCATGATTTATGGGATATAAATGTATGTATGTATGTATATATATTAATAAAATTCATATATATTCATAATTGTGAAATATAATTTTTATGGGACTTATGTTGATTATAATTTTAAATTATTTGTTATGCATATATATATATATATATAAACATTTGACATGAAGGATGAATAAATTTTTTTCTTTATTTATATAAAAATAAAAATATTGTCTAATACAGTATGACAATGATTTTCCATCCAAAAACCACATATTATAAATAAAAGCAGAATGATGAATTTATATGATAAAATAAATTTGATCTATTTATATAAATTAGGAAATAAAAATGTTTTCCTTTAAAAGTGAAGATTTAAATGGAATAAAATTATTGATTTCATAAATTCTTTTAAAGATTTAAATCGAATAAAATTATTGATTTCACAAATTATGGTATTGATTATTTATAAATGATCGTGGTAATTAATGTTGTAACTAATTATTCATTTTAATTTCATATTTGAATTCCATAAGTAAATGTCACACAACTCTATCCAATATGAGTTATAGAATATTTGAGGTATATAATTATTCTATCATTAGCATACATTGATTATTTAATTATATTGCACTATTTGAGATATATAATTATTATGTCATTGATTCTACAAATTAAACTAACGTATATAGATATCACAAAATATGGTATTTAAAATGAACATTTAAATTGATTATCTGAAATCTTAAATTATGGTAATTACCTGATATAATCAACAATCATACATTATAAATAATACAAATTCATCTTGGTTTCATTCACTCGCTTTCATTCTGTTATTTTACATATCACTTTTGAACGATTTATGAAGTGTAAGACGTCCTTAGAGGTAAAAATTATAAATTTAATGTTTATTTTATTTGTTTTATTATAAAATTATTATATTTGAGGATCACGTGAATGGATATTTAATTATTGTTGGTTTTTCTTTTACCATTATACGGAATATTATAAAGATAATTCACTATTGAATGATATGAGATTATATGATATGTTATCCGATTGATTTGTATTATTTCAATTTTTTTTATATGATCTTTATTTTACTTTTTTTTTTTATCATCATAGTATTATATATGAATTATTCTTACTTCAATATAATTTAATTTTATAAAAGCGTTGATCACTTCTTATATGCATGTAATAACTGAAGAAATCTTAGGCTTGCGACTTGAGAGTACATATTCACCAATTTTTTAAAATTTTTAATTGATTTTGGCTTATCATTCAAGATATTGAAAGCTTGAAAGGTAATATGTTAGGGAAAATAAATCTAATTTTGGATTTAGCTCTCAAAATGATGCATCATCCATGTTGTTAAGATTAAATATATAGTGATTTAATTTGATTTATAGATATACAAATATAATGGATGAAATTAGAGTTGTATTATTGTTTTCAGTTTTTTTGTACTTTCAATTATATGTAAATTCTGAATATTAATTGTCAATTATTCTTTTGTCAAATATAAAATCAAAAAAAAAATTTGATATTTAATACATATAATTTTCAGTTTTCTTGAAATATAGACATCATTGGTCTTTTTTGTTTATATATACATGTTAATATTATTTGTAAGTATCTAATAATGATAGATTCAATATTATTAATCGCATAAATAATGATGAATTTAAATATTAATAAAACTCAAATTTGTCAGTAGTATCCACTTTTTTTCATCTAACTTATATTAATAAAAAAAGTTAAAAAAGGAATAATTGATATATGCATGTAATATTTGATTTTTAGTTAATTTATTTATTTCTTAAAATATATATTGTATATTGTTTTAAAATATATATGGTAAGGTTGATTTCTCAAGTTATATTTGGAAAAATATTAATAAATCAAAATATTATCTCAATGTAATATTACACATGTTGATACCATATATTGCAATATAAGTCAACTATTAAACTTAAACATCATATGATATATTTCGAAAATTAGCAATTTATACTGATGTAATTCAATTTGATCACCTTATGATCATTTTTAATAAATTAAAAAGATATATATATATATATATTACAATATGTATTATTTTTATAATGAATTTTAAAATATTATAATTTAAAATCTCATGTCAGACTTTTCTCGAAATAAAACATTTTTAGTCGTGGTCAATTATATGTTTTTGTTTTAGAAGTAAAAATTTTGATGTATAAAAAATTTTGTGAGACTGTGAGAGATAAGAACACCATAATTTGTAAATAAAAAAAAGGTTCCAAATTTGTAATTTGTAAGATTTTTTTATTTTAGTTATTTTTTTCCTTATAAATTTATATTAATAGTTTTAATATAGACATTTTCATTCACTTTCAACATTTTATAACAATAAAAACTAATAAAAAAATATGTAACAAAATTTATTATATACCAGTTCTAAACAAAGTTTTTAGATGTCATTAAATTACATTACTAATACCAATATTGAATAAGATATATTACTCAATTTCATTCAATTTATATATTTTATATGTATTTAAACATATTATTATATATAAAATTCTATTTATGCTGTATTTATATAAAAATGTTAATTTAAAAATTTATATTCGTGCATCGCACGGGGTAAATACTAGTATCATTAAATAGTACATGCAATGTGAATTATATACTACTTAAAAATATTTCCTAGAAACCAAATAAAAATTTATTAAAAACATAATATAAAAATAAATTAAGTGGGATAATTGCATAAAGTATAAAGCTTCAATATCCACTAGACTGTCAATAGTTAGCTTGAATTCTTGATTTAAAGTTTCATATGATACAGATACCATGCATTTATTTTTGGATCCATAATTTTTTATCTTTGGGCCCATCTAATAATCTACACACGAGCCCATAAAATTTAAGTCAGAAAAATTACTGACATCCAAGATTATTCCTAAAATGGAAAACAACCAACTTAATTTAGTTATTATATTTAAGTTACATATTAGATATTTTTTTTCTTTCTAAAAAAGCCAGATTTGAATAGAGATAATCGAAATATTATATAGTCGGCGACTATCCGCACCCCACACAATACTAAACACACCCCAAATTCTAAACACACCTCATATAAAAGATTTAATACACTTAAATTTCTAAACACACCCCTTGAATTGACAATCTTACCCTTTAATTATCAAAAATATATTAGTAATATGAAAAGCCTATACATACTAAATACACCCCAAATATATAACAACACCCCACCCAAACCCTCATCTTCTCCAAATTGAATTTATCTCTCCCTCTCAACCTCTTAAGACCGAAAATTGCAACAATTTGGGGCAAAAAATTCAACCACTAAAATTGAAGAAAAATTCGACCACTTGTTATCGAGAACTATGGACGATGAAGATCAACATGCTCAAGATCAACAAGCTCCTCCATTGAGACAAATATTGTTTGGTAAGTTTCTAAATTTTTGATTGAAAAATCATAAAATTATTCTTATGTTAGGTTTAAAACTTGAAATTTTTGTACTATATAAGTTTAGAAGTGTTTGAGGGTTAAATTTCGTATAGATTTGTGTTGAAATAGACTGAAATTTGATGGAATGGAACTAGTTTCATCAATCTCGTTTGAACTTGGTTTTTCGAAAAATTGCCTCACTTTCAACCACTAGGTGTCGAAAGTTAGCAGATTTTTCGGCCTTCAGGTTTCGAAAATTTACAAAAAATTCGACAACTTGTGGTTTAATTTTTTGGAAATTTTCGGCGAGTATAGGCCGAAACAGTGTGAAACTTTCGGCCAGTTGTAATCGAAAGTTTCCTTTTTTTTTTGTCCAGTAGTGGTCGAATGGCTTACTTATTTTCGACAAGTAGTGGTCAAAAGTTTGATTTCGGTTTAATGTGATATTTTTCAAACTTTCGACCACTAGTGGTCGACAATACACATAAGTTTCGACCACTAGTGGTCAAAAGTTAACCAAAGTGTTGACCTGTACTTTGCGATCGTGTTTTCATGAATTTTGAAAACCAAATTTTTTTTCTTCACAAAACTAAGAAACGAAACGGTAAAACAAAGTATAGAAACTTACATTGTCAACATCTTGTGCTCTATCATGCTCCATAATGTCTTATTTCCAATATTTCAACTTTTTTTGAAGCTTTTTCTTAAGGTTGTATGGAGTTGTGTGTATGAAGGAGAGAAGAAGATGTTGTATATATGTGTTATGTGTATGAAATGAGGTGTGTATAGTAATATTTAAAGATGGGGTGTATTTGAGAATTAAATTGTGTTTGATTTAATATTTATCATAATTTTATTAGTAAGGGTATAATTGTCTTTTAATATATCATTTCAATTGTATTTATTTTAATGGAGTGTGTTTAGTATTGTATGAGGTGTGGATAGTCGCTGCCCCTCACTAATATATAGATTAAAGAAAAGTAGAGGGTTGTGTTTGGTTGGATGAGTGGGATAGCTACAATTAATATCACAACCCAAACCCTAAAACCAAACGCCCCCTAAAGTAATCACTAATAAGGGGCTGTTTGGTTAGTGGGTTTGGACTGGTCCAAATTTATTAATCAGCCTAAACCCATGTTTGGTGTAGGTGTTTTGGGCCCGATTTTCACCTGGGCCCGAGTTGAGATTCATGGTGTTAGGGCTGACAGATTAAACCCACCAGCCTTGGTGGGTTTAGCCCAACCCAACAGTAACATAGGTGGAAAAGATGAAACTGCCCCTACTGTTCAACATCAAAAACCCATTTTGCCCTTAAATGTTTTAATAACTACAATTGTGCCCTCATATATATAAAAAAAACCCTTCTCCCCCCCGCCCCCCCGATTGGCTACTCTCCCCAGGCTGTGTCCAAGTGTTCTTCCTCTTCCACCGTGAGCGCGCCGTGCAGCAAAAACATGTAGGTTTGCAGCAGATCGACGATGTAGTAGCCGTAGGGGTGTTGTCATCGAGGTAACCTTCTTCAACACCTTCCATTTAGTTTTTGCTTGTTTTATTTTAAACTGGGTTATGAACTTCTTAAACCCCGATTGCAGCAATACTCGATTAGGATCTGTTTACATGGTGTAAGGGTTTAGGCGTTTTAATTTCATCATTTTTTCTTGCTCTTCTGTTCTTTCAGTTTTGATGCATGTGAATGTGAATTGTTATTTTTGAGCCAGATTTGTACTGCAGGGTATGGTAGGAGGTGGGTTGATTTTTCTTTGGATGTGGGTGAATTCTGAATAAAATATGTGATCGATGCATGTGGCAACTGATTCTGATCCTGGTTGGGTTACCAATTGATGATCATTGAATACTCTTGGGGCAATTATATGGGGCTTGGAACTGATCTATTGCAATTGTTTGAATTCATAACTGATCTGATCACCACTAGTATATTTATGGATTGTTCAAGATGTGGTATTGTTTTTACTTGCAATTGCACCTTTTTTTCTCCTTTTAAAGATGCTATTTCTGTTGTTTATTTTATTTGCTTTTGTGTATAGTTGTGGGAATATTTGAACTAATTATCCTTTCTTTGTAATCTGATGCTGCTTTATTCCAGGTTTCTAAATTATCTTTTTTTGTTTGATTTTCTTTCATTTAGCAGTACCGAATCTTACCATTTTCATCACATTCTTGATCTTGAATTTCATTATGTGAATGTGGCACATTGCATAGTTAATAGATGTTATAAATTTCCCCATTAGCCCAAATGCTAAGCACAATCATATAAATTGACACATTCTTGGATTTTTGGAGTTGCAGAGATGAAAAATTTATGAACCTCCTTTTTGGTTAGGCATTAGTACGAGTCATAGTTGCATTAATATGTTGCTTGTATATGAAATGGATGTAATGTTTCTTGTTTATTAGTACTTCATTGGATGCTCCTTGTGCATTTAATTCCCATTATCCTTAAAGCTTTTCATTTTTTTCTCCACTTTTGCAGGGCTTTGTGGGTCATAAAGCATTCAATTACCAAATTATATTTATTACAATCACATTCTTTGAGCATCTGGTAGTTAAGATATGTAGACTCCTAAAGCAAGATAACTTTCGGTGCTATGATTGTATTGAAGCTTTAGTAGTTAGCTTTGATGAAAATGATTCCCTCATTTGACTTGAACTTCTTCAAGGTATGTGTCATGATGGAAAGCATTCTTTGACAATTTATCATGTTTCTTGCAATGATTTCGAGTGAATATGCGATGATTGTGCCCGAATAAATAAATCTTGTTTGTTGGGACTGGAAAGGCCCCATTAAAGGTGAAAGATCAAATATCATCACTTCCTTTTCTATAAATGTTATCTAAGGTGTCATCACTTTTTAGTTGAAGTAAAACCTGGAATTAGAATCCGTCTATTCTTAGCATCTTTTATGGCCCCTTTACATTTTTCATACTTAGCTTTAGTCGGGTGATTCCTCAGCATATTTTACCTCTATTATACCTTTATATGGGTGACTCTTCAAGAATATGTTGGGTTGTATGTACCTTGTAACCATAGTCAAGATTTTGCTTTTAGTATATATCTTAACCTTGTCTGTTTGTTTACTCTATTTTAGAACCACTTCCTCTTCAAAGGTTTCTGAGAAGAGTTCTGCTTCATCCAAAAAGACTTCACCCCGCCAGCTCAAGATGAGTCCAAGGTATACTGAACCAACTACATCTTCTTCCAACTTTGCAACGAAACCACCCAAGGAGAGAAGTCCTAAAGTTTCAGATCGCAAGTCACCCCGTAGCCCCCTCTTTCAGGTACACCAAATTAGTACAAAATGAGGTTTTCTCTGTGTAGAAAGATCCATGAAGCTTTTTGCATGCATATGTTGTGTGTTATGTAAATGATTACATTACATATTGGAACTTTCAGAAAGCAGTGAAGTTTAGAGAAGCAGTGAAGTTAGCTCCAGATGTGTGGACAACCATGACTATAAGGCCATCATCTTATTCGCCAACATTCTCACTTCTCCATCAAAAGCTAGTGCAGGGAAGAAAAGACATTGAATTGCCCAGACTAGTTTGATTGTATTAGAAACGTGCCTATTGTTGTTAGATTTACATACAATGTAGGGACCACCATACTGTAGTGAAGAATACATCTTGCTTCACCAATTTATAAATTATTGGGGTTAAAGAATATTTTTGAGTGAATCTTTCCAAATGAAGTTGCATACTTCTCATCACCAATCCTCTTATATAAGCTAGCATATCTATTAGGCTTGGTATTATTTTATTTGAAGTTGCTAATGATAATAGGGGGTATTTGACCAATTTTTTTAATTTAGGTTAGATATGTTAATTAATTTGAAGTTGCAATATACTTGAAGTTGATATATTAGATTACAATTATTATATATTCACCCTGTTTTATGTGTATATTGTGCTATTTTTATTTTTATTTTATAGGACTTTTTGATATAAATTTGATTACCATGATAATATATTTTCCTCATTTTTTATTTATATTATGCTATTCTGATCTTTTCAATAGGACATTTTAAAATAATTATCAAAAGAAATTCCTAATTTTATAAAAATATAAAAATTAAAAGTTGCAATGATAGATAGAAAAAAAACCCAACAAAAATCACTGTGTTGAATCTAGCTTAATGAACAAAGGTCCCAAATCTCAGATTTATTTTTTTCATTTCCATTATTATAATGAAAGGGTATTTTGGTCATTTATCCTAATATATCAAATCCAACCTATATATCAAACATAAATTTATAAATATTACACTTTTTAAACACATATACCAAACACATAACACAACTAAACCTATCCCAAAAATTTACACACCAAACATCCAAATTATATTCCATAAATAGTAAAAAACCCGAAATTATTACAACCAACTCCAAACCCAACCTTCGTACCAAATGGGCTCAAGGGTTTAATTTAAATCCTGACCTGCAATCCAGCATCTAATCGGACACTGTTACATTTTTGCGGAGAGAGAGAATGCAGATGAAGGGAAATCCCGGCGACCATGGATACCGCATGCCGGCGGAGTGGGAAACCCACAGCCGTTGCTGGATGGGTTGGCCTGTGAGTTTTTTCAACTTCAGTTTCTCTTTTCAGATGAAATTAACCTCCCCATTTCCCCCTTTGTTTTTGGAACTCTACGTACTTCCATTCATCAGGTGGTAGAATTTCTGTTCTAGAATTTTATAATTTTTTGGATCTTTTCTCGGTGTGATTTTATAATATTTTCATATTAAGCTGTGGTTGATCAGTTATTGATATGGAACAACTAGCTAATAGGAGTAGTCGTTTTACCTAAAATGTATTTGAATTGGAAAACAAGAGAAGTATCAGGGAAAGGGATAATTTAGTTTTATTTTGATTAATTTTGAGATTTGATTAATTCTAAGCAATGGTTGTTGGATATTATGTGTTTGAAGTTTATATTTTATTAAATATATATGTCATATTTATAAGGGGTAACTAAAATATATAACGTTAAATTAAGAAATGACCGTTATATTAGTTAATTTGAAAGGAAAAAATTTGACCAAAATGACCGTTAGATTTTGAGGAGTTGCATTGTAAAGTTTGAGAGGACGCCTAGAGGACACACTTTATATTTAGTTGATTTGGTTATATTTGTTAAATTGTTGGGAATCGTATTTTGTTTTATTGAAAAGATAGAGTCAAAAACTTTGTACATTAATATGAAATGCTGTAGTTATATTGAATTTTCCTTGGTCTATAATGAATTTTTGTTAGATTGATATGAATGTTTAATGATGTGAATTGTGTTAAAACATTGATAATCCGTAATTGAATTGGTTATGTTTGTCGAATTGTTAGGAATTTCATGTTGTTTTATTGTTAGAAATGGAATTGCATGTCTTGAAATGCGGGGAGTTTAGTTAGATTATATTGAATTTTCGTTAGATTTATATCAATGTTTAATTGTGTAAATTATTGTTAAAATATTGATTAAATGTAGTTGAATTGTTGGAAGTTGCATGCTGTTTTATTGTAGAGATGGAGAGGCGAATCTTGGTAGATTAATGTATACGTCGAAAGTTGTCGAATTTTTATTAGATTTTATTGAATTCATTAGATTTATACGAATGTTTAATTATATGATTTGTGTGAAAATTTATATATAGTATACTTCTTTGACAAGGTACTTTTAAGAAGTGAAAGTGAAAAATTAGTAAATTTTCATATGTTTTTAAACTTCATTGTTAGGAATTGCATACTATATTATTGTAAAGATGGAGAATAAAAAACATGGTATATTAATGCATACGTTGAAAGTTGTCAAATTTTCATTAGATTTTATTGAATTTTCATTAGATTAATACGAATGTTTAATTATATGAATTGTGTGAAAATATGTATTATATGTAGTATAATTTTTTTGACAAGACACTTTTAGAGGTGAAAGTGAAAAAAATTAGTAAATTTTACTCACTTTTCTCTTCTTATATATAGTACATAGATATATTGAGAGGGGGGGGGGGGGTGTTTCATTTTAGATGCATTTTATATGTAGGACATTGCTAAAGCAAGCCTCTGTGTTTATTAATTTGAAGAATGAAGAAGAATACAAGTCAGTACGTTTTCTACTTGCTTTGTTTTGTGTATGTTTTAATTGTGTTCTATTTTGTGTATGTTTTAATTGTACAAATTCTATATGCTATATCACTGTTCCAACAATAGTACCTATGTTGATTAATCTTAGCCTAAGAGGTAAATAATGGGAGGGGTTGAACCTGTGGTATTAGGTTGATGTTAGTAAAGAAAACTCTGACCTGGCCAGTAAAATTGCTCTTGATCCATTTAATATTAATAGACGATTGCTTATGTTTCTTTTTCTTCCAGCTGATTTTGTTATGAAAAGTTACATGTTTGTGAAGATAATATTTTAGTAAGTCTTCTGCATGTAGATGCCAGTCAAATGATGAATATTCTGCCACAAATGTCATTTCATTGATGTTGTATGCTGTCTAAAGATCTTGTGAATATGAGGCTATGAGTTTATGCATTTTACTAATGCTTTTCACAAACACCCCCCTCTCTCACACACACACAACCACATATTACATGAACGCATACTTTTTTCTTTTAATTATGACTTGCATTTTTTTTTCTCTCCCATCATTCATCTGGTAGTTTGCCTTTGCCTACATGAAAATGTGTTATTTTTCGCTTCTTTTCAATTATAAGCTGGAGAACAAAGTGAAACAGGCGTATTCACTTCCAATCTCTGCTTGATTAATAGGAACGACCAGACAATTGGCGTGACAATGGAGTGCATGCTCAACGTGCATTTGCCACTGTTGCGTCTGCAATTTCAAGATTTGAACCTGTTACTGTATGTGCCAGTTTGACGCAGGTGGGAAGTGACCAGATTTGAACCATTTGCAGTAATTCATTTGCTTTCTAATTCTCCTTTGAAGCTAACATAAGTTTCCTGGACAGTGGAAGAATGCACGCAGTCAGTTGCTAGAACATATCAGAGTGGTTGAGATGAGCATGAATGACTCTTGGTTTCGTGATTCTGGTCCAACAGTGAGTCTTTCACATATTTAAACCATATAATTTCCTTATTTCCACTGAAGTTATATGTTTAGAATGGTGGTTTTGGCAGTTTGTTGTCAGAGATAATCCATCAGATAAAGAGAAGCCGAGCAACAAGATCGCAGGAATTGATTGGAACTTCAATGGATATGGCGGTAGGTGGCAATTGTGTCATATATTGATTCATGTTATGAGTTGGCCGTGTTTATGGTGTGCTATCGTATGCTGTCCAGAGTCGCCACACTTATATTAATGGTGGTATGGCTGTCATACTACCAAGTCTGAATTGATGCTTGCCAAGATCCTAGCTATACATTAAATGTGGTATTTCATGTATGAATTTTGATGAGGAAACTCAACACATGTTGTAGAATAGAAGTCTAACTCCTAATACCTTTGTTAGTTTTCCTAACTTATATTAAATGCGTGGTCTGCCTCTTCATTTGCTTGTTATTTCACCAATTGTTGCAGTTGCTGCTGAACTCCTAGTAATCATGAAGCTTAATAATGCAAGTTTGATTTGATTTATGTTAAATTGCTTTCTCAGATATGTGCTTTCTAGATGGGATTATTAGTGCTGTTGGATGTCCATGTTGACTATATTAGGTGTACTTTGGTTTTTCACTCAGCAACATGGAGGAAAGGTTATAATACCACATATTTTGATTTTTGTAGGCATAGATGAAGGTTGTTATGACGATTGGAGCCTTGACTTACTTATTGCCAAGAAGGTTGGTCGTTCGAACCAGCAGTCTCTTACTCGGACAAGCTTTATTTTGCTGAACCTACACTTAGCACCTTTGCTGTTGCTTCTTTACATTTTCTACTGTAGGTTTTGGAAATTGAAAGTATTCCAAGGTTTACGCATTCTATGATTCTTGAAGGTGGTAGCATTCATGTGGATGGAGATGGTAGATTAACTTTTCCTTATTTTTGACATTACAGATTTGTGTTTCTGAAATCTATGTAGTCCATTACAAACTCTCTGTTTTCCAAAGATTGATCAGCTGCAGTTCTTTCCGTTATCTTGATGTATTGGGATTCCAGTGATAATTAAGCTTGTAAGAATGTATATGCAATATGGCTGACATAAATAGGCACAACATGCATATGTGGAGCCTATGAATAGCAGAATGTTAAATCATGGTCTCAGAAGGTCATTTATGCTCCATGTCAAGCCATGATCGGACCTGATCTCAGACTCATATCCGCTTATTTCAAATTCCATGAATCACTATCTTTATAATATGATAAACCAGTTGACATCCAGTAATAAATTTGAGCATATGCTTGCATAGAAAGTTCCAGAATATATATTTGTTTTCTTTAAAATTCTTGAGATGCTTGAATAATTAGTTCATTTGTTTTCTTTCTTCAGGAACTTGTCTTACTACAGAAGAGTGTCTGCTGAATAAAAATAGAAACCCCGACTTAACTAAAGTACAAATCGAGGATGAGCTTAAAGCATATCTTGGAGTTGAGAAGGTCATCTGGCTGCCTCGTGGGTTGTTTGTTATGAATCTTGTTCACTTTCTTGTTTTGCGTAATCACTACCTGGTATCTGGTACAATCTAAGTAGTTTAATGATTAAGATCTCTCTATAAACATGTAACTAAATGGACCAATTTCTCTCTTTCCGATATTTAGTTTTAGCTCATGAAAGTTCAACCTCTATGGCTGGCATGGTCACACATCTTATGTATTTACCTTTGATTTCTTTTAATTTTCTTTCAAATTTACGTGTGGAAGCCTCACCTCACCATGCCATCTAGGATTTTAATGCTGCAATGTATACTTATGTAAATATTGATACTCAATTTCCATGTATTTTGCAGGTGATGATGACACAAATGGTCATATTGATAGTATATGCTGTTTTGTGAAGCCTGGTGTAGTTTTATTGTCATGGACTGATGATGAATCAGACCCCCAATATGAGCGATCTGTGGAAGCCCTTTCCGTTCTTGCCAGCACACTGGATGCCAAAGGTAGAAAATTAGAAATTATCAAACTTCATGTGCCAGGACCACTTTATTTAACAGATGAAGAGGCAGCTGGATTAGAACAGGTTAATTATTATCTTCATAGTCATTTCCTTCATTGCGTTTTGATGCACTTCTGTGCAATAGCATTTTCCTGTTTCAGGGAAACCATGGTCAGTAGATAAAAGTGTACAATAGTGAGCATCTCGTGTTGCAATTCCTTTTTTTTTTTTTCCTCTCTGGTGGGTCATTTTCACATAGTAGAGTTTTTCTATTTTGAGATCAGGTCCTTAGTCAGGACTGTTAAGCGGTCTTGTTTTGCGAAGTAGTTTTGGACTTTTGGTATGAAAATGCAAGTTGTTTACAATGAAAAGGTAAAATACAAACAATATTGTAAAAGACGCTAGGCGGGTGGTAGATTGGAGCCTAGTGCCTATGCGGGGCTTGGGCACGCATTGGTGCTAGGCATGTAGTTTGGGGCCTACTGCCTAGGTGGGGCTTGGGCAAACCTAAGTGAGGCTTCGGGAAAAACGTGGAGGCAGCAAGGGGATTTTTACAATACTATAGACATTTGCACTTTTGCAAATGTGAGAAAAATCAGAAGTTCCTTATAAAAAAATTTGTTCCTTGAAATCTATGATTTCTAAAGCTACTACTTAGGCATGGGTAAAACATATTACTCAAAGTTTGCCATGCATATTCCAGGTGATCATGACATTAAAGTATTTCATAACATGTGTTGTTTTCTCTCTCATGGATTGTTGATGAAAGGCCCCAAATATCCTTTTACCACCCACTTCCCCCCCTCCCCCCAAAAAAAATCTCACTTCATCTAATTTGACCTCCACAGGGTGCTGCTAAAGCAAGGATTCCTGGTAGTAGACTTGCTGCTTCATATATAAACTTCTACATTGCCAACAAAGCAATTATCACACCCCAATTTGGCGATGACAAGTGGGATGCAGAAGCTGTTCGCGTCTTGTCTTTGGCTTTTCCAGATTATGAGGTGAGGAAGTCAATGTTTTCACAATTGTCTTGCAGTGCCACATATCAATGCTCATTTCTTTGAATTTATCAAATCATGTTTGGTATGTCTGAGGCTTTATTTCTAATATAGAAGGCATTGTTACTCTCCTTAATCCCTTACCTTATTTGTTATCACTGATGATAAAGCCTGAATGCCATTTTTGAGAGAAAACTGCAAATACCATGATGTTACTATATAATCAAATGTTGTATAGCTATTAGGATGATCATTAACAACACAACTGCAAATACCATGATGTTACTATATAATTAAATGTTGTATAGCTATTAGGATGACCATTAACAATTGGAGGGCTTACTCCCTATGAAACGGGCAGTCAGGACAGCATATGTTCTCATATTTTTGTAGACTAATTTCTGATGTCTGTTTTCCTAAGTATACACTTCATTGTTGTTTGGGTTCAGATAGTGAGAATCGAAGGCGCTCGTGAGATTGTGCTCGGTGGAGGAAATATCCATTGCATCACACAACAACAACCAGCTTGATCCATAAATCTCGATCAATAATGTCTGGCCCTAACATTTGGGTAAGATATCTTATATGCTGCCACTGTGACAATGACACTATGAGGTATCATGACATTATAAACTTTTCCATCCATAACATTATATAAAGTTTTTTCATTTACGAATGTTTTAAAATTAAAATATAACTTGTCAGAAAATATTTGATTTGTGATGAGTTTTCTTTTGGATTGGTTATAATTCATTGGGTGAAACATAAAGGGTATTTGACTACGGTTATTTAAAAGATTCTATAAGCTCTTACATCCTATCAAATGTTTTAATCTTATTTTAAAAATAAGATTGCACAGTAAATAACCTTAAAAAACATTGTTCATAGATTACATTTGTTACACACAAACAACCTTAAAATGATGGTCTAAATATAGCCTGTTCCTTGAATGATCCATATTGATTATCAAAATGCGATTCCTGTATTTTCAACCCGGGTTATAAGTTAACAATGATGAAGCGTGCTTGATTTGCTTGGCTACTGATTATGGGTTTGTTTTAAGATATACTAGTTTTGTACCCATGCGATGCATGAGATAAAATTTTATAAAATACAATTATAATATTTTTATTTGAGATTTGGAAAAAAAAGTATATACAAATGTAATATGATGAAATTAAGTAATTTATATATTATATTTTTTAAATATTTAATTGTTGGAGATAATCTCTAGGTACGCAAATAAAATAAGATATTATAATTTTAAACTTAGTTTATATATAAATAAGATGAATATGAATTCTATAGAAATTATCACATTTCAAGTACACTATTCAAGATAAAGGAATAATGTTTAGGTAAACAAATCACAACATGAAAGCTATGTTCTATATATGATAGAAGGAATAATTCAACTGACTACTTTTAAGCATGTTATCTTTAAAACAAATAAATTCTATGATAAAAATCTCAAAAACATAAAAGAAATATAAAAACAAAATTTATGATTAATTTCCAATTATTTCTAACCAAAAAAAAAAAAAAAAACAATCTACCATGTAATGTAAATTTATAGTCTTCTTTATCACTTTTCCATGTAAGTTTTCATTCAGGTTTCTTCACGAAATTCCTGCATAAAGTAAAACAAAAAAAAAACAAAAATTACATTAATAATAATCCATTTGCAATACCAATAAATAAAACATTCATCTCCAAATATGAATAACGATAGGAACTTTAATCGTTAAAAAATGATTGATAAAGTCAAAAAATTATTAACCGTCCATCCAAACTATATGATGTAGATCAAATAAAAATCATGACCAAATAAAATAAAAACCAAAAAAGAAAAAAAAAAACACAATCCCATGAGCACCATTAAAGCAAAAGATTTGTATTGCAGAATTTGAGAAATTAAAGAGAAAGTGTGAGTCAATTCTAAGTTTTTTCTTTCATATTTATAGTGCATAATTTGTTAATTAGATATGAAATTAGTGCATTTTGTATGTCATAAATTTAGCTGCTTCCTAATTTATAGATTTTTTTCCCAATTATAATGATTGCAAATAAATGTTCAGTTTCTACTTAATTCATATACATGAAATCAAATCACATCATTCACAATCAATGTGTTTATTGATAAAATCAAAACGTTTTATTATATTACATTATGTTATACATTAAATATTATTTTTATTGAATTTTATTATTTACAAAATAGAAAATCTTGTTCAATATATATAGTATATAAAATCAAGATCAAGATAATATCACAATCTTATTTGTTTGCTCATATTATTGTATATTCAATTTTAATAGTGAAATTTAGTAGAAACTTATTTGTATCTTATTTAATGGATGAAAACGATAGCATCAACATCTATTATATTTTTAAAATGACATTTCAAATTATATTAATTTTAAAACAAATCAATATTTCTATGTAATCGATGTCAAATAACTTGATGTATAAGTCATTAAGAAATTTTTATATAAAATCATAAGGAATGCTTAGATGAACAATCATTTAGTTTGCATTTATAAAATAATTTGACATTTTTTTAAATTGAAACATATTAAATTAACATTTTTATTAAATTGAAACATATTAAATAGAAGAAGGATAGCTAATGACACTAATTTCTTTTTTTTTTTCCCCTAATTTGTTATAATATTCATCCTTATATATAGAAGTTAATGAGACAATTGGATTTTTTATTGAATGGATAAACATTATATCTTTTCCATAAATATCAAAACAACTTTTGGGTGGAAAAATTATTTAAGGAAATGTTCTTCTTCATATATATATATATATATATATATATATATAAAGATAATGTCACATTATAGAATATTAATTAATATCATAATTAATTAAATATGATATTCATTTTATTATTACATATGATTTATTATCAAATCAAGTGGAGTTCTTTAATTTCTTTCTATATGATATATTATTACAATATATCTTTTAATTCTTATATTTAGAATTATTTAATTGTTGACTTTATGTTTTATGTAGATTTGGTTATCAAGTGGCGAATTAATTTTTATATATCTACTCCTTTATATAACAATTATGTTTTATACGTCAACAAAATTACATAAAATTGTATCTATATTTTGGTTATCTTTTTTATATATTATATTATTTTGTAATGATAAGAATTATATAATAAATATATTTTATGTATATATTTACATGCATATTAAATTATATATAAATATATATTAACATCGAATGAATAATTGTTTTATTATTTATATGATATTATGATTATGATATTATATGATGTAAATCATATATATATATATATGTATACATACATTGCTAAATGATATCATAAATATATGAATAGAAATTGATAATTAAAGTTGACTTACCATATTGACAATATGGTAATTTTATTATATCATATCACTTCCTTATATATATATATATCATCAATCATGATTTATTATTTATCATTTAACATTTATTTTACTAAAAAAATCATTTCCAATTTTGGCAGGGTATTTTTGGCGGGAAATTTTAACATTACTATTTGAAGAAATGTTTGTGCTTTTATATATATAAAGATGTTTTCTTTCAAGTTTTACATTTAATTAATGACAAGGAAAAGGGGGCAATGATGATTATCAGCAAATTTGCTCAATTAGTTCTTTTCTTAACTCCCAAGTCTGTGTTAAAACAATTGTTTTAACAAATAAAGAGACAGCTAAAGTTATAAAGAATTAGTTTAATTCACATATATATAAATAAAATTAGTATAATACATATAACTTGTACTTTAGGTATTTGATTGATCCCATTTCTATTATATTATAATATTTTGGTCCTGGAAAAGCATCAAGCAAGTTAATTAACAACTATGTTTGTGGGGTCATAATGAGGGAAATTATATATATAAAAGTGTGGTTTGACACTCTCAAGTGATGACATTTGGAGCTCTATAAGCATGCCAAGTGTCCCTTCTTATAACATATTTTATTTGTCAAATATAAAAACATTAATATCATTAAATACTCACATCACTACTCAACAAAAAATAAATATGTAAGTTACACATGAAATCTTTGCTTACAAATTTGAATAATTAGCTGTCCAACATTTCAATTTGAAAGGAAAAAAAAAAAAAGGTAAACAACAAGGTTACATAAGTCTATATAATATGAAATTCTTATAAAAAGAAAACAAAAAGTACACAACAATGTTACATAAACCTTTATAAAATGAAATTCTAATGCAAAACAAAAAAAAAAAACAAAAAAAAATTTTGAAGGGTAAATATACTACTATTTTTCATTGAATTAAAACAAATAAATAAAAATGATGTTTGAAGATAGTAATACCTTACAAAAGAACATTCAGGATAGTTCAGATTAAAAAATAACTTTAGAAAGAAATTTATTTGTAGGATTCAAGAAAAAAAGAAGATAATATGGAAATATAAATTACTAATATTTTACAAAAAGAGCATTTAGGATAGTTCAAACTCTAATATTAACAAAAATAGGTGCTAAAAATTTTAGGATATGTTTGGGTTAGACATAAGTAGATTTTGCAAGTTTGAAAGTGGATTGTGAAAATCATAGAATTTGATAAGTTTGGGTAATTTGTTAAGAGATTTTATAAATTAAGATTATATTTAATTTATCATATCATATTGGGAACTATAGGAAAAATAGATGATGTCGTATTAATTTATTTTGAAAAAAAAAACAAATGTTTTTAAAATTTCAAGAAAATTATATATATATATATATATATATATATAAAAGTGTGGTTTGACACTCTTAAGTGATGACACTTGGAGCTCTCAAGCGATGACACTTGGAGCTCTATAAGCATGCCAAGTGTCCCTTCTTAAAACATATTTTATTTGTCAAATATAAAAACATTAATATCAATTAAATATTCACCTCACTACTCAACAAAAAATAAATATGTAAGTTACTAATGTTTGCTAATGTTGTATTGTTTTTCACTACATGAAATCTTTGCTTCCAAATTTGAATAATTATTTGTCCAACATTTCAATTTGAAAGGAAAAAAAAAAAAGTAAACAACAAGGTTACATAAGCCTATATAATATGAAATTCTTATAGAAAGAAAACAAAAAGTACACAACAATGTTACACAAACCTTTATAAAATGAAATTCTTATGCAAAAAAAAAAAAAAAAAACAAATTTTTTTTTTGGAGAGTAAATATACTACTATTTTTCATTGAATTAAAACAAATGAATAAAAAAGATGTTTGAAGATAGTAATACCTTACAAAAGAACATTTAGGATAGTTCAAATTAAAAAATAACTTTAGAAAGAAATTTATCTGTAGGATTCAAGAAAAAAATCAGATAATATGGAAATACTGAAATTACTAATATTTTACAAAAAGAGCATTTAGAATAGTTCAAACTCTGACATTAACAAAAATAGGTGTTAAAAAAATTAGGATATGTTTGGGTTAGATATAAGTAGATTTTGCAAGTTTGAAAGTGGATTGTGAAAATAATGGAATTTGATAAGTTTGGGTTTGTTAAGAGATTTTATAAAATAAGATTATAATTAATTTATCATTTCATATCGGGAAACTATAGGAAAAATAGATGATGTCCTATTATTTTATTTTGAAAAAAAAACAAATGTTTTTAAAATTTCAAGAAAATGGATAAAGTAGAAAAAAAATTAGAATTCTAGAATTTAACAAAATAAATAACATAATTAGGATATTGGTCATCCAAAATCCGGATGTGCACATCCAGTCGAAACACTCCTTAAACAATTGGGAAATTATATTAAAATTTTATAGCAACAAATATAACAATTGGTTAAAATTAATAAAAACAAAACAACAACAAAAATTACAAAGGAAACCAATATGTAAAGCAATTAATGAGTGCAGTTAAAGATAAAATTTGAACAAAATAGATGTTTTCGAGCCATAAAAATGAGGTGTATTCTACACTTTTTACAGAAAGATATGAAAATACTTAATGTTATAGTTAAAACACATATAAAAAAACCATATAAACAAGTTTGTGCTAAAGAACAAATGAAAAAAAGAACAATAAGAAAGATTATTTTAAGGATAAATAGAAAATGTCACACTAATAAAAAAAATTGTTAACATATAAAAAAGAATACTACTTTAACATAGAAATAAGATAAGTATTAAATAAAGCCCGTGCATCGCACGGGTTCAAACCTAGTGAATATAATGTCTCTGTTTTTGGGTACATTTATGACTAACAATTCGAAGTTGTTGGAAGATGGTAAAAGTGGTTGATGAGGATAAAGATTGTTCAAGTCATGAAACCCAAATGTTGAGTTTGTTTCATAACTTGAAGTTTTGGGAAAAACTTTTTTTTTGTCCCGTTGAAAGGACACTGTTCGATTTTAGTCCCGTTAAAATCGAAAAATCAAAATTAGTCCAGGTAAGTCGAAATGTGTCCAACTTCAGTCCTTTCACCACCGGAAAAATGATTTTCTGACAATTCTCCGGCGAGTGCATCGCACTCGCCTCCAATTCTGAGATTTTCAATGACTTGCGCTTATGTGATATTTTATTTCACATGTAGCCTTTATTTTTGTATTTATTTTCTTTCCAAAAATCCACATCAGCCAAAATGAAAAAACAAAAAATATATCAACAAAATTAAAAGAAAAATAAAATTCGAATCCTAATCCCAGATCCCGATTCTGGCGCACCCTCCGCTGGAAACTTTAGGACCGACATCCATGATCTCGTGGTCTCCATTGTCAAGTTCCTCAGCGACAACGACGCCCCCTTGACCATCAATTACGATACCCTGATTTCAGCCCTAGAGAAAAACGGCTTCCCATCAATTCCGATCATCATCGGTGAAAATCGGGTGGCCGATGGACGGGAATTCCAACGCGAATCCCCAATTCCCGGAGATTCAACCAGGGACTGCTGGATCGGATCAATCGGCGGCAGGGAACGCCGAGGAGGCCGACATTTTCGGACATTAATCTGTTCTCGTTGATGGATGAGGATATGAAGAGCATCGATCCGGGTAATTTCGAGCGCCATTAAGGGGTTTTCAACTTCGACGGAACCATAAAGTACCCATTGGATCTGGGTGGTGGGAGGAACTGTCAGGTGTGGTTCGTGTGATGAAGAAAGAGAAGAGAGAATCGAAGATTTGAGAAGGAAAATATCTATTTTCTGTTATTGAATCACATGCATGGTTTACAAATTTATACCCATGCATCAAGAACAAAACGACAGCGTTTGGACTAGGCGAAAACGGCGCCGTTTCCAGCCAATACAACTAATACAAAAGACGCAAAAACACACCCACGCTTTTATTAGTTATACACGCCTTCTCTCTAACTATTCATAACAGAATTAACAGAAATTTAAAAGATGAAAAACGGGATTGGACTTCATCTTCATGACAATACCCCCCATGCATTTGTCTTGCCCTCAAGACAATAGATGCGGGTATTTGGTCTGGACATCTTCGTAAAACTCCCATGTAGCCTCCTCCTCCGGCAAGTGTGCCCACTGAATAAGCAACTGCGTTGCTGGATCTTTGCCCCGTTTCACCAATCTCCTAGCTAAGACTTTAAGTGGTTTCAAGAGAACTTTGCCATCATCATCGAACTCAGGTAAAGTGGAAGTAATGGCAGTAAGAGGGCCCACTTTCCGTTTGAGAACCGAGACATGAAACACTGGGTGAACCTTACGATGGAAGAAGTAGCTTATAAGCAGAGGTACCCACCTTGGATTGAATCTGAAAAGGGCCTGCATACTTTGGGCTAAGCTTCCATATAGGACTCTTGTGCAAAGTGCGTTGTCTATATGGCTTAAGCTTCAGATATACCCAATCCCCAACCTGGAAGACCCGATCAATCCTCTTCTTATCAGCATAGAATTTCATTCTTTCTTGTGCCTTGTGTAATGCATCCTTGAGACATTGCTGAGCCATATGTCTATCCTTCAGGAGATCTGAAACTCCTTCCACCGTAGTAGAGAGATAAGGACCATTCATGAGAGGTGTAGGTTTGAAACCATATAATGCCTTAAAAGGAGTAAGATTTAGAGCAGTATGATGAGAGGTGTTATACCATAATTCTGCCATAGCAAGCCAAGAGAACCACTTCTTAGGATTAGCTCCACACATGCATCTCAAATAGGTTTCCAAGCATTGATTAACCATTTCAGTTTGGCCATCCGTTTGAGGATGATAAGCTGTGCTCAAATATTGATCAACTCCAATCAGCTTAAGAAGATGTTGCCAGAATTGACTTGTGAATAATTTATCTCTATCAGAGATAATGCTGTGGGGAAGGCCATGAAGTTTGTAGATTGTATCCAAGAAAAGAGTGGCCAATGTAGAAGCAGTAAAGGGGTGAGATAGAGCAATGAAGTGGTTTTACTTAGTGAATCTATCAACCACCACCCATATAGTATCCTTCTTGGCAGAGAGAGGAAGCTGCTCTATAAAGTCCATGGAGATGTGAGTCCAGGCTTGATCAGGCACTGGCAAAGGTTGCAGCAAACCAGGATTTTGAACATTCTCATGCTTGGAGATTTGACAAGTGTGGCATTCTCTGATGTGCTGCAGTACTTGAGCTCTAACTCCTGGCCACCAAAACACATTAACCAGCCTTTGGTAAGTGGCATTAACCCCTGAGTGACCCCCAGCACTGGAATCATGCATGTAATTAAGTATTTGCTGCTTCAAAGTTCCCTGATTACCCACCAGCAGTTTGCCCTTGAACCTCACCAAGCCATCTGAATAGCTATACTGGGATACATTGTAGGGCATGGTTACACACTCAGCAATAATGTCCTGAACCTCTGCATCCCCTTGATAACTGAGCATCAGTTCCTCCATCCACAATGGTCTAAAAGTAGTAATAGCATGACACTCTCCCTCATCAGAATTCATTCTAGAGAGTGCATCTGCAGCTTTGTTATCTACTCCCTTCTTGAATTCAATGGTGTAGGTGAATCCAAGCAACTTAGTCAGATACTTATGCTGCAAAGGAGTGGAAATTTTCTGCTCCAAAAGATATTTTAAGCTCTTTTGGTCTGTCCTAATAATAAAAGGAGCATGTAGGAGATAGGATCTCCACTTATCCACTGCAAGTATGATGGCCAAAAACTCCTTTTCATATATGGATAATCCCAGATTTTTTGCTCCCAATGCTTTGCTAATGAATGCCAGTGGATGGTGATCCTGCATCAAAACTGCCCCCAAACCATTATAGCAAGCATCAGTCTCTAGGACAAAAGGCTTACTCAAATTTGGAAGAGCCAACACTGGAGCTGAGACCATGGCTTGCTTCAATTTAGTAAAAGCCTCCTTAGCTGCATCACTCCATAGGAATCTGCCCTTCTTAGTTAAATCAGTGAGTGGTTTAGCTATAGTTCCATACCCTTGAATGAACTTCCTATAGTATCCAGTCAAGCCCAAGAAGCCTCTTAGAGCTTTGATGGTAGTTGGTTGTGGCCAAAGATTCATAGCTTGAATCTTCTCTGGATCAACCTTCACTCCTTGTCCACTGATTAAGTGTCCCAAATATTCAACCTCAGTCTTCCCAAAGAGGCACTTAGATAGTTTAGCAAACAAGCTGTGTTGTGTAAGGATGTTAAACACAAATCTCAAGTGGACTAAATGATCTTCCATGCTCCTGCTGTAGATTAATATATCATCAAAGAAGACCAACACATAATCTCTTAGGCATTCACTGAAAACTTGGTTCATTACTGCTTGAAAAGTTGCTGGAGCATTAGTAAGGCCAAAAGGCATTACTATGAATTCATATAGGCCTGAGGAAGTAACAAAAGCAGTCTTAGGAATATCTTCTTCCACCACCCTGATTTGGTGATATCCAGCCCTCAAGTCAATCTTAGAGAAGATATGTGATCCACTTAGTTCATCCAATAGGTCATCTATCAATGGAATAGGATAGCTGTCCTTCACAGTAGCTGAATTAAGCTTCCTATAGTCCACACAAAACCTCCAGCTGCCATCTTTCTTCTTTACCAACAATACAGGAGATGAATAAGGGCTATTGCTTGGTCTAATGACTCCACTGCTCAGCATCTCTTTCACTAACTTCTCTATCTCCTGTCTTTGGAGTAGTGGATATCTATAAGCATGTTGCTTGATAGGTTCTACTCCTGTTTTGATTGGGATTTTATGATCCATAGATCTTGCAGGTGGTAATCCCTGAGGCACTTCAAATATATGAGCATACTCCTTCAATAGGGGATCAATCAATTGATGACTACTTGCAGTAACTCCTTCATTCTGAGCTGAAATCAAGCAAAGATAGGCTGCTATATCTTGCTCTTCCCCTTTAACTTCTTTGCTGAGTTGTTCTGCAGTTACTAAGTTCAAATGAGCCTGGTGCTGAACTCCCTTCAACTTCACTTCCTTCCCCCTGATATTGAATTGGACAGTATGTTCTTTGAAGTCCATTACAATCTGACCAAACTGGCTAAGTAAATCAACTCCAATCACCATATCACACCCTCCCAATCTAAGCAATCTCACTGGAGTACTGAACTTGCATCCTCCCATTTCCCACTCAAACTGAGGACATCTTGAACTGCATTCAATCTTATTACCATCTGCCACTGTCACCAACCAAGGAGTAGTGTATTCTATAACACAACCCAATTTCTCAGCTGCTACAGGATCTAAGAAACTGTGTGTACTCCCTGAATCTAGTAGAATGATCAACTCTTGCTTTGCTGCCCTCCCCAATAGTTTAATAGTATCTGCATGGGATTGACCTGCTACTGCATTAAGTGATATATGTGGCTCCTTCTGATCATCTTCCAGAACCTCCAATTCCAGTGGATCATCAATCTGTTCTTCATCACCCTCTACAAGAATCAAATAAAGCTTCTTGCATTTGTGCCCAATGTGAAAGATCTCATCACAATTGAAGCAAAGGTTCTTGTCTCTCCTAGCCTTCATCTCCTCTGGAGTAAGTCTCTTTATTGGTGGGATCCTAGGCTTCATCACTGTATTATCAGCCTTGTTATTATTACCAGGTGTTGGTAGAAAGGTCTTAGGTGTCAACCTTTGAGTCTTAGTCAATAAATGGACTAGATCTTCACTCTGCAAAGCTAAATGAGTGGCAGCTAAGAGAGTAGCAGGTTTTTGTAATGTTACAAACTTGCCAATCTCCTCTTTCAACCCTCCAATAAAGCTCTCCATAAAATATTCTTCAGTTAGAGCTTTGTTATTCTCTCTTAGCAGTGCTCTCATCTCCTCAAACTCATTGATATACAATTGAACATTCCCAGTCTGCCTCAACTTATTGAATTGAGCTATGAGACTACCTCCAGTTGGATTCATGAAACGATCCATAACTAATTTAGCAAATTCTCCCCATGATAGACTACCCCGTTCCTCTACATAATCCACAAACCAATGATCTGCAATACCTTCTAAGTTCATAGCAACAAGGCTGAGCTTGTCATAGTCAGACATATCATAATAGGAGAAATATCTATAACATTTTCGAAGCCAATTCCTCGGATTATCACCATTGAACTTAGGAAAATCAAGTTTAGGAAATTTTCCCCCACTGATTCCTCCATTCATCCTATTCACTGGTAAAGGAGATAGTATTCCAGCCTCGTTTCTACCCGATCCCGATCCCATCGCCATAGATGAATTAGGAGAAGGAGAATTTTCCTTACCTTTACCCATCGATTGGCTCTGCTGATCCTTCATTACATTCAATATCTGAGCCTTGAGCATCTCACCCAAGCTGTCAAGCTTCGATTCCAATCGCGCCTCCACTTGCGCTTGTCCAGCTAAGATTTCAGTCATCTGAGATTCCAACGCATCAATGCATTGTGTGTTGTTCTTTCCTGCCATCAATTCAGAGATTGCGCAGCTGGCTCTGAGGCCAAATGTCAGGTGTGGTTCGTGTGATGAAGAAAGAGAAGAGAGAATCGAAGATTTGAGAAGGAAAATATCTATTTTCTGTTATTGAATCACATGCATGGTTTACAAATTTATACCCATGCATCAAGAACAAAACGACAGCGTTTGGACTAGGCGGAAACGGCGCCGTTTCCAGCCAATACAACTAATACAAAAGACGCAAAAACACACCCACGCTTTTATTAGTTATACACGCCTTCTCTCTAACTATTCATAACAGAATTAACAGAAATTTAAAAGATGAAAAACGGGATTGGACTTTATCTTCATGACAGGAACCTGACGGCGACGAAGGGGGTTAGTACATATGCAAATTGCACGACTTTATGTTTGTTTGTTGTTTTATGCTCACACCTCTGGATTTGTGTTGCAAGTAAATCTGGATTTCTTTGGCGGTGGCGCGAGAGTGGTGGGGTTGGGGCTCTCCGGATTTGTGTTGCCGGAGAATCTAGGTTCTTCTTCTTTGGCGGCGGCACCAGAGTGGTGGGGTTGGGGCTCTCCGGATTTGTGTTTCCGGGTGGTGGCGAAAGAAGGTCGACATGGCCGCCGACGTATAGAGAAATCAAGGATGTTGATGCTATGAGAAATCGAGGATGTTGATTTTAATTTTTAGTTTTGATTTTTTTAATTTGTGCAAATAATGATGTGGAATTTTTGGAATTATTTTTAAATGAGAAAAAAATTCCACATGGGCTCCATAATTCCACATCAGCACGATATAGTCGGAAATTTCGGATCCGGGGCGAGTGCGATAATTGCCGTTAAATCGCTTTTCCAGTTGTGAAATGACTGAAATTGGACACATTTTGACTTAACTGGACTAATTTTGATTTTTCGACTTTAATGGGATTAAAATCGGACAATGACCTTTCATCGGGAAAAAAAAAAGTTTTTCCCTGAAGTTTCTAACACTCACAGAGCTATCAAAGTTGAAGAGTTTTTGTGAATTAAGAAGTGCTCTTGAGTTGCCCTCACTTAAGCAAATTTATATTTCAAACTGCTCTGAGATGGAAAGAATTGCATTGGATCCTTAGGTGTACCAAGTGTCGAAACTATCAGAATTCGATGATGAAGACAACAACAACAAAGACTTAAATGAGATATTGCGGTCTAAGCATTTACGCAATAGACAACCGATTATACAATGAATATTTGCTTTGAAAATCTAGTTATTTTTTATTTTTAAATAATTTTTTTTTATTTGGCATTCATTGTTATTAGGATTAATTGCAATTTATCATTGAGTAAGTCTTGTGTGAGACCGTCTCACGGATCTTTTTTCGTGAGACGGGTCAACCCATTACCCACACTTAGAAATTCATATGAAAGTTCGTGGATATGAATTCAATTCATGGGTAATAAAGATCCGTCTCACGGAAACTATCCGTGAGACCGTCTCATATGAGTTTTTGCGTTTATCATTTCTATTATACGACATTTGACTTCTTTTATAGTAGCAAACAAATCCTAGTTCTTAATTCTAACGATTGGCATCTAATTTGTATGATTCTTAAATCTATCTCATTGTCAAACTCCAACTGAAAACCACGATTTAGATTGTTTTATGGATGATTGCGATTTTTAATTTTTGTTTATATATTTATAAACCAATCTTTCTGTTCGATTTTGGATCAAGAAAATTAAACCTAATAAATTCAAAACCAACCAACAATATTTCAATTTTATGTTATAAACTTCTAGAATTTAATTCTTAATGATGAATTTCGATGTTTTGGATGGTTTGACATGTATACCAATATAGCATCGAAAGGAAACAAAGAGTATACTGCATTTATTATATGTTGAGGAGATTGAAAGTACATTTGTATTCCTGATTTAATCTTAGCAATCTCTCTTATATATTAAGACTCACTTGATATCATGGTTCTTTGGTGTCTGTAGTGGGGAATTGTTGCACTAATTCATGTTCATCTTGAAGACGACCAGGCCATCTTTTCTTTGTTTTTCAACAAGCTAGAGGGAGTGGAAGGTTGCGTAACCACTGTTTAAATCCAAGTCATCACGATTTACACCTTATAAAAGTGCGATACCACTTGAGCTATGTACAAGACTGGTGGTCACAACCAGGCCAGCTTAATTGGTGGACCTTCTACACTTCAGTTCATTTTCCTTGCCAAGGGTTTTAACTTGTAAATAATAAGAATAAGAAAAGGGAACATTGATGATGGCTAAAAGCAATTTGTATACTATGTTCTTTTCTTAAGTCTCAAGTTTGTGTTCAAACAATGATCTCTTTGATGAATAAAGAGACAATTAAAGTTATATAGAACAACTAAAGATTGCAAGAAAGTATGTTCTATTCTTCTATTTTTTAACTAACAAGTTTTCCTTCCCTTAAATTTAATTATTGCACATATTATGTTCATATAAGAACATCACATCTTGTCCTTAATTTATGGAAAATGCTAAAATGCTAAAATGTCCATGGCGGACAGCTCTTAGTATGCCCACCTGCTGATGTGTAATTATTTCATCCCCTCGTTATATGTAAAATGAAATTAATTGTTATGTTGGATATCCGACACATCAATATTGTTGGACACATATTAATATGCCCACGTCGGTATAGTAGCAGGACTGCCTAATTTATACTTTTAGTGACTTGTACTCTAGCTAATTCGATTCCATCCAATTGTTCTTTAATCTTGTAATAACTTGTAATGAGGAATTGAATATACTTTTTACTTATATATATGGCTGAGGTCTCCATTGGGACATATTATATCTTCAAATTACTCTAAATTGATCTCTATCTGTCCAACATTTTAATACAGGTATATTTCTTCATTTTGTTATTACTAACTTTTATGTATTCAAATTATATTCATTTTTTAATTGTACACACAAATTAAAAATTGTTTTATTTTCCTAATATTATATTACCCTTTATTAATTAAAAGTTATTTTTGACCTTTATTGAAAACATGAGTATGTACACATCAATTATGTATAAAATTAATTTATAGGGGTGTATTATGAAAATAGTTCACAAAACGTTTATTAAAAAGTAAAAATTTAGAAGTTCATAACGACAGTTAAAATGGATCGGAGGGAGTAGTTATTTATGATGCTAATCCTCAACGGCTAATTTTTTCATTTCTATTTCTCCCGCGCACATATGATCAGTTCCTTCTTTCATAGGATCTTACTCTTTTAAATCTTTTGTGTATGATGCCAATCGGAAGCTGCATTCTATCTTGATCGGAGTTAAAATCAGTCGATCGCGTGCGTTCTTCTCTGCGCTAAGGTATGTATTTCGTCTTTTTTCGACTGAGAACAACCACACCATTGTGGAGGGCTTTTTACTTCTCTTCCATTCATTCGATTATTGGTTGAAGTATTACCAGTGTGCTTTGTTCTTTGATCAAAGTGTGTTGCAGATAATGTTTTTTTTTTTTTTTTAAATCAATTGAAAAGATAGATGTCCATTGTTGGTTGATAGCTAGTTTTCCTTAGAGTTATATCAAATTATCACCAGGTCAACCTTAGTAAAATTATGAAATGCTAATTAGCAGAGCTATATAATGTAATAGAGTAATAATCCTAGGTTATTGAGAGAAGAAAGAATAATCTATCAATAAGATTGAAGGTTATTTATTGTAATACCAGAAACTAGAACTATATCAAAAAAAAAAATAAAATTAAAAAACAACAACAACAACTAGAATTTGATCTTTACAACCTAGTTTTAACCTATATGAATCTATGCAATCACCCATTTAACTTGATTCATCTTTTACTCATTTCTTAATTATATCATTATAGTTTTTTGAACTTAATATAAATTATGAAATCTTTTAATGATTGAGATTGAAAGTAAAATTTTAAAAAGAAAATATTACTGTTTTTGCCCCGTAAAGTAGGGGGTCTGACAATTTAGGACATTATTGTTTCGGGCCGGCCAATTTGGACAGTAATTTGCCAAAATGTACAATTTATGCCCAATTTCAGCCTGAATTGCTTATTTGGGCTGAAATCGCACGCGCGATGCACGTGTGGCCATCAATTCAGGCTTACCGGGCCAACTTTGCTGACTTTGAATAAAAATAAAAATAAAAGATAAAAAAACCAAATTAAAAACATTTTTTAAGAATAAAAATAAAGTAAAAATAAAAAAAATAAAAAACAACCCCCTCTTCTCCATCACCACCGCCTCCAATCTCCCACCACCACCCACCGCCCCCTTCCCCTATCGACCAGCACCTCTCCTCTTATCTCTCTCTGATCTCTTGTATCTCTCTCTGCTCTCATCTCTCTCGTCGCCGTCACTGTCGCCCTGTCCTGCTGTAATTGGACTAGAAGAGCTACCGGTAGTGCCCGAATTTCTGGCGGATTTAGATCGGAGGGGGTGGGTGTTGGAAAAATTGTGAATTTTTGCCCATTTTGGGTAATAATTTTGGTGGGCCTCGTTTTGTGTAAAATGGGATCCAGACGAAGTGACGAGCTCTCCTCCGTGAGAGCTTTGATTCTATGTATAGATTACCCAAAATAGGTAATGAGTGAATGAGAAATTGAGAACCAAAATGGTTGGCTTGGATCCTAGGAAAAGGGAGTTGAAAGGCTAATAGTCTTCTGTCCCACATAGGAAAACTTGAGTTCTTTACTCTTGTACTAGTATTACACCATGTGTTGCACGACTTATAACTTAGAATATTTCTATATTAAAAGTGTATATTATAAATTTGTTGAGTAATATTCATAATATATAAAAGTTATAAATTGAAAAATTTATATTCAATATATGACATGATTTGAAATATCTAATACTTTTGCACTATTATTAATTACATTCAAATCATAATTAATTATTTTGTACTAACAATAATAACTATTATTGAAATAATGTTTGAAATTTTGTAGTTTATAAATACTTTATGATTAAAAAAGTGACTATTATATATAGTTGTTAACATACAAATTTGTTGTTTGTTTTTTTATATGATTTGACTAATATTATTGACAATACTTTTTAATTAAAGAATTTAGCATGTATTTAAAATATACATATAGCTTTAAAATTATTTTAAGGATTTTGAAACAAATTTTAGATTCTAAATGTGTGTGTTTTAAAACAAATTTAAAAACTTTTAAACGATCATCAGATTAATTATTTTTTCTAATTATTTCAACTAATACTCTATTATAAAATTGCTTATTAATAATATTTGAATTACAAAATATTTTGTCTAGATGTTATTTATATATGTTCATAATTTATATATTACATTATCATTTAATTTCTCGATTTTACATTCTTAGATTCATTCATTTGACATTATTATTTTCAAGATTTTTTATTACTTTTAAGATGTTTTATAGTTCTCAACAGTATAAACTTTTTCAAATTCTTATATATATATTCAATTTGAAATTTCTAAATGTATTTTTACAATTTTACAAATAGAGATGTTCACTATTTGTAATCTTTAAAAGTTTTGACATTTGAATGTAAATTAAAGAAAAAGGTATAAATGAAATAAACAATTTAAATACTTATTTGTTAACATATTTTTGCTTCTTTTCTCAACAACTACTAATTTTCATTTGCTTGTAATAAGTATAATTTATTTAAAACTCAAGAATGGGAAGAGACATATTCTTGAAAACCACTCTTACTTTTGCTAGAAAAAGTTGTCCCTAGCCACCCTATATTAACTCTAGCTCTGGCTTTTTATAAAATAATATTTTATTATTAAATTATTATAATAATAAAATAGTATGAAAAGTAAACAAATGACCAACAAAAGATTTGTAATAATGACAAATAATAGAAATTACAATATTTGGAAATATCCAAAAGGAACTTTCCAGAAATAGCAGGTAAAGTTGGGCGGGAAAATCATTTCATGTTATTTATAGAGAATGTCTTCTTTTTATATATACTAGTAGTATACCCGTGCGATGCACGGTTTGTAATATATAATTGATTAGTTTTAAAATTTCTAATACTATAATGTAATAATATTATCTTAACCTAAATTATATATTAATAAGAATTCAATTATGTATCTTTAATGTGTCACATCTTAAATAATATTATAATTTAAAAAGCAAACAATAATATATAAATGTATATATATATATATATATCTATGTGTAACAATGAATTTTAATTTTAAATTCTATATTTGAAATATGACGTTGTTAAATAAACATCAATTTTGTAAACGTACCCATTAATATTGTAACTTAAAATAAATTGAATCAAATTTAGTATTGAGAAACATTTATTATAAACAATAATTGATATCTAAAAAATATGTTACTTTATAAAGATATGTTGTGCATGTTACAGATTAATATAGATATAAGTATCATGATTAATATATTATTATATTTTTTGATTCATACTTATTAACAAATGTGTTAGTAAATAATTCTTTTGCATTCACAATTATAGATATCTTTAAAGAAAAGATATAAGTCTCATCAAATAACTAAAAGATCTTGATATGTATTAATAACGTAGCTAATTCAATTTATCAAACAATTATACTAAAATATTTTTCATTGTTATTAATTTCCTAAATTTTGCACCAAAATGTAAATATAAAATTTATATTTTTCGTAAACTAAAACAAAATCTAAAATAAAAAATAATTAATTTAAATATTATAATTTATATGAAATAGAGAAAAAAGATAAAATATATTTCATAACCTACCTACCTATAAGTATAGCCTAACCTAGTGGACCCCACAACCCTTAAAAGTATAAATCTTTTTATTTTTGATTTATTTATTTCTTATAACTACTTTCTTTCCATTTATAATATGTTAATTTGGGAGGAAAATTAGTTATTGCTCTTTTTATTGAAGGTCTTCTTTTTATATATAGATATATAGATATATAGATATATTGGTTTTTCCACATGTGGTAGACTAAGATCTAGTTAAGAGGCTCTCTCTCGCGCGTGTGCGGGTTGGGGTGCAAATCATTTCAAAGATGGCTATGTCCCAGATTCCCTTTTACTTTATTTCCTTCCATCTCTTCTGTGACTCTTCCAGATTCCCTTTTATTTCGTTTCCTTCCATCTCTTACTTCGTTTCCTTTCCCTTTTACTTCGTTTCCTTCCATCTCTTCTGTGGCTCTTCCAGATTCCCTTTTACTTCGTTTCCTTCCATCTCTTTTGTGGCTCTTCCAGATTCCCTTTTACTTCGTTTCCTTTCCCTTTTACTTCGTTTTCTTCCATCTCTTTTGTGGCTCTTCTTGATTCCCTTTTACTTCGTTTCCTTCCATCCCTTATTTCGTTTCCTTCCATCTCTTCTGTGGCTCTTCTAGATTCCCTTTTATTTCGTTTCCTTCCATCTTTCCATCTCTTTCTTCTGTGGCTCTTCCAGATTCCCTTTTACTTCGTTTCCTTCCATCTTTCCATCTCTTCTGTGGCTCTTCCGTGCATTTACTCAGTTTCGTTTCCTTCCATCTCTTCCTTACTTCGCCGGTTTTACTTCGTTTCCTTCCATCACTTATATATTATTGTTTGTATCCCTAAAAACATTTAACTAAAATGTAATAAATTTGAAATTAAAATATCTAAAATATTATTAAAATCATTAATTATTATATGATAAAGCGTGCAATGTAGTAATATTTTGATACTTTTTTACTAGGTAGCTAGATTAATGGGTGCATATATATAGTCATAGAATGAACGATAAGTAATCAACTATTAGTACGGAAATAAAGTGTGGTATACACACATCATTATTTATACCCTTTTTGATCTTTTTGATCATGTGGTACTTAACCATGAAAATTTGGCTATATATAGATGCTACAACATAATTTATTTTTGATATATATTCGTAATTGCCTAACAGAAATTGATGGAAGATACTTTATTTGCTTATTAATCTTGAGATATTGTTGCATGCATGCTCTGAAATAAAATCAACAAAAAAAGAAAGATCAGTAATGGCAGCAATAGTGGGACTAGTGGCGAGCGTTCTTGGACCAGCAATAGAACTTGGAAAATGCATCGTTGAACCGATCAAACGTCAGCTCAACTATCTTTGTTGCTTCAATAGTAACATTGATCGTCTAAAGGAAGAAGCCAAAGCGTTGGACGATGCAAAAGTCGGGGTACAGATGCGCGTAGATGATGCCAAAAGGAACACGAATGTGATTGTTCCTCAAGTAGTAACTTGGCTTGACAATGTCAATGCCATTCAAACGGACATTTCTAGAATTGAGTCTGAAATTCCAAACGTGAAAAGTGGTCTTTTGGCTCTCAAATCACGTTTCTTGCTTAGTAGAAAAGCCAGAAAGATGGTTGAAGCTATGAAGGAGCTTGAGGGCCATGGTAAGTTTGATCAAGTATCCCAACCTGCTCTTCCAGCAGCGATGGGATCAATTCAAATTGGACAAACTTACGAGATTGAATCTAGGAAACATATTGAGGATGGCATCATGGCGAGTTTGAGAGAGAGAAAGGTGAATATAATGGGGATATGTGGGATGGGAGGTGTGGGGAAGACAACTATGGCTAAAAAGATCATGAAGAGAGCGAGGGACGAACATTTGTTTGATGAAATTGTGATGGCTGTTGTGAGTCAACAAGTAAACATGTCCAAAATTCAGCAAGACATAGCTGAATCATTAGGTTTGAGGTTTGGATCAGTGGAGAGTTTATTAGCTAGAGCACATCAATTACGTATCCGATTAATGGATACGAAGAAAACCCTCCTAGTCTTGGATGATCTTTGGGAAAGGCTCAACCTGGAGGATATAGGAATACCTCATGAAAGTGATTTGAAAGGATGCACAATCCTTTTAACGTCTCGAGATAGGGGTGTTTTCAGGCTAATGAATGTTGAGAAGGTTTTCGATGTGCAAATCTTATCTGACATAGAAGCATGGTCTCTGTTTAGACAAAAAGTTGGCACCTGTGCAGATGATGAAGGTGTGTTTTCTATAGCACAAGACATTATGAAAGAGTGTAAGGGTTTGCCAATTGCCCTCGTGACAGTTGGTGTGGCGCTAAAAGATAAGAGAAACGAGTCTCTTTGGAAAGATGCATTGACACAATTAAAAAGCTCTAATCCTACAGACATGCCTGATGTTCTTAGAGATGTTTATAGTCCCCTCAAGCTAAGTTATGATTACTTAGACAACGAGCATGCGAGATTCGTATTCTTGTTATGCTGCCTATTTCCTGAAGACCATGAAATTTCTACCTATGACTTGACCATTTATGGTTGGGGGTTAGGCATGTTTGAAGGATTTATGAGTCTTTTGGATGCAGAGAATAGAGTACACACATTGGTTGATCTATTGAAAAGTCGTTCTTTGCTACTAGAAGGTTATCGTGTATATTATGATCATGTCAAAATGCATGATATTGTTCGTGATGTTGCCATTTTCATCGCTTCAAAACAAGGTTTGATAGAGCCAAACCTTAGTTTAATAACATGGCCACACGAAAGCAATTGCACTTGGATATCTACCCACCATCTGGCAGAAAGATCAACAGGGATTCCTACAGGATTGGTGTTTCCAAATCTTCGTCTCTTGTTAATTGAGAACTCAGAAGAGAAAGTAATCCATTTGGATGACAATATTTTTGAAAGGATGAGAGAGCTCAATGTGTTGTCCATCACAAATTATTCATTAAGTTCATTGCCACACACAACACAATTACTAAGAAACCTTCGCACCCTGAGGTTAGAATCATGTCCCAACGTAAAGACCATCTCGTTTATTGGTGAACTGGTAAATCTTGAGATCCTGATTTGTTATAAGTTAGACTCAATGAAGGAATTCCCAGTAGAAATACAGAGATTAAACCGTTTGAGGTCCTTAGAATTTTCAATTAATTTTCAACCCAAAACAGTGGCACCGGGAATTATTTCAAGGCTTGTTAGTTTGGAGAAATTGTCTATCATGGGCTTCGACTATTGGGAAGGAGAAAAGACGATTGAAAGAAAGAATGCAAGGGTGAGTGAGCTAGAGTCGTTGTTGAATCTGACCTCCTTATCAATTCACTTAGTGGATCCTTGTTTAGCTACGGAACAGATGCACCTTTCACCAAATGTAGTTGAATTTTACATACATATTGGTAAATGGTTTTTCACCTACTCTCACGGAGTTCCTTTAAAATCAAGAATACGTCTGGTGTTGGAAAGAGAGGTGAGTCTAGGAGATTGGGTTCACAAACTTCTTAGAAAGACTGAAGGCTTATGTTTAGAAGGAGAAGGTTCAAGAAACTTGGTTCCACTTGTATCTGAATTTCACAAGTTGAGGTCTTTACAACTCATGAACTTTTCCCTGGTAAATGTGACATCACTATTTGATGGGAGATCATGCGGTAGCACTGCTTCTATTTTCCCTTTCCTGGAGAATATTTGGATTGAAGGAGTTGTCAACTTAGAAGAGATATACAATGTTCCAATTCCATCAATCAATTCTTTCAAAAATCTCAAGATGTTGCGTCTTCATGACTTGCCAGCACTAAAGAATTTGTGGAAGCTCACTACTTCATGTCTATATGTTGTTTCACCTTTCTGCAATCTTTATCACATTGATATTGATGGATGTCATGGCCTACACAATCTGTTTTCGTTGGTCAAAGGAAGAGACTGTGTTTTACAACATGAAAACCTTTCAATCGGGAATTGCAAAATGATGGAACAAGTGTTGTTGTGGAATGAGGATGCAAACGATGATATTGGACACACTAGTCATAATCTTGGTGATATGATGAATATCACTTTCCAAAAATTGAGTGACTTGTATCTATATAATCTTCCAAGCCTCAATGCTTTCTGCCAAGGAATCGAAAGCATTGAATTCCCTTTGCTAACTCGTATGAGAATCCACCATTGCCCAGAGCTGAAAAGTCTTGTCCCTTGTTCCAGTTCCAGAGGCATCAACCATTATCATGATACTCACTGTGATGAGTCTTTACATTTGTTTTGCAATCCCAAGGTACGTAAGCACCAATATTTTGCTTATATGATCTTTTATTAAGTTTCAATTACTACTTATAGTGATGTGGTCAATTGATCATTTTAATTATTTACAGCTCGTCTTTGGTATGTTAAACAATTTGGAATTATATGGATATAAAAAGATTACGAGCATTACATCATTATGGTGTCGTCTAGTCCCCATCGACTTCTTCATTCGACTTGAGAGATTAAGGATATCAGAATGTGGCAACATCACAAGTTTATTTTCCGTTTCAATTGCTCAAAACCTTGTCAATCTCGAACACCTAACAATTAGAAGTTGTCGGGAGATGGTAAAAGTGGTTGATGAGGATGAAGATTGTGCAAGTCATGAAACCCAAACCTTGAGTTTGTTTCATAACTTGAAGTTTCTAACACTCACAGGGCTATCAAAGTTGAAGAGTTTTTGTGAATTAAGAAGAAGTGCTCTTGAGTTACCCTCACTCAAGCAAATTTATATTTCAAACTGCTCTGAGATGGAAAGATTCACATTGGGATCTTTAGCTCTACCAAGTCATGCGGCAATCATAGTCGACAATAATATTTATAGCAACAAAGACTTGAATGATGTACTGCGGTCTAACCATTTTCGCAACACGCAGCCGATCATACAATGAATATTTGCTTTGCAAATCCAGGTATTTTCTATTTTTAAATTTAACTTTTTTGTTGGCATTCATTGTTGTTAGGATTAATTGCAATTTCGTGATTTCACATTTTTGATTATGTGACACAAATCCTAATTCTTGATTTCTAACGACTGTATGTTGTGATTGTCGCATGATATAGAATGCATCAAATTTAAAAATCTATGAAAAGAAAAAAAAGAAGTGAGAAATCAAGTATAACTACAGGGTCGGACCTACTATAAGGCGGACGAGTCGTTCAACTCAGGCCCAAAAAAAAAAATATGAAAGTCGGGGCCCTATTCTTTGTTTTTTTAACTATATGTGTATATAAAAGAAAACTTGACATAAATTATTGCAATTATCTTAGCTGCCTGATGGAACTTTGACTGATTTTTTAAATATAGATCATCCACTTGGGCCATAATCCGTTTTTTTTTTTTTTTTTAATATTTTCCTTTTATTTCTATGATTAATTTTCCTAATTTCTCTTTATTTCTATATATTTTTCTTTTATTTCTATGTTTAATTTTCTTACTTTTTTACCGTATATATAATTTTTAAATAATGTTATTTTTTTGAAATATCTTTTTATTGTATACAATTATAATTAATGTTGTTTATTATTAGCTATAGCCTATAATGTGTTTATTATAAGTTTCCAAAATACTATTTTTGATTATTAATTTAAATTTATTTATATTTATTCATGTTGTTCGTTATTAATTTAAAACTTGTTAGGACAATTAACAACAATTTAAAATTCTTAATATTAACCTCAACCTCAGCCTGATTAACTTATTTTCTAATATATATATGTTTTCCATTATTACCTATTTAGATAAAATAATTCATAACTTCTAACCTTTGTTTTAATGATACTATAAATATTTTGTATAGTTTAAATGATTCAATTTTATATATTTTGCATTAAACTTGTACAAATAAGATTAATGGTTCACTTAGAAAATTTGGCTCGGGTCAAAATATTTGTAGGTAGGGCCGTGATAACTAGAATGGAAAAATGTTTGTTTGATATTTAAAAAAAAAAAAAAAACTTTCTTGCTATTATATATGTATTTGAATATATATTTTTGTTAATTGGCATCTAATTTGTATGATTCTTAAATCAATCCTATATATTGTATAAACACTAAAACTTGCATGTCCCTTGGGCATGGATCTTAGAATATCCGTGCCCCAAACTCCAATCGATCGCGTGATTTTAGATATATACTCTTCAAATATCACATCTATACTTCTAAAGTATTACTTTCCATGTTAAATCGTGTTAATAAATATATACTCTTCAGGTATCACGTGTATACTCTTAAGGTATTAGTTTCTATTTAGTGATAGATATTAAATATATACTTTCTAAGTATAAGGTGATACCCTTAAAGTATATTACTTGCTTATTCACTAAATATATCGATTTTTTGTTCTATATGTAAGTAATACATTAAGAGTATAAACGTCATATATACCTGAAGAATATATATTTAACATCATGCGACGGATCGGGTTGGGGGCATGGATTAGGATCGTTACCCCGAGGACACGCAAGTGTCACTCTTGTCTAAATCCAACTGAAAACCATGCTTTAGATTATTTTATGGGATGATTGCGATTTTAATTTTTTTTTTTTTTTTTATAAAACAAACTTTGATCAGTTCTGTTTTGGATCAAGAAAATAAAAAACCAACCAACATTATTTCAATTTATGCATGTTATAAATTTTCTAGAACTTAAATCTTAATGATGAATTTCAACCTTACCGACTCAGTCTGAAATTTTGCATTATTTCTCGTAATACATGTTTAAATATGGTTGGTAAAAAGGTCTGAATGAAATATGCCTCCAAATAAATAGAAACTAACTTATATATGTCTGCAACATTTTAATTAATGTTACTAAAAAATTGTTGACGATTTCTTTGCAGTATCATTCATGTTGCTAACAGAGACTGTCGCACCTGATGGATTTGATGTACATATTAATGGTGGAACACAATAAGGCTGTAGATGTTTTATTTGGATATCTCTTAGCTAGCAAGCATGTTTAATTAGTATTAGAACTTGTCTTCATGTTCGTTCCTATATATGTAATGTTTTATAATGCATTGTATGTGGTACTCTTTTTCCTTGCTAAGGATTCTTCCCATACTAGGGTTTTAACGAGGCCCACTGTTATCTTTATTCATTCGTTAAAATAAAAATATTTTGTTTTTGTTGTGAGCTTGCTTCTTCTTGCAGTCTCTACATACAACATTTCTTCTTTTGGAACCTATAAATTTCTTCAAAGAGTTTTGTAAGGTCTTCTTTAGAAGCAAGCGTGAATAGTCAATTCTCATATATTTCAATTTGCAACACAATCTAAAAGTTATAAAAAACATAATTTTAATTTTTTGGGCAATTTTCACAAGATAATTTAGTTACACTTAGTTTTGCCCTATAGACTCATAAGTAGGAAGATGAAAAGGGAATCATTTGAATATGTGAACTTAGAGAGTGTTTGACTAAGCTTATAAACTCCTTAAAAGATCTTATAAGATGTTAAGTGCTTATAAGCTCCTCAAAAGTGTTTGACTAACTTTTAAAAATACACAATTATTTCTATACACCAAGTGCATGGGTCATGATCCATGCAATCCGGGTCATATGACCCGGGAGGTGATTTTCACTTCCAAAACACGCTGGAACGCGCCTCCAAATTGCACTCAAACCCTAATTTCACTCAATGACGGCCTTTTAGTTATTTAGCCTAACCTTTAAGTTATGCTCGCCTAACCTTTTCATTATATTTACATAACCTTTATGATATATTCGCATAACCTTTCTATCCTGATAGTTTAATATTTTACAGAGTAAGATAAATATATATTACCTTTTAAACCTTTATGTTATAATAACTTAACCTTTACGTTATAATAATTAACTTTTATATTATAATAATATAACCTTTATATTTTTTAAAGGTTATGATAGTTGTATACAAAAGTTATATCAATATAACATAAATGTTAAGTTATAAGAATATAAAAGTTTTCAGTTGTATTACATGATTAAAATAATTTTAAGTATATAATTTTAAGGTTTTAACACATTGTAAACCTTTTAAGTTGTAATAATGTAACATTTACGCATAATAATATTAACCTTTATGTTATATTAACACAACCTTTATGTTATTCTTTAAGTAAATAAAAGTTATGATATTTATATATAAAAGTTACATACAACATAACATAAAGGTTAAATCATCACAACATAAAGGTTTTCAGCTATATTATCTTACATTTTATATTGAAAAAAGTTTAAGTATATTAACTTAAAGGTTATGATATTTGTACAAAAATGTTATAGTTATATAACATAAAGGTTATACTCGTATAACATAAAGGGGTTTATTGCGTGAGACCCCCTTGTGATATAGAAATTCGGCGTCAGATCCCCCTATAAGATGAAAAATGCACAGTAAACACGTGGGATTCCAGAAAATCGACCCACGTCCCACATTTACTAACTGTTGCTTACAGCGTCAATTTTTACCCCATCATTACCCGTTTTGCCCCTGATGTACCGAATGTAGAGAGAGAAGAAAAAGTGATAGGTTAGGGCTCGAAAGATGGACCCACCCTTCTTGGCATCGACCTTCTCTCCCTCTCTCTGTTTTTCTCTAAACCTCTATATCTCTCTATCTTACTCTCCCTCTCCCTCTCTCCATGTAACTCTTTGTTCCTCTCGGCATCTCTCTCTTCCCCCTCCCCTCTCTATCTCTTCTACTCGTGTAATCGACGGCTTGGCGAGTTGGAAGTTAGCTGCGGTTTGCGGCAGCAGATGGTCATTGGTATGGCGGCAGTGGTGTGGTTGTTGAGGTGGAGGATTGGTGTGTATGTGCGTGCGTTGCCGTGAGGGCAGCGCAGTGTTGGGTGGGAAAGCCGCCGCTCGCGGCGGCGTTGTGTGGTGGTGTTAGGAGTTGGGTTTGTGGTGGGTGTTGGATTGGTTGGGTGGCGTTCATGCCTGCTACGTGTTGTCGCCGGTCGAGGTGGAGCTGCAATGGCGGTACGGAAAGGCAGCGATGGGTTGTAGGGGGTAAATTTGGTTAATTTGAAGGGCTAGATTGCAAATTCCATATTCTTTTATAAATACTGTTTAATCCTTAAGAAATGCTGAAATTATATATTTGACCCCTAAGGACTATGAGACTTTAAGTTCAGTCCATGAACTTAATTAAGACTGCAGTTTCATCCCTTTAAGTTGTTGATTTTTACCATATGATCCCAAACTATTTCTGGAAATTACTGGATGTTATAGAAATCTAATTAGAACTAATCCTTTTAACACATTCAAATATTGGAAGTAAAGAACATGTCCGTTAAATTTTATAAAATTTTGAATTGTATACAATTTATTATGACTTTTCGAATAAAATCGGTTTTATGGCAAAAAAGCATTCTGTTTTTAGGTCTAATTGAGAAAATTATCTGGAATTATATCTTTCGAGTTTATATGACATCTTCTACTATGTTTCAGAATTTGTTCTTAGGTACATGTAGAATTTTAGTATGTAAACTTTTGAGTCTTGTACAATTTATGCCGAATTTTACAATAAAGTCTGTTTTCTGCAAACTTAATGTTCTGCTTTTAACCAACTTAGAAAATACATAACTAAATATATGAAGCTTATTTTTAAATGAATATTTACATGATAAACTTCAACATGTTTTTCTAGATTTTGGACAAATATGAAAAGTTTTCATAAATCTATAATGTTTGATTAATTTTTCAATATAAACTGGATTTGAGCGGAAATTCAAGTGCAAAACTTGTTTGACAAATTAATAATTATTTATATAGAATGTAACTGGTTATGAATTTTCATTATCTTATACCTGAAGATGTTAGGTGATCACATAAATAATCTTGTGATTTTAGGAATCATCATCGGTGAGTTATTAAAATTGTTACACCTTTATATGTCATTAAAATCAGAACATTATTTTGGGTGAATATGAGCAAACATGGGGAAGAAATTACAAAATGTTGAAGACATGTATCCTACAAAAATTACAAGAAATTGTCTAATTATTGATTGCTAAAAATACATTATAATATAAACAATAATATAATATAAAAGTAGTGAAATGAGAATTATTAAACTGATATTAACAGTATAATAATTTTTTAAAAAAATTGTACCTAAAATGCAGTGGGAAATTAAATTTCAAGCTTTGTTGAAGGGGAAATCATGTATGAACCACATTTAAGTTTTTGCATACATATATACTCAATAGCAAGGGCAATTGTGTACTTTTGCCCACGAATAACAGTAAAAAAAGACCAAAAATCGCATCTCCAGTGCGTCTGCTACACATCCGTCAAGTATGACGGATTTGGATGATACGCGCCGAATTTATGAAAACCCAAGTGTTTTTCGTGCAATTTTTTTAACACAAGGGGGTTTCATGTGAATTTCGATAACACGAGGGGGTCTAGGGGATTTTACCCTAACATAAAGGTTATCGCATAAATTAAAAAATAAATAAATAACTGGGTGCGGATCCGGGTCAGATCCGACCCGACCCGACCCATGGGCACCCAGTTGCATGGATCTAGATCCATGCAACTGGTGCACAAAAACAATACTCTTAAAAATAATATCTTATTTTATCAGCTTATAAGATGTAAGGAACTTATAAGCTATTTTTTGAAAAGTTGGGAAATCCCAACTTATTTCTAAAATAAGAGCTTATTTTTCAAAATACCTTCAAATTTGATTATTGAAATTACACAAATGTCATTACTAACAACTTATAAGCTTCATCATCTTATTTACCCAAACACTTCAACAACTTATATAAACTTAAATTAAACATCTTATAAGCTCTAAAAACATCTTATAAGATATAATAGCTTATAAGCTCTAAAAATAAGCTTAGTCAAACACCCCCTTATATGATATAAGTAAATTATACTTCTTGTGCCCTTATAAGTGAATTAGATCTATGAGACGATCTTTTTCTTGTCCTGCACATTAACTTTTCAAACGTAATGAGTTTAAATAATGTTAGGCTATGTCCATTTAATAGAACTAATAATTTTCGGTATTGATCCTTAATAATTATATTTAGAATTATTTTGGTAACTGAACATAATATATAACTTTACTTATATGTTAATTTGATAGAATCAAGTATAAAGGTGAAGACTCATTGTAGTAGCTCAATAATATCTGAAAGATACAACATGTGTATATATACATATGTGTATGCATGGAGATGATGCTATAACTAACTATAACTATCACAGTGGTATATGCTATGCTAACATGCTTGTGACACTCTAATTATGACAATGGTATATGCATGGTTGTGATATATATGCATGGCTGTGATATGACTATATACTCCAACACCCCCCTGAAGCTAAGCTATGGTAGACTGAAGAAGAAGAAGCTTTCTTGTACTCCAATACTCCCCTTGAAGCTAAGTTATGGCAGACTGAAGAGGAAACTTTCTTAGTAGATAATCAAATCGAGCATAAGGTAGAGACTTGGTAAATATATCTGCAACCTGATCTTTTGTTGATATATATCTCACATCTAGTTCTTTTGCCATTACTTTTTCCCTCACAAAATGTACATCAACTTCTATATGCTTTGTTCTTGCATGGAATACAAGATTAGAAGCAAGGGCAAGCAACACTAGTGTTATCACACCATAACAAAGGAGGATCTTCTACTACAATTCCAAGCTCTTTAAGTAAAGATTTGAGCCACACAATGTCTGCACTAGTATCAGCAAGGCTTCTATACTCAGATTCAGCACTAGACCTTGACACCACAGCTTGCCTTTTAGAACTCCAAGTAAGAAGATTCTTTCCTGACACCACAACTTGCCTTTTAGAACTCCAAGTAAGAATATTCTTTCCTAAGAACAAACAATGACCTCCAGTGGATCTCCTATCATCTAGACTACTTGCCCAATCAGCATCTGAAAAAGCCTCAATATGCATCCTTGTATCAGGAGAGAAAAGAAGACTAAGACTTACAGTTCTTTTCAAGTACCTGAGAAGATGTTTGCAAGTTGTCCAATGATTTTGTGTTGGTGCATGAAGAAACTGGCTGAGCTTATTAACAACAAAGGAAATATCAGGCCTGGTGAGAGTAACATATTGCAAAGCACCAATTGTGCTCCTGTAGAGAGTAGGCTGAGAAAACGAAGCACTATTACCAAGATGTAAAGTTTGACTAGCAGTAAGAGGAGTACTGCATGATTTAGAAGAAAACATATTGGTTTTATGCAAAAGATCAGTAATGTACTTGGTCTGATTTAAAAGATAACCATATGCAACTTTGGTAGCTTCCAAACCCAAGAAATAACTAACTTCACCAAGATTTTTAAGAGAAAACTCTTTACCCAATATCTCAATAACCTGAGTAACTTCCTGAGAGGAATCACCAGTCACCAATATATCATCAACATACACAAGAATGATCAATAACTTGCCTTCAATTCTTCTGTAAAATAATGAGTGATCAGATGCAGAAATTTTGAAATCCAAGGATAAGAGAAAACCTTTGAGCTTATTGAACCAAGCTCTAGGAGCCTGCTTCAAGCCATATAAGGATTTGTGATGCTTACACACATAATCAGGACGTTATGAGTCAACAAAACTTTGAGGTTGATATATAAACACAGTCTCTTTGAGATCTCCATTCAAAAAAGCATTATTGACATCAATTTGCTGAATTTTCCATCCAAAAGTAACTGCAAGAGAAAAAACTAACCTTATAGTGCAAGATTTCACAACTGGACTAAAAGTCTCCATAAAATCAATACCAGCAACATGTTCAAAACCTCTTGCAACCAATCTAGCCTTGAATTTATCTAATGAACCATCTTGTTTATACTTTGTCTTGAATACCCACTTATTAGTAATAATATGCATTGCATTTGTTAAAGGAACAAGAGACCAAGTCCCTTTATGTTGTAGAGCATCAAATTCAGCTTGCATGGCTTGCTTCCACCTTGAGTCACCAAGAGCTTGAGTAACAGATGTAGGCTCGGTAGTATCAGTAACAACAGCTGAGTAAACCTTAGGTTTAAGTTTTCCACTCTTAGCTCTTGTAACCATTGGATGAGAGGAAAGACCTGGGAAAGCCTGCTGAGATTGAATACCCTGAGGTTGAATATCAGAAGAGTGCTGCAAATCAATAGAAGATGAAAGAGGTGAGATAGGAAGATCTACTGTAAGATTGATGCCAGATAGGGAATCCTCAGATGAAGAAGAAGAACCACCAAGAAAAGAGTTAGTATGACCAACTGAAGATGAAACTCCACCAGTGCCAGCATGATCATCACTCCTGAATGTAGTAGCTATAGGAACAATAGATTGTGGTGGAGAAAGAACAGAACCAAGAACAAGAGTAAATAAACTAGAGTATGGAAACTCTAACTCATTAAACTCAACAGTAGCAGCAACATAAACCTTGCCAGAGGGACTAAAACACTTATACCCCTTATGAACAGGACTATTGCCAAGAAAAATGCACTTAGTGGATCTGTAGAGAAACTTATGCTTATTGTATGTCCTGAGATATGGGAAACATGTACAACCAAAAGTTTTACAAAATCTGTAATCTGGAACTCTACCAAATAACTTGTAATAGGGAGAAACAAGCTGCAAAACAAGTGTAGGTAACCTGTTAATATTATAAACTGCAGTATCAAAAGCATTCCACTAATACTTCAATGGAAGTTGAGCTTGAGCAAGAAGAGTTAAGCCCATTTCAACTATATGAAGATGTTTTCTTTCTGCCCTGCCATGTTGTTGATGTGTATGAGGACAAGGATGCTAAAAGTGTACTCCTTTATGAGTCAGTATAGATGCTAGAGACCTATATTCTCCACCCCAATCAGACTGAAAACATTTCACTTTGCAATTAAACTGAGTCTCAACAAGAGTAAGAAAGTGCAAAACAATGTTATGAGCCTCAGATTTCAGTTTCAAAGGATAAATCCAAGTATACCTAGTGTAATCATCCAAAAAATGGATATAATATTTGTATCCTTCTACTGAAGTAATGTGAGAGGGCCCCCACAAATCTGAATGAATAAGCTGAAAAAGAGCATTGGTTTTGGTTTTCTGAGAAGCATAATGTCTTTGATGTAGTTTTCTAACTTTGCAAGCATCACAAAAATCAACACATGAATTATTGAAAGGAACATTCATAGTCTTGAGTACATGAGACAAAACATTATTACATCGATGTCCAAGTTTATTGTGCCAAAGAGTAACATTCTTATTCTGTTGAGCTACACTAAACACTTAAGAGGAGAACTTGAAAATGTGCACTGATGAGAAGAGTCGTGCAGATGAGAGAGATCCAATTGATAGAGACCATCCTTAAGCCTTCCTTCCAGGAGAATCTTGTGAGTGATTTGATCCTTTACAAAACAAGAATCATGATGAAACTCAATTATAGCATTATTGTCCTTTGTAAACTGTGAGATGCTAAGCAAATTCTTAGTAATTTTAGGCACATAAAGAATATGATTGAGCAGCAAAGATACATAATTATCTATGGAAGATAAAGCAGAAGATCCAACACATGAAATAGGAATGGAAAAACCATTACTTACTGTTAAGACATTGGAACCTTTATACTCCTCTTTAAGAGACAACTTCTCAAGATTTGCAGAAATGTGGTTAGTAGCATCATTATCAAGAAACCAATTAGTCTCGACAGAAGAAGAAAGAGATGCATCAGTATGAACAACATAAGCTTGAGATGAAACACTAACACCAGGCGCTTGAGAAGAATGAGAGTGATCAATACCAGTAAAACTCACATCAAACCTTTTGAAACATTTGATGGCAACATGACCAGTGCGGCCACAAAGTTGGCAAGTAGGTTTGCCATGAGAACGAGGGGAAAACGACCTCCTTCTCGAGATCTACCTCTAGAAACCCGACCACCTCTATTTCCAAAAGGAGCTCTGCTATATGCAACATTAGCACTAGGAACAAATTCAGTAGAAACAGAGACATGAGATAACTGATGTTGAGTCTGAAGCCTCATTTCATAAGTTTGAAGCATATATTTAACTTCAGCAAGTGACAATTCATCAGAACGAGTAGTCACACTAACAACAATAGATTCAAATTCAGGACAAGACCACCAAGAATATAGAGGATTAACTCATCATCAGAAATAGAACAACCAACAGAGTTCAAATTGTCAGCTATACCAGTCATCTTAAGAACATAATCTTTAATAGATGAATCACCTTTTTTTAATGTTTGAAGTTGAAAACGCAGTTGCAGCATTCGTGCTTTGGATTGAGTGTGAAATAAAGTTTCTAGAGTTAACCATACCTCATGCGAGCTATGACAGCGATTCACATGGCCCAGCATAGATTCATTCATCGAAAGAAACAACCAAGAGAGAAGAAACTAGTCACGCCTCATCCAGAGAACATGAGGAGACTCAGAATCATGCATGCACGACGTGGACTTAGATGAAGAATCCGGTGCAACCTCCGTACCAAGTAAAAGACCTTCAAAGCCATAAGCTCGTACAACAGAAAGGATCTGAGTTCTTCAAAATGAGTAATTGTTGCGATCGAGCCGAATAGACAACAGAACAAAATGGGGAGAAACAAAACCAGAAGTCGCCATGCGAAGACCTTAAAAAAAAAATCGGACCGGTGGAAACCGTCGCCGATGGAGAAAAACCAGAGAAACAACCTGACCGGTGATAACCGTTGCCGGAGAAGCAAAGGAAAAGATAACCGGACCGCTGATAACCGTCGCCGGAGAAGCAAAAGGAAATGATAATCGGACCAGTGCGGACCGTCGCCGATAGAGCCGTTGGATCGAAGAGAAACCGTCGCACGAAAGTTAGCTCATGATACCATGATAGAATCAAGTATAAAGGTGAAGACTCATTGTATTAGCTCAATAATATCTTAAAGATACAACAATGTATATATATACATATGTGTATGGATGGAGATGATGCTATAACTAACTATAACTAACACAGTGGTATATGCTATGCTAACATGCTTGTGACACTCTAATTATGACAATGGTATATGCATGGCTGTGATATGACTATATACTCCAACACAATTTATCATGTTGACTCAACAAACAGAATTTTGGCTTGGTTATTGAATTTCTCATATAAAACTTATTGATAGATTGAATCAAATATATATATATATATATATATACAATAAAAATAAAAGAAGTAATTTTAATCAAACTATTTTCCGAGAGTGAGGATTTAGGGATATGTAGCAACCGATAGTGTATATATGGAGAGTAATAAATAATGTGTATATTTCTAGTTAATAATGGTAACATTATATTTATATTATTACTAAGCTAGAAATGACACCGGAAATAGTAAAATAGATAATGTGACTATATGTGTTGATTGAGTACTCGTGATTTTATTGTCGCAGTTAATGAATCAAAAGGATATATGTGTAATTAGAATTTTGTATATTGACGATCAGATGAGTATTTCTTATCCAATCAATGTGGAATATAATTTCATGTCCCTTATTTTACTATAACACAAAAACTTACCTTTAGGTTATGTTAAGAATACATTTAGTTGATGTTAAGGATACCTTTGAAATCGTGATTCCAGGTTCCTTTGAAATCCTGGTCACATATCTTTACGTTATATTAAGGATACCTTTAGGTTATGTTAAGGATACTTTTATGTTATGTTAGAGATACCTTTGTGTACAAAATGTGTAACACAACTATGTTATGAATAAGGTATTTCTAACATAACATAAAGGTATCCTTAACATAACCTAAAGATATGCCTGACGTAAATTAAATGTATGAAATTTGGGTATAAAGATATCCTTAACATAACCTAAAGGTATCCTAAACATTACCCAAAGGTATCCTTAACATAACCTAAAGGTATGTCTAACTTAATGTAAATGTATGAAATCTGGACATAAAGGTATCCTTAACATAACGTAAATGTATTCTTACACATTACATAAAGGTATCCTTAACATAATTAAAGGTCATGACCAATTTTTAAAAAAGTTAGCGCGAAAAAAAGAAAAATAGAGAAGCGGGTCGGGTAACCCGATACGACCCGGGTGCATGGATCCATGCACCTGATACACAAGAGACTTACTCTTACTGTAATTGTACTATGACTTCTGCAATTGTTGGCTTGTAGCATTTAAATCTACCAAATGTGCTATAAAGTACTCTTTCAAAATATCCCAGATTGAAAAATATACATTCACTTGTAATCATTAGTCCAGTTATATAATTGGATTTCAATTTTAAAAAGAAAAAAATTACATGAGAGACAAGTTTTAATAATGATATATAAATTACATGGTTGATTATCACAAAAAACACTACATTTTACTTAAACTGTAAATTTAACTAAACATATTTGGATAAGAAAAAATAAAATGACCTTGCAGTTTCAAACGCTACGTGTTGATATGCCCGATTTTAGGGTAAAATTCAATTTTCGTCCACTTAAATGGCTACTGTCCATTTTTCGTCTACTTATTTTCGAGATTTAAATTTTCGTCCACTTAAAGCCAAAAAGGTCATTATTTGGTCCATTGCCTGCCGGAATTCGGCGATTGCATCTCAATCGCCTCCAAGTCCATTTTTCCGACCAAGTCATGCTGATGTGGAGTTTTATACCCATGTGTAATTTATTTTTGAAATAATTTTAATTCCACATCATATTTCTTCTTAATTAATAAATTAAAAAAACAAATTGAATTTTAAGAAATTAAAAAAGAAAAAAACCAAAAAGAAAATCAAAAGGGGATCTACGAAGAGGTCTACCACCGCCGGAGAAGAAGAGGTCCAGCCGGAGAAGAAGAGGTCTACCACCGCCGTCTTCACTCGCCACCGCCATCCCTCTCCCCCACCGCTCTCGCCGCTCGATTGAAGGAGAAGGAAAAGGGTCGATTGCAGCGCCGTCGGAGAGAGAGAGCGAGAGTTGCAGAGAGGGATAGAGGGAGAGAAAGCGAGAGTTGCAGAGAGGGATAGAGGGAGAGAGAGCGAGAGTTGAGCAAATCTTGATCAGGGTTTTCAAGAATAGCCCCACCTTTCCAAAGCTGCTCGGTTCTAAGAACTTGCTCCATTGGAGCATTATAGCTTTCCATGGTGAGATTCTTGAGGTAATTAATGGCGTATCGAACGAGCTTAGGCACCGAGCCATCTATGGGCAGGGGCAAGCCATCTTGGTTGCCTTCAATCTGCAAACTGAACTCCTAAAACACACGAGTTGAGGCATGGACTAAGAGCTTCTCCAGCTCTCGAAAACGGATGCAGATATCAGCACCAGCTTCACCATGAAAGACTTGATAGAACTCGAGCTTCAGCTTTTCTAGCGAGTCAAACATGTTGAGGAGCTTGAACAGCTTCTGAGGTTCTTTGTTGCTTCGGGCCACACTGCTCCTTCTAAGATGCTTCCTAGGGTTTCAATGCAGAGAGTCTTTTCGAAGACGAGCACTGCTTTGAGGGCTAGCTCGAAGTGTTGGATCCATAGAGTTGCGGTGGGCCCGTCGCCGGCAGTGGTGGCGGTCGGAGTGAAGAAGGCGACGGGGAGGTAGGGGAGAGGGGGCTGGGTTTGATTTTGAGAATTTGATTAATTCCATGGACCAATCTGCAAATATATATATTTATATATGTAAATGAGTAATGACAACTCAGAAAATGCGGATTGGTCGAGATAATGCCACGTAGGATATACTATGCCACATCAGCAAAATTCCATCGGAGGTGGCGATTGCATCTCACTTGTCCCCTTCCGGTGGGCAATTGGACCAAATAGTGACGATTTTGGCTTTAAGTGGACTGAAAATTGAAATCTCAAAAATAAGTGGACGAAAAATGGACAGTAGCCATTTAAGTGGACGAAAATTGAATTTTACCCCCGATTTTATGAACATGGATATTTTTTGCATGAATAAATTTCTCACAACAATTAGAAGAAGAATTTTAAAGAAGTCCAACAAACACACACCAACACAATCAATCAGTTACTTAATTAATTAATCTTCCAAAGATAAGTAAAAATATAGGACCCACTTCAAAATCATATTTACCGTCCAATATCTTTTTACAGTAATAAAAACTTGAATATATGTACCTATATATTACAAAATTTTATCACACACATATATAGAGAGAGATGTAAAATGGCCATAGTTTTCACTGTAACAAAAGCATGGAATGAAATGACAGTTAATTTTGCCTATGAAAAATTACAAAAATTGCCCTGATTCATTTCATCTCATTTAAGCAGTCACCATGTGGCCACTACATTTATGAATTCTTCTCCTACTACTAATTAATAACTATGATGAGATTACATGTGGACCACTTGTTATTATTATTATTATTATTTTGAAATAGGCCAATCAGCATACCATATATGTGTGTGTGTGTTAATATAAAGTTTCCCATAAATTTGATGTTTGTAACAAAATTGAGCATTTTTTCAAAGTTTAATTTTCCCCTTCATATCTAAATAAGATTATTTTAATGTCACCGAATAGAAGGGGAAATAAATTAGAGAATGAGGAGAGTGAGAGAAATTGTTTGAGGATAATCTTGACCAAATTTAATGTTAATCTTTCAAGCAAAAACTTAATTACTTTAAAACACCACTTAGAGTTAATATATTTATGTAAAAGTTAATACTCCCTCCGTCCCACCTTATTTTGCCTACTTTCCACTTTTGCTTGTCCCAACTTATTTTGCCTACTTTCCCAATTAAAGTGAAAAAAGCATCAACTTATACATTCAATCAACAGTCAACTGCATTTTCTTAGGAACCGTGCCGGTCAAAGTAGACAAAATAAGAGGGGACGGAGGGAGTATTAATTTTGGTAACAAGAATCCTAGATAGATGTATATGGGGGTATTGGGAATAAAGGAAGCTAGTTAGGATCATTGAATGTAGAATTATAAAGGGAAATTGAATTTAGTAGAGTTGGAGGTTGAAATAGTATATTACTTATTTATTGAATCGTGTTGAGAAGAAGTAGAAAAATGTGAATGAAAATAAGTTGCACTCTTCTATTTATCAACTCATTAACTGCACCTACCATACACATTATTAATTATTATTATTATTATTATTATTATTATTATTATTATTATTATTATTATTATTATTATTATTATTATTATTATTATTATTATTATTATTATTATTATTATTATTATTATTATTATTATTATTATTATTATTATTATTATTATTATCATTATTTGTTTTTTACTAGTTGTGGGCCTCCTTTCCTCCCCCACAAAAGGTCACTTCAAATTCGAATTTCACTTCAATTGAAAGCAACTTATGAAATTAATTAGTTATAAACTTAAATTTTTCGAATTTCATTATTATATCTTGTTTTTAAGTAAAAGTTTCAAGTAATCCAAAATATTGTTACAAACCCTTTTCGATTTGTTCTAACTATGTATTCATTTGAAAGTAATATGCTACATTTTTTTTAACATGTTCTTCTTTATACATGTATATGTAGCACTCTTTGAGAGTTAATATGTGGAAAAAAATTCAAATTTCGATTTAAATTTCAATAATTAAAAGAAAAACAATTAGATTGTAAAAAAAATAAACGTACACAATTTTGAACAGAATCAGATAAAAATGAAAAATTAATTTCAAAAGATTAAAAGGATATACTTCAATTCCTCTTTTTTTAAGCACTTTCTTTATGTTTGTATTTAAAACTTTTATTAGTAGATAAGAGCATCTACATTAGTATTCTTAGGATGCATTTTTAATTAAAATATGAAGGTTTTCTTTGATGTAGAGGTTTTTTTATATGTGTTGTTTTAGTGTGGTTGGGATGTGTTCTTCTAAAAGAATTGCATTTTTATCCCCCATTTTATTTTTTCTTTTCTTTTTTCTTGCTTTTCTTTCAAATATTCCTATTTATTTAATATATCATTTTACATAACTTTCTAAATAAATCCAATTTCATTATCCCTTTTTAAATTGATTTTTCTTTTCAAATTTCAATTTGATTTAATTTTTATTATTTCAAGTGTTATATTTTTCTATTTGATATTTTTTTTATAATTTTTTTTAAGTGAAACTGCAGATACACCTAATTTCAAAAAGATAAAAATGGTAGATAGTAACCACCATCACCCTACTACAATATAGTTCTTTTATTTAAACTAACTAATTATATATTACTTTTTAATCAATAATTTGTGCAAGTATTTTAGTTAAATGTTTTCAACTGACCACTAAAATGTATTCTTAATAAATATACCATCAACTTCGAGCGGATATAGTTAAATAAATTTGTACACGATTTAGGAACTTGTAAAAAGTAATTGTTCATTTATATTAATGTATGTTAAATGTATTGTAATGCCAATTGTTATTTTCAATTAATTGTTAGCTCTATATATATATATGTCTTTTTTTATGTAATTAATCCAAAAAAATACAAAGATTTTGAACTAAATATTAATTTTATTTTATTCGATAATAATTATTTTAATGTGAACTGAAAATTATTATTGTCATAATTAATTAATCCAATATACAATTTTGACACTATTAAAAAAACGCAACGTACAAGTAATTAATTTCAATTGATATAAATAAAAGTAATAGAATAACAAATTAATGGATAATGAGACCATATGCAATGATAGTATCACTTGTGTTAAATTGATGTAGTTTTGTATTGAATTGACGTAGATGTTTGTTTTATAAAATTTAATTAGTATGTCAATATGTAGGTCCTACGTTAAAATTGTGTGTTAAAAATGCAGTAATGTGGATGGACCAATTATCCAAATAATTAAAAAAAGAAAGAAAAAGATTTATCTAGTTAAGACGTGGGTGTCTCCGGTGAAGAGGGCCCCGGATCTAATTGAGCAGTTGTCGACGCGGGTCACTGACGTCACTCGCTTCGCCTTCAGCTACGTCACTTTCATTCTCCATCCTCTATGCTAGTGCCACGTGGCGGGTATTGATTGGCTTAAAGAAGCCTAACCCTTTGAGCGCGTGATCCCCAGACTCTGATTTCTGATAGTCACCTTTCACTGCTATACATTGCTTATCTGGACAAACGACAAATCATCTATTTCATTTTAGCCCTCTCCTCCCTTTTAATTTTTATTTTTTATATAAAAAAACTTTTGCTTCCCCATTTTTCTTACATGCTAAAAAAAAGAAGATGAATGAAATGAACAGGGTATGTATGAAATATAGGCTGTAACCAATGTAAATATTGCTCTAATTAAGAAAATAATGTTAAAAAAAAGTGTACAAAAATGATTATTTACTAGAAAAATCATAATCTTTACTCGAATTGTTGTTTTAACCAAATCTTCCTAATTATTAATCAAAATAACATTATCTTATATATGCAATATGTTATTTTGATCTCGATCAACTTTAATTTTAACCCATTCAAGCAGCTATATAAACACATGAGTAATATGTCATTTTAACCACATCAATGGTCTTTTTCAAAGCTAACCGAGATTTAAGGGAAAAAAAAGAAAACACTACTACATATATAAGGTTAATTCGAGCAAAATGTTGATTTTTTCAATAATAAACTCAAGGAAAACGAGAGAGAAGAACCTATTGATTTGCTCCAATTGAAAGAAAAACATGCACACAGTACCTAGCTACATATACATATGTGTACATAATATATATATATATATATCTACTCGCTTTCTTATTGGATAGTAGTGTTGGAGCCATCAGAACTGCTTCCATTTATTGGTTCATTAGTTTTGTTATAAGCTTAGCTTTATCAAGAAACAAATCTCACATCTCCCACTACTCCATTTTCTCTCTTTCCTTTACTAGAAACCCCTTTCTCTCTCTCTCTCTAAGATTCACAAACCCTTGTCAGATTTCATCAAAAACATGGAAAAATCTCCCACTGCAGATCCAAAAACGGCAAAAAAGCAGCCCAAAACCAAGAAAAAACAGCCACACCCACTCAAAGTGGTGTACATAACAAACCCTATAAAGTTCAAGGCCACTGCTTCAGAATTCAGAGCTCTGGTGCAAGAACTCACCGGCCAGGACGCCGACATGTCCGAACTGTCCAGGTTCGCCGTCTCTGACCCTGTCGGCGGCGCCGCCGCAGTGGCGGCGGAGGAGGGCAGTGCTCATGCACTGGAGGATGGCAAATTAGGGCAAACTGGGGACAGTGATAATTTGGTGGAAAAGGGGTCGGGTCAGTCGGCATTCGGGTCGGATGTGGATGATGAGCTTTACGGGCTCGATATGGTGGAGGACTTTCGGGCCGGGTTCGATGATTCTAGCATCATGTGGCATGAAGAAGATGATGCCAATGGTGATGTGTTCAAAGGTTTGTATTAGACATATATGCTTGTTTTGGTGAAGTTTAGAGTTTTGTTATTACTGCTAATATTTCATGATTTTGAGGAAATGTGGTGACTTTGTTTCATTTGGGAGAAATGTAGGATGACTGGATTTTATCTGAAAAAGAAAAAAAGAAGATTTTGATAAATAGTTGATATATATATATATATATGTTAAGTTTTTTATCTCATCTTCTTAAATTATGTCTGTCTTTTAAAAAATATAAGAATATCATATCATTAGTACTAGAATTGGAATAATCCGAAGAGAGTACAGCAATGAGGCCGAATTGAGGCGAATTAAACATTTTTCATAGACGAAACAATAACAAAATTATGTGTTATCTTAATTATATATCATGAGCACACTCATTTTCCGTTCCATGTACAAAAGGGATTATATTGTAGATACAATTAAAAGAGACGAGAATAGGGAATTAATTTTGATCAAGAATGATGTTCTTATGCTCTTTAGCAACGAACTGAAATTAAATTCAATCAACTCTCCTTCATGTTAGTAATGGTAATAATCACTTAATTCTAGCTAGCTAGGTAATTTCCTATGAATAATGATATGAAAATATTATTATATAACAAAAGGATACATATATAATTCTTAAATTATTGTTTATAAGTTTATGAGGATACTTGGAAATCAACAATATATTCCTGAGAGCTAGAATTTAGATCGTCTATCATGATCATAAACTTTCGAATCTTAATTACTATTTGGAAATTAAGTTCTTGTCCTACATCCGTTGCCTGATGTTTAAAACACCCTATATATAACATCAATATGATATTGAAATAAATTAAAATACTTGTTATATGTATAACAAATGACAGCTAGCTAGAAAATCTGATCATTAATTTTCATTGCATTATATTATGACATAAAATTGAAAGGAAAACTTGTATACATACAAAAGGTATCGATTGCTTTCACAAAGAATTTTTAATTTATAAAAATCACATTTTTGTCTTCATCTGGACTAACGTTAGACTTGTAAGAAAAATGTGTTAATTAATTACGACCACCAGTTTTTTATTAATTGTTATATATAATAGTCATTAGAAAGGATTAATGGAATACAATATTTCAGATTTGCAAACGTAAGTTTAATTAAGACTTCATATATATCAAGAACATTATCATTACATTGTACGTATCTTTCCTTCAATTACAAAATAAAAATTTGAACATTCTTTTGTTCCCTAATTAAATTTTATATAATTGTATTTAATATAATTCTGATTATTAACAGCTTATGAGAGTGTGTTTCCCAAAAGTTGATGCATCCAAATGTTAGTAATGAAAAGTACTAATTAATTTGAAAGAGTTCTGTAAGATTTTAATAAATTTTCAACGGGCTTATCATATTTTTGCATGTCTGAATTATATAAAAAGGAAAGGAAAGGAAAGGAAAGGAAAGAAGAACCACCAAATATTATATACATGGTCTGTGTGTATGTATATATATACAAATTTTTGAGTTTTTCTTACAAAACTGATCAGCTATAAATGGTAATTAAATTAAAGACTAGTAATATATATCATGTGAAATGTGGTTATTAATATCTGTTCATCGATCAACCAGATCAAAAGACAACTTTAGGGTTGTAATAATAGTACTTGAAATGTCTGTGATTATCAGTGACTGTATGATTGACAATAGTTGTACTCATGATCATGTGATATTGTAACATTCTGGAAAGTCAAAGTGGATTCAGTGAATGTAAATTTGACACATCTTATTTTCAATATATGTTATTATTAGGCCATGCCAGTTTCCAAGCTACCCTTCCATATATTGGGCATAGTGTTTCTATCCAAGTGAGGGGTATTGTCGTGCTCGAGATTGATTAGTACTGTTTGTTTATACCTATTTGTTAGTCTTAATGAAAATGAACAATTAAACAGAAACTAGTTTGTTTGTATTCATGAATGCTATAAGGTTCATCTGATCGTGTTTGTTTACTATTCATTTGTTTATTTATTAGTTATTGGTTTATGTATCAAGTGAACAAATATAGTATTAAAATACAGTTTGTATTTTCATATTAACCGTAACAGTAGAAATAACTGTCGAAATTAATTATATGTTTTTATGACATAATTCTGAAAATGTATGATGGAATTCATGAGATTTTCTTCAGAAAATTATAACATAATATTTCATCTTTAATGATACTAGTAGTGTACCCGTGCGTTGCACAGTGTGTTATATATAATTATTAAAAAAATATAATAACATATAAAATGTAATGATTATTATTTTAACAAAAATATATTGATACTCTTTTAATTTGTATTAGTATAAAGCTAGGTATTTTAACTTTAAATTTATGTCATTATAAATAATTATATTTGAAAATATTAGAAATTTGAAATATATAAAGTATTATATTAATCTATGGATTAAACAAACAAATAAAAAAATGACCGGAAATTTTAAAAAATAAATTTAATATCTAAAAATAAGTTATATGTATTAGAAACGTTATGATTTAAGTATTGAGATAAATAAATTTATATTTTATTAGCATTTATAACTATAAATACACACGTATTTTAATAATTTTTTTTGGTTCAATGCCACATATAACTCATTTATTTTAAATCAAATAAAAAATTATATCAGCTTATCAAATGCATGAAAATCTCTCTTATTATCTATTTAAATTAAACAATTCAAAATTGGACTTAATCTACACATTTTAAATAAAAAATTATGAATAATAATTATAAGATTGATAAGTCAGTATATCAGGGACTAAGAATGATGAAATTTTAATTTGTGAAAAACCAGAAAAATTACCTATGTCCAATCACTTATGTCACCTCAATTAATCAGAATATAAATATAAATAAAATTTGACACCAAATAAATATGAAATAAGAAAGATAAAATAAAATATTTGTATATTTCAAATGAATAAGTTGGTTAACTTGCAATAGTAATTTTAATCTAATTTTTTATATTTGATATGTTTTATATGTGTAATCTATTAGGTACACCTATAATATTTTTTTTTATTTCAGCATTTTAATATTAAATTACAATAAATTAATACTATATATCATAAAAACGTTTAAAAATGAAAAATCATTGAAGCCCACACACATACATTTCCATACTTCAGTTTGATAAATTTTATATGAATATTAAATTTAAGTTCATTAAATAATGATTGATTTTATATATTATATATTTAAAATTGATTTAAAATAGGGTAAATTATAAAAAAACAACCCTAGCTATCGACTTTTTTAAAATTGCAATCTAATCTTTTTTTTTTTTAAGATTGTCACCCAGTCTTTCTGTGGTTTTGCCGATTGCAAAATTTCCGGTCATTTTTCCGGTAAATGAATTAATTATTTTCACTTTGCAACCCAAACCTTAATTTTTTTGTCAAATCGCAAATCATGATTTTTTTCACTTCACATTGATACCTTTATGTTATATATATGAGTGTGATATTTATATTATATAAGTGTGATCGATATTCATAAAATGAATATCAAGGAAATATAGGTCAAAATTGGTGAAATATATGTAACATCGGTAAAAAATCGATGGAATATCAATAAATATCGAGAAAATATCGGAATATATTGGTAAATATAGGAAAAATAACAATAAATATATGTACTCATATTTCCATCGATATCGATATTTTCACGATATTTCCATGAATTTAAGTTACCTATATTTCCATCGGAATCGAAATTTTTATTTTTGGTTGCAATCTGATAAAAACACAAAGTTCATGTTGCAATTAGATAAAAAAAACAAAATTTAGGTTGCAAAGTGAACAAATTAATCTCCATTTCGCTGGAAAATTTGCAATCGACAAAACCACAAAAAGACTGGGTGGCAATCTCAAAAAAAAAAAGTTGCAATTTGAAAAAAGTCGATAGGCGGAGTTGTTTTTTGTAATTTACCTTTTAAAATAAGTACTTAAAAATAAAATGAGAGATAATAAATATATAATCCCTTATTTCATCTTATTTATGTATTTATTTTTTTATTTGAAATTTCTATACAATAAATACTAAATTGAGTATCATAACTGATTTCTTAAATTAAATATTTATTTATTTGTATTGAATTTCTTAAAATACAATAAATAAGTTTATTTATTTTTATTTGTATTGAGTTTTCTTAAAATACAATAAATAGTTTTATTTGTATTTATTTATTTGTATTGAGTTTCTTACAATAAATACAATATGAAAGCAATTAATAGGTTTCTTAAAATAGTAATTATTTAATAGGTAGATAATTTATTACAGTTATTTTTGGCAGAATATCCTGCTTTTATATATATAATGATGACTAGTTTAAAAGTATGGGATACACAACCACTAAGATATAAATTTATGTCGAATTGAAGGAAGAATTTGGCAACTTGTAATCATGGAAGATTATTTTGTATTTCATTTTTTCTATACTTTTATGATCTGTTTAAATATTCAATTATTTCTTCGAGAAATATCATAAAATTTGTTTCATGTAATAAAGGACATTGTAAAACTTTCACATAGAAAGAATGACTTTCCAAACATGAATGTTTTGGTGGTACAAAAATTGTTGTGATAACATCATCATCATCATCATCATCATCATCATTTAATAAATGGCCGGAGTAATATACTAACAAATATATGAAATATGCCCTTCGTTGCAAGGTGACCTATTTTTCAAATTAAATGTAATTGCTAAATTAGATAATAGGATATAACAAAAATATAAATAATTGGTTTCCAATATAATTAATAATTTTATTTTGTCATTCATTAATAGTGTTAATTAGTCCATGTTATATAAAGTTAAAATGAACACCCCCCATTAGTCCTTTAATTTTAAAAATGTTTTTAATTATGAAATTATAGCACTTAACTCAATGCAAATCTATATATATATATACAGAGAGTTGTGTCTCTCCGGAGCATGACACATCAGAAATTATAAGCATTCCTGTGTTGACATGTGTCTTGCCATCTCATCCTTTAATATTCCAAGTAGGCCAAGTGTCACGCCATGCCATTCTTAATTCTCCAATTAAACCTCTATTCATCTCTCTCTTCTCAGCCCTAAACAAGTGGAAATGAAAAGACCACCGTTCCATCTCTTCTCTCTGAATTGGAGCGACACACTCGAGTCAAGAAGGAGACGAATTATTAAAGGAGTTTTTCACTTCCAAGAACTTGAGAATTAAGAATACTCAGGATCTTCAATTTCATTCGAAATTCAAAGTTTGAAATTGTTGTTTTGCATGTGCGCCAAGCGCAGGTGAAGTTGGCGAAGGGTGTGAAAGCGAAGTGGGGTAGGAGGAAGGTGGTGATGGCGGAGGCGATGACGGATGGAGGAGCACATGTACATAAGGATTATTTCTGCCTAATTAAGTTCATCACCTATTGTTTCAATTTGAAAGGCCTTAGCATCTATTTTCTTTATTTCTTCTTAGTCATTTTTAGTACATTAATTTCGTTTGCAACAATTCTTAAAATGATCCAACATGCTGAGGAGTTTTGTGAACAATCTGAGGAGTGTTGTGTTGCGGACTTGTTGAGATTGACGAGTGCGTATCAGACGACGTTGAGATTGAAATGCTTTCTATTCATCAAAAACATCGTTGAAACTTTTAATGGAGGAGGTAATTCTAAATACAGTATTAATGAGCAACTTATTAGTGCAACTCAATTCTTCTATATTGACATTTTAATCGAACGATTAATTCTGATTTATTGAGTTAATCAATCTGCTGCAGAACCTCATACTTATCAGTTGTTCATCACCATTTAGGTACATGTCCCCCTCTCTCTATAACTCTTTAATGGTGATAGTTGTTTTATTCATTTAATTAGGATAGTTTGACGGATGAAAAAAAATTAATTCTTCGATGACTCTATGTTGCTATTTTAATTTAGTCTTTTCAAGGGGGGTGGTAAGTTCAGTCAATTGCAAGGGTATTTTTGGTTTGAATGGTCTAAGTGAGAACAGTAATGAAAGTACTTTACTGCTTCATGGTGTTGGGTACACCTTCAATATCGATTATGTAATTTAGCAAATTTATATAACAATTGAGTTCAAAAGAGTTTCTAAGACGTTTTTTATTCGAGTTTCTTGAGAGTTTCTAAGACGTTTCTTAAGAACTAATGCTAGTGACATCTGCTCCATTGATTTGATGAATAAATCATGTCAATTATCAAGTTCTAAGAAGTTCAGCTGTATGATCTATGTAGTGCATTTATTATGAAACTTCTATAACATTGAGGATGTGTGAACTATATTATGACGGTATGACTTTTGCAGAGAGCTGGTATAATACGCTTCAAGGTGCTAATATTTATAGTTGAACCAAAAGAACCTTTATCACTCTATGAAACATGTAAGCTAATCTGTAGAGATGTTTCCAAGTTGGAAGTGCATGATTAGTTGGAAACTTTTGTCCAAGCTGTTTTATTGGATAGGTGCTTGCTTAGTTGATAATATTTTTTACGTTTATAGAGAATCAGCATGCAATGTTGTGGAAAATCACAATAAATTTGGAGATAATTTTTCTGCCTTTTCAGTGAATTTTCAATCGTGCTTAGTTTTGGATTTTTGTTTTGTTTGCATATATAAAAAATTTTGAGTTTAACCAGTGGATTGGTGGGTAGTGGATTTTGGAAGACGCATATATAAACGGATCGGTGAAGCTGGATATTTCATCTAATTCCAACCATTTCATCACTTCCATATATTCTCCATTTCTCGAACACTATCACCTTTGTATTGTTTCGCTTGGTATTCAGATTATCCAAGATTTTGTTGAGATTAATTAAAGTTGATAAACTCATCAAGTAATTTTTTTTAGTAATAATTGTTTATCTTCCATCGATCGATAACCTCTTCTCTCTGTTGAATTATGGATTCAAGGGACAATAAGTGTAATCGCCAATTACAGCCTGGTGAGCTTTTTCTTTAACCACTTATGCTTATATTTTACTGATTTGATCTCTCTTGGGGTGATTTTTTTATTCAAATTGTTTTGGGAGAGTTTGCTCTCTAGATCTTCTAGGAGTCTTTTCTTCTTTTCTTTCATATAGAGTTGTCTAATCTTAGCTATCTGCACTTTATCATAGTTTCTTGATGTAGGATTATTATTATTATTATTTTGCAGATATCATGTTTGTATTTGTTTTCTACTAAATAGTAATTGTAAAGAAGAAAATTAGCTTAAATTCTCTGATGTTTGTTCATTATTAGTTGGTTATGATGTTGAACTTTAAATACTTGATTTGAGGGTTCCTAATTACTGTTTTTAGATCAATGATAAGCATTGTCTTGATACAAAGTTTGATCATTTAAGCAAATGCTTATTGACATGAAACTCGGGGATGCAAGTTTTTTTTTTTTTTTTGATTTTATAGGGAAACAATGATGTGAGCATGAATCATTGAGTATGTTATGATTTTTTTGACTTATATATGAAGCCTGATAATACATTATTGAATGTTCTCAAAAATTTATTTTGTTTATATTGTAATTTTGTCCCTTTTGTAGTGTATGGAGGATATTACTTATGTTTGTGTTTCATTTTCTTTGAGAAATATGATGTGGGTGAATGAATTTGTTGGTTCTGATTTACTTCAAAAAAAAGTTGTTGGATTTTCATTATTAACTGTTGGTTTATAGATATTGATTTGATAGCAATTATATGCAACTTATTGCTATTGGTTCTTTCCATTCACATTCATTTAAGAGTTCATTGACTTTGGGTTATGAATTTTGAGCAAGCTGTTATTTTGAGTGCAGTCACGTCAAAAGGCGGGATTCATGCAAGGGTCTCGGTACCTTCCTAATAATTCGAGGAATGAGAATGATGGGATCACTCATATTTGAGTTCTCTACTTAGAGCGGGATGCTTGCTTACGCCCAACAAAGGACGTCAACATATTTCTCAACAAAATGCACTTCGTGTTGGTTAGGATAAATTTATACATCATTTTATCGCATAGGTCCATATATTGTTAATTTGGAATGAAGCAGACATGGACTCATGTTGAGGGCTGCTAATCACTGTTATTAGGTTAATGATAAGCGTCGTCTTAGTCTCCGTTTTTGGAATGTTATAGATGCAAAAGTGTTGTTTATAATATATAAGCTATGTCGGAGCTGGATCAATCCAAAAAATCATTGATATATATTATGTAAAGTAATTACAATGATTTTTATTGCACTAAGTTTATTGTTAACCCAAAATTTCTTTGAGAAAATATATGAGAAAAAATTCAATTCAAGAAGTAATTGTTGCGCCACAAAATTCAATGCAAAAATAGGTGAAGAAATCAAAACTGATCCCGTGCAACGCACGAGCAATTACTAGTGATAATAAAAGTAGAAGAGTTTGATAAAAAACCAAAACTAAAGCTATAAAAAATATCTCACTTGAACAAAATTTCAATGCATGTGTGCTTAATAAAACAACCGGATTTTGATATCAGAATGAAATATCGTTAATTGATGTGGCTTTCTCCCAACTGATGTGGCTCTCAAATTACGCCTACATTGGATCTCAAATCACGCTTATTTAGATATCAGGTGACACGTAGATTAAAAAAAACAAATATCATTTTCTTTTATTAGTTATTGTATTCGATAAAACATTTAATTAAATACAAAATTTACTGATTTTTATATAATTTTAATACACATTCAATTTAATTACTATTATATATTATGATATGATGCTACAGCTGCCATGATGCTGCCACCTCAGCAGCTAACTAATGCATTAAGAGTTAGTTAAAAGTTAGTTATATGCGTGTGTATATATATTTGTTCATACTCTTTGTAATACAAGTTGATTTCATAATATCAGTTCTAGATCTTTCTATCTCTCTTCTATTATCTCAATATGGTATCCAGAGCCATTGTCTCCGGCAGTGGTTATTTTTCCGACGACGGTTATTTTTCCGGTCCGGCATAGTTTCTACGGTGTTTTGATCGGCGTGGTTTTCTTCGGTGTTTGTTTGATCGGAGTGTTTTTTGAGCTGCTTTTGCTGGTTTCTTTCTTCTTTTTAATGGCGATCTCCGGTGCTACTTCCTTCTTTGTTCCTCATTTCACCTCGTTGGCTATTCGATTGAATAGATCGAATTACACATATTGGAAAACTCAGGTATTATCTACTGCACGTGGTTTTGGTTATGAAGATATTCTACTTGGTGAGTGTTCTTCTTCTGATCCTGAATCTGATAATTGGATTAGACGAGATCAATTACTTTTTAGCTGGATGCTTGCTTCCATTAGTGAATCCATGCTTGGACATGTTAGTCGTTGCACTACTTCTCATGAACTTTGGAGTACTTTACAACTCATGTTTCAAAATCAATCTAAAGCTAGAGCATTACAGCTTCGTTTACAGTTACAAACTCTGAAGAAAAGAGATCAATCTATAGATGAATATTTTCTGAAAATGAAGAATATAGCTGATGATTTGATTGCTGCTGGTACTCATATTTCAGATGATGAGTTATGTCTTTATATTCTTGGTGGTCTTGGATCAGATTTTGAGTCTGTAGTAGTTCATCTAACAGCAAGCAATTCTACTCTAAGTTTGGCTGAGGTTCAATATACACTTCAAACTCATGAATTGAGGATTCAAAATAACACTCAATCCTCTGTTTTGCATTCTTCACATAGTGTTAACTCTCCTTCAGCAAATGTTGCTTATTCTAGATCTCAAAATATGAGAGGTGGAGGCAGATTTTCACGTGGAAGAGGTTTTAGAGGTGGTCGATTTAGAGGCAATTTTATGAATACTTCTAAACTTCAATGTCAACTATGTGGCAGACTTGGCCATATGGCTCTTAAGTGCTTCAAAAGGTTTGATCATAATTTTACAGGATATGATCACACTTCTACTGGAAGATCTGGCTTCATTACTGATCAATCTCATAATTCTTCTTTTGTTCCTTCACCTAGTTCACAAGCTTTATTTGCAGCTACAGATAGATCTTCTACTTATACTCAGGAGCCTCAGTGGTATTTTGACAGTGGAGCAACAAGTCATGTTACTGCCAATCTTGAGAACTTATCTGTGAATAATGAATACAAAGGATCTGAGCAGCTTGTAGTAGGTAATGGATCTGCTATTCCTATATCACATGTAGGAACACAAACATTGTTAGCTAAGGATTCTAGTTCACTATTGCTGAACCATATTCTATATGTGCCTCAAATAACTAAAAATTTGTTGAGCATTTCTCAGTTTACCAAAGATAACAATGTGGTTATTGTTTTTGATCACAATTGTTGTGTTGTTAAGGACAAAGTAACTCACAAGACTCTTCTGGAAGGCAAGCTTAAGGGTGGTTTATATGAACTTGATCTCAGTCATGCTTTATTGAAAAAGGACTTTCCAGTATCTACTGCTTCATCATCATGTTCTACTGCTGATTCATGTGTTGCTTATTCAGCTACTGATTGTAATAAGGATGTTAATGTTTGGCATAGGAGACTAGGACATCCATGTACTTCTGTTTTGTCAAGTGTGATAAAACACTTATCAATAAAAGCCAGTACCAATTCTGTTGAGTTCTGTGATGCATGTAAGATTGGCAAGTTGCATCAAAATCATTTTGCAGCTCATCCTATCAAAACCACAGCACCATTTCAGTTGATTCACTCTGATGTATGGGGGCCCTCTCATGTTACTTCTGTAAATGGATATAGGTATTATGTTCACTTTATTGATGATTTTACATGATACACTTGGATATTTCCTATGGTTCTTAAATCTGAGGCTGTGGCTATTTTCCAAAATTTTCAAGCTTATGTTGAAAGGCAATTCAATACCAAAATTAAAGCACTTCAGACTGATTGGGGTGGAGAGTATAGAACTTTGATTCCTATTCTGAACAAACTTGGAGTTGTTTTCAGGCATCCTTGCCCTTATGCCCATCAACAAAATGGGAGAGCTGAGAGAAAGCATTTGCATATTGTAGAGATGGCCTTATCTCTTCTCAGTCAGGCAAATCTACCTCTGAAATATTGGTGTGATGCATTTGCAACAGCAGTATACACTATAAATAGACTCCCTACTTATACTTTGCAAAATCAGTCACCCTATCAAAAGTTGTTTCATGATTTACCAGATTATAACTTCATGAGAGTATTTGGCTGTGCTTGTTTCCCATATCTGAGACCATATAATTCACACAAGTATCTGAGACCATATATATATTTGTTCATACTCTTTGTAATACAAGTTGATTTCATAATATCAGTTCTAGATCTTTCTATCTCTATTCTATTATCTCAATATTATATATATTTAAATAATATCAATCAACAAAATATATTATCATACAAATATTTTTTCAATGAGTTACTCTCATGTGCACCAGTTGAGATCCGTGCAACTGGGCCGCACGCGGGCTTGGTTGGATCGCCCAGCCCGCGCCTCTTTATTTTTTTCGCGTGTTTTGGTCGTTACCTTCACGTTATGTTAGTGTTACCTTCGTTTTATGTTAGGGTTACCTTCGCGTTATGTTAATGTGAACCCATCTCCAAATTTCATACCCTTAGTTTAAAACCACTGGACTAAAATAACACGAAGGTAACACTAATATAACATGAAGATAACACTAACATAACATGAAAGTAACATTAACATAACATGAAGGTAAAAACAATGTTAATCAGTAACACTAACATAACATGAAGGTAACCCTAACATAACGTGAGGGTATGACTGTCTGGAGCGAATCTTGGTGGGTTTGAGCGCACCCACCATGCACGTAGGGGCGCATGAGAGCACGTTGGGGTGCGTGGGGCGGGTCGACTCGGGTGTATGGATCCTAGCAGTTACACAAAATATTTTGTCTTATATTATTACTATACCACCATGCGTGTGGGGACGCGTGAGAGCACATTGGGGCGCGTGGGGTGGTCGACCCGAGTGCATGGATCCTAGCAGTTGCACAAAATATTTTTTCTTATATTATTACTATGATAGAAATGACACCGGAAATAGTAAAATAGATAATGCGACTATATGTGTTGATTGAGTACTCGTGATTTTATTATCGCAATTAATGAATCAAAAGGATATATGTGTAATTAGAATTTTGTATATTGACGATCAGATGAGTATTTCTTATCCAATCAATGTGGAATATAATTTCATGTCCCTTATTTTACTATAATTGTACTATGACTTCTGCAATTGTTGGCTTGTAGCATTTAAATCTACCAAATGTGCTATAAAGTACTCTTTCAAAATAGAGTGAGTCTTGTGTGAGACCGTCTCACGGATCTCATTCCGTGAGACGGGTCAACCCGACCCGGTCAGCGTTCAACGATCAAAGTCAACGGTCAACAGTCAACGGTCAATGCTGGTCAACGGTCGGTCAACTTCGGTCAACGCCGGTCAAAGGTCGGTCAACACCGTTGACCAAAAAGTATTACATGTTATGCATAAAAGTATTACATGTCATATATAAAAGTATTACATTCATAATATAATACTGTTATTCTACTCACATAATACTTTTATGTGTATCATGTGATACTTTAAATTAGTATTACGTACTACATATAAAAGTATTACATAATATATATAAAAGTATTACTTGTTTATTTCAATAGTATTACATGTTGCACACAAAAGTATTACATTATGAGAGTATTACTTGTTAATTTCAATAATATTACATGTTGTACATAAAAATATTACATTTGAATATTAGACAATATTTTTCTATATATCATATAATACTTCATAGTATTACATGATATACATAAAAGTATTACTTGTTGATTTCAATAGTATTACATGTTACATATAAAAGTATCACATGATGTATATAAAAATATTACTTGTTGATTTTAATAGTATTACATGTTACACATATAAGTATTACATGTTGCACATAAAAATATTGCATGATATTATGTTCTTATAATGTAATAATATTTTTGTGTGTATTAGATAATATATTTTTATATATCATTTAATACTTCATAATGTAATACTTTCTTGTATATTAGGTGATACTTTTCTATAGATCGGATAATACTTTTGTATTATACATATAATGTATAATATATTACAAAAGTATTAGATGATATATATAAAAATATTACCTACTACACATAAAAGTATTACATATTTTCATACACTCTAACCAAACCCAAAATAATACTATTTTACAAAAGTATTACATAGTATATTAAAAAGTAATACCTAAAACACACAAAAGTATTACATATATAATTTCTCAAAACTTTGTCACACATGATACACATAAAAGTATTACATTTATTACATTTATAATGTAATTAATACTTTCATGTATGTTGTGTACTACTTTTACATATAATATGTAATACTTTTGGTCAACGGAGTTGACCGACCGTTGATCGACGTTGACTTTTGACCGTTGACTTTTGACTGTTGACTGTTGACTTTGATCGGGTCGGGTTGACCCGTCTCACGGAATGGGATCCGTGAGACGGTCTCATACAAGAATGTGTCTTCAAAATATCCCAGATTGAAAAATATACATTCACTTGTAATCATTAGTCCAGTTATATAATTGGATTTCAATTTTAAAAAGAAAAAAAATACATGAGAGACAAGTTTTAATAAGGATATATAAATTAGATGGTTGATTGTTACAAAAATCACTACATTTTACTTAAACTGTAAATTTAACTAAACAGTTGGATAAGAAAAAAAAAAAAATGGCCTTGCAGTTTCTTACGCTCCGTGTTGACATGCCTGATTTTATGAACATGGATATTTTTTGCATGAATAAATTTCTCACAATAATTAGAAAAAGAATTTTAAAGAAGTCCAACAAACACACACCAACACAATCATTTTACAGTAATAAAGTAAAAATATAGGACCCACCTCGAACATAATATGAAGGTAACCCTAACATAACATGAGGGTATGACTGCCTGGAGTGAATTTTGGTGGGTTTGAGCGCACCCACCAGACGCGTAGAGGCACGTGAGAGCGTGGTGGGTGCATGGGGCGGGTCGACCTAGGTGCATGGATCCTAGATCCATGCACCAGTTGCACAAAATATTTTACAACAAAACTTATATACCCCCGGGGTACGGATCTAAGATCCGTGCCCCCAGCCTGACCCGCGCCCAGCCCCCAAGCCTGACCCGCGCGCCCACCAGCCTGACCCACGCGCCCACATCTGAGCTGTGGTGCACCCACGCACACTAGATTTCATACTATGTGATTCAGTGATAGGTGTTATATATGTACTCTATAGGTGTTATATATGTACTCTATAAGTGTTATAGTTATATTATATGATTTAATGATAGGTGTTATAGTTATACTCTACAAGTGTTATATATATACTTTTTAGGTGTTACATCTATGTTCTTGAGGTATCACATATATACAAGGTTTCATATTATGTGAGTCAATGATAGATGTTATATGTATATTCTATATGAGTTATATATATACTCTTTAGGTGTTATATGTATGTTCTTGAGGTATCACATAAATAGAAGATTTCATATTATGTGATTTAGTAATAGGTGTTATATATGTACTCTATAGGTGTTATATATATATTCTTTAGGTGTTATAGTATTTTCATAACACCTGAAAAAACTGTATTTATTATATCTCATAGATGCATGTAATTTTATATCACCTATAGAATATTTTTGTAATACCTTTAGAATATTTTCATAATATTTGAAGGCTGTATTCATTATATTTTATGTCACCTATATAGTATCTTTGTAATACCTTTAAAATATTTTTATAACACCTGAAGTAACTGTATTCATAATATTCTCTTGTTTCTATTAATTAAATATCCTTCTTTTTGCCATGCTATCCTTTTCTTTGATTCATGTCTCCTTCCCCAAGCTCTCTCTCCTCCCTCATGTTCTCTCTCTACTTCTTCCCAAAGCCAGACAAAACTTTTCGTAGATATAAATATGTGTACAATTGAGTTGATTAATTTGCAACTTCTTTTTACCATTTCATGAATTGATGCACGAGACCAACTCATTAACAAGATTCAAATATTAACAAAATAATTAATCAAACCTCATCTTTCAATTGCCATCCAAACTCAAACTACACAAAAATTGACCAGAATTTCAAGAAATTAATATCAAACTTCTTATTAATATTCACATGTGGATCGATTAAAATGGATCAGACCAACGTCTCAAACTGCTATTCAAACAAACAATCCGACATAATTAAGTCTCAAATCCATGCTCGAACCCCCCTTGAACCTCCAAAACTCTCCAACTTCATATTGATATGATACTGTTCAGATAATTCCGATGGAGCCCAAATGAATTTGTAGAGAGTTTGATGGGAAGAAGATGACACGGATATTGTGACACATTTGTCTCTAAGTTGGATAGGAAGACTCAAGGAAGGCGTCACAACCGCCACCAAGCAGAAGAAGAAGATGAAGAAGAAGGAGCCACCGCGGAGAGGAAGGAGAAAGAGAAAGAAAGGAGAAAAAAGAAGAAGATGAAGAAGAAGAAGAAAACCACAGAGAGGAAGGAGAAAGAGAAAGAAAGGAGAAAAAAAAAAAGAAGATGAAGGAGGCGCTGCACAGAGAGGAAGGAGAGGAGAAAGAGAAAGAGAAATAAAGAAAAAAAAATTATATATATAAAGTGGTTTGGGTCGGGTCGGGTCGGATCGGGGGCACGGATCCGTGCCCCAGGGGTACAGAAGTGTTGCTCAATATTTTACCTTTTTCAATATATATTTTTAGCAAAAATAAATATCGTCAAGTTATCGATAGTATATAAGATACAATATTGCAAAATATTGATATTAATTATAGACTATCAATATATGTATTATTGTGCATAAATTAATATCGAACAAAATGTAAATATATCAATATTATCATGTTGTTATTTGTCAATATATATTATTGAACAAAAATTAATATAAAAAAGTATCGGTATTAATTGTGGATAATTGATAGATATTATCATGCTGTTAGTTGTCGATATATATTATTGAACAAGAATTAATATCACATATTATCATGTTGTTATTTGTTAATATATATTATTGAATAGAAATTAATATCACAAAATGTCAATATTAATTGCAAATAATTGATAGATATTATTTGACAAAAATCAATATCACAAAAATGTCGATATATATAAATTGAATGTGTATTTAAATACATATAATAGTAATTAAATTGAATGTGTATTGAAATTATATAAAAATCAGTAAATTTTGTATTTAATTGAATATTTTATCAAATATAATAACTAGTTAAAGAAAATGATTTTTTTAATCTACGTGTAACCTATTAATTTGCTATCTATTAATTGAATAAATAGAGGGCGTGATGTTTTTTTTAATTATTTTGGGTAAGCGTGATTTGAGAGCCACATCAATGTAATCTGATATCCATCCATCCAGGTAAACGTGATTTGAAAGCCACATGAGAGAGATAATGCCGAGATCTGATATCTTAAATTGATAGTTTTTAATCTTTCGAACCCCGGATTGATAATATTTATCTTTCATAATAGATAAATTATCTTTCGGGGTTTGGATCGATAAAATTTATAAAACATAATACAAATATTCTGAGACATGAATTTGTATCAACATTTTTTGTAATTTTCTCTAAAAGGCCTCATTACGAATGAGATGTATTCCATACTTAAAATACCATTGGGCCCTTAGCCCATTATGAACAACACGAATCTAGACTGTGTAGCAAAAGCCTTTTTTTCCCAACTTACTACAATTGATAATTTTTACCACAAAAAATTCTCACCTCCATTTTTGTATCAAAATGAAAAGTGAGAAGTAAAATACAACCAATCACGACTAGAATGTAAGAAACCTGAAGAACAAGGCATTTAATCGTTCATCTAAAGATGCAACAGAAATGATCCTAAACAGCAATAAAAAATGCAGAAAAACCTTATGTTACGAGGAAACTTGCGACTAGTAGGGCTTCGGATTGATCAGCTAATAGTTATGCGCCATTCTTTTGATCGTTAGTTTGCATTTGCAACAGGTACAGGTTTATAAACACAAAAGGGTATTGCAACAATGTAAGCAACTAAATTCCTAGTCCAAGAACCGATTATGAGAAAAATCAAAGTGAGGTTGGGAAATGATAGCACAGTAGAAATTCAAAAGAAATCGAAAAGCCTAATCTGATGATGAATTTGAAAAATCCTTAGTGGGCAAAGTAGTGGTCATACCAGCAGCAAACCATTTGGAGAATCCTTTTTCGAGGGCCTCTCTCATCCATACGTGTCTACAGCATTCGATGGCTTGAGGCAATGTCAGCCAGCTTCGTTCTCTGTGGCTTTTTTCAGGCCAGTACTCAAGCTCCTCCTTCACGTGCAAAGCATACACCACGGCTCTACACAAACCTTCTGGACTAAACTCATCCTGAAGTGTTTTGCTCTTGAAAGAATAGCATCCTAGGAAATGCTGATAACAAATATGCAGAGTTTAGATGGCTCAACATTAGACATTCTTATGCTACCAATAATGTCAAAATCATACCAAGTGGGAATTAAACTGAGTCTCTTGTTCAAGAATTCTATACAATTATGTATTTGATGTATATATACATGGAACGTGAGTAAACTAATCTGAACAAGATTAATGCATCGTTTGGCTAGAGATTCTATATCAATTAATTAAATGCTTTATACACACTAAAAGTTTGGAACCTATTAGAAGTGAATTTTATGGACCCAGAGAAAGATTAACAAGCACTGTAGCACCTAAGTTGGTACCTTTTTCTTAAAAAAAAAAAAAAAAACTCTTCTGAACTTGATGTTTTTCTTGAACTTGACTTTACTAACTTATTTGAAGTTCATATTAACTTTTACTTATTGGAAAATAAAAGATATAAAGCAGAAAGGGCATAATAAGTGTTGTTTCTTACCACTAAATCCCCTCGTACCCCAGCCTCTTCCATGGCTTCCCTTTCTGCTGCCTCCTCAGCTGTCTCATCATTCTCCCACCCACCCTATATGGAAAGTCAACAAGAGTATGAATTAGAGCGATATCTTGATATAAATTGATTCAAAAGTTCGTACCAGCACACAAGAATTTTTTTGCAAAATTACAGGAGAGTGAGATTTAAGAATCCATTGTGTTACACAATTCCAGGGTTGCACAGGATGAAGCCTTGAAAAACCTAATATTTACCAGGTATTCTATCTAATCACAAAACCTGTTCTCTAAAAGATTTCCCAGCACCATTTCAGGCTGAAGGAAATTAAGCAACACTAGTGCGGATTAAGGGAAGGAAAGGTGCAATGAAACAGAACCAGCTTTATTTTAAAAGATATTAAACATTGTTTTCATCCACATTTCGCAATTCGTTGCTATATCCCTTTCTTTGCCAAAATCTGTGTTCAAGTGCATAAGGAGGATGAAAACGGTCTTCTCTTATGCCAACTCAGCTCATAAATAAGCGGTTGCACTGTGACGCAACAGCAGAAAATCACATATAACAGCAGTAGGAACTATGAAGAGATGCTGAACTGATAGCCAATATCATTTAGCAATGATGCAGCATAAGCATAAGCATAAGCATAAGCATACTTTATGACCGGATATGGTTGAACAAAACTACAAAAGTTGAGGCTAATGGAGGACTTTCTTGGGGTTGGGGTCAATATGGTGTTAGCTAGAATACTCTCCATGGAAGGAGGAATGACAGCCTACGAACAAGAAATAATGTTTTCAGAAAGAGCAGAACATTGTAAATTAAGCCATGCAAAGAGATACACTAACTTATTGATGATCTTAGACTACTTCCACCTATCTAAAATGTACAAGGCCACAAGTCTCACCTTTGGAAAGAGAAGCCCAGGTCCACTAGTTGAAGTGATCATCAGTACTTCAACTATCTTCTCAGGTGGGCCATCACCATCTTCTGCACTCCTATATTTGAAGGGAATACACCTGGAAAGAGATTTTACTGGTTAGAAAAGATAATAAGTGATGTATGATAATGCTAATAAAGTTCCTAGAGCTGAGAAAATCAAATGGAAGAACATCAAGACAATTCTAAAAATTAAAAAAAAAATTTTGCCTTCTTGTCCAATCCGGAGTACATGCACAATATAAGGAAACAAATAGAATATATATTGAGGTCTTCACACCTCCACTGGCTTTCAGTATATGTATCCATGAAGAAGTGAAACCAAAATTAAAAAATGAATGTAATTTTGTGCCTGTTATCAAAGAAATTAACATACAGGAATGTCCATGCCAAACTTCTTTTTTTCAGCCACTGGAGAGAGTTTATACTAACAGCAGTCACCACTTCGCACAGATGTTTTCAACAAGTTACAAGAGGCACACTGTAGAATCATTACATGAGCACATATACCACAAAGTTGACTATCCCATTGTAGTATTGTACTGTAAGATGCCAAATCATTAAACATACTTTCATGCCTCCAAGAAACAATATTACTATTCTCTTTATTAGTAACTAATAAGTTCACTGAAAAGGATAGAAACCATCTTGCAAAGAGATAAAAGTATTCTTGTAGATATCTGAGATTAGAAATTTCCACTAAATGGCTGTACTGATGATGATGCATACAAAGAATCTCAAATTATTAGGATGGTTGACTGGGTGGCATGAAGCCAGATCAAGAATTGCAAGTAGAAACCAAACATTAAAACCTCACTATAATCTTCTCACACTTTTTCTTGGACGGAAATCAAAATAAGATTCAAGTTTTGGAAATGCAGCAAATTCAAAAGGAAAGAATCCCAGATCCAATTCATCCTCAACATTGCACCAATTAAATCCACCTTATCCAAAGTTTCTCACTTCCCCCTTATTTAAACAAAACATAGCAGTCAAAACATACAAACAAATGAAGCTGAAAATTTAACACAACACATATCATCAACAAGAAAACCAATGGCATTCCAACCACAACCACAATTCCAAAAGCAACTCCAAATTCCTCAGATTAACCTAATTGAAACTATATCCCAATTCTCACATGCAATTAAAAGCATATGGATATCAACACATACCATGCATGTAAACGTAAATTTGCATAAAAACAACAACAAATAAACAAATACCCAGCAATGAGGCGGTAACCATCCTCGTAGCGCTGCTGTTGCCGGCCAGTTCGAGCAACCAATTCAGACATTTATTTTCAGAATCGAAGAAAAGGTGCTATCTTTTTTCTCTAAATGTATGAATATATACACGAATCAAACGATGCCTTCAGGATTTATGACCATAATCCATTTGTAACACATATTAAATTTCTCCCAAAAACAGAAACAAGAAAAGACCTAATTTTTTACATTATTTTGATGAAGATTAAAGAAAACAAAACTCTTCGAATGGTGGGAGCGCATCGAAAAAATCGGAGCATGTTTTGGGAATAATTTGCAAATTCAAAGTTTTTTTTTTTGGTTTACATTGAAAGGTCGGTTAAATAGTTCCACCATATTATCATATTTTTATCATTCAAATTAATACAACGTTTGTTCCAAAATAAACAATGTTTTTTCTTTTTTATATAAATTAAGAAATGTGATAAAATGTTTAATTTATCCCTATTTAAGTTTAATTAATAAGAAATTTTTATCTTTTAATACATTTAATTTAAGATGAGTAAATGAGAATATATTTCATATATTGTATGTAAATGTGCTTTAAAATAAAAAAATGATAATTATTTTGGGGAGTAGGTCTTGTGCGAGACCGTCTCACGAATTTTTTTTCGTGAGACTGGTCAACACATAACCCACACTTAGTAATTTATATGAAAATTTGTGGATATGAATTCAATCATGGGTAATAAGAATCCGTCTCACGGAAACTATCCGTGAGATCGTCCCACACTGAGTTTTTGTGTATTTTGAAATAAATTTTAGTTGTTAAAATGACATTTATTTTGGGATTAAGGTAGTATTACAATGTCCCATTAATTATTTTTAAAACTTGGAGATGGCCTTTTTTTTTATTTATAATAATAATATATAATGTATTTCTTTAAATTACTATGAAGCTAAATTTTAATAACGGTACATAGAGAGATGCAATAATGAAAAGTGGGAAATATGGATCTTTAAATAATGATTTTAAGAAATACTCCCTCCGTCCCGGCTAACTTTGCCTAGGTTGATCGGTACGGATCCTAAGAAAAAACTGTTGACTTTGATGTAATGTATTATTTTAATATTTTTGAGTGACAGTTTTGTAATTAATGTGTGTGTTTTGAGTGCAAAATAAGTAAAATGAAAGAAATTGAGGGATAAGGAGTAAATTTTTCTTTACTATTTTTAGACTGATAAAATAAGATGAGATAAATAAAAATGAAAAGTAGATAAAGTTAACGTGCAAGGAGGGATTAGATTATATTAATGATTTTATTGGGATTGGAAAAGGATAATTTTGGAATTTGAATGGGTTGGTGTGCACGGATGCTGTCGCCCACAATTTTAGAAAGGCAAATTAAAGGTTGGTGCCACGTCATTATGATTCTATTGCTATTTTATTAGAAAATTAGTCTTATCTCTTTGTTGAGAGTCAGACTATCCACTTTTTACTTTTCTCCTTTCTATGTTTGGTAAAAGGTTTAATCATTATTGAGACTATTATATATGAGATCTTATGTAAAGATTTAATTTTTATGAAATCCCTCAAAAAGAAATTGTATGAATTTGGGTATATGTTGTAGTTTAGGAGGTGTGACACTTCATGAAATACATCAATTATAGTATTTGAAATTTATATTTATATGTGTCTCATAATTCGTGCTGAGATAAATGATTTTTAACTATAATTTGATTAAAATGAATAGACAGGTTGGTCATGATCATGCATGATGGATGACAAATTTGTGGTGCTGCAAGATTATAGCATGATTACATTTTTTTCTTTTCTTTTGTGAGCATGATTACATGAAAAGATTGTGAATGTGTTATGTTATTTTTCATGCAATTCTCATGCCTCTATATGTTACTTTCCATGCCTTTATTTATGCAGCTCAATACAACACCATCACTATAATGATCATACATAACATAAGTTTGTGGGACCTATATTAGATATTTATTGATACAAGAGAGAAACAATGCATAAGAAACTAGTAGTAAACATGTAGAGATGAATGAAGCCTTAATACTTGTTTGCAATTTCTGATAGAGAAGAATATGTCCCAAGAACTGCACTTATAATGCCAAATACAACTATGCTCAAGCAGATGATCATCTGAGAGAGAGAGAGAGAGAGAGAGAGATTAATACCAGATAAGCTTGCTCACCATTGAGTATGGTCTGGGAAAAGCTACATCCATGACCAACTGGAAGTTCTCCAGCTAGTTTTTCATGCAATGAAGCCTTCTCTGACTCGGATATCTGTCATATAGAGATGCTTTCCAAGTCGTCCTTTGACAGCAAACTTGTTATTGAATCAGAGTGGAAATAATCATTGGTATAGAGTTCAGATCTCGCACTGGACCCACGTCTCAAGGCACCGAAATCTGGAGATGCAGAAATTGAGTAAGAGTCGGTTGTCTGCGGTCTGCCTGCTCCAAATAAGAAAAGAGGTCGGTTGTTGACAGTAAGTAAAGAAGAGAGCCAAGAAGGATCCTTTCATCTATTAACCCCATCAAGACTCATAATAATATTTATTCATCAGTTCTATCAGAAATAATAGCCACATTACATAGACCAACTGAGTTACTCTAAGTAACAAGCAAATCACTAGCAGTTAAGTGATCCAAGATTACAAACTAAATACAGCCCTGGCTCTCTTCAGAGTTTCAGAACGTTACTACAATTTCTTTAACCTACAACTGCACTATAGGATTCATAGCTAATCTTCAAGATTAATATCACTCAGTGCAAAAGCTTTGCCTTTACTGATAGACGCAATCGAGCAACTGTCTTTACACTCAAAGAAAGAAAGCTGATGATACTCTGCTTGTTTGATGTACTTTCTTTTTTTCAAAATCCTGAATCCCTGAAGACAGACTAGATTAACCATTGTATCGGGCTTTAGCTGGGCATCTTTGGCTTATAATTGGAAGCTTTTGCTGCCCTTTTCTTTCAATCATATAAATCTTCTATGTTCTATTTCATTTACTGTATTTACTCATCAGTTACTGTATAAGTATTTCATTTACTTAACTTACAATCAAAGAAAAAAAAATTGAGAAAAATAAGTAAGGAAGCAGGAAAACAAAAAATGATGTTTACCAGTTACTCTGAGGCCACAGCTGAGAAGGTGGTGAATTTTTACTGCAATGATTTTCAGCATCATCTTCTTCAGCGCTTCTGTTAGAATCAATTGTTGTGTCATTCTCTTCAATATCATCACTGTTTTGCAAGAAATATTCAGATAACTCTTCAGCTCTCTGTGTCATGTTTTAATGCAGATTCAAGAAAATTTAGTTTATTTTTAGGTAACAATGCAGAGCTTTGCATGGAAGAGGACATGAAATAGAGCAGGAGTTTTTAAAGAAGACAAAGAGTGATGATTGATCAAATCATGGAACTGAGAAGTTTTTTCTTAATGGAATTCAAAAGCATGTTAAATACTTGAGGACATGCACATGGGTCAAATTGATGGATGATAAAAACTTAGGGGTATGCCAATAATCGACAGCACACTCCCAAAGGTTTGATGTGGGGCCTTACAAAGTGGCAGAAAGAGCGTGTGGGAGTATCCTTATTTAATATTCAAAAAAGACAGTGACTGCATGTTTGTAAACATCGTTTTTTAAACTAGGATTGATGGACGATTCATAAAATCGGACTATAATGAAATCTTAAAATGTAGAATTTCTCAAACCTTGTCAAACAAGAGGATGGGTTTTAAGAGAATGACTTACCTGGAACGATGAGTTTTTAGACGATGGAAAATGATGGGGGAGTACACATCACCATTTTTATCTTTTTCCTTTAATTTACCTCCCTTTTTCTACAACTCTTTCATCTAAGTACATACAAAATCCAAGTGGAAACAACATTACACAAAACTGATTTGTACCAGAGTTGCATACAGAATTAATTACATGAATGATCTGGCAGTCTCAAATATGGAAATGAGTCGAATGACAGCATGAATTTACACCATAAATAAAGAAAACCTGAGCAATTTACCCATAGATAAGGTTCTTTTGATATAAACTTAAGAAGCTTCACTTAACACGTTCTCTATAGTACATCGTACTCTGAGACCAAACAGGTTCTACTTGTCGGCATATTCATGTGGACGTGGTAACTTCTAACCATGACATGGAAGTCCAGCGAAAGTCTCAACTACAGTGAGTCCATATTGCAGCTCTTTACTGTGACCATTTCCATAGTCCAACATTGAGGGTCGTTTCACCTATATTCGACCTACAAAAGCCATATTATGCGATGCATTAATCATGATTATAGGCTCTAATGATATGCTCAATTAGATTGCGTAGTATCCATGTGAGCAAGACTTGTTGAAAAAAAATAAACAGCAATTATTGAAGACTGACCATATTTATGCGCAGGTTGTATCATGAGGCAGGTGCAGCTCTAATTCGATCCAGTCAGTGGTCCTATCCCAATTCACCCTCCACGCATGGTGACGTGGTACATTTGCATCATGAGTGGCTAGAAAACAAAGATGGAGATCCAAAGTTTTGTCATGTTTAGAATAGTGTGCAGACAGCCAATAACATGGTTGATTGATGTCTCAATATAATGTGTGTGTGAGTGTGTAGCAAAAAAGAGAAGTATCCTATGAATTTTACTGATTATAAACATGGATGCTCACCTAATTGAAGCAGAAAATTTCCTTTTGCTTAGGGTTCATGAATTCTAGGAAATATTTGGTATTAGCACCAGCGGAAGGGATTTTCTACAAACAGCTCTCCATCGCATCTAGCATATGCCCATGCTCACGTAAACATGCAGTTAATGAATCTAACCCACCATAGACAGAGTATTCCTCAGGATAACTACGGTCACCATTAAGAAACACACGCAGACCATCACTAAGTTCAATCCAACTACATCCAGGTGGTTTCTTCACATCTTGTTGCCTCATCATATGTCTCAACTCTGCCACCTCTGTATATCTTCCAGCTTCTCCATATATATTAGACATCAAGACATAGTTTCCACAGTGCTCTGGTTCAAGCACAAGTGCCCGCTGGGCAGCCACCTCAGCAAGGTAAGCATTCCCATGGAGCCTACATGCAGCCAAGAGTGCCCTCCACACAACTTGATTAGGCTCAATTGACATATTTGATATCAACTCAAAGGCTTCCTCAAGTTCCCCAGCTCGACCAAGCATGTCGATTACACATGCATAATGTTCAATTGCTGGAGTGACACCATATTTTGGCTGCATTTCTGCAAGAAATTTTCGCCCTTGGCTTACAAAGCCTGCATGGCTGCAGGCTGCTAATACTCCAACAAAAGAGACCTCATCAGGCTTCAATCCACCCTCGCACATGCAAGAAAACATCTTCAAAGCCTCATTCCCTAATCCGTGCATACCGTATCCCATCACCATAATATTCCATGACGCAACATCCTTGATTTCCATGTCATCAAAAACTAAATGAGCTTCTCTCATACTTCCGCATTTTGCATACATATCCATAATTGCATTAGCAGTGTATGTGCTACCTACCTTGTTCAACCCATTTATAATCATATAACCATGTACCTCTCTACCACGCATCAATGCTGACAAATGCGAGCAAGCAGGAAGAGCAGCAGTGACAGTCACTAAATCAGGCTGAAAACCTGAACTTAACATCCCCTTCAAAAGTCTCAAAGTCCCATCATGATCTCCACATTGTTCATGAACACTAATAATCGAGTTCCACGAGTACATGTCCTTCTCAATCATGTTTTTGAAAACCACCAATGCATCCTCAAGCTGCCTACATTTCCCATACACATCAATCAGTGCATTCAAAACTGCTATTCCCATATCATAGCCCATTTTTATCGCAAATGCATGAACTAACTTCCCACTATAAACCTCTCCAGCCAATGCTATAGCTGATAATACCCCAGAAACAGTGAATTTGTTTGGAATGAGCCCCGTCTCAACCATCCTCTTAAAAATCACCAGAGCCTTACCAAACTCCCAAATCTGCACATATCCATTAATCATCGAATTCCAAAGCACAATATCATCTTTCACAGGCAATCTTTCAAACACTTCTAGTGCATCATCCATCAGTTCAAACTTTAAGTAACTGTGAACCAAGGCACTGCCTATAAACAAATCAAAGTTCAGCTTATATTTAAATAACAACCCATGGATATTTTTCAAATCCACAATATTCGAACAAGCCTTGATCACACAAGGAAAAGTGAACTTATCAGGATGTACACCAAGCAACCGCATTTTACAATAGAATTCAAAAGCTGCAAACGGCAAATCATTAATGCTTAAGCCACCTATAAGAGAGTTATAAACAAAAACATTGTGAACATTGCTTGACGCATTAAAAACAGATATAGCATTGTCAACGGAGTTGCATTTGGAGTACATATTGATAAGGCTGGTAGCAGAAAGAGGAGAAGCAAGATGACCACTGACGAGCATGAGCGAGTGGACTTTTCTGCCGTTGGAAAGCTCTTGATTTTGTGCACATGATTGAAGCAAAGAGATGCATGTGTGCAGATTTAGGAATGGAGTTGGTTTTGAAGAGAATTTGCGGGAGAACTGTAAATGAGTATGCTGTAAATGAATTGCCAAGATCACTCTTTTCTTCATTGCAGTGAAGGCCATTAATAAGTAGTGTTGCAATATTGGTTGAAATGGCCGGAGAAGGTGGAGGCGCCACCGCCTTTTATTTCAGAATCCGCCGAGAACGCCGCGCGGGGACACACAGAAATTTGCTTATCAATTTTCTCAAGTGGGTTTTAGGCTTGGGCCTATTATATTAGCCCATTTGCTTGTAGTTAAAGAGAAATTGGGCCCATTATATTTACCCATTCGTGACTTTTTCTACCGTTTCTTAGGTATATGGCCCAAATTGAATATTTATTTCTAGCATTTAAAATTTTGTGATTATTTATTCCAATGCAATAATTTTTTTTTTAATGGTCTAATTAAAAGAGCCATTTCTTCAAGTAATATTAATCCAACACACCTCTTCTTTTGATGTGCATATTAGAGGTTGAAAAAAAAGTAGATATTATACTCATTTCACATTGTATCTTATGTTTCATCAACTTTAATATACTTAGTTATTACTTAATAGATATGATGAACATCATAAAATATATAAGATCAAATACATATAAACGTTATAGGAAGGTCACATATGGTTAAAAAAAGCCATATATTCTTTGCTTGGTTATAAAGAATTGTTATTGCAAATATTAAAGATGTCTATTAATCTATACACACTCTACAAATTCTGCAAAGTGAAGATGGGGCAATTTCTCGACAAATTTGGTTCTCTCTCTCTCTCTCTCTCTCTCTCTCTCTCTCTCTCTCTCTCTCTCAATATATATATATATATATATATATATGAATACAGATGCACTTAAAATGGATTTTTGCATTTAAAACCTCTAGATTTTATGATAATATATGGTATACTGTGTGAATTAATTATATTTGCAGGATTTGAGTCAAAAAAAGACAAGGAAATTGAGCTTATAATCGAACAATGCTACCATGAGTTCTTTGTGAACACAGGGAATTGGAGCACAGCAGATTTCTATCATGCAGTTTGCCAGACCATCGAGTAATATCTTTTTTTCTTACACCCTTTTGTATTTAATTTATGATCAATATATATGCAGGGAAAAGAAAAACAAAAAAGAATGGAAAATTTCTCTAAGTTCTTTGATCATCTGGGATTTATGTTTTCCAGAGAAATTAACAAAAAATTTGGTAGCACACAATTTCAGGTCCCAAAAACTAGCACTCTTAAACAAGCATATCATGTAAGTACATACTTCTTTTATTTCTACTCAAAATATGAATGAAATGTATAACTAATATAAAAGGATTTTGCACAGGTCTCAGCTCTTGGTCTGGAGATTCTCTCATATTTGGTAGCAAACTACAGTACATATATTTTATATAGAAATTTTTTAGATGATTTTCAACACAAAATCTATCTAAATTAAATGCAAGAACTGATGTATATTTGTTTAATCAGAAACATGAAGAAGAAGAAGAAGGAATAGGAAGATCACTGAGGAAGGCAGAATTTGAAAGGGTGGTTAGGGTTATGATTCTAAAGAGTGTAGTAACAAATGTTGTTACAAAAGAAATGGTGATATATTTATATGGAGTGCCAGCAACAACCTTGTTGCTTAAGCAATGTTTGGTTCCTAACTTTATCCCAAATCCAGTTTTCATCCCTGCTGTCACTTCTGCCACTGTTTTTCTTCTTGCAAAACTTCACAAGATCTGAATTGAAGAGAGAGAGAGATTCGTGGATGATGTTATAGCTTTGACATTTTCAAGCACTCAATTGAATATCTGTACATGTTTTCATATTATCTCTTTATCTCTTCAAAGTTGGGTGTTGTTGACTCTTTTTTTGTTCTATTTCTTTAATCTTGTACGCAGAAAAGGTCAATTTATATAAAAGACATCAATCAACTTCTGGGATTTAATCACATCTGTTTCAATTTTTGCAATTTTATATTATTTAAGCAATGTTTTCTGTAGCTAATAAATTTTAAAGTGGCAACAAAATGCAGTGTCCCTCACGTAACTTGAAATTGCAAGAAATTCGACAGCCACATCAAAGTAATAATAATTATCAGAAAGATAACATTTTTATATACATTCTTTAAAAAGATTACATTTTTATGTCTTTTTAATTACTTGGATTAATTTATATCTCCATGAATTAAGGGATGGAAGGCCAAATGTCAAAGTGATAGTACTATCAAGCAAACAGTTTGGCAACATAATGAAAACCAATTTGTTTAAATGGCAAGAAAGAAATGATATTAATACCAACGTTCATTGGATCTATGAAGCTGTTTATAGTATGCATGTATGAAGCTGTGTAAATCATATAAATATACAAACATGTGTACGTGTATGTTAGATATATCTATATATAGAGATTGGATCCGCATAGATCGACAAATGTCAGAAAGCTACCTCATATTGAAAGCGGTTTTAATGGTGGATGAACAAGTCTTTCTTACAATTTTCTTGGATCATGTCTCTGTGTTCTTGCTGTCTGAAACCAATCATTGTCTCAACATAGATTTTCTGTGTCCCATTTTGTCCCTCACATGTTCATCATCTCTCCTCATTTTCCATGGCCTTTTCTGGGATTTCAACTCTAGCCTCATCCATCCAAAAGGTGTTGGAATGAAGGGGGCAGGACTTTTTTTTCCCTTTTTCGGTTTTGTTTGCATGGCTAAGCTATGCAAGGACAAATACAACGACCAAAAGACAAGAATGATGGATTGTGTGTGCATCGATTAGATAGGAGAGAAAAGAGGTGATTAGTCTAGGTAGAGGGAGAGATGAAGGCGTGGGAGGCCACTGTCCGAAAAACGCAGGCTGCAGCCAAGAAACGTGCCAACACGATCTTTGGGACGTCTTATGCAGTGGATAATGCATCGGAGGAGGAGGCAGAGGAGGAGGAGGAGGTGCATGGGAACGGAGAAGTGTATCAAGCAGAGAAGTTCCTGTCGAATGGGGACTATTACACGGGGTATTGGGCGGACAATTTCCCACACGGGCAGGGCAAGTATTGGTGGACGGATGGGTGTATGTACGTAGGAGAATGGTTCAAAGGGAAGCCAATGGGGAAAGGAGTGTTCAGTTGGCCATCAGGGGCCATGTATGAGGGGAATTTCAAGAGTGGTTTCATGGATGGAGAGGGGACGTATACGGGGGCCATTGGGGGGACGTATAGAGGTTCGTGGGTGATGAATCTGAAGCATGGCTATGGTGTGAAGGAATACTCCAATGGTGATAGCTATGAGGGGGAATGGAGTAGAGGATCACAAGAAGGGCAGGGGAAGTATCAATGGAAGAATGGGAATTACTATGTTGGTGAATGGAAAAATGGCAGGATTTGTGGCTATGGCACTATGTATTGGGCTAATGGGAACGTCTACGAAGGGAACTGGGAGGATGGATTGCCCAAGGGAAACGGGACGTTCAAATGGCCGGATGGGAGCTTCTATGTTGGGAACTGGAACACTGATCCTAAAGAGCAGAATGGGACTTATTACCCCTCTGGATCAAGCCAGGAAGGGACTCTTGAATGGGACCCTCAACAGATTCTCACTAATAACTTGAAAGACTTTGTGATCTGTCCCACGGAGAAGATCCTCGTCTGGCCTTCACAGAAGAAGCTGGCTATTTGGAAGTCCTCCAAAGGGTCCGAATCTAGTGTTAGACATAGGAGAATGTCTGTTGATGGTAGGATAGATGCTAATGTAGACAAGGATTTGGGCAACATGCGTTTGTCCGATGGGGCTGCTCCTTCTGCCTGGATTTCCGGCTCTGGAATGGGCTCCGAAGGTGATGACCCTTCACACACACCGTTGAGGATACCTAGGGTCGGAAAGAGACAGGGAGAGACCATCTCTAAAGGACATAGGAATTATGATCTCATGCTCAACTTGCAGTTGGGAATCAGGTGTGTTGAGTGTAGTCTTCTTGTTCTGGTTCTTTTTCCGTTTCTAATCATGAGTCGATTTTAACTGTGTAGGCATTCAGTCGGGAGGCCAGGGCCGCCTCCATCGCTTGATTTGAAGGCATCGGCTTTTGATCCGAAGGAGAAGTTTTGGACTAAGTTTCCACCTGAGGGTTCCAAGATCACTCCACCACATAACTCTTGTGAATTCAGATGGAAGGACTATTGCCCCAAAGTGTTCAGGTGAGGCCTTGTAGAAAGAATTCAAGATTTGGTTTTCGGGTTTTTTTGTAATGTGTCTGTTTTCTTGCAGGACATTGAGGATGTTGTTCAAGGTGGATCCAGCAGATTACATGTTGTCAATATGTGGGAATGACGCGTTGAGAGAGCTCTCATCGCCTGGTAAAAGTGGGAGCTTCTTTTACTTGACAAATGATGATCGTTACATGATCAAGACTATGAAGAAATCAGAAGTGAAAGTGAGCATTTCTCTCTCCATTTCCATTCACTGCCAATATTAGTACAAGAAAATGTATGCTGAGTGCTTACTACATGATCAGGTGCTTTTAAGGATGTTGAGTGCTTATTACAACCACGTTCGATCGTTTGAGAACACGCTCGTGACTAAATACTTTGGCCTACACTGTGTCAAACTTAATGGACAGAAGGTATGTCTAATGTTGGATTAGTTATCTTATCCATGTTTCTTTATAGGATTGACATTGCTCATTGCTCATTGTTAGGTTCGGTTCATCATCATGGGGAATCTGTTCTGTACTGAGTATACGATTCACAAAAGATACGACTTGAAAGGATCTACTTTTGGGAGGTTGACAGATAAACCAGAATCAGAGATTGATTCGAATACAACACTCAAGGATCTTGATCTTGAATTCATGTTTAGACTCCAAAAGACATGGTTTCAAGAATTCAGAAGGTACATTACCTTAAATCTTGCATCTTTCATCTATGTTCGTGCAGTCACGAAACCAATGTTGTCTCTATGCAGACAAGTTGATAGAGACTGTGAGTTTCTCGAACAAGAAAGGATCATGGACTATAGTCTTCTAGTCGGTGTCCATTTCACAGAAGCATCAACCGAAGAGCAAACTGTCACGCCTTATGGTTGTCGAACGCCTGTTGGTAATTGCTCTCTTTGTAAACTGTTACAACTTCTTGTCTCATTCAAGAATTTCTTAACAACCAACTGGTTTAACTGGCTCTTGCAGACAATGGTGGACCAGAAAATGAATCGGTTCCGAGATTATCCAATGTAGAACAGTTGCTTTTAGACCCTGCAGGGTAAGAAAAACACACACCAATATCCTATTTTACACTTGTTACTTGTTATTACAGCATTGATATGAGAAATTTGAAGAACCTTGCTTTTATACAGATGGGCTAGCATAAAATTGGGAATCAACATGCCAGCAAGAGTGGAAAGAACTATTAGAAACAACGAGGCCGAGTTTCAGTTAATAGGAGAACCAACAGGAGAATACTATGATGTAATTCTCTTCTTTGGCATCATTGACATTCTTCAAGATTATGATATCACGAAGAAACTTGAACACGCATACAAGTCGATTCAATATGATCCCAACTCGATATCAGCTGTTGATCCAAAACAATACTCGAGGCGTTTTCGAGACTACATTCTCAAAGTTTTTGAAGAAGACACATGAAAACCATCCAAGGTTTCTGCTCTCTTTTAGGATATATAGCATCTATATAGGTTAAGACAAGATATGGACCTCATGTGAATTCTTTTCATTCTTTTTGCATACTAGTATGTATCACGTGCGAAGCACGTACAGGTCGAATTTTGTTGTTGTTATAGTTTAAAAAACATGAAGAAAAAAAAAAACATAATGATGCATCAAATTAAGTTTCCGGGTTTCTTCAATTCCTAACAAAGTGAAATTTAGAAAGAAAAAAAATCAAGAGATTAATAAGTTTCGAAATTTTGAAACAAATTTCATGTTTATCTAAACTTGTAAATTGTCAGGTTCTTTTATAAAATTTTCAAACAATACTTCCAAGAAATTATTCCATTAAACATTCACAAATATTAGTGCATACGATCTTTGCAATTTGTATGACATTTGAACAGTGATAGCTTCACTTAAAGATTTTGTTCAACTTTCAACAAAACATTTTTTCTGAACTAATTCGTTGAAAGTAGTACATTATCTACCATTCATAGTCATCAAGTATTCAAACGATATATTGGTCCTTTTACATGATTCGAGTAACCTGAAATCATATGTTTCCTTATTGGATTTACGATATTTATACGTTCAATCACACCTCTTTTCTTTAATTCCTTACTACATTTAATTTGTTTATCATATGTGTAATGATTGAAAAATTCTTTGTAAAGATATTTCTGCAATTCTTCACTTATACACGATATTGTGAAGTAAGCAATGTTTTGGAGGCATGCATGCATGGTCGTATATCAAAATATATTTCAAATTTTGATTTGCCCAAAAAATATCTTTACAAGCTAATAACAAAATTAAATATTGCATATAAAATAAATATTTCAAATTTTGTTTTTCCTTCTACTTTGTTGATTTGGTGGATATAGTTGCAAGCTAATAACAAAAATAAATATTGCATATAAATAACATTCAAAAATTCCCCACATTACTTCTTAAGCAGAGACTCGTTGAGCATTTTCGAATTGTTTGATTTCATCAAGGTAATACTCTGGAAATTTTTTATATAGATATTCATGTGCTTTTTCATTTATAAGACACGTTGGGAGTTGTATTTAAATAAATATATTCATTTAACTTTCCTACATTGTTCTTAAAAGTTGCAAACTTCATCATTTTTTCCATTGTCACGTCAAACCATAGGTGACTCATACTCAAATTTCAAAACTCTACAAGTAAAGCAATCAAACACTTCTTTTAATTTGTATCTTTTAAATGTAGATTCATAAACCGATAAACCTATGATAGTGAAAAAATAATTGAAAAATTAGTGAAAAACAATACAAACAAGTAATTATGGAATATCTATACAACTCCAAATTAAATTAGATAATTATTTTGTTAAAAGACACCAGCTCTAGTCTAATGTTACATAATAAATATTCAATTCCATAACTCATCGTTTAATGTTACATAATAAATATTCAATTCCATAACTCATCGTTTATTTGAGACGTAGCTAGTTATTTGTAAATCCATATATTCATGTCTTTGAATACTATTTAAGTTGAAATATTTTCTTTTCATTTTCGTATGTCTCCTTTGTATACTTCTAACACAAACCTAATTTTGTAATTTATGAATAAACTAAAATAAACTGGTGAAAAACAATCAAGAAAGAACAATCAAACATTTATGCATAAAACTAATATGATTGGGTAAAGATGAATTACAAAAAGTTCATACTACTAAAATAACAATCAAGAATTTATAAATAAACTATTCTGATTTCAAATCTGTTCAAGTTGGGTGAATTTGAAATCCACCCATTAATTTACACAAATTTTAATAAATTTTAAATCTATATCCATCCAAATACCACCAATGAATTTATGGTAGAGAATTTCATATTTCTCCTAAAAAAATTGCATCCAAACCAAGCCTAATATAATTTTGTGAGGGTGAATCTTAAAGAATACCATATATGCAATTAAAAAAAATTACTTTTATAAGCCAAAATTATTAAAATTCTATAGGAATTAGGGTTATTATTGTAATATAAAATTACTAAATTAATCTTTTAAAATTGGAGAGTAAATGTCTTTCCTCTTGTTAAAATAATTAATAAGAAAGAAAGAAAATAAAGAAGTCATAAAAGCAGGAGTAATGTTACCAAAATATTATATAATATATGTAAAAATAATTAGCTAGTTGCCTTATTTTATTACAAATGTATAAATAAATCATGATATATTAGAATATAAAAGTATTAAATGCAATTCAAAATAAGATGTTAATATAAAATTATTAAATTATAGAGTAAAATAAAATAAAATAAAATATATATTATAAATTCTAATATAAAATTATTCAAATAAAAGAGTAACACTTATGTACACCCGGATCCGTGCCCCCGACCCGCTCCGGACGGATTATATATATATATATATATATATATTTATTCATTTTCACTCTCCCAACTGAGAGAAGGGATTGGAAGTGAATCGGCGATATTTCTCTTCTTCTTCTCCTACAAAAAAAATTCTTCTTCTTCCTTTTTTTCTGATTTCGTCTACATTGTTTGAATTACTTGAAGGATTTCTTCTCTTCTTCCTACTGAGTATCTAGGGTTTACAAGATTTCTTCTCTCTCTGCCCGTAAACAGGCTTTCATCAACAGAATTGAGCTTGACTGCGATGGTTGAGAAATTGAGTTTAGAGATTTTGGGTTTGAGAGTAGTGGAGAATGGGAGAGAAAGGAATGTATTGTGTGGGCAATTACTCCATGAGAGAATTCCTTGCTTCATCTTCTTCTTCCTCTTGGTGATGAATCTGGTTAGGCTCCAGTTTGGTTGAGAAATTGGGTCTAGGGATTTTGGGTTTGAGAGTTGTGGAGAATGGGAGAGAAAGGAATATAGTGTGTGGGCAATTACTCCATGAGATAATTTCTTGCTTCATCTTCTTCTTCCTCTTGGTGATAAATTTGGTTAGGTTGCAGTTTTTTGGGTGTGGATAATGCTGCTACTTAGATCATCCCCAACAGTGCACATGATTTTACTGTTAATCTTACACAATTTTTATGTAATAACTGTCAATGATTTCCAACAGTTTACATTATTCTCTGTACCAAAAAAGAATAATTCATAATATTCTTTATTAATTAATTTATTTAACTTTTTATTTATTATCAATATTCGTTATTATTGTTAAATAATCTATTTTTCATCTTTATTATTTTAAAAGTGTAAATAAATTATATATATATTTAAATATTATTTAATATAATATTTTAGCACTTAATATAAAAAATAAGGAAAAAAATGAATACAAAGTAAAAATGATGAAAAAGAACTTAAAAACAAAATAAAATAAGAAAATAAAAAGAATAAAATAAATAATAAATAATGATAAGAAAAAAATGAACACAAAGTAAGAATACCGAAAAAGAAATTAAAAATAAAATAAAATAAGAAAATAAAATGAATAAAATAAATAAATAAATAATAAAAAAGAAAAAGAAAAGAAAAATCAGATGACGCAATGGTTGACCTGTGGAAAGTTGGCGCAAAACCAGCGGTTAAGATGAGATGGTGTAGAAAAAAAATCACTGTTGGAGATGAAAACATGCGCCATCAAATTGTGATGGCGCAGTGTTGGAGATGCTCTTACGATAAGGGCATATGACTGAATCTTAAGATGATAAAATCGTAATTCACAATCTATTATTTATATATACAATCTTAAGAACATACATGTAACACCTAAATAGTATATATATATATATATATAACACATATAGAGTATATATATTACACATATCACTGAATCACAAAATATAGAATTCATATATGTGATACCTCAAGAGCATACATGTCAATAATAATAAAGATAAATAAATTCAGGAATAACTGTGAAATATTATTCCACAAAACAACGTTATGAAATATGAATCTGGGAAAATGCAGCCGAATTGATTTTCTTGAAATTTCTTTCTTTACCAATACCTTTTTAGTTTCATGAAAAGAGTGATAGAAATAAAACATTTACATAAATTAACATGTTTGGAATTTATAAATAAAACTCTTTATTAAAATCTTCTGTCACCTTGATAATATCAGTTACCGACATTCACCGCTCGCACATCACATCCTGAATACTTTTTAGCTGAAAACATTTTTACACATTGGGGTGAGTGCCAGAAAACACTCAGTGGGGTTCATTTGTACGGTGAAGGGGATACATAAAGTACACGTAGCCATATCATGAAAACAAATCACATTGTGGACTCTCGAGTAGTCCCTTGCAACCTGTGGATAGGTTCCCAAAGAAAGCCTATCAGGGCCCCAAGCTGACCCGGCCCTATGGGTTTTTACACCCTCATGTTGGGTTTCCGAAGAATACCCTTTGTGCTGGATTTCTGAAGAATACCCTACTTGCCATGAAAGCGCATGCGCAGTTACATTTCAAATAATAGTTCTCACAAAGCACATAGTACGTACATGTTAATCACGTTCACATTGGGTCATATAGTTCACGACAAATACAAATAGGCAAATAAATCATTTGACATGTATTGGTTTCTAAAGAAACCCCTCTTGTACGGGAATTATCCCGACTTATCATCATATGAAATCAGTCGCATTTGTATCTCTTGAAATCAATAACCTTTGAAATCATATACTTTACTCGAATTTCAATCATATAATAAAGACAATCAATCTTGAAAACAACACCACACAATTACGGAATTCAAAGTCACATAATACACAGAATTCACATAATAAATTGTATTATTCTAGAACGTGGATAAGATTTTACCCCCAACTTTGGAGTTGCTTGAGCTTCTATCTGTACATTGTCGAGCAAAACTCAATAGTTAACTATTCCTTGCTTCCTTTAATATTTTCTTAGCATCCAAAGAAAAGGGCTTTCAATATTCTTAAGAACGTAATGTTATCTCGAAACTCTGAACCACATTTAAAGCACTCCTTTAGCTAGTGGAAAAATTAGAAATTATAAAACTAAGTTACTAGATGTAAACTAGTTGTAAATTATGAACCTTTATCCATGAATTTTATAATCGATATAATCAGAACACACATATACTCATCATGTTGTATTACTCTCATGGTATATTATGGTTACCTTAATGTAATTATAGTGTTACACCAATGTGTTTGCCCTCTGAATTTTGTGGTTCACCCATCGCTTATGATAAGGTTACCCTCGTGTTTACTTAAGGTTACCTTGATGCAATTATAGATTTACCCTAATCTTTTTACCCTCTGAATTCTGTGGTTGACCATTCACTTATGATAGTGTTACGTGCAAATTGTAATAATGATACCATGGTTCTATAATAGAGTTACCCTATTAATATATTTTATGTTTTGTAGGTTTTTCCCACAATAAGACATCGGTTGTGCATATGGCACCTCCAACAGAATGCGGTCAGCAGGTTTGCACAATTGAAAATTAATACCTTGTTTAAGGACTCATTCAACAAGTGTTTAACAGGATGTCTTGATGAAAGTGAATTTGAGCATTGTTGGAGACAAATGATAGTGACTTATGGATTAGAAGACAATTCATGGTTTTCAAGATTATATAATTTGAGATCAAAATGGTGTACTGTCTTGAATAAGGACTTTTTCTCAGCTGGGTTACTATCTTCACAAAGAAGTGAAAGCACAAACCATGTTATTTCATTCAATGTTAATTATTTCATTCAATGTTAAGAAAACTACCAACTTAACTGAATTCTATACAGTTTTCAAGGAGACTATCAACAATTGGAGGAGTAGAGAACAAGAAAATGAATTTCAGGGTTCCAGATGTGCACCTGATTCAGTTCTACCAATGGTGGGTTTGTTAAAGCATGCATCTGAGGTGTATACTCTACCTCTTTTCAGAAAATTTGAGTATGAATTCATAAAATGCATATTTGCTACTTTCATAGTTGTTGCAGTTCAAGACAACTCGATCGTGTATAATGTTTCTTCTTCTTCTGGTGGTAATGAGCAAATCAATCATGTCATCTTTGACAATCAAATGAAATTGATTGCTTGCACTTGCAAGAGGTTTGAAGAATATGGTATGTTGTGTTCCCACTCTTTGAGAATACTTCACATCAATTATATCGAAAGCATACCAGATACTTATATACAGAAAAGATGGACAAAACAAGCCAAATCAGAAGTCTGGGATACTTTCAAAGCTTCTGGAATTAGTGAAATAACTAAGCCTCGTGATTGTGTTATTTGGAGGCATGAAATGGCTAGAAAATATTACAACCTTGTCTTGAGATGTGAAGACAACAATGACATGAGAAGAATGCTAGAAGAAGGTTATGAAGGGACTCGTCAAATGTTAGTGGAATCACTACAACAAAATCAGCAGAGACTATTTGTTCTGAGGCATCAAATATTGTCCATGATCCTCCTCGATCAACCACAAAAGGGACGAAGACAAAGAATCAAGGGTCACTTCCAAAAGAAGAATAAGGACAAAGAGAAACAAACAGACAAAGAATTTGGTTCTAAAACACCAAATCTTTGTTTATTTTAATACATTGTAATAGAAATTTTGTTCACCATTTGAACTTTGTGGTTGACCCTTGGATTATAATAAGGTTACGCTCATATTGTTTTAATGTTACCTTAATGCAATTATAGAATTACCCAAATATATTTACCCTTGGTACTCTGTTGTTAACCCTTCTATTATTATAAGGTTCCCATCATGTTGTCTTAAATTACTTACTAGCCAGACTTTTTGGTCTCATCATTGTAGAAGCAATAATCAACAATTTTTTTCTCCAATTGTTTCAGATTATTCAAATGCCTATTTGAATGAATCATGAATTCAGAGACATATCCAATTTCTTCAGAAATCTTGGAAAATGGTTCAAAATCATCAACTCCAGAAACTCCTCCTAACGAGCTCGCTGCAGTTTTACCTTCTTTTGTAGATGTAGTTTCATGCTCGGGGTGTAAGAATATTGAAGGAAGACATTTCTGATGCTAACTTTTTCATAGCCAAAAAGTTAGCTACGACACTATCAATATAAGATTGAACTTCAGCATCAGAAAAGAAAGCTTGCGACTCTGAAACTTCAGGAGGGGTACTTGATGATTTTTCCCCAATATTTTTCTTCACACCCAATAGCTTTGTCATGTGGTAATTTGTCACCACAACAATATCTCTCTTGAATAACAATAATGACTCATGAGTAGACTGCACATTAAAAATCAACCATAATGGTAAAAAAATATAAAAGTATAGTTAAATAAACAAAAAGGTATAGTTAACTAAACATAAAGGTATGTATATATAAACATAAAGGTACAAAGTAAACTTACATCTTTGGCCTTTTTTTTATACCCTCATCATCAAGCTCGTCGTCTGGTAAAAGGAACTTTATGAATCTTCTAGAATCATCTTTCTGACCAACATTATCTTCCTTTGCAGCACCATCAATACCAACACCACCAGCATCACCAGAACCACCTTCACCACCAGCAACACCACCAGAACTACTATCACAACCTCCAGAAGCACCAGCAACGCCACTAGAACCACCACCATCTGCAGAATTACCCTTAATTTGACCTCTGTCAAACAGAGGGTATACTGACAGCAAGATCTCAGCATCACCATAAGGGCCAGCTTCAGCCTCTTCATTGCATCTCTCATCCATCTTATAGTCTGTCCAATGTTGTATTAAAGGTAGCCTGCGAGGCTCTTTCACACCACGCCACTTCATCCTATGCAAATACACAATTTGCAGCAATAGAACATAACCACTAATATATTTCGTCTTCCCCGTTTGATAACTAGTAACAGACTCACATAGTCTATCCAACACAAATGTACACCAATCAAAATTTACAATATTATTCACATCGACCAACCCCTTCATAACACTCATGTTCATTAACCGATTGGATGACGGGCTCAAGAAAACTGACATAACATACAACATAAAAACTCTTTTGAAGTCATCCCCCCCATCAACCAAACGTGTGGTCAGCACATCTAACAACAAGTTAACCGAAGTCTTAGATTGTACGTCATAACTATTCTTTAACCTCTCTATAATATCATCACTCACCTTTTTCAATTTTTACGACCCTATTCATCCCCTTGGAATCATGAAAACATCAAAAACATCGTCAACAGTAACAACAAAACACAGTTCCTATATATATTCAACATCCTACTAACACCATTAAAACGTGTAACTAATCATGTAAGCATCATCCTATTTAACCTCGTCACTGATACATTTAACAATCCTCCAAAACCAATACTCTCCACATCAGCCTTCTGCCTATCATTCAAACTCTCTAAAAGTTTAACAATCATCCTTGGTCTGCATGGTGTCAAAATCAAACTGCAAATGAAAGACAGAAATAGCGTTACTCTCATATTGTATTAAGGTTACTCTCCTGTTGTAATAAAGTTACTTTGATGCAATTATAGTATTACCCTAATATATTTACCATCCTTTAAACTTTGTGATTAACCCTTCACTTATGATAAGGTTACCTTCAAGTTTACTTAAGATTACCTTGATGCAATTATATAGTTACCCTAATTTGTTTACCCTTTCACTCATATGGTTGACCCTTCACTTATGATAATGTTACCCTCATGATGTATTAAGGTTACCTTCATTCAATTATAGTGCTACCCTAATCTTTTTACACTAATATACTTTAGACATATAAAATACAATGAAATACCTTCATAAACAACACAAACCCTACATTAAAAAGACAAATTCACACAGGAAACAAAAACTACATTAACATGCTGTAGATAGTTAAATTTTGTCAGCCTATCAAATGATGCCACATGTAAATAGTGTATTAGAAATCATTTTTCTATTTGTATTTAGGAATTTAAATTAAATTAATTCCTAAAAGAATAGATAAGTAATTGATATTTTAATATGTATTCCTGACTAATCAAATTGTGACATGTGTTCAAATCTAGTTGCTTGGGAATCAAGATTAAATCATGCAAATATGGAGGTGATATACCAAATTTGGTAATAAAATCACATCTTTTGATTAAGGAAAATATTTTTTCAAATCATGGATGACCAATCAGATTGCATCTCCCTAAACTGTATATGGAAATGTTTCATATCATACACCTATAAATATGGGTCTGTTTTCATAAGTTCAACACACAAGACAATTCAATAATTCAAGAGCTCAAGATTCAAGGAAGACAAGAGTTCAAGATTTCAAGACTCAAGAATTTCTCTCTCCGAGGTTCGAGGAGTTCTTCGTAGAAAGTCACCAAAAACGGCGTTCGATCAGAGATCAAGGTGCTAAACTCCTCTCATCAACGTTGTCAAGTCAAAATTCAAGACATTCTTTACACATTCAAGGCGTTCTTCACGGAGGATTCCAAAATCATTGTTGAAGATCCAGTCAAATATTCAACTTCAAGATCCGTATCAATTTGAAGAGAAGAATCATAGGAATACATAGAGATTTGTACCCACTTTGTTTTAATTCAAATATATTTAATTTGCATCACTTTATTTTGTGTTTTGATATTGCAGACACGAAATTTTATTGCTACACATGCAATACACACAAAAAAGATAGGAAAAATAATTACCTATCCTTATCAACACATACAGTGTTAAAAGCTTTCCTAGATCTCTTCCTTACACCCTGACCCTTTAGAACAGCCAAGAAATCCTTCGAAGATGCCATCTAAATACATAACAACATGATTTCAGTTTCAGAAAACATAGAAGTAAACAAACAAACAAAAACGCAGCATAATAACTAAAAGCACCAAGTTACAAACACAAAGACAGAAATTCAAGCACAATAACAAAAACCAAACTCAGAAACTACAAAAAACACATGTAAAACACACAGATATAGAAACCCTAACTTTTTCTGTACAGAAAAACAAGAACAATAACTAAAAACGAACTCAGAAACTAAAAAAATACATGTAGATAACAAAAATCAAACAAAAAAAAAAAGGAAACTATAGCATGCACAGTTCGCTAAAAATCAGGAAAAAGACAGACAATCAAGCACAATAACAAAAAAACCGAACTCCAAAACTACAAAAACACATGTAATATTTAACAAAAATCAAAACAGTGATACAAAAAATCAAACACATGTAAAACACGCAGATATAGAAACCCTAACTTTTTCTGTACAAAAAAAACAAGAACAATAACTAAAAACGAACTCAGAAACTACAAAAATACATGTAGATAAACGAAAATCAAACCAAAAAAAAAAAAAGGAAACTATAGCATGCACAGTCGCAAAGAGAAATGAGAGAAACCAAACTGAGAACCGAGAGAACGATAGACAACGAGTGTCGAAACACTTTGTAGATAACCGGCACGATGTAACCGCCAACGAGAAAACCGACGACACTAACTGCGAACCGAGAGAGAGAGAAAAGAGAGAGAGAGAGAGAGAGAGAGCGCGAAGATGAAAGTCAGAATAGTTGAATTTCAAAATATATATATATATATATATATATTAATGGGACCGGGTCTGGTATGGGTACCTAGAGATGACAAAATTGACCCGACCCGTGGGGACCCGACCTGACCCGTGGTGTTTGGGGCTGGGTGGACCCGCCCCGTGCTTGAAACGGGACGGGGCGGACCTGACCGGTGCTCGGGGAGGGGCGGGTCTGGGTACCCACAGCGCCCCGCCCCGCCTAATTCTAATATTAATATACATAATTATAATAATAATAATTATACACTTAATTATACATTAATTGAGATTAATGTATATAAACTTAATTATCACAATATATTATTATAATTAAGTGTATATGGGTGTATATATATATACATATATATAAGTAATTTAGGATCATATTTTAATTAATTAAGTAAAAGGACTAAAGTAGTAATATTACATGTAAAATAATGTTTTTAATTTGTTGTTGGGTGTAAAATTAAATCATCACTTCAATTATTCAATCAAATAATTATTCAAATTATTTAGTTAATGATTTAATAATTAAATATTTTTCAAATTATTCATTTAAAAATTACAAATTTTTATTTATTTATTTTAAACGGGACAGGGCGGGGCGAACCCGCTCCATACGGGGCGGGGCACGGGGCAAAAGTTTCTGCCCCGCAGCGGGTCGCGGGGCGGGGCGGCAGATAATAGGCGCGGGGCGGGTCTGGGTAGTTAACTACCCACCCCGACCTGCCCCATTGTCATCCCTATACGTACCGGATCGAGTTGGGTGCATGGATCTACCAGTTGCATAAAATATTTAGTGTTAATATATTGCATTAAATTAAATATTTGGTATATGTATTGGTAAGAATCACTTATGTACACCTCATGCACACATTTTAATAAAGTGAACATCAAATTAAGTCAAACTAATAGCAAACATGATGTTGTCCTAGTTTTCATATACAAATAATCCAATTTTATGTGTATTTATATGTAACTGAGTCTTCAACCCAATTATTAACATAAACAATATAGATTACTTAGTCCTAACTAATTACATAATCGAATTAAGAAACCATTTAAATATTAACTTAAACGTTATATTTATGGAAAATTTGTTAATTTCTATGTAATAATTCAAAGAAAACAAGCATATCACTAAAGATTTCATAACAATTGGTTTTTTTTTTTTTTTTCCATTTTATCAAAATCAGCTTGATAGCATGCTTAAATAAGAAGTTTCCATAAATACCTCGTTTGAGAATACCTCCCAAATATATATATGTAATCTAAGTTAAAGGAATTCTTTAATTAATAAAGATTGCAATCCGTTAACAAGCATATATTTAACTTAGAATGTAATGAAATGACACACATGAAACACAATTAAAGTGCGTACCTCTCTCTCTTCCTCTTCTACTTAATTCTCGATCTTTCTCGTGTCCTTTTATTCATTTATTTAACTTGTTCTTTCTATTATCTTCTTCTACCTCTCCTTTGTCACTCTAATACTGCTACTGCTATGAAGATGGGTCATAGTTAGTAAAGGGGCCGGCACACCTCCTCTTCTCTTTTCAATATGACTCAATTTTTCATAGTTTTCCTAATTTTAGTTTATTTCATTTTCTTTATTATATAATATACACACATATATATAGTTTTATCTTGTTTTAGTTGCTTAAATAGATAAATATGCATTTATAATATACTTTAGATGAGATAGATAGTGGTGCATATAAATATATAGCATGTGCCTTTCTTAGTTATATAAATAGATGAAAGATTTACGGTTCCAATACTATTTAGCCTCATATACACACACACACACACATATATATATATATATTAAATTATTAATATATATTGCATAGTTAAATATTAATTTGGGGTGTTGCAATATATATAAGATGAACACGCAATTAACATATAAGATGCATGTTACAATATATATATATATATATATATAGTGCAATGTATAAGATGAAGACGCAATTCATAAACTAAAGAAGCAATGCATTGAATAAAAATGAGGCAATTAAGAAGTTAAAAGGAGCATTAATACACATGAGCTGAATTAATGCAGGGTGTGACAGCTGAAGGTCCTTCATCTCTTTTGCCTTTTCAATTAATACATGTCTCCCCTAACTCATTAGAAATCGGTTCACAATGATTCGGATTCTTAGCTCTATTAACCCCCAAACTAACAGTACCCACAGATGATATATTACTACTGATATTTAAAGAAGCTAGTAAACCTTATCACAACTCCATAAAAAAAAAAATCTTGTCGATCACATGGTTTAATTCTTTTATCGAAGTTGTTTCTCGATCACTTTCCACACTACCCCTTTCACGATGACTCCCATCACAACAACTTCCAATTTTTTCCATTACCTACAACTTGATGCAGTACTCGATGATCTTACAAGTTACAACCAAGAAAACGAAAAAGAATTTTCAATTTTCCATTACCTAGTAAAGTTACAACCAAGATAACAAAAAAGGGTTTCCAAGTGGACAACAATTGATAGACAATAGTATATGAAAAAAGGTTTAATTAAATAAATTGATCTTATTTCAATCAAAGAAATAATATTTAGGGTTTGTCAATATTTACACAATAAATCAAATATGATCAAGTCAAATCATATATAAATTTATATGAAATGTTGAATTTGATTAAATTAATCACAATGAACTTGATTACGCTGAACAATTGGGCCTCGAACTTTGAACAAATCAATTTGTATACTTAATTGGGAACAAATCAATTTGTATACTTAATTGAGCTGAGTAATTAGCCATTGATTTGGGCCTTCGAATTGGGCCTTGAGTAATTAGCGCATTGATTTGGGCATTAGAGTTGGACCTCTTTCAAGTTACGAATGCTCGTCCATCCTTACTAGTTAACTACCCCGCCCCCCTTTAGTATCTGATGCCCGTCCCACGCAACGCAACGCAACCCAACCCAACCCAACCCAATCTGTGACCCGTTATGGCTCTCAAATGTCCGTCCCATGCCTCGTCCCACCTCATTTTTATAAAAAAAAATTAAAAATATAATAATAAATAACAATTTACTATATCGAATTAAATGTAGAAAAAACATCATTTTTAGTCTTCTGAGTTAGACGTTTTCCAATTTCGAACCACCAAGTATCGAGAATCCAATTTTAGTACCGTAACTTCATTTTTTTTCCGATTTAAGTCGTTTTTCGCCGGATTCTGACGTAGCAGTTGGAGATTGCCTACGTGGCACCAAACCTTAATCCCCAATTTTTTTTTCCAAAAACCTAGCCACATTAGAAAAAATATAATTAAAAATTCAAAACAAAAAAAATCAAAAATAATTAAAAATCTAAAAAGAAAAAACATCTTCTTCTTCTTCCTGCCGCCGCCATCACCGGGGGCAGTGCCCTCTCTTTCTCTCCCTCTGCATCTCGCCCTCTCTTTTTAAGGCTCTCGATTCTGATTCTTCAAAACTCAACAGGGAATCGTGGATTGGAGCAGATGGGAAGGTGTACCATAGCCACGATGGACTAGCGCCACACTCACACGAACCCATTGAATCCCCAGGCTACTTCAGTAGAAGAGCTCCTCCGCTGCTTAATCACGATTTCAATGAAAGAGCCTTCACCGTTGGCATCGGCGGCCCCGTTGGCACTGGGTATTTTGCCCAATTCTCTTGATTTTGATTTTGAAATTGCTGTATTTGTATTATTTTTTGGTAATGTTTGATTTGATTGTTGTTTGTTCAGTTGATATGGAGTTTAAATCTTGTTTGCAATTCTGCAGAAAAACAACGTTGATGCTGGCTTTGAGTGAGCTTCTTACGGAAATGGCCGCCTCTCCGATCATCTTTCTCCCCTTTTCCGACGCCACAACGATTGCTTCCCCGCCACAACGATTGTTTCTGCAAGAGAGAGAGAGAGAGAGCGAGATGCAGAGGGAGAGAATGAGAGGGCGCTGCCGCCGGTGACAGCGGCAGGAGGCGGCAGGAAGAAGAAGATGATATTTTTCCTTTTTTTTTTTGATTTTTAATTATATTTGATTTTTTTGTTTTGAATTTTTAATTATATTTTTTCTGACATGGCCGATGACATGGCTAGGTTTTTTGGCCGGAAAAAATTGGGAATTAGGGTTTGGTGCCACGTAGGCAATCTCCGACTGCCACGTCAGAATCCGGCGAAAAAAAGATTCAAATCGGGAAAAAAATGAAGTTAGAGTACTGAAATTGGATTCTTGATACTTGGTGGTTCGAAATTGGAAAACGCTTAACTTAGAGGAGTAAAAATGATGTTTTCTCTTAAATGTAATATTGGATTTAATAATTTGAATTGGGATTTAATTTTACTGTTTTATACACTAAACAACAAATTAAAACATTATGTTAATGTAATATTACTACCTTAGTCTTTTACTTAATTAATTAAAATATAAGTCTCAATTACTTATATATATATATATATATATATACACGAGTTTATTATTTTTTATGCCCCGTAAGTTTGTCCATTTCGCAAAACCGGACTTTTTTATTTCGGGCTTTCAATTTTGCCCCGAAATTTATTTTTTTCCGCCAATTTTGCCCAAATCAAGCCCGAAGTGCTATTTCGGGCTCAATTAGCACATGAAGCGCACGTAACATCCCGAATTTCAGGTTTTCGGGCTTATTTATCCGACGTGGCCCCATTTATCTGATGTGGACTTATGAAATTAAAATTTGGTACTACCACGTCAGCAAAATCAAACAAAAAAGACGGGCAAGTGTTGAGAAGAGGGAAAATTCTCCCAAATATCAGAAAACCCTAGATTAGAGAAAAATCCCCTAATTCTGAATCAACTCCAAATAGGTCTTTGGGTTTAGGGAGTACAATAGTTTAGGGTTGATTCACTTAGGTTTGATTCCGGCGATGTCGTGCATAACTGGCGAGGTCGATTGCAATTGTGGAAGACGGGTTATGATTCGCACGTCTTGGAGCAATGAAAATTCAGGAAGAAGGTTTAGTTCATATCTCCATTACAATGTAAGTAATTGTATACGTAGACAATGTATGTTAAAATCTTGTGGGTTTTGCAATTTTTCTACTTGAGTGGGTGTGTTTGTAATTTATATGTTCAATGAGTTCAATTTGCGATGGGATTTGAAATATATCTAAAATTGGGTTCGAAATTTAGCGTTATATATTGTGGGTTTGCAAAAATATGTTGTTTTAGGTTTGATTCATGGGGTTTAGGGTGAACTTGAGAAGATAAAAGTCTACTCTGTTTTTTATTCATGGGGTTTGCAATTTTGCAAACTGATTCTTATATGTTGCTTCTATTCATGCTTTGTTTTTTGCTCAAATTTTGCAGGGAGGTGGTTGTCGTTTTTTTGCTTGGGAGGATCCCCCGATGTGTCGTAGATCAAAAGCTTTGATTCCTGGCTTGTTGAGGAGGATTAATGCAATGGAGAAGGAAAATGAGAGGTTGATCAACACCATCAACACATTGGGGATGAAGATTGAAAAGGAGGAAAATAGGAATAGATTGTTGCTGAAAATTGTGATTATCCTTCCTGTAATCTGTAGTATATGGCATTGGGGATGGTTGAAGATGGCTTGAGATTAGGTAGTTGGGTTAATGCAGTTGCTATTAAGTTAATGCTTTTGTTAGAATTGATAGAATGTAATTTGTTCCCCCACCTAAATGACGATTCTTTTCATTCTCATTACCATTTTCAGATTCAGAATTGCTATTATACTCTTCTTCATTAATAATATTATCATCCTCAACAAGTAATTCTTCAACAACATCATCAATTAGATCATCCAACCTATCATCATTACCCACTACCTCAGGAACCTTACCCAATAGCTCAAGGAAATCATTAAACAATACCTCATCAGGTGAATCATACCCATCCATTCTATCCATTTTATCATAGTATACATTACACACCTTCACATTGAAATGCTTTTCTGCCCATTCTTTCAATAAATTGTCTGAGTGAAGTAGCCTAAACCCCCCATTTTGTATCATATAGAACCTTCTGAAGTACTCACCTAGCTCTACTTCAGTAAATATTTGCAAGTCCTCTAAGGTAAGTTTAGAAGACTCTACATAGTCATATTTAATTACACTACCCCCCCCCCCCCCCTATACTCTGCCCTTGGAAGGGTAATAAATTCACCTTCATAGTGAATAGCCAATGTAATAAATTGAGATGGTGGATCTGTTCACCAGCAAATAAAGACCAAAGAACAATCAATTAAGGTATGCCATTTATTTTTTGACCCCTAATAAGACAAGAACTCAGTTTTCCACTATTAACACATGGTGGACCACACTACACATTAAACAATGGAGCACAATACAATATATTCTCACTCATCCAAAAAACAAAAACAACATGTTGAGCCCTACATGTCTACCATCAATCAACACATACATCAAAAGCTTCAAACTTGGAGTAAAAAAAAAAAAAAAAGATTCTTCACAGCTGGACCACATGAACATTTCGATATAAAGTTACTCTATCATCACTAAACCCAGTTGTAAACATTCAGTGAGGAAAACACTTAGTCAGCTTCTAAGAAGAGTAACTTACCATATTAGGGTTCTAGAAACTGCAACAAAGTTTTGTCCTGTTTTTTCGCTGATAGGTACAAAATATATGCATTTAATTGTTGACTTAATTGGATTCTTATCATCTTTTATTTGATTGGATGCATTATTTTCGTACCTATATGTGCTTTTGAACTCGAGGTACTTCATGTTTTATTTTCTCGATTATTGTAGGAGTTTATGAAGTATTTTGGAGTTAGATGGACCAAGGCCCATGAGTAATGAAGATCAAAGAAGAATACATTATCACCATGGGCCTAGGGTCCACATCATATTGAGGAGAGAGATGTTATAAGGAAAATGGATTTCTTTGGCCACAAGTCACAAAGGAAACACACGGCAGTTTTGAGAGTGGAGGAGAGAGATTGAGTGACAAAACATATTTTTGCTTTATTCCTATTTTCTTTTATGGATCAATCAACTACTTTTGTGGATCCAATCGAGATGACGATTGGACTAATTCCTTAATTCCGGTTAGTAGGGATGTTTGAACCCAATTATCTTTTTATGTTTTAATTAATCTCGTTTCTCCCTCTCGATGTTTTGATTGGAATTGATTGTGTTATTTGTGATGAATGATTTCAATTATTGATGCTTGATTTAGATTCGCGACCTAGGTTAAGTGTTTGATAATTGATTGCTAGAATCTTAAATCATGAATCCTAATTGTTGTGGTTTAATTTTCAATGGTAGTAAACTAAAGATCGCGCATATCTAGTGTAACACAATCCTAGATTATCAAATCGAGCTTGTGTATTTGGAGTCTAGTTCACCCTATCGTCTTGGTAATTAATGCGTTTAATGAATTAAATCTAGAGAGCTTATTCTAGGTTGTTCAATTAAATAGGGTTAATTAGTGATCTTATTCTAATTTAACTAATCATAAAAGATGATTCGATTTAACAGAGCTTGTTGTTAGATTAGGGGTGATAATTCTATGATAATCTGAGAGAGGGGGTAACATTGATTAAGGTGTAATTGATATTGGGGGATAACTGAACTGTTAACTGGAATGCTTTTTATTAATTGATTTTTGTTTAGTCTGTTTCCTAGATCTTTAGTAATTTTTAGTTTAATTATCAATCAATCTGATAACCCCCATATTTCTTGTTTCTTTGAATTTAGACATAAGTAAACATAATTGAATTATCACTCTCCGTGGGATCGACTCCGACTTACCCTATCTACTAGTTAGTTAGGTTAGGAAGGATTTTTATTTAATTTTATCGCGTCACGACAGCGCGGTCATTCGCCATCTTCAAGCAAGCTCTTCGTCTCTTCTGTCAGTTTCCTTCAGATTCAGGGTTTCGATTTGGGCTTCTGATGTAGGGTTTCGATTTGAGATTCTTAGTGCGGTGGATTTAGGGTATTTCTTCTTTCAGGCAAGATCGATTTGGGAGGGGGGGGGGGAGTGAATTGGGGGATTTTTCTCTAATCTAGGGTTTTTTGATATTTGGGGGAATTTTCCCTCTTCTCAACACTTGCCCGTTTTTTTTGTTTGATTTTACTGACGTGGCAGTGCAGAATTTTAATTTCATAGGTCCACATCAGATAAATGGGGCCACGTCGGATAAATAAGCCTGAAAACCTAAAATTTGGGAAGTCACGTGCGCCTCAAGTGCTAATTGAGCCCGAATAGCACTTCGGGCTTGATTTGGGCAAAATTGGCGGAAAAAAAAAATTCCGGGGCAAAATTGAAAGACCGAAATAAAAAAGTCCGATTTTGTGAAATGGACAAACTTACGGGGTATGAAAAATAATAAACTCTATATATACACATATATACACTTAATTATCATAATATATATATTAATTGAGATTAATATATATACTTAATTATCACATTATATATATTATATATTAATATTAGTATTAGGTGGGACGGGTCGAGTTGGGTCGGGCCAGGACGTTGTGGGTACCCAGACCCGCCCCGCCCCGAGCACGGGTCGGATATGTCCTGTACCGTTTCAAGCACTGATCGGATATACCCGGCCCAAAGACCACGCGTCAAGTCGGATCCCCACGAGTGGGTTCGATTTTGTCATCCCTAACAAACATTCATGTGAATATATATTGTCAACTGTGGAAAAAAAGCTTTAGCAAAAATATTAGCGAAAGATTTTGACTTGCGTTGGATCCAATGCAACAACGACAATTGAGATAGTTTATCATGTTGATGACATGTTATTAGGGAAAAAACCTTAAACCGTGAAGAATTTCCTTGCTCAAGATGCTATTAGAGGAGTTTGGATGGGGTTGTAAGTTCCTTTAAAAAATCTTATAAGATAAGCTACTAAAAAGTCTTTGACGAAAATATTTAAATAAGGAGTGATACTTGTGTGCCCCGGGGGCACGGTGCCCCCAAATTAATCATCATATTGGTGTTAAATACATACTCTGCAGGTATCATGTGTATACTCTTCAGGTATCACATGTATACTCTTATATAAATATGATACCTATAGAGTATATGTATAACACCAAAAAACATAACACCTATAGAGTATATATATAACACCTTAAGAGCACATATGTAACACCTAAATCTGTGCCCCTATGTGCCCCAGGGTATATAAGTTTTTGTCAAAAATAAGATTTTATTCATTCCATCACAAAATAAGATGGCAAGCTTTATTTTAGGGAGTCTGACTACTGGTTTCTCAGAAGATGTGGGATAAGTAAGCAATGTTTGTTCCATCAAGAATCATAATCTCTTCTTCTCTTCCTAAATCTGGTGTCCACCATTTCGACTTTCTTCAAATGCAGTAAGTCGCCATCCAAATCATCCCTTGCCCATCCCCAACTGAAACGAACGAAGATGGTAGATTTTAGGCCAATGTCGTAAGTACAGTTTTGTCAAGAATGAATTAGAATACTACAACTGCCATCTCTTGGACAAGACACTAGTAAATGAAGCTCTCCCAACACCCAGAAAAGAGAGGATATGTATGAGTGAGGAATCAGTCAGGCAATGCACTCAGCCGATCAATATTTACTTAATTCGTTTATTTGAAATCGTTTCTCCATCATTTTCCACCAAACAATTTTCCTCATTCTTAACTCCAATTTGTTCACATCCAGGTCTGAGAATGCATTGCTCAAAATCAGACATCCATGGCCAAATGAAAGTATCAAGAACAAACACAACAAGAAGAATAGTACAACACTGATCTCAGAAGAAAAGCATTCTAAGATCACAATTGCAAATCAAAGTAACAATATTCAACATCACAATCGACACAGACCCAAAGCATTCATCTCTAAATATGAATCCTAACTTTTGCAACAAAAGCATAAACCAAGAAAGATTGAACTGAGGAGCTATACAATAGCCAATTTATTTAAAGTCTAATATCTTGGCATATAGAGTCTCCATTTCAGAACTGAGGCAGCCTTCATAACTGCTAAAAAGTACTTCATCAGATACTGACCATTCAACTTCATAAAATTATGGTGTAGACACAAATACTTCATACGGAAAACCTCCCACTGGAATCGCTAGAACTTCTTTTAACTCCATCCAGAAGCCACCACAAATCCGCAACCTCTGAAAATTTCCACCAATTGATCCAACCAGACAACACAATGAAGCTTGCAGAATACTTAGTACTTCACCTATCAATATCATAAGCTCCACCACTTGCCAACCTGGAATGCTCGGCACAAGCTGCACTGAAGACAAAAAACGAGATAAGTTAACAGGTAGGAATCTCACATAATTAGCAGAGAGAGAGAGAGAGAGAGAGAGACCTATTCAACAGCATGTGCCTGCAAAATACCAGATCATGCTTCAAAAAGAACTTCAATGCACCGGCCATTCTGCAAAGGCGATGGATGAAATAATAGCTCTGCCACAAAATATTTCTGCAGCAGTGAATTGCTCGTGACCTAATGCACAGAAATTAATTGAGTAAGGAAAAAGGTGAATCTCCACACCCTGAGCCAGTTAATTGATTAGATAACAAAAGAACTCACGGAATAACAGGCCAACCCTGCACCCGACAAGAAAAAGATAAAGAATATAGAGAAGAGAAGGACTACCCTTACCATCTATGAACCATTACTCATCTCACACAAAGAAACTATCTTGCCATAGAGACTGTCCTTGATACTGCTGAGGTCCAACATATTGTTGATTTCCCTTCGTTAATTGTTGATGCTGCTCCACATATGGCTTCATTTGCTCTGATAATTGAAAGTTTTGCCAGCCATTCTGGATTTCACTCTGAACTTGCAGTGATGGCACTTGATTTCCAGGGAACGGGAAACTTGCTATCCCTGTTGAGGCATTGCTCTGGTTAAGAGAATAGAAAGCAGGTCCAACTTGATCAAAGGAACTACTGAATCCCACACTTTGATTTGCTGACGACAAGGGATATTCATCTAGCCAGCTATAATCATCCACTTGCGGATCTGGAGGATTTTCATTAATCAAGGTCGTCTTAAAAGACTCATCCATGACTTTGGAAGGAACAGAACTAAAACCAGGTGGTGGACCAAAATGTCTGACCGGTCGGCTAATAGGATTCTTCTTTAATCCTTGTGGCATATTCAAACCTGGTTTAACAGGCAGACTGTCAGCTCCAAAGGACATAAAGGAATCAAACATAGATGGCAAAGACTCTTGTGGAAGCTGAATGGTATGATTATGGCTAGCAACAGAACTGACAAACCGAGGATAAGGCACAGAAAGAGCAGCAGGATGAGAAACTTCAAAATGGTCTAGCTGCTCGGGTTTAAGCAAGGATCCATTTTCCATCAGATTCAAGTTGGCTAAACCATTGGTATTTGGAGCATTTTCCACTGTCCAATTTGCCATGCTGGTTTTGACTGGCTGCAGACTCTGAGAAGTAACATTAGCAACAGTCTCCAATTGTCCAGAATTTATAGCATTCTGAAGGAAAAAATCATGTCCAACACAAAAGTTGCTATTTTCTTCCCCATTATCAATTCTTCCTTCCCCATCAACCAGGGCTAGGAGATCTGAAGATGTTAAATTTAAGGAGAATTCATCCACATGCTTCTCATTTATGGAAGGCCTAAAAAGGATCACCTCGTCCTCATCCTCATCTTCATCCTCAGCACACAACTCTGACTTCGAAACAGGGCCAAGAGCCACTTCAGCCCTCATTGGAACACCTACAGACGGATCATTCAAATTGGTGTGAAGAGGACCGCTGAGCAGATAATCATCAGACATCTCAGGCTCACTGCCAATGACAAATTTATTCAACTTCACATCAAAATAAACTCCCTCCTGGCCTATTCTGACAGTGTTGGCAAGAGACTTTCCAGCTGCAACAATTCTTTGTACACGAGCAATTTTTTCTTTGTTGCCTTCTCCATCGCCAAATGAATGCTTCCTCGAAAAATCAAGGATGATTTGGGCGGGAAGAAGAGGAAAAAATTCTCTCAATTCGAAGTCCTCAGATAATGCAAGACGGTTAGCAGTCTCATTCTCATCATAGTTGCTCATATTAGAGAAACACGTCTCTTCATGCTCATTACCAAAAATAGATCTATTAGCTAAAAATTTATTCAACAAGGGGATGCATTTGTTCCAGAAAAAAGACTGTGCATTCATTTGTTTCTCCTCCGGTTCACTGCCAACTGCAACATCAGGGCAACATGCCAACCACTCTATGAAAACCATTATTCCAGGCAGTAAAAAGCTTGATGAGGGATCATTTAATTGGTTACACCGTTCGACCATGCAGCCCACAAGCTCAAATGTACCAGTAAGAGCATTTTGAAGCATGACTGAACGTTGAAGTATGTCAGTATAAGATTGGTTTTCGTTTTCCTTATTCACGTTATGCACAGTAAATATTAGGATGGAAATCATCCTGAGAATTGCAAGTCTAGACTCCACAGCATCTGAACCAAAGTTTAACTCTTCATCTGGCCCTGAAGAAAGCAGTTCTAATAGATCATTTTTCACCACTGCAAGCACTTCAGCAAAAGTTTCCAGGCTGTAATTACAGCAGAAAAAGACATCAGTAAAGAATTATTATGCACTACCTTCTTTTACGGATTACATAGAATTCAGAACAAACCTTGTGCGTGTGAAGAGAATGCCACTCAGCCTAACAAATCGTGTGACAAAAGATTTCAAGAGCTCATCGTTATTTAAGGTCCTTCCCTTAACTGCAGTTGGTGCTACTCTAATATCTTTGAAAGAAGGCCTTGCCGCTCCCTTGCCTCTTCCTTTCCCATTCATCCTCAAAGGCAGCTTCTTCTCCTTGGTGACTTTACCATCACCAAATAGTTGGGTATAATTCTGACGATTCTGCAGATAAATAGAAAATTCCAATCAGAATGTTTCAGAGTGGTCGCACATGGGAAAAGCATAATGATTTCCCCTCTACATCCTTTGCACATTGTGTTAATCTCATCTCATGTGCTCAATTTTCCAGCTGCTCTAGATAAAGACAATGTAATACATTCAATATCATAGAATGCCATAAACAACACCAAACTGCTGAAGGGAAATGGAAGGAGTCAATTTCTTTCTATAACTATACAATGGTGAGAGGATAAAGATCAGAAGGAAATGCTGACCGATGTATAGATGTTGCTTACAGAATAGACATGTTTATAAAAAAGGGTTGCAGTTAATTGGCTGAATATCAGAATTCCAGATTGTACTAAGATTGAAATTTAAGTAACTGATTCCATGTATAGTCTACCTTCCATGGGTTCCATAAACAGCCAAGATGCAAGAAAGAGTTCAAATTATTATAACCATACATCATGAATGTTATGATGCTGCACATATTCATATAGAGATTTTTACCTTCTCAAATGCAATTATCAAGTTGTCTCTTGCGGTGATGAAAGGTTTATCAACAGCTAAACTTCTAAAATAGCGATAGATTGACAGCAGCTCATCATTCGAATATCCAGCTACTATAGCAAGCTGAAAAGCACAAAGGAATTAGCAACCAACTTCAAAAAAAAGGTGTACAGGGAATCAAAATCAAAAGGAAGACATATGAATGACTGTTTGATAGCAGTTACCTGATGATGTGGATTGCCATTAGAGGGACAAAGTGACAAAGCTTGCATATAGTAACTTGAGGCAGCCGCAAAGTCCCGAGCCTTAGAGTCCCCTTCTCCATATAATCCTTTGTAGCGAGCAAGATCTCCCAGATATATCAAACAACGATGACAGGACATCAACCCTTTTGTCAGTTCAGAGGATTTACTTCCATCTTTGGACATGGGTATCTGATTATCTGTATTATCAGAAGAAAATCCCAATGGCAGGCCATACTTGGATCTTATCTTCATCATCAAATCATGATAGAATCCAGTTGCCTCCGAAAGGAAAGTCTTAAACTGAGACCGGATCTTTGCAAGTCGTTCAGGTCCAAAACGAACTGGACCTTTCCCATTTTGGGATGCAGCAGATCCTGCTGAAGCCAAAGCTGCATTGAAGAGTGCCCTTAGTTCCTCAATCCTCCTGTAATGCAATTGCCACAGGGCATATTCTATGTCATGTTGTTCAGAGAAGGTGTGATCTTCAATAACAATTGCTTCATAATTTTCACGCATCTGCTGCCATGTATTAGGATCGGAAGGTATTCTGGCCTGTATTGCTTTCCTACGATTGTTCTCCAACTCAACATTCTACAGTAAAATAAATAAGCAATAAGACAGAGTAGAACAGGATTGAGAATTTGATCTTAAAAAACCAAGCAACAATATGGACAACATAAGCACACATCAATATTAAAATATTAGTCTTTTAGCTATTATGAAATATAATGTGAGAAGTCCTTATATGATAAGCTCGGTATTATGATGATGCAGATGCACAGACAAACAAGAGAGAAACTTTAGAAGAAATGACGCGTGCATACCTTATCGAAGAGGCTCTGAGCAAGCTCTCTTGAGGAGATTTCTTTGTTGTTTTCCATCGGAATGGTCATCATCCATTAAACAAATGTGGTAGAAAGTAAGTAACCGACATGCAACTTCGGTAAGAAAAACCACCACCAAATCCACAAGTTCCTGTTTATTAAAAGTTAACTAGAATTAGAAATTATGAAAGCAATAAAGCCAAATCCCATAATTATCATCATGGTGAACGATCTCACAAACAAACTTCAATAGTTGCCCCCACAAAAATGTACATATTTATAATTCTCCTAGAATGATCAAAAGAATGAAACCACATTGTGTCAGGGATCTCCCAACATAACCAAATTATTGTGTAATAATAAACAACCTACCGAAAAAGGAACCGAGACCAGAGAAAAATTCATTCGAAAACCGGGGGGGAGGGGAGGGATAAATGATGGCAAGAAACTCCACACAGATAAAAAGGACCCCAAGTTATTCCTATAAGCCAAGCAATTCAAAACCCTAGAACAAAACAATATCTTAGTATATCTGGAACAAAAAAACAAACCATTCAAAACATTTACAGCTTTCAACTATTAACATGTCTGCATGTACATATGTCTGCGTATATATACTATAAATACACACCTATATACAACTATAAAAAAAAAAAAAAAGATTGGACCAACGCAATCAATTCAAAACCCTAAAATCAGACAACCTCACGCATTACGCGTACAATAACAACAGACAATTGAAAGAAAAAAGACAATAAAAAAGAAAAGACAACAGAAATTCCAAATTATACCAAAAACCCAGCCCTACCCATCAAGAACACAGAAATCCCCAAAAAATCACAGAAATCTTCCAAGAAATAACATGCCCTTACCCAAAAACAGCACCAGATCTGCCACGATCGCGAACTCAAATTCCCCCAATTCAACGAACCCTGTATATCTATATTAACAAAAGAAAAAAGATGGAATGTGGCTCTAATAAGGTGGTTGGGGTTTTCTTTCGATAAAATTTTAAGGGTTTTTTGATGCAACGAGCTTTGAGGGGGGAAGAAGAGAGAAAAGGAAAGATGAATTTGAGAGAGAGAGAGAGAGGTGACCTATTTGTATATGGACTCTTTTTATTGTTTTTTTGTTTTCCTCTTAAATTTATAAACTATTTTCTTTGTATATAATTAGTTTTCTGGGATTTTGTATAGGCGGCTGTAGCATTTACCGTCATCTTATATTCATTATTTATTGTTTATTGGTTTCATTTCACTAATTTTTTTTATTTTTTTAACTATTATTTTATAATTTGTAAATTAAATTTTTAGTATTAATAACAACAAGATTTTTGCCCATAAATGTATTGAACCAACTCAAAAACAAGTAAAAAAGTGTGTTAATTTCGACATGACACTTTTTTTACCCTAATAAAGTGATGGAGATTAGATAGATTTAATTACTAATTGTATATTAATATAGTGTCATTATTAGGAATTTGTTTTAAATATCCTAAATATCTTGTTTTCTAATTTTAATGTTTTTATTTTATAAAGTTATTTGTAAGAAGTAATTCTAGTTCATCTAGAAGTTTTATTCTGAAGTTATTTATTAAAAAATACTTCTAGTTTATCTAGAAATCTTGTACTAAAATTAATTATTAAGAAGTAATTATTGTATATAATGAAGTATTGTTGTTTTATGATTTTAGGTTTACACTAGTTTTCTTATTGTTTTAGATGGTTTATCGATTTATAAAAACTAAAAGAAAAAAACAAAGTTTCTTCGAAATTGTTATTATTAACGGTTTCTTAGTTAATCTCAAAATCCACCTGCTTGTTGTGTATAAATAATATATATATATATGGTAAAAACTTATATAACCCTGGGACACAAATCTAAATATTATATACATGTTCTTCAGATGTTATGTTTCTTGGTATTATAAATATACTCTACATGTATCATATGTATATAAGAGTATACATGTGATACCTGAAAAATATATACATAATACTTGTAAAGTGAGTATATATTTAACACTATATGATGATTAATTTGGGGACATCATACCCTGAGGCACACAAGTATCACTCTATATATATATATATATATATATATATATATATAGACAAAACATGTATACCCCTGGGACACAGATCTAGGTGTTATACACATGTTCTTTAGGTGTTATATATATACTCTATAAGTGTTATGTTTCTTGGTGTTATACATATATTCTACAGGTATTATATATATATAAAAACAAACATATGATACCTAAAGAGTATATATATGATACTTGTAGAGTATATATATAACACCATATAATAAGTTAAATTGGGGGCACCGTGCCCCGGAACACACAAGTGTCACTCTATATATATATATATATATATATATATCACCATTATTCGGGCCCAGTAAACTTGATTAATACAGCTAGAAAAAAACGAATTTATTTGGGTCGAATAGCACAAAAACCCACTGGAACATCCAGCAGCCCAATGTTTAAACTTTTATGAATTGAGCCTTTCATTGGTACACACTGTACTAATGTGATCTCCATGGTGATGCTATAATAAAATGTATAATACACTTCATTTTTCAAAAAAAAGGGGAGTGTATATTAAGTTTTGGGGTGTGTATAGCATCACACATCCTCTTTGCAGATGCTAAGTCCCTCCACCAAATTGCTTTTGGATGTCGTTGAAGGATACAGGTGGCGGATCCTCTGCACTTAGCTCTCTGCTGGGAAGGGTGCTCCTTCCATCCAGTCATGTATATTACCTGAAATGATTGGTTTTTAAATCAAGAAACTTGGAGAAAAGTTTGCTTCAATCCATTGTCATTTTCATTCATGGAAGGAAGTTCAGTAGTGCCATAGTTCCAAAGGACGATATACTAATACCTATTGCATCATTTAAAACGAGACTTCATCGATGCATTAGAGTAAAACCTCTCAATATTCATTATATTGTCCTTTTACACGTTCATGCAGCAAGAAGGGATGAACTATAAGAACTACCCAGAGGTAGATCTATCTAAAAATCCAAGGATGTTTGTAGTTTACAACTTCAATTTCACAATTCCACCTATTGAGAGGGTGTTTGGACATTTGGGGAAAATGGTTTTTTCTATTTCAAACATCAGAAATGGTGGTGTTGTATTTACGCCAAAAGAAATATCAGAAATGGCGAATAGAACCAAATAAATAGCTGCAATTTTTTGGTTCAAGAGCATGATGAAAAGGTTTTGAACAAAATCTCTCTTAGTTCAATAGCAGCTTCATGTTGAAGCCTCAAACAGATTACACCTAGTCTTCATTTGCAGAGAAGATTTGTAATTTGAGCAAAAGTTTATGCAAGTGAAGTAATACGACCGAATGGCTTTAGTTTGTATAAAAGTTGAAGTAATACTAACTAAATGGCCTTTAGTTCATATAAAAGTTGAAGTGATAATTAAATTATTCCATGTAAATAGTTCCATATATGAGATGTATGCATTAACAACTCTAAACAGATTAGGAAACGTTGGGAGTGATAGTGTTCTAAGTCACCTGGAATGTTGCTGGGATGGTGCCATCTTCTGCAGCAAACATCGACTCATAAATAGCTGCCGTAGCCAGTGCTGTATCCCTCTTCAAACTCTGATTCATATTGGATGAAATATTAGAGAGGAATTAAAAAATCTGATACTGGGATGTCCCTTATATCTTGGAAACATACAAGGAGAAAATCAATAAAATTTTAAAACACAACATAAAGAGGTCTTACTTTGGTCGTTTGTATCAAAGCATTAGTTTCACCCATGGTACGAAGATGTTCGATCAGCTCCAGAGCTACCTTGAAGGAAAGAGTAAATCAGGCATTATATTTGCCGAAAAACAGACCAACCATGCAACATAACATTAATGATTGCCAATCAAATTGGCTTCCTTGTGGTCATAATTAACCCTCCATGGGATCTCTTTAAATTGGTTCATGTCATTTGTTCAAATGATAAAGCATGTGGAGAAAAAATGAAGACAAAAACTAGAACGGTATAGTCTGAGCCGCAAATGACTGCACATAAGATAGTAACTAACGAGAATATACCATTACATGATGAATCAAATTTAGTCAAAATGCACGATGATTCGCCGCACAGAAGTTTTCAAGAAATGACCAATATCATTGGTAAATAAAATTGAGTAGTTGAAAGTAAGAAGTCAAGCGATGGAAACTAGACTAACATAAATCAATATCCAGATGTAGGAAAAGATGTATAACTGTGGATCACATTCTTGAGTTTATAATTTGACATTTGATCCCAGAGAGCAATTTGTTGTTGAAAATATTTTATGTCAAAACTTTTCCTTTAAAATCTGTAAGTTCAGAGGGGTAATTTCACACAAAGGAAATAATAAAACTGGCTGCTATAGAAAGGTCTTCAACATCTGTTGTGTAGTGCTTCATGCCAACTATAACAGCTGCCTGTCACATGATCTAATTATAGCTATACTGCTATACAAGTAATACCAAGCCTAGCATAGTTATCATAGAATAGGTCATTTGAAAAGTGTCATAGTATGGCGGATTAAATATTTAGAATAGATAGTTTTATGAGAGCAAAGATATTAAAAAAAAAAAAACTAAAAACTCAGTCCCATGAAAGAGACTTGAGATTTCATGGAAAAGACCTTCAAGCATGTTTCTAAATCAAACTGGAGTTTACCTGCATCACCTTTAGAATTAAAATTTATAACAACCCCGCAACAAAACATATTGTCTGATGCAGTAGAATTTTATGCCCTGATCCATAAACAATCAATGCATATCACATACCGCTGTTATATCTCACAGTATATTCATCGACATCTACTCCAGGTAGGGTGAAGCCTGCCCTAGTTAACAGATTTCCTGCATCACGTACCTATAAAATCATATTCAGAAGTTCTCTTCTAAACCATAAAAATGCAGAAATATATAAACTTGAAAGAAATCTAAGACTGCCACAGCCACCACTATAACGCAGAAGCTATCTTTACACGTAAATAGGCACACCATAATTTTCACTTAATTGTCAGCTCCATTATGGAACATCTCTTCAGTAACAGCTATCTTATAGCAGATCCGAGTATTTTGAGTTTCAACTAATAGTTTTAGCTAAACAATTGGCTAAGAAATACCTGTGCCAAAGGTGACAACCGAGGACTGATGCCTCCTTCTCGTTCCATTTGTGCTACAGTGCACGCTATTCTCAACTCTCTGAAAGACACAGTAAAAATTAGTAATGCCTTTCACAAAATTCTAAGAATTCCAATAGCTTACATAAAAACTTGAAGGAGTACCTTAAAGTTTCTCCACCAAGAATAGCTGCCAAAAATAAGCCGTCAGGCTTAAGAGCCAACTTACTCTGCAGTAATCAGAATAAAGCAAATGATGTTTTTAATAACAGGATGCAATGCTCATCTCCATTAAACAATAAAAGCTGATAGAAAACTATGGAATGAAATAGATTATGATACAAAAGTTTAAGTTGCTGACGAAATAGTTAGAAACCTGTATCATGGCTCCTGGAAGATCATTTGTCCAGTGAAGTCCCAAGCTACTAATAATGACGTCCAGAGATCTAAACAAGCACAGTAAGATATTTTGAACTGGTCAAGATTTTTTTAACCATGAATGAACAAAGAATTAAGTACTATAAGATGCAGAAACGCATATCATATTATACATACTTTTCCGTCACTGGCAAAAACTCTTCATCAGCAACAATGAAGGATGTTTCAACATTTTTGTTTGGCGAACTTTGGTCAGCCTGCTTACATAATTCCACCATGTCAGCTGAAGTATCCATCATTATAAGCTTTTCAATGCCACCTGAAAGGACAGAAACAGAACCCTGGCAATTAGAGTAGTAAATGTCAGTGTAGGAGGTCCTTCTTTTTCCCTCATTTTTAAAACCATGATAGGAAAGTTTTCAACATTGCTTTATATTAGTGAGCTAGACATTTTTGTTCAACAACATCACTACTTTCTCTTGTCTATGTAACAACAATATGTTCAAAATTGATGCATTTTGAACTGTTTTGATTAATGGTTCCAAATGCAGGACAGTTATCCAATCCACTCTGATTTACAATAATTTTCAACACTCAATATCCCCACATGATGATTCTTACACTAGAAAAGAAAATTTGTACTGGAACCTATGGGCGGGTTTTTGACACTCATCTCTCCTAATTCTTTATTAGGATTACTTGGAATAGGAGCTTACTCTCATATTAAGCAAAATACTCTTTGTCCAGACAGACAGATTTATGTGAAACAGAGAAATCCAATTAAATGAAATGACCATTTGCCAGTTTAGATTACTGTTGAACTTCAATAACTTCTAGCATATTGATTTATCACCATCCTTCTGAGGGACATCAGAGATAAGATCAAACCTGCATGCTCAACGAGTCTTGCATAAACTCTTACATGTTCTATTTTAGGACAACATAATTCATATGACTATGTGTGTCTATATGTTCCACAACTGTGCATTCTTAATAACTCAGTACACAGTAGATAGAGCTAACACCAGCTCAAAACAGTAACCAGATAATAAATAAAGAAGACAACATTAATACTTAATGTAGTTTGACTTTTGAGAAAGCCCAACTTATGTTAAATGGCATCCACGATTAACAATAACAGCTAGAGTCAGACCAATAAATATTAAATCTCACCACGTCCACGCAAAAGACGCCTAATCGCTTCCAAAGAACCCCCCATACACAATGCCGTAGGAAATGTCTTTTTACAATCCTACAAGGATAAGAGAACAGCCATTAAGCGGTTTTCAAGGAATCCATGGAATCATAGTCCTTCAAAATATTTATAAAAAAAAAAAGTTTACATCCAACCGATCCAGTAGATTCTCAGCAACTGCATCGAGCAATGAATCCTCAGGACGCATCAACCACGCAGCTCTATCCCGCTGCATGCAGTAACCATATTAAAAAAACAAATAATATAAATAGTTAAGGATAAAGCAGTTCGCAGTGTCAACAAGCATAATTCTGAAGATTAAGGATTGAATGAAGTGAGAGTAGCATCGAACTTGTTTGCGCTTGAGATTGCGGTCGAAAATTCTGACTCTAGAGCTTTGGTCCGTACAGTAAAATCTACTGCTTCTCCAAAGAACACTGCTTAAACTTCTCCGGCAAAGTCCGGCAGCAGCTCTCATTTCCAAATTGGTAGGAAAACACGATTATTCAACGGTGAGAGTCTGAACTGATGAGAGGTTTTCCGATTGAGTAATGCAAAGAAACGGATACACCTTCTTCAAATTCACTGTTGAATCTTGCCCTAATCTTGCATTAATTGGAATGAAGTGGGAGATAGCTTTACAAATGCTTCAGAAAAACTCACATCTCAATTTATTTACTCAACAAAAAAGCAATAAGAAAGAACATAACATATTACTTTTGACTTTGGGAGAGACTCTCAAACTGGGCCCACAGAAATTTGCATTTCCATTTAGGGATGTAAATGAGCCAAATCAAGCCGAACATCACTGGGCTCGAGTTCGGCTCGTTTGATAATATTCGGGCTCGAGTTTGGTTCAAGCCTTAGAAATGGAGCGAGCTCGGCTGAAAAATATTGAGCTCGGTATTCGTTCGAGTTCAACTCGATAAAAGCTCGAAATGAGTTCGAATACAAGCTCGATAGTTCAAGCTAGAGTTTGGCTCAACAAATATTCGATAAAAGTTAGAAATGAGCTCGAACTCAAGCTTGATCGAGCTCGAGTTTGGCTCGAGTTCGGGCTCGAATTCGAGCTCGAAAGCTCGTTTAACACTAATATACAAGATCCAAGAACCCCATCTCTGTCTGTTTTTTTTTTATTTAACATTTAACATAGGAAAATATTTTTTTGCCTCAGATACATGGACTCTGATCATCTGTAATATGAATTCAATTCACCAAGAGGTTCACCCTGTAAAAGCAGGGACTTGGCTTCAACATACCTCATTTACTATCCAACGAATCATCATTAGCATCATTGAAAATTAATCAATAATAAACATTGTGAATTGAAATTAAGAAAAAGGTATTTCAAATTTATCAAGAAATTCAAGAGGCTCAGAGAAATTAAACAGCTTTATCAATCAAGAATTTTCTGAAGCAAAACTGGCGTTAAGCTGTACAAAGAATCAATAATGGAGGGTCTCAGGATTTCAGGAAATCTCTGTTTCCTTCTCCTTCACTAGGTGAGACCAAAAGCACCAATCGACAATATTTCTGAGAGAATACATAAGTCCACTTACCGGCGACTGCTGAGAGAGGGGACGGCTGCGACGGGCTGCCACAGTGGTGAGCGGAGCGGCGGCAGCGACGGCGAGGCGGGGGCGTGCGGCGGAGGGCGACTGCTGAGAGAGATGGGACGGCTGCGACGGGCTGCAACAGTGATGAGCGGAGCGGCGGCAGTGGCGCAGCGTCGGAGACAGGGGCGGGGGCGGGCGCGGCTGAGAGAGAGGGGACGGCGGCGGGGCGGGGCGGCGGCTGAGAGAGAGGGGGACGGGGGTGGGTGAATGAGAGATGAGAGAGATGGGGTTTCAATTTGGATTGAATTTGGGATTTTCAAATTTTACTGGAATTATTATTACTTTTTACATAGTTATGCAATTTTTAGGCATTATTTACAATATATATAATATGTAGTTATGTATTATATCATACTAACTAGTTTTTCACCGGTGTATGGTTATTTTGTTTTTATATAATTATTTAGGTAGAATGTAATGATTTAATAATTATTAGTGTAAATTTTGATAATATATTATGTATATACAAATGGAATGAATAAGGAGTGCATATTTTGAATGTAATCTTTTATGTAAAGGAATATAATGTAAACAATTAAAAATTTGAGATGTAAATGTAGTTGTTGTTTGATTTTGTTTCTATTAAAATGAACATTTTATAGTAAATATTGGATTGTGTGTGTTTTGATGTTGAACTTCTAAAGCATAAAAGTATATAAGTTTAATTAAAGTAATAGAAAATATTGTATCATTGAAAAATATAACGATAATTTAACAAAATAACATAATAAATAAATAGTAAGCAACATTTAATCGAGATGATGTAGAAAATATAAATAAATGATGATCCATTCATAGTTTACTTATAAACCAATATTGAAGTACCAACGGAACAAATAGCATCACAGATTCTCAAATATTTCAGGATATACAACATTTCTTGTTTTGTTTTCATCATTGTTTTCATCGTTGCATATCAAGATCTTACGATTTGTAACTCTTGAAACTACAACATATAATTGTCCATGACTGAAAATTGGTCTCTTCAGTAACAAACCGACATGAGCAAGTGATTGACCTTGACTTTTATTGATTGTCATTGCATATGAGACAACCAATGGAAATTGTCTTCATTGGAACTTAAACGGCAATCTCGGATCAGATGGGGTTAACGACATTCTGCGGATCAACACTTTATGACCAGCATTACTGCCCGAAAGAATCTTGGCTTCCAAAACATGAGCACCCAACTTTGTAATAATCAACCTCGTACCGTTGCATAACCCAAGTAAATGATCTATATTCCTCAATAACATAACTGGAGTTCCAATATTCAACTTCAACTCATGATTAGGCACACCAGAGCATCTTAATCCATTAAGAAATTCAGGTGTGTGAACATCAGCCAACATATCAACATTCTCATCTGATTTGCAGGCACTGTCGGAACTCAGATATGTTTTTGCATCATTGGATTCTAAAGAAATCATGTACTCATTAATGTTGTTGACAATATCAAGAGTTGGTGCTAGTATAGCTCTCTTTTCCAAGTATTCTAGATCATCGATGGCATCATGAAATGAATTATAAGTGTTGTGTACAATTGCTGCAATCGGATCGTCATAACATTTCAGCAAAATGTCATCTGGAATGTCAATAACTGCATAACCATAATTTGAATCGCCAATTGTACCGTCTCCTATGCTTGTAATCCAATTGGAAAATTGTCTGAGTTCCTCATTTTCCGGATCTGCACTCATATTTTTTAGTCTCATGTTTTCAGTCAATCGAAGCACGGTACAATTTCTCCACAAATAAGATGAATTTATTGTGGCGTTGACGATATCCTGTCTACTGCCTTTTGGTATCACTAGCAATATTTATCTGAAATCACCCCCAAATACAACTGTTTTCCCTCCAAAAGGCATGGCATAACTGTATGGATTTTTGACTCTCAAAATATCTCTCAAACTCTTATCCAGAGCTTCAAAACAATGTTTGTGCGTCATTGGAGCTTCATCCCATATAATGAGTTTGCACTTAACAATCAGTTCGGCAAGATGACTTCCTTGTTTGATATTGCAAGTTGAATCCTCATTCACATTGATTGGAATAGCAAATCGTGAATGAGCAGTTCTCCCACCTGGCAACAAAAGCAACGCTATACCACTTGAAGCCACATTTAACACTATTTCGCCCTTTGATCGCAAGGCTGCAGAAAGTGTTCTCTATACAAATGTCTTTCTAGTACCTCCATATCTGTACACAAAGAAAACTCCACCTTTGTTTGACTTAACTGAATTTAATATGGTGTCATAAACATGTCGTTGCTCGATAATCAAGTTTTTTAGGAGCTGGGTATGTTCATTGCACAATTCCCGTCGATCATATTGTAATTCATCACAAACTAATCTATTGAAGACACCGAAGACGACGTCATATCCGGAATCAACATTGGATGAAAATCTTTCAGACTTTTTCCGTATGCACGCATCAACTTTTCAATTTCAATCAATGTATGATGTTTTAAGTCATCATCATTGAGAACCAAATCTGAATAATAATTAGCATAATTAGTAACAAATTAAATATTGTTTATTAATGATGTTAAACATTTTGAATAATAGTGTAAACATTGAAGCATATAATCCCAAAATTTATTTGTAACCTGGATGTTGTAGCATCTTATGCTGTCTGTAGAGGATGTCATCCGATAAATAAGTCCAACATTTATCCCAAGTCATTTATGGATGACTCAAGGTGTTTGATACCATCAATGTTACAAATAAACTCCTTAGAGAATGTGCTGATGCCCAATGACTTGCCTCAATGATCCCGTGTATGTATTCTTTATCATCGTCTAATAGGCCTCTAAAATAACATGCATCACGATACAAATCATGTTGTACACCATTATAAAGCTTGAAATCATCATAACATTTCGGCCCACGAACTACATTAATTAAACATCTCAAATAGTAGAGTTCGCCACTTCCAGGAGGCACGTAACGAAGTCGTCCTAGTGAGAAGCCTTTTTTCCTAGGTACCCACTCTCTAGTGTTTTATTTCCAAACAAATTTTTGAGGAAATTCTGCATAAGTCAGTTATTGTGCATCAGGGTACCTTTTGTTAGCTTCAAACCAAGCAAGAAATATGCTTTCATTGACAGATGGGCGGTTAAGAACTTCTTCAATATCATCAAAATCTGAAAATATGACATTTTGCTCATTTGGTAGATGAAAACCAAGCCGTTCAACCGGAGGGTTCCTGTATTGAATTTCGAAGCCTAATATTATCCATGCTGCTTCACATGGTGAAATATATTTGCAATCATAATACATTTTCACCTCATCAAAATTGTTGCTCGATTCTTGATCATTTGCAGCTTTATAAAATGATGTTGTGACGCAATCATATCATTTCTTCATATATTTCAACAAATATTTGATAGATCGAGATTTGTTGCACCATTCAACATTCATGTGGGCTCCATACTTCAATAAAAGATAACGATTATGTGGCATAACAAATCCGTTGTTAAAGTTAACTCCATTCTTCTGAATAGTTCTCCCTATTATCTCTACATCTGTACACCGGGTATCCATCTTGGTCGATGGATGTTTCCTCAACCAATTTCTTAGGAAAATGTTTGGTGCATCTACCATCTAACATACATGGAGAGTTTCTTCTAGCAGTACCACATGGGCCATGCATCATAAATTCAGATACTGCAGCATAATAATTAGGATCTGTATTTTCATCCGGAATCTCAGCTGAAATTATGCGATCAATATCTTTTCCCATTGGATACTTTTCTTCTTTTGCGAGGAAAAGTAAAATATGAGCATGAGGAAGTCCACGTTTTCGAAACTCAACAGTGTATATAACTGCAAATACAATATATTAAATCATAGTGAGTTGTTTTACATCATCTCTCAATCATCATTTTTGAATAAAATAAGCAGATAAAGTGCACTCATTAAAGGAACTTATTCAAGTATTACCTGCTTTGACACTTCCGAATATGCCATTCTTGCGAAGATCCTTTATTAGTTCATCCAATTTGATTTTGAATATTCGACACATGACATCAGGACGATCTTCCGTCTTCAATCCTCTTTGTTCAGTAAATCTAACTATCTCAGGACATCTTGGATTGCATGTAAATGTTATAAACGAAATCTGGATAACCTGCCCATTTACATATGGTCATTGCATCTTGATAGTTTTGAATCATGTAACGGGCTCCTCCGGTAAAAGAAGGTGGCAATATGACACGCATACCTTGAGTGCATAAATCTGTCTCTCCTTGCAATAATGCATTTGCGAGGCCTTTATATATTTCACATCGCAATTGTTTTTGATGTGTTCGAATGTAAGTTAATCTTCCAAATTCGACCATTGTGTATGCATCAACAATACATTGTTGCAGCAGTTTTCTGGAAACTAAAATAGTTGAGACTTCACTCTCTCTTTCGTGCAAACGATATGCAAAAAATTCTTGTTGGTCCCAAAACTGTTGTAGGTAGGCTTAGAGGGGGGGGGGATGAATAAGCCTACCTTTTTTTCAAACTTTTCTTCTAACTCTTTCGGCTCACTTCTAAGATCAGTAACCTTTTGGGAGGTTACTGATTAGAGTGGTTTGCGGAAGCTTTTAATACTGAGCTGAGTAGAAGATGTGCAGCTTATTAGAGAGAATACATGTAATGCAAAAGGCAGATAAAGACGCAAGCATGTATAGAGTTTCGAAGGTGGAGTAATCCTTCTACGTCCTCTCTTTCTCTACACAGGAGTGAACCTTTGTTAAGCTGGTTGATTTACATAGATCTATCTATTACAACTCATCCTTAACAAGTAAGTAGCAAGCCTTTCACACAGATACTTGCCTACTTTCCTTGATCCACACAAGATCCTACTCTACCCACCCAGGGTCCTCACTTTCTCTCCTAGAAAGTGGTAAACTCAGCAGGACATTACTCCTCGAACTGAGTACTCCGAGACAACTTTTCAGAGAGGTTTATCTCTTTCTTCTTCAACTGGGTGCAGCAAGCTTGACCCTCGTTTGCAGACAGATCTGCTGAAGCTTGCTGCATGACTGGTAGACTGGGTGTGCGTCTTCTTGGGGTATGGAGTGTTCGAGCTCTTCTTCTTTTCATCTGCTCTACTTGAACACTCTCTTCTTCTCTGACCCTCCCCATTTTCTACGCTTCTCTCTTTTAAGCTCTTCTCTCTTTCTTTTGCGCTTCTCTCTGTGAGCTTGGATAATCTGATGTGCTCACTTCTTCTCTCAACCACACTTCTTCAGTCTTCAGTCTTCCTCTTTATAGGTTGTGAAATCTTCTCGTTGAAGGTAGACATATTTCCATCATTGATGCGCCGCACTCCTGACACATGCCAGTTTTTCACTTTCCACGTGTCTTTTTCCAATTGGCTCCTCTTCTCTTTCTCTCTACCGGTAACTTCTTTGTGTCTACCGGTAACTTTGACTTTCTGCCCATGCCTGCTTTGTATCTTCATCCTCTTGCTTCACTCTGGAGCTTCCTTCTTCTTGTTTGCTCCTTTAGGTGGCTTGAGGCGTTTGTAGCATGCTGCCTCCTATGGTATGCTTTTGGTATGGTCTTCTCAGATAGCTTCCTGTCTCGTTGTATTCTGCTTTGGCGAGGTCTCTTCCAGTAGCTTCCTGAAGTCAGTAGTATCCTAATTACTTTACCAAACTCTTTTCAACCATTCTCTTCAGTAACCTTCCTTCGACATATTCTCTGATCCTTTTTAATCTTCTACAGCAACTCTATTGCAGTAACATATCCTAAGATTGGTTATGCTATAGAGTTACTTTAAGGATTTGTCTCATTAAAATATTCTATAAATATATCCAACAATTCTCTTGTACTAACTTTTTTCTTCCTCCAGTTCTTTCTCTGTTGGATGTCAAGAAAGGAATATCTTCTCGGTATCCATCTTCACCATATGGAAAAAGCAATGGATATTGCAGACCAAGATAAGCAGGATTCAAATCATTTATACGTTGAAGTTCTCCAACTTATGTTTTTACCAAAATGTCTCTATCTTCCAGAGATACGTCAAAGTCTCCAACTACAAATGCTGCAACTTCAGATGTAGATGGTAGATTGTATGTTCTTGCATCACTGCCTCTTCTACCAATAAGCTTTAGTCTGACATTTGAATATCCTTCTTGCATCTTGTTTTTAGCCATTCTAAATGACTTGGCATACACATTGTTCTGATCCAACATAATCTTAAAATCCGAGACAATTTAGACGTGAAGGGTATTTAAGTTTTCATTGCACCTAAGAGCAATGTACATATAATTTCATTATTTTAATTAACAAAGTATTGTATAGCTTGATTTTTTAATAATGAATTGATTTTTAATTAAAATGAGTAACATACCTGACAGAATTTAATTTGTTCAGCACTTCATTTGTTGTGTCGTAAATATACAATTGTGCAAATTTTGGAGTTTCATCTTATACTGGCAAAAGACTTCCAAGTAAATGATAATTCTTGTCGTGAAGTCTGAACACCGAAGGAGAATTTCCTTCATTTACAGTTCTGTCGATCTTTCCTCCCATTGATGTGATAGAAAACATACTGTTGTATGATCTTATATTATGTAAGAAATGTTTGCTTTTGTTAGAAACTCCATATAATAAATCATACAATACTTGTGGTGGATCCGTGAGCTTTGGAAGCTTGATTTTTCCTTGCATACAACATAAAGAATACTTGGGATTCTTCGCTTTAAAATATGATTGCAATCATTCCTCATACCAAAATAGAGCTCCACAAAATTGACATTTGTAGGTTGGATCTTCAGTATCCCAATATTCTAAAATATAATCAAACGACACGTGAATGAGGAAACTATAGAATACTGATATATTTATAATAAAATTGTAAATGTTATACATATCTGATAATATCAGGGAAAATGAACTATATATACTATACCAACTGATGAATTGAAGACTTCCAAAGTTTCCTGTGTGGATGTTGTACCAAGGAAAAAAAGTATAGATCTTTGTTATGATATTGTGTAACTTCTAAATATGAAATGTTATACATGCTTACCACTGAAGATATTTTGAGCATCATGATCTGTTTCAATCACATTAATGAGGTTATCTTCAGACTCATGTTGATTTATAGAGCTAGAATTTGCAACATCATTTTTTGTTACGAAAAAATAGAATCAAATGTTTACACAAAAATAGGAAAACAATCATGAAACTTTGAAAATATAGGAAAAAAGAGTTGTAAATTATATTTAGTATGTCAAATTAAATGTGAGTACAATAGATGTCAAAGTTAGGTTTGGAATCGAAAACTCAATATTTATAAAGGGAAGTATATGATTGTATATATTTTAAATAAATATATGTACATAATCCTTTCTTAAATTATTTGGTGAATTATAAATTATTATTATAATATAATATATTAATTAGTGGGGAGCAAAGTAATATGGGTATACATCTTGGGACTTAGCAAAACAGTCACACTCCCACATCAGTCGTACTAAGGTGCTCTCAATCACTCTTCATCTCTCCATCCACATCTCTCTAGCTAGGGTTTTTGGAAGCTGATTTTTTCTTCATCTTCATTTCATCAGAGTATTTTCTAAATAAGAGGTAAATGTTTATTATGCTTCTAGATCTATGGAATAATTTCTCACAATCATACAACGTCGCATCCTCAGAGGATTGAGGAGGAAGGGCCCCAAAACCAATCACCTATAGGCCTGCGAGAATATGTACTGGCAAAGCGTCAAACAAAAAGGTTGGGCTGAGTCGACATCATCATGGTGAATCAAGTGAAGAAAGTTCCAAGTGGCGCTGAGATCCACAGGCGCGAGCCGATAAGACATGAGACAAAGCTAGACTAACTAAAGAGGATAAGATTTATTCGATGGTGTTAGAAATAAGATCTAAAATTTTGCTAAGTTTCTTGGATGTATGGAATAATTTTTTAGGTCACAAATAGGATCTAAAGGTTTACTAAGTTTCTTATGGATCTAAAGTTTCACAAATAAGATCTAACAGAGTATGGACATATGTTGGTTTAAAGCTAGGAAATGTGTTGCTGAGATATTCCTAAACCCCTACACATTTCTTCTGATTAATTTCCTAATCGTCAATAATTTTGCAATTTGGTTTATTGCTAGAGTTATTTCAAATCTAACTTTCCTCTTCTGTGAATACTGAGTCGATTAGTTCGAGACTATTTAATTTAACATGTTGATGATGATGTAATGCTACACAGTCAGTAACATATTGAATAAATATAATCTAAAACATCGATTTTCGTCATGAATCCTAATTGAGACAGTTAGATTTAGGAATAAATACCTTGTGAAACATTGTTTGTCCTTTGTCTTTTGTTGCCTATGGAGGTGGTTGCTGTTGTTTTCTTCATATTTGGTTGTCCCTGATTTAGGTCTTAGTGATTGTGTTCCAGCAGGATGACAAATGAATTTTTCTATGATAAGTTTTTTTCTTGGAGGCAGTTTATTGTAATTGGTAACTTACATGTTCAGGCAGTTATATTTCTTAGTGTAATTATGGTAGAAACTAATTTTGCAGTCACATAATTCAGCTTTGATTTACAGTTTTTGATTTGTGGGTTTTATGAATTTAATTCATGTTGAAAATGCTCAAATTTTCTGATCATTTTTGTATTTCCATGGTATTAACTCTTGTCATTTATCTCCCTCTCTCTCTTGAATTTAATTCATTGTTGTTACCAAAAGATGCCGATGACGGTGGAGAAGGTGATTCGGAAGAAAAACAAAGACGTGGTCCGCTTAGAGCGAGAAGTTGTTATCCCAATCCTCAAACCCAAGCTCATCGCCCATTTAGCCAAACTCATTGGTATTTTTTTTTCTCCAATTATTCTTCATTTTTTCTTCTTTTTTCTCCAACCTTTTCCAATCATATTTCAAATTTTCCAGCCCTATAATATTAGGCACATTAGTCTTTATGGAAAATTCATTGCACCTTAAGATGAGGAAAATGAGAGAGAAGCCTATTTAGTCATCTCACATCGTCCAACACATCCATCATCACCTTCTTCTCTTATATTAGACCAATGTTACAATTTGAAGTGTTTTATGACATGGATGTTCAATTATTGTGTTAAATTCTGAATTGGATCTTCTCTAAATGAGTTTATGTTTTAAATACAGACACGAAAGCGCTTCAAGGGAAGCGGAAAAGAAGACGGCAGCTCAGGCCTCGGGGCTTACTGATGATGGAGGTAAGACCACCGAAAAATAGGGAAATTATTTGCTTGATGAGTTTCTGCATTATACTGTCTCTCTTGTTTGACACTTTTGTAATCTTCATTTGATCATAAACATATAAGTTATTTTATCATTTAGTAGCAGTTTTAGCCAAGTTTAGATTTTAATCAAACTTGGATGACATGTTAATTTGGAGATTAAATAAGTTTTCCTGATTACATTATTGCATTAATCATGTTATGCATTGCATAATTGAAGATGATACAATTGAGGAGAAGGTTTTCCATTTTCGAATGGGAGCTGGTTAGAGATTTGTCTCTACTGCAAAAACAACAGGTACATATGAATAATTTCAATGGTAGATAGTAATAATAGGAAGTTATCCTAGGTTCAACATGTAAATAACAAAAAAAAAAATATTTTCCATTTTGTTTCTTAATTAGCTGAATCTTCTTTATCAGATAATTAACAATGAATCATGGAACAACAAAAGATGTTTGGCACATTATGAGCTGAAGGTATGAGAACGTGAGCAACATTTGTTTCTTGGTAAGAATATGATAAACTTTATCATTCAAATGGGTAGTGTTACTATAGTGTAGTTTATTATTGTTTCACTTGAATCTTCATACTGAGATTTTTTTTTATTTATCTTTAATAGAAATCATACTAATTTATGAAGGCTGAACTCTTTATCTCTCTTTCTCCATATGTATTTGCATGTAAATATAGATGTATCCTAATTTTACATGTCAGTAAATGTCTTATTATCACTTGTATTATATGAAGTCCTTGCTTCTTGATCCTTATAGGGTTGTTTTAGAAAATTAACTTACAATTAACAACTTACAAAACTTTTTCAATTTACCATAATATCTTCTTTCAACATTCATATATATTATGTGAAATGTGTTTATGAGCTATAATATTAACATCTTCAACTGTAATTATTTCAGACCTTGTTTTTAAACATGAAGCATTGTAAATATAGTAATTTAAAAATAATGACTAAATCTGGAATATATATTTAATTTAATTTTGCAGAGAGTGTTGTGGCAAGAACTAAAACATTTATTGTTGCAACTATTGTTGTTGTTGTCCAAAATGTAAGTTTATGTTTATTAATATTATAAGTATTTTAATTTTTTGCCATAGATTAATGCTATGAATCTGTCAAGTACTATTACTTCAATGTGAAAAATATTAATTTGAATCTTTGGAGATTATTGTTTGTGATTGTGATTCTTTGTTCAATTGATAACGTTTGATGTATATTCTTTGGTTTTAGTGTTGTGTTTAGTCGTGTTTAAGTTTAATGCAGCACAAAACTTGAAAACAAAACTATCCATAATCTTCAAACATACAAACTAAAATATTAGAAACACATTAAATGTTGGCATACCCTAGGCATATACTTTATAAAAACCATAGTAAGATTTCATAGCAATCATCATTGCTATAGTGTTGCTTTCACCTCCTTCATTTTTTTTTTCCTTCTTAATGACCTTTTTAATCATTTTCGCTGGTTCCAAACTTGAAAATTCTTCAATGACTGATCTCTTACTCTTCATATATTCTGTCATATCCATAGAGTCAGCTGTCATATTCGCAGCATGTTCGGAAATGCTAATTTCATCCTCTAATTCATCAACCTAAATGAGAAAAAATGACATAAAGATAATAAATTATTAAAAGTTCAAATATATAAATACTTTAGAATTCAGAAATTTATGAAGTCTTATTTCAAACACACATTGTGAACTTCATTTTCAACATCTCCTAATTTGGACAGCATGTCTGATTCCTACATTAATGTAGATGATATGTATTAGAAAATGTTCCTCTCTTTGCATAAGGCTTGTTGGTCCCAGAGACTGTTGTAGGTAAGCTTAGAGGGGGGGGGGTGAATAAGCCTACCTTATCTTCTAACTTTTCTTTCAAGTCTATTGACTTATTTCTAATATTAGTAACCTTTTGGGAGGTTACTGATCAGAGTGAATGCGGAAGCCTATCTTTGTGCCCAATAGAAGATATGCAGTTTATCAGAGAGAATAGATGTAAGGCAGTAAGCAGATAAAGACGCAAATATGTATAGAGGTTTGAAGGTGGAGTAATCCTTCCACGTCCTCTCTTCCTCCACACAGGGGGGAACATTGGTTAAGCTGGTTGATTTACATAGACCTAACTATTACAACCCACCCTTAATGAATAAGTTGTAAGCCTTCACACAGATGTCTGCCTACTTTCCTTTGACCCACACAGGATCCTACTTTACCCACCCAGGGTCCTCACTTTCTCTCCTAGAAAGTGGTAAACTCAGCAGGACATTACTCCGAGACAACCTTTTAGAGAGGTTTATCTTTTTCTTCTTGGGGTGTGGAGTGTTCGAGCTTTTCTTCTTTTTAGCTGCTCTGTATGAACACTCTCTTCTCTTCTTAACTTCCCCCTTTTTACTGCATTTTTCTCTTTGTAAGCTCTTCTCTCTTCTTTTGCGCTTCTCTCTGTGAGCTTGGATATTCTGATATGCTCACTTCTCTTGCACATTATGTGCTTCTCTCATGCACGTCTTGTGCTTCTCTCACACACTTTCAGTCTTCAGTCCTCCTCTTTATAGGGTGTGAAATTTGCCTGTTGAAGGTAAACAGATTTCTGACATTTATACGCCGCACTCCTGACACACGGTAGCTTTTCGCTTTCTACGTGTCTTCTTCCGGTTGGCTCCTCTTCTCTTTTCTCTCTACCGGTAACTTTTTGTGTCTACCAGTAACTTTGACTTTTCTTCCCATGCCTGCTTTGCAACTCCTTCTTCTAGCTTCACTCTGGAGCTTTCTCTTCCAGCTTGCTCCTTCTGGTGGCTCGAGGCTTCTATAGTGTGCTGCCTGTGCAATATGCTTTCGGCATGGTCTTCTCAGGTAGCTTTCTGGCTCGCTGCATCCTTCTTTGGCGAGGTCCTTTCTTCCAGTAGCTTCCTGTTAGTCAATAGTATCCTTATTAGTTTATCCGATTCTTTATAACCTTTCTCTTTAGTATCCTTTCATTTGACACTTTCTCGGTTTCTTTTAATCTTCTGCAGTAACTCTATTGCAGTAACCTATCCTTAGATTGATTATGCATATTAGAGTTACTTTTAAGGATTTGTATCATCAAAACATCTTAACAATGTATCCAACAAGGCTGCAACATAAGATAAGGTAGATGAAATAGTTCATTTTCATACCTGACTTTCAATATTCTCATCAAAATATTTGTCTATTATATTTGAGTCAAAAGTTAGCTTAATTGCTGTGTATCCATCCTTTTCATTAGCAATCCTATCAGGTTTCACCATGATCTTAAATAGGATTTTGAGTTCTGTCAATGCATCAATCTCTTCTATAGAAGAATCCAAAATAGGAATCTGCAAAAAATACATTTTCAAGTAATTATCAAACAGTTGTAAAGTAATAATTGAAGTAGGAAATAAGGTAGTATGATTGAAAAATGAATTGAAATCAGCACTATACATGTTCCTTCAATTCATTTGCTGTTTTTCCAATAAGTTCAATGCATTCCCTATCCCATAATAAGAATCTTGCATTCCCCATAGAATCAATGACACGAATTCGAATCTTGTACCTTGAAAACAAATAATACATAAAGTCATGTTAAAAACAGTATATACGCTTGAATGAAATAACTTCAAAAATATTTCTTTACCTATATGTTCCATTAACTTCATGTTTTTGACACTTTGAACAAATGAACTTGTCTCCATTAACATCTAATTTCTTAGAACATTTTTTTACATCCTAAGTAGCAACACTCTCCCTCTGTGTCAATGTCTGCAATTGTACAGCATACCCAATATGTTCCAACCTAAGATAATATGTAAAAATCAATATAATTAGTGGCTACAAATATTAGTGACAACAATTAAAAAAGAAATAAAAACAGAAAGAGCAAGAGAAAATAATTAGTGGATATTAATTAAAGAGTACAAAACAGAAACATCAAGATTAGTGTACTAAGCTGAAACAGAAACAATAAAATTAATGTAATTAGTTGCTGGAAATATTAATTAAGGATGCTAAAAAAGAAACAAAAACGAAAACAGCAAGAGAAAAATATTTAGTGGTGAAAAATATTAATTAAAACAGAAACAAAAACAACAAGATTAGTGTAATTAGTGGCAGAAACAGAAACATCAAGATCAGTGTAATTAGTGGTTGGAAATATTAATTAAGGCATCCAAAACAGAAACGAAACAGCAAGAGAAAATGTATATAAATGTTACCTCTCTCAATTCTTCTAGTTGTTTAATTTTTATCACTTTTGCATTTCCGTTGGAGAATTCGTCAATGATGGAATTTTCTAAATGGGATCTCGTTTTGTTGATATAGGAGCAACAAAGTGTTCATTTATCCTTGATAAATATGTATAGATTATAAGAATAACTTTCTAAAGTATGAATTCTATTATAAACTGTACATAAGTAAAAAAATCGGTGAAGTTATAATTACTTTTTTCTAAACTCATCAAAATCAGCACTGTCTCCATTCACAATCAATTTGGTTGCATTATAAGTATTTGAAACATTTACCTCATTTGCGTCTTTTAAAGCATAGTTTTACAAACCAAAAAAATATTATATATGCAAATTGAAACATGTATAAATATGTATGTTCAAACTTCTTTGCCCTGCACATTTGGATGATGATGATTGTCTTTCCTTTTGATATATTCTGAAGATATGGGAGTATTTCATCAGTATACTCTTCCCATAAAGTGCACCATATACGATTTTCCCTTCAAAAATGAATTCATACTTAGTACATATAGAGTGATTTACATTGAAAATCATAAATTTTAGATCTTACTCTAAATCTTCAAGTTGAATATCAATTCTTCTAGTGGTACCACTGAGACCAATAGTATTAGAGTTCACCAATCTTCCCATCATATCTAAAAAAAATAACATTAAAATATTAGGGTCATTGATATGATAAAAAAAATATTGTAAGCTAGTATTACCACTTACCAAAAAGGACACTCTCATCTAAACTTTCAGCCCCTAGTAAATCTTTAAATGGCTTAGGCTGGTAAATAGACTTTGGAAATGCATCATCAAAGAACTCAAAAACATTCGTTTTTTTGTAAAATATGATCTTGTAGCTGTTGGTGGTCGTTTTATACTTCATATTGTTTGGAGCAACGATGAAGTCTCTAACAGCAAATAGACGACCTTCTTGTAGCAAACCATTGAACTTATCCATCAATGAACGTTTTATTGTTCCATGAATTCTATCACCATCTATTATATAAATAAAACTTCAGTCAACTTAGTTAGACATTGTATCAATGTTGTTTAATATAAATTGACTACATCTTTGTTACGCAATCTGTGTACGTATTTCATATGTAGTTATCTATGTGAACATTATGCATTTCAAAGTATACAAAATCATGTGCTAAAAATGCATAGAAAACTGCATAATACATGATAAATACTTACTTGTTTCCAATAACAGGTACTTCATACAATATGACCAATCTGAGATGCAAAGCCCATGTTGTTTTCGAGGGGTTGATATCCTTGATTAAACTGAAGATTCCCATTGTGTCGCTGAATATTTAGTAATCTTGGCAAATACAAAACATTCTTTAGATCAATGATGTGATAAAAAAGAATATGAGAAGTAAATGATTATGTGCATTCTATCTTACCAACTTGAATAGATTTTATGACTTGTTAACAGCAAGCTACTTATTTGTTTATATAGAGGAATATGAAGAACTACTGGGGATGGCCGAGATAATTTTCTGGAATTTGAATGGAAGCATGGTGAGAGAAGTAACTAAATGTTACTTTTATATTTGGTTGATAAGTTACTGAAATAGTTATTTTGTAAGCAGTTATAATTTCCATCATGGTTATGGATGTGAGCAATTCATGGGAAGTTTGCAGTTGTGGCTGTGGATGTGGCCAACATGATTATTGAATTAGATTTTAATATAGTTAAAAATTTATGCTATTGTTAATTTATTTAGGGGAAGTGTGTTATTTTTAATTTACTCTATAGATGTGGGTGATTTTAGTATAATTAATAATTTATGCTATTGTTAATTTTTTTAGGGGAAGTGTGCTATTTTTAATTTTATGTATATTTAAATGAGAGTAGTTATTTTATATAATTATACCATTTTATTTGGTTGTAGTGTACTTTTCATGTATGTAGTGTGTAGAATTAGCTAATAAATTATTATCTTCATAATTATTATCTAGAGAATTTTTGGATGACTGTAACATGTTTACAATATATTTTTAAAAAATTTAACAGCCTTCAATTATAGATATAAATAGAACTATTTAAGTGTACTATATATTCTGAAATTTTTTATAACCTTTGTACCAGATACATAATGTGTAATTATAAATACAAATGTGGATTAACTGAAATAGTTACAAATGCAGAATCATGGAATGACAGAAATGCCCCCAGAGTTTGTAGAATTACCAACTTACTAGACTTTCTTTTTATTATATATATATATATATGTATTTATGTATTACTTATGAATTTGGGGATTTTCATTTATGTAATTATATTTTTACATATTTAGGCACTACTTATGGTCGTGCGAAATATATATTTTACTTTCTCGTGAATTCATTATAAAACTTGCGATATGTTAATATAAGAATGTAAAATGTATAATTGTTTGTAACACTAAAATTCTTACTGATGATAAATACAAAATGTAAAATATCTAATTTTAGATATGTTTTATGTTTAAGTTGTAAATTTTAGATAATATGTAGTATTTTTTAAGAAATATGTAATTTATTTTCGTTAATAAGTTGATATGTTAATATAAGAATGTAAAATGTATAATTATAACACTAAAATTCTTACTGATGATAAATATAAAAATGTAAAATATCTAATTATAGATATGTTTTATGATTAAACTATAAAGTTTAGATAATATGTTATACTCCCTCTGTCCCGCTCTATTTTGCCTACTTTCCGTTTTTTTTTGTCCCATCTTATTTTGCCAGCCCAAAAATGGCAAAAAATGAATTACTCCTTTACCCCTCCATTTCTTTCATTTTACAAAATTGTCACTCCAATTATACCTTTAAATTTTGATTATCATTCCTTAAACTATCTTAATGCTACCTAGATCAAACTTAATTAATGAAACCCTAATGACCCACCCAAGACAAAGACCCAATACCCATCTCTGGAATCTCTCTCTCTCTCTCTCTCTCTCTCTCTCTCTCTACTCTTCGTCTCCCATTTTTGGAATCTCCATCTATCTCTCTTTATCTCAAACCCTAATCTCTCACTATGCGTCGTTCACATTCCCACTGCGCTATTCCCATTCTCTCTTGAAACCCTAACTCTCTTCGATGCTCGCCGAAACCCTAAATCTGTGTTCTTTCCGGCCAAAATCTATGGCCGCTGAAACCCTCTGCATGTGTTCTTCCTCCTAAATCTGTGGCCGCCAAAAATCTCTCAGTTTCTTGGCTGAAACCCTCGTCGAAACCTTCTTCCAATTATGTGTCAGTTTCTTGGTCGAATCGAGTGGATTAGGAGGTTTTGTGGCCGATTCGAGAAGGTTTAGGGGTTTGATGGCCAATCCGAGAAGGGAAGAGGGTTTCGTCTTCGATTTGAGAAGGGAATAGGAATTTCTGGGCGCTTCGAGTTAGGATGAGGGTTTCTTGTCCGAAACTCAGTTTGAAGGGGGTTTCGTGGCCGATTCGGATGAAAGCTTCGTGGCCGAAACTCAGTTTGAAGGAGATGGGCTTGCTCTTCCTCAAGGGATCGAGGTACCCTCCTTCTGCAGTGATGATATGGATCCAGAGTTGCTTGCTTTTAAAACTGAGTGTTTGGCTATCTGGGTACCCTCAGTTCGAAAGGTTAAAGTACTTCAAACCTCTTATCTATTATGAGAATGTTTGCTAATTTTCGATATGTTTATGTGTTGGTTCATGCATGTTGTTTCTGTGATGTTTCTGTGTTGTTTATGGTGATTTCTGAGTATGCTGAAAGGCTGAGAATGATGATAATGGATGCTGATTTCTATGTATGTTAATGTGTTGCTTATGCATGCTGATTTTGTGATGAAGTGTATACACTTATAAGAATGGTGAGAATCATTGCTGAATTTTTGATGCTTGCTTTTATGCTGATTTCTGAGTATGTTGAAAAGCTGAGAATGATAAGAATAGATGCCGATTTATGTGTCTGTTAATGTGTTACTTATGTTAATGATGAGAATGGTGATTTCTGTTATAACTGGTGGAGTCTGTCCAATGTATTTGAAAGACTACTGAAGTCTGTCCAGTGTATTTGAATGACCTGTGATTATTCCTTTCTGCTGATTTTTGATGTGAATGCATGGTAGCTATCTCAAAGCTGCCCAACAGTTATCTGTTGTCGCAATTCTGAAAAATGACATGGTGTTGCATGTTGTAGCTTGTCATGGTCTGTTTTAGGACTATGTTAATGTTGTCATCTCACCTTTAATAGGAAAAAACTCAATGATGAAATCTTTCTGAGGGAAAATAAAACTGACATATCATTAGAACTGATTCTATTGTTTACAGTTTAAGCAAAAGGTACACTGCATGTGTTTACACTGTAATAAAAAAACTAGATTGTCAAAATGCATTCTAAGCCTACTTTACAAGTACCCTAAATCTGTTAGAATACCCCCAATGTCATAAGTTTCGGTGGCTTCTTCATTTACAATCAGAAAGTTAATTGCTTGTCTTACTACTTGCTCATCCACTTCAATTGTCATTGACAGTGAGTCATTTCTTTCTTGTGCTGCCTTTCCAATGTGAGACAGCTTGTAATTGTTGCCTCTATTTACCTTTAAAATGTCAACCATGCATGCTTGTAGTGTTAGAAATATGTTGTTCAAGTTTGGATGCTCTAGTTCTTCAAATGATTGAAAAACATTAGCAACCAAGTCATCAACGTTGTAGGATCTTATTTCAATCTGCAAGGATTGAATAGCCCTAAAGTACCCTAAGTCCAACACATTAGTGTCTGGTGAATTTGGTGGTTGACACATCAACTTTATATCAAATCAATCTTATATGGCAGCCCTCCTGAAATCTGAATCCATATTGTTTAAATGAGGTCTTGCATTGTCTTGTTGGATGATGATTTTTTTACTTGCATTTGCTGGCCATTTTGCCTTAATTGTTGGGAGTATCTGTGTTGTGCCATGTGATGAACAAAAAAACATAAAACAATTCATTATAAAATGTGTTAGTAATGTCACCAAATCAGCCCAATAGTTAATCAAAACCTTAGGGCAGTTTTTAGGAGACTTACTAAACACATTAAGTGATGAAAATTTTGTGTGTCTTGAGTTACCTTTTCCAAGAGGCAGCTCTTAATCACTTCTTTGTTTATGGAGTCAATTGGTTTTGTAACCATTGCACCCCTTGGTCTGTTTGCTGAATTTCTGATGGCGGGGACTTATTGTGTGAATGGGAAAATTCCAATCTTGTTCTGTGTATTGTGGCCTTGCCACAACAGCCATAAACATGACTTTTGAGATGAAACGCTTACTTTTACAAGCCCTGTATGGATCATCCTCTGTACTCAGCTTATAAGCCCTTTCACTTGTTCGTTGCATATAGAACCATTTCTCGTCTATATGAACTACGTTATGTATTGATTCAAAGCTGATCTTGTTGCTCATATGTTTGTGCAAGAAACATAGGCTGAATTTGAGTATGCTCACCTTATTTGAATCTGTCAATGCTGGTTTGATTGCATTTGTATGTGCTTTAAGTTTGCCCGATTTGACCCACTTCCCCACTTCTGATTTACTGACTTGAAACTCTTTTGCTAACCTCCTTATTGTGTCTCTCTTGGAGAAGGGAATGTGTTGGATACATTTGTAGAATGTTTTGATGAGACAAATCCTTTAAGTAACTCTATATGTGCATAACCAATCTTAGGATAGGTTACTGCAATAGAGTTACTACAGAAGATTAAAAGAAATAGAGAAAGTGTCAAAAGGAAGGTTACTGAAGAGAATGGTTAAAAAGAATCGGATAAACTAATTAAGGATACTATTGACTTCAGGAAGCTACTAGAAGGGACCTCGTCAAAGAAGAATATAGAAGGACAAGAAGCTGCCTGAGAAGACCATGCTGAAAGCATATTGTAGGAGCAGCATGCTACAGACCCCTCGAGCCACCTGAAGGAGCAAGCCAGAAGAGGAAGCTCCATAGTGAAGCGAGAGGAGGAAGCTGCAAGGCAGGCATGGGGAGAAAAGTCAAAGTTACCGGTAGACACAAGAAGTTACCGGTAGAGAGAAGAGAAGATGAGTCAATCAGAAGAAGACATGTGGAAAGCGAAAAGCTGGCGTGTGTCAGGAGTGCGGCGCATCAATGATGGAAATTTGTCTACCTTCAACGGGCAGATTTCACAACCTATAAAGAGGAGGACTGAAGACTGAAAATGTGTGAGAAAAAGTGCAAAGATGCAAGAGAGAAGACATGAGCACATCAGAATATCCAAGCTCACAGAGAGAAGCGCAAAAGAAGAGAGAAGAGCTTAAAAGAGATATGCGTAGAAAGAGGGGGAAGCCTTAGAGAAAAGAGTGTTCAAACAGAGCAGATGAAAAGAAGAAGAGCTCGAACACTCTACACCCCAAGTGAAGACGCACACTCAGTCTACCAGTCAAGCAGTAAGCTTTAGGAGATCAGTCTGTAAATGGAGGCCAAGCTTGCTGCACCCAATTGAAGAAGAAGGAGATAAACCTCTCTAAAAGGTTGTCTCGGAGTACTCAGTGCGAAGAGTAATGTCCTGCTGAGTTTACCACTTTCTAGGAGAGAAAGTGATGACCCTGGGTGGATAGTTTAGGATCCTATGTGGGTCAAGGGAAAGTAGGCAAGCATCTGTGTGAATGAAGGCTTGCTACTTACTTGTTAATGGTGGGTTGTAATAGATAGGTCTGTGTAAATCAACCAGCTTAACAAAGGTTCCCTCCTGAGTGGAGGAAGAGAGAACGTAGAAGGATTACTCCACCTTCGAACTTTATACATCTTTGCGTCTTTACCTGCTTACTGCACTACATGCATACATGTATTCTCTCTGATAAGTTGCACATCTTCTACTCGGTTCCGTAATAAGCTTCCGCAAACCACTCTGATCAGTAACCTCCCAAAAGGTTACTGATATGAGAAATGAGCCGAAAGAGATAGAGGAAAAGTTTGAAAATAAGGTAGGCTTATTCACCTCCCCCCCCCCATCTAAGCCTACCTACAACAGTTTAGGACCAACAAGTGGTATTAGAGCAGGTTGGACCAACTACCAACTGATCTATCTGATACCAACAAGTGGTATTAGAGCCGGTGGATTATTCATCTTTGCTCAATGGTCAATCTGATACCAACAAGTGGTATCAGAGCAGATAGATGAAACAAAAGTTCTAGTCGATCTATCCAGATCCTATCTGTGAAAAAACCTCTCTCTCAAATATCACTCTCTCTCTCTCTCTCTCTCTCTCTCTCTCTCCCCCTCACATCAAAGATCATTTCAATGTCTTTTGCTCTAAAAGGATATGATTGATGTGAAGACAACAAACAACTAAAAGATAGAAAAACAAGTTGTGTTGTATAGAAAAGTTGTTCTTGAGGGGGAACAACATGCTACCGAAGGAAGGACTGCGAAAAGGGAAGCCATGCACAAGGAGCAAAGTCTCTACTCATCACGGAGCAGACCAACATAGAGCTGATCAACAAAGAAAACTTACTGCTAAGCAAACAAATGAGGCTGACATCAACAAGCAAGCAACCAGGGAAGAAAATGTTGAGGATGTCAAGCAAAGGAGTAAGAAGGGAAGCGCACTCCATCAATCAGATCATCCTCCAAACTAAAGCAAAGAATGAAAGAGGACCTACTCTTTTAAGAAGAACAACAATGATCAGGTACCTCATTCTAACTTTATTTTATTCTGGTCTTAATCATGTTTATCCTGTTAAGAAACTCAAGTGACTACACTCTAAGTTAATAGACTTTAAAATGATGTCAGTTGGCTTTTAAATATGAGAACAAAGTCTGCATGTTTATCTCCATATTATAATGTTTCACCTTCTCATGCAAGCCTCAAAGTAACCTGAAATAGTACTGTTAGTGACCCCATATCTTAAAAGAGAAAACCATAAAGTAAGGGGGAACTTCTAGTACAAATCAAGGAAACTTTGAAGGTAAAAAGGTTAAAATTCTTGGATCAACCCAAATATGGGTATGCTGTAAAAAGTCTGCAACAAATCGTTCATCAAGCAGAATAGCATCTTGAAATAAATAAATAAATATATATATATATAAATCATGTATATCTTACTGTTATCTATGCTTATCTTTTCAATATCTGAAAAAGGTTATACTCTAAAAAGATACAGTAAGAAAACACCCGCACACACTACCACTTTGTTCTTAATCTTTATAAATCTTGAAGAAGCCAAAACTTTCTCTGCAACAACCATGGGCTGTAAAGAAGGTCTAAGCTTCTAAAAGAAATCTAACCAAGAAGGACTCATACTTGTGTGAGCACCTATACAAGAACATTCATTTTTGCAGGAACATTTAACAAAGGAATACTGATTTTATGGGGAACTAATGACAAAATGACAAACTCTGATTATAGGATGTTGAACATCCGGTTGCTGGATACTAGGTCATGGGATAACAGGACGCTGTACACCAAGACACTAGACACCGAGCTACTGGATGATAAGCTACTAGAAATCAGAACAAAGTGTCATTAAGTCAATAGAAAAGGTAGAAGAAGTCAAAGAAAAAGATAAATTCTGATGATAGAATGCTAGACATCAGGACATTGGATACTAGGTCACTGGATAGTAGGATGCTGGACATCAGGATACTAGATACCAGGCTAACTGGAGATTAGGTCGCTGGATGACAGGACGTTGGATATCAGAATGCTAGATACCAGGGGCTGGATACTAGATCGCTGAACACTAGGTCGCTAGGCACCATGACACTAAAATACCAGGATGCTGGACACTAGATCGCTGAACACCAGGTCGCTGGGTATCATGATGCTAGACACCATTGAAATGGATACTAGGTTACTTGACATCAGAATTTATCATCAAGTCACTGGAAAAGGGGATCACTTGGAGGTTACAAGATAGAGCAGTTACTGAAAATTTTCTCGGTAACGTGCGAGCATAAAAAGTGGATCACCTTTCCAGAAATAGATTACCTTTTCAGAACCCTAGAATAATTCCAGCTGTGGGATCAGAAGAATCCAAAGGTGGAGATCTAGCAGTTGACCACATCATCTCACACAAAGGAAAAAAGACATAAAGCTGTGGAAACTGTCAACACCTTTATTGGAAACCGGTGGAGCAGTTAATGAGATCTTGGAAGATCCAACTGCAACAGGGAGTATCTCTATCCCTATAAATACATGCACTCTTATTCTTCATAAAACATTCATAAAGATATTCTCTCTCTCTCTCTCTCTCTCTCTCTCTCTCTCTCTCTCTCTCTCTCTCTCATCCCTAAGCATAATGGCTCTAGATTGTTGGAAACTCTTCTCTTCATCCCTTCCTAAAGACATCTTATCTACAAAGAATCAACCAAGCACACCCCAAATCACATATTCACCTCTCACGCGTCACACTTGCTAAGCAAGTCTTTCTCAGAAGACTTGGTCTTCTAACATTCTCTCCTCACCTCAGACCTGAGGATGCTTGAGGTCTTGCCCAACAGTCTCCTCTGAGACGTTGGAGGTTAAATTGGAGGATTCCCTCTCCAGTAACCCCAGAGCTTTAGCTCATTTTTGATAATGTCAAAAAGGGGAAAGAACTGTGAAGGATTTAGGAAGATCAAAAGTCTTACTTAGGTGAAGAACAGAAGAGGCGAGCCCATACATTGTGTGAGCTTTCTTCTATGTCCAAGAAGAAAGAAGAAGAGGGGTCAGACACAGGAGTTGGAGAAAAAGTACGAGAAGAAAGTTTGCAACAAGCTACTGTACCAAGACTTCTCTACTCTTTCACCGACTCTTGAGTATAAACCTCAGTTCCTTCTTCTTCGAAGAGACATCCTCACATTTACTCCAATTCTCCTCCACGATCAAAGAGGAAATCGACTAGGAGCAAACCTCGCATAATAGATGAAGAAATGAGAAAGAAGCTCGCAAGAAGCTAAAGAGGGAAAAGAAAGAAAGAAAGAGCAAGAAGAATATAAGAATGAATTTAGATAGAATGTTTATTATACTCTGCTTACTACATTGTAATGTACATGTTTTATCTTAATAAAATGTCTCATGTTCTTCAAAAAGCTCATTTCTTGTGCCCTTTCTTTTAGACTTATATGTGATTTGTGTATGAAAATAGTATGTCAAATAATGTCATGCTTTAAATATGCTTTCTGTGCATGAGAGGTTATATTCTTTGGATCTTCTGTAAAGGTTTTATCATCATCAAAAAGGGGAAAATTGTTGGATACATTTGTAGAATGTTTTGATGAGACAAATCCTTTAAGTAACTCTATATATGCATAACCAATCTTAGGATAGGTTACTGCAATAGAGTTACTACAGAAGATTAAAAGAAATAGAGAAAGTGTCAAAATGAAGGTTAATGAAGAGAATGGTTAAAAAGAATCGGATAAACGAATTAAGGATACTATTGACTTCAGGAAGCTAGTGGAAGGGACCTCGCCAAAGAAGAATATAGAGGGACAGGAAGCTGTCTGAGAAGACCATGCCGAAAGCATACTGCAGGAGCAGCATGCTACAGACCCCTCGGGCCACCTGAAGGAGCAAGCCAGAAGAGGAAGCTCTAGAGTGAAGCGAGAGGAGGAAGCTGCAAGGCAGGCATGAGGAGAAAAGTCAAAGTTACCGGTAGACATAAGAAGTTATCGGTAGAGAGAAGAGAAGATGAGTCAATTAGAAGAAAACATGTGGAAAGCGAAAAGCTGGCGTGTGTCAGGAGTGCGGCGCATCAATGATGGAAATTTGTCTACCTTCAACGGGCAGATTTCACAACCTATAAAGAGGAGGACTGAAGACTGAAAGTGTATGAGAGAAAGTGCAAAGATGCAAGAGAGAAGACGTGAGCACATCAGAATATCCAAACTCACAGAGAGAAGCGCAAAAGAAGAGAGAAGAGCTTAAAAGAGATAACCACAGAAAGAGGGGAAGCCTTAGAGAAAAGAGTGTTCAAATAAAACAGATGAAAAGAAGAAGAGCTCGAACACTCTACACCCCAAGTGAAGACGCACACTCAGTCTACCAATCAAGCAGTAAGCTTTAGCAGATCAGTCTGTAAATGGAGGCCAAGCTTGCTGCACCCAATTGAAGAAGAAGGAGATAAACCTCTCTAAAAGGTTGTCTCAGAGTACTCAGTGAGAAGAGTAATGTCCTGCTGAGTTTACCACTTTCTAGGAGAGAAAGTGAGGACCCTGGGTGGATAGTGTAGGATCCTGTGTGGGTCAAGGGAAAGTAGGCAAGCATCTGTGTGAATGCTTGCTACTTACTTGTTAAGGGTGGGTTGTAATAGATAGGTCTGTGTAAATCAACCAGCTTAACAAAGGTTCCCTCCTGAGTGGAGGAAAAGAGGACGTAGAAGGATTACTCCACCTTTGAACCTCTATACATCTTTGCGTCTTTACCTGCTTACTGCACTACATGCTTACATGTATTCTCTCTGATAAGCTGCACATCTTCTACTCAGCTCCGTAATAAGCTTCCGCAAACCACTCTGATCAGTAACCTCCCAAAAGGTTACTGATATGAGAAATGAGCCGAAAGAGATAGAGGAAAAGTTTGAAAATAAGGTAGGCTTATTCACCCCCCTCTAAGCCTACCTACAACAGTTTTGGGACCAACAGAATGACTTTAATGGCTTCCTCATCAAACTTTTTAAGTTGAGATGAAGGTTGACGTGACCTTACTTTCGGAAAAGAAATAGGATGCCCCTCTGAAATTTGCTTCCTTACAGCTTGTCATATGATTCGGACTGTACGAACAGACACTCCAAATGATGATGTTACATCTGTCGTGATGCCATAATTCAAAACGTCGTTCTTGTTGTTTACGAGAAGCCGCTGAGCAATGAGAAGTCGTGCTGATGGAGATACATTTTTTCCAATTCTGTTGTTAGTCATTTTGCTGAATCTGAAATAATCAGATTTGAGTTCTTGGTTGTTGAAAATGCATTTAATGCCTTTGCATTTCTATTTATAGAAGAATAGGATTTCAAATTGTGATGATTTGGTGGGAAATTCATGTACATGGCTGTAATTCAGTTTGCTGTAATTTTGGATGATTTGGTGGGAAATTTTCCCACCTTTTAATTCTGATCCACTTTTTTTTTTTTTTATTCATAGCTTGCTTTGTAATTAACATACTAATCCAATGCCTAATTAAATTGCAAAAAATATTAAAATAACACATCCAATCAAAGTCAACACCTTTTTCTTAGGCTTCATGCAGAGTCAACCTTGGCAAAATAGCAAGGGATGGAGGGAGTATTTTTTAAGAAATATATACGGAAAATATCAATTTTCGTCCACTAAGTAAGGCCCTTTCCAATTTCAGTCCTCTAAGTATCGTGTTTCCAATTTTAATGTCGTAACTTCACTTTTTTTTCCAATTTCAGTCCGATTTTCACCGGAAGCTGACGTGGCAGCCAGAATCTGCCTACGTGGACCCCAGAACCCTAATCCCACTAAAAATAGTGCCACGTAGTCAGCCATGTCATCCGAAAAAATAATAAAAAAATGAAAATACAAAAATTGAAAAAAAAAAAATACAAAATCAGAAATAAATGTCCACTAACTTAAATTATAAAGGATTAATTAAATTTTCCCCAATAAATGTCCACTAACTTAAATTATAAAGGATTAATAAAAAAAACAATCTTTTCATCCCCAAATAGAAATGGGATTTCAAGCATACAAAATCCCCAAATTGAGAGAAAGAACTCTAGACCCTCCGGAGAATAGACGGCCAAGAAAATGTCGAAATCATATTCGTATGGTTCTTCTCCTATGAGCCGTCACTGTAATTGTGGCAAGGAAGCCGAACCCCGGATATCCAAAACACCTGAGAACCCAGGTAGAAGGTTTTACGGTTGTGAGGATTGGCAGGTAATTCTTGTGTGTGATTGTCTCTGTTTTATATCTATGTATGAGTTATTTCTTATTCAAGTTTGTAATTCTTGTGTGTGGTTGTAGGATCCAACAATGGGTTGTAATTATTTTCTATGGATTGATCCACCGGTGAGTCCAAACACAGTCTACCTTATAACAAAATTAACAAGCAAAAATGTGAAGTTGGCAGCTGAGATGAAAGAGGTACAACAGAAGAATCAGAGGTTGAAATGGTTGTTAATGGTGTCATGGCTTTTGTTTATCATAGTGTACTTGTTTTCTTAAGCATATTGTTAGGGTTTGTACTTGTTAGATTTTGAATCCTCAATTGCTCTGAAGCTGTAATGGTGAATTTCCAGATGGTTAATAGAGGATTTTGTGATGACAGAATTTTGTAATGGTTAATTTTCAAATGAATGAGATGATTTTATTTTTCCCAATTTGATTTATGTATTCAGTTTGTCTTTGAAATATGTTGAAATGGCTCTTTGAAATGAAAGGTTGAAATATGTATTCAGATTTTTGTAATGGTTGAAATATGTATTCAGATTGTTGTATTCAGATTGTGTGTGAATATGGGGGGATTGTTTTTGCCATTTGAATGTGTTATTCCACTTTGACATATGATTATTGATGCACATATTCACATTACTTTATCAACATTTCAAGTAAACAACACACAAAATAAGTTGTTCCAATAAGTTGAGGTGACACACAACATTTCAAGTAAACTTTCCAACAAATAACATGAATTCCATAACAATTAAACTTTCCCACCAGAGGGTTATAAGTTGTTCCAATGCAACACATATGGAGTATACAAAAGTTAGGCGGGGTTGTCCATCTAAACCATACAAAATAAGCTGTAGTTTCCAAAATAAGCAAAAACATAAAATAATTTCAGACACTACATTAAAAACCATTAACCAGCCTTTCCCCTGACACTGCAGGCCTCATTGCGGCTATGGCTGGTGTCACCGATGAGCCACGTCACAACGCAGAGCACCCAAACTTGCATGCACACACACGTACATAGCCGAGCATGCATCAAAACACATGCAACAAGACAACATGACCACATTCCTATCGCTACAGGACACATCGAAAAGAAAACACGCAAAACTACTGTGTAAAACTAGAACACACTCCCATCACCACCATATTTAAAATATTGCATTGCTTAAGCCCAAACCTGCGTCGCTGCTCTCGAAGGCGCACTTGCATGATGGCAGCCCATCGTCGGCGCAATCGCGGCGCTGACCAACCTCCACCAACAGCACACACACAACCAAAAAACATAGACCTCACACACACACACACAAACCCACACAACACGCACAGAATCAACCACACATCAATCATATTAAAATGGAATTTCTTTTTCACCCTTAAATTTTACCTTTTTAATATTCGACACAACAATATATCATCTTCTTTAATCTCCCTTTTGCTAAGCCGTAGGTATGGTGCTATCAATTTAAAGAACATTGTTTCAACAATAACGGAAGAATATTTTAGCAAAATACCCAAGTTCTAGAGATATGCGTTGAATTCAATTCATTAGGAAAAATGAAAATGAAAAATCATGTTTACGATCATCAAGTAGTTTATGTTATAATGTTTTTAGAGATTTTAGTTGGGTTTCGATTATAATTTCCTAGTACTTTAATTTCAGAAATATCATTGATTACATAATTTTAAGTTATTAGGCTTTTTCCATTCTTTCAAAAATAGCATGTGTCTTTTTCGATGAAATGTTTGAATGGTTTTACATATACTTACTACATTAAAAATTCATGTTCATCACATAATAATAATAATAATAATAATAATAATAATAATAATAATAATAATAATAATAATAATAATAATAATAATAATAATAATAATAATTGAACTATAATATGTTTTGTCTTATAAAGTTTTAAGTCCTCTTCCAATGACTCTTTTTGAACAGTACAATTGAAATTTAATTGAATATAATGGTTGTGTAAAGAAAAAAAAAAAAGGTAGAAGAATTCGGCTAAAAAATATCAATAATGAGGTTTAAGGACAAAAATAGAATTTTATTTCCTTAGTGGCTGTACTGAGAATTTTTTTTTGCTGTGTTTAGAATTACCCTTCACTTAAATCAAAACTCATTTTTGTCTTCACAATTTTCTATTGGTAATTTCGACAGCTTCTTATCCTTCTTTTTCTTCGCACCATGAAGAGTTTTTACCTATACTTAGAGGCCGACTTAATTGCTCAACCATAGTATTGAGGATGATTGTAAAAATTTCGAATTAAATTTGTATGGTTATGATTCATACAAATCGTATAATCCGTATATTAGAAAAACTATTATGTAGTAGTTTCGAGGAACTAAAAAAATCCAACATAAAAAAATAAAATCATATTTACCGGTACACTAGTTATTTGGAATGCCTTGCGATTTACCTCGTAATGCTTTAAATCCACTTCGAGTAATGGTCAAATACCTCGCAGTTTTAAATCCACTTTATAATGATCGAATACCTCGTGATGTTTAACTATACATCAAACAGTGATTTACCAGTGTTTCATACGGTTTGTTTTATTTTTTTAATAAAATTTTACATCCACTTCAAAAGTTTTATTTGACATTCATCTTTTATATATATATATATATATATATATATATTATGGGTTTCACTATATTGCGTTACTAGTATATACCCTGTGTATCACACGAGACTTTGTAAAAATTAATATTATTAAAAAAATTGATATAAAAATTAATACATTTTGAGTAAGAAATAATAATGTATTGAATGCACATTTTACATAAAAAAATGTTACTTATAATTTTATATTCACATTGCTTAAAAATATTTGTATGTAAAACATATACTTTAGTCATATTTTAAATCAAAACTAAAGTAGGATGATGTTCACTTGTACTAACATAAATTAACATCTCATTTTCTATTAAAATTTAATTTTATCTATATTAGCATTAACATATATCCATCAAAGTTTTATTAACATATATTATTAGCAATCAACATTTTTTTCATGAATTTACTAAATTTCATAGGTTATAAATTGATAGTAATTATCATTGAAATTTTATAGGTTACAAATTGTTGGCTATTATAGCACTAGTGGTGCACCCGCGCGATGCGCGACTTGTTATATAATTTAATAATTTTTATTGTTAATGATAGATTATTTAAGAATAAATTTATACTTTATATTAATAAAATGTTTGATATATTCAATTTATATAAATAATTGTACCTTTTCCCCTAACCTTTATTTTTCCTCCTCCTTAATATGTTTAGAAGCAGTGGAGTCATGTCTATATCCTACCCCCTTCTCCTTCACTTCTCTTTCTCTCAAGTGATTGTATTTTTTTTTCTATTGTAATGCGATTTTTTTTACAATGCGATTATTTATCAATGGATTCGAATAATCAAAATGACAATCAAATTAGTATTGTTAATATCTCATTATATTTGAAAAAGTTTTTATCTCAATTTTTCTTCTTATTTTCATTATCAATATATATATATATATTGATATTTCTAATTACTATCATCTCGTTCTCATTAAGAGAGAGTAGTAATATATTCATTGTTTGTATATTATAATGACTATCATATCGGTTTTTCTTCTTATTTCCATCACTAATTTTTCTTCTTCTTTTGTTATTTCTAACCTACATTTGATGTTATTCATCCTCATTAAATGAGAATTATTATATATACATTATTTATATACTACAATAACTTCCGTTTCAATTTTTCTTCTTATTTCCATCACCAATTTTTCTTATTCTTTTGATATTTACAATCTGCAATTCATCTAGTTGATTCTCATTGAATGAATTGTTATATATACATTGCTTATCGGGGAAAATGACTTTTATCTCAATTTTTCTTCTTATTTCCATCACTAATTTTATTCTTCTTTTAATATATCAACCCTCCATTATTTTTCTTCTTGTTTTGATATTTAGTGAGACTTATATCTTCATGCATTGCTTATATAGAAGTAGAAAATGACTTATATAAGAAGCCTAATTCTAATGGATTGTAGAGGAAGTTTTTAATTCTAATGGTTTGAGATATAAGCTTGATTCAAAATTATTAGATCAATTTAGAAAACCAAAATGAAATTTAAAAAATTACACAAATTGATGTGACATTTTTAGGATGCAAAGTGGTAAATTATTAAATTTTGCCACCTTCTTTATTATTATGTATATATCGATATATATATATATATATATAGATTTTAGATTGTTAGACTCAATCTCACAACCTTTATTATTATTAATTTTAATTTCAGATTAATTATAATTTTGATATTTATGTAATAATTTTGAAACTTTTAAACATTTTATAGCCCTTCATAAAATGAAGTTTAGATTAAAATCTATTTTCCACATTTATATATCTATCAAAATTATAAACTTTTTTTTAAAATTTTTGACAATGTTTAAATTTCATTATTTTCAAAATTGAACCATATCATTAAGATATAGTCATATCATTTAAAATAGCTTATTGTATTTCATCTTTACTCATATATGTAAAATAGAAGATAAATTATTATATAATAGTATATATATATGAGGCTTGTTCTATAAGATATTTAAAAGTTTTTTAGTTTCTTTTTTCTCTCTTTTCCTATTGGCTACTAAGTTTGGAGGGAAAATGGCAAATTTGAAAATTTGGTCAACTTCCCTATTATTGTATATACATAGATTAAAAGAATTAATTTAATTGAATTATAAATTAAAGATATATATATAAATTTTAAAAATTGAGTGAAATTTTGGAATAACCACGGAGTGACATGTGTCCTCTAGTGGTTATTCCTTTAATGTATATCTATATTTATATCTATATCTATATCTTTATATATATAAAAATACAAACATTGCCAAAAAAAAAAAGAATTTTCCCGCCTAAAACCACTTTCTATTTGTGTAAAAAAAATTATATATTTATTTTATATACATATATTAAGTATATTAATTGCATACTATTTTCTAAGGAAAGTCAAACTTAATTATTTAGGCAAGAAAAAATTTAGTGATGTTATGTATGGATACACCTTTCAATTTAAATAAATAATTACATTATTTAAATAAATGAAAATGATAAATGATATTTAATTTCTACTAATATATAAAAATATACAATATATAAATGAATTTAAATGCAAATGGAATATTATCATATGATTTTAATATGATGTTGTATATATTCTATGGAAGTGATATGACAAAAAATCTTTCCACATATTTGTCTATATGGTAAGTCAACTTTGATTATTAAATTTCAATTGATATATTTATGATATGATTTAAATAATGTATATAAATATTATTTGCATCATATCATCAATAATATAAACATTGATCATTTACAATAATATAAATATATATATATGCTTTAATATTCAAATGAATAATATATATATATATAATAATTGATCACTCCACAATAAAATGCTATAATACATATACATCTTTCTTCACTTTATATATGTCTACTTAATTATTTATGACTTAAAAAACATTTTTTATAAAAGGAAAGATTTATATTGATTATTTTTTTCATAAATAATATCTAATCTGAATAACATATCACATAGAAATGTAAGATGACATTTGCATGATTTATGTGATATATATGTATATATATATTAATAAAATTCATATATATTCATAATTGTGAAATATAATTTTTATGGGATTTATGTTTATTAAAATTTTAAATAATTTGTTATGCATATATATAAACATTTGACTTGAAGGTTGAATAAATTTTTATCTTTATTTATATAAAAATAAAAATATTGTCTAATACAGTATGACAATAATTTTCCATCCAAAAGCCACATATTATAAATAAAAATAGAATGATGAATATATATGATAAAATAAATTTCATCTATTTATATAAATTAGGAAATAAAAATGTTTTCCCTTAAAAGTGATGATTTAAATGGAATAAAATAATTGATTTCATAAATTATGGTATTGATTATTTATAAATGATTGTGGTAATTGTTGTAACTAATTATTCATTTTAATTTCAGATTTGAATATTAATTTTCATTAAGTAAATACCACACAACTCTATCCATTATGAGTTCTAGAATATTTGAGGTATATAATTATACTATCATTAGCATACATTGATTATTAAATTATATTGCACTATTTGAGATATATAATTATTCTGTCATTGATTCTACAAATTAAACTAGCGTATATAGATATCACAAAATATGGTATTTAAAATTAACATTTAAATTGATTATCTTAAATCTTAAATTATGGTAATTACCTGATATAATCAACAATCATACATTATAAATAATACAAATTCATCTTGGTTTCATTCACTCGCTTTCATTATGTTATTTTATGTATCACTTTTGAACGATTTATGAAGTGTAAGACGTCCTTAGAGGTAAAAATTATAAATTTAATGTTTATTTTATTTGTTTTGTTATAAAATTATTATATTTGAGGATCATGTGGATGGATATTTAATTATTGTTAGTTTTTATTAAGTGTTACCATTATACGAAATTATAAAGATAATTCACTATTGAATGATATGAGATTCTATGATATGTTATCCGATTGATTTGTGTTATTTCAATTTTTTTTTATCATTGTTGTATTATATATGCATTATTCATACTTCAATATAATTTAATTTTATAAAAGCATTGATCACTTCTTATATGCAGGTAATAACTAAAGAAATCTTAGGCTTGCGACTTGAGAGTACATATTCACTAATTTTTAAAAAATATTAATTGATTATGACTTAGCAATCAAGATATTGAAAGCTTGAAAGGTAATATGTTAGGGAAAATAAATTTGATTTTGGATTTAGCTCTCAAAATGATGCATCATCCATGTTGTTAAGATTAAATATGTAGTGATTTATTTTGATTTATAGATATATAAATATAATGGATGAAATTAGGGTTGTATTAGCGTTTTCAGTTTTTGGTACTTTGAATTATATGTAAATTCTGAATATTAATTGTCAATTATTATTTTGTCAAATATAAAATCAAAAAAATTATTGATATTTAATACATATACTTTTCAATTTTCTTGAAATATAGACATCATTGATCTTTTTTGTTTATATATACATGTTAATATTATTTGTAAGTATCTAATAAGGATAGATTCAATATTATTAATCGCATAAATAATGATGAATTTAAATATTAATAAAATTCAAATTTGTCAGTAGTATCCACTTTTTTCATCTAACTTATATTAATAAAAAAAGTTGAAAAAATAATAATTGGTATATGCACGTAATATGAGATTTTTAGTTAATTTATTTATTTCTTAAAATATATAGTGTATATTGTTTTAAAATATATATAGTAATGTTGATTTCTCAAGTTATATTTGGAAAAATATTAATAAATCAAAAATATTACCTCAATGTAATATTACACATGTTGATACAATATATTGCAATATAAGTCAACTATTAAACTTAAATATCATATGATATATTTCAAAAATTAACAATTTATATTGATGTAATTCAATTTGATCACCTTATGATCATTTTTAATAAATAAATTTTTTATATATATTACAATATGTATTATTTTTATAATGATTTTTTAAATATTATAATTTAAAATCTCATGTTGGACTTTTCTTGAAGTAAAACATTTTTAGTCGTGGTGAATTATATGTTTTTTGTTTTAGAAGTAAAAATTTTGATGTGTAAAAAATATGGTGAGACAGTGAGAGATAAGAACACCATAATTTGTAAATAAAAAAAAAGGTTTCAAATTTGTAATTTGTAAGATTTTTTTATTTTAGTTATTTTTTTCTTATAAATTTATATTAATAGTTTTAATATAGACATTTTCAATCACTTTCAACATTTTATAACAATAAAAACTAATAAAAAATATATATAACAAAATTTATTATATAACAGTTCTAAACAAAGTTTTTAGATGTTATTAAATTACATTACCAACACCAATATTGAATAAGATATATTACTCAATTTCATTCAATTCCTATATTTTATATGTATTTAAACATATTATTATATATAAATTTCTATTTACATTGTATTTATATAAAAATGTTTATTTTAAAATTTATATTTGTGCATCGCACGGGGTATATACTAGTATATATAAAAAGAAGACCTTCAGTAAAAGTAGTAATAACTAATTTTCCCTCCCAAATTAACATACTATAAATGGAAAGAAAGTAGTTACAAGAAATTAAATAAATCAAAAATAAAAAGATTTATACTTTTAAGGGTTGTGGGGTTCACTAGGTTAGACTATGTCTATAGGTAGATAAGTTATGAGGTATATTTTATCTTTTTTCTCTATTTCATATAAATTATAATCTTTAAATTAATTATTTTTTATTTTAAATTTTGTTTTAGTTTATGAAAAATATAAATTTTATATTTACATTTTGGTGCAAAATTGTATTAACAAGATTATAAATACAAAGATAAATGACTAAATTACATTATAGATTAAAAAATTAAAAAAATAATCTATCTATATCTATATCTATATATCTATATAAAAAGAAGACCTTTGGAAGAATTTACAAGAATGTCATTTTCCCTCCTAAAAATGTCACATCAATGAGCAATAAAATATTTATATAAATAATAGTTTTTCAATAAAATTAAACATATCATTTAGCATTCTTTTCAATATGGTATATTTTACTATTTATACTTAAAATTATTATAATCATCATCATTATTATTACTACTACTATTATGTATTATTATTTGTTGGTGTTGTTGATTAATGTTGTACAATAGTGAGCAATAATTTAATTTTTGTGTATTAACTATCATTATTTAATGTCTAAAATTATTCTCATTCTCAAATTTAAAGTTAAATAGATTTTTGGATATTTTTTTATAATTTTGCAAAATGTTGTGTGCAAGGTAAATATTTCAAAGTTGATCACAAAATTTATATTGTTGATTGAACAATTTTGACCAACTCCAAGAATCATTAGCTTAAATTATTTATTGATCCAATAAAAAAAATTCAACAAAAGATAGAAACAAATAGATGTAAGTTTTCAATTTTTCTGAATTTAATTGTTTTTGCTAACTTTAATTACTTAATGCTTATAATTATTCTTATTATCAATTTTAAAGTTAAACAAATTTTAAGATATGTTTTGTAATTATGAGAAATGTAATTGTATATGAATAAATATTTCAAGACTTATATTGTTACTTGGTCACATTTAATTAATTCTAAAAATCTTTAGTTTATTAAATTATCTATCAAGCCGTGAAAAAAGTTCAACGAAAAATAAAACAAATAAAATGTAAGCTTTCAAGTTGTTAATTCATTATCTTTTTCCTTTTTTGTTACTAAAATTACTTAATATTTATAATTATTCATATTATCAATTTTAAAGTTAAAAGAAATTATAATATATTTTTTATAATTATGAGAAATTTTGTACATAAATAAAGATTTCAAAACTTATATTGTTAAATGATACTAATCAAAATATCTATCAAGCCAATGACCATAAATATATTTTTATTCAAAAGAGAAATAGAATATAAGCTTTCAATTTCGTTGTTTAGATTATTTACAAAATTTGTATTCAAACATTTTAATATTGTCAAATATAATGTAGAATGACATGTCACAATAAAACGAATGCACAAGAAAGTTCGAATAACACACGCGAGATAGGGGTCAACCAAATTCTACTTTCTTCAATTAAAACTCTACATTACTCAATAATTTTTTTAATAATAAAATATAACTTTAAAAATCAATAAAAGAGATGAAAATTATATTTCTATATTATACAAAATTTAGAATAATAAATGATTTATAAATAACTTTTTAATATAACAATCAAAATAGATAATAAATCGCGCATCGCGCGGGTGAAATAATAGTATATATAAAAAGAAGATCTTCTATAAAAATAGCAATAACTAATTCTCCCTCCTATTTTGACATTTAAAGGAGTTACAAAAATTTTAAAAAATCAAAAAGAATTCTTTTATATTATTTAGGATTGTGGGGCCCACTAGGTTGGGTTATGACCAATATGTTGGATTATGTAGGTTTATTTTTGTTTTTATTACCTATTCAATATAAATCATAATTTTTAAATTAAATAACTTTTCCATTTTAAATTTTGTTTCAATCTATGAAAAACATAAATTTGATATTTAAATTTTGATGTATAATTATATTTAACAAAGTTACAAATACAAAAACAAATGACTAATTAAACTATACATTACAAAACTTAAATAATAATTTTAAAATTATTAGTTTTAGAATTTTTGAGAAATCAATAACAATGAAAAATATTTTGGTATAATTATTATTTGATCTATTTGTCAATACAAGTGAGTTGAATATAGAATTATCTTCCTTATTTAAATACATATCAAGATATTTTAGTTATTTGAAAGACATATATCTTTTCTTTAACTTGAAATAATTAAGTTGTATACATTAATTAGACCAAAAATTTCAAAAAAAATCTATAATTGTAACGCCCTGTTTCTTAAAAACATAACATCTTGCTTCGGCGTTACTTATATTAAAATTAGACTCTTTCAGTAATAATAAAGAAAACTAAATTCCGGAAATAACAGTAAAATATTATTCCATGAAGCATTGGTAGGAAGTACGAATTTTTGGAAAATGCAGCGGAAACGTATACCTTAAAATTCCTTTCTTTACATAAGTAAATATATTTTGGACTTTATAAAATAAACTCTTTATTTAAAATCTTCTTTGACCTTGATAATATCGGCTACCAGCATGCCACGTTCGCGTACCCTGTCCTAAACATTTAAACATATAGGGGTGAGTGCGAGAAAGAAACACTCAGTGGAAGTAAAAACATCTATACTCTTTTACATACAAACTTCAAAATAAACACATAGCCTCGTCTGGAGTTTTTAACTCCGGTATATAGATATGTCCGTCAATATAAGTCATCAATATATGTCCATCAATATAGTCCGTCAATATAAGTCCGTCAATATAAGTCATCAATATATGTCCGTCAATATAGTCCGTTAATATAAGTCCGTCAATATAAGTCATCAATATATGTCCGTCAATATAGTCCGTCAATATAAGTCATCAATATATGTCCGTCAATATAAGTTCATCAATATAAGTCATCAATATATGTCCGTCAATATAGTCCGTCAACATAAGTCCGTCAATATATGTCTGTCAATATAAGTCCGTCAATATAAGTCATCACGCGCATGCACAATCACAATCATTTTGCATATAATTCAAATTTAAACATTTATCACTCAAATATTCAAAGTTCACTCTTCAAAACATATAATCACCTTTCAACAATCACAACTCAACATTCATCATTTAACGTATATAAATCATCAAAATTTTATCAATAACGCAATATCAATCGTACCATCTTAAAATCAATCAACTTCAACTCATATATTAGGAAAACTCATATATAATCAAGTATGCAATTTATAAAGCAAATAAGAATTTACCCCCACCTTGGTTATCAAAAGTTCGGTCGAAGTTCGTCGTTTTCCCTTACTCTTGTCCCTCTTTCGTAAATCCTACAAAGCGTAATAATTTGACTTAAAATATAACTATAGATATATAAAATAATCATGGATTGATTTTCTCTTGCTTCATGGATAGAGATGAGTGACGATGGAGAGGGAGAGAAAAGAGATCCAAAAAGATAAGGAATAGAAGAGAGAGAAAAGGCAAGTGACGAGGTGTCATCGCATGAGAGGGTGAGGTGGAGTAGAAAGGTGACTCACCTCTTTTACACCTAGAAACGAATTCGGATTTTGGACTCCGAATTGAGTCGAGAATTGTATTTTGTGTACGGGTTACAGATAATTAGATCTCGCATAAAAATTTATCAATCGAGACCAACCCCATTAATTAAAATTGGATATATCAAACAATTTAATAATATATATAATTTACGAATTAATCGATATTTTGGATCATTATTAACGGTTTATTTTATCTCTTTCATCAATTTAAAATAGTCGTAATTAATAATTAACTTTAGATTATCATAATAGTGTATTGAAATATTTTATACTGGTAGATTGATTTTACGACTTAAATCTAAATTATGAAAAGACGAATCTAAACTCAATTTTTATGAGTTAACTTATATATTATCATTCTCATATATTCTAATTAGGACTTAATTTTATTTGGGGTGTTACAATAATTGTGAACACAAATGAAATATTTACTAACACCTTAGTTAGTAAGTATAAATCAAATAATAAAACAATATATTAATTAATTGTTAGTAAAGATAAATCAAAGAATAAAACAATATATTTAATTATAGTAATTATATTTATATTAACTGCAACATGCATAACATATATATCTTTAGGAGGTAACATATCTTTTAAGTATAAATTTCCGTTTAGCATCCATACCATAGTAAATGTTTATCAATACCAAATTTAATTTAATTAATTAATTTAATATACAGTATTAATGGTTGTATAAAATTGATGTTTATTTAACAACCTCATATTTCAAATATATATTTTATAATACATTGTTTAACATAAACATACATTTATATATTATAGTTTACATTTCAAAATTATAATATTATTTAAGATATAGCACATTAAAGATAATATGTTTAGATTCTTATTAATATATAATTTTAGGTTAATATAATATTATCTCATTATATTATTAGAAAGTTCAAAATTAATAGATCTTATATTACAAACTGTGCATTGCGCGGGTAAATTACTAGTATATATAAAAAGAGAATCTTCTATAAAAAAAAGGCAAGGGAAGATTTTCCCGCCTATGTGTCTCTTCTACTTTTGGAAATGTTTGTCTAATTACTATCTTACTCTTTTTATAGTTTATTCTCAATAGAAAATAGAAGGACAATCTGGTAATTATATGTTTTTAGATTCTCAAAACTTACTTTTTGCAGCTTTATATGTTGCCTAGATTTGTTCAAATTTTTGAAAAGTTGCTTTTTTATAACACAAGCCAATCGACTAGCTTCTTATGAAATAATTTCAATTCTTAATTTTATTAGTCTTTTTTTAGTTGTTATAGAATAATAATAACATAGGGGCTAGGTAGATGTTATATATCTAATGAATCTGAAATTTTCATATTATCTTGATACATGATAATGTAATTTGATTTGTTTTATATCAAAAATGAAGACAGTTAATGAAATTTAATATATGGTCATTAATATAAACAATTAAGAATTGATTAATCATAATATATATGCATGTTCAATTAACATAGGCATTGGAATCAATTTGAGCTTATTAATATAAATACATATATAGATTCAAATTGAGTTGTAGTGGACCTATTTCATATTTAAATATATACTTCATAATGTATCGGTTGGAATAGATTTGTTTTTATATTATTTTTTACATTTAAATTGTATATCCTCTTTTATTGGTAAAAATTTTAATACTACATAAGGGTTGATTAACTGAACTTAATATCTTAATTAATATAACGACTTGCTAAATTGTGTGTACACATATATGTATATATTTCATGGATGTTTTAATTGAACATAATAAATATTAAACACCAATATAGTATATAATTATATCTTCATAATTTAAATATGTTATTTGTCGTCATTCCTAATATTTTTATAATTATTTTATATAATTATATGTTCATAATTTACATATGTTATTTGTCATCATTCCTCTATAATATTTTTATAATTGTTGTATATAATTATATGTTCATAATTTACATATGTTATTTTGTCGTCATTCCTCTAATAATATTTTTATAATTGTTTTATATAATTATATTTATATACGTATAAAAGTAGGATATCCTGTCAAAAATAATTATAATAAACTTCTCATTTATGAAATATTTCAATTTTTCGAAATCATTAATAACATTTATTGGTGAAAGATAAATGTGTATATGTGATAAATAAAATATTAAATATCATAAATAAGTTTATTAAATTAAATAGATAATAAACTCAAAACAAAGAATAAATAGATAAATAAGACAAAATAAGAGATGATATATCTATTATCTTTCATCAATTTTTTCAATATAATAAATATTTTATTTTAAATCAATCTTAAAATATATAATATATATTTTATGATCTTAAATGTAATATTTATATTAAATATATCACATTAAAAAAATGGAAATGTATGTTTAGGGATTTCAACGATTTTTTAAAAACGTTTTTATGATAAAATATAAGTGTTAATTTGTTATAAATTTATATTAAGTGTAAAAATAATTAAAATACAAATAGGAAATGTATTATATGTTAACTTAGTAGTTTAACAAAACCATGTATATTTATAAAAATATTAGATAAAAATTGTTATTACAAATTAAATAACTTCTTCAGTTGAAATGCACACATGTTTTGTTTTATCTTTCTTATTGTTCTATTTTATACACACATAGTTGTATTTTTTTTTTTGGGCGTATTTATAGTTGTAATGGTTTGAACAAGGATGATTTTTTTTTCTACAAATCATACATGATATATTGATTTATTAATCTTATAATTATTATTTATAATATTTTTACAGGAACTGTATCTGTTCAAGTCCAATTTTGGATTATTTTATTTAAATAGATAAGATGAGAGATTTTTAAGTATTTGATAAGCTAATATAATTTTTTATCTGATTTAGAATAAATGAGTTATATGTATCATTAAATGAATATTTCATTACATTAAAAGTTAATATGTGTGTGTTATAATTTTTGAATATATATATATATATATATATGTGTGTGTGTGTGTATAACATAGCCTCTCTTTTTTCCTTTTTTACCACTAAATTTAATTTATTGAAATTTTAAGTACTTAATAGGTGCACAAGTTTGGTCAAATTGATCATTTTTATTTATCTTATATTTTGAATATGGACTTTCCAATTTATTTGTTTAATCCATACATTAGTATATTACTTTATGTATTTCAAATTTTTTATATTCTCGAATATGATTATTTATAATTATAACATAAATTTAAGTTTAAAATACCTAACTTTGTACTATTATAAATATTAGAAGTATTAATATATTTATATTCTCGAATATAATGATCACATTATATATGATATTATAATTAATCTTGAATAATTATATAATATATATCACATACCGTGCAAAGCATGGGTAAACTACTAGTATATATGAAAGATTGGTTAATAGTTTTGGTGGAAAAATGACAAATTTGAAAATTTGGTCAACTTCCCTATTATTGTATATAGATAGATTAAAAGAATTAATTTAATTGAATTATAAATTACATATATATAAATTTTAAAAATTAAGTGAAATTTTAGAATAACCACAGAGTGACATGTGTCCTCTAATAGTTATTTCCTTAGTATATATGAAAGATATGACAATTATATCAAGAAGATTGAGTGTCGTATGATAGCACACAATAGTGTGACTATCATCTTATATTATATCTTCAAGTCATAATCGTGCTTGGGTTTTAAAGAGTTGTTTGTATGTCATGTTTTCTAACTTTCCCTTATACATATGCAGTTGAGAAATTGATTTTACTATTTCACATCTTATATATGCATTGAGAGAGGTATTAATTTGCACAAAGTTTTGAATAAGACCATCTCACGGATCCCATTTCGTGAGACGAGTCAATCCAATTTGGTCAAAAGTCAATGTCATTGACCTAAAATATTACATATTATACATAAAAGTATTACAAGATATGCATGAAAATATTACATTATAAATGTAGTAATTTTACTTTTATAAGGTAATGTTTTTATGTGTATCATGTGTGACAAAATTTTGAGAAATTATGTAATAGTTTTGTATGTTTTAGGTATTACTTTTCAATATATTATGTAATACTTGGTAAAATATGTGATTTTGGATTTTGTTAGAGCGTATGAAAATATGTAATACTTTTATGTATAGTCGTGTCCCACCGTTAGGGTGCCCTAAACTCGTGTTTTGATTTACAGGAGGTATAGCCAAAAAGAAAGAGAAGTTTCGGCTTGTTCATCCAAAGGCATTTGTGGTACCACTACGAAGATTTGGTAATACGTTACTATAGATCAAATGATATATTTTTATTATATACATATATTGCATAATATATTACAAAAGTATTACATATAATATACCTAATATACACACAAAAGTGTTATATTATGAATTATTAGATGATATATATAAAAGTATTACATTATGAGAATAAAATATTGGGTCATTCTATAGTACACTGTGTGTATTAATACACCAGACTCTCCACTTATTTTCTGCCATCAGATCTGAGATTATTAAGATCAAAGTTAACAATATTCTCAGATCTAATGGCTGGAAATGGTGGAGAGTCTGATGTATTAATACACCTGGTGTACTACAGAATCACCCTAAAATATTATCTAATACTTTTATGTAAAACATGTAATACTATTGAAGTTAACAAGTAATAATTTTGCGTGCAACATGTAATACCATTGAAATTAATAATGTATTATATACATATACTGCACAAAAAATATTACATGATATATATAAAAATATTATTTAATACACACAAAAGTATTACATTATCATGAGAATAAGATATTATGTAATACTTTTATGTACAACATGTACGATTGAAAATCAACAAGTAACACTCTCATATTAATACTTTTGTGTGTAACATGTAACATTATTGAAATCAATAAGTAATGTTGTAATACTTGTTATGTATGACATGTAATACTTTTATGCATGACATGTGGCACTTTCATGTATAACATGTAATACTATTTGGTCAACGGAGTTGATCGGCCGTTGACCAGCCGCGTTAACCGTTGATCGTTGACTTTTAACTTTTGACTTTAACATTGACCGTTGACTATTGACAGAGTCGGATTGAAGAAACTATTTAATAATCAACAATAAGAAGGCATTTAAGAATGAAGCAACAGAAATTAAATCATCTCGAAATGAAGAAGTCAAGTTTTATGATTTATCATATTTTCATGTTTCTGGTTTTATTTGTTTGTTCATGTTTTGACTTTTGAAATTTAGGAAATCAAATTAATGATCTAAATGAAAATCAAATTAAAACCATGACCACATATTCCACGTCCCATTATTATAAAATTTCATTTACTTTGATAAAATAGATTCATTGCATCATTCCTGATTCTGAATCAAAACTGTCTCTCTCCCACAGCATCTAAAGTTAGTAGAAAATTAGATGCAACATATGTTTATTAGTGATTTTATTTTATTTTGAAATACTGTCCTTTTTTCTTTAGGATTTTTTTAAGAACCGAAAAGGTTGAGACATGCTTATCAATCAAACCTTTTATTTGACTCCACACAAATTCTTAATTCAATATGATACTCTCGTTTTACAGTACACGACAACCACATATGTGAGGTAGGGTGGGGTTGGGGGTGGGGTGGGTAGAATAATGGTTAAAATTGGTCTCTTGTGCACCAAGTTCGTATGCAATCGAATTTGGTCCGGTGGATATGGATTTATGCTGTTTTTCTTTTTTTAATTTTTCTTTTCGTTTTAGATTGTGAGATATTTATATTGTATTTGTGTGACATTTGTGTTATGTAAGTGTGACCTTTATGTATAAATGTGGTGACATTTACATAATCTAACTTAGAAAAAAATGGAAGAATATTACATATATAGATGTTGCACATTTATATATCACAAAAAGATGTAACTAATATCATATAAATATATAAGTAATATAAAAAAAAGTGAAAATCTTCATTTTTTTTCCAAGTCACTGAGTATAAAGATCACCACATTTGTATATAAATATCATACTTATATGACATACATGTCATACCAAAACAATATAAAGACCTCAACTTGAGGTAAAAAAAAAAACCCAAATGGACGTGGGTTAAATCACCACAATTGCAGGGTAAAAACTTGCATACTCCCGGTGCACCGTACCCCCAAAGGTATTATTAGTTTGGTATTATGTATATATTCATGAGGTATTATTGGTGTATTCATAAGGTATTAGTGGTATATTCTTGAAGGTATTAGTGATATACGAATAAGGTATTAGTTGTATATTCATAAGGTCTTACATGTATTATTGAAATATATGTTTTAGTGAAGGTATTATTCAAGGTATTACTCATATTACTTAAAGGTATTACAATAATTGTTTGGGGGCACAGTGCCCCTGGGGCACGCAATACCTACTCTAATTGCAGCCATTAATCTAAATTTATGCAACAATGCACATTAGTTTTTGTTCTATAAGATATTCAAATTTCAATGTGATATGGTCCTACATAATTATGATTAAGAATCAATAATGACAAATTGTTTATAATTAACGTTTCCTTATCTTTTTGTTAGTTTAAAATTTTGAGTTACTCTCTTGTGCACAAGTTGCACGAATCTGAGATCCGTGCAATTGGGCCTCGCGCGGGTTGTGCTGGCCCATCCAGCCCGCGCCTCTTTACTTTTTTCACGTGTTTTGGTCGTTACCTTCACGTCATGTTAGTGTTACCTTCATGTTATGTTAGAGTTACCTTTGCGTTATGTTAATGTGATCCCATCTCCAGATTTTATACCCTTAGTTTAAAACCACTGAACTAAAATAACACGAAGGTAACACTAATATAACATGGGGTAGTTCTATAGTACACCAGGTGTATTAATACACCAGACTCTCCATTATTTTCAGCCATCAGATTTGAGATCATTAAAGTCAAAGTCAACTATGATCTCAGATCTAATGATTGAAAATGATGAAGAGTCTGGTGTATTAATATACCCGGTGTACTATAGAAGGACCCTATAACATGAAGGCAACACTAACATAACATGAAATTAACATTAACATAACATGAAGGTAAAAAACAATGTTAATCATAACACTAACATACATGAGGGTAACTCTAACATAACATGAAGGTATGACTGCTTGGAGCGAATCTTGGTGGGTTTGACCGCATCCACCAAGCGCGTGGGGGCGCGTGAGAACACGTTGGGCGCATGAAAACGCACGTTAGAGGCGCGTGGGACGGGTCGACCCGGGTACATAGATCCACCAGTTACACAAAATATTTTGCCTAAAATTTTTGTTACTTGAAATTGTCATTTCCATAGTTATTTCTCATATAAGAGCAAACTGCAAATTTCCCGTTTTAGTTAAGTCACATGGTGTTAATATATTGATAAGCCATAAGAGTAATCATCAAAATACCATGTAATCTTTTGAAATTATAATGAGCACAATTTTATTTATATCCACTTATTTTCTCCACACGTTAGTGATCCAAACATGATTTTATCTTTTCGTGACAATAATATAATAGATGTTGACGATAAATATATTACACTTTAAACATATTCTATAGCGAAAATAACATAAAAGCCCAATAAAAAGGATGTTTCGTTTGATTACTTAAAATTCTAACTTGCAAACTATATTAATGAAGACAAAAACGTAATCAATCGAAATATCTTGCAAATTGGTGGGTTTAAGCTATATTTTACTATGTATGATTAGGAGTAATACTAGTGATTGAGAACGACACACGAAGCTTTGCTGCTTTGACTTCTTTCTTATTTTTTAAAGGGAAGGAAACAATTAATTTTATTTGGATTTATGTAGTAATGTTTAATATCTAATGTATTATTTTGTTTTATTCACTTGATCTTTCACTTAAAATATATAAATAATACCAATTGAAGAAATAAAAATAAACAGCTAACCCTCTTCCACCAACTCTTAAAGGTGAGGAGTTCTTCTTCAAATAATAATATGTTTCTCAAATCTACTCGTGTATATTGCGTATATATCTTTTAAATATAATACGTGATACGAAACAATCCTATTATTCATAATCTGCCTATAAATATTTTTTCTTTAATGATGATTACTTTTTTAGAAAATGGACATATAAAACTCAACATTCATCATTATATCTAATTTTCTTTTTTTACAAAAACATTTAATATCAAACATTTAAGACAAAATATTTTGTGTAACTGGTGCATGGATTTAGGAGGATCCATGCACTCGGGTCGACCCGCCCCACGCACCTCTGACGTGCTTTTTCACGCTCCCAACGCGCTCTCACGCGCCTGGTGGGTGCGCTCAAACCCACCAAGATTCGCTCCAGGTAGTCATACCCTCATGTTATATTAGACTGACCCTCATGTTATGTTAGAGTTACCTTCATGTTATGTTAGTGTAACCTTCATGTTATATTAGTGTTACCTTCGTGTTATTTAAGTTAAGTAGTTTTAAACTAAGGATATGAAATCTGGAGATGGAGTCACATTAACATAACGCGAAGGTAACCCTAACATAACACGAATGTAACACTAACATAACGTGAAAGTAACAACCAAAACAAGTGAAAAAAGTAAAAAGGCGCGGGTTGGGTGGGCGTAACTCAACATTTAATATAATCAATGATTTCAGACATTTGTGAGAGAGTTTTATGTGAGACGGATCATCCACAACACATCATAATTCACATATAAATTAGTTGAAATGAGTTTTGATACATTTGCATAAGGATATCGAAATTATTCATGAGATCGTGACATGCAAATTTCTATTAACACATGTCTGCTAATAAGCAATTATTGCCTAACTACTAAATTAAATCACAATTTTGAAGAAATAATATTTAGTAAATAATGTGAGAGACAAATTCATCCTTGGTCCTTTGGTCACTACATAAGGTCAACATTTACATAAGAGTGGAGAGAGAGAGAGGAGAGCAGAGGAGAGAGAGAGGGAGAGAGAGAGGGAGGGACACCAGATGAGAAGAACAAAAACATCATCAAAAGAGTCGAAAAGCCAAAGCCAGGAATTAAAATTGGAGGCGGGTGGCTCCCAACGTTCCGTTCCTTTTATCTCCAAATCCACATTTTCCCATTTCCACTCACTCCACACACACACACACACCCCATCATCATCATTATTATAGTTTCTTCCATCTATGCTGTCTCCACATTGACACACTCACAGAGAGAGAGAGAGAGATATCTGCGTCACTGCGTGCGTACAGACGTAGAGTTGGGTTCAGGCTGTGTTAGTTTCAAGGTTGATGCAGATGTCGCTACACTCAGCGGGTCATGTTGTGCAGTCTGTGAAACTGTTTGCGGGGAACAGTATTAGTGATAACTGTCGAAAAGATTTGGTTTTTGTTGATTTTGTTGGGTTGTGTGGCGGCAAGGCGTTGAAGAAAAACAAGAGTCGTCGAAGATTGGGGGGTGGTGTAAATAATTGTAACGCTCAAAGGAATTGTTTTCCGGGTTTAGCTGGATCCAACAGGAGCTGGGCTTCTTCCATTAAGTCTGTTCTTGATCTTCAACGTGTTAATGGCAGCTCAAAAGAAGATTCTTCTGATCCCAAACCGAAGGTCTCTATCTGTTTCTGTTGTGTTTCTTGTTTGGTTTTTAGTGAACATGAGATATTTGTTATGCTTGTCTTTTGCATTGACACGGATTGGCACCCCTCTAGTTTGATTTTGTGAAAAAGATATTTGGAAATGTGTTTCTGATTATCAAAATTTGGTATGTGGATGTTTGAACTGTAATAACTTGAATGCAAATATGTCAAAGGAGCTTATTCTGGATACTCCTGTGATGAGGTCATGTGAGTGTAGGACCTTCAGGATTTATTCAGCTGTGGTCGGATCTTGCTTGGATTAAAAAATGATTCATGCTTTTGTTTGAGATTAATGCTCTGCCTTCCGAGGATGCAGCTTAAGTGTCCCTTAAACTGTTTCTTGCCTCAAAGTTTATCTGAACAGTGTTGATTGTATCGGATAAGGATTTTAAATTATGAGTTGCTTTCTGAGTTCTGCTGACATTTCCTACAAAAACAGTATGTTATTAAGTCAGCGTAGAGGGGACAAAAGAAATTTTTGTGTGGACAAGCAGCTTCGTCTCTGTCCGTTGTTTAGTTGTTTCTGGGTATTTGATCTCTTGTGTGGACAAAACCTTGTGCTTTGAGCTTGGCCTGTGCTGTGGCAACTGCATGCTAGCTCATGACAAGTTGATCAGTTGATCTGCATGGAGACTCCACTACATGAATGAAATGCACAAACCAATGATATATGTATATTGGCCGTGGTTACCACTTGCTAGCACCTAATGTCTATATGTTGCTTGAATATTCTGTTGGCATGTAGAGCTTCTATGGGAACCTGATGTAAACTAAATCCTGGTTGAACAAGCAGTTAAAAATTTGAAACAGATACTAATCTTATTGAGTTTTTAGATGTTAAATGGACCTCCCCAGAATATTGGAAGAGATTGACTTGAAGCTTAATTTATATGCATTCTCTAGTGAAATTGATCTGTTAATACCAATTATTTTTTAAGATGCTCAAAAACAAGTGTGCTTTCATATATGAGCAATATGAAACTCCATAGAGGAGCAAATTATATGCAGATCACTAATATCAGTTAGTTGAGATTAATCTAGTTTAAATGTGCAAATCATGAAATAAGATTTAAAGAAATCGATTTTTTGGTTAAAGTGTGTCTTTTCTTTTGTCTAGTTGTTTTTTAAGATTCTTTCTATCCTTTCTGACATAAATAATCAAACTAAGGTAAAATGCAGAAAGGTTGATGGTGATTTAGAATACACCACTAATGCAGGAAACTCATTAGGATCTTTCAATTATATGCCTTCAAATATGTTCCAAGTGCTGTATATTCCCCTCTTAACTCTGTGATGCCTCTTATACAATTTGCACTTCACAGGTCGCAAACTTGGAAGACATATTATCTGAAAGAGGGGCATGTGGAGTTGGGTTTATTGCTAATTTGGACAATAAAACATCACATGAAATTGTTAAGGATGCTCTTACAGCTCTTGGGTGCATGGAACATCGTGGAGGGTGTGGAGCAGATAATGATTCTGGGGATGGTTCTGGCGTGATGACATCTATCCCCTGGGATCTTTTCAACAATTGGGCCAACGAACAAGGGATGGGCTCCTTTGATCAGTTGCATACTGGTGTTGGAATGCTCTTTCTTCCAAAGGATGATGACCTGAGGAAACAGGCTCAAACAGGTGAGTCAATTGGCAGGATATATTTCAGTTAATACATAGCTCAGTTCCAGCAGTGCCTCATTAACAACTTTCTGGTTTCTTGATTATCAATATATTGTCAATTTCAAGAGCATATGTATATAATATACAGATAGATTTAAGTGAATAGCAATAGCAACTAATGAAAGAAAGTTTTTTCATTAAATAATGCAGTTCTTCACTTTACTTATTTTGTTGTGGGCATTAACTTTCTTGATTCCATTAATCAAGGTTTTGAGTGGTATTATCAGCTGTCAGTTGTTCTTAGGTTTAAGAACTCTAATGCCTTATCTCGGTCTGAAAATCAAACGTTCTGTTTAGTTGCTATGATTTTTAGAATTGTATGAGCAGATAGATTACCTGGAATTTTTGTCCGCAAGCTAGCTGCCACCAAAAATTTATCATACAGGAATAATTTGAACTGCTTTTCTGATCCCTTTGTCCTTTGGGTTGGTTATTAGTTATATTTGGAAATAAGTCAGGAGTTATATGCCTTATTTTAATTGCTATCTGGACTACCTGATTTAACTCTGAATTTTAATTGCTATCTGGACTACCTGATTTAATTCTTATAAAATATCCTCATAATAAATTTCTTTAACCTGGGTCATATATATTTATCCTGATGAACCTTAATTTTCTACTTCTGGTCATGAGTGAGAGGGGGACTGGTTTAAGGAAGACCACTCTTGGGCATGTAGAATAATTGGTAAAAGCAGTAAAGCTAAAATCTTCTCTTTTGCTCATGGGAGAAAACTATTTGAGCCGTTATATGATTTACTGGATTTTTGATTTGAGCGAGATTCTTGTATATTCGGAATTGATTTGAGCGAGATGAGTATTTGAGCTCCTCGATCTGGGGATTCATATTCTCGAACTTATTAATAGGCCCCCACCTTTTTTAATTTTTATTATATTATCTACTTTTGTTGATTTAAACTATCAGTTTCCTGAAGTCAATTATCTGCTTTTGCAGCTATCTTGAAAATATTTGAACAAGAGGGTCTTGAAGTGCTTGGCTGGAGGCCAGTACCAGTAGATGAGTCTATAGTTGGTTACTATGCAAGAGAAACCATGCCGAATATACAACAGGTCTTTGTTCAAATTGCTAAAGAAGAAAATATCGATGACATTGAACGGGAACTATTTATCTGTCGTAAGTTGATCGAAAAAGAAGCAAGCACTGAAACTTGGGGAAACGAGCTTTACTTTTGCTCATTGTCCAATCAAACTATTGTTTACAAGGGAATGCTTCGATCGGAGGTTCTTGGACGTTTTTATTATGATTTACAGAACAATCTGTACAAATCCCCTTTTGCTATATATCATCGTAGATTCAGTACTAATACTAGTCCTAGATGGCCTCTAGCACAGCCAATGAGGTTCCTTGGCCATAACGGAGAGATCAATACCATACAGGTTATATTTTTCAGCATATGTTCTTTATCATGCATACCAAATTGGTGATGTACTGAGCGTACTGATGCTGAATTTTTATTTTTATTTTCAGGGGAATTTGAACTGGATGCAGTCTCGGGAGGCTTCCCTGAAGTCCCCTGTTTGGCGTGGTCGTGAAAATGAAATCCGCCCTTTTGGAAACCCAAAAGCATCTGACTCGGCAAATCTTGATAGTGCAGCAGAAGTATATCTAAATGCTCATCATTTTTCCACTCTTTATGTTGCTCTTTGAAATTTTTAAAAAAAAGAGTGCTTTATATTGAATGAGTTGTTAAATTGAATAAAACAAATGTAGAAAGGGAAGAGCACTTGGAGACAATTTTCTCATAAGATCTGGCATTATATTATAGAGTGTTTACTGAGTAAAAATCTGACATAAGAAATAATTTTTGTAAATTTTTTGGATGATTGCACTGTGCCCAGTTGCAGTGCTATCATATATGTATTTCACTGATATATCACTGCAATTCAAAAGTCTAAATGAAGACACATGAAGTATTTTCTACAAATGATGCTGCTACTTCCGGTACTAGATCTTTTTTCATTTAATATTGACGTTCCTATTCTTCATTTCATACAGTTATTAATAAGAAGCGGCCGTGCTCCCGAGGAGGCCCTGATGCTTCTTGTCCCAGAGGCTTACAAAAATCATCCAACATTGATGATCAAATATCCTGAGGTACCATTTCTTTTGACATCTGTTTAAACACCCTTGAGTAGTGATATGGTAATTTTCCTTATCATACCTTTATTTTATTGGTGAACCATAATTTTTTCCTCCAACTACCTCAGTTAATGTATTTCTCAGTCTTGCTTCGAAATGTTACCACCTAGAACCAACCTTCAAAATTTTCAAGTGCAGCTTCATGTCTTTTTTGTGAACTTATCGATGTCTGCTGTAAGTCCTGGTGATATGACTCATAATGATTTTGCTCCAGGCTGCTGATTTTTACGATTACTATAAGGGTCAAATGGAAGCTTGGGACGGACCTGCTTTACTTTTATTCAGGTGATGTATAAAAGTAGGTTTAATATTTGATATTTATGGATGTATCTTATGTTGTCATTTCAAACAATTAACTTAAAGTGTAACATTAAGCTTGTGAAGCCTAATTTTTACGATATCATCTGTTCCATCCTTCCAAAACCATTATTCACCTTTGATTAGAACTTAGCTTCCAGTATAAAATCACTGCAGTACATATTTTTCTATTATGTGGCTAAAATTCATATAGGCAATGTTTCTCTATGTGCTCGTACTCATGGGACCTTAAGTGTGAATATTTACCTTCAAGCGCATTTGTGAATGCAATATGTCTTGATCTTTTGTTGTGAATGATTCAGCATCTGATGCAATGCCATAATCTCTTAAATTTTCTTAATTTTGGTGGACATTTATTGTTTTCAGTGATGGGAAAACCGTTGGAGCCTGTCTTGACCGAAATGGGCTTCGCCCTGCTAGATATTGGCGGACGGTAGACAATGTTGTTTATGTTGCATCTGAGGTTTGCTTGCTCTCTTCAGCCTTTACCTCATTTCCGGCTCACATTGAAGTAGCAAATTATTATGCTAGATGGTTTAACTTGTATTATTTGTTTTAGACTGGATATTTATGTGTAATTATATATTTTGTGAAGATTCAGTTGTTTCCTGAATGCTTTCAAAGAGTAAAAGGTTGGTTATCTTCAAGTCAAATAGGTAACACAACAATGTCATAAAGAAATGCTATTTGACTTGCGATGACCACAACTTTCTGGGTCATTTAAAACTATTTAATAGTGGTTTACGAGCAGTGCACTAGTTATCCTGGAGGAAGTATCTATTATTCATTTTGAGTTTATTGATAAATATTGAAATAAATTTAAGGTGTGCCGTGTAAATAATTTCTTGAATTCTGTATACAGTATACTGGTTTCTAAATTATCTCAAGTTTTACATTTCTAATAGTGGTCATGAGGCGAACCTGAATTGATTACAGTTTCTTCATAATGTTCAAGGTGGGGGTTCTACCAACGGATGAGTCGAAAGTTGTAATGAAAGGGCGTTTAGGCCCTGGAATGATGATTGCAGTCGATCTAGTCAGTGGACAGGTATGTAGTGTGTGATCTTTAATAAGGATTGTTTAACGATGATTTTCTTGTGACCCGTGATCCCGAAATTATATTCTAAATCTTCAGGCTTTTCAGTAATATGTACCTTATAATTGACAGCTAAGACCTGTAAGAAGTTCCACGTCTGTAGTTCCTATGAAACATCTTATGCTACTTTTTTTTTTTTTTTTGGAAATTTTCTTTCACTTTATCAAATTTTCCTGGCATACCTGCTATCCTTTCAAGGACAACTTTTACTTTTTGCTGCTTCGTTGGGCTTGCATGCCACAGTATGTTGACAATTTTTAAAAATCATATATGAAATATGCTGCCTGGCCTGGAAGCAAGGATAACGTCTTGTTCTTGTGCTGCTATCTTCCTTCCTTTTCTCTGTTTTAAGACTTGTTCTTGATGTTCTTTTATGAGGTTAACTACAATTAACTTACACTTACGTTGCTCTGAGAAAATCTTGCTAATCAAATCAGATTCCTAGATGCTTTATACACACATTGTCTCACTTCAAATTATTTCATTCTGTTTTTGGCTATATAGGTGTTTGAAAATACTGAGGTCAAAAAGAGAGTTGCATTATCAAACCCCTATGGGAAATGGGTCAAAGAAAATCTCCGTTCTTTAAAGGCTTCTAGTTTTCTGTCGGTGACCCTCATGGACAGTGAAACAATATTAAGGCGTCAACAGTAAGTTTTTGTAATATATATATATATATTCTAACTACATGTACTGTGTAAAATTAATTGGCAAGAGAAAAGGGAGGGATTATGGTTAATTTTTGAGCCCATTCTCCACCAGATATTTTCTGCATCCAGCTGAAATCGAAGTATACTTCTGATATTTCTTGTTACGAATGGCTCTTGCTTAGAAGAAAACATATGTGTATCTTGTTAAGAGCGATCAATTTGATTGCCCTATCTCTTGTGTTTTTCTTTTTTGGTTGAAACAGGGCATATGGATATTCCAGTGAAGATGTTCAAATGGTGATTGAATCAATGGCTTCTCAAGGGAAGGAGCCTACTTTTTGCATGGGGGATGATATTCCCTTGGCAGTATTGTCTAGAAGGTCCCATATGCTATATGATTATTTCAAGCAACGATTTGCTCAGGTTTGTAATTTCATGAAATTCTGTAGATTATTTTTTATGGATGTGGCAGGACTACATGCACCTGATATGGCACATAATCTGTCCCTAGTTAAATCTGTTATAATGGCGCCATCTTTCAATAATTCTATATCTTCTAACTAGCATATTTATGTACTACATATATTTTTGTTCATATTGTTAAGACTAGTACACAGAGTCTACCTTCATAAACTTCCATGATTGACTTTTTTTAGCTGATTTTATTTACAAAATGGTTTTATATGTTTATAATCCAGGTCACCAATCCTGCTATAGATCCTCTTAGAGAAGGATTAGTCATGTCTCTTGAAGTCAACCTTGGGAAGCGACACAACATACTAGAAGTTGGTCCTGAAAATGCCTCTCAGGTACTTCTGTATTACCTTCATTTTATGAAGATTGGACTCAGAAAGTACTAAATTTCTTCAAGGATAATGTTGTCACTTGTCAGAGATATTCTATCCTGGTAACTAGTAATGGGAAGTAATAATTTTTTTTCTTTTTTAAAACTAGGTGATTCTGTCGAGCCCTGTACTGAATGAACAGGAGCTTGAATCCTTATTGCAAGATCCACTCTTGAAACCCCAAGTCTTACCTACATTTTTTAATATAAGAAAAGGAGTTGAAGGTTCACTGGAAAAAACACTGTACAGGCTCTGTGAAGCTGCTGATGAAGCTGTTAGAAATGGTTCGCAGCTTCTTGTTCTTTCTGACAGGTCTGATGAGCTGGTAAGGTTTCTATTTATGTGAAATACTTTTTTTTGTTTTCAATATAAGTCTTAGAAAGGTCCAGGAGCTAAACAACTTCTGAAATGAATCAGACGCTACACTGTTCCACACTTTCTTTTTGTTGGTTGCTTTTCATATGTAGCATAACTTCATTGATACAGATGACGCCATGTATGCCTTATTGCTAATATGTTGGTTATACTTAAGTTCTATGTCTTTTTCTATTTTCTTTCAGTTCTTTTTGTGCAGACTTTGCTTATGCCTTCAATTGCTTGCCTTTTCCATTAATGGACTTGTTTTAGGTTATGCTGTATCTTTTCTATTCGGTTCCAGTTTGTAGTATATTATTGTCATGATTGAGAATGCACCCAAATAATGATTTGCTTTAATCAGGATGCTACTTGGCCAGCCATCCCAATACTTCTAGCTGTGGGTGCAGTTCACCAGCATCTAATTCAGAATGGACTACGAATGCAAGCTTCCATTATTGCCGATACAGCTCAGTGCTTCAGTACTCATCAGTTTGCTTGTTTGATTGGATATGGTGCAAGGTCTCTCTTATCTTCTAATTTCTTTATGCATTTATGTGCTTCAACCAGTGAGTATGTGGAAAATACTTTCACTTTTCATAGGCTCAGAATCCTGTGGATGCAGATGATCTAATGATGTGTGATGTATATGTTATCACTAAATTTCATCTATGCTTTGCAGTTGTCATGATTATTATTAAATACTCTGTAGCATTTGGGATTTTTCCTACTCCAGGAAATGTTATGCAATTATTTTTGCCCAGCTTAAGACATGAACATACAATAAGTCAAAGCAATAGGTGCACTGTGTGACAAGATAAAATTTCAGGCTCATAATAGTGTATATTTGTCTGGTAAAATTGCTGCAAGTTTCCATAGGTATTCAAGGAAAGGATTCTGTTTTGTCTATTCTTTATTTATAAAAACTTCAGATTTTTCCGTGCTGCTTATGTAAGGGAAGCATTTGAAGTTTAACTAATATCTGAGTCACTATACTCCTACATTACCAACTACTTAAAACACTGGTTGTCGCTCTTGTGTTTGCCTATGTATCATATCCATTACGTATCAGTCCCCTTGTAACCCTCTAATGTTTCTTTACAGTGCTATATGCCCATACCTTGCACTGGAGACCTGTCGTCAGTGGCGGTTGAGCACTAAAACTGTTAACCTGATGCGTACTGGAAAAATGCCCACTGTTACTATTGAACAGGCACAGAAGAACTTTTCCAAGGTTCGTATACAATAAAAACTTATCCCGACTATAATTTCAGCGCATGTTTTGATGAGTTCCTTTAAGCAAATGGATACTTGTACTGTGGTCGAAGAAGCCGACATATCATCACCTTAAAGAAAAATTGGTAAAAGATGAATTAGTTATCAAGTAGTACTCCTAATTGTCATATATTGAAGATTAATTAATTAAAACATCATACTACTTTGGCTTAACAAAACACAGTAGAACAATGACTCTGATACTAATCTTTTTATTCTATCCGATTTCGTTCTTTAGTTACTAAATTAATTTTTTTCTTATTCACTTAAATTTCATACTAATTTTTTTCTTATTCATCTCAATTTCTTCTTTCTTATTCTTTTTGCAAATTCATCTCATTCTACCCATTACTTTTATTACGTAAATAATTTGTTTCTTGTTCAATTTAAATTTCCATCTACTTGTAGATTTTTTATGACATAACTTTAGAAAATTAAAATTGTCTAAAAGTTGCAAACTAATCTCATTCTACCTCAACTTTTGTAAAGTATATGCTAAGACATTTTTTTAATTGTGTCTTAAAGCTTGTAGATCCTTATTCTCAATCATCTATTTTTTTAAATTATATATAAATTTAGAACTTGTTTTGAAATTTGTATATATTTTTTCCTGGAGGCCAGTTCTTTTGATTTTTGTACTTGGAAGGTTTCTGTTTAGTTCTGTTAATGTGAAAATTTGGTTGGGAATGGTAAGCATGAAACATTTTCTAATCCTATTTCAGGCAGTTAGATCTGGTCTTATGAAAATTCTCTCAAAAATGGGCATCTCATTGCTTTCCAGGTATGTTTTGTCTTCTAGTCACTTTAAAATTAGTAGTTCATGAATTTCTTTGGTGTGGGATCTAGCAGAGGTTTTGTTTCATTTGCTTTTAACATTCTTATTCTGCATAACTAGTTTGATGTATCTTACTTGCCTTCAGTTATTGTGGTGCGCAAATATTTGAAGTTTATGGACTGGGCAAAGAAATAATTGACATTGCTTTCACTGGGAGTGTCTCAAGCATTGGTGGGTTAACCTTGGATGAGGTAATTAACTCAACTGGAAGAACCATTTGTTTGACTTTTTCTGCTTTGCCTTTATTAAAAGAGTTTCTAAATTTTGGAGTATAACGTGATGTTGGAACTTGAGTTGACTCAAAAGGAAGTATTTTATAAACCTGATGAGCAGATACTCTTCAGAAAGATGGCTGCTACATTTCTTCAACCTTTAATTTTACAGTACTTCTATCAGATTGTGCAATGAAATTTATTCAGTATATACTTGCATAGATATCTTTCACAGTTAGCTATTGTTAAAGTGATAGTATGGTGATGGTTCTCTCTCTCACACACACAGTGTAACTGTGGGGATATGATCTTAAAGCATCTGTGAGTTGCCTTGGTCCTGGAGTGGTTTATGTTACTTCAGGACTATAACTTTTTGGTGAATATCTAAGATTGGACTTTCTTGTTCATTCTTAAAACTGATAGCCTATTGGCAATTTATCTTTCGCAAAGCAGAAACTTTGCTCAAGGACAACACCTTTAATTAGTTTGAACCTTGGTTCTTCCACATTATCTGTTGACTGGGCTAAAAAGCTGTATAAACTGGCATTCATAAGATAGCTGATATAATGACATTGCACTTCAAATGTTCCTGCTGATATTGAGTTGGCTTTGACTTACTTTGCATGATCAATTTTGCAGTTGGCAAGGGAGGCTTTGTCGTTTTGGGTCAAGGCTTTCTCCGAAGACACTGCTAAAAGACTTGAAAATTTTGGGTTCATTCAAATGAGGCCAGGAGGTGTATATTATGAAAGTCTATAGACATGTTTTTTGACCAGAACACTTAAGTTCATGCACTCAATTTATTTATGATTACATTCGACCAATTTAATTTTTATTGCAGAATAGTGCTAAACCCTCTTTCCTTTCGTATATGAAGGTGAATATCATGGAAATAATCCAGAGATGTCAAAACTGCTCCACAAAGCCGTACGGCAAAAGAGTGAATCTGCTTATTCAGTTTATCAGCAGCATTTGGCTAATCGGCCTGTGAATGTGAGTAGCTTTTATGCAATTATGCAATTCCTGAATTTCTTTTTCATCTAATCTTGGTTTTCAAGAAATTTCTGAAATGGTGGAGCATGAACTTTGAAAGATCAATGCTGATTGAAAGATCTGGGTCATGCCACTTGGTGTACCATTGCAGTGTACCATTTAGTTTTGGAGAGATGGTGTCATATATTGTCATTGAAATGAAATATATGCTTACTGAGTGCAGGTTCTCAGGGATCTTCTTGAGTTTAAGAGTGATCGTCCACCAATCCCAGTTGGAAGGGTTGAACCTGCTGCTTCTATTGTTCAACGGTTTTGTACTGGTGGCATGTCACTTGGTGCTATTTCCAGAGAAACTCATGAAGCAATTGCTATTGCGATGAATAGAATAAACGGAAAATCTAATTCTGGAGAAGGGGGTGAGGTAATTAGCTTTTCAATTGTGCAGAATCATATTTCCTACGACCAGAGTACCCAACAACCAAGTATCCCTGTTTCCTAATAACCTAAGCTAACCATTTTCTTAAAGTAAGATAAAAGACAACATAGTTGCATGCTAGTGGACTCTGTTGCTTTGGGGTCTTGGGTGTGACCCTGCATTGCGTGGGCCCATGCATGGAAAATTGCGCCAGAGCCAAATCTGTTGTCACAATCAGTGTCAGTGACATCCTAAATGTCAAATAAAAATGAAGACTTTGTCTATCTGTACAATAATAGTAGTATCTCATGGTCGTCAGGTATTAGAAAGAAAGGGCACCATTAGTTTGAATCTATAGGTCCAAGTGAAAATGAAAATTTAAAAGTTAGAAGTGGAAATTATGTGGATTGTTTTTCATTAATTAGTGGTCTGTCAAACCTTTCAAAATGATGAAATACTTCTTATACCATAGATAATATTCCAGAAATGCTTAATGTTCAAATAGATCTCTAACAAATATCTCTGTACTCTGTTTCATCATCTGTTAGATTTTTAATTGTCACAGTTATTCACTGAAGTTTGACCTTAATCTAGGATCCAATTCGATGGAGCCCACTTACTGATGTCGTTGATGGATACTCTCCAACACTGCCACACCTTAAAGGTCTGCAAAATGGTGACACTGCTACGAGTGCCATAAAGCAGGTCTAGATACATTTCAATTATGCTGTTCTTTCTGCACTTGCTAATGCTTATCTATGTGCCGAGATGTTATGTGGTCTTAAGTATCAATTTGACCTTTCAGGTAGCTTCAGGACGTTTCGGTGTCACCCCAACATTTTTGGCTAATGCTGATCAACTGGAAATTAAAATTGCTCAAGGTGCAAAACCAGGAGAAGGTGGCCAACTGCCAGGGAAAAAAGTCAGTGCATATATTGCAAGGTTGAGGAACTCAAAGCCTGGTGTTCCTCTAATATCTCCACCTCCACATCATGATATTTATTCTATCGAGGATCTGGCCCAATTGATTTATGACCTTCATCAGGTGAGCTAATCAATATACATTTCGCTTAAGACTGTAAAATTTGCTCTATTCTTGGGGCTGTGGGTTCACAATTATATTAAATGCAGGTCAATCCCAATGCTAAAGTATCCGTAAAGCTAGTTGCAGAAGCTGGCATTGGTACAGTGGCTTCTGGAGTTGCTAAGGGTAATGCTGATGTTATACAGGTATGCATCAGAGACTAGACAATAATGTCTGCAGTTATGATGATCTAGTTAGTAACTTGATCTTCTCTCAGGCACCATCTGGTATTTAAGTTAAAGAAGTCGTCCTCTTCTGTTCCAATTAAAAGGCCTAATTTTCTTCTCATTGTCCTTTTCTATTCTTTCTCTTTGATTTTGTGTTTGACTGTCTGGTTGTGGAAACATGGTTTTGGTCTTGCACTCTTGCTTGAAAGTTGTTCCTTCTTTATAAGTTTTTTCCTAGTATGTAGTGAACTTCGTTTAATGCAAACCACACTTCACGTTATCTGTAAAATGGTATTAATCGCAGGTTTTTTACTCAGAGGTTGTGTTTAACATTCATAACTGAGTACTATTTTTGTGGTATAAAAAATTTAAGCCTTTTGTGACAGCGTTCTACAATCAGATTGAACCAAATACAGCTAACTATAAATTTGACATGCTCTGCAGATATCTGGACATGATGGTGGTACTGGAGCTAGCCCTATAAGTTCCATCAAGCATGCTGGTGGTCCTTGGGAGCTTGGGCTTACTGAAACACATCAGGTTTAGTTTGTTTTGTTTCCCCATACATGAATCTTCTTCTTTATCTGGTCTTCATCTGAAATTGATCTACTTTTCCCCCCCTTCTGTATGGTGGGGCTTCGCAATTTGATATAGACACTCATCACAAACGGGCTTAGAGAGAGGGTCATTCTCAGAGTTGATGGTGGCTTCAAAAGTGGATTCGACGTTCTCATGGCTGCAGCGATGGGGGCTGATGAATATGGATTTGGTTCTATTGCCATGATTGCCACTGGCTGTGTGATGGCTCGTATATGCCACACTAATAATTGTCCTGTTGGTGTTGCCAGCCAGGTGAGCAGAATCTTGGGTTATGCTGTCTTTTAGTACAATGCTTTTGGTATGATTCAACAATAAACTTCAACTGATTTTTTGCAGAGAGAAGAACTAAGAGCTCGCTTTCCTGGTGTGCCTGGTGACCTTGTCAATTACTTCTTATATGTCGCAGAAGAGGTAACTTGTGTTCTCCTCTTAATTTGGTCTCCAAATACTTCTACTTAATTTGCATTGCTTTTGGTTTGTCCTTTTTCATTAATGTGATGCTTTGACAATCTTTGGCCAGGTAAGAGGGGTCCTGGCCCAATTGGGCTATGAGAAACTCGACGACATAATTGGCCACACTGAGCTACTTAGACCTCGAGATATCTCATTGATGAAGACTCAGCATCTTGATCTTAGCTACATTCTTTCTGTAAGTAAATGAGATAATATCCAATCCATTGTTAGATTATTACTGAGGGTCTTGCTTATATAACTTTTTCTCCTGTGTTTTAGAATGTCGGGTTACCAAAATGGAGCAGCACTAAGATAAGGAATCAGGAAGTTCATAGCAACGGGCCTGTTCTGGATGATACATTGCTTGCAGACGAAGAGGTAATAGTATCAATCGAACAACACTTTCTAGGGTCAAAAATAACACTTCTTGCTTGTCCCCACACAGGTAGCGAAGGCTATTGACAATGAAACAGTCGTCAACAAGTCTGTAAAAATATACAATGTGGACAGGGCAGTTTGTGGGCGTATTGCTGGCGTTATTGCAAAGAGATATGGAGACACTGGCTTTGCTGGTCAAATTAATATCACGTAAAACTATCACGCTTCTTACAAAATAATGCTTAGTCAAGTGTCTTAGTGTTGAGCTTATCATGTTTCTCGCATATTGTTTTCAGATTCACGGGAAGTGCAGGTCAGTCGTTTGGTTGCTTTCTGACACCTGGCATGAACATCCGGCTAGTAGGAGAAGCCAACGACTATGTCGGGAAGGTGAGTTGATCCATCTTTACAGGCAATGCAGCTTTTTCTCGGACATTTTTACCCTTTTTGCCTGTTTAACATGTCATTTATGTCAAGGGTATGGCGGGAGGCGAACTAGTCGTTACTCCTGTTGAAAACACGGGATTCATTCCTGAGGATGCCACCATAGTAGGAAACACGTGCTTGTACGGAGCAACGGGTGGGCAGATCTTCGTTAGAGGGAAAGCTGGAGAACGTTTTGCCGTCCGAAACTCACTTGCCGAAGCAGTGGTCGAAGGCACTGGCGATCACTGTTGTGAGTACATGACTGGGGGTTGCGTCGTTGTCCTTGGAAAGTGAGTAATCACTTTTACATGCAAAAGAATACGTCTACAACCCATTCTAGTGTACTTATTATCTATCATCTTCACTTTCGACAGGGTTGGTAGAAACGTCGCAGCGGGTATGACCGGAGGTTTGGCTTATATGCTTGATGAAGATGATACCTTTATCCCAAAGGTTTGTTTCGACACATCATCAAGGGTGTAAATGAGTCTAGCCAAGTACTTTCAGGCTTGAACTCGATCAAGCTTGTTTTCTTAATGCTCGAGCTTGACAGATAACTCGTTAAACTCGAGTATGACCTGGCTTGATACCTAAATAATATTTATAAAATAACTTCAAGTTTCTAAAATATGCTTTGAATGGAATTTTTAATAAACTATGAAGGGCAAAATAGTAAATTTAACATATGTTTGATTCTACTAGAGTAGCTCGAGATCGAGCTCGACTCGATAATCTTCAAGTTGAATTTGATTTTTTTTTCCCCAGTGATTCCAGTAGTTCACGAGCTATATCATCTCATTTGCACCCCTACACAATAGTAATTTCTGTCTAATAATCTACAACGCATTCTTATACGACGTAACAATGTGAACAGGTGAACAAGGAGATCGTCAAGATTCAGAGAGTCGTTGCACCTGTGGGCCAAATGCAGCTCAAGAGCCTCATCGAAGCTCACGTTGTAAGTACTTATTGCAGTATTGATGATCTTCAACTAATTGTTCTTGCTTATACCGTAAAATACCAAAACAAATGCTCGTTGTTTATGATTTCAAGATTGCAATGCAGTTTCTCCATCACTAGATCACTCAATATCGAAAGTTCAGCTGTTTCTTGCACGATTCTTTTCTTACATGCACTTATTCTGGTACCTAGGAAAAAACTGGCAGCACAAAAGGATCTCAAATTCTTCAAGAATGGGACAAATATCTGGCATTGTTTTGGCAACTTGTACCACCAAGTGAAGAAGACACTCCAGAGGCGAATTCCGATTTTGAGCAGGCAACGGCCGGACAGGTGACATTGCAGTCAGCATAGGCAGGCAACAAGCATCCTTAAATCCGACCGTACATACTTTTCCCATAGACGAGGGATGAGTTCGTCTCTGGCGAATCGAAAATCAAAGGTTAATTATTGCTGTGTAAGAAGGGCTGGAGGTTGAGGAAGCTACCAATCCATCATAGTACATTAGCAGGTGTATAGTGTTTCTGTAGGAATTTTAGATCTTACTTATTCTCCAAAATCAGATAATGTTTTTAAGAATTAAACTACAAAGTTTGAGAATGCAATGTGAATTTATTAGACCCCATATTTCCAGTATAATAAGAGAGAACAGGAAGAACATTGATACTATGTTGCTGTGGTTTTAAGATTCCTGTTTTTTATTTTATAGTTATTTATTATGTGAATAATATACGTCACATTTTCAGGGCTTTTGGATCTGATGCGGGTTAAAAACGTTTTTTTTTTTAATTTTATAAAATACTCCATCCATTTCAATATTTTAAGGAATATTATAATTGCATAAATATATCTTTCTAACTGCACTGTCGTGACGCTATAAAATTAAATAAAAATCCTTTCTAACCTAACTAACTAGTAGATAGGGCAAGTCGGAGTCGATCCCACGAGGAGTGAAGAATTAATTATGTCACCTATGTTCAATTCAAGAAACAGAAAAGATGGAGAGTTTTAAATTGATTGGTAACTAACACTAAAATTAACTAAAAACCTAGAAAATAAATTAAACAAGAAATCAAAGAATGAAAATATTTCAGTTAACAGTTCAGTTATTACTCAATATCAATTATGTCTTACTCAATGTTACACCCTCTCTCAGATTATTATGGAATTATCACCCCTAGTCTAACAACAAGCTCTGTTAAACCGAATCGTCTCTTAAAATTAGTTAAATTAGGATAAGATCACTAATTAAACCTATTCAATTGAACAACCTAAAATAAACTCTCTAAATTTAATTCATTAAATACATTAATCACCAAGACGATAGAATGAATTAGACTTCAAATACACAAGATCGATTTGATAATCTAGGATATTATGCTACCCTAGAGATGTGCGACCTCTAGTTTACTACCAATGAAAATTAAACCACAACAATTATGATTCATGATTTAAGATTCTAGCAATCAATTATCAAACACTTAACCTAGGTGATAAATCTAAATCAAATATCAATAATCGAAATCATTCAACACAGATAGCATAATCAATTCAATCAAACATCGAGAAGGGAAACCGTATTAATGGGTGATCCAGTGTGATGGGCTTCTGGGCCCAAACTGCCACAACTTCGATTTATCTTAATTTCTCGGCCTATGAACATATCTCTTGATCAAAACATACTTCAAAATTCCTGAATAATAGTGAAAATGATATATGAAATATTTTGATACCAAAAACATATATAGATATGACAACGGTGCATTCAATCACATAAAAGATTATAAAATCTCAAATCAAACCACAATAAAATGCACCAATTTTCTACCTATCAAATCCCCCCACACTTAAACTGTTGCTTGTCCTCAAGCAATAAAGAATTAAAGCATATAGGAGATCAAAAATGAAAGAAAGTATCGCTTGCTCAAATCCTTACTAACACTCGTGCGAATTCAAATTCATGTCAAACAAAGCATACGCAAGCAAAAACATGTTGAACTAAATGCAACTATCTCAAGAAATCACAAATTTAGACAGGATATCGGAAATCAAAATTTTCATAGACAATTCATCAATCTACTCCACTACCCACATCAATCAACACACTTCAACTCCTTTTATAATTTCCTTCATTTAGATCAAAATTCGTTAAGACTTCACACATAATGAGTCACCCCTTTTGGCAGCTCCACCACTCTTAGGTTAGTCCGTTTATGGAGATTTTTTTTTCGCATTTTAACTTTCAAATGCGGACCCCTAAGAGTAGGCAAGCTGATTCCACATCCCCATCATCTTTTCCGATCTCAATTTTTTTCAACTGATCACCTTTTCTCCAAACCCATAATTTTTTTTCCAACCAAGGGGTTCATCAAAAGTGATCAAACTTTCACAAATTTCAATTTAGACTACTTCCATCAATAAATTAAAAGCATATCTCAAGACATAAGTAAGCAAAACAAATCAACTCACAGTTATAGATTAATTTTCAAACCAATGTTATCCTTCCTAACAGTAATTTCTTGAGATGAAATTTAGCAATTTTAACCAACAGAAAGCAATGCTCAACAACACCTCGTCCAACACAAATGAATTCCCAAAAATAAAATTAAACAACACTTGAATCATCATTGCAAGCTCACTTACTCAACACCTCTTTTTTCTATTTTTTTCATTTTCCAATTTTTTTTTGTTTTTTTATATATGCAAATGCAAACAAAATTTAAACGTGCTAAAGCAATTAAACGTGCAATCTTACTAAAAGGAAAAGAACAACCTACATGCAACTATATGAATCTAAATGCAACTACATGCAAGATATGCAATCTATTCCACACTTTTTCAATTATGCACCATTCTCATCTCCCCACACTTGAATCATGCTTATACTCAAGAAACTCAAATCACAACACAAGATAAAATTAACACAAGATCCAAATATGCAAAGAAATGAGAAAAATAAAATAAGTATGGAATTGATGTCACCTGATCACCAAGGAGGTTTTGGAAGTGGTCTTCGAGGGGACGCATTAGAGACTACAATGTTTGTCCCTCCATTGAGCTTTCTCTTTTTTATGGTTTTCAACTTTGGAAAATTGATGGGAAATGCTTGAGAAGGTGTTTGGACTTCATCTAATACGAATACTTCTTCAATGTGCTTCATTTTGTCCTCCAAAATTGAGTACTTCAACAATTTGACATTGGCCAACGGGGCATAATTTATTTCTTTATTGATTTTCAGAACTTTTTCTGCCTTTTTGAGCTATTCTTTCGTTGTCCTTGCTAACCTGGAAGAGAAATGAACCAAGTCAATAGGACATTTTTCAGAAAATTCATTTTTTACCTGTGCAGATTCTGGAGTTTTGACACTGGATAATTGCTTCGACACTGGAGGCCCAGTGTCTGAGTGTTCGGCAGAATATTCATCTTCTTCATTTTTCAGAATTTCTGCATGCATTTTCGACTCTTCCAGCTGCTTCTCACTTGGCAAAATAGACCGATCCTCCATATTGATGTATGATTCTATTTGTGGAAAACCAAATTGCCGTGAACTCATAGACATCTTAAGAATAAGTCTTTGTGTTACTTTTAGAGTTACATCGGCTATCGATCTTCCACTCGCTACATCAATCATGCTTCTGTCCACCCACAAAAGTCCTTCGTAAAAGTATTGGATTAGGAGTGCTTCAGATAATTGATGGTGTGGACAACTTGCCACCAGTCTTTCAAAACGCATCCAATACTCATAAAAAGTCTCTTCATGCATTTGCATTATACCATAAATCTTCTTCCGTATGTAGATTATTCGAGATGGAGGAAATCTCTCTAAAAATAATCTCTCCATCTCGGCCCATATGGTGACAGACTCTGATAAATAAAGCAACCAATCCTTTGCTGAGTCCTTCACTGAGAATATAAAAGCCCTCAACTTAATTTGATCGTCGGTCACTCCTGAAGGTTTCATACTTGAGCAAACAAAATTAAATTCTTTCAAGAATCTATATGGGTCCTCATCTGCATAGCCATGAAAAGAAGTTAATAAGAGTATGAAATCATAGGTAAGCTCAAAATATGCATTCTCATCAAAATCAAGAAACTTAATACAAAACGATTGAGGAGTAAATGCAGTAGCCAATTCCTTCAACGTTTGATTTACAGTCATTTCCCACTTTGATACAAATCCTCAACCTGTAAAAGATCCTCAAAAACACTTAAAATTTGCAGAACACAAACTGTACAGAACAACACTGGAAGAATCAGGTTACACTGGGTGTGTAGTGTGAGAAACAGAAAAGAACATAGCAGACTTGGAAACAGAAAAACTGAACCAAAATTCAAAAATTCAACCAATATTTTTTAAATAAAAACAGAAAAAAGACACAAGATAACACAATTAAATTCAAATCACTCCCCGGCAACGACGCCAAAATTTGACCGCGCTGTCGTGACGCGATAAAATTAAATAAAAATCCTTCCTAACCTAACTAACTAGTAAATAGGGCAAGTCGAAGTCGATCCCACGAGGAGTGAAGATTTAATTATGTCACCTATGTTCAATTCAAGAAACAGAAAAGATGGGGGGTTTTAGATTGATTGGTAACTAACATTAAAATTAACTAAGAACCTAGAAAACAAATTAAACAAGAAATCAAATGATGGAAAACATTCCAGTTAACAGTTCATTTATTACCCAATATCAATTATGTCTTAATCAATGTTACACCCTCTCTCAAATTATCATGGAATTATCACCCATAGTCTAACAACAAGCTCTGTTAAACCGAATTGTCTCTTAAGATTATTTAAATTAGGATAAGATCACTAATTAACCCTATTCAATTGAACAACCTAGAATAAGCTCTCTAGATTTAATTCATTAAATGCATTAATCACCAAGACGATAGAATGAACTAGACTCCAAATACACAAGATCGGTTTGATAATCTAGGATTATGATACCCTAGATATGCACGACCTCTAGTTTACTACCAATGAAAATTAAACCACAACAATTAGGATTCATGATTTAAGATTCTAGCAATCAACTATCAAACACTTAACATAGGTAATCAATCTAAATCAAACATCAATAATCGAAATCATTCAACACAGATAGTATAATCAATTCAATCAAACATCGAGAAGGGAAACCGAATTAATCAAAACATAAATAAATATATGAGTTCAAACACCCTGCTAACCAGAATTGAAGAATTATCCAAGCATCATTGAAATCGAATCCATGAAAGTAGAATCCATAAGAAAAGAAAACTAATCTAATAAAATAATTTTCTCTCTAGAGTGGCTTGGAGAGAAAGAAAAGAAAGACCTCTCCCTAATTATGTGTGTGAACATATCTTTTTAAGAGCTTTGGAGATGGGTTTAACCCTATTTCGGCCCAAAATCTCGTACACAATCTCACTGGGTTGGGCTGCAGATGGATCACATTGGTAGATTGGGCTGACACTGGGTGATCCAGTGTGATGGGCTTCTAGGCCCAAACTGCCCCAACTTCGATTTGTCTTCATTTCTTGGCCCATGAATATATCTCTTGATCAAAATATACTCCAAAATTCCTGAATAATAGTGAAAATGATATATGAAGTATTTTGATACCAAAAACATATATATATACGAAAACAGTGCATTCAATCATATAAAATATTATAAAATCTCAAATCAAACCACAATAAAATGCACCAATTTTCTATCTATCACTTTCACTAATTAGAATTGGGAAGAAAATCAATTTCATAATAGATTTCAGGCCAAAAATAATAATAAAGATAATTTGGGATTAAAATTATGTAAAAATTTAACACGACTCTTAATTTGAAACAAAATTTAGAATTCAGGGCATGTATTGTGAAACTAATGGAGTATATATGTAGTAAATAATCTTTTATCTTAAACATTTAAGTACTTTTATGCATTAGCACATAAAAGATAGTGTCATCTAGAAAAAGAGGGACGTTAAATTCTAATGTAATATAAACGTACTGAAGGGTATCAATGCATCACCAGCAGTTCGTTGTTTCTTAAGGTTGGATTCAATGCAAGATTTATTTTGCATTAATAGTTCTTTAATTTTTATAAAATATTATGAAATATTCTTTGAAAAATGTAGATACATCATATGTACTGTTAGAGAAGAATATCAAAATTTTATGATCAAAATAATAGCAATGCCGCTTTATTTTTTATAGACAGTCGGAGGGAGATACCGTAATACCTTTTGGAAAGTGCATTAAATTAATGAAAGGTCTAAAATTACTAGATAATATTTTCCCAAGAAAATAAATAGTATTTAAAATTAGTTAGGTTAAGTGAAAGGAAAGGAGCAGATAATCTAGGAATTTGAGACATAGTAAAATGGTGTGTGGCCGTACAGATAGATGCTATGTTGTAAGAATCCAAGGCAGCATGCAGTCGTACAGGTGGGATCTACCCACCTCTCTTTGATTTACTACTTCCCCTATTAGTTTAAGGCGCCGCCGGCAAACAACCGCCGGAGAGGGCGCCGCCGCCCTAGATACAGATGAATCTGTAGCCCACAGATTTTCTTTTTGACTTCCTTTTCCGGCAACGTCCATGCTATAAAGTGTGGTCTCCACGTGTTGGCATCATGTGCCAAATTAGTAATGTAGTATTTATCAATACGGAATGAATTAAATAATAAAAGATTCTATTTTGTTACAGGTAGTAGAGCTAGAAGGAAAATCACTCCTTACCAATCTTTTTGTAATTTTATAACTGTAATTTAATTTTCACCAAAAACTCACAATCCTCATTTAATTTTGAGTTAATTTTTGTTATTTTTTGAGTTATGAATTGTGGGTTGATCAGTTGAATTTATTCCATTTTCTTTCTGTTCCCAGACAAGATTTTTTAAATTTAGTCTTTATTCATTTATTTGTTGACATTAATTAGGTGACATTAATAATCATACATGAAAAAGGAATAAATTCTACATTAACAGTTCTGATATTTACTAAAACAAGTTAAGTCAAAATTCTATTTTAATTTATTTTATTAGTCAAAATTATTATTTTTATTTTTTATTGGTCTATTTATATCAATCTCAACCTTGAGCCAAAATCCAATCTTCTCAAATAAGTAAAATGTTTTCAGATTTATTTGTTATGATTATCCAAAATTGTAAGAACCATCAAATCTCCAAATAATTATAAAATAGAAATTTCCATAGCACTATACTCCTGTATAGCTTGAAAATGTGTACACCATTAGAAGCTTCTACTCTGACTTGTCGATAACGATACACTGCTGACGTCAACAATAAGAACTCAAAATAGAGAATTTCACACAAACACACCAAATATTTAGTGTCTTTTTTGCCTTACTTTTATTCAATTCATACTCTAATTTTAGGTCTAATTTATATAATATCCATAAATTTAAGAGATGTCTTGATGTAAATTATATATACTCCATGTCATCATAACTCTTACCAACTTTAAAGTGAATCAAATTTCAAATCAACTAAATCAAGATAATGAATTTACTGAACATCATTGATTGTAAGTTAATTAATTGATGAGCTTCAATATTAACATGAAACGAAAAGCAATTATATACGTACATATTTTTAGTTCATTCGTCGCCAAATGCAAATTGAAATCGCAAACTGAAATCGAATTTAATATAGAATACCATAGAATTTTAAATCTGGAAAATTAATTCAAATTTGAAAATATTATGCCATTGTGAAAATAATAAACATGATAATTCAATTTTGCAATATATTGAACTTGAGCAACTTATGTCTGAAATTGCATATATATATAAATAAAATTATTTGGTAATGCCACGTGATCACTTAAGATAATGCCACTGGCAAATTACTATTAATTAATGAATAACAGTAAACTATATTCATACAAATAAATGTTCAATACAATGCACCTGGAAAATTTATATTTCCCTATTTAATTAAACGAAATCAATAGGGATAATTCAAGAAACGAAACCAATCCTTTAAAAAGAAAAAAAGAACTAAAGATTGAGGTTGTATCAATAATAATAGTAATTCTCATTTTATGGCTCAAAAAATAAAAATAAAAATCTAAGCCGATATATAATTGAAATCAAATTTCTCAAAAACAACATAATTAGTTGCTAAGATGAGTCAATTAGCATTATATCTACAAAATTTACTTGATCGTTATATCAGACGGAATTAAAAGCGGCATTGGGCAGATGCGGCGGCGTGACGGCGAGGAAGACGAGCACCGCCAGGATGGCGACGGGGAGGAGGAGGAGCGGCAGCGGCGGCGGCGGAAGCGGCGGGAGAACTAACGGCAGGAAGAGGAGGGACGCCGTGAAGAAGACCATCAAGAGTATTCCGTTAACGCTGAAATATCTGAACATGAGACTGGTTAACGGCGGCTCCCGCCTCTGGTTGTTAACGGCGCTTCTGTTAACTTGGAAAGATAGCCGTTCTTCAATTCTGTAAACCATCTTCTTCAACCATTACACTAATCCAACGATATATATATATCATCGATCTTCCACATAAATATATATATATATATGTGTATTATATATACACACGTACAAGCCTATATATGTGAGTGTACTGTATCTATAGCTTCTCTTGCAGAAGTTTCTAGGGGTGGGGTGGGGTGGGGTACTTGACCTGGGAATTACAAAGGTTGGAATGATATGAAACGCTAATTTAATGAAGCAAGGAGGGCATTTTGGTCTTTTTCCGTTTGGTGGAAAAAGTTAATTAAGGCTGTTTCACATAAATTAATGAAATATTTTGAAATGATCATAATATTGTTTGTCTGTAGTACTAAAATATGGAGGGTTAGATCATATCTTATACTATCTATTTCAAAATATGTTTCGGAATCTACAATTTTATTTCCAAATTCTTCATACTAATATTCCTCAACTAAAATTTAGAATTAGTGGTTATAAACTTTTTCACGAAATTAATATGGTTCTCTCTCCAATTTTAAATCTTAAATTCCTTGATCATTTAGGTGTGTATTTATCCGATTCCTATATTCATTATCTACGACAAAAACTATAGATTAATACTTATTTTGAAGCTGATGGGTTATAAAATAGATAACACGACAAAAATTAGAAAAAACAAAGAAATCTTTTTATAATCCAAAAAAGAGAGAAAAATTAAAGTAAATTCTATTCTATAAATTTGCAAGAGTGAGTGAAAGTTTAGAGATAAAAGGATGATTAGAAATGAAAAGAGTAGATGAAATACAAGAATAGGGGTTGATTAATTAGTTGAAATGACGAAAAAGGGCATGAGAGGAAAGGGACATGTGGGTATAGGTGGGAGGGGGTTAAATGTAAAAAAGACACGTCGTCAAGGAAAGGAGGCAGAAACGTAACGTCAAAGTTTGGGGTTGGATTCATAGTATCTATTAAGGTGTGTGTGTTTTTGTAATGTTTTAAAGAAAATGTGCACCAACATTTGCTACTACTAGATTTTATCGTTGGACGCGGTGGACCCCACTTATTATTTCATCTTTCTCACCCCTAATTTCACTCCCCACTTAATTAATTAAAGCATGATTTTATTTCAGTCACCAATAGTAGTTTTATATAATTTAAGTAGAAGAGATGAATTGTGATTTTCAAGTTGATGAGATGTGTGAAACAACCTTAAAAATTTCAACACTACCAACCTTCTCATATATTCTTGTCCAATTTGATAATGTGATATGTTTCAATGGGTTGTTTGATTCATTTAAAATGTCATGGCTAAATATTATTTTTATCCCACATATTTACTATATCAATATTCGTGGTGATATTGATAATTTTGGGTCTAAATCTAACTACATAGATAGTTCAATGAATAATCCTAGATCATGAGGGGGTGGGTCCGGTGGGAGTGGTTGATACAATTGATAATGAGGTCTTAAGATTACGATGTGGATTAATAGTTCAAAAAATGGGCCATGTTATCATTAACCAAGTAGTGACAGGTATTATCTTGTTAATTAATTAGATTTAAACTAGACTATATAAATTCATATATATATATATATATACATATATAGTTTAAACATTGTTCAATCATGAAAAAGTGAATCTTTTAGATAATAAATAATACTCTTTCCATTTCAATTCGTATGTTGATCAAGGTTATTTTATACAACTTAAGATTTTTTTTTAACAAATCATGTGTATAAAATCACAATGATATCATGTTTATTCTTTTTATAATGCCAAAAAATGATTTGAGGAAAGAAGGGAGTGCTTGGATTTCTTTTTAAGAATTATTGATTTGATTAGATATTTTTAAAGCACAAATGAGAGACCCATTAGGTGGGTCGCTTAAATCAAAGGTGAAATTAATTATATGATAAAGACAATATGATTATTCATAACCTCAATCGTGCATATTTGTTTAAAATCTAAACTTTGACTGTACACTTATGTTTCTAATTCTTGGACATCTCAACCTCCTCTCTTATGACTCGTGACAATATTTAATAATTGCGTTTAAATGAATAACTAAACACACTTTCTACATTTTAAAATTAATTCATGGAGATACTAAATACATTAGCTTTGGGTTGTGGGTTAGATGGATCGATCCATTAGAATTGTCTATGTTTTTAGTGTTTTTAAGGATAAAAATTATATATTTAATTATATCGTGTGTGTTTATATAAGTCCAATTACAATTGATCGATGAAAAATAAGTGTTGAAAATAGCTTTTTTATTAACACTTCTTCTTTCCCATTAGTATAATTCTTCATTACACAAAAACCAAGCTAATCAATTGTGGGGTTAAATTCACTTAAACTTGCATGTCTTCTCGTGGGCCTCTAATTACTTAACCCACCACCTCATTTTAATAGGATTAGAAGAATCTGTCAATGAATCTAACTCGTTTGAAAGATCTCATCAGAACGGGAAACACAAATCCTTGTTAGTTGGTACGTTATATCCCCATCAAATCCCTATTATAATTAACCAATTCAAAATACTAAACAACCATGAATTAAATACAATTTTTACATTTAAGTGAATTACTACATCTTTAATTAAATAGAGTGCAGAATTTCCATAAACATTGACCGTTCATTTTCGATAATGACTATGATGTCGGAATATTTTGGGAAGTGCAGTGAAGGGGTTGCTGGTATAATTAAAGACATTGCTATTACTAAATGGTACTACCTCCATCCCAAAATAAATTACGTTTTAATCTTCTTACATATATTAAGAAATGTGATAAAAAGTCCAATAAACCCTTATTTAAGTTTAATTAATGAGGAACTTTTATCTCTTTAACATATTTAATTTGAGATAAGTAAATAGGGACATATTTGGTATATTGCATGTAAATATGCTTTGGAATATAAAAACGACAATTATTTTGAGACAAATTTAGTTGCTAAAATGTCATTTATTCTGGGACGGAGGTAGTAAATAATTAAAAGTAGATGCAGTCAATGGCTAGCTGTCGTGCACATTCATTTCATCTCTTCATTTATTTTGAATATTCGATATATATAGCACTTTTTTCTTATTTCAACACACATTCTTCTATACATATAAAATAGTAATATTATCATGATTTATACGTGTGGAAAATAGAGGTGAAAATATATAAGAGGTCAATTTTGAGGTTGACTGAACTTGGAGGCTGCAATTACACATTTACCCTTGATTGAAAAATATAGTGAAAATTGAATCACAATGCATGTACGAGGACAAATTTTAATGTATCTGCTGCCATGGAACATTACGAGTCTGCATCACTTTTTCATTGAATTTCACTTTTCAGACAGTGAGTCTACAAATTGTTGGTAGAAGGTACAACTCCTCGTAACTCGTTTTCTTGCTTGTACCTTCAACAATCCAATGCACCAACTACCCTCCATTTTTAGCCACCTTTTCATTCAATCAATGTACTACATCCATATATATGTATATGTGAAAGATAATTAATATATATGCAAGTCTCATTCTCCAGATTTGTAGACGAGATTCCTTCAACGATCAACTTTTAATTTATAATAATCTTCCTTAGATATAAAAGATGATAGAATGTATCATACATTAGTGGTTATCTGACGTGTTTTGAGTTCATGAAATCAAGGAGAATATGATTTTAACTGTGTTTTTATAATGAGAGTTTGGTGGACAAAAATTAAAGGAGGTAGAAGTGTGCATGCATTGAAGCTAGATTAATTTGCATTCATGCATCTTTAAATTAGAGAAGAAAAAGAAGATGAATTGGTACATTATTAGTCACAGAATTAAACTGGGCTGCTAGCTATGCTAGGTGGGACAATTATTAGCCTGACACACTTGCTTTTGTTGAATATATATATATACTTTCCAACTCTTTGCGGCATGGGATATGAAATCTGATCAATTTAATTTCTCTCTTCACGCAATTGCACAATATTTGAATATTTTGTCAAATTCTGTTAGATTAATCAAATATGTTGATAGTTGATGAACCTATACAAGTGGTTTCTAATTGGGTTCAAATTCTATATATTTATAGTATTAAAGTGGAACACGAATTTTGATGTTAGAAGATATGGACTGGAGTTAGTGGGCTTTGCCGGCCAGTTCAACCTCATAATTCTAAGGAACAAATTAAATAATATAGTGTTGGACTATAATAGACGAACAATTTAATATAACAGTAATATCATCTAAGAGTTAAAACAAATCAAATCATGTACATAATTATATATACATAGTTTTATCAAATATAGAACTTAACTATCAAAAACAAAAATCTAGGATCAATGCAATTTGTTGTGAAAGTACATACATACATATATATATACGAGTATTAGCACATGCGTCGCATGTGGAGAATGAATTATTTAAATAAAAATATTATAATACTATTAACCTTAAATAATAATTTTTTATAAGGTTATACAATCTATATTAAATTAAATTAAATTAAAAAAATGTATAATACTATATTAGAGTCCTACTCATGATAGAATTATATATGATTTTAGTTTAGAATTCTTTTATAAAATTATTTAAATATGGAAATCATGAATTACTATTATAACCTTAAATAAAATCTTTAATAAGGATATATTAGACAATCCATATTTTGTAAGAAATATCCATACTTTTATAGGTAATAGATATATATCAGAATAAAATCCAGCATATAAATATCTCAAAATGCTCAACACAACACATCCAAATAAAGCCTAGCAAACTGCCTTTTTAGCAGCATTCACTGCTTGTCTTTATTTGCAACATATTTTCACTTCCAATCAAGTGAAAAGATCATTTAATTAATCTACATATATAATTAATGATATAATGTGTTATATACTATAGAGAAAAATACATAGTGTATTAAAGTGAAAATCAACACTTACAAGTTATTTTGGGCTAGCTAACACAACTTAACTTTATTTTCAAGATCTACCATTGCAGTCGCAACTTTTCATCATTACAATATTGATGAATTTTATTATTACAAATTAATTAGATATGATATTAATAAACTATATATTGTGGTGCATTGAAGTAGAAGGTGAAATACAATGAACTTGGCAAGTAGGCATGATGGCAACAATATCTATAGTCAAAGAATATTGTTGTAAGAACATGTTTTCTGTCATAAAGTTTCATCAACTTCATACATTATATTGTCTCATCCACCTTCTTTCTTTATTATTATTATTTTTTTATTTTGATGTTATAATTATATGACATCAACTTGCAAATTATATATATATATTTTTTGTCACGTGAAGCCATGAATTCTATTAAATCGGTCTAATTTGAGTGAGGAGCTGTTTGGCTATGTCCTTAATATATGGGTTTATTTCGATTTTGTAATATCCCCAAATTTTGAGATACAGTTCTAAAAACATCTAAGAATTATAATATTTTAAAAATAATTTTAGGGAAATCGGTGATCTAGCCTTAATGCATTTTACATATGTTCCTAAATTACATATTGATTTCTGTTTCTATAGGTTAATTTGTAAAGTCACTTCTGATAAATAGCACATGGTATTACTATTTTGAGGTTCTTTTTTTAACATAGTATTTAATATTGTACATGCATATAGTTGTTTGCATGATTATAAATTACATGTGGATAATGAATATCACATTAAAAAAAGTTGACAGAAATAATTTTAAATAAATAGTTAATACAATTTGCAATTAATATATCCCTAATTAATCAGCGGATCTGTGGGTGTATCCATAAACCATGGTTACCATGGTATTATATTAACTAGTAATTAATTATTATTTCTTTATAAATTGGCTGTTTCCTAAATATAAAAAAAAAAATTCCATGCTGGCTAGATAAATATATTTTGAGTTTTAATTCCATCAGTAATGCAGTATATTTTAATGAAAATAATAAAAATAACAATAGGGAGTTAGCTGGCCACCACTATTTAAACATTTATGACTTTTTATTCAAAATTCATTGATCTGTATTTTTGAAAGAGAATTTCAAGAAGCAAATTAGCAGAGAATGATTATTCTGCCCAAGACAAGATCAGTGTTTTTACCCCCAATTTTACCAAATTGACCCTCATTGGATTCACAATTAATTTTGTAAATTGTTCACCCTAAACATTGTATTTTATTTCTTGGTGGATGGATTCAAATATAATTAGTGGGGTTCGTTAAAAAGTAGTATTGATGGGTAGTTGTAATATATAAATATAACAATATAAAACAAAATTTTCTTTAATGAAAATATACTTAAAATACCCTTTTTAAGCATAAATATCAAAAGTTTTTATACTTATATTTTCTAAACATAACTTTGCAAATTCATGGGAAATGGAAAATGGTGAAATATATATTCTTTTTTAAAAAATATAAAAACAACATGAATTTGGATAAAACTGGAAATGGCCCATGCAGGTCTCGAACCTGCGACCTTCGCGTTATTAGCACGACGCTCTAACCAACTGAGCTAATGGGCCAATGCTTTAAGATTTCGATCATTATATATAAGTAATATTAACAAAGCAAGATTTTGTGTGGGCCCAAGACTACACTCCTAAGATGGGCCATAAACAAAGCAAGATTTTGGGTGGGCCCAAGACAACACTCCTAAGATGGGCCATAAACAAAGCAAGATTTTGGGTGGGCCCAAGACAATACTCCTAAGATGGGCCGACCTAATTAAAGTGGATATGCAATAGAAGAAATGACCATGATTAGCCTATTTCCTAAAAAATAGGAACAAAATAACCCTCTACTATATATTTCCACCAATATACCCACCTTTTAAGAAATAAGGCCAAAAGTACCCACTTTTCTCCAAAGTCAAATATGGCCTCTGACACCAATCATCAGGAAAAGAATTTTTTTTTCTCTTTCCTCTGTTAATGGCCACGTGTAGGCTTGATTTTCAAAAGTTTTCGTGTATGCTTGATTTCAAGAGTTTTCGTGTAGGCTTGATTTTCAAAAGTTTTCGTGTAAGCTTGATTTCAAGAGTTTTCGTGTAGGCTTGATTTTCAAAAGTTTTCGTGTAGGCTTGATTTCAAGAGTTTTCGTGTAGGCTTGATTTTCAAAAGTTTTCGTGTAGGCTTGATTTCAAGAGTTTTCGTGTAGGCTTGATTTTCAAGAGTTTTCGTGTAACCCTATTTTTAGGTGTTACACGAAAACAATTATATAAATCTTATTTGTCACAGTGGAACTATAGCTTAATTTGCTCATTGTGGTCCTGGGTTCGATTCCCACTGGCAACAGTGTGCCCTTTTTTTTTTTGCTGAAAAGGTGGGTCAATTCTGAAAATGTGTCAATGTCACACAAGTCAAAAGTGGGTATTTTTGGGCTAAAATTTAGTTTTGGGTTAGATTTGTCATTCCATTATAATGAGTGTTTTTTTTGTCCATATACTACCTCCGTCCCAAAATAAATGACGTTTTAGCCTTTTGCACATATATTAAGAAATATGATAAAAAGTCCAATCTACCCCTATTTAAGTTTAATTAATGAGGTACTTTTATCTCTTTAACACATTTAATTTGAGGTGAGTAAATAGGGGTATATTTGGTATATTGCATGTAAATATGCTTTGGAATACGAAAACGACAATTATTTTGGGACAAATTTTAGTTGCTAAAACGTCGTTTATTTTGGGACGGAGGTAGTATATAACAAATAGGGTAGAAATGGCTATGCAATAATGGTCCATGCTGTATTGTTTCTTGGTTTTGTGAGTGAAGGTAAATTTTTGAGCATGGTGCATGCTACTAATTATTCCAACTCATTCATATATCTTATCAAATATAACTTCAATTACAGCAATACTTCTTTTTTCTTAAATTCTTTCTGGAATCATTAGACTTTATTTTTGAGACAATATCTAATGATTAGATGTTGCTGCATCATATAAATCTAGAACGTGGGCCATTTCGAAACATATCCAAAATTTAAACTTGATTTGGGCCTAAGTCCTCTAGTTATTATGCAATCTTTTTTCTCTATTTATGGGCCCAAACATGGTGTTGGGCCTTTTAAAGATACCTTCATGCCCGATCTTGTATATATAGAAAGGCAATTATGGAATTCAATGTTTGAAATGACCAAAGAAGATAATTTAGAAACCAACTATTTTGTGGTAGCTAGAAAGCAGCAAGAATTTTTATCCTTGCAAAATTGTGCTCAACTAAAAGCCATTGAAAAGTCAATTTCACTAATTAGGTAACTTTATAAATCTGATACATAAGTTGATTTACCTTAACTATTTCTTGTTTCTAATTTTTTAAAAATCCTTTTCCGCATATAGCTAGCTAGGAAAGCTCCTTCAAATAGAGAGATCCCTCTTCATGTTAGTATACAAGATTCTTGATTCTCTACACTCTCTGATCTCTCGTATTTTATTTCATCAATACATGTCACGTATAATGATATATGATCAATCATATATTTCATACGTAGCCTGTTCTAATAAAACAAAACCGAAACATGGTATGAAGGAAGAGATCATCTAGATGGAAGGCCACACTTTCTCTTTCAACATTTCTGCATCTATTACTTGACCTTCTTGTGCCTGTTAAATCCAAACCAAAAAAAAAACAGAAAAAATATCAAAACTGAAAACTTTACATATATGTGGTGGAATTAACTAACTCCTTATATTAAAGTATGTACCAATTAATATATATATATACCTGAAGATGTATAGTGTAGAAAAGCCTGCCTTGAAATGATTGAAAACAAGAAGAATTAATAATAAGAAACCCTTCTTCCTCCAATCTGATTATAGCTTCAGAAAATGAACCCTCTTCAGATTTAGGCATTGAGCTTTGAATGATGATTTCTCCATCGCTTATTCGAGTTGCTGATACTGCTGAATTTGGATCTTGAGTTTTTTTCGTAATTTTTTGGTTCTTGATTGTGGATAATGAGTGCTCTTCCACCTTTGAAACCAGTCTTTCTTTCTTTTGAATCAATGTCTCCACTTCTTTTTGCAACTCTGGAATATATTTCAGCACTCTTGAAACTGTTGAAGGGATGCTTAGTTTTCTCTGTCAAATGGAAATTAATCATAATATCAGATCACTAAAGATGAAACTATTGACCAAAACCATAGGTTCTTGAACTAAAAACACTTACTTGAAACCAAGATTAAAGATATCTCTACATGCACCATATGGTTTAGTTCTAACCCTAATCTCATGATCTCTAACCCTAATCACACTATGCACATATATATACATAACAGAAGAAAATTTATATAATAAGCACTTACAGATTGATCTTGTGATGGAAGAAGGGACCTAAGATGAGCATACAAAGTGTTGATCTTTTTACGACGAACACGTTCGCTCGCGTTGTGGTTGAGCTTCTTGTCCATGTGATCACCATCTCCATTGATGAATCCATCCTTAGAACTGGTTGCAGATTCTCCATTTTGAGGCTGTGATCTTGAGGAATTGGGAGAATGAAGACCAATGGATTCTGAAGAAAAATAGTTTGCATGGTTTTCTTGTTCATGGATCATCATGGGATCTTCTAACATCCATCCTAATGAACAAAATTGAGGAGGTATGGCTAACATGTTTGATTTTTCAGATCCAAATTTGTTTGAAACTATGTTGGTGTGTAATGTTGGTAATAATTAGGTATTTATATATGCTTGTTTTTAGTACCTCTTATTATATATCATATTATACCCCACCTAAATACATCAACTCTTTTCAATATTTCAAATTAAATATAATTGTTTCTGTTATCATAATGAGGTATTAATTTCCTGGATAATTAAATTATTATGAATAACACAAGAAAAGGTCAACGAACTAATTAAGATACGAATATTCGTCAAAATTTTATATATACTAAAAAATAAAGGGTCAAAGAAAATGATAAAATTCACTAACTATTAATTTCAGATTTCCCATTAGATCTTTTCCTAGCTTCTTGTTTAAGATAATAATTAATTTTAATGAACCAACATGACGTTATTACTTATTAATTAATTAACGCTATATTATATTTTCTAAAAAAATTAATAATGCTGTTATATATATATTCATTGGGCCTAGCTAGCTAATTGTTTATTTATTTACTACTACCTCCGTCCCAAAATAAATGACGTTTTAGCAACTAAAATTTGTCTCAAAATAATTGTCGTTTTCGTATTCCAAAGCATATTTACATGCAATATACCAAATATACCCCTATTTACTCACCTCAAATTAAATGTGTTAAAGAGATAAAAGCACCTCATTAATTAAACTTAAATAGGGGTAGATTGGACTTTTTATCACATTTCTTAATATATGTGCAAAAGGTTAAAACGTCATTTATTTTGGGACGGAGGTAGTATTTAAAAACTGAAAATAAAGAAATAAGGCACACGAATTCTTAAAGCTAATGATGGTTAATTAAATAAAAAGAGGATTAAAGGAAGGCAAACACGTGGCTTGGGTCGACGTGGCACTCGTTGGATTAGGGCAGGCACGTGGAAACACACTTTATTCATGCACTTCACATCCACAAAATATATATAATTAAATGCTCTTAACTTTTTATCTTTTCTTATTAGTTAATTTTTTGTTGGATGATCCTTCAATTAAATAATTAAATAAATTGTTAGGTAAGAATCTATAAGCATTCATTTGCATTTGGTTGTGGAATCCAGATGAGACAGCGAGTGTTAGTAATTTGTTTTTCAGTTTTGTTTATTAACTATTTTTTTCAGATGTTTGCTTGTGTGTGTCTATATATAATACGATTAAATATATATTATCCTTAAAAATCATATATATATATATTGAAAAAAAGGCATATATTCTCATAGGAAATTAGAATTGAGTCTCCTTACTTGTATGTGTGTATATATATATACTAGTTTTCCCTCACGTGATTTTCTGTGATATAATGTTGTTAAATATTAATTCTTTGATAATATAATATAAATAATTTTAGTACATAAAAGATAGAATAATATTTAATAACTAAGAAAATCTAAAATTAGCTTAAAATAATTCAATTCACAACAACCTATCGATATTATACATATTCAGTTCACTAATTTATGATTAATACTAAAACGATAAGTATCAATCATGATCTTCAAATAAAAATTGAAAATTTTACTTGAAAAGTTTATAAGTTTTGAAAAACTTCTTTATATACTACATTTCTAATTGAGACATTTTTTTTTGTCACATGTGTTACAAACTAATATCATCAATCACTTAAATTAGATATATTAAAAAAATAAAAAGAAATTATGAATTATATTAAAAATCAAATTCAGTTACTTCAATTAAATATGTGTGTGTGAGTATGTATATATAGAAACAATACACAATAAAAATAGAAATTTTATGTATGAACTTGATGCAAACACAATCAATTATATATTTTCAACCTTTTATTTTAAAATAAATTGAATGATATTAACAATATCTTAGCCTTTTATATTTGTATATTTAACAATATCTTCAATTCATCATTAAAATATATCAATAAAGGATAAAATGTTGAATGATATTTCATAATAAAATACAAATATTAATTTAAAAAATACTTAGGATGACATATAATTTCACACTAAATACATATTATATATATACATATATGTATGCACATACATCTTTAATGGTGTTAAATTTATTTATTAATTTTTATTAATTATGATATCAATTATCCCTAATTATTCTAATTATTGTTTGGATAATATCTATTGTTGGTATTTAAGAAATTATTCAATAAAATTTAATTTAATTAAGATCAAAATAATAAGCATAAACTAATACAATATATATATATATTAAAATCAAATCTATATACAATATTAAATACAATAAAAATAAAAAAATGCAAAATAAAAAAAGAAAAAATTATTAAACTAATGTATTTGTATTATTAAAAAAATATTTAATTATGGATTAAATGGACTAAATAATAAAAAATGCAAAATAAGAAAAAGAAAACAAATTTATTGATGTGATACTTTTTGGGGGGAAAGGAGCATTTATGTAAATATTCTCAACTATTCATCTATTATTATAGTATAGATATATTATAATATAAAATCACTTTTGCAAATAAATTTATATATATATATATAGACCTTATATTAATAACAAATAAAAGTATAGATATCTAACAACTAAACAGAATATATATATATATATATATTAATAACAAATAAAAGTATAGATATCTAACAACTAAACAGAATATATATATATATATATATATTAATAACAAATAAAAGTATAGATATCTAACAACTAAACAGAATATATATATATATATATATATATAATTCGAGTACAAAAATTTATTCATCTTTTTTTATATAGTATCCCAAACTTCGTTCCCAAAATATATTGATTTATGCTGTGATATTTCTTCTTATTTTATCAACTGGCAACTTCCCAAGTGGATCCAGATTCAGCTAACTTTCAAATAAAATAAATTTGGCCTACAAAAGAACAAGTTTAGAACAAATAATTAATAAATTAGGCAAATAAGTCTAATTAAAGAACTAACTATTCCTTCTATCTTATTGTTTAATATTGTCGTTGGTTAATCGGGGTGCAGTATGATTGATCTGTCTAAGATAAGAGTAAATCAAACATTATCAGTTTAGCTTATATATAATATCTTTTTAGGCAAAAAAAATAAAAAAAAATTGCAGTAATTAATTCATGAATTACTATCATATATGTATATATATATATATATATTTCAATTGATATTTTAAAATAACCATTAAATGATATGTGTATAACTATAGTGGAAATTAGAAGTAATGAAATATATGAGAATTTAATTTAATTTGAGTGTTGTCATAACAGGAAATATATGATCAATAGAGTGTTCTTATTTCATGTTTATTTCATTAATGTACACCCATTCAGGAAAAAAGTATGAGATTGTCATATAAAATTACATAGAATAAATAGATGTTAATTCACCAATGATGCTCATTAATGTAAAAACATTTTTACATTCTTTTCCATACATAAAGGGCTCGTTTGATACGGAGGTTGGATATGGACTGGATTGTAATAATTTCGGGCTTTTTACTGTTCATATAGTTTAATTTGGGTGTTTGGTGTGCATGTTTTTGTATTGGGTTTAGTTGTTTTGTGTGTTTGGTATAAATGTTTATAAAGTGTATTGTTTATAAATTTGTGTTTGGTATATAGGTTGGGTTTGATAAGGAAAGTAAAATGACAAAAATACCCCTACAATAATTATCTCAATTTGTAAAAAAATTCTATCCAGCTCTTCCACAGTATTGAAACTTGAAAGCTTGAAAATTCCTCTGCAATTCGAGAGTGAGCCTTCGTCGAGCTTCTTGAAAGTGGTACAAATTTGGCAGCCTCATTCCCTTCTTCTTCGATCTTGAGCCCTTCGGTCTTGTGAAAGTCCTTCAGTTTTGAGGACCTGAGGGATATTCCTTGTTTCTTCCGATAGTTAAATTAAATTATTAATGTTGTCAATGTTCTCCAACGATTTTTTTTTAAATTCTTTTTGCTACCGAATATAAATAATACTACATTGATTCAAAATAGGTGTAGTGTTGGAGGTTAAATTTTGTTTCAAGTTAATTGTCGATTTAACAATTTTGTGACCTTTTTATAAATTTCTCCAAGTTACCACTAATCTCAATCCGTAAAAGATTTCCGCATCTCAGATCCTTCTTATTTCTTTCTTTCTTTTATATTATTTAATCTCATGTTAATATATTAGAAATTGGTGGAGAGAGATTTATATTGTTTCAGGACATATTTGTTCAATTTTTATATTCCTTAATTATAACAAAACTCTAAAATAACATGAAAGATCAAAAAAAATATGACAGAAAGATCATTGTGAAAGATTATATTATTTAGTTTTAATTAGAAATAGTATATTACTCCCTCCGTCCCGCTTATCTTTGCCTACTTTCCGTTTTTGGACGTCCCAGCTAACTTTGCCAGCCCAAAAATGGCAACAAAAAAAGTCAACATTTTACTACTTTACACTCAAAAAGCACACATTAATTACAAAACTGCCACTCAAAAACATTAAAATAACACATCACATCAAAGTCAACAGTTTTTTCTTAGAATTCGTGCCGGTCAAAGGAGGCAAAGATAACCGGGACGGAGGTAGTACTATATTCCAAAAAAAACATGAAAGATCAAAGGGCATTCATTTAATTAATGGCATTATCATTGTGATAGGGTTAAATTCAATTTCGGTCCTGTTAAAGAGGCGTCGTCCCATTTTAGTCCTCCTAAAATCCGATTTTCAATTTTAGTCCTGCAATCTCAATTTTTGACCAATTTCAGTCCAATTTCATCGGAAAATTCAAATTTCGGACCAATTTTCGGCGAGTGTACTGCATTCGCCCCCAATTTGACTTTAGCACTGAGTTGTCACTGACGTGGCTAAATTTTACAGATGTGGAAATGAATTTTACATTTTTTTGATATAGAAAATTAATAAAAAAATCAAAAAAAATCAAAAATTAGAGAAAAAAAATCAAAAAATCAAAAGAAAAATTAACCCCGACGATGATGGTGTCGGTGGAGTACCGCCTCACCCGCCGCCTACGAGGACGGTGTTGAGGCTTTGCACTGGATCAAAAGGTCCGGCGATGAGTGGTTGACCAAATACGCTGATTGAGCAGGGTCCGCCATGATTGAGCCCAAAATTAGGAAAACGAATTCAGCTAGAATTGAAGGGTGTTGCTCAATCTGATTCTCATCTTTCTTCTTCTTTAATGGTGATTTGTGGAAGACCTTGACGGATGGGGTGTTCGTCTTGGGAGAAGACCTTGACGGAGAAGGACTTGTGGCTGCGGAAGGAGGTGGCAGCGGAAGGGGTGGGGGAGAGAAAGGATAGGTGGTGCTCGTGGCGGCGGAAGGAGGGGTTGAATTTTCTGATTTTTCATTTATTTTTCTTTTGATTTTTTGATTGTTTTCCTCTAATTTTTGATTTTTTGATTTTTTATTAATTTTCTATTTCAGAAAAATGTAAAATTGGTTTCCACATCTGTAAAATTTAGCCACGTCAGCGACAACTCAGCGCCAAAATCAAATTGGGGGCGAGTGCAGTACACTCGCCGGAAATTGGTCCGGAATTTGAATTTTCCAGCGAATTGGTCAAAAATTGAGATAGCAGGACTAAAATTGAAAATCGGATTTTAGGAGGACTAAAATGGGACGACACCTCTTTAATAGGACCAAAATTGAATTTAACCCCATTGTGATATATAGCTACAAAATTAATCTCCTTCAAATAGAGAGATCCTAGCTCCATGTTACTATAGTACAGTATTTTTAACTTTCTCTAAAATATTTTGATCTCGTATTTTATTTCATAAACAAGGTCATATCATAGCTCGAAAGATAGCATAGAATATGAGATCTAGATGAAAGGCCACACTTTCTCCTTCAACATCTCAGGATCTATTACTTGACCTTCTTGTGCCTGTTGAATCAAACCAATAAACAAAAAGAAGTCAGAAAAATCCTTTTCCAAATTTCAAATTTGAAAAGCATTGATTATTAACATCTAAAAAGAAAAAAAAAATACAAATTAATATTAGTACCTGAAGATGCAAATTGTAGAAAATCCTGCCCTCAAATGACTGAAAAGAAGAAGAATTCATTATAAGAAACCCTTCTTCCTCCAATCTCAATATAGCTTCAGAAAATGAACCCTTTTCGGATTTTGCCATTGAACTTTGAATGATGATTTCTCCATCGCTTATTCGAGTTGCTGATATTGCTGAATTTGGATCTTGAATTTTTTTCGTAATTTTATGGTTCTTGAGTTTGGACAATGAGTGATCTTGATCTTCCACCTTCGAAATCTTGGAAATGAGTCTCTCTTTCTTCTGAATTAATCTCTCCACTTCTTTCTGCAACTCTGGAATGTATTTCAACACTCTTGAAACTGTTGTTGGAATACTTAGTTTTCTCTGCAAATTAATTAAACAACAATATTAGTACAATATAGATTAGTTTAATATTTTCTTGAAAAGTTGTAAAAAAACCCTAATAACTTACAGAATGATCTTCATGTGGGAGAAGGGACCTGAGATCAGAATACAAAGTGTTGATTCGTTTACGACGATCACGTTCACTCGCGTTGTGGTTGAGCTTCTTCGACACCTTATAATCGCCATCGGTTCCATTTTGGAATCCATGATCATGAGAGAATTCACCATTTTTATGGGGTGTTAATGTAGAAGAAGGAGAGTATTGGAGATGCATGGATTCTGAAGTTTCTATTCTCTCTCTAGAAAAATAGTTGAGGTTTTCTTGATCCATATTATGGATCATGATTGGATCATCCAACAGCCAGCCTAATGAGAATTGAGGAGATATGGCCAACATATTTCAGATGGATAAATGAATTGATTAACTGTAATTTGATGAAACTATGTTCTAATTAGTGGAGTTGGTTTAAGCTTGTATTATATGCGCATTTTACTATCAAATGTCCTACATCATCATCACTATATTCTTTATTACAATTTAATATTGTCCTTTTTTATTGATTGTGACAATAAGAAGTAGAGGTTGAGATAAAGCTATATATATATGAGCCAATTAAGATCCGAATATTCGTGAAACTAATTAAAAAAGGGAAATCAAGAATATGATAAGATTCATTCACTGGTTCTTGAACACCCTCATTAGTGGAAATCCAACATAAAATCTTGTCTTAACTAGCTTAATATTCCAAAATCTAGGTTTGTACATGATTAATCAAAGGAGATTTAGTGAAGCAATATGATAGTTGATAGATACCATTTATTTGTATATATGTTGTATATTTGAAGGGGTATGGTTTTTAATAGACGGGTCAACCCGTTTCACAAAATAATATTTTATTTCATTTTGGGTTTAAAAAATTCCAAAAGAAGTGGACACACGAAAGCTTGTGGCTAATGATTTAAAATTAGTGTAATCTCGTGATTACCACGAGACTTCGTTCGATGTGTCACTCATTTGCTTGGGACAGTCACGTGGAAACACGATTCCTTTTTTTAATAATACCTGAGAATTGAGATTCCACAAATATTTATATAATTGGGGTTCTTTTTATATGTTATTTGTCTAATAATGTTGTTTGGTAAGTATCTGTTGGGGTTTGTTGTGGCAATTGAAATGAAATTATTATGAGTCTTGATAATTAATTCTACTATTTTCCTAATTTCAATATTTATATACCTGTTTATTTATTTTTTGAGATGTTTGCTAGAAACGGCAATCAAGTTATGTCCTGTTATTATGCTTCTTATACAATCAAAAGTGCCTCCCTCTCTCTCTCTCTCTCTCTCTCTCTCTCTCTCTCCCCGTGGAATTTAGTAGCCCATGACACAGAGTAAATGTCAGGCCACTTCCCAAGTGGATCATAAACATTAGGTATTTGGTCAATGAGATTCAACTTGCTTTCAAATTTTGACTTATGGAGCTTCATTATATTTACTTCTAATATTTCTGTATATGTATAAATGGCAGCTAAAATGCATCTTCTTATGTGTACCTAATATATATGGATTATATGTATAATACTTTATTCTTTCCCACTTGATACTTCAATCACATATTTTATTTCACCAATATATGATATGTGAAATATAGTAACACAAAACTAGAGACAAAATTAATCAAAACCTCATCAATTACTCACCAATATTGCACAGTTAGCAACTGGAAGAGATATATATGAATAGACTAGTTACATCACAAAAATTGGTTAAAGTTGTCCATCTATGTGTAAAATAAAAGGATATACAGAATATATCTCCCAAACAATAGTAAAAAGATGTACTTATAATCACTTCTTGCTATATTCAGCTAATTGTTTCTTGAGATTAAGCACTTCTACGACATATTCTGCTAATTTTTTCTTCAGTTTTGTTGAAGCCTCCTCGAATTTCCGGTTCATGTACTCTAACTCATCCCCCAACTCCTTGTATCTAACGCGATAATTATCCAGCTTCGCTTGGGCTCCTAGGAGTCTCATTCTCAGTTTTGTCCTCTCCTTGTTATTGTTCACTCGATCCTGTTGAAATGATGCTCAGTAAAACATGTTTCCTAGGCAAAGTGAATACTTGCTAAAGTCTAAATTTCAACACATGCAAAATTTTAGCATTTGATTGGCCAATGTGCATTTGAAAACCTATCAAAAGAACAAAAAATGATTTCAGGTATAACAATACTTACACAACACATCTTTTCTTCCATGCTAGTAAGCCTATTGCTCTGCTGCTCCAGTTCCTCTTTCAACTTTAACACCTACGTAAAATAATATCATGTCATTTTTGTTGTTCAACACGACATAAAAAAATATAAATGAGTCTCACATCCTCCCTAGGGTATCCAGAATTATAAGCATAAGCGCTTCAACTTATCTGGAAGACACAGTGAAATAACTTATGAAGATATAGCTAACTGAACACTACTTTTTGTTTCTTTTGCAATTAAGCTATGCAAACCTGAGAATCATCTATTGGAACAGGCTGTCTTCCTTCCAGTTCTTGAATTTTGGCCAACAAGTTTTGCCTTTCTTTTCTGAGCACACTCAATTCCAAATTTAGAATTTCGATTTCTTCACATGATGTTTGGCTTTGTTGCAGATCCATGCCCTGACAAAATTTCCAGTACCGTGTGTTAGAAATAAGTTGTATGCATGGCAATAAGATGAGAACTGAGCAACACTAGAACTTACCTCTGAAGATCTTTTGCTCTCATCACCAGAAGCTTGTTGTTCATTTGTGCACGGATTGGCTTCTGATGGTTTCTCCTTACAGCAACTGATGATTACCCAAAAGACCAACAGTAGTGTACATGTAATGAGAAATGCCTATGTGCCGTAAAACAATTTATAAAACCTGAAATGAAAGGAGAACCTGCACTGCTTTTCTGAAGCAGCATTTTCCTCTAACTTTGATGACCATTCCTCAAGAGATTTGCAATTCTTTTGAGAAATCTCCAGTTCATTTCTTACCTAATAATGCCATGTCTTCAATAAGGAAGATATAATTTTAAGACAATGTGAAAGTAAATACAGTTTTCAAAGAACTTGCCAACCAAACTAAATGCTACCTAGCTATTGTACAAAATGATGGTTACAAAATACAATCTAGATTGCCATATTTGTACGTCAATAAAAATATTATGATATGCAACCAAACTGTTAGCTTGTATGTGGGGAGTTCATGCAGCACAAATTTGATCCAATTATGTTTCTCAAAAATGGAGTATCTCTTATCTTTAGTTATAGCCAGTAACAACTTGGTAATCAAGGCCACTGGTAAAAGAAAAAATATCATAAAAGCATGTTTTGTAGGAGCCCAAGAAAGCATGTAATACAAAAGAGTTCTGCCTATCCATCGAAGGCATTTATAGAAGAAACAAGGGTCATTAGTTCAAAACCTTATTAGGATCAAAATTACCGCAATTTTATATAAACATTTTATGCATCAGATTAAAATATTACCTCGGACAATATTTTAGATAACAAGGCAATTTCATCAGTATATAGTTTTTCCTTTACTCCAATGGTTTCCATAGAAGCTTTCTCCTTGGACAGCCATAGTGCTTTCTCCTCTTCCATATTCATAAGTGCTTCAGTGAGTTGCTGCAAGAAACAGTGGTGGCATCAATGAATAAGCTAAGTTCCTTGAGGGGTTTGCTAAATGCGTGTGTGCATGCGTGTGGATTGTTTTACTTCAATACCATTGACAACTCCTCCTTCTCTTCTGACAAAGACTGAAGAGAATTTTCCATTTCCTGTGCATGAACTCTAGATTCTTCCCAATTTGTTCTCTGAATATTGTCAAGTTAATACCAATTTATTAATTACAAGTCCTTTCAATTTCATGGGATTGGGAAAACCCAATAATATGCTGATTATTAAGTTAAAGAAGCTTACAAGAACTGAAACTTCTTCCTTCAGTGAATTCAACTCTGAGTTTGATAGATACAACTCATGAGACAATGCTTGCAAATCAGAAGCCAAACTCTCAGCTCTAGAAGTAGCTTCATCCCTTTCCTCATTTGCAATGGCAAGTTGGTCTTCTAAAGATGCGATTGTGGTCTCCATTTCAAAGGCAAGCACTTCCAGTTTCTTGTACTCCTGCATAAAGGGGCAGGTGCATAAGGTAATATCTATATCAGAGAGAGAGAGAGAGAGAGAGAGAGGATTAATGCATTAAATTCTTTAATAGATCCTCAATAGGGGCAAGGTAAAGGAACAATTTTAAAAAACGAAAGGAAAATAAGAAGTATTCAATTTCATATTCGATTTGCAAAATATATCTGAATGGTTATATGGTCTCACAATTACTGATACACACCTCCAGATCAGCTAAGGAAGTAGAGCCCTTGGCTCGTTTCTGATCAAACACGTTGAAGCTCCTATCAATGGTTGAATCGCACCTTCTGCCTATAATAGATTCACGTTTGCTCATATCACGTTCAAGCATTGCCTTTTGGCTTTGGAGCCTTTTAACTTCTCTCTCTGCGCATGACTTCTCACCCTGGAATCCAGCAATTTGTGAGTGTATGTCTAGATGAAAGAGCAAACCAAAAATCAAGAAGCAAGAAAATGGTAGAAATACCTCAAGTTTTGTTTTCTCCTGTACAGCATTCTTGAGCTTGGACTCCATATCTTTTAACTTCAATTTTGTTTTCTCCAACTCCTTTCTAATACTTTCCTTTTCCTTCGCCGTGGAACAAGATGATAAAGACGAAATTTCTCTTTGGAGCATTTGAAGTTGGCATATAAATTCAGACTTTTCAGCTTCATGTATCTCATTAAGTTCCTAAAAACAAAACTAATTGCGTCAAATTGTGGATTAAGCAAACAGAAATAGTTGGAATGAAGTGAAGTAACTAACCATCACTGCATTTGCAGAATTTTGAACTTCTGAACATAATTCTTCTATCCTACTATGAAGATCTGAAGCTTGATTGTTAAGAGCAAGCTAGATTTCAACAAGAAATACGAACAAACGTCAATAATTGAATTGGTTGAAATATCAAGTGTTTACATGCAAAAATGTACCTTCTCCTCCTCCAGCCCACGAACTTTGTTCCTCAGGCAGTACTGTACCTTCTCGTGACTCTTAACTATTGATTCTGCCTGAACCAAACTTTTGGAGGCCAAAGGTCTAAGATCCTGACTTGCCAAAAAAAGATGAAGAAGAAGATGATGATACTGATAGTAAAATTCCTTGTGCATCGATACTAGTCAAAGTTACAGTGTATTAGATCGTGAAGAGTATTGCTGTTTAGAGTTGTACACTGCCATATATTATTTTAATTCAGTACAGAAAAGAAGCAAATTACTAGAGGTAGTGCATGCCAACGCTAACTTATTTGTCTTAAAAGTGTAGGTTGCACCAATATCAGAATTTATTTAGTTTTTGGAAATCTAAATAAAACTTTGTCTAAAAGATATATGCTTACATGAACCAGGCTTGGCATCAGAGACGAGAAATGGAGTAGTTCATCCACAACCGAAAAGAGAGACCGTATAAGCTGTCTTGAATTTTCAAATTCCATCTTAATCTCCTTGGCTTCAGTTGAAAGATTGATCAAAAAATCAGATTCTTCCTGAAAGAAGTTGAAAAACAGTCACCATTTGCAACTTGACAGCAAATTAAATTAAGAAATCATCAAATAAGATAAAATTGTAAGCAAATATTAGAAAAGGTAGACATATAAGCTAAAACTCTAGTCACTAACCATGCTAGACTGTGCTGAAGCAAGTTTATCGTGGGCTAGATTTGCTTCATCTCGTGTACGCATAAGTTCCTCATAAAGCTGTATTAAACAACATGTTAACTCATAACTTCAATAGAGAATTAAAGAGAAACAAATAACTGAAGCAAACAATCAAACATCATGATGCAACTTCTATGTTCTCAAGCTTGTGTTCATCTCCCAGGAGTCAAGTTGGTATGATCTGTCAGAGTAATGTTAGTCTACAAATGATATATTTTCATTTTCTATAACTGTTTTCTCATTCTCTTATCAAGTAGGTGTTATCTTGGATATTGGATGAAATTTATCATTGAGTATAGCAATAAATTCTCTGAAGACTTTATAAACAAATTAGAATGAGAGCGAAACTAAGGATGAGACTTTCAAAAAGAACAGTACCCATCACGTATGTCTAGAGAAAAATAAATAACTTCAATAAAGAGGGAAAATAACTATGAAGGTCAATTCAGAATCCTAAATCAGCAAGGGAAGAAAGCAAATGTCCCAACATCAAACCTTAATACTGACATGTGTATTGCCCATTAGACATGCAAAGATTTCTCCCTTTATAATGTGTGTGTCATCTAGAAGATAATTCATTAGTTGAACTGTTGATGTTGAAACTCAAGAAAACAGCCACTGAATCAGGTCTACTCAAGAACTTGAATGGGACATTTACCATGACCAGGACTATGAGGTGTAAACCAACAATACAGTTTATCTCATCAATATGACAATTAGTGAATCTTTACACATTGTAGCTAAAATGACATTAGCTCAATTTTGTTCACAAAGAGAACTTTAAGTATCACAAGTCAGAGAATAACCATTTCATATTTCTCCTGTGCAGCTATAGTCTGCTCAGCTGCCAAGTTAAATACACTATTTAAATTTGGCTGGCTTGAGGACCTCTCCATCTCTAAGATTGCGATCTGCATATCAGGTTAGATAGAACTTAAACATGAATCAACAAAAGCACAATTAGAGAGGGTATTACCAATCAAAAATCAGCATAGATATGGAAATTCATTCAGCACAATTTCAGCCCATGGTACCAGAATTAGGAAACCTCTTTGCAAACTGGAACAAAACTTTCTTCAAATTTTGGTATTTCTAGTGTACTTTTCAGAGAAAAGTTTCGATGCAAGGTATTGAAAAATGTGATGTGCAAGAAAGAAAAATGCATTGAAAACAATAAAGTGTTTGGCAACGTTTTTGGAGAGATAATTGGGAAGAGTAAGAACAAGAGCAACAAAACGTTTTTGGAGAGATAATTGGGAAGAGTAAGAACAAGAACAAACAAAACCTGGGTAAAAGAAAAGCAATAAATGAAGAAACCTTTTCTTCAAGCTGCTTGATAACAAGAATAGCATCTGAATCTCTGAAATTTTCATTTCTATGTGAATGAGATATAGAACAGCTATTTTTTGTAGTGCACTCTCTGGATTCCACAAAAAGATCAGCCTCAGCAAGCTTCCGTGTTAAGCAGTCTATTTTGATGTCACTCATTATCCTCTGTGATGGGCAAAAGTTAGTTATAAGCAACACCAATAAGACCACTGGATAATAAGTATAGAAGTAGGCAAAACTAACATGACTTTCGAATTGTAAGAGCAAATTTTCATATTCTGTTTGCATTTCCACCAAGTCATTGCTCTCCTGCAATAGAAGCAATTAATGCCCAAAGGCAAAGAAAAAAGGTAAAGAAGATTCATATAACAGATGTGAACCATAGGTAAACTTCGTTTTCTGGGTGGAACTTTTCTCCTACTGGTAACATGCAGCAGAGCTTGAGGAGTAGGAAGAATACAGTTTTCCAAAACACTCAAGCTACAATCTTTGTCTTGTTTGCAGAACTCGTCCGTACTAGCTTCTTCAAGTAACTCTTTGAAAGGAAGAAGTGGCCGCATTCTGCGATCTTCTCTTTTTGATTTAACTTCGGAAGTTTTCTCTTTGACCACAGAAGACAACTATAGCACGAAGGGAGAATGTAAGGATACTCATTTAAATGTTGTAATTTGAAAACTTACAAAATAATTGTGCTCAAAGAAATATATATATATATATATATATATATAGAAATGAACTCAGGCAACCAGTTGCTTAAATAAAACAAACAATGCAACATTGAAAGTAAAACAAACAAGTGCCTACTTTGCCTATTAATATCTGTCTTCAGAAAGTGTTTCAAACTAAGATACCAAAAGTTATAACTGTACCAGCACCATGCATGTATAAGTGTCGAAATACTATGTGAAATGCATAAGTTTTCAAGCACACATATTTAAATAAATTATTTATCCCAACAGTATATTTCCAGCTTCAACAAATTACAAAACCAAGCCTTTCTCCCAGTGGTTTCACTATACAGGTTCATAAATGTGAACATTCGCTCCAGCTTAAAGTAAGTAATGTGTTTTCCATTTTTGTTCATTTGCAGGTGGTCAAAAAATGTGAAGGGATGTTTCTATGCTAACAACACTAGTATCAGTACCTCCTTCAATTTCTTCCCACCAATTCCAGGGCACCAGGTATCACGCCTTTTTGCCTACAATACAGACAGAGAACCATGCAGAGATAAAAATGGATGAACAATGTGGAAAAATACAGAGGAGTGGATGTACAATTTGAAGATGAATGCTGTAGATACAATGGGAAAGAGTAAAATTGCGTTTCTTGGTGAGTTTATTTTTTCCTTCGTATATAGGAAGAAGACAGCAAAAGATAACAGACCTTTTTGCAGACATCACCGGCCTCTTCCCTATTTGCACAAAATACCATAGAGCTCAAGTTTTCAATTTTCTTGGCCTGCTCTTGCAACCTCCTCTTTTCTTCCTCCAGCTTTAAAGCCATCCTCTCTCTCTCCAATTCACTCTGCAGATAAGTAACACAACTTTATAGTGTGTCAATTTAAGTTAGTGCGAAAAGGTAACAATAATAATCTGAACCTTTAGCAATGTATTCCGCAGATTCAGGATTTCTTCTTCAAGATGTTCAGAGTGTAAACCCTTACAAAATAAACAAGAGTAAGCATACTACCATGACACAACAATACACTAACTTCAAACTTATACCATGAGCATGCTTTGACAAACAAACCTATACCAAGTACCTACATGAAGTTTGGCACGAAGTTCTTCAATCTCTTTTTTCTGACGTTTTAGCAATGCAGCATCAGTCAATATCTGCATTTATAATAGATTATGTCAAATACGAGAATAGTTATAAAAAATAAAGGTTTGCTGAGCCACTTAATTCTTCAGTACAAACACAATGGATCAGTACTCATAGAACAGTTAAAGATAACTTCTGAAATAGGTAAATAGTTACAACTATGAAGAGACTGCAACTTCAGGGCATTACCTCATTTACATGAGCACAGTTTCTCACACGCAGTGCTCTGCTAGAAAACTGCAGACTACTTTTAGTCTCATCAGCATGAATCTGAATTTAAATAGCCAAAATCATTGGGTATAAACACATTAGAAAATAATGTCTGTATTGGAGTAGAAACACTCCTAGAGCCATAGAAGCAAGTAACAATACAGATTTAAGTAAAAACGGAATGGAATAGCACCAATAGCCGAATAAAAAATAAAAAAGCAGCTATAGGGGGAAATACTACAATTTGAAATTCCCATGTCCTCTTTCAAGCTGAAAATGGAATAATATGACTATAACAAATATGTATGAGTTAAAGAGCATGGCTCCCGTGCATGGATGAGCAATACATGAAGGAGATAAAAGAAAAGTCTGAAGTCTGTATATAAAATTGGATGTATGAGTTTTGGTGGAGAAGTGAAAGGTCTAAACTCTAAAATCAACACATCTAACTCTAAGGCACCTAAGACATGCCATTTTGTATTCAACAGCTGAGATTTTATTAATGCATGTACAGGCTCATCCATTGAGAGAAATGAAGTGCAACCAGTTATGAGTTTACAGAGAACTATAGGGGAAGAAGAACAAGTGGTTGCCTATTAGATGCTACTTATGGTAATAAACATTATCCAATTAGTCTTGGTCTTTTTTATCCTAAAGCATTATCTCATCCCGGAGCAACCTTCAATGCCCTAAAAATTATTTTCCAGAAAATTTTCAATCTTTGTCTGCAGATAATGCAGAACTATTAAAACCATTTAATTCTCATCAGAGAGGCAGAGAGAGCAAAGGAAAACTCAGTAAAATAATCTAAAAGAAACTCTCATGTTCATTACTAAATAGTAATTAATAAATTCAGTGCAAGTTAATGTCATCACATCATCCATTATTCCAGAAATCAAGATACAGATCTATATTACTTCAAGGTTTACTAATGCCTCAAAAATTCACCTGTGCAAGTGTGATATTGCATATGATGGCAGTATTTGAATTTCCACCCAATGCAGATTGCAGAATACGAGTGAGTTTGCTGTCTCGATATGGGACATGTCCACTGTAATATTTTGGGTAACACGTTATAAAAATAGAATCTCAATATCTGATGTCAGAGGCAATTCAAACAACATACCCTTGGCTCTCAGCACCTTCACTCAGTTTTTTTATTACAGTTCCTAATGTCATCAAGCTTTTATTGATGTGGGAGCCCTCCTTTAAGCGAACACCTTCTGCTCCTGTCTTTGCAGCACGTTCTGAGCCAGCAAGATCCACCAAATTCTACCAAAGTTCAAGAACCAAAGAACAAAATAAGGAAAACAATTACAAAAAATTGCCTGAAACAAGAAGCAAAAGGAGTTGGATAGAAAAACCAAACCAAGGAAATAAATTTCTCTGTGGATGTAGTACATTCACTACTAAAAATCATAAACACATGAGTCCATACATATAACACTTACAATGCAACACTCTACTGAACACTGATACTCCAAATAGATCCTCCCCAGGCACAAACAATTTATGATAATCATTACAGATTCTTTTAAAATTTAGTCTCTTTCATAATTATTGACACCCAATAACATGTAGTAGAATAAATCATACAGAGACTCAGCAGGCTAAGTGAGGGGACTGAGGGCGAAATGCCAATATCAAAAGAGCAAGAAAGGAAAAAAGAATAACACAGCATTAGTGAGTTCAAAATGTTAATGAGGCTGACATAAAAAGTAAAATAAAAAGACTTTCTGCGCCTATTAACTCACAGCTTGTTCAACCATTCCCACTTGATGTGGGTTGGCAGTTTAACCAGTAGAATTAAGAATTCTGGGCATTGACATCTCCTACTAAATTATCCCTGCCCTCCCATGAGAGATATGTGTAAAATGAACCGAAAATCACTCCCACCTATACTCTCCTGAAATATGATATAGACACAGACACAGTATACTGTATTTATGTATTACAGTTCTAATATAACTCATGACCATTTCCAGAAAAAAAACTGTAACTGAACTTGCCTTTCTCAGCACTAGATAAGACCTTAGTTCTTTAAGACCAATTCCAAAGAAAACGCTCGTAGTTTGAATGGACATAGATATGCAAATGAAAGATTTCAAAAAAAAAAAAAACAGAGGAGAGAAGGGGGGGAAAAAGTGAAAAAATATTTGAATTCATGGTGAGCTTTAAAATGCTGCAATATTATGAGTTCATAATTGACAAAACAGAAATAGGATTAATACCAAGACGGAAACACGAACTGCATCACACGAGAGTTCTGCTTGTGCATCATCTGTTTTCTCCCTGCTCTCAATAATCTATCTCAAGAGAAATATAAATTAGCTGAACCAGTACACCTTGAAAGTCACGGGGATAAATATGTAACATACATACCATGCGGAATATTGTGTGCGACCTACTACTATACACATTCATATTTGTCTCTCCAACATGACGATGCGCTGTATACAAATTAGAAAATGGGTAATACTGCCACCTTATTTAATCGAATCAAATAATAAACTAGAGTTAAAGTTGCATTCTTCCCATTTATTCATTTTCTTCACATACTTAACAAAGTAATGAGTAAACAGAAACTTCTACCACAACAAAACTGAATGGCAAGTGCACTTTTAAGCAAACTCTTACCAAAAACATCAAAAGAGTAAAACAATGTCATAAATAAAAATGTATGGCAGGCTGGATATTTTTCAAACTTTTGATTTATTTCATATGCCGGATGGGGAAGAACGGAGAGAAACTTACTTAGAAGCGTGGAAAAATCAAACGGAATTTTAAGCTAAACTTTTATGTGTTTATGTGTAACTGTTATAGTAATTTCACAACATAAAGTGTAAAACTTACACTCTCCGAACTTCAGAAGTTCAAGGATTTGATCAGAAGATGCCACAATTTCCTCTCTTAACCCAGCAACAAAGATTCCTCGCTTCAGTTTTCAAAAATGAGTTATTGCATATACTACATATAATGACTCCTCAGCAAAAGCATTCAGATAAATAGGATAAATTATTACCTCAATACTTTCATGAATCTGCAGTTTCCTATTCTCAGGGGCTAACAAATCATTTATCTCCTCATTGTAAATCTCCATATATGACATACGTAGAAGAAACTCCCGATCCGTTTCCTTAAAGGAATAAAACAGTATTAGACAGCAATTCCTAAAATTCAGCAAGAGAAAAACTCAAAGCAGAAACTACAGTTGTGGCAATTATCCACATTACTATTTGATAAATGTAAGCCACAAGGAATATTAACAAGAGACTTAAGCACAATTCAACAAGCCTGACTGTATTTCTCTTTTATTCATAATTTGTTAACTTTCCTAATAATGTCCAACAATTTTGCTTAATGATCCAGTGGTTTCCTACCCCAAGTTCAACCAAGGTAAGGCCTAAGAGGTCAATCATGTCTGTAACTGAATAACCACTTTAAATATTTGGCATCATGCACTACTTTGCTGCCTATGCTGCTTGTATAAAGCATTACCCAGGAATAAAGACACAAGAAAATGGTGGAAATAGAATGAGTACCTGTTGTATAATGTTAAAAAGATCATGAACAGCAAGGGGGATAACTCCAGGCTCAAAATCTGATCCACGCATTGTATATGTTTTCCCACTGCTTGTTTGTCCATATGCAAAGACAGTTCCTTACAGAAGCAACCAGTAAGACATATGAATGCACACTATTTCTAAATTGTGGGGAACGAAATGTCTAAGAAGTTCTAAATAGAAAGCATGAATCAGATACTTGCATTTAAATGAAGTAACAATCGTAAATCAGTCGTTTGCACTGGGTGAACTTACATACTAATGCGTTGTTAAACAGTGAGGCCTATTTAGAAACTGTTGCTTTATGCTTAATGGGGAAACACAATATGAGACGCAAAAGCTGAATTGAGTATCTTCTTTATCTTATAGTTCAATTTTCAAAGTACATACAACTTTGGGGTTTAAACCTTATTGATGAATAAGCTTCCTAACAGAAACATAGGTTAATTAATTAGATATGACCACATAAATGCTTATTTGGATCTTGTAGAAGTTTCAACCAAATAAGGACTACTTGAAATCTAAAGCTTACTATTACAGCAAAGAACTTGGCTCCATTTGAACTGGAGTGGATTCAAAGTTCACTTATATTGCTCAGAAATCAGTTCCAAATAAGTGATTAATTTCAAATTCATATCTATCCAAACATCATCAACGGATTTACTTTGAGAATTTCAAATTCATTCATCCTAATGGACCGCTATGGTTTTCAAGAAGAAAAATAAAGTACCATTGAAACCACGAACTGCTGCAGCCACGATCTCTCTGGTTCGAGCATTGTATACATCTCCAGTTCTACAATCCTCGCCAAAGATTTTATCTACGCATCAAGAAGCAAAATAAGTTACAGGAGCGAGGAAAACTTAGAACGTTAACTAAATTACTGAAAGCAAAGTTTCAGGAATTACCGAATTCAAATATCGTGGGTTGGTTGATTAAGGAAATTGAATTGCCGGAAATGCGCCAGGGGCACGACTTGGAATCCTCGGCGGAGAGAGGTCTTGCCCTCACTGCGACGTGTATTCTCTCCATCTATCTCGATAGTGTGTGCGTGTGTGTGAGAGAAAATTCGATTTAAGAGGGAAAATGAAGTTTTAAAATAAGAGGAAATACCCCAAGTACTCATATATATCTAACAACTTAACTTTAATATCAATCAATATAAAATTATATCTCCAACTACCATGAATATAAAGTATTATCTTCAAATACTCAATTTTATGTCAAGTACACTATTCCTTTTACTTTGCAGAGATATTTTACAACGCATGTGAATTAAAAAAAAATTTACCTTTTTGCCCCAAGTATGTTATGCATGCATGTGATTATGTACAATTTTTTTTCTTTTAGCAGTGATTTGATCATTCACAATTATTTTCTTTTGGCAGTTTTTCTATTCAAAATTCATTTAATTTACATTTCAATTCATTCCACAAAATTCACAATACGATATTCACTCCAAAATTCTCTCAATTTTTTTTGAAGTTTCAGAGGATCCATCTCACCCACTCAAATTTTAGAGTATTCAAGTTTGAAATCAAGTAAGTCTTTAACTGCAATAGTAGTAGTTTAGTTATTGCATAGAATAGTTTAGCTTATTTAAAGTTTAATTTGTTTAGTTATGGTAGAGAGTTTAATCTTGATGAAAGTAAAATATTTGTAGTATTTCACAAAATAATTAGGGTTTCACAATTAGGGCTTAGAATGTTTCACAATTATGGTTTAACAAATAGGGTTTCATAATTAGAGCTTAGAATGTTTTACAATTAGGGTTTTTATAAAATTAGGGTTTATAAGGGTTTCTAAAGAGTAATAGTATTTGATAAAATGAAAAACAATTAGGTTTAATCTTCGAAATTTACCTTTTCTATTCGTTAAACCCTAAATTTGTACTAATTAATAAATTATAGAATTTCGTTAAGTTATTTAATTGTCGTTAAATGCTAATTTAAGAAGTTAACAAAGAATTAGAATAATTTTTCGTTAACCCCTACAATTTTAAAAAGGTTATACAATTTCGTTAACTTTCCTTAACAAAGAAGTTAACGAATAAGCATCTCCATCTTAAAGGGGGTTAACGAATTTATGTTAAAGGGATTAACGAATTTGAACCCTTTTTTTCGTTAACCCTTTAACGAATTTGTGTCTTTTTTTGTTAATCCCCTTAATTTAATTGGGTTAACGAATTTGTGCCATAAAGGTTAACGACTTTATTTCATTAATCCATTAATTTTTTAATGAATTTTTACCTTTTTTAATTTATTTCGTTAATACATTTTTTTAAAATTTATTTCGTCAATGCATTTTTTTTAAAATTTATTTCGTTAAGTGTTCATCTAATTTTGAGAACTCATTTGTTTGTGCCCTTTATTTAATTATTTCATTAATGCTCATTAAGTCTTCAAACCTTGTGCCCTTTATTTAATTATTTCGTTAATGCTCATTAAGTCTTCAAACTTTTTTTATTTAATTTGTGTCCTTTATTTATTTCATTAATGCATTATTTTTTTAATTTATTTCGTTAAGTCTTTAAATTCTTTTTAATCTATTTCATTACTTAATTTATTTCGTTAATTCATTAATTAATTGAGCATGCAATTTAACTTCATTAATTCGTTAAATCTTTTTTGTTAATTTGTTAATTCTTAATTTCGTTACTTTGTGCTCTTTTTTTTCTTCGGTAATTCGTTAATTCGTTAATCCTTATTTTTTGTGATAATTATTTTACATTTTTTGTTTATATTTTTCAAATATGACTTTCTCAGTGGCAATATGGTATGGAGGTTATTGGCAAGGTTTGTAGTATGTAAATGACATTCAATCAGTGATAAATCTCGAAACATTTACATATCAAGATTTATTGAATGAGGTACATGGGATTGTGCTTGCTGATTTGAGTTGTTGGGGATATTTGCTTCATTCTCTGGTGGAAGTGAATGGAAGATTGAAGAAGAAAAAAAATCAAGAATGATTTTGATTTGCATGAGTGTTTTTCAGAGCAATATGGACTACTAGTTCTTTTTGTTTCATTGAAAAGGATAGATGTCGGGGTATCGGGTAGATCTTCTTATCATGAACAATAGTGTTCAGTAGATGAGGAGACAAGTCTAGGCGGTCAAAGTTTTAATCCGTTGAGTGAGGAGGCTCGAGATCGAATTGCTCAAGTGTTCCGGTAGGGCTGCACGGTGACCAAGATTTTTATTCAGCATGGGGTTTAGATGACAATTTGGTTGGAACGTCTTCAAATGATCCGTGGAGACCTTGGTCGGCCTCATCTGGATGTGTATGTACAATGAGTTCATCTTTTTAGACCTGAATGTAGCCCCAACTGATGAAGCCGAAGAACCGGCACTTGAAGATAGATAGGAACAAGAAGACCAGCACGGTCGAACAGATAATCAAGTACTACTAGACTTATCATATTTAAAAATTTGTGTATATTATTAACAAAAGTTGATATATATATATATATATATATCTTTATTTTGTAGATCCAATTGATGAAGAATATGACTTTGTGCTGGACGAAGATGTGGAGGCAAAACATTAAAAAACCCTAAACACACTTTAAAAAAAATTCGACAAACTAATTTGTAGGGACATACCAGCAAGGCTAGCTATCGAAAAACCATAGAAATGGTAGTGCGGTATGTAGTGACGAGCAGAAACTGTGGTAAGGTAGTCTATCCATGTATTTGAGTAGGGTGAGGAAGCTAATCTTCCCCCATGGAAAGCTCTCCCATAAGTCTTCATTCTCCACCAACGTCCAAACCCATCGGTCTACAGTTGTCTTGCTGGCATACACCCCAAGCAGTATGAGGTGGAGGATCAAAATCTTGGAAATTTTCACAGTGTCCTCCGCACTATCACCAAACTGTCACTAGTGAATCAAGCACGGAGGTCAGACACGGTGACCTGAGATGACTCAGCGTGCACCCTCCAGTACACTACCCCTTCTGGTGGGGTGTGAATTTCGGCCGGATTGAAAGCCGAGTCACCGAACTTCAACCCCGTCACTAGGGCAAACTTGCACCTACCGAACCGAAAAATACGCATTTCCTGCCCTACACAGAACCACCTCTCGTGTGTAGGCATATTGTCACCACGCACCTCATATGACATGAAGACGTGTAAGAAAGTCTTGCAAGACTCTCTCTCCGTCTTCCACATCATGAAATGGCTGAAACTCGTCTTCCAAAAGTCACTGAGACACTGTCGGCCCATCGATCGAAGTTGTTCCTTGATCTCATCAAGTACCGTAAGGCAAATGTATCCATTTATATACGCGATGGTACCCTGGCATGCTTTAACTCAATTTGCATATTTACAAATGCCAAAATAATTAAACAAACATGACCAAAAATTCTAAAAATATTGGAACTAAGTAGAAAAAATCTAAAATTTTGGCTTAAAGGGCTTAACGAATTTCCAAGGTAATGTTCGATAACCATAAAAATTATAAGAATTAATGAACAAACTTAAAGGGGATTAACGAATAAAAAAACACAAATTAACGAAGTTAAGAATTAACGCAAAAAAATATTAACTAATTAAAATTTTTAATTAATTAAAAAATTAACTAACGAAATAAAAAAATTAACTAACGAATTGAACGAATTAACTAAAGAATTAAAAAAATTACTAACGAATTAAAAAATTAACTAACGAATTAGAAAATTAACTAGGAATTAAAAAAAATTAACTAACTAACGAATTAAAAAAAATTTAACTAACGAATTAAAAAATTAAGTAACGAATTTAAAAGTAGGGCTAACGAATTAAAAAATTATAACTAACAATTTAAAAATAGTGCTAACGAATTAGGGCTAACGATTACTAACGAATTAAAAAATTAGGGTTAATGATTACTAACGAATTAAAAAATTATAGGTAACGATTTAAAATTATGGCTAACGAATTAAAAAATTATAGGTAATGATTTAAAATTAGGGCTAATGATTACTAACGAATTAAAAAATTAGGGCTAACAATTTAAAATTAACTAACAGACTAACAAATTAAAATTTTAGGGCACAAAATTAACGAATTAGAAAAAGGAAATTAAAAGAAAAAAAATCAAATTCGTTAACCTCTAAACTTTAAGGGGTTAACAAAATAAACACTATGTTAACAAAATTCCAAGGGTTTATTTCGTTAACCCCTTAAAGTGGAATTTCGTTAACCCCTTAAAGTTTAGGGCTTGACGAAAGTTTTAAATTTTTTTCGTTAGTTAATTTCGTTAACCCCTTAAAGTTTAGGGGTTGATGAAAGTTTTAAATTTTTTTGTTAGTTAATTTATGTTAACCCTTCATATTTAGTTAACGAATTGAATCCTACGAATTGAATCGGCAGATTATAAACCAACATTCAACAATCCATTTTATTTTGGCCATTTTAATTCCTAAGGCTTAACAATTGAATCCGGCTAAAGCTTACTACTCACAACAAATTTTCAACAATAATTCAATCACTAATAATACTAGTTTTTACTAACAATAATCAAACAAAATCTCAACATTCGAACAATTATCAAACAAAACAACAAAATCAAGGCAAAATATTTTGTGCACCTGGGTGCATGTGCAATCGGTCAACGCATTGACCAACGCGCCCCATGCGAGGGTCAACACGCTCCCACGCGCCTGGTGGGCGCAATCAAACCCACCAAAATTTTCTCCTGATAGTGTTACCTTCATGTTATGTTAGTGTTACCTTCACGAGGTAACACTAACATAACATGAAGGTCACATTATCATAACATGAAGGTCAGTATAACATAACATGAATGTATGATTAACATTATTTTTTTACCTTCATGTTATGTTAGCGTGACCTTCATGTTATCTTAGTTTGACCATCGTGTTATTTTAGTTCAATATTTTAGAACTAAGGGTATAAAATCTGAAAATGAAGGTCACACTAACATAACACGACATAACACGAATGTGACACTAACATAACATGAAGGTAACGACCAAAACACGTGAAAAAGTAAAAAGGCATGGGCTGGGAAACAACAAACAATTCTAACCTCTTCCGCCATTTCCTTAACAAGATTCAAGAGAAGGTGGGGAAAAAATGTTGTTGAAGAAGATAGAAGATGTCGGCCGCTGGAAAGAGAGAGAGAGATATGAGAATGAGAGGAGAGATTTTGATTTTGCTTCGTTAAGCCTTAAATTTAATTTTGTTTGTGGGGTGGGTGGGGAAATAATAGGGGTAAGTGTGGGGTAGGTGTGGGTCAATCAATATAAATTACAATATATTACAATATATATTACAAGGTAAAATATTTTGTGTAACTGGTGCAAGAATTTAGGATCCATGCACCCGGGTCGACCCGCTACACTCGTCTCTCATGTGCATTTTCACGCGCCCCAACGCGCTCCCACGCACCTTGTGGATGCACTCAAACCCATAGGCAGTCATACCTTCATGTTATGTTAGTGTTACCTTTATGAAGGTAACACTAACATGACATGAAGGTCAGTCTAACATAATATGAAGGTATGATTAACATTGTTTTTTACCGTCATGTTATGATAGTGTTACTTTCATGTTATATTAGTGTTACCTTCGTGTTATTTTAGTTCAATAGCTTTAAACTAAGGGTATGAAGTCTTGAAATGAGATCATGCTAACATAACACGAATGTAACACTAACATAACATGAAGGTAACGAGCAAAACACGCAAAAAAGTAAAGAGGCACGGGTTGGGCCGGCCCGCGCCAGCCCGCATGCGGCCCGATTGAGATCTATGCAACTAGTGTACAGGAGAGTAACTCATATTACAATACAAATATTCCTATCAATATAAATCAATATATATTGAAATATACATGATTCAGTACTTTTAATTCCTGACATTCCGTACAAATGTTTTTTGAGTATTTGGGGATAATATTTTAAACTTTTGGGTATATGAGGTACAAATATTATAAGAGATGTTGATCCCAAGTGGCAGTAGGCTTAGAAGGGGGTGTGAATAAGCCTACTCATATTTCAAACTTTTTCTTCTTTCCAGGAGGCTTTGGTCGGGAGATAGTAACCTTTTGGGAGGTTACTTATCAGAGTTATATACAGAAGCTTTCTCTCCTGTAAAGATCAAATATGCAAGACATGTTTCTAACTTAAGATAGGCATATAGAACAGTAAGCATAGATAAATGCATGGATATACAGATGTTCGAAGGTGGAGTAATCCTTCTACATCCTCTCTGTCTCTTCTCAAGAGGGAACATTTGTTAAGATTGTTGATTTACATAGCCCTATCTATTACAACACTCACTTAACAATTAAGTACCAAGCCTACACATAGCTGCTCTTAGCTGCTTGCCTACTTTCCTAACAGACCCACACAGGATCCTAATCGACCCATACAGGATCCTCACTTTTTTCTTCAGAAAGTGGACAGCTTAGCAGGACTTTGTTCCTCGTACTAAGCACTCCAAGACAGTCCTTAAAAGGTTAGACAGCAAGCTTAGGCTTCTTTTTCAACTGGATGCAGCAAGCTTAGGCTTCTTTTTCAACTGGATGCAGTAAGCTTAGGCTTCTTTTGCAGGTTGATATGATGTAGCTTGCTGCCTGGACTATGTGACTGAGTATGCATTTCTGGGCATAGAGTGTATGAGCTTCCTTCTCTTATGTTATCTTTTGTACACGTTTTTCTTCTTCTTTTCTGTATGTCCTTCCCCATCTTTTCTGAGCTCTTTCTTGCACTTTTCTCTTCTTTTGTTGCGCTTTTCTCTTTTGAGCTCTCTCTTGTGCTTCGCTTCTTCTCTCTTTTTCTCGTACAAGCTCTATCGATCTTCCTCTCTCGCGCTCTTCTCAGTCTTTAGTCTTCTTCTATTTATAGATTAGAAAACCTGCCCGTTAAAGGTAGGTAGATTTTCATCACTCAATGCGCCGCACTTCTTCTGATACTCGCCAACTTTTCGCTTTCCATGTATCTTCATCTGATTAACTACATTCTTCTTCTCTCTACCAGTAACTTTTGACTTTCTTCCCATGCTTGCTTTGTAGCTTCCTCCTCGCGCTCACTCTGGAGCTTCCTTCTCTAGCTTGCACCGTCAGGTGGCTTGAGGCTTCTGTAGCATGCTGCTCTGCAGTATGCTTCGGCATGGTCTCTCAGGTAGCTTCCTGTCTGGTAGCTTGCTGCTTTGCAATCTGCTTCGGCAAGGTCTCTTCTAGTAGCTTCCTACAGTCATCAGTATCCTAATTAGTCTACCAGATCCTTTTACCATTCTCTTCAGTATCCTTCCTTTGACACTTTCTCTAATCTATCTTTCTGTAGTAACCATATTGTAGTAACCTTACGAGCTAGGTTATGCGTATAGAGTTAGGGTTACTTTCTTTAAGGTTTTGTCTCATCAAAACATACTTAAATGTTTCCAACAATGGAGGATTTCCAAAGTACCCATTTTCATGAGCCAAGGAACTTATGTACCCATTTTTTAGGAAATAACTTTTTAACCCAATTTGGGTAGTGAAATGTCCATAATACCCTCAATTTTAGTTATATTTACATAAGAAAAGTTCAGAAAATATCCTGGACTCGAGTCCAGGAAACTCGACTCGAGTCAACTTTTCAGATAAGGTGAACATGTCGTGAACACTGAATACAATATCGTGTTTACGAAATGTAGCAAAGTTCAACATGTCGTGAACACGGAATATAATATCGTGTTCACGATATGTAGAAAGGTTCAACATATCGTGAACACTAAATATAATATCTTGTTCACGATATGCTGATATTGTGTTCACGATATGCTGATACATAATATCGGAGGTATTTCCACTTTATGTATATATAAACTTAAGTTGAGGGCATTATTGACATTTCGGCCTCACATTGGGTAAAAAAATAACTTCCTATAAAAATGGGTAAACAAGTTCCTTGACATGTCAAATTGGGTAATTGGAGGTATTTTCACATACTATAATGTTGGGTAGAATTGTGCTCCCCTATATGAAATTGGGTAGTTTAGGCATGAAACTCTTAAAAGAAAGTGTTATTAATCTAGAGTGGGAATAAAGACACCACCCTCATTTTTAAAGACACCACTGTTCACCTAATTCTTTAAGCTACTCCCGCAAGTGTACGGTGTAGATCATAGACACGGCAAGTAAGGTCGATCCCACAGAGACTATTATTAGAATTAATTGATTACCTAAATTCTACCCTAATTTTATCTAAGTTATCAAATTCAAAAGATATCAGATTAATTATGCTAACTAAAATGCAATTAAAATTCACAAGATCAAACAAATATTCTAAGACAGGTTCTAGAACATGCTTTCATCCAATTCTCCCCTCATTGTCACCTTGATCAATCCAATTTCACTAATTAATAATTCTATATGAGCAATCACAAATATTGAATTAAAAGCTCTCTCGAGTCATTTAACCATTGATTATTATGCTACCAGAGGTATCTCTACTCGATCTGATAAGACAAAACAACTCCTAAAAGCATCTAGAATTGAAAATCTCATCACATATGTCATTAATCTCTCGATCTAATGTTGCATATATGTCACGTGTTTACTCTTCCGTAATTAAATATCATCTCTCGAATTTTGACTTAATTACTTAAACATGCTCAATCAGGGGCCCTCTAATCAAACAAACAATCAAACCATAAACACATGAATATGATTGAAAAATCAAGAAACTAAATTAAAATCAAAGATCCATCAAGGTTTGAATCGAACTACTTACATATCCTAAAAACCTATGAAAATCTAGCCAGACATGATATCAATCAAATTCATAGACAAAAATGATAACATCATATCAAAACTGAAATCCAACAAAAAGTAGAAAAGTTTAAAGAAAAACTCTAAGAACAACGATCTCGCGATTCTCGATCTTCGAATTCTCCTTCGTGTTTTCTCCTGAATGCTCTCAGAATTTGTGTTTTCTCTCTATGAATGATTGTCCCTTGATTTCTGGAATTATTGGGGTATTTATATCTTCATGGAAATTTTGGTAGTCAAGGAATAGGATAAAATTCATTCAAAATCGAGTTTTAGATGAATTAGGACACCCGGGCACTGTTGTGCTCCATGACACGGTCGACCGTGCCCTACATACACATCTCCCTGGTCAGCCACGCACGGTCGTGTCCCCAGACACGGCCGACCGTGCGCCGCTGCACTCCTTCTCTGGCCTTCCGCGCACGACCGTACGCCACAACATGGTCTGACCGTGCGCGGCTGCTCCTGACCATGCTCCAATGCACAACTTTGTTCTTTGCTCATTTTCAGCCTCGTTTCTTCCTTGATCTTTAATTACACTTGAGATTCGTAGTTTTTCCGCTAAAATTATGAAACTTAGCACAAAACCATTAAATACAACTAATATACCAAAAATAACCAAATTGTCATAAAAACGTACATAAACTCATTCAATCGATCATATAATTGTACACAAGAACATAGCAAATTTGACACTTATCAACCACACTCATTTCACTAATTCATAACAAATTTTACTTATAAGTGTGGTGCCCTTAGAAATGAGTGTGTTGTCCCACCTTAAATCTATATTCTGGATATTACTATAGACTCTTCATGTTCCATGACTTTTGGAATTCATACTATTACATGTATATATATTGTACCCAAAGGATCGAATAAAGATGAACAAAATTTCTCCATTCTCAATCTTTATCCTCTTTCTATTTTTGTTACTTTTAATATTTTTGATCATGTATTGTTTCATACAAAAAGATGTGTTGGATAACATATTTTACAACACGTTATCGTCACGAGTCTCTACCTGAATCTGAGTGTTGCCTAGGAAAGAATCTTTTTTTTCATTGTACTTTTCTTTGATTAAATCCAAATATTCAATTTATCATTGTGGATTCAATCTGATGCAATAGTTTTAAAAATCTGATTTTCATATCTATATAAATCTGATTTTTGTATCTATAAAAATATGTTGCCCATAGATAACTTATATGATTAGCTTTGTGATATAGGGATTCAACAATCAAGATTAACCTTTTTATGTTGAGTTTTGAAATCATATATAGATGTACTTTTCAATAAGTTGATGCACTTCTAATGAATGACAATCAGGTGCAAAACTTGAAATAAAAATGTTGCTAACTGTTGGATATATTTGTAGAATGTTTTGATGAGACAAATCCTTAAGTAACTCTAAATATGCATAACCAATCTTAGGATATGTTACTGCAATAGAGTTACTGCAGAAGATTCAAAGAAATAGAGAAAGTGTTAAAAGGAAGGATACTGAAGAGAATAGTTAAAAAGCATCTGGTGAACTGATAAGGATACTATTGCCTTCAGGGAGCTACTGGAAGGGACCTCGCCAAAGAAGGATACAGCGAGACAGGAAGCTACCTGAAAGACCATGCCGAAAGCAGCCACCTGAAGGAGCAAGCCAGAAGAGGAAGCTCCAAAGTGAAGCAAGAGGAAGGAGGTGCAAAGCAGGCATTGGGAAAAATGTCAAAGTTACCGATAGACACAAGAAGTTACCGGTAGAGAGAAAAGAAGATGAGTCAATCAGAAGAAGACACGTGGAAAGTGAAAAACTGGCATGTGTCAGGAGTGCAGCGCAGCAATGATAGGAAATCTATCAACCTTCAACGGGCAGATTTCACAGCCTATAAAGAGGAGGACTGAAGACTGAAGAAAAAAGGGGGTGCATGTGAAGAGAGAGCGCAAGGGCGCAACAGAGAAGAAAGCGAGCACATCAGAATATCCAAAGCTCATAGAGAAAAGTACAGAAAGAGGGGGAAGTTTTAGAGAAGAAAAGAGTGTTCAAATAGAGCAGATGAAAAGAAGAAGAGCTCGAACACTCTACACCCCAAATAAAGACACACTCAGTCTACCAGTCCAGCAGCAAGATTCAGCAGATCAGTTTGCAAACGAAGGTCAAGCTTGCTGCACTCAATTGAAGAAGAAGGAGATAAACCTCTCTAAAAGGTTGTCTCGGAGTACTCAGTGTGAGGAGTGAAGTCCTGCTGAGTTTACCACTTTCTAGGAGAGAAAGTGAGGACTCTGGGTGGGTAGTGTAGGATCCTGTGTGAGTCAAGGAAAAGTAGGCAAGCATCTGTGTGAATGCTTGCTACTTATTTGTTAAGTGAGGGTTGTAATAGATATGTCTATGTAAATCAACTAGATTAACAAATGTTCCCTCCTGAGTGGAGGAAGAGAAGACGTAGAAGGATTACTCCACCTTCGAACCTTTATACATCATTGTGTCTTTATATGCTCACTGCACAACATGCATACTCTCTGACAAGCTCCACATCTTCTACTCGGCTCTGTAATAAGCTTCCGCAAACGACTCTGATCAGTAACCTCCCAAAAGGTTACTGATATTAGAAATGAGCCGATAGAGATAGAAGAAGAGTTTGAAAAGAAGGTAGGCTTATTCACCCCCTCTAAGCCTACCTACAGCAGTTTTGAGACCAACACTAACAACTCAGATGGGTTCAATTAGAAAGAGTATATATAGTCAATCGTATATATGAACACAAAATTTTAAAATTTAAAATTCAAAAGTCCAATTAAGACTTACCATTTGCACCCACATTAAGAATACAAGTACTTCACATTTTTTGTATTAGCATAAGAGTAGGTCTTATGTGAGACCGTCTCACGGATCTTCTTGCGTGAAACGGGTCAACTCATAACCCATCCTTAACAATTTATATTGAAATATGTGAAAATGGATTCAACACATGGGTAATAAGGATCCATCTCACGGAAACTATCCGTGAGACCGTCTCACATGAGTTTTTGTGTTCGCATAAAATATGAAGATTTAAATAGATAGATATTCTAGTGTTATTCCCACCTTTTTTGTTTCTACAAAGGTGCCAAAATTAGAATATTAGATTAAGATACTTTAATAAAGATTATGACTGGAAACACTATAATCTGATAAACGATTGAAGTGGGAGAAATGAACTTCAAAAATTATGTATTTTTTGCTTCCCTACACTAATCATACATTTCAAAAATGAAACTCAAAAAGATCAATTTTAAAGTTTCGGTTGAGTTTTGACCCATTTTCTTATTATCATAATGAGTTGGGTACCATTAGATTTTAGCCTTCTTCTCAAAGTATGATAAAGACCAAACATAAGATGATACACAATTTAAAAAAAAGGTATTGAAAATGAAATCCAGAAAATAAATAAAACGAACATGAAGCTTTTAGCATGAAGCAGCTCAAGTAATGTCCATTGAAATAAAAATACAAAGAAGTCAAATTAGTAAAACTCCAATTACTTTTGCCTGAAGCAAATTTATTTGCATATTATAAATGTAATTTTCTTGAAAGCTGAACTCGAAGACCTTTGAGATATTTAATGATTCTATGAGAAAATGAATACTTTTGGATGATTTGATGTTTCAAGTATGGTTCTACGTGGTTTTCAGTATGTTATACTCTATGATATCTTCTGAATTTTCTATCATACTTACTTTATGATGAACGAGAACTTTTACTTGGTATAAAATGTTGCACTTTATCCTTAAAATAGGGAAAGTTTTTCAATTTTTAACTCAGATGAAAGAGAATAGTTTTTACAATTGTGATCATAATTAGGCTCTAGAAGAGCTTTACTAGTTCTCCACATAGGTACCAAATTAATACTTAATGATGTATTGTTATATCAACAATATAGATGTATTATTCGTAGTTTTACGAACATCCTACCAGACGGTTTTCACATTGAAACCAACAATAAGAAAATTAAGTATTTTAAAAAAGTTGCAAAAGAAACCTTATAGTTAGACCTTTTCTTACTAAAATTAGGTTTAATTTTCTCATTTATCTTGAACAAATCAAATGGTGATATATGTGGACCAATTCATCTAGCATCATGACCATTTTGATATTTGTGGTCATGATTGATACCTCCAAAGAGGTGGTCCCATGTGTTTATTATCCACCATAGATAAAGCTTTCCAAAGATTCATTGTCATAGTTACTCAATTAAGAGCTCGATTTTATGATTCATCCAATTAGATCCATTATAATCGATAATGTCGATGAATTCATATTGAAATATTTGATGATTATTGTATGACATTAGAAATTAAAGTGGAGCATTCAATTCCTTACGTCCACACTCGAAATGGTTTAGGTGAATCATTGATCAAACATATCAAATTAATCGCTAGACCTTCACTACAAAATTTCAACTTACCAATTTCATGTTAGACTCATGCAATTCTGCAATTACTTCTCTAATTGAAATACGTTCAACTGCATATCATGATTATTACCCTTTACAATTAGTGTGTGCCCATCTATGAATGTTGGATGTGTAGTGTATGTTCATATCTAACCACCTGTAAATTGGCATTGTAGTATCTCTCCATCTATTTTAAAATACTTAGTGCCCATGATATGGTATAAATCTATAACCTAATATGTTGACTACACATTGATAAAAATATTTATCGGCATTGGGGGAGACAATAGTCAATAATAAATAGATTGTTGTGGAATTTTATTGGATTTGGAAAATCTATAGTATTTAAATCCACACACTAGCCAAACTGAACTGGAAGTTCAGAAAATAATTAACTTACAATATTTTGCAAGTAATCTGTCATGTATGTTTATTGATTATAAAGGAGTGACAAAATCACATATATCTGCTATGAATCCACCACCAAGAGTAGAAATTCCTAGAATTCAAATATATCTGATGTAACTCTATGCTGATGCGTAAAAGACGTATGAATACAAAAGATAAAAATCCGTGGAAAACAAAAACTAACAAAAATATTCAGTCACTCCAAATATCTCCTAAAGAGATTCGTTCCAAAGACGAAAAATCCTAGTAATAATGCACGTGCACAAAATAATCAAAACACTAGGATTGTGGAAAATCAAAATATTTTAGGAAATGATCATGAGGATTTGGTTGATGTGAATATCGGAAGTTGCAATGAATTTTATAAATAAAGGAGAAACTTACAATAGAAATATCACTGTCATCGATGGCACATTTGCCTCTATAATTGCTCTTACTATCTTAAATAATAATTTGGATTCAGAACCCAAGTCGATAGTCAAGTACCAAAAGCGCTCAGATTGGATAAGATGGAAAGATGCAATTGAGGTTGAGCTAGACTCGCTTAATAAAAAAATGTTTTTGGTGCTATCGTACGTATCCCTGATAATCTTATCCATGTAGGATATGTAAAGATTGAGAATATTGTGTTTTTATTAATTGATTAAAGTGGCGTATGCAACACCCATATATACAAATACAAGAGAGATGAAGTCAACTCTATCAAATCCTAGTCTACCAAGAATAGAAGATATACAAATCAAAAAGATATATACAAAATCAATTATTTATCTTGAGAGATTATTTCGGAAGAGATCTGAGGAGGATATTTCTTAATACGCCCCCGTAAAATTGATGTTCCATCAACAACAGAGATTTTGGAGCGTAATAGTTCGAATCGCGGACGCGGTAAGGCTTTAGTCAAAATGTCAGCCAATTGATCCAAGGTATTGACATGTGACACGTGCAACAATCCTTTGTCCGTCAAATCACGAATAAAATGAATGTCAATAGTTATGTGTTTCATACGAGAGTGAAGAACCGGATGGAGAGCAAGATGAGTAGCACTAATGTTGTCACATAGAAGTCGTGGAGATAAGCGAACTATGATGCCAAGGTCGCGAAACAAATGTTTTATCCAGCATACTTCAGTAGCCGCAGAAGCAAGAACACGATACTCAACCTATGTTGAAAAGCGAGCAACTCCATTTTGCTTTCGAGAACGTCATGATATAGCATTGGATCCCAAGAAAATAATATAAGCAGAAGTGGATTTGACATCACTCAAATTTCCACCAAAATCTGAATCAGAATAAGCAGTGATCGACAAATCTGAAGGACGACGTAAAAGAAGACCATTATGCAAAGTGCCCTTGAGATAACGAAACAACCGCTTCACAGATGCCCAATCAATTGTGGATGGGGCAGACATAGATTGAGCTAGACGATTGACGGTGAAGGCAATATCCGGACGAGTGAGTGTAAGATATTGCAACCCCCCATTAACACGACGATACTTTGTGGGATCAAAGAGAGATGCTTTTTCAGAGTGTGGACTAGTGGACATGGGTGTGGATAAAGGTTTTGCCCCATTCATATTATGACGTTTTAAGAGGTCCACTGTATACTTATGTTAGGATAGAAAGAGACCCTCTTTACAAGTGGCGACCTCGACCTCAAGAAAATATGATAGAATCCAAGATCTTTGATGGAAAAACGAGATTGAAGATGATGTATAATAGTTGTAACTTCAGAAGAGTCAGATCCTGTGACTATCAAATCATCAACGTATATTAGCACATATATTTGTAGTGAAGCACGATGTAGTGAAAAAAGAGAAGTGTCTGCAAGAGATTGTAGAAAGCCAAAATCAAGCAATGCAGTGCTTAAGGCTTGATACCAAGCACAAGGTGCTTGCCTACAAACATATGATGGATGAATGAAGTCTTGGAAACCGGGTGGTTGGCTCATGTAGACAGGCTTAGCTAGCGTTCCATGAAGAAAGGCATTGCTAATGTCAGGTTGGCGAAGAGGCCAAGAGTGCATAAGAGCAAGAGATAACATAACCCGAATAGTAACCGGCTTTACAACAGGGCTGAATGTCTCATTGTAATCAACTCCAGGTCATTGATGGAAGCCTTTTGCAACAAGTCGGGCCTTTTATTTTTTAATCGAACCATCAGGTTTTCTTTTTATGCGAAAGACCCATTTACAGCCGATCACATTCGCATTGGGTGGAGGAGAAACCAAGTCCCAAGTGTCATGCTTTTGTAAAGTTGTGAATTCATCAGACATTGCTTGTCGCCAATGAGGATTAGATAGAGCTCTAGAGACACATGTCGGCTCTACTTCATCAAGAAGTGGATGCTTGGTTGCAGCTTTGAAAGATTTTGGCTTGAATATGCCAAGTTGGCTACGTGTCACCATGTGATGTGATCGACCCGTAGGTAGCTCATGAGGAACATGAGATGGTTAAAAAGAACCTGACGGTTCAGGCGGTAAAGGAGGTGGATGCGAAATGAGGACAGCAGCTTGCACAGGAGGTTGATTTGTCTCATGGGAACCTCAAGTGGTGGAAATTAAGATTGGAGAAGTGTTGCGACAGACAAGTAACTGTGGTAAAACAAGTAGTGAAGGCTCTTAAGTTGAAGAAGCTGGAGTGATTAACTTCCACTGTTTAGCAGGAAAAGTAGTCTCTTGGAACTGAACATGTCGTGATAGAAACATTCGTCCATTTTCCACATCCAAGCATGTTTAGGCATTTTGACTGGTGGAGTAGCCTAGGAAGAGGCAAGACCGAGACGGATAATCTAGCTTCCCATTGGCATAAGGTTTTAGCCATGGAAAACACAAACATCCGAAAACACGAAGCTTTCGTTGGTTGGGCCTCCGATGAAAGAGCATCTCAAAAGGAGAACGACCCTGCAATATACCTGTGGGCATACGATTTATCAAATAGATTGCAGTTTGTAAAGCATGTGACCAATATGAAGGAGGGAGATGAGCATGATGTAGTAAGGCACGACCCATTTCCAAAATGTGACAATGGCGTCTTACGGACGTACCGTTTTGCTCAGGTGTGTGTGGCACAGTAGTAAGCCAACTAATGCCATTTGAGTTCAAATATCCACGTAATGCCAAATATTCACCCCCGTTATCACTATACAAATTTTTTATCTGAAAATTAAACTGTTTTTCAACCAAGAGACGAAACTGATGAAAAATAGAGGAAACCTAAGACTTTGTAGCAATTGGAAACAACCAACAATATTTTATGAAATGATCCACAAATAGCACATAAAATTTTGATCCATCAACAGAAGCAGCAACAGGACCCCACACATCAGAATATATATAATGCAGTGGATGGACAGAAACAAGAGAAGTTTATTGAAAAGATAAACGCCGAGTTTTACATATGTGACAAGAATCACATAAATCAACCAAAACATTTGAATTGTTTGCAACGGGTAAATCATAAGTAGAGATAATAGAGCGACTGGTCTTCAAAGATGGATGACCTAGTCGTGCATGCCACATAGAGTGAGAAGCTCGAACACCAAGTTTAGCAAAGTTAGCCTCGGACTTCATATAAAAGGACGGTGGCTTGATGTGGTAAACTTCATTATTGCATGGACCTCGCGCCAGGGGTGCCCCCGTAACTTGATCCTTAATGAGAAAATGAGATGGATAGAATTCCAAAGATATGTCATTATCTTTAGTAAATTGATGGACATATAATAAATTTTGCTTGGCAGGTGGAACATGTAAAACATTTGATAATTTAAACTGTCTAGATGGAAATGATAAAATAGATGTACCAGTATTCTGAATTGGAAGACCAGAACCATCTGCAAGTTGTACCTCCTCTGTGCCATCATACTCAGAATGAATTGAGAGATTATTCAGATCAGTTGTTAGGTTATGAGATGCTCCAGAGTCAACAAACCACGATTGAGATGGGTTTCGAAAAGATGGTGAACGGGCTACATTCGCTAGAGCATTGAGCTTACGACAATAAGGTGCAATGTGACCCGGGTACCCACATAACTGACACACAATAGGGGCCCGTCCATAAGAGAAACCACCATCATTGGCAAAGCCGTTTCGAGAGGAGAAACCACCCCCTCGACTGCTAGCGTTTTTATTTCCAGTAAGGCCTCCACGATAGCTATTAGGATTTCTACCCCCACGGTGGTTGGGTGTTCGATGACCAGAAAAGGGCCTCTTATTGGGCAAGTGTGAGGATTCTGTGGCAACATTTGCAGTAGCAATAAGAGTGGAGTTTTGAACCTCAAGTTGTTTGAGATAGGCCTCTTGATCAATGACCTTGTCATGTAGTTCTGAGAAGGTAATCGGCGTGTCACGGGCTTGGATGAACGACGCCAGTTCTCTGTAATTTGGACCAAGACCATCCAACACATAAAATGCAACATCATCATCAGAGAGATGATGATCAATGACAGCCAATTCATCAACCTTTGATTTGATTTGCTGCAAAAATTCAGCAGCAGAAAGAGATCCCAAATGGATTTTTGCTAAATCCTTCTTAAGTTGGAAAACACGTGAGCGAGATGTACTCGCAAATGTGCGATTCAAAATAGACCATGCTTTGGCAGAAGTTGAGGAAGCGGCAATAAGAGAGTGGATTTCTGGAGATAAAGAACCAAGGATTGCAGCAAATAAAAGCTGATCCTGCTGAAACCATGATGGATACACATCAGAGTTTGATGGAGGAGTTACGGTGGGGTTCAGATGAGATATAAGATTAAGACCATTGAGAAGAGTCGTAAGATGCGCTCGTCATGCTGGAAAATTTGATGAAGTAAGTTTGATGGGGAGGTTTTGGTGGCTACTGATGAGGATGATTTTGTTCGCATCAACAGTGATGTTAGTGTTATCATTGGTGGACATGGTGGAAGACAAAACAGGAGTGGAAGATGGAGATTTGGATCGCAGAAACTCGTTAGAGAGAGACTCGTGATACCATGTAAAGATTGAGAATATTGTGTTTTTATTAATTGATTAAAGTGGCGTATGTAACACCCATATATACAAATACAAGAGAGATGAAGTCAACTCTATCAAATCCTAGTCTACCAAGAATAGAAGATATACAAATCAAAAAGATATATACAAAATCAATTATTTATCTTCAGAGATTATTTTGGAAGAAATCTGAGAAGGATATTCCTTCATAGGATATAAATGGATATTTGTGTGAAAAAAGAAATGAGAAAAATGAGGTAATAAGATATAAAGCGAGATTAGTAGCTCAAGGGTTCTCGCAAAGACCCGATATTATTTTCAATCAAAAATATTATCCTAGGCCTATTATGAATGATATAATGTTCCATTACTTAATATCTCTGGCAACAAATATGAATTGAAGGATGCATTTGATAAACATTGCTACTATATATCTACACAAACCTTTAGTTGCGAATATTTATGTGATAACCTCTGATAGATTTTACAATCTCTTAATGAGGAAAGTGAGAATTGTAATATATATCAAATTATATCATTAGATGATCTACATTCCTCATGTAGAATTTGATACAAATCGAATAAGTGAATTTTTCCTTAATAAGGATTATATTCAGATAATGATGCATTTTGTTGAGTGATTATAAAGAAATCATTAGATGAATATTGTATCATTTTTGTGTATGCATAATATTGGAAGACATAAGGAAATTGAAGAAGCAAGTTCGAATTTAAAAGTTGACTTTGAAATAAAAACTTTAGATAAGGTCAAATATTGTCTCGGCCTGTAGATCGAACATCTCCCTGAAGGAATTTTCATACACTAATCAACATACTCGAAGAAGGTTTTGGAAAGATTCTACATGGATATGTCACATTAACTAAGTAAAATAATCGATGTCTCTTGAAGTAGGCAAGAACTCATTTTATATATAAAGAAGATTTTGAGAATATAAAGGACCTGAAGTTCCTCACTTATGATTTATCCTTCAAAATCAACTATATTTGATATTATAGTAATGGTAAATCTACTAGTAAAGGTTTAGTGCTCCAACTATATTTGATTATTCACATGTTGATTTCTATATATGATCTTCGTGATGCCAAAACACAAACCAGTTAAGTTTTCTATATGGAGGTATTACATTTTCAAGAAAATATGCTAAACAAATTTTGATTACCACTTCGTCAAACCACTTATTATTATATGATGTCTCATGAAAATGTGTGATTTAATATAATGATAAAACACATGATTTGTGAGTCATGTGGTATTAGTAAATATTATATTTTTCTTAGTCATTTATGAAGTTAATGCAACTTGTGTTGCGTAAACGTGTAGCAGGAATGTGAAATTTAAAACAATTCATGCAACTTGTGTTGCGTAAACGTGTAGTAGGAATGTGAAATTTAAAACAATTCATGCATGAACTCCAAAAGAGTTGTGAAATTATACAAAAAGTTTGCTCTAGTGACAATCTTGCAGATTGTTCACTAAAGTCCCTACCTACATCTAATTTTGAAAAATATGTTTGTGGTAATTGAAATGCGTAGGCTTGGAAGACTATTGTCTTCAGGTGGAACGATAATTTTAAAACAATCTTAAATGTTGGGTTTTGAAGATCATTAGTTTTACATCTTTAACCCTGAAGGTTAGGTCCTGAAGACTAGCGTTGTACTCTTTTTTCCTTGACTAATTTTTTTCCCACAAGGTTTTCTTAGTTAAAGGTTTTTAACGAGACAGCTAGTATAACACATTAAGATCATGTATGTCACGTAATCTTTTCTCGTCTAGTTTTTTCCCACTGAGTTAATTCTAGTGAGTTTTTAACGAGTCATGTACATCAAGTCGTAAGAGAGTGTTATAAATATATATTTATGTGGACATTACTATAGACTCTTCATGTTCCATGACCTTCGGAATTCATATTATTACATGTATATATATTGTACCCTAAGGATTGAATAAAGATGAATAAATTTCTCAATTCTCAATCTTTATCTTATTTCTATTTTATTACTTTTAATATTGTTAATCATGTATTGTTTCACACGAAATGATGTATTGGACAACATATTTTACAACAAAACGAAGGGTTTTGGTGATTTTCCCGGCTTCTAATTGTAGTCCTTCAACTATACATCAATTTAATTATCCACAGTCTGATTCATATGATGGTCCACAGATGGGGATTTCTTTAACAGTAATTGTGTCTACGTGTGATTTGTATTGGATTGGACCAAAGGCATCTTATTCTTTAAAAAATCCATCTCAATTTTAACGGGAAAAAAAGATCAAATTCCAATTTTATCGTTTAAGACAAAGAAAATGACTATCTAGTGTTCGGTCACTATGACTGAACATTTTATTGTGTTCAACCAAGTTGTCTGAACGAATCTTGTTAGGTTTCATTGAGTTTTTGAATGATTTTCACACTTTTATGTCTTTAATGATATTTATCTCAAATTTTAAAGAATATAATCTTTAATAAATTCAATTAGGGAAAAAAGAGAACTGTAGACTCAAAATAATGATAATCCCTGATTGAACATGCTATTTTTAAAAGTCAACACTTAATTTGATATTTCATGAAACTACAAACATTATGTTTAAAATTTTAAATCGAACCACGAATAAAATAAAAAATATATTACATATATTTATTTGTCAATTATCGAATATCGAAAAATTCACAACACCTACTAGAGTTGTCATTTTAATTAAACTTTCTAATCGATTGACACACTTAAATGCATCAACATTTTTTCTTTTCAAGACACCGAGGTAAAATAAATACATATATAAAATTACGTTATTTTTCACAATTTTAATTGAACTTTCTAATCAAATGCAAGCACTTAAATGAATCAACACTTCTTTTTACAAAACACCTAGGTAAAAAGACATACATATATAAAATTATATTATTCTGTCCCACAGTTAAATTTTATAATTAAAATGACAATTAAAGTAAAAATGGTTTTCCAATGATTAACCCTTCAATTTTCGAGCATAATCTGAGAATCAAATTTCAGATTCTATTAACGTAACGTATGTTCAAGTTTATCTATTATATTAGTTAAACTAGACTAAGATTGATTTTCAGCGATTTGAATAGGCATTGAAGATAAAATTGGCATAAAAAAAACCAGAAACTGTAAAAGCTAAGGCTTTATTCTATCTAACATTACAATGCCATCTTCACTTCCCATCATACAAATGAGACAGAAGGAAGCAAGAAAAGATATGTACAATGTGATCACCACGACGAGCCCTTCATAGGGTCCGTCTCCATAAGTTATGTCGTGAAAGAACGAGCCACTCTCAGACCTCGACTCCTATTCTTTGAGCAACCTGAAACACAAACAGAATGAAGTTAAGTATACCATCTGGTGGATCATAAAGAATATAGCAAGTGATAAAAATTGAGATTTTGAACACCTCTTTGAAGGATTTAACATCACTTCCCCAAAGCCAGGCATCACAGCCAGCATCTCTGGCACCCCATATATCGTTTCTTCGATCATCTCCAACATGAACAGCGTCCTCAGGTTGTACTCCCAATAACTCACAAGCCTTCAAGAATATCATTGGATTTGGCTTCTCCGCTTCAACCTGTTTTCAAATGCAACACGATTTGATTGATATTAGCAATAGTGAGAGGAATAAGGTGTAGAAATCGGAAATGGATCCCACGTACTTCTGCAGACACTGCAACAGCATCGAACCAGTGATCACACTTGAGTGCTTTCAACAACGGTCTCAACCTGGTGTCGAAGTTGGACACAATTGCCACTTTTACTCCTGATTTTCTTAGTGCTTGAAACACTTTTTCAGCTTCTGGATCACATAGGTGCCAAGCCTGTCCAGACCAGTGATTCAGTGTGTACGAAAATACGCACAAAAAAAAAAAACAAACCAAAATTGGATTGGATTGTTAGCAAACTAACCTTTTCAGTTGTGTAATAACTATAGAGCTCTTCGAAATACTGAGAATCCGAACAGCCCGTTGAAGAACTCACTATATACTGCCAAAATGGTCTCCCATCATTCACATATCTGCACATTAGATTTAAGCTATTAAGAATGATATAATCAAGAAAACATCCTTCCTTAACTTAAATCACTCATCTTTCGATTATGTAAACAGAGAGAGAGAGAGACGAGGATTTAACCTGAGACGGGATCTCCCCCAAGGCTGCTCATAAGCCCACCTATACCTGCTCAATATCTCAGGCTCAGAGTACTCAACTCCATACTTTTCACCAATTTGTCGATAAATCTACATTGCAACAATTTGAGAAAAATGAAAACCAAACATCTTCTGTTCATTGAAAACATTAGAATGTAAAAGAAACATTGGTTAAACTGTGATGACAATAGCAAAGAGAAAGAATGTTTCTCTTCAAATACAGAGAGCTATGAAATAAAACATGATCTTAATAAACCATAAATTGCATATCAAATGTTAAGATTACAATTAGTTCCTATTTATTTCACATTAAAACAGTTATATCAAGAAATATTGAAATGGTCATAAATCATGCACCCAAGCCCAGATCACTAATTTTTCCATGAACATTAGAAGATTTCATTTCACAAACACAAAAATCACACAAAATTATAAAATTAAATAGTGGCAAACACCATTGTTAGAAATCAAGAGGAAAACCTGGGCCATGGGCTGAGATGGGACAACAAGAGTTCCAACAGCATCGACAAGCAAAGCCTTATGCGTGAGCCCACCATACAAATTTCTCCGGTAATCCTCGTACTCTTTAATCAAGCCCAACAATATGGGCCCACTCACCGGCGGCGGCGCCTCCGCCACCGTCTCAGCCGCAACGGCTGCGGAGCTCGAGAAGGACGCAGATCCAGACCCATGAGGCCGCCCAAAACGACACCGTTTGGAGGAAGTGAGGAGTCTGCTGATCTTGGTTCGCGCTGAAGAAGCCATCTTTCTTTCCTCCTTAATTTTTTCCCCTCAATTTTATCCTACATTTGAGCCTGTTTATAGCTGAAAATGGTGGAAGCAATCAGCTCTGTATATAACAACAGTTTTGAGAGTGTGTAAAAATGGGTTTTTTCCGTTGGGCGTTGGAGATGGGCCTATGGCAAGAATGGTGGACGCGATGTAGGGAATCCTACAGGTGAAATTTCCCTTCTGCCCACTCAGTTACATTGAATTAAAAAATGAAAAAGGAAAGCAATTGTGGGTTATTAATTTTTTAATATGGGTTAATAACTCGTGTGTATTGTATTATTGTTATAAGATTCAATTTTATTGCGATCATGATGTTGCACTTGTATTGCTCCATGTTCTGATGCAACAGATTATGATTTTGTAAAATATTGTTTACATGTTGTGCTGCTGACATAAGCTAAATAATTCAAATGAAAATAGATAAAAGTAAGTTAAATAACAAATCATGATTTATTTATACATTGATTTGCATTAAATCCGATATTTAATTGAGATTGTTATTTATATGTTGTGATATATATGGTTTATGTAATTGTATTTGTAGTTACTATCGAGTATTTCCAATATATATACCAAAAAATATGTATATTGGTGAAAATAGAGAATGAGTGAAATTGGCTTCTGATCATATTGATTTGATTTGATATTGGTGAAAAACACCAAAGAGTAAAATAGAAAGTGAAAGGCAATAAATATATTGCCATAAACAAACTGAAACTGAATGTAAAAGGGTCTTTTGATATGGATATAAAACAAGAAAAGAGACAAGAAACTTGCGTGGCGGATTAATAATAATACTAAGGTTGTATAGATTCTTGTCAGCAAATTCTAACCGTATTATTATACATGGAAGTCCATATCACAAAGGTGTGGTCCACCTTTCAGCACTTGACACGTGGATATTTTTCCATTTTGATCCATTACTCGGTCACTATCACAAATTGACTGACGGTTCGTGTTTGCCAAGAGTTGCAATTTAATTTTATATTTATATATCTACAAGCCCAAAAATGTGATTTTATTACTGTGAAATAGTAAATTAGTGATGAACACAAAAAATTTAGGTAGTTCATTTTTTAATTTTTACAATGCTTTTTTTCTAAATTCAGTTGCTAATATTATTGGTATTTTATAGTTTTAAATCAACAACTCATAATATTGATATTGTGTGATATACACATATTTAAACATGCTTTCTTTTTTCTTTAATAGATATAATATTTGTTTTCTCATATAATGTTTCCAAGTATCAACTCCTCATTTAAATTCTATATGGAAAAGTGGTCAGCTTTTAATTATTTCATTATTGTGAAAATTTAGTGAAACATTAAACATAACAAAATCATGTCAAATCATTTACTAGAAACATTTTGAATATAAATATATATATCCAAGAAAAAGACCATGATATTTTGGCATGAACTCAAGAAAACAAAATACATGGAGCAAAAGGCAATGGAACGTTCTAGTTAACTGCGTCTAATAATACATAAGTCAAACACAAGTAGACAACATATGATTACACAAATACTTCTAATTTAGTACTGTTGTGTGTATTATTTTCTTGTTTTTTAACTGATGATTGACCCTAACGTGTAACCAAACAGTAGCTTTCCAAACATAATTATATAAGTAGATATATATTTAGAGTTAATTACTTTTTTTACCCCATAACTTTTTACTACTGACAATTTTACCCATTATCTTTTCGGGCTGTCAATTTGACCCTTTATGTTTTGAAAATTCGGAAATATTACCCAAATTCGACCCGATTTCACCTTTTGGGTCGAATTTGGGTAATATTTCCGAATTTTCAAAACATAAAGGGTCAAATTGACAGCCCGAAAAGATAATGGGTAAAATTGTCAGTAGCAAAAAGTTATTGGGTAAAAAAAGTAATTAACTCAAAAAGTAATTAACTCCTTATTATTGTAATTATTTGGAAATAGTATTGCATGAATATAAAATAACAAGATTAAATATAGAATATTTCAAAAAAAAAAAAAAAAAGGATTCACGATTGGTGCAAGTGGGGCCTCGAAATATAAATGTAAATTGCTGGAAAAGGTTGATGAAATGCGATATAACTTTTTGCTACTGGCAATTTTACCCATTATCTTTTCGGGCTGTCAATTTTAACATTTATATTTTGAAAATTCGGAAATATTACCCAAATTCAACCCAAAAGATGAAATCGGGCCGAATTTGGGTAATATTTCCGAATTTTCAAAACATAAAGGGTAAAATTGACAGCCCAAAAAGATAATGGGTAAAATTGCCAGTAGCAAAAAGTTATTGGGTAAAAAAAGTAATTAACTCTATATATTTATATTTAATTAGCAGGGAAACATTATTATCAAAAACTAGAATGATGCATGCATGAAAATTACATCATTTATAGTTCTTTATATTATAATATAAATATACAATATTGTATATAACATAACATTTATCTTGTCGCAATTTATAAATATCTTGTTTATGTGTCAAATTGTTACTATTACTAGCTAGCACTTAGCCACCTTAGAGTGTTTATTTATAATACTTTAATTATCCGAAAAGAGATAAAGATTTTGAATCTAGCTTTATAGAATGAACCATCATCTTATATAAATTTCGTGTTAAATAAATTGTTGTGGTCCTTATTCAAAATATTTTCATCCATGCAAATTAATATAAGGGACAAAATGACAAAAAGAAAAGGAAGATATTACTCAAATAATTCATGGATGAAAGGAACTGAATATCTAAGTTGTGGAGCAAAACTTTTTGGACCCACCATATTAAAAGCTTGACTTACCCAAAAATTAAAATCATAGACAAACATGGCCGGCCCCAAATTTCTGCATGAAGACATATTGTTCACTCTATTGTTGGAAATTAATGGAAGACTAAACCATGTTTTCATGACTAAATTAAATGTTTCTGTAATCCAATATGATCAAACTCATTCAATTGAAATTTACTTTGTTAAACATTAATATAATAATAATAATAATAATAATAATAATAATAAGATGAAAAGTACGACATTCGATATATATATATATATATATTTCAAAAATGAAATATCAATTTGTAGATACAGATATTTGGTCTTTAACAACATAATTCATAGTTACAGATCCAATCCACAAATTCTGATTCTCTTCATAAACCTCACTAACTTCCCTCCATCTCTTTCCCATTGCAGAGTCCAATACCTCCTCCACCACATTCCCATCCCCATTCATCCTAATTCCCATTCCGGTCCTTTCAATTAGTGGAGCCAAACGCGAATATATTTTCGTCACATCTACAATTCTTACCACTATATTACCAATCCAAGGATTTGATATAATCCAATTCAAGAATTTCCCTCTTCTCGTATTGATTCCAACCCAGAATTCCCCCTTCTCATTTCGTTTAATGTTGTCTGGGAATCCGGGGAATTTAGCTATCACTTCCAGCATTCCAACTTTAGGTGTTTTTAGCCATAACTTATGTAATCTACAAGTCGTTGTCTCCACCAAAAGTAGAAAATCTCCATTCTTGCTTAATGCAACGCCGTTTGGAAATTTGAGATTGTCCATCAAAATACTCACTTCTTTTGTTTTTAAATCGAATTTCAATAGTTTTCCACTACTATCACCTGTTATTATTATCGAAATATGGTTCCTGCACATATACCGACTCGTCTTAAATTTTGATTTACAAATAAATATATACTTTCTACGAGTCAGAATATATAAATCAACTTTTAGAAATTCAATTTTACTACTGATTAAATCGTGATATCTATATTTCATCAAAATCTCTCGGTTTTAATCATTGTTTTGATTCCAAATGTCATGGCTATTTAAGTGTCTATATATATATATATATATATATATATTAGTTATTTTTATGTTCTTGGTATCAATCTCCTTTTACCAATTATTAGTTGGTGTCAGGTGGAATATATATTTAGATATTGGTTTTAATTCATTCATGTTTCTGACTTTCTAAGTATAGTAAGCTGCAAAAAGGGGAAAGTGGCCTGTCTTATCTTTAACTATTATTATCTCATATCAAAAATAAATAAATTAGAATTGGAAGATAATTCGTCAGATTTTAGACTCCCAAGACATTGGATTTTGTAAAATATAATAAAACAAGATACATAATCATAGGATATTGTTGATTTTGCAAGAAAAATATTACTAATAATAATGATATAATAATAATAACAACAATAATAATGCATTATTATTACATGGTGTAAGAAAGATAAAGATTGACATGGAAAATGGATACTGTTTGGGACCATATTTATGCATATTCCACTGTCCAAACGTCATATTCATTCTCCACTCTATCTTATCTCATCTTTTACCCTTTTCTTTTTTTCTTTCTATTATATGGCTTCTACTCAACATTTTGCTTTACATTATATATGTATATTTTGATGGATTTTTTAGGAATATTAGAAAATTGTGAGATTAGTTTCATAATTGCTTGAGTTTATTTTAAAAATTGATTATCTAGTTTTGTATCTTTATTTATATTACTATCTAGTTAAAGATCTTTTTAGTTTTTCAGGGAATTATCACAAGCAAATTCATGTGGCTGTGGTAATTTGGAGATTGTGTACTTGTTTGGTCAAACCTTTGTAATTTCTTTGGAACTTCAACAATTTTGTTTAAATTTTTATATATTTTTATGTTTAATAAAAAGACGATTATTTAGTAAGAAATTAAATATTTTCATAGAAACTTGCCCATGTCTTTTTTTTTTTGGTCTTCTAACAAGTTCTTTGATTAATTTATTACAAATATTAACGATTGTTGTGGGAAAACCCATCTTTTTTTTTTTTTTTGAGCTTATAACTTCTTAATATAGGAAATTCCCCCAATAATTTGAGAAATTAATAAAATGAATAATATATTTATTTTATACATATAAGGAGGCTTTATATTATGAGAAGTAGTATATAATGTTTACCGTCTTGAGAACCTTGTACTGCTGTCTGTGAAATACACCACTCCACTGTTTGGATCAATGTCCAAAGAATTGGTGAACCCAAGAGCAAGCCCATTAACGTCTTTAGCCAATGGGCTAGCTAGCCCACCATTTGGGCCCACTAAGAGAAGGCCCATATAGGCGTCCGAGATGTAGAGATCACCTGTCTTTTCATTGAACCGCAGGCCCAATGGCCTCCCGCAAATGGGCTCGGTTTCAGAGTGGTCATGAGGCCCTTCACAACCATCCCTATTTATAAAAATTAATTTGTCATAATAATCGACAAATATTTTATCTCGAATTTATTGAAAATATTAATCACAAACTGTTTATGATGAAATAGCATAAATAAATATCATAAAGTGATAAAACTTTGTTTATATTAGCATAAGGGAAATAGAATAATGAACTTGGTGTTATTACTTTCAAGAAATTTACTTCTCCTTGTATTTTAATTTTATATATTATTTTTTAATCAAATGCATACAATATCTAAAAAGAATGGCATTTTTAGATAATTGAGATTTTATTATATATAAATGTACATATCTATATCTATATACCTACTAAAGGAATAACCACTAGAGGACACATGTCACTCTCACATTAATTTGATTTTCTTCCCAAACTATGATTAAATATATATTATATTTAAATTTATTTTATATCATTAATGCTAAATTAAATAAATTATTAACTTTCTTTTTCAATTGTCAATCAATATCTAATCTATATTAACCCACTTTCTTAATGTTGAAATAGAAAATGAAATATTATTCATTATTAAAAATTTAGAAAATCAAAATAAAATCAAAATTTAGGTGCATTCAAGATGTTATATCAAGTGCAAAAAAAATCAATTATTTTTAGTGCGTACAAGAAATCTTTTATGTTTATAATCATTAAATATTGGAAAAAATATATTTCATACATAACATGAGTAAAAAGCTTATGTATATAAATCTTTATTATATTATAAAGTAGTAACCATAGAGGACGTCACTCTCACATTAATTTGATTTTCTTCCCAAATTATGATTAAAAATATATTATATTTTTAATTTTATTTTATATCATGAATGTTAAATTAAATAAATTATTAACTTTCCTTTTTAATTGTCAATCAATATCTAATCTATATTAACCCAATTTCTTAATGTTGAAATATAAAATGAAATAGTATTCATTATTAAAAATTTACAAAATCAAAATAATGAAATATTATTCATTATTAAAAATTTAGAAAATCAAAATAAAATCAAAATTTAAGTGCATTCAAGATGTTATTTCAAGTGCAAAAAAAAAAAAAAAAATCAATTATTTTTAGTGCGTACAATAAATCTTTTATGTATATAATCATTAAATATTGGAAAAAAATATATTTCATACATAACATGAGTAAAAAGTTTATGTATATAAATTAAGAATATATACAAATACTTTTTAGATCATGTGATTATCATGAAAATATTTTTGTAAGAGAGATCATTAACCTAAGTGAATTTAAGAAACTGAATTGTTCTAATATTAATATATAAAATAAAATACTATTTAAAAATGATGTTAAAATTACGTTAATAATACATATTTATAAAATACTCTAAATATATTGCATTTTATGTCTTATTATTATATAGATTTCAATTCCAAATTAATTTTAATATAACAAATAGTTAATAAATGTATATGTGTGTGAATTTGTATGAATATTCTTACAAACTTCACTTAAAAGATCATAAAATCTTTAAAAAATGTAAAATATTAATCACTAAAAAATATTATTCATTATTATATTCTTCCAATTATTATATTTCTTACTCAAAATGTATTATATTTTATATTAATTTCTTAAAATATTTATTTTGATAACACCCGTGTATGACACGGGCTTTATACTAGTACATATATTATTTGGCGTCCCAATAGTGGTTCGAAGGTGGACCTATTTTGAATTGTCATTTTCCTTTTTTTTTTTTTTTTTTTGTATTTTTGTTCTTGTTTCTATTTTTCTTTTGTTTTGTTCTTTTCTTTCTTTTTCCTTTTTGTTCTTTCTTTCTTGTTTGTTATTGTTAACATACCTTATCTTGATTTTTTATTTCCCTTTTTATGAATTATTTTTCTATTATTAATGAAAGTTACTATTTTGTATCATTTGTGGAGTCCAAAAATGTAGTGGCCACCTTTGGTTTTCCTTTCTCTTCGAAATATGTATTTTTATATCTTTTATTTCATATTTGAACTATATAAATATTTTTTAATTGCAGACAGGTGTGGAAAATATTGAATCAATTTTTCTTTTTTTTCTTTTTTGAAATTCTAGGGGATACGATTATTAATACTGGAAAACAGAAAATCATATTAAATGTCATTCAATCAAATTATAGTATTTCATATACGATTAATTTAACAATAGTTCATTAATACTTAATTAAAACTTTGAAGCTTAATAAATTGGAATAGTAAAGCTCAAATACATGATTTCTATATATAAATACATACATAAATAGTCCTCATCGTTGAGTTATGATCCCTTTTATAAGCCTATCTTATGAATAAAATAACTAAATAAATGGTATTGTTTCTTTCGATCAATTTATACATTTCTTATTTTATAAACAAACAAACAAATAAGGAAATAAAAATCACGCCAATTTGCTGAGAAAACAACACAGTAAACAAGAAAAAGGATAGTCCATATATATATATACATACATACACATATATATATATATATATATAAATGACATTTAAAAATTGTGTGATAGAAACATAATGCAAAATATGTGGTTGTCAATAAATCAGGTACGTTAATAACAAACAAAATGTCGAAAGTGCATGCACATTTTTGGATACAGCATCTTTCTAATTATATTTGTAATTACCATCAAGCCCTTAGCTTATTATGTAATTTACCTCAATATATTAACTCATATATATATATAAATATATATATAATATTTAAGTTAAACACCTCGCATATTTAATTTTGTAAAAAGAGGCAATTTACAATCTACAACCCACAAAATATATAGACTTCAAAATGTTGATTAAAACTGTAAGCGGTGGGATATACCATTTTGATTCAAAATTTATTTGTAAGTTTTTGTGATGATATTTTGGTGGCTCTAATGTCTATTAATGATATTTAAAATGAAATGTTATCACCCGTATAAAATTAACAACTCTTACTTTGAAAAAAATAAATAAATTGAGCTAGAAATATTTAAGAAGGGTAATTAAAGCTTAATTAAAATTGTTGCAACTCTAGTGAAATTAGGTCATGATTACCAATATGGAATTAGCACTACACTATTGTTGACTTTCTTTTCTTCACTTAACTCATGAAATTTTTCAGGATGATAATTCGACTTTTATTATAATTTTTATGTATGTACGATTTTCTTGATTGAATACATTAATATGGTGATTTAATCCGTATGATAAACCATACCATTAATCTTAATTTTAAAATAAAATCGGAAATGAATTATAATTTTTAATATAAATATTATAAAACTTTTTGTTTTACTATTGTTTAAGCTAGACTTTTTCTTAATCATTCTTATCTAAATTTCATGCATATCATATTTATATACTTGCAGAAATTTTAGTCAACAGGTTTTCCAAACCTACAAAATTATAATTCAAATCTTGATATATATATATACATATATATTTATTTATTTCTGATTTTAATATCACATTTATGTTTGATATTCTATATTGAATATAATCGTTGAACTAATTAAAATTACGATTATGTAATCATTTTAAATATATTAATAATAATTGCTTCTTTTGAGTAGTGTTGTTTACTGATTCGCATATATCAAATCATCAGTTATTTAAGAATGTGATATTGACATCAAAAAAACATTTAATAGTATAGATATAATTATATGAATAAAATGGTACATTTTCTAAGTATAATATACTAAACGTACAAAATACAAAGTTAGAAGAAGTCATTATATTCTTTATATAATAAAAAAACATAATAAATCGATACAATTTTATTTTCTAAAATCAGTCAACGATTCTGATTCAAACATGAAAAAAATATGCTCTAACAAACTGAAATTTCCATTACGCAAATTATTCATTAATTCAAATACGCGTGAATTTGATCATCTCAATCTCATGTTATTAAAATTAAAAACCAAAATAATAAAAAAGATTCAACGAAAAAAAGGCTCACCTCTCCGGCGACGTGACGGCGAAGTCAACCCACCGGCTTTCATTACTCTGCCACCGTAAAATCCTGCCGTCGGAGACGCCGGTGTACGGCCCACCACCGCTCCCGTCGAAGGCGAAGCTCTCCGGCCCGACGGCGCTGCCGGAAAGCGGCACGACCACACCAATCCCGTTGTTGAGAAGCAAAGATTCATTCTTGATGAGAAGTTCAACATTGGAAATTCTAACATCGTTAGTATTATCAAAAGAAACCAATAAAATGGCTGCAAAAACAACTGCAAATGCAAATGCAGTTGTAATAAGGAGCCTTGTTGCCATGGCTTTGGCCTGAAATACTATTGGAATGGTCATGAAATTATATGGAGAAGAAGATTCTTGAAAACCCCACCAATGGGAATTGGAATTTTTAAGTGTATATTAGAGATTTTTGTGGTTGAATATTTAGGATATATATGGGAATATTAAATCAATAAGTATTAATATATATATATATATTGCATGTAATAAAGTTGGCTTAGGTGGGGCTGTATATTGCGTTTGGGGCTCTCTTTAATAGGGTTTATAGCTTTGCCTAATTAATATATATATATATATATCCCTTAAAATATGTGATAAAATACTGTCATTTTCAATTGCTAGATACAATTAATTGCTTTTAATTATTAAATATGTGATGCATAGACATATTTAATTGAAATCATTAATAAGAATAAGACCCTTGTACGTAGATGATTCCTTGAATATTGAGCTTCCTTTCTTGATTTTGAAAGTTAACCAAAATATAACAAAGTTAGTTTGAGGTTATTTTCTGTATATTGAGTTTTTGTGAAACGGTTGAGTCTATATCCCATGCATAATCTTTAAATAATGATTGATTTGTGATGATGAAATTTGATTGTGAATGGTAAAGTTGTTGCAATATTATATTCATGAAACGGTTTGATAGAAATTTTAGTGCTTTGTGTATGATCATATTTGATCAGTCCTGAAGTCATGTTGGAAAAAATTGGAGCTGAATTCGACTATTCGACTATTTATATCTAATTTCCATTATGAATATATGAAATGATGTCATATCAAATTAGTTAACATTAACTATTCATGACATTTGATTTTTTTCTGTTCTCTTTCATTATTTAATACACATAGTTATGTATAATAGAGTCGTTGACGATCACATTTTCCAACATTTAATTGAGGTTTATTTATCAGACAAAATCACGAATTTTTTTTTAATTTACAAATTTAACCAATTTTTTTTAATATCAGTAATTTTAAATTGAACTTTCATATTTTGTTTTCAAATTTTACCATCGTATAGTTTTTAAATTAGAACAATGATTTAACATACAAAATGATAGTTATTTTGAAATCGTAAAAGTTATTATTGAAATAAAGCATACTAAAAATCAGTCTGTATATTAACTTTGCAAAAAATATGAAAGATCATATTATATTTGCTAAATTCATTACAAATTAATTAAATTAAGTTCGTAATCTTTCATGCAATTAACCTTTAATTAATAAATATAATTAATGTGATATAATATTTGTAAATCCTCCTGACAATACTGTAGTAGCACTAAAATACAAATGTTGTAATGATTTAAATTAAAATAAATTTTAATTTGTAAATCAACAGTTAGATCGAATTAAACAAGATATATTGTTGTATTCTATGGGGGAAAAAAGCTAAGGATATTATTGTTAATGAAAAAATATAAACAATATAACTCTTCCCAAGAAATTGTTCTGATCATATTGTAACAAAATACATTAACCAATAATCGGTAGTAACAATTCAGGAGTCTGACATAGATTTGCAGTATTAATAATAATTTTTGTCGTTTTTTCTTAAATTATTTGTTAAAAAATAAACGAGACCACAAAATTATTGAATGGTCCAAACAAGTATTTGTGAGTTGCATACATATGGAAATAAGACGATTATGATATCTGTGTGGTTTTTATATGAAAGGAATGGTAATTATATTTAGTAGTATTATACTTTCATAGATAATTTTATGTTTTTTGAAATCTAGTCAATCTTGTTTTGATTTCAACTCCTTTATTATTTATTCCTCATAAAGGAAACACAATTTTCTTGCAAAATAAATACAGGTGTTATTTTCAAAGGATCATGTAATAATTATTAATTACAATAACTCATTCTTTCTTAGTTAAAAACAAATGAATTCCTTTTTTCAAAAGACAAATGACTTTTATTAATGAAATTGCTTAGGCCCATATAAATATAGATTTAAGTTTATTCAACTGATTGAGCCCAATAAACTGAGCCCAATAACAGAACTTCTCTCATGGCCCAGTAATCATATTGGCCGAACTGACTAGCTCTTCTAGTGGCCCATCCCATCCAAAATGTCACTCAAAAATCCATTTAGATTTCACAAAAACTCTGGAGACGATCATAAACTGAACCAATTTTCATAAATTTTCACATTAAATGTTAAGCATGGGTTAAGAATTAACACATCGTACATAATTCGTGAAACAATCTTACATAAGACACACGCTACTTGGATTTTGCAGTATAGCATGAACAATACTTGGACATAATTGTCCGTTGTTTATTCTCTTATTAGGACAAGATTTGCAGTTGGATTATTGAGATGCTTTTTTCAGTACATTATGATGAGAAACTGGAGGAATATTTTATCAAATGATTAATAAAATTTACAATAGTGGACATACATACCTGAATAATTCCGACCAAAAAACAAAAGATTCATTATTCCAAAGTATAAACTCCTATGTAAGGCACAAGAACAGAACCAATCCAAAGCTTCCCATTTCTCTCTTCTACTTCACTAATAAACCTCAAGGTTTTTCCCTCCAAATCTTCCAAAACCTTCACAATTTTCCCTTCATCGCTAAGCTTAACGGCCGTTGCATGAGGCTTGCCTCCGACTAACAAGTAATGTAGTTGCTTGAAGTCGAGAGGCAGCTTCAAAAGCGCACTTCCAAACCACTTATACGAAGTGGTCATCTTCGAAAAGAATGCACTCTTGGAATGCAAAGCCACCCAAAATTCCCCTTCTGAGTTTCTTCTGATGTTATCAGGATAGCCCGGTAACTCAGCAAAGATGTCGTGTTTTCCTGCATTCGGGCCTTCAAGCCAAAACCGCAGTATCCTACGCGTTATAGTTTCAGCAACTAGCAAAAAGGAATGATCTTTACTCAGAGCAACTCCATTGGCAAAAGCAATGCCTCGAAGCAACACTGTCACTTCTTTGCTCAATACATTGTATTTCATCAGCTTCCCTGTTTTGTCTACGTTTAGAACTGATGCCATGAAATCCCTATCACGAACCAACATACATAACTTAGCAGAATTCAGGCAATTACTTCAGTGCAAATGAAAGAAGAACAGTTACTAAAACCAAATACCTTCTGTAGAACTCTGTGCTCGAGTCTGTGAAGTAAATCACATCTTTCTCGTCATCAATATCCATGTCGTTGGTGAAACGTAGAGGCTGGCCGTCTACTTCTGTTACCAATGGTGAAGCCAATCCTCCTTCGGGTCCGACTACTTGGACGCCTAAGTAGGCATCGGCTATGTAAAGCTCTCCGGTTTTGTGATGAAACCGGAGGCCCAAAGGCCTTCCACATATGTGCTCCATTGCTGGATTGAATGGCTTAGAACATGCCTCCCTTTAACAAAACCATTCAACCAAATGAATGTTTACTAATACAAGTGCCTTTACAGAGTATAATCACAGATTTCTACTCTCACTGACTTCATTTGATTTCAAACTCTTTTCTTTTCTATGTTCTTTCTCCTTGTAATCAAAAATCCCAAAATTGCTTTAACAATGTATGCGTATATATATATATATATATATATATGATTCTTGGTGCAAAATGAAGGTAGCCACACTAACAATTCAGCAAAAGTTAGAAATCAAACAGATAAAACATATATTGCAATTTCATAGTACAATTTGCCTTAAAATTTAATTACTTGCTGATTTAGAAGCTAAAAACCCTACTCCACTAAGAAAAATCGCAAAGTTCATGGCGAGCAGAGTACCTCCGAGATGAAGTGACGGCGAAGTCCACCCAATCTCCGCCGTTCCATTTGAGAACACGGCCATCGGCGACGCCGGTGTACGGCCCTCCGCCGCTAGGGTCAAAAACCAGGCTCTCCGGCCCGACGGCGTTAGCGAGGTGGATTCTGTCGGCACCGGAGAGGACGGCGTGCGACCCTGGTATTTGCGGCGGAGTTAAGACCCCGGTGGCGGCGAAGGCCAGCACCACGGCGAGCAACGGCAGAGCTACTACAGCTATGATAAGCTTCATGGAATTGATGGTTTTTACTGTTCGAGATTCGATATTCGATATTTATGGTTTCAATTTCATCAGAACCATATTTGATGGTTGTAACACGTGACGTGATGTTCAATGTTCAACCTTTGACATTATTCTACCAACTCGTCAAATTTTTATTTTATTAACACATCATTTTATTCTATTTTTGGCCATATATTGAATTATATTTACTCTTATAAATAGATTGTATTATAAACTAAATAATTAATTTGAAATATTGAGAGAGGTGTGAGAGTGAGTGAATATTATGTTTTAAAAGTTTTGTAAACAATTCTATTTTTTTTCATTTTTTTAATAAATTTACCGGACCATTGTATAAAGAGAAGCACTTATATGCCCCTGAGGCACGGATCCAGGGGCATGGATCCAAGATCCGTGCCCCCAACCCACACCGCCAGCCCGGCCCAACCCGTTTCATTTATTATATATATGATTTTTTTTTACTTTCACACTCTTTGGCCAGAACAGAGCAGTTGACGGGCGTTGTCGAGGTGGGTGAGGCTGGGGATGTCGCCGTTAGGGAGGATGACGACGACAACGACGAGGATTTCGGTGCCGGCGAAGGAGCGGAGGATGTCGGGGTTGACGTCGAAGATCTTGACGCGATCAATGGTGGTCTTCTCCTTGAGGAATTGAGCCACTTGAGCCGGCGGAGGGAGGTTGTCGTCGACGGTGCCGTAGTTGACGCCGATGGAGTGTACGGCGGTGGGGGCGGCGGCGGCAAGGAGGAAGGGAGCACAGAGAAGAGAGGGCCTCGTGGATGAGACCGCCATTGAAACAAAGAGGAAGGAAGCTTCTAGCATTGAGTAATTGAGTGAATGAATTTACTTTGTAGAGAGAGAAAGAAATGTAGAGAGAGAATGAGTTATTAAAAGTAGAAAAATGAGGAGGGTTCAGATTTTGTTTTCTGAATGAATAGAATCATCCCATTGAATTCTTGAGGTTATGTTTCTCTCTCACTTTTTCTTTGGGTAATTTCTATAGTTGTCGCCAAAATTTGAGCTTTCATATAGAATCGTAATTGTTTATCATGTTTTATATACTGATTTTTTAGTTCTATCTGCGAAATAGTGTAATTCAATTTTCATGTTGGTTGGAGAAATCTCTGTAATATTCTATGCCACTTGTTTGATTGAGGTGGTGTAAATCCAATTTTATGATGAGCCCTTTATTTTGTTTTAAATTTCGGTGTTGAATTTTGCAAAGTTTGTTTTCGAATTATCGATTCTCGAGGAACTTGCTTATTGTTGCACCAATGCCTTTTGGTTTATGTTGTTGTAGCTGAGTTTAATGACTGATTTTGTTTAGCTTTTATGTTTTGATTCAGAATGTTCGGAGTTTCGTGTTGTATTTAATGTTGAAATGGGGATTCCATGGCAATGCTGAAGAATTAAGTAGTTTTGTTGAGGGGATTGTATTTTCATAAGCCTGTTAGATGGAAAAGAAAAGAGTAGATGAACAAGTGGCAGCAGTACCTGTTCCACTTTTTAAAGTCGATAGATTTGGATTTGTGAAGCAGGATTCTAACTCGTTTGATGTTTTAACAAAGAGCAGATCAGCCTCTGAGTACGAGAGGTAGCAATTCTATGGAAGCATGTTCTTAGATGTTACAAATGTCTGTAATTAGTGTTATATCTTGCCTCTGCTTTGTAATAGTTTAAGGTGTTTATTCTTGTTGTTGTTCCTCTTGGATTTTCTTCTTCTTCTTCTTCTTCTTCTTCTTCTTCTTCTTCTTCTTCTTCATATGATAGTCTTTTATTGATCATTTTCTCCTTCTTATTTGCAATGTTCTTTCATTTTACTGATAAACATGGTCAAAATTGAGTTTTCTAAGTTTATTTGCAAAAAAATTGAAGAAAGTGATGATTTGCAAAAAATAATTATGTAATACCACATAAGCATACATGTAATACCTTGAAGGTAAATATGTAATAACAAATATATGATACATATCACTGAATCACATAATATGGAATCCATATATGTGATACCTCAAGAACATACATGTAACAACTAAAGAGTATATTTATAACACCTATAGAGTATATATATAACACCTATCATTGAATCATATAATATGTAATTTATATATGTGATACCTTAAGAACATACATGTAACACCTAAAGAGTATATATATAATACATATAGAGTATATATATAACACTTATCACTATAGGTGATGGAGTGATCAAAAATATGATAATAATCATATCTGTTATATGTATATCTTAATAGTGTCAAGTGAACAAGAGCTTTCATTCAAAGTCTAATGAACAAAAACAAGGGAATGTTATGAATACGGTTACTTCAGGTGTTGTGAAAATATTCTAAAGGTATTACAAAGATACTATATAGGTGATATAAGATCTCATGCATCTATAAGATATAATGAATACAAGTCTTTCAAATGTTATGAAAATATTCTAAAGGTATTACAAAGATGCTCTATAGGTGATATAAAATTACATGCATCTATGAGATATAATAAATACAGTTCCTTCAGGTGTTATGAAAATACTATAACACCTAAAGAACATATATATAACACCTATAGAGTACATATATAACATCTATCACTAAATCACATAATATGAAATTTTCTATATATGTGATACCTCAAGAACATACATATAACATCTAAAGAGTATACATATAATACATATCACTGAATTACATGATATGAAATCTTCTATATATGTGATACCTCAAAAACATAGATGTAACACCTAAGGAGTATAACTATAACACTTATCACTGAATCATATAATATAACTATAACACCTATAGAGTACATATATAACACATATAACTGAATCACATAGTATGAAATTTGGTGTGCGTGGGTGCACCACAGCTCAGGTGTGGGCGCGTGGGTCAGGCTGGTGGGCGCGCAGGTCAGGCTGGGGACACGAATCTTAGATCCGTGCCCCGGGGGTATATAATTTTTGTTGTTGTATAAATTATGGAAAGGTAAAAACTTTTGTGCACTTGATGGATGAATCTAGGATCCATGCACCCGAGTCAAACCAATCTCACGCGCCTGTTCAGGCGCTCCCACGCGTCTGGTGGGTGCGCTCAAACCCATCAAAATTCGCTCCAAGTAGTCATACATTCATGTTATGTTAGACATACCTTTCAAGGTATAACATAATATGAATGTATGACCAACATATCATAAAAGTCAGTGGTTTTGAGATAGGGGTATGAAATCTGGAAATAAAGGTATGACTAACATAAGATGAAGATATAACTAACATAACATGAATGTATGACTAACATAACACGAAGTTCACGACCAAAACAAGGAAAAACAAAGAGACGCTATGGGCTGGACCGCCCCGAGTGCACGGATCTCGGATACGCTATGGACTGGACTGGCCCGAGTGCAATTTTAGATACCTGCACTAGGTGCACAAGAGACTTACTCTTATGGAAAAAATATTGTATTACTTTTAACTTTACAAAATTATCTCTATTGTTGTTGTTATTGTTATTTTGGTTTTTTAAAATCGGAATACAAATATGTATTACTCGTATTTTCATGGATCATAGACTGGACTGGGCTTCTGGACGCTAAATAGAAGATAAAACGTGTAGCCCAATATATTTGGGCTCACTAGTTTGGAGTGCTCTTTTTACCGATTATATTCAGTACTATGTAGCCCAGTTCTTTGAATGGGCTGGGCTGGGCTGGGCTGGATTATCATGGTTTCTCCCGCATGGTTTGGGTTTGGGCTTCCTGTGATAAGAAGTATAATTAGAGCCTATATGATTATTACATATGTATTTTAAATATTTATTTATGATGTTTTTTATTTTTTTGCAAGTTCAAATTAATATATGGACATATATGTATATACATATTTGAATCTTAATTTTTCTTGTTTAGTTTTTTCAACCTATTTGACATTATCATTTTAGTAAAAAATACTATTAGCTGAATAAATCAATTTGACTGTTTTTAAATTTTTTTTTTTTTTTTTATCGATTGATTAGCTATCTCATTCATTCAGCCATCTAGTTATATAGAAACACTAGTGACAACAATACACAATATACAACTAAGTGTTGATTTCATCTACATACATATAAAACATAGGGTAATTCTATAGTACACCAGGTGTATTAATACATCAGACTCTCCATTCATTTTCAGCCATCAGATCTGAGATCATTAAGGTCAAAGTCAACTATGATCTCAGATCTAATGACTGAAAATGATGAAAAATCTAGTGTATTAATACACTGGTGTACTACAGAAGGACCCTAAAACATATAATTATAATAAAATAGGATATGAAACATTGAAACACAAGTGGAATGAGAAGGCTTTGATGGACACGTAAACCACCATAATGGGGATTCCAAAGGGACAATCCATCTGCCCCAACAAGAACAGATTATTGGGGTGGAGCCCACTATCAACAGAATAAACATTTTATAATAATAGGTCATTCTGTAGTACACCGGGTGTATTAATACACCAGACTCTCCATCATTTTCAGTCATTAGATTTGATAACATAGTTGACTTTGACTTTAATGATCTCAAATCTGATGGCTGAAAATGAGTGGAGAGTCTATTGTATTAATACACTTGGTGTACTATAGAACTATTCTATAATAATATTCAATTACAATTCTATCTATCTATCCATTTCACGAAATTGGATTACTATTCGAAATAAAATGGGAAAAAAGAAGCAATAAGAAAACAAAAAGACCAACATTTATTCAATGAGATTTGGGGAGATTTGTGTAGGTGTCCATTTTAATGATGGAAAATAAATATAAGGAAAAGAGACAAAAACAAGAAAACATTTAGGTACAAGGCTGGCAAAAAGATTTTGTGGGTGGCCCAAAGATTAGGATGTTTTATTGGGTGTGTTCGGTTACAGTGAAATGTAGAATCTTGATTCTTCTCCACTTCACCAGGGGACCATTACCAGTCATTTTTATCCAATTTTCCAAATTAACTTCCTGTTTTGGGAATAATAATTAAGGGAATCTTATGCTTTTATTTATAATTAATATTTTATTCCCCCCTTTTTTTTTTTTTTATGCACTTAAATATGTCTACATTTCAATGTTTTCATATTGGATTAGTGTTCAAAACTGTTGTTAGTGCTTTCATTAGGATTAAGGGGGCCATTATCAACCAGTTTATCCAGTTTTGTAATAAGTTACATGGTTTGGGGAAAGGGAATCTTTTGCTTTAATAATTCATTCATAAATTATCAATACAAATATATTTAATACAACTTAAAAAATCATGTTTATATGTGCATGTGCGGCATAGAGCAAGCTTTTAACATAAGACATGAGATGAAATTAGAATAGAGATTAAGATGGGATGTCACTTGAGCTACGAGGCTCGTCGTAATATACCACAATCTTGATTGCATATTTATTAGGAAATGGATTTTAAACAAATATTCCATTCATTTCCCCCCAATAAATCTTGTATTTTATAAAAAGGAAAAGAAAAGTAAAAAAGGGGCCCAAAAGAGAAAAGAAGGCAAACGTTAACACCAAAACACAAAAAAGGGCAGATTTCATTAAAACTCAAATATAGGAAAAACTCATGAAGAAAACTTAACGAAAAAGAGTAAGTGCATAAATCTAAGAAAATTTATTGTAAGCGTGACCAAAAAAGTCCAAAAGTATGAAGTGGCTTAACGAAATACAAATATTAATCCACTCATAAACATTTTGTAAACATCTAAATATTAGATTGAAATGTAGTTTACACATGTACAAGTTCATTGAAAAGGTAAGATGATTCAAATTGATGTTTAGTTCATGATTAATATTTCTAAATTAATGTTAAAAATAGTAGATTTAATTATGGATCAAGAGTGATGGAGAATTTATAAAGTGGAGGTGACACAATCACAATAGCAGGCAAAAATCATTATTTGAAAACTCCAAACCAAACTAGGTATCTCAGTTTTTGGGACCATTTTATTTTTATTACTAAAATTTCCCACTAATAAACCACAACTAACTAGTTTTTTTTTTTTTTAATCCACATTTTAGATTATATACATATATAAAACTCTTATTCTATTGTGGTGTTAGATCCACGTACGTATAAATTATGGTTTTTGACGATTTGAGTTCACTTGTTTCACTATATAGCTACGTTAAACACCACATTATAATGTTCTAGCTTTTTTTAGGTGAACTTAAATTAAAAGAATACAAATTTTTACTTAAATTCGCCTCAAACTAGGCCATTATGATGGAGATCAATTTTTTTTTTTTTTTCAAATCTTAAAATTAGGTGGTTATGTGGCATTTGATGTGACTATTTAGTCATATATCTGCACTTAAATAAACAAAAAGGGTGTGTGAGAAATGTAGGACATATATATGGTACTCTATATTAATGAATATTGTACTTAATTCTTCTATTGATTTTAAATAAGTGCATTTAGAATTTTTGTCAAAATTAAGAAACAATAGAACGTAATATTGTATGTCTTTAAATATTTTTCAATGAATTTAGGATTAGAAAAAGAAAGATACGGTAATACCGAGTGTTAATCAGATATCCAAAATGTAGCCTAAAAAACGAATGTCAATGGTTAAAAATTAATATTTTCTTTCATGAAATACAAATATGAATAATCTTTAAATAAAGATGCATGTGTAGGATCGTCTCATTGAACTTTTCGTGTTGGAATGTAATCCAACCAAACTTTCTCTTGTCACATTCTAACACCGGTTCACAAGTGTCTATTAGACTAAGTTTATTGGTGGGTCACCACACTAAATGACAAAAAAGAAAAAAAATGTTTATTGAAATGAATTTTCACAACCCGGTTGGTTGGCCACCCCAAGGTTGGCTCATCTTTTTATTCTCCCTCTTCATTATATTGTGACAAGTGTCACAATATAATTGGTAACAATAACTTTATGTGGATATAATTTAAATTGTTGATATTGAAGATAATATGTATAAAAAAACAAAAAAATTTATCAAAAATTCATGATTTCTTTTTCTCTATAAATAGAGTCAAATATTGGGGTCATTCTATAGTACACCAGATGTATTAATACATCAAACTCTCCATTTATTTTCTGTCATCAGATCTGAGATTATTAAGGTCAAAGTCAACAATATTCTTGGATCTAATGGCTGTAAATGCTGGAGAGTCTGGTGTATTAATACACCTGGTGTACTACAGAATCACCCCAAATATTGATATATTTCGAAACATAATTTGGGGTCCTTCTGTAGTACACCTGGTGTATTAATACACCAGGTTGTCAGTCAGTTTTGTCAATTAGATCTAAGAACTTTAAATCCTGACCATTCATTTCTCATTTACCTTTTTTTACCTTTCTTCAATATATGGGTCCTTCTGTAGTACATAGGGTGTACTAATACACCAGACTCTCCATCATTTTCAGTCATTAGATAGTTGACTTTGACTTTAATGATCTCAGATCTGTTGGTTGAAAATGAGTGGAGAGTTTGGTGTATTAATACACTTGGTGTACTATAGAACTACCCTAAATATTTACTGCGGTAACTTCTTGTGATTTCCTAAAATGGTATAATGTCATAGATAATGAGTTTAAATCCCCCTTCTCCTAAAATTTCATTATCAGTCATTATCATCCATAAAACCAAATTCACGTATTCTAGTATTATGCATCGTTCGACGACGATTCATTTGACATCCATATTCGATACATTTTATTGTAATATACGATGGTTACATTAGAGATGACAATGAGGCAGGTCGGGCGGGTAGTTAACTACCCTTCCCTAAAATGGTATAATGTCATAGATAATAAGTCTAAATCCCCCTTCTCCTAAAATTTCATTTATCAGTCATTATCATCCATAAAACCAAATTCACGTATTCTAGTATTATGCATCGTTCGACGTCGATTCAGTTGACATCCATATTCAATACATTTTATTGTAATATACGATGGTTACATTAGAGATAACAATGAGGCAGGTCAGGCGGGTAGTTAACTACCCAGGCCGGCCCCGCGCCTACTACCCGCCGCCCCGCCCCGTGACCGGCCGCGGGTCAGAAGCTTTCGCCCCATGCCCCACCCCGTTCGGGGTGAGTTCGCCTCGCCCGCCCTGTTTTAAAAAACAAATTGTAATTTTAACATGAATAATTTCAAAAACACCTAATTAAATCATTAACTAAATAATTTGAATAATTATTTGATTGAATAATTTGAAGTGAGGATTTAATTTTTCTATTTTACACACCCAACAACAAATTTAAAACATTATTTTACATGAAATATTACTACTTTAATCTTTAACTTAATTAATTAAAATATGATCCTAAATTACTTATATATTTACACACACATGTACACTTAATTATCATAATATATACATTAATTGAGATTAATGTATATAAACTTAATTATCACAATATATATTATGTATATAAACTTAATTATGTATATTAAAATATATTATGTATTTTATGAATGTTTATAAAATGACCTCTCAACGTAAACATTTCTCAAAATTCACCAATAAAATATTATTTTAGATCTTCAAATGTATATATACACTAGACTTTATATCAATAAAACACAAATTCCTCATAATTCTTCTCTCAGTTATATACACAACAGTGCAATGTAAATTATGTGGGTTCATTTATAGTGTAAGACATTCCATTCAATTGCAATGCATCAACGCATTGCTGCAAGTCATCCAAAAAATTATTATGCATAGTACATTGTGAACGGTTAAAATGATTTGTATCAATTAAAATGGTTTGTATACATTTTTATTTTTGTTAGTATGATGCATTGCAATAACATCACGCATACTACGATGCATTGCATTATATCAATTGTGTGATACCATTCAACCAATGTTATGAACTGCATTGCATTATATCACTTGGAATATGCATTGCAAATCATTAATTGTAAGTATAATACGTAATATATACCAACTATAATATGCAAATAGATACAACAAAGATAACATTGGTGAATTAAAATAAAAATTGTGGGACAATATACAATTCATAACATTGGTTGCAAGCAATATCCTATGACTCGTTCATATATTACATGATCCAAAATTGTGAGGGTAATATGCAATATATACAAACTAGTTTGTATCTTATCAATGACATCATGCAATGGTTAATGACATTCAAATGTATACATTGATAAATTCAAATAAAAATCATTGGGCGATATACAATTCATAACATTTGTTGCATGGTATCACACAATATTAATGACATCCAAAATTGTGGGGTAATATGTAAACATATACAATATACGATGATAACACTTGGTGAATTAAAATAAAAATTGTGGGGCATCTACAATTCATAACATTGGTTGCAAAGCAATATATGACTCGTTCATATATTGCAATAATTACATCCAAAATTGTGAGGTAATATGTAAATATATAAATTAATATACAATAAAAACATTCGTGAATTAAAATTAAAATTGTGAGACAATAAACATATTAATATATCTGAAATATATTAAATATTTCAATCTAATGGTTGCAGGGTCAAAATATACAATAATGTATGGTTGAAATACAATGCTTGCACATACAATGCTTGCACTGTATAACATGGTTAAAATGGTTGCAGTGATATGAAATTGTTAAAATAGCATGTAGCCAATGTCCCATGAATTGGATTTGTTACCATCGATAAAAAAACACGTAATAAAACTAATTTTATTATGAAATTTATTTTAACTCCATGATCAAAATATATTAGTATATCTCAAATAATTAAATATTTAATTTCAATTTCATCACAACGGTTGTTAATGTTTTATCATTTATTAAATTAGGTATGATCTATGCAAATGAAATAAGTTTGTAACAAAGATTTATATTTTATATAAATGAGCATTCTACAGCATACAATTCGTACGACCCAAAATTAAATATAAAACACACAATGTATTTCATAGCCCAAAATACACCAAAAATTAAATCTAAAACACACAATGTATTTCATAGACCAAAATACACAAATCAAGGCATTGCAATCCATTGTCCAAATGTACCAAAAGTTGTTACACAACCCATACATATTACAAAACCCACAACTCCTATAGTCCAAAGTTCAAAAAGTTACCTTAAAAAAAGTTATTGCAATAAAAAATTCTGGTGTATTAATACACCAGGTGTACTACAAAATTACCCCATAATTTGAAGATCTTGTTTTTCTCATAATTTTAAATTATAATTTCTCACCAAATTTTTATCATTTCCTGTTATGGATTCAAATAATTCAAATTCTTTTTCAACCTCCCAAAATTATCCAAACTCTCAATCATTTCCAAATTGCGAAGATTATCCAAACACTTCATATTATCCAAACTCTCAATTTTCTCCAAATTACAATCAAGTTCCTGGGGATGTTAATTATGTTGGTAGCATATTTTAATTGTATGATAAAAAAATTCTTATTATAAATATCAAATTTAGAATATCAACTATTTTTTAATATATTCCTTACATTTATTTAAAAATATATAATATTCAATAATAAATAATGAGAAAGAATATTTTATAGGTTGGGTTAAGGTCACTAATAAACGAAGTTGGAGGTTGGATTGTGTTGTAAATTGTGTATGTGGATATGAGAGAAATAAATTTTTTATTAGAAGATCGGGTTGGGTTGGGTTGCGAATAAACATATAATCTTACCATTGTTTTTAATTGTTTTTATATGTTGGTTTCAAAAGGGTTTCTTGATTTTTATTAAAATTCATTTATATACTAATCAAATTGGCTTAAATAAATTGAATGCAATCAAAGAAGATCTCATGTACTCAGCGAATCTATTAAAGAAATAAATAGCAATGGTGGAAAGTTCAATGCATCTGAATTTCAAACAATTTTTAATAACAATGTGTAAACCAGTTCAACAGCTCATGCCAACATTAGTTTTTAATTATTAATTTGCTGTTTGGATTATAGATTATCAAGACCATGTTGTAAGAGTGTTTATACTTTAAGAGTACGTCTCTTGTGAATCAGGTGCATGGATCTTAGATCCATGCACCCGGGTCGGATCTGGGTCAGGGGGACCGCATCCTCTTTTTTTTTTTCGCTTATGATTTTTGAAAAAATCACATACCAATAGTATATGTTAGACATACATTTACGTTATGTTAGACATACCTTTAAGATATGTTAAACATACCAGTTCTGCCCAGATTTCATGCCTTGTCTTTTTTTGGCTTGATTTTTGAATTTTGGCACATACCACTACGTTATGTTAGACATACATTTACGTTGTGTTAGACATACTTTTATGTATACTTAAACATACCTTTGTATATGTTAGACATACATTTATATATAGTTAAGCATACCTTTATACATGTTAGACATACCTTTGTATATAGTTAGACCTACCTACACATGGTTGGTCTAACTATACACAAAGGTTGGTTTAACTATACACAAAGGTTGGTCTATTTGAGCGAATTTTGGATGAGCTTCAGGACATGTCTTCAGCGCGTGGGAGCGCGTGCATGCGCGTGGGAGGCGCGTTTTGGGCGCGTGAACGGGTCGGGTCCATACACCTGACTCATAAAAGTTTTTGCCATACTTTAAACATTAACTAACCAGTAATTTTTATAAATTAATACAGCATTAATTTATTTATATGTAAAATCGTATGTAGTTTAAGGAATTATAGAGTCAAAATGATAAATAGATTAATGGTGAACGACTAAAAATCTTATAAGAAAAAGTTAAATGATTAAATGACTTTCTTTCCCAATACTTTTTATAAGAATATTTCCAATTCCTTAAAAATTAGTAGCAAATATCAATCATTAGATCATTGTAATAGTGATTCAGAATTTTAATCTCTACTGATTATCCCAAGTATACATACCAAATATATAATAACCTAATATTATTGAAAGGTCGAATTTCACATTCCACATATATATCTTTTTAATGGCAAATGCTGCTGTGCACCAGGTGCACGGATCTGAATTGGTGCAACTGGGGCGGTCCAACCCGGATCCGCGCACCTGAATTTTTTTCCTTTTTTTTTTCGCTTTAGGCTGTTACATTTTTGTTGTAAGGATGTGACATTTACGTTATATAAGTGTGACCTTTATATATAAATGTTATGACCTTTATGTTCAGTAACTTAGGAAAAAATGAAGATTTTCAGGTTTTTTCGTTTCAGATTAAGACCTTTATGTTGTATTGTTGTAACATTTATGTACATTTCTTGTGACTTATATACAAATATTATGACCTTTATAATCCATAACTTTGAAAAAAATTGAAAATTTCAAAATTCAGTGCATTTTAAGGATAAATATATGTGCAGCTAATATTACATAAACGTAAATATGTACAAATTTTGCTAAAATTCTTCATTTTTTTCTAAGTTAAGTATATAAAGGTCATTACATTTATACACAAAGGTCACACTTATATAATATAAATGTCACATGCATATAATATAAAGGTAACAATTTGAAGCGAAAAAAAAATTAATAAAATAAAATAAATAAAAGTGCGCGGATCCGGGTCGATCCGAACCCGACCTGAATTGTATGTGCACCAGTTGCACAGGAGACTAACTACTTTTTTTATTATTATATAGAAAAATAGTACAAAAGATATGTTTCATTTTTGAAGGATCAATTCTCAGGATTTTCACTAGAATATTCCTGAAAATAAAGTCTAACAGAATGATCCTTTTTTTTTTTTTTTCCGTATTCCCAAAATTATAAGCATTTTCCAAAATAACAAATTCAAAAAAAACAATTAAAAAAAAGAAACAATAAAAAATAAGGCTGACTTTCACCCAATTCGTAGGCCAAAAAGTCAAAATTCTAAATCCATTCTTCTAATGTTGTTTTCCTTTTTCATTTTTCTGAGGTATCAAATTGTACGAAGACTTTGCTGCTTTAATTTATACTCACTTTCCATTTGCATCTCGACGTTTTTTTTTATAACTTTAATACAAAAATTCAAATGAAATGATCCACTTGATTGATATTGTTTTGTACTTTATGAAGTAAGAACGAGACATCTAATTATTTTTTAAGTACGTTTTATTTGGAACTGTCTCATGAACTTTTTTATGTGAGAGGGTTAATACACCAGCCACATGTAATACATATAAAAAATTGATGAAAATTGTGTAAATTTATGGATAAAAAGAACTCACCTTAGTTTTTGTGTTTTTTTTAATACTTTTATTTAAGTTTATAAATTATGAGCCACTAGTATTTCTAACAACTTGCTCTTTCTGAAAATTATGGCATTGAATTACATTAGCATTTAAAAAAGAGGCAATATTAGGTTTATGGTCCTAGTTAAAATTAATGGTAGGGTCAAAACAATGATACATAATTAAAAGGGATCATATGTAAGGTTCCTAGGTGGTGGACACATGATCTCCAAGTATCTACTTGTTCTCATTCATGATTTATTGTTCTTGTCCTAAACATGGAGGGACAGTTCCCATATATTTCACATTTATTTTCCCAATTATTGTCCTCAAAACAATGATCATTTTCCTTTTCAATATTAATCAATTTTCATCTACTATAATTAATTGAAGGGAAAGTATTTGGTAGGGATATGCCATCAATGAGTTTGAGTTTGAGTTGATGGATTCTATCCAATCGTATATATATCATTTGAAACAAATTTGAGAACGTTAAATGGTTGGTTCAGATCAAACTACTCATTTGAATTTTGAACTTATTTTAGGGTAACCCTCTAAGATATTCTAGCTTCTTGCTTCAATATATTTTCGGAAGAAGGTCTTAAAAAGTTTAATTATAACAACAAGATGGTAATCTATAAGTACTATTGGATTGGATGTTAATTTGTAAGTGTAATTTATGTAATATTAATGACCATAGTGAAAAAGTTTTTTTTATGTTTAAATAAGCTTTATTAAAACTCCTTAATAATTTTCTGAGGTACCAGAGATGTTACATTTTTTTTACAAAAAAAAAAAAAAGTCTATAAGTGTACTTTTTAGTATTTTAACAAAATGGTTCCTCCAAAGATAAAGCCAAAAAACTATTTTCACGTAATGGTCTGTAATTATTTTGTAAGATTTCGAATATATATCTTGATAAATATTTAAAATTAAGTTTAATTAGGAGAAAATTCTTAATATAATTATATAAATAAATAGTCACACTCTTCATGTGGTCCATATAAATTGACTTGGTTCACAAAATATATTATTGCATGTTAATTTTAGAGCAACTTTTATGTGCATCGATTGTATGAATCTTAGTTCCATGCAATCGGGTTGGATTTGGGTTACTAAACTCATTTTCCTTTTTTTTTTAATTCTTTTTCACGCTACATTTTAAAATTTTGGTCATGACCTTTAATTTATGTTAAAAATACATTTATGTTACGTTAGCTAGACATGCCTTTAGGTCATGTTAAGGATACATTTATGCCCAAACTTCTTACCTTTACGTTATGTTAGACATACCTTTAGATTATGTTATGTTAGAGATATCTAATCCATAACACAGTTGTGTTATACATTTTGTACACAAATGTATCTCTACCATAACATAAAGGCATCTCTAACATAACCTAAAGGTGTCCTTAACATAACGTAAATGTATGTGACTGGAGCAAATTCTAAGGGTATGAAATCATGATTTCAAAGGTACTGTGAACATCACATAAAGTTAATGTATCCTTGTCATAATGTAAGGTATGTGACCTGGAATCATGATTTCAAAGGTATTGTTAACATCACCTAAAGATATCTTAATATAACGTAAATGTATGTGACCTAGAGCGAATTTGGGTGGATTTGAGCGCATCCACCCAGACGCGTGAGGGCGCATGGGACGCGCGTGGGAGCGCGTATATGGGGCGCGTGGGCAGATCCATCCGGTTGCGCGGATTCCAAATTCATGCAACCGTTGCATAAAAGTATTTGTGTATTTTTAACACAAAAGTGACTTCTATCTCTAGAGGATTTATTTCCACGTTGTTTCGAGAAATTATATATGTACGAAAATGTATGGTCTGATGATTATATGGGATTTTTCTTTAGGCCTTTTGTTTTGTTGAAAGAGAAAAAAAACTGCAAAATTTTAAAGAAAACTAATAAAATGACTGTGCAATTTCTTCAAAACATAATCACAAATTATAATTTTATAAAAAAAGGAAAAAAAAAGGTTATATATGTAGGAAGAAATATGCGAAAAATGGCTAAAAGAACGAATGAAAATCGAGGCCTGTGCGAGCACAGTTCCCTTAAAACAGATTCGTCGTCTCACGAAGGTGCACGAGACCACAAAGACGTCTGTTTCCCAGGGTACAACGATTACAAGCACGCAGACTTGCACGAGACTGTTGCTTACGGCGAACCGAGATAGCGCCTGACTTGCACCGGAAAAAACGAGGAAAAAACCGAACGAAGTAGAGAGAAAAACAAAGGCTGGGAGATGTGTTTTCGAATTGTGGGACGACCACTATATATAGGCTCCAAAAACCGGAGCTGAAGAGACGCCATAAAGGCTGAAAACCGAAACGGCCGGCAGTTTCGAAACTGCCGGAATCCGGAAGGTCAAAAGCCACCGGAAGCTAAAAAGGCATGGATCGGGTCGGTTGCAAAAGGAACCGGGCCAGGCCCGCCCTTTTCCGGACCGACATTCGTGTACGCAGGTCGTGCATGCACACGAGTCCATTGGTTCGAGCTTGCTTGGAAATGATTTGCACCCCCCGCGCGCGAGAGAGAGCCTCTTGGTTTACATCTTACTCACCTCATAAGGTGGAAAGCATTATATACAAGTACAAAACTTGCTAAAGTTCCTATGTGGGACAAAAAAGGCTTTTCCCACATTTTCCAAGCTTTAACCATGATCCAAAACCACTACTTCGGCTCCTAATTTCTCATTCACCCTTAATCCATTTCAGAATTTTTCCAACAATATAATTGTTTAATTGCTTAGTAGGAGATAAATATATCGAGTAGAATTACTAAACATATTATTGTTCAAAATCACTTTAAGTGTATAAAGTTGTTAAAGCTATTACTAATTTCGTCCTTTTTATTATTATTATACTTGTGAAATTATGATCACAACTACTCTGGATAATTAATACTGATGATATAATTTTGTAGGATATATAAAATCTCATTATTCATTATCGAAGCCTATTTTCAAAAAAAGATTTATAGTATTATATATATGTAGTGTATATTTATAAATCACGAAAACTTGTGTGAGATGGTCTCACAGATAGTTTCTATGAGACGGATCTTATTTACCCATTAATCAAACTCATTTCCACAAATTTATATATGAATTGTGAAGGGTGGGTTGTGGATTGACCTGTCTCACATGATATAATTCATGAGACAATCTTATATAAGACTTACTCTAAATAAATTATGGGTTCAACTTCACTATGCATGCATGTTACAAAATAAAGATTTTAGATTAAGTGAGAAATCTTGATGTGGCCCTAAGAAATTGATTTTCATTAAATATATTGAAGTAAATGAGTGATGTTAGGTGTGAAACAATGGTAGTTTAGCATCATTTTCTTGTCATCAAATCTCAAAAGAAAGTTGATTATATTTCATTCCTAATCACATGTTTGAGTAATTAGTGTAGACATAGAATCATATAATCACACCAATCAACTTTGGATTAATTAATTTATTATCTCTTAATATTTGAATTATCTTGATTTGGCTAAAAAAATTCCCAATCCTCATCTTAAGGAGTCTTATATATGCTTACAACAAATTGAAGTGTTTTTTTGTTTTTCCTTCTTTTTTCTCTTATGATTACAGATAGCAACTTATGAAAACGATGAATTATTATCCCAAACTAATCAGTTATTATAAACTTAAAATTGGATTAGAAAAAATAATTCTTCTAAATTACGAGGCTTTGTAATTACTTAATTGACTGATTAGTAAACGTACTAATTTTAATGAAATAAATTAAATAATTGCAAGAAAGAATTATTCAATATAGATCGTTCACGCGCCATATGACTAAGTAACTATAACTAATAACATAAAACGTGTTAATGAAGATTCTAATATCTTTCCTCAAACAAGGCAAACAAAATTATAACTTGTCCTCTAATTTCGTGTTGAGTGTGTATGATTATCCAAACACTAAGATTTTCACAAGAAGTTTAATTAACTACTACATCTGTCCAAAATCTGTCGTTTTAGAGGTTTTCACACAATTAACGAAATTAATAAAAATATGGAATTACCCTTATTTAAGTATAATCAATATGAAGTTATTTACAACAATCATTTTGTATACATTTAGTATAGTAGGAGTAAGTAGGTGTATTTTTGGTAGATTGTATTTAAATATGTCTTGAAATATGAAAATGACACTTATTTTGAGATAAATTTTCTTTACTAAAACAACATTTATTTTGGGATGGAGGTAATATTTGAATTAATTGCAAAAACTTGTGGGATGGATGATTTGAATTAGAAAAGAGACTAAAAAAGATCGTGGAAATGTCAAGTCAAATTATAGATTCTCTATACTACTAATTAATCACATTATTAATGCATTTCTAGATAGTCAAATTAAAATGATAGACACTTTAGTGCTTATTGTTAGCTAGTACTCTTGAACCCGCTTAAAGAAACATGTATTATTCAAAATGTCCAGCAAACCATATCTTGACCATATCTTATTTTTGCTATAATATTATACTTACAAATCATATGTTTATTTTTGAAATTAGGGTTCTTCTATTTTGAGATATAAAACAAATAGGACATTATAATTTATATATATATATATATATATAAAGAAGACCTTCAATAAAAATTGCAATAACTAACTTTCCCTCTCAAATTAACATACTACATATGTAAAGAAAGTTGTTAAAAGAACTAAAAAAAAAATCAAGAAATAAAAAATATTATAATTTCAAGATATCCTTTAGGTTGGACTATAGCCTATGAGATAGTGGGCTATGATATATATATATATATATATATATATATATATATATATATTGTCCTCTTTTCTATCATGATCTAATTTTTAAATTAAATATTTTTTCATTTAAAATTTTGTTTTAATATATGATATATCAAATTTATAATTATTTAATTTAGAATTTCAATGTTCTTTTTTATTTTATATTCATATATAATTTTGATAAGGGTAGCGAGTGTATACCTAATGCAAATTAAATAAGAAATTATTATTTCAAAATACATAATTTATTCATTGATTTTTTTTTTTTTTACTATATGATTGAGATATTATAATTTAGTTTTACTTTTTTTTTAATATGTACATATTATTAGGAGTTAGATATTTTCAAAATATCAATTACCTATTAATGTCTATAACACATTAAATGTTTCTCAATAGTAATTTTAATTTATTGTTATTTTAATTTAAAATATTAATGAGTGTACAAAATTTGTGTTTATTTAACGACTTCATATTTCAAGTACATATTTTATAATTTTTTGTTTAACACACACACACATATATATATATCTATATTATTTTATGCATTTCAAAATAATACTATGAATTAAAATGTGATAAGTGATGGATAAAATATTTACATTCTTATTGATATATATATATATATATATGTGTGTGTGTGTGAAAATAATATAATCACATTACATTATTCAAAATTTTGAAATTAATAAATTTTATATGACGAATTGTGCATGCATCGCACGGATACACTGCTAGTGTAATTAAAAAGGACATTAATTATAATATTAAGAGCAATATGGGATGTCCAAGTATTTTTTTTCTTTAAAGGAAAAAAATTACAATTCACACATTCATGCAAAATATTTGGATCAGGTCCACACAGAAGAAGAAGACTAGGTCGATATGAGATATAAAATCTCGTGCAATACAATGAACGATATTATTTGCTTGCCAGTTAAATATTAGTAAATGTAGCCTAATTACAAGGATCAAATGGTCCTAATTAAGGATTTAAACTAAGTTTATTCAGTTAATTATTAGTGATTTTAAGAAAACTTGGAAATTGTCATAAAATGTAAGAATTGATAAAGTTGGTTGGACCATTGAATCATTAGCTAAATGTTGGAATCATATAAAGCAACCACGCGTTGGAATAGTAAATAAAAATCTTAAACCAAAAACAATTTCTACAAAGAGAGAAACAAATTTTCAAAAGCAAATTCACATAGACTTGTTGAAAAACGCAAAATATTTCCACATCAAGATTGCTGGAAATCTCAATCAAGAAAAGGTCGAAGATTTCCTCAAAGAAAAAAATCCAGCAAATCTCCATATTTCCTATATATTACCAAGAAATCATTTCACATCAAGATGAGTTCATGCATAGCTGATTGAACATGTAAATTATATATGTTGAATCCTATATAGTCTGGATCATAAACATGTTTAAATCGTTTAAAGAACATGCTCAATATTGTATAGTATGATTACCACCTTATGAGATGGGTAAGATGTAAATCAAGAGGCTCTCTCACGCGCGTGTGGGGGTGCAAATGATTTCCAAGCAAGCTCAAACCAATGGACTCATGCGCATGCACGACTTGCGTACACGGAAAAGGGCCTGGCTCGGTTCCTTTTGCCACCGACCCGGTCCATGCCTTTTCAGCTTCCGGCGGCTTTTGGCCTTCCGGATTCCGACAGTTTCGAAACTGCCAGCGGTTTCGGTTTTTTAGCCTTAATGGCGTCTCTTCAGCTCCGGTTTTGGAGCCTATACATAGTGGTCGTCCCACAATTCGAAAACACACCCGCTCGAGCCTTCTTTTTCTCTCCTTTCCGTTCGGTTTTATCCTTGTTCATCCGGTACAAGTCGGGCATTGTTTTCAGTTCGCCGTGAGCAGCATTCTCATGCAAGTCTGCATGCTCGGAATCGTTGTACCCTGGGAAACAAACGTCTTTGTGGTCTCGTGCACCTTCGTGAGACGACGAATCTGTTTTAAGGGAACTGTGCTCGCACAGGCCTCGATTTTCAACTGTTTTTCTAACCGTTTTCGCACCTTTTTTTTTTTTTTTCCTACAGTAATAAGATCATCTTGCAATGGTAATATGATAAAATATGATACATTGTTTGACTAGATGAGGGACAAAAAAAAGGAGAAAGAAAAAAAAAGGAAAAAAAGAGAAAAAAAAGAAAGAGTAAAGACATGCATGGGGCACACAATTGAATGGCCATGGGAAGCAAATCTTAAAAGGGAATCAAAAGAAATTGCCCTCTCTTTGCACCCCACCCCACCCCACCCCACCCCACTCCACCTGCTCAAGATATGGTAAGAGCACATGATTTCACACACTAGGAGAAGGGCACCATTGCTGACATCACCTGTATCTCTTGGAGGATTTTGGTGGGACCCCACCCCACTCCACTTTAGGGTCCGTTAGATGTAATGGAAAATCACGACTTTAAAATCCTTAAATAGGTAAATCTTAGTAAAAGTTGAAATTTTTGCACGTTTGTTCTCAAATACGTATGCAGTAAGAATGCAGTGTAAATGTCAAATCAATATTTAAGAACTAAATATATGTATATATATATTATAAACTCAAAACTAAAAGAGCACCACAAAGAATGAATTGATTATTAGAAATGCATATGCACATATGTGCCCCATGTTCAAGATTTAGTAATCTGCCATTCTTTATTATTCTTTGTTGCTAGATAGTTCCATTTCTTTTTATCTAGTATTGCTTGCCTTGTAATTCAATTTCCAAGTTGGAAAAAATAGGGGAAATCTTTGGATGTTATCTGGTCAGATCTTGCTTTCTGGGTTGTGGATTTTGGTGGGACTTGTTTTTATTATTACATAAATCCCTCTCCAATATTTCTTCTCTTCCCTCAGCTGTTAGAAAAAGCATTCTCACAAAATCAATTCAAGAATCCTCCCACTATTGCAATAAAACAACCAAACTTTTCTCTCTCATCATTCCTTCCTTTCCCTCTCTCTCCCTCTCTACTCCTCCTCCTCCTCCTCTCTATCATCTCTAGCTTTCTATTGGCTTGGTGCAATGGGCATGGCAGCAGCAGAAGCTCAGTTCCATGTTTTAGCTGTTGATGACAGCATAATTGACAGAAAACTGATTGAGAGGCTTCTTAAGACATCTTCTTACCAAGGTAATAATAATATATTTAGCTTGTCTTCAACCTTAATTTTCTTGATGAGTTCTGGATTTCATTTGATTTAGTTGCTTTTTACTAGGATTTCTTTGTGCTTTTTTTTTTCTTTAGATTTGTTTGCTTATATTGTGCATTTGATTGTGGCAGTTACTACAGTTGATTCTGGTAGCAAGGCCTTGGAAATTCTTGGTTGGCATGAAGATGAAGAACTCTTTGATTCTCCTAAAAATAATCAGGTAAAATTGCTTCTTTAAAAAAAAAAAGAACTTTTTTTTTTAAGATTTTGGTTACATTCTGAATTATTAAGGTTTTAATTGTGTATCTATCTCCATTTTTCTTACAGGAAGTGGAAGTAAATCTTGTGATTACAGACTATTGTATGCCTGGAATGACAGGCTATGATTTGCTCAAGAAAATTAAGGTATTTATTTCACTCCTTTTGTTATTTCTCTCTTCTTGCAACATACCAATCTCTTTAGGTTGATTTATTGGATCTTTTCCATAATATAGAATGAGCCCTTTTTTTATGAAAAAAGAACATTTACAAACCACATAATCAAAAAAGAAGAAAAGAACTTTGATTTAATTTGATCCAAAGGTCATCAAATCAGTCCAAATTGGGGTCATTTTCTTGACATTGAATTGAGATCAATACAAATCTTTGTAAAATCTTTCTCTCACCTAATTTGGGTAACAAGATGTTGATGGGACAATATTTAGTGTAATTGAGAAATTTACTGATCTCATCTTACCTTTATTTTACCTACCTCAAAACCAATGATATTAAGACATGTTTGGTGCCTTTTTCTTTGACTGACAGGAATCTTCATTCCTGAGAAACATACCTGTTGTCATAATGTCCTCTGAGAATGTCCCCTCAAGAATCAACAGGTATTTTACCCCTAGTGGTTGATGTTACAACTCGTGTTCCATTCTCATTTAATTTGACGCTAATTGTGGTTTAATCGTGTTTAACAGATGCTTAGAAGAAGGTGCAGAGGAGTTTTTTCTGAAGCCAGTGAGATTGACAGATGTACATAAACTTAAGCCCCATATGATGAAAGCTAAAAGCAAGGACAATGAAAATAAGGAAAACCAAGATGATAAAGATCCATCTTCGTCCTCATCGTCGTCATACTCATCAGGAGACGAAGAAGAAGAAGAAGAAAAAACGAGAGAAAACGAAACAGAAACAGAAACAACAGAATCACAATCACAGCAAACAGGAGAATCCAACAACAAGAACAGTAAAAGGAAATCCATGAATGAAGGTTCTTCACCAGACAGAACAAGGCCCAGATACAATAATGGTCTCACTGTTATGTCCAATTAATCTTTCTCAAGTAACTATAATTTTCTTTCTTAAAGTTCATACCTTTTAAATTTTTTTACTGCTGTTACTATTTTTTTTCTAAGGTTAATACACATGTACAGGGAGAGTGAAAATGTGGGGTTTCATCATTTCCACCCAATTTTGTATTTACTAATTTAGGGCTGTTTGTTTTTGGGTTTTAATAAATGAAGAGATTTATTAAGAAATGACAACCTTTTTGTTCTGATTATTTGCTAACTATTGGGATTTGATTCTATTTTACCTAACTACTACTATTATATTTGGATTTTCTAAAAAAGAGGTGTAGAATTTTGATTGGTTTGAGACAACCAACTCAGAGCCAATTAAAATTAGTTTTATGATAATATAAGGAAATGGTAGCACATGGCTTTCCAGCCATACCACTTGGAATATTGGTTAATTAATACCTAATTAATTATTTAATTAGATTTTGTCTACCAAATTTTGATTTGTCAAAGCCCAGGTTTCCTATTTAATGTGGGCACGTTCTTCAAAATTATTTAATGAGTTAGTCTCCTGTGCAACTGGTGTATGTACAATTCGGGTCGGGTCCGGGTCGACCCGGATCCGCGCACTTTTATTTATTTTATTTTTTTTGAATTTTATTTTTTCACTTCAGGTTGTTACCTTTATGTTATATGCATGTGACCTTTATGTTATATAAGTGTAACCTTTATGTATAAATGTAATGACCTTTATATACTCTAACTTAGAAAAAAATGAAGAATTTTAACAAAATTTGTACATATTTACGTTTATGAAATATTAGCTGCACATATATTCATCCTTAAAATGCATTGAATTTTGAAAATTTCAATTTTTTTCAAAGTTATGGATTATAAAGGTCATAATATTTGTACATAAAGGTCACAAGAACTGTACATAAAGGTTACAACAATACAACATAAAGGTCTTAATCTGAAGCGAAAAAACCTGAAAATCTTCATTTTTTTTCCTAAGTTACTGAAGATAAAGGTCATAACATTTATACATAAAGGTCACACTTATATAACGTAAAGGTCACATCTTTACAACATAAAGGTAACAGCCTGAAGCGAAAAAGAAAAAGAAAAAAAAAGAAAATCCAGGTGCGCGGATCCGGGTCGGGTCGCCCCAATTGCACCAATCCAGATTCGTGCACCTGGTGCACATCAGCATTTGCCTTATTTAATTCACTCACAGTGAAAATTAATTGTTGTAAAAATAGAAGTTTTGGTTTTATCTGAAATAACCTTAGAATTATTAATTGTCACTACATCAAAAAGAATTTCTTATCATTTCTCATAGGCATTTATTATATAAGTTATATCTTCAGTGGAAATACTATAATTATTTTAATGTAACATCTTCTTATCAATATTGATGTAAATTTTGTAGAGGATCAATAGTTATAATCTCTATTAAATTATATAAAAAGAAACCAAATAACATTTTGGGTAAGCTAAAAGTGTAGATTAGATTAGATTCGATTTTGGGACGAAATGACAATGTACACTAATAGTGGATAAACACGGAATAATGTATAACTAACAAGGTTGCTCCACTAATTAACTAATAACAACTTTAATATAATAAAACTTTACATGATAACAAAGGTTTCTTATTAACAATCAAACCCACCATAATTCGCTCCGGCCAGTCATACCCTCATGTTATGTTAGGGTTATCTTCATGTTATATTGGTGTACCCTCATAACATAACATAACATAACATAACATGAAGGTAACGATTAAAACACACGAACAAAGTAAAGAGGTCCGGGCTTGCCTAGCCCGCGCGCTGCCCAGTTGCACAGATCTCAGATCCGTGCAACTGGTGCATTGCAGATTAACTCTAATAATAGTCACCTAAAAGTGGGATTAACACTAATTAATTACGTTCACTTACCAATAAATAATAATAATTTAATCATAAAAATAATTAAACAGTAAAATGAATATTTAATTTTGACTTTTTATGATTGACCGTAGGATCAGGTTCTTGATGCGGTATAACACGACGACGTCCCAGTCAACCCGTGTGTGGCGGCCTGGTGGGCCCCATTTTTCTTTTATTTTGAAATTCTAATATGAACTATTTTATTTAATTTTATGGAAAATATTATTTGATATATATATAGGAAATGGTCTGACATACTTATTTTCATATAAATTGTGATTATTTTACCCAACAATATAATTAATTGTCTTCATATACCAATTATATAATAAAATGTATTCAAACACACACTTTTCATTTTACTGCAAAATTGTACAATCAATGATTGGTAACTTATTTCATTGTTTTTATTTTTTACTTTTCTTCGTGTTTTATTTACAGAGTGGATTTTATTTCACATTTTATTTTATTTTTATTTCACATTTTATTTTGGTTGTTTTACAGCGTGAATTTTATTTCACATTTTATTTTGGTTTTTATTTTATAAGATTCATTAAATTTTTATCTACTCCTCATCTAACTCCATAAATGTTCACTCACCACCTACTCTATTTTTACTAATTCACATTTCACATTCAACATTCATTCCACACAAAATTTACATCAATTTCTTAAGAGCTTTTCCGGTAGAATTTTTTTCAGAAATCTTGAAGGAGAATCAAGTAAGTCTACAACTTAGAAATTTTATATTAAAATTTAAGTAAATGCATGTAGATGATTATTGTAGAAATTAGTTTAATGGCATATTGTATATTTTAGGGTTTATGGTTTGAATTGTTACAAATATCTTTTAATTATGGGTTCATTTTTGAATTAGGTTTCTAACAGAATTAGTATTCAAATAGGGTTTCACGAAAACATTTAGGGTTTCCCGAAAGGTTTTAGGCATTCACGAAAGGTAAAATGTGAGTAGGTTTCGTGCAGCCCCCACAGATCGTGGGCTGCACGAAACCTACTCCGAGTTTCGTGCAACCCTATATTTTTTGAAAATGACCGGTTTTTTCTGTTTTTGTTATTTAATGTGATAATTATTCAATTTTTTTGTTTTTTAATTATTAAATTGTTTTGAAGCAGAAAATGACTTTCACCGTGGCTTTATGGTTCGGAGGATATCGGGAAGGTTTACAGTATGTAAATGGCAGTCAAACACTCATTCATCTTGAAAGTTTTACATATCAAGATTTATTGAGCTCAATTCATGAGGTCATATATGCATACATAAATTGCTGGGGTTATTTGATTCATGCTCTAGTGGAAACGAATGGAAGGTTGAAGAGGAAAAAAATCAAGAATGATTTAGATTTGCAGAACTGTTTTGCCGAATACGATGGATTTTTAGTTCTTTTCGTGTCTTTGAAAAGGATGGACGTTGGAGTATCAGATGGATTCTCTTATCGTGAACAACAAAGTTCAGTAGATGAGGAGTATAATCGAGGTGGTCAAACTTTTAATGTGAGCAGTGAGGACGTTGAAAATTTGAATTCGTCAAATGTTCCGTTAAATGTACACGATGACCAGGAATTATTTTCAACATGGGGTTTAGACAACACATGTGTTGGAATGTCTTCAAATGATAGGAGTGAACCTTGGTCATCCCCATCTGGACGTGTTGACTACACTGGTGTTAACGTTTTGGACCTGAACTTGGACCCAACTAATGAAATTGAAGAATCGACGCACGAATATGGACCGGAACAAGAAGACTATGATCATCGAACATGTAATCATGTTTTGTGAGTACATATATAAATTTTTATATATGTAACTTGATTAACAAATTGACATATATATTTCTTTTTGATAGATCCAAACAATGAAGAAGATGACTTTGTACTGGATGAAGATGTTGAGGCAGAGTTGGATGAGGAGCAACGAGAAGCATATGAGCAATTCTGCTCTGACATAATGAGAGCCGAGTGGTATATTCCAGAGTTACCTTCATTTGAGCATCTTGCTTCTTTAGAGATTGAGCAAGCTCCACACGGTCTGCAAAAGGGTTCGACGTTTGGCAGTAAGGTTGAATTGAAGAATGCAGTTGGGATTTATCATTTGGAGAATCAACTCGAATTTCGTATGGACCACTCGGACAAACACCGATGGTGCGTGAAATGCATTCAAAAAGATTGTTCCTTCGTTTTGGCTGCTTCGGAAAAATATGGTATTTGGAAAATCTTCAAAGTTCTCCTGCCTCATACTTGTTCACATGAGTTGAACACTAGTGCACCCCGCAGACTTTCGGCCTCTTTTATTGGAGATTATTTTGTCCAGAGGCTCCGAAAAGATAAGTCTGATCTCACTCCTAGGGACATTATTCGAGAAATGAACTCACGACATGGATTGAATCTAAGTTATAGGCATGCGTTGAGTGCAAAACGTTATGCAATGATAAGTGTATACGGTGATCCAAGGACATCATTCAGCATGCTTCCGACTTACTTACAGGTATTGAAGGAATGTAATCCTGGTATATATATTGCATTAGACACTCAGAAGAATGGGAAATTCAAGTACGTTTTTTTTTTTTTTTGCGTTGGGTACATCTATTGTCGGATTTCAGCAGTATTCAAGACCTGTTATAGTTGTAGATGGTTGTCACTTGAAGGGGTAGTACAAAGGGATTGGATTTGTTGCCGTGACAAAAGATGGAAACAATCAAAATTTTCCCCTTGGAATTGGGATAGGGAATGTCGAGAACGATGAATCTTGGACATGGTTTCTGCTTAAAGTCCGAAAAGCATTTGGTTGCCCAGATGGCCTGGTTATTGTCTCCGATCAACATGTGAGCATCGGTAATGACATTCAACATGTCTATCCTGAAGCAACCCACGGTCTTTGTTGTTTCCACCTTCAGCAGAATCTAGCCAAGTATGGATCACATTTTGTCGGGCTGTTCCACAATGCTGCATACTGTTATGAGGAAGTTGAATTTGATAGGTATGTCGAAGTTCCATTTCAGATTACTTTCATTTGAATACATTCATATCTATATTAGGTGTCTGATTACTCGTTGATTTATCCAAAGGTACATGACTTTGATCAATGACAGTGAAAATCTATTTCATTGCACGTTTATGTAAACTACCTCATCGTCCAGAATGTGTGCAACATCGACCTCTGACCTCTTCAGTCCCCACTTCAAACACCTAGGCATATATACTGTTGTGTCCAATATGCGACCGGCGTATCTGGACATCGAGGGTATTGCCTCGAATGCCCATAACTAGATAAAACAAATAGATAGATATTTTAGTTAGCAAACAACGTTAGAAATTCAGCCAACTTTCAAATAATTCCTCGTACAAAATAGAAGATACGTACTATCAGGGCTGTTGAGAACCCATAGAAGTGGATTTTTGGCATGGCTGCCCGTCCTGACAAAGTCTTTGGTACCACATCGATGTAGTATAGGAGGGTGAGAAAACTCATCTTCCCCCATGGAAAGCTCTCCCAAAGATCCTCATGCTCACCCAGGTCCCAAACCCACATTTCAGGAAAAGTCTTCCCAGGGTCCAACCCGAGCAAAATCAAGTATAAAATCAAGATCTTGGCAATCTTGATAGAGTCCTGCGCGTTGTCACTAAACTCAACGCTTCTGAATCGATCAAGGAGCTGAGAAACCGTGACCCGAGCAGAATCAACGTGGACTCTATAGTACACCGCCCCCTCTACTGGCGTGTGATCCCCTGATGTTGGATCGAAAGTTGAGTCATCGAACTTTAGACCAGTGACAAGGCAAACTTCATCTTCCCAAAATGACAAATGTGTCGGTCTCGCCCTATAGTAAACCATCTCTCATCCTTAGGGATGGCCTACTCATTACTAATCTCATGAGACATGACGACGTGTAGAAACGACTTGCATGACTCCTTGTTGGTCTTCCAAAGAAGAAAATGTCCAAAGGAACTGTTCAAGAAAGTATGCTCGCACCGCCGGCCTATCTCTCGTAATTGTGTCCTGATATCATCGAGGATGCTCAGACGTAGATATCCATTAATGTACGTGATAGTCCCCTGAAAAGACGGACGAACCCACTCCTAATCGAACTACACATGTACAAACACCAAAATATCGAAATATTAAATAAATACAAATCTAAATATAAACCAATCAAGAATTTACATAAATTAAAAAAAAAAGAGTTTAAACTAAGTTTAAAAACTAAATTTAAATATTAACCAATCCCTAATTAATTAATGAATCTCTAATATTATTGCGGTTAAAAATTAAAAAAGATTGGTTAGTTAATTGTTGATTGGTTAATATTTAGAGATGTTTAAAAACTAAGTCTAAAATATTGTATATCAATAATTTACCAATTCCTAATTTTTTAAATTTTTTACATAATTTTTTAAATAATTTACATAAATTAGTATAGGGTTGCACGAAACCTTTCTGAAGTTTCGTGAAACCCTATATTTTTAGGGCTTCCCGAAAGCTTCAAGGTTTCGTGCAACCCTATAAATATAGGGTTTCACGAAAGGTGTCAAGGTCTCGTGCAACGTACAAACCTTTCGTGAAATCTTATATTTTTCAGGGTTTCACGAAAGCTTTTGTGAAATTCTAAATCTCCTAAATTCACGACACCTAAATTCCTAATCCAAAATATATTTCAACATACAAACAATGATTTAAACTATAACATAAACAAAAGAAAAACATGAACTTAGGAAAATAAAATACTCACTATTTCGGCCATTATAGAGGAAGACGAATCGGAGAGAAGCAAGTGTTCCTTTCACGAAGGAGAGACGACAGAGTGTGAGAGATTTCACGAAGGAGAGGAGAGAGTGTGAGAGAGGGATCTGTAATTTTTTGTTACTGGAAGAGGAAGAAAGAGAGTGGTGAAGAGAAGGGTGAAGAGAAGGGCCCGTTTTTTTAATTCATTTCTCGTTTTTTTTATTTACACGTGGAAGTTTGGGGCGGGTGGGGGTGGGTTGACAGTTATTATTGCATTAAATGCAAAAAGATTTGCAGTGCAACTTTTTTAAAATTGGGTAGTTGGGGATATTTTTTTATAAAAGTGGGTATATTATGATATTTTGTTATATTGGTGGGTAAAATAATTTTTTTTAATCTCAAAATGGGTATTTCATGTAGCAAACCCTATATATATATATATTAGACATTGATATGATATCGTTAAAATTATTGTTTTTAATTGTATGTAGAATTTTCTAATATTTAAAGGGTTAACATGATTTTTAGAAACATTACGCAAATCATACATAGATTGAAATAAAATTATATTATAACCTTATAAGACTTATATCGAATGCATTAAATATATTTAATTAATAGAATTATTGTTATTATTATTTCTTCATTATTTTTGTATTTCTAGTAAGCAAAAGAATTGTAAAATCCAACTTTACAAATTTATGGAATTTATAGTATTAAATTAATCTGTATTTTGTAATGCATTACCAAATTGATTGTTGTCATCCTATGCTTTTATTGATTCTGTACATTTTATTAAGTTTGAGAAATTGTAAAATAAACACTTAATAAGATTTGTTGAATTTTCCGATATACAATAATATATTTTCCCAATACATCAATCAGAATATGCCAAATTGTATGTTAAATAAAACAATATCACTATTTTTCGAAATTTACCAAAATTTTGGAAAATATATCTTTAAACCCCAAATTTCGGAGATTATGGATTCATAAGATATTTTAACCCTAAACAAGCGGGCAATATAAACTCTGGATTGGGTTGTACTTTATGGAGCAGGAGTTGTACACTAGCTTGGCAACAGAGAATATTTTCTTGGAAAATATAGAATTAGCGGCCCATTTTAGCAAAGCCCATCACTTTATCTCTCATCAGAAAACATATTCCCTCTTTAATCTGCAACTGAAAAGGAACGCAATTGAAAAAAGCCAACAGATTTTCAGGTAAAATATATGATACTAACTCAACAATATCCATGGTTTGTTCAAGGGTTTTAATTTATGCTGCTTTATTCACGTTCATGTGCAATTGCATGTGCACTTCCAATGTTCTTGCGTGAGCCTTTTCTGTTTGCAATGCTCTTTTCGATTCTATCTGATGATTATTTTTGTGGGTTTTATGTTCCTGGTGGTGATCATATCTGTGTTTAAAGAGCTTTTTTGAATCATGATGTTGGTTGAAGATTGAGTTTTTATGGTGTTATATGTGGATTTTCATACTGATTTTTTGTTGGCAAAAACCCATTATGAAAGAGTGTACAATATTCCATATCTTGAATGGTGTTTATGTTCGTATGGTTTTTCTTGTTTATGAGATATGGATATGAATTTGTTTGAAGGATAGTTGGTTTTTTATTTATTGTGGTTTTTGGTTGGATAAAATCTGTTGTGAAATGTGATATAATTTACTGTATCTTAAATAGTATTTATACCATAGTTGTATTAATGTCAATGGTTGAAGTGCTTGTTGCAATGCTTTCGTATAAATTATCACAATTGAGTGTAAAGAAGTGTGATAAGGTTCATGGAAGTATATTTCATTTTTCTCAATTATGATTCATAGTTGAGAGTGACATGTATTTGTTAATAATGTGATCTAAAGGATGGAAGAAGTGATTGAAAACCAAACTCTAAGAATGACAATCGATAAACGTTAGTTTAAGAAGCTTTACGGCCTATAAGACTTGGACACTTGCTTGAATCCTTTTTTACCTAGACAGAAGGTTTCCCATAAGAGAAATATGTTGAACCCCACTATGAGAGATAGAGATGTAAAGGCTAGAAACATGGAATGATGTTGAAATGGACAGTTAAAAGCTGTGTATTGCTTTGTTTCCACTGCAAAAAACAATGCATTATCACTATGCGTTCCATTATTGCTCGTATATTAGCTTCATCCCACTTGGCCCAGCTGCTTTTTAACCCTGTTGGGATGCAGCATTGATGCCAACTTATATTTTTGGATTGATGAACAATCAGGCTTTACTGAGTCCTTGGTTAGTAGTCGCATTATGCACGATTTAGCTGATGTGGCATGATACATAAATCACCTAATTTTTATAATTCTCTTGTTACAGTACTTGCAAAATGTCTAATGGAGAAGTTAGAAAAGTCTCCCTACATGATGTACAGTTGGTAAGTTTTCTTGCCCAAATATTTTGTTTCTGTAGTTATTTTATTTGGGAAGACAAGAACGAGCAAGTATGATGATGTCTTTCTTGTTATGTTGATCATAGCTTCTCGAGCAGATTTGATTGGTGATCAGTAGTTATCGCCTCATTTCTAGTTCCCATACTATAATTTGTAATTATTTTCCGACATTGTCACCAAACCTAGTGACTTTCCTTGGTTACAGGTTCAAAATCTTATAGAAAGGTGCCTTCAGCTTTACATGAGGCAGGAGGAAGTTGTGCATATACTATTACAACAGGCAAAAATCGAGCCTGACTTCACTGAACTTGGTAATTAGACTTCCTTAGTTTTGTCATCTTATCACTGTTCTTCATAGGTGGTGAATTCCACTGACGTGATTCTCCAGACGGTTTTCCTGGAATCTTTGCATCTACAATTGTGATTCGATCAGAATTAATAAAATAAGAACTGGTTAACTTTCAGTGTGGCAAAGACTGGAAGCACAAAATCAGGAATTTTTCAGAGCATATCATCTGAGGCTAATAGTGAAGGACCAGATATTCCGATTCAATCAGTTGCTAGAGAGACAGGCTCAGATGATGCACCAAATGAGCCACTACGCAGTTGTTCCCACCGTTGTATCACAGACTCATTCAAGTAAGCTTGCTTTATAATATGTTAAAAAAATTATGTCGGAATATAAACAAAAAAAATATATATATATATATTTGATGTATTTTGGCAGTGCACTACGAAGCAGCTTACCATGATCGTAAACCTACATTAGAATACATAAAGGCAGAAAACATGCAACAAGTGATCAATGACGTAGCTAACGTTTATACTAACAGTACATCCTCTGTACAACAATGTATGCAACCTGGAGTCGATATGGGTGGGCTTGGAAGGATTGATGTGCATGGAAACATGCCATTGGCTCAGAGCACAAATGCAGGATTGATGCAAGGATTCAATCCGGGGATGATGAAAACGGAAGCTGACCATTCAAGTGACTCCCTGGTTATGTTTGGTCCAGACAATAATCTTCAAGAACCTCATCATGTTTTTAGAGAAGCACCAATCTCTTGTTTTGGTGGTGGAGAATCCATCCCGCAGATATTCAGTGACCCGATGTTCGAGTCAATCGGGCATTTGGGACAAATGACTCGAAGTTTTAGTTTATCAGATTTGACAACAGCTGATTTTCCTAATAGTACTTCTGATTTTCCAAGCTATTCTAGATTGCCATACCTGGGAACAGATATGGAGTTATGGGATTTTCATATGAAAGAAGAAGAACAAGGTACAGTTTTCACATTTTAATTCACATGTTTGCTATGGAAGATTGATCGAATCGTTAATATTTTTGTTTATCTTCTCAGCAGAGATTAGAACATTGGATGGCTTAAAATACAAAGATTTTGGCACTGAATGGCCCTGATTGTTTGGATGGTATAAATCTCTGCCTTTTTTAACTCAAATAATGCACACAATTATGCCCTACTGATCTTCATCCTTACCATTCTCTTCTTCACAAAGTTATGAGAACTTGTTTTAAGTCATACAATTTGTCCATCTAAATTCTATTTCTCATTTTGTTGTGCAGACTTGCAGGTATAAATGCTTGGTTTCAACTGGGATTTTTTTTGTAAATATTTTTCTAAGAATTAGAGATATTTCAAAGTATAGAGGGTACCAATTTGTTGATGGTTTTCCTTGGATAATAATCCAGCCATTAAGCATGGCAATCCTAGTTTGAAGGATTAAGATTAATGTAGGAATATTTACACGCAAAGGCTCTTTTTATGTATATATTTCATTCCTTACATCGTACAATGTGGATGGTTTTCGAGTTGTGATGAGGTTCGTTTGTACGATGAATTTTAGATCGTACAAATCAGCAATCAATTCATGGCTATAAATCTATGAATTTTGAATCTTAAAAATCAGGCAATCAATTCATGGCTATAAATCTTTAATCCTGCTTCAAAAATCCAACTATAAAAAAACGAGTGAATTATTATTGTGTTCAAATTACATCTCTCATCGACAACCTTATCAAATAAGTTCATAAATTATCGCTTTTATAGACAAAACTTGAACAGTATTTTAGAAAATTAGGAAAAACATCATTTTGCATAGAGTACCACATTTGAGTTGAATGTGGCCATTAATTTGTACAAGAAAAATCAGAGACAACTGTTTTAGTGTAAAGGATTTCAGACAAAACAATATCAAACATCTTACAGTTAGACCCTTTTTACTATATGCTGAATCCTACGAAGCATTGTGTCCTTCACTGGTCTGCTTACCTGCAATGATCATGATATCCTCTTTGAGATGCAAAACAACTGAAAAAACTAACGAGAGAACCACAACTCAAGAGAGATGAGCATACCTTCGTTTTGACGTCATAGTTCGTCTAGTGGAGGTGTCCGGATGAACATTTTTTAGCCTAGTGCTGCTTTTCTTTATCCTGGATTTAGAAGCATCTGCAAGTACCAATTGTGTAACAATAAGTGAGTTTGGGATGTAAATGCAGTCATATCAGAGTTTCAAGCCAGTTTTTACCTCGTAGACGAAGATGAGATGATTGAACTTCATCATCATCTGCTTCCAACTCTGTCACCTCACTAGAAGCATCTGTGTTTGATCTTGATTTGGTTGTTTTTGATTTTGATTGCAAAGTTTTAGTATCCTCTGCAGACTTATCAGTTTCTTCTTCTTCTTCTTCTTCTTCTCTTTCATCTGTTCCATTTCAGATGGGATGTCATGAATCGTTTTCAAAGAAAAGATGCTATTAACTAACTTAAGGACAAGCCCAGAAAAATGTATGAACAAAAATCAACAAACAAGAAAGCATAACTACTACAGGTGGATAAGAACCTTCAGTAATTTCAGACTCTCCACTTTCCTCTGCCTCATTGGCTTCCATAAATCTTCCAATGGCATTAACTTTTTGTTGATGTGCTTGTGCATTCATTTCAGTAAGAACATGTTCCTTCTTTTCATTATGGCACTTATTGAGCCTTTCCTCAAACTCTTCGATGCTCGACTTTAGTTCTGGTTTAGCAAATTTCTTCCCCTGAGAGTATATGGGGTAAAAATAAGAAGAATGTATATATATAATAGATGTCAATAAGAATGGGACAGAGGCAAGTGAATCATTTAACTAAGTGGGCAAAACCACATCACAGGTTAGTACCTTATTGATTATACTTCTAAAATGGTCCATGACAACGTCCTCAGATAAGACATGTTCATATGCCTTAAAGGACTCCATAAGCTTCCTCATGCTCTTCTCAGTAAATGCTAGCTGAGAAAGGCAGTAAGATATATACTCCCACTGCTTGATATCTGCACCGAAAAGGACATCATAGCAAACACACAAGTAATCAACATTAGCACATAAAGAAACCCACAACAAATACTTTGAATTTATGCTTATTACAAAATTGACTAACTAGCAAACTGTAAAGTGGTCAATACCTGAAACGCCAGTGAACCTATTGCATAACTTGTCAACAAGAGCTTCCATTTGCTTATCCTGAAAAGGTACAATAGCTCAGCAAGGTACACATAAAAATTAAATTGCCTAATGAAAATTAACTAAGCCTATACCACCTTTTTGATGGAATTAATCAAAAATTGCATAATGTTGCAGAAAGACTCTGCCTCCAAGTTTTGGCAGGACAACTTTCCCAGGATATCTGGAAGCAAATTATATATAGGGTTGCTTCCTACAAAATGAAATATTTTTTCAATCAGTCTTCATTAGTTCGATGCAGGAGTGGAAATAATCATATTCTAGACATAATAGGAAAGCTCTATAGATTCACCTTTTTTAGATAGCTCATGAAAAAACAGTCTGGCTAAATTGGAAATCCTTTCATCTTCATCTTCTAATCTCATGGCCATTTCATTTATATAGCCTTTTACCTGAATATTTAATGGTCAAGGTCAATACACACATCAAATCAAAGGAAAAGGAGAAATGGGAGAACAGTCAGTTCCTCAAACCTTCATCATGTCATTTAATATAAGGTGAGAAAGAACCAACACAGCATTCTTTCGGACAGATACTGATTGATCATGTAGGCGTGCATACATTTTTTCTGTCCATGGCTCTAATAGGTTGGGAAAGCGAACTGCCAGATCTCCAAGAGCTATGGTGCAATTTGAGCGGACTGTTTCTGATGGTGCATTCTCCACAACAGTGAAAAGCAGTTGGAGATTTGACTCACTAAGTAAAAAAGATAAGACAGATGATGCTTGTATTTTACAGAAGACACGCTAAGTAGCCAATGAGCATCCATAATGATTTACTTACCAGAATTTAGCATCCGTTATCATTAGACGACATAAGGCAAGCATTCCCGATGCCTGCAACACAGGATGCTGAAAGAGTGGGAGAAGTAACATCAGTTCATTTTTCATCTTATAAGTTTCGTTATCAACGAAATCAGCAAAACTAGAAAAAGCTAATCATGAGCATTAGAGAAATGATTGTCCAAATCAAGTTTATTTGGTGCATGATAGATCTCTTTACAAAGTAAAACCAGTCAAACATGATGACCCAAATTCTAAGTGGTTACCAAGAGAATGGCAATGTAGAAGGTTAAGTAGCTAGGTAATTCACACACGAACATTTTCCTACTGCAGATGCTCCAAGGATGCATCTGCCTGGTATGGCCTTTTCCGTCTACGACATAGATAAAAGTGAAAGTAATCTAAACTAACATGAAAATGAGATCATAGAAATCACCTTCTGCATTAAACTGAAGTTTCTACATAATTTAGATAAGAGAGGAGCACAATGCCCAATCAAGTTCTTTCCAGAACTACCACCAGAAACAATTTCCTTCTCTGCTCTTTCTGCAAGGTTATCAAGCATTGCATCCTCAGATGCTGCAAAGCCTAATTCAGAATTGATGCCATCATCCTGCAAGATATAAAGAACCCAAATAAAACTGTAAATTTAAACAAGAAGTGAAAGTGGAACATCATGATCAGCATGAAACATTACTATCAGAGACCTTTTTACCTGTGCATCAGATGCTATAGTCACATCAGGCTTCTTATTCTCAGCAACCATTTTCTCTTTCTTGGCCTTTTCTTTCTGAATCTTCCTAACACAAGATTCGATATGAACCAATTGGTTCATGGCAACATGACTAACAACAAACAAATATCGACTAAGCTTTGCAACTTGAACAGTGGTAAGTACATTCGAGCTGCCAGCATCCATGTCGGTTTGCAATTCACTTCCTTCACTAGAATCAAATACAGACTTGAGGGATCTTTTCACCAGATCTGCTGCTTTGGCTTCAGGAGTAGGATGGATAGTGTAAAGAGCAGCTATAGCTCTATCAGCAGCAGCATACCATATGTTTTCTGGAAGTGAATAGCTACAAATCAAATGTTCTAAAATACCAAATAACCGATTTCCATTCGTTGCCAACAACTTTTTCTTATCTTCTTCAGACAGCCTCTGTAGTGCTAGGCATGCTGTCCTAGCAAGCAGCGGTTCCACTTTTGCCCAACAACCAAATCCGATGTCAACAATGTCTTGAAGGTGAGAACTAAGAATTGCGGGTGAAGATTTTGCAGCCATGCACAGCACTGATAAAGCTCCACGGCTCTGCTGAGCAGTAGTTCCACTAATATTGAAACAAAAGAAATCCCATAGAGCTGATAGCTGGACAAGAAAATCAAGAGCATTATCAATAATAAGCTATATTAAGGGACAAATTATGGATCTTAATGCCTTTAATTATTATCAAGAGTCTTCAATAGAAGAATTCTGGAAGAGTTTGATTTTCACATATTAACTACTGCCATATATTTCAAAAATTCTGTCACAGCTTAAGGAATTATTTAAATTTTATTGCGTAAAGAATGAACCAAATTTTTTTCCCTTCTTTTTTCTGGTAATCATTGAAGCACACGGAATATAAGAACCTATCGCAATTAAGCATGGAGACTAAATCTGCTCCATATTTAAAATAGTATGGCAAGCATTCTTCTGAAAGTATGAAGGCTTTACATCAGAAGAAATAGAAGATTATACCAGCATATGGTTTGAAAACTAACTATTTCTCCAGATTTTGTATATTATAAATGACATACCATGCTATTAGTCATACAAAGTAAACCCATACTCACGGGTTAAGACCTGCTAAAGTTACCGGATAAATATAATGTATTCAAGCATGGAAAGATAACCTGTATTCAAAGCCCACTCAAATAAACACAAATCTCCATTCACAGTTTCCATCTCATGTCAAGATACACATATATGACACAATACTTTAACAGGCATCCAATTTCCTCATATGCTGCCTTGTCATAAAAGGAGCTTACCATGCTAGAAGTTATACCACCTTTGGATACCAGGGCACCAAGGACGAACTCCAAAGCTGCAAGATCTCCAATATTTGAATCAATGGCAAGATTCAGAAGATTCTTAGCAGTTTCTATTGGATTCTTCCTTAGATATATTGTGGTGAAAGCATTCTCAACAGCCTCGTAAATTGATTTGTCTTGAGAGAATACCTGTTGGCGTCCACAAAATAGAGATGTTATATTCTTAAACAAGGAATGCTAATAATAAAAGATGATAAATAGATGACCAGAGTGGGAAGGGGTTTTGGAGAAGAAAATCACTAAATCATGCTTCATAAATCATGATGATGACTATAATGAGGCATTACCAAAGGCAGCATTTTGCGGAGACAGTCTTCTGATCCATCAATTTGAAATTGTCTACATCTCATGAGCAAAAGAATAGTATTTTCCACATCACTTGAAGAAGATGAAGCCATTAATTGAACAAGGGTGGTCATAGTGGAAGACATACATTTTGAAAATCTCAAACCAGCCTCCAGTGAAGCAACCAAGGTTCGGGTTTGCTCTACATTCCCAACATCCGGTACAGAACTATCCACCTCAAGTTTCCCCTCTTCCACATGCGGCAGGCAGCTATCAGTCAAACTATCTTGATTCTTGGAGTCTTCTTCAATCTCTTCATCTTCAACCCCTTCATCTTCAACCCCACTAACTCCATCAGAGACATCATTTTCTGACAGCAGCTTATCTGAATCTTCTTGGGGATACTTTGGTGTGAACTCATTTAACTTCTTTTTGTACTGCTCTAAGGTCGCCTCAAATGAAGCTGCTCGAAGTTGGGGCCCAAAAGGGTTGTGCTGCAGCATCATGATAAGTAAATTGAGAGCTGATTTTCTGACGATTGCACTCTTATCTTCTAACCTCCCAGAGGCAACTTCTGCAACTTCATTCCACAAACCAATTGAGATAGAATGCTCCTCACACAATTCAGCCCAGACCTGAAGTACCCGACTCCTAGTATAAGCTGAGACATCGCGACAACGCTCCAACAATATTTCCAACATAGCCTGTTTTGTACGAAGACGTATAGGATTGGAACTAACTTCACCATTACCAACATCATTAAAGGCCTTAGCAATTAACTTACCCAATACCCCAACAAGTGCATTCCTTATCTTGTATGATTCCCCACCAAAATGTGGGACCAATAAGCCAATGTTAATTGAAAGGAGCTTTGGCAATCGATCAGCTAGCTCTACAAGAAACCGCCCTATATTTTCAGCACCAGCAGTATCTTTGACATAGTCTTTTGGATTCACCCTCCCTATCTCCCTGATAAGAGAAATGGCCAGGCTTCCATCAGCATATTTCTTTTCAGCTCCAGCAACAGCATCAGCTAAATGGGTAACCACGAAATCATATTTATGAATCAGGTGCAAAATGGAAGCACATGATTGTGCTAGGTAGTGGTACTTAGTGGCGCAAGTCCCAATTATTCGGCATAAAGCATCTTTTGCATTAGCATCTTTTAGCAGCAACACATTCTCGAACATCAAGAACACATTTCTACAACAAGCCATGTCTCAGATCAGATCAGATCTCATTATCATTTGGTGATGTCCGAAACAGAACAGATATACTTTTTTTTTTTAACTTACTTGACAATGAAGGACAAGTAATTTTCATCTGGGTCACATGAACCAAAGAGCAACGATAGGTTGATCTCTAATGAATTTGCAATTAAATTCAGTATTCTTCCCCTCTGAGCATCCCAGTTCCATGAATTCACAGGCTGTTTCCTCTTAGTAGAAGCCATCACCTAGACCATCAAAACAAGATCGACAATGCTAGCTCCATCAAAACTTAAATAAAATCACACACTTCCTTTAAGAGAAACAATACAATGCAAAAGTAAAACAATTGACTGTGTTTCTATTATGCTAGCAACAGTAAGGGCTCAGTCGTGCCTGACAGATACTTAGCAAAGCTGCATACCCAGTTCTAGTTATGCACAGTGCAAAAGATATAAGCCCATAATCAGAAAATTATCCAGAAGAATTAGCATCTGGATAGTCAACTGAGTTTCAATTATCATTCCAAAGAAAAGCATTGATCTAAATATCTCTACAATCAGCATAATTGACTCATAAGAAAGATATGTTACTTTAGTCTCATTGTTGAGGGAACTGGAACTGGATTCCTCGATAAGCACAATATGAACAAGGAAAAAAGAGTAAATCTTAAATGCATTCCGAAGCGATGCCACTCTATCAACACCCAACTGTTCATCACCACGCTCCATGGTCTCATCATTTCCACCATCCCGTGACAGAGACCCACGTGATCGAGTAAGCGAGTCAACATTTGGTAACAAAACACTCAAATTGGACCTCAACGCCTCCGCCAAATTGAACTTGCAACCAGGGCTGAGGCTAGCGAAGCCCTTCACCAAAGAATACACACGGTCAAAAATTTCCTGCTCCTCCACACAGAATAGCTCCTTGTCCGACAAATCAAAGGATAATCCTAATCAAAAGGCAAAAAACTCGTCAAAATTGCCGAAATTTTGGGAGGCGGAGTGATGCAATGGTGGATGGTTAGTTCAAACCTTTCACGAGTTCTTCGAGCTCCGATGGCCGGAGAGAGGATATAGGAAAGGGCTTTTGAACTGCAAGGCGTGTATAGTCGGAGTCGTTGTCTTCTTCGAGGGAGGTGAGAGTTTGAGGGAAGATGAACGGTGGAGCCATTCTCTGTGTGCGTGTGTGTGTGTGTGTGTGTGAGAGAGAGAGAGAGAGAGAGAGAGAGAGAGAGAGAGAGGAGCTTGTTTGAAATTAAAATCTAGAGCGGGAAGAATTGAAATGCGCAAAAGCTTACGATCTGCACAACTATAGTCTATAAGCCCATCCGTTAAGAGGCTAATTATGTTGGGCTGATCTGCAAAATTGGCCCATTGGGCTTTCAGTCCACTTCATTTCCTTTTTCTTTTCTGATGCAGCTTTGATATTTTTTCCACCATTTTTGTAATCTCGTTGATTCTTATTATTCCTCGAGTAGAATTCCTCAGTTTTAATTTATGAATTTATTTTTATACAAATTTTTTATATTAAATGAATTATATTTCCAATATTTTCATCTAAATTAATAGAAGGGAAAAATGTTTTAAATATGACCATTTGGCATTTATCAATGTGATTGATGGATGGCACGACATTGCAAAGTTCAAACTTTAAGGGGAACAAAATGTATTATTCATAAAAACAGGAACGTATTTCTAATTACACAAAAGTCTTCCAGTGACCTGTCCTTTTGTGTCTTCTAGATTCACAGATTGACTTGTCAGTTTCTCACCCGAAATCTAATCCTCAAAACCCTACCATTAATTCTTCAATTATAATCCTTTTTTTTTTTTAATCAGAAGATTCATAAATAATTTCTCGAATTGATTTGGTGGATTCAATTTCTTCGCAAGGGAACTTGAGCTGTAGAGGGAAAAATCCCCAAATACTGCGTCTCAAATCAAGCTTCTCCCCCAGTTTTGATCGGAAAAGCTTGATGATTCATGGAGATGGATTCAACGATGGCGATTTCGTGAATCGGAAGAAAAAAATCGCTCGTTTTTGGTATATAATTAGTCTATTTTGCTGTTGAGCTGAGGAGAGCTTGAAGAATTGGGAAATTTAGGGTTTTTCTGCAGCCATGGCGGTGCCGTGGAGCATGACGCTTTGGGTGGCGAGAATGATATGGTTAGCATTGGGTGGCTGGGTGGTTTCCTGCCTCACCGTCGCCGATGAAATCGCCGGCTCGCTGCGAACCGGCGATATCGGTCCGTTTCATCTTGATTAACACAACAGTATCTGTATATTGAAAATTTTCAGCATGTCATCTGGTCTTCACCAGTTCTTTTTCTTTTTTGACTGAGTGTGTGTTTTGGTGATGAGGAAGAAATTAGCAAATCACTGATTACTGATCTGTTTTCTTGTCTGTTGTTAAATGAGTGATGTATATATTCTGGTGTTTGATTTGGTAAATGTTTCGTCTGTGTTCATGTTTTCTTGCATTGCATTGCAGCATTTTGAGTTTGGTAAGGAGAAAAGCTAAATTAATCAAAAATCTCGTCATTATAGAGGGAAAAAAAAACCCAGATTGATCCTTGTTGCTACTCCTCAGAAGCTAACTTTCTTGCTTTACAAAAACATCATTGGAGAATCAAACAGGATTCTGCTAAAGCTACATATTTCATAGAGAAGTTGGTCTAGGATGGGAAAAAAAATCTGGTTAATTACAAAATATATTTCAATGTTCTAAACCTGAACATGGACAAGTGCCAAAAGATATTAAAGAGAATCATCCAAATGGAGACAGTTACTGATCTTTGGTCATGGAAGCCAAACTCCCTGTTTAAACCAAGAAACATTCAAATGAGAAGTTTATAGGTCAATTTTCTTTGCCCTCAATTTTACACTCGAAAATTTTGATCTGATCATACTCGAAATGTTGATTTTCGTACACGAGAATCATGGAAGTGGAAAATTCATGTCGTTCATGTAGGCAAAAATCAGATTCCGAGCAAAATCAGATGAAAATTAGAGGACCAAAATTGAAATATGTAAAACTAGTGGAAAAAAAGTGAACAAATATAAGTTTCTGGACGAAAATTGTAAGTGAAAACTTACTCGATTTTCTAAGCAGTGACGGTAAAATCATTTTGGTGAGCAACATCCTCGCTAGTTCCTAGAGAGGACGGCTGTACAACGCCGACGGTAGGAAGGGGTTCACATGGGATTTCTTCGGAGCCATGAGAAATCTGGTCTTCATCGGCTTCTTCAACTCCATGCTGGTATTCGGATTCGTTAATATCATTAGGCGGAAGGCAAAGATGTTCGTTGTCAACCTCATTAACCACATGATATAACTCTGCTTGTTCTGTAAGGATTGCTGAAGAATATAAACGGGGCTGGGTATGGATGATAGGTGCGTAGTATTCATCAGGATCGTCTTTCCTTCGACGTTTGGTTGTACTCCTTCTAACCCTTTCCTTTCCTCTAATCTTCTTTCCAACCTCGTTCTCTGAGTTGTCAATTGCTAGTGTCGCGCTTCCACCGTGATCCCTCAAACACTCATGTGCAATGTACCGGATTCTTGTCACCGATTGTATTTGCTGCTCATCCATTCCATGTGTTGAGAGGGTATCTGCTACATGTGCAATGTCCCTCAGTGCAGCATTCTGAGCTCAGTAAGCAGATTGGTTTAACAAACAGAAAAATATATCAGTAGTGTAGTCATTTCAGATGTAATGGAGAGGCTTACCATTCTCTGAAACTCGGATGAGATAGGAATAGGTCTTCCTACCAACCTGCGCGTAATTCTTAAGTACCAGTTCATGTATTCACCCTCATCAAGGTCTTCTTCAGCCTCCACTATATGGAAACGACGATTTGCCCATTCATTTAGCTCTGATTCCATTTTGCCAGAGAGATCCACCCCACCATCAACACCACGAGTCTTGCGTTCCCATCTCTGGACTTCTTCTGGTACTGTTTGATGCATGCCAAACTGCCTTAGGCAACGGTCTGGAAGGTGTCGTTCTGCTTTGTCAAAACATATCAACATTGTCTTAGATCTTCCAAGGATGAGTTGATTTAAAATGCTCTCAGGTATAACAGTATGGCTGATATTTGCGTAAGGACACCAATCGACCTGCAATAAAACCATCAATGACTCGTGAATCTGGCCCAAAATGTATTCTAGGGAGAGAGAAGAAAAAAAAAAGAGAAAGAAAGTTTCTGTACAAGCATATATGAACTCACATCAGTAGATTTTAAAGAATCCATAGCTTTACGGTAGAAGACCACATCACGATTTGAGGTTGGACCACTGTGTTTCCCTTTCCACCTAAGTACAAAAGGAAAACATTCATGGATTGGGTCGTGATGAAGCTTAGGTCGACCAACATTCAGGTGATAGTAACTCCAGCACTGCAAAAAACGAATGCCATAGTTTTAAATGTTAGCCTGGTAGCAACACAATGTGTTATATGAGCATTAGTATTTTTTTTCTGAAAATAAAGGATTTTTTTTTGAACAAGGTGGTTTTACTTCACCTGTAGCAGTGTCAAACAGCCACTAATCGTGCTCTGCGATCTGAGAGAGGCATTACCAAGGGCCCTATATAAGAAGGATAATGCGGCTGCACCCCATGCATACTTCCCAGCTTCATCAAAATTCTCGAATAATGGGAGGTACATGACAGGCACTTTGTTACCAGTCGTGGTGGAAAAAATTGTACTACCAACAAGGTAAAGAAGGTAAGCTCGTGTGTGGCGCTCAACATCTTCAATGGAGGCATCTTCAGGACACTCGGAGAAAGATTCTTTTAGCCAGCTCAGCTTCACCATCCCACCGCTTGTGTACCCTGAATCTGGTGCCTTACCTAGATACTTGATGCATACTGAATCACAGGTGGTGTAAGTTACACCTATAACAGGTTCGCCATCAATTCGAAGTCCAAGCAAGTAAGCAACATCTTCAAGTGTTACGGTCATTTCTCCAACAGTCATATGAAATGTATTCGTTTCTTTCCTCCACCTCTCCACTAGTGCAGATATAAGAGGATTATCAAGACTAATTGCAGGAATCAACCTCAAATAACCAAAACCTGCCCTCTTAACCAATTCAACTTGTCCCTCGGTAAGCAGCCAACGATCAAGCTTTGAAGTATGTTCATGGCATCTTAATGCACCTCTCTCCTGTTAATACTAGACATATTACAAACTACTAATACCTCATAAATCAAGACAGAAGAGGAGAAGTAATAACACCTGTCCCTCCCAAACTGCAGCTGAAACATGCTTGTCTTGATCATATAAAATAGAATCATCAACTGGTCCAGGATTTGTGGCATAACAGTCCATCATATTGCTGTAAGTTACATCTATCAAAAATGCAGAAAGGCCAGGCCCAGAGATGGCTTAGTAAATATGCATGTTCATTTGTGAACATAACTAGGATCACACTGCAGTAAAAAGAGAAAGGAGCCTAGATTCCAGATACAATATGTAATAAACAATCTGAAGATGAAGATGCAGAGATAAACAACCTTCGCAAAGCACACTACAGCCACCAGTTAGACTTTCAATCTTCTCAATACACTACGTAATTCAGCACCCTGAAATTATACGGTCCCACATAACCCACGATCTCCCAGCCCCACTTGATCAACCTTTCTAAAACCACTACTGTTACGTTACAACCGAAACCATATTTGAAACTACTTTTACACAGGCATCTCTTGTAGTCTTGCAGTATTCATACAAAGTGAAGCTTGCAATTTTTAGCTACGACTTTTACAATGAGTGTTTTATGAAGCCCTTTTCACATTGGAGATCGACAATTACGGCATAAGATATATACAAGTGAATTGCTTCACAACTGATCAAGCATATGTTACTTTCTCTATCTCTACAAACATACATCGTTCTTTGGAAATACAACTAAAATTGGGGATAACTGATAATGGAGCATGAAATATTGCAAACTCATTGTTCTTCCACTGTAAAACACTCATGATTAACAACGTAAAGAAAGGCCCTTATCCAGAAAAACAGACAATTAAAGGTTCATCAGCAATTAAAGCTCAAAAATATGGAATTCATTCGACAGCTCTTCTTGATGCGAATAATCTCAGTAAACAAGTATTTCTTGATTAAACAACAAAAACAAAAATAAGCAGCAGGAAACGAGAAAACTATACAGAACATAATAAATTGTCCCGAATTTTCCGATAGAATGTGAAAGGAAAGACTTACTGGAGGCAGAATAATAATCTTCGGACTTCATATCAATGCATTGATTCTTTCTCACACTCCTTTTCCTTCCAATTTGAAACCCTCAAAAAACAGCGGTCAATTTGAGCAATTATCCACTGAAAAGAATGGGTTAAACCAAGAGAGAATTGGAATTGAAAAATGGGTTTTGTAAAGGGAGTATAAATAATATTAAACTTGGACAGAGATTTACAAAGAACAACGACTGCAACGCTGCAGATTGAGAGAGAAGGGAGTGTGGTGTCTGAAGAATTGAAGAGAGAGAAGTAGAGGAGAGAGAAGGGGGTGGTAATTGGGTTGGGCTCTACGAGAAAAAGCCCAAAATTAGTCGAAATTATAGTCTTCAAAATAATCATATGGGCTCGAATATATCTATATATATATATAAACAGAATATTCTGTCAAAAATAATTGTAATAAATGTCTCATTTATTAAATATTTTCATTTCATTAATAACTTTCATTTTATATTTATTAATCAAAGTATAAATAAGTATTAATATTTAAGACATTTAATTTTATATTTATTGTCTTGAAATTCAAAAGAAAAAATAATTAGATAAATTTATCTATATATTTCTATACCAGTAGATGAAAAGTTGGAAATATTTATAAAAATACTTTTTTTCCAACAAAAAGTGTCACTTCAACAATCTTTTTTTATTTTATATTTTTTATTATATAATTCATTCAATTTATAATATAAATATTTTATTAGTTTATTCTTATTTTAATAATTTCTTAAATACCAACAATAGATATTGTCCAAACAATCATTTCAATAATAAATATTAATTTTTTGAGGGATAATTGATATTATATTTAATATAAATATAATTAATAAATAAGTGTACGTAACACTATTAAAGATGCGCGTATATACATATATGTATATATATAATATGTATTTAATGTGAAGTTTTATGTCATCCTAAGTATTTTTTAAATTAATATTTGTAAGTGTCCCATCAACAATTTTTTTATTTTATATTTTTTACTATTTAATTCATTAGATTTAATAATATAAATATTGTATTAGTTTATTCTCATTTTATTGATCTTAATTAAATTATTTTTTATTGAATAATTTCTTAAATACCAACAATAGATATCCATACAATAATTTCAATAATAAATATTAATTTGCATGAGGATAATTTATATCATATTAACAAATAAATATAACACTATTAAAGATGTGTGTATACATATATATATAATATGTATTTAGTCTTAAAAATATGTCATCCTAAATATTTTTTAAATTATAAATATCTCATAATCGAATAAAATTTTCACCTTTTACTAATTTACACTTAGGACTTCGTATATTTTTATATGATAGTGCAAGTTTTGAATTTAGGTGGCTCAACTAATTATTTAAATTATATGCTTAGTTTCTAATTATATTTTCATCATCATGATCACTACAACTACATTTCGATTTTGTGTTGAGCTTAAATTGTAATGATCAATGTCAGTCTATATCAATTAATTTACGTGATACTTATAATGAAATAATTATCTGACATCTTCGATGTTAAGCGATATTAATTAAAAATATTTTTCTAATTTAATTTATTTTAAAATAAAAGGTTGAAAATATATAATTGACAATGCTTGCATTAAGTTCCTACATAAAATTTCTAATTTTATTGTTTGTTGTTTCTATATACTAGTAGTGCACCCGCGCGATGCGCAACTTGCTATATAATATAATTATTTTAATTATTGATAATATTCAGTAATCTATATTGTATCTAGAATGTTAAATGTTTTTTTAATGCTTTTGTAATCTATACTATTATAATACTAAATGTTTTTTTTTTTTTTTTGTAATATGCAATTACTTATAAAGGGATTTGGATAATCAAGATGACAATCAAATTAGTATTGGTAATATCTCATTATATCTGAAAAAGTTTTCCATCTCGATTTTTCTTCTTTTTTTGACGTTTCTAAACTCCATTTCATGCTAGCTCATTCTCATAAAGTGAGAGTGATTATATATGCATTGCTTATATAGTATAATGGTTTTCATCTCGATTTTTCTTCTTATTTCAATCACTTTTTTTTTTCTTTTGATATTTCTAGTCTCCATTTGATGCTACTTCATCCTAATTACATAAGAGTTATTACATATACATTGCTTATATTGTACAATAACTTTCATCTCAATTTTTCTTATTCTTTTGATATTTCTAGCCTCCATTTCATCTATTTCATTCTCATTAAGTGAGTAATTATATATACATACATTGCTTATATGGGAAAATGACTTTCATCTCAAATTTTCTTCTTATTTCCATCACTAATTTTCTTCTTCTTTTGATATTTCAAGCCTCCATTTTTTTTTTTTTTGTTTGATATTTTAAACCTCCATTTCAATAAGCTAACTCATTCTTATTTAGTGAGACTTCTATCTCCATTCATGCATTTCTTATATAGTAGTAAGACAATGACTTGTAGATGAAATCTAATTCTAATGACTTTATATGGAAGCTTGATTCAAAATTATTAAATTAATTTAGAAATCCAAAATTAAATTTAAAAAAATTACTCAAATTGTCTATTAATTTTTAGGAGCTTGTCCAATAAGACACTCAAAAGTTTTTTTTTCTTTTCCCCTTTTTTTTTTTTCCTATTGGCTAGTAGTTTTGCTATTGAATGACAAATTTGTAATAATCACCGACTATTGTCATTTTAGATATAGTATAGATATAAATTTAATACAATAATTAATAATATGTGTAATATAATACATAAAAAAAATATAAATTTTCTCTCTCTTTCATTATAATATATCATTAATCAAGAATTATATATGTTTTCCTTTTATTTTTATTATAATATTTGATAACTTATCAAGAAAGTTATGTAATTTAAAAATATTAAATTAATTTAGAAAAATAAAATGAAATCTTGAAAAACTAAAATAAAAAGAAATTATTTACACATCATCAAATTGATGTGACATTTTTAGGAGGGAAAATGATAAATTAGTAATTATTGTCAACTTGCTTGCTTTTAGTATAATATAGATATAGATATAGATATATACTCACACACATGTATTTAATTTAAGTAATTGAATTTGATTTTTAATTCATAATTTTGTTTAGTTTTTTAGTATATTTAATTTAAGTGACTTATGATATTAGTTTGTAACACAGATGATAAAAAAAAAAATGTTTCAACTAGAATCGTGGTGTATAAAGAAGTTGTAAAAAAACTTACAAACTTTGCATGTTATAATTCCAATTTTGATTTGAAGATCATGATTGATACTTTTATTTTTAGTATTAATTATAAATTAGTGAATTGAATGTGTATAATATCGATATATTTTCGTGAATTGAATATATTTGGCAAATTCAAATTGTTTTAGTTATTAAATATTATAATGTCTTCTATATACTAAAATTATGTATATTATATTATCAATAATTAATATTTACCAACACTATATCACAGACCACACATCGTGCGGGTACAAGTACTAGTTATTTTAACATTGTTTGGATCAATTTGAGTTAAAATTTTGTTGCGTTGAATTCTAAAAAATGTTCGAATTTATTTGTGAACACAAGTTTGTATTTAATTCCAATCGCCAATAAAGAAAATGAGCAAACACTATCTAAGAAAACCACCCTGAGTAAAATTTGTTACGAGGTGGTGAAATGAGTGTGGTGTCCTTAAAAATTAGCGTCATGTCTTTAATTCCACTTTATTTTTTTAAGTTCCTATTTTATTTCAAACACCAGACCTAAATTTTATAAAACATAAGGAAAAAAACCCGATGCTTAATGCTCTTGTGGTTGATTTACTATTCTAATAAAATAGATTTTAAATATATTTATAGTTTATTTTAATAACTAGTAGAATACCCGTGCGATACACGGTTTGTAATATATGATTGATTAATTTTAAAATTTCTAATACTATAATGTAATAATATTATCTTAACTTAAATTATATACTAATAAGAATTTAATTCTTTGATTTATCACATCTTAAATAATATCATAATTTTAAATTGCAAACAATAATATATATATATATATGTTTAACAATGAATTTTAAATTCTATATTTGAAATATGAGGTTGTTAAATAAACACCAATTTTGTACAAGTACCTATTAATATTGTAAATTAAAATAAATTGAATCAAATTTAGTACTGAGAAACATTTATTTTAAACGATAATTGATATCTAAAAAATATGCTACTTTATACAAATATGTTGTGGATGTTACAGATTAATATAGATATAAGTATCATGATCAATATATTATTGTATTTTTTGATTCATACTTATTAACAAATATGTTAGTAAATAATTCTTTTGCATTCACAATTATAGATATCTTTAAAAAAAATATATAAATCTCATAAAATAACTAAAAGATCTTGATATGTATTTAAATAACATAGCTAGTTCAGTATTCAACCCACTCGTATTGACAAATATATCAAACAATTATACCAAAATGTTTTTCATTGTTATTAATTTTTCAAAAAATCTAAGACTCTTTATTTTAATTTTTTTTAAATTTCCTAATCTATAATGTAATTTAGTCATTTATCTTTGTATTTGTAATCTTGTTAGTACAATTTTGCACCAAAATGTAAATATAAAATTTATATTTTTTATAAACTAAACAAAATTTAAAATAAAAAATAATTAATTTAAAGATTATAATTTATATGAAATAGAGAAAAAAGATAAAATATACATATAATCTACCTACCTATAGGTATAGTCTAACCTAGTGGATCCCATAACCCTTAAAAGTATAAAAAAATTATTTTTGATTTATTTAATTTATTGTAACTATTTTCTTTCTATTTATAGTATGTTAATTTGAGAGGGAAAATTAGTTATTGCTATTTTCATAGATAGTCTTATATATATATATATATATATATATATATATATAGATTTGGAAAAAAAATTGTTTTCATAAGAATAAATTGAAAATTTTGAGTTTGAAACAGAAATTGCAGAAAAGCAGTATCGATGCTTTAAGGCGGGCAAAAATGGATTGTTTGACTGTGAAGATGAAGGCAGTTCGATGACTGCAAGGCGGAAAGGGAGCTGGTGATTCATTGTGAACGATATGCAATTGCGTTAATTGGTTTTGTGATGAAGGCATTGCAAAATCTTGAATTGCTTCATCCGCTTTCGCTACACAGAACCTTCAGATTTTGTCGTGAAATTTCAACAATAATTGAGTCGCTGGTTTCTCTTCGATCATCTAGAGCTTCTAGCAATGGTGATAATTTCATGAAAGTTGCGCCTTTATCTATTGTTTACTTGCATTTCTCTGCAAAAGACAAACTCCATGATGATCCTCCATTGGAATTGTATCAATCTACGATTGAAGCTCAAAGGGTTTCCGAGTTTTCGATGCCCAGACAAGATTACTCACTCAAGGAAGACGTAGCTAAGGTAAATTGTATGATCACTAGGCTATGTGAAGAGGGTAAGATTTTTGAAGCACGTAGGTTGTTTGATGGAATGCCTGACCGAGATGTGATTTCATGGACGGCTTTGATTTCGGGATACATGAAGTGTGGTCTGCTTGAAGACGCGAGGGAATTGTTTGATAGGGTTGATTCCTTGAAAAATGTTGTCACTTGGACAGCTATGATGTTCGGGTACTTGAAGAGAAAGAGAATTGTTGAGGCTGAGAAGCTTTTCGATGAAATGCCGTTTAAGAATGTGGTTGCTTGGAATACTATGATGGATGGATATGTACAAAGTGGCAAGATTGAAGAGGCATTGGTGCTGTTTGAGAGGATGAGAGAGAGGAATGTTGTTTCATGGAATACGGTGATCTCAGGGTTGGTAAGCAGGGGACGAGTTGAGGAGGCTTGGGGGTTTTTCAGTCGGATGCCTGAAAAGAACGTGATTTCTTGGAACATCATGATTTCCGGATTAGCTAGGAATGGGAGAGTTGATGAGGCTAGATTGCTTTTCGATAGAATGCCTGACCGGAGTGTGGTTTCTTGGAACGCAATGATTACAGGTTTGATTCAGAACGGTGAGTTGGAGGAAGCAAGGACGTTGTTTGATGAGATGCGAGGCAAGAATGTCGTTTCTTGGACTGCAATCATAAGTGGGTATGTAAGATGTGGCAAAAGCGAAGAAGCACTCAGAACATATTACAATATGAACAGGAATAGAAGAGTAAAGCCTAACGAAGGGACTTTTGCAAGTGTTTTGGGAGCTTGTAGTGACTTGGCTGGTCTTGTTGAAGGTACACAAGTCCATCAAGCAATCAGCAAGACCATCTATCAGGAAAGTGAAGTTGTGATATCAGCACTGATTAACATGTATTCAAAATGCGGAGAACTTGTAATGGCTAGAAAAGCGTTTGATTATGGGTTGAGGGGCCAGAGAGATTTGGTGTGCTGGAACACCATGATCTCTGCATATGCTCACCATGGATGTGGAAGAGAGGCCATCATGGTTTTAGAGGAAATGCAGAGTATAGGCTTAAAACCAAATGATGTTACATATATCGGACTGCTTTCTGCTTGCAGCCATGCTGGTCTGGTCCATGAAGGTCTGAACTACTTTGATGAGCTTAAGAAAGATAAGTCAATCAAATTGAGAGAAGAACATTACACGTGCGTTGTTGATCTCTATGGTCGAGCAGGCAGGGTGGAGGAGGCGTTTGATCTGATAAAACGACAACCCACAAAAGCATCCGTAAACACATGGTGCACACTTCTCTTGGGATGCAATATTCAAGGGAATGATGATATTGGAAAGCAGGTAGAAGATGAACTTCTGGACATGGAAACAGCAAACGCAGGAACTTACGCACTTCTCTTGAATCTATACGCAGCTCGTGGGAAGACGAGGGAGGCAGCAACGGTGAAGTTGAAGATGAAGGAAGAGGGGATGAAGAAACAGCCTGGTTGCAGTTGGATTGAAATTGGGAGCAAGTTCCATGTTTTTATTGCTGGAGATAAGTCTCGTAATGAGTTTGAAGGTATGCATTGCTTTCTTTATGACCTCCATAACAAAATGAAAAAGATTGGTAACAACTTTCACAACATTTTAACAATGTCCTAAATGGAAAAATGTGATCTTTAATATGAGCCATCATCATTTATTTTTTGTATCTGGTGGTGTTCCACCTGCCATATATTTGGAAATATTAAATGGGATGTTGGGATCTTGTTTGTCTCAATTTAAACAACTTCGATTTCCCATATCCTATTTTCTTACAGGTTCATGTGTATTTAGGGTAAAGGGACAAGTGCCAAATTTACCCAATTTACTATATTTTGGATCAAAAATAACCATCACTATAATAAAATGATAAAAATAACACATTCACTATATTTTGGGCCAAAAATACCTATTTTGACTAATGTATAAATGAGATTGTCAAATCACATTTGTCCACTAGATGTTGAAAGAGAATCTTGTCAAATTTTGTCCCACTTTTTGTAGGCAAAAAATCAGCACTTTTTGCCACTTTTTTTGAAAAAGTTGAAAAAAATTAACATATTGCTGCTGGTAGGATTTGAACCCAAGACCACAATGAACAAAATAAGCTCAAGTTCCACTGGGACAAATAAGATGAATATAATAGTTTTCGTGTAATACCTAAAAATAGGGTTACATGAAAACTACATTGGGAGTTTTTGTGTAACCCTATGTTTTAGGCGTTATATGAAAACTTCGTGTAACGCCTAAAACATAGGGTTACATGAAAACTCATGTAGTTTTCGTGTAATGCCTAAAACATAGGGTTACACGAAAACTCATGTAGTTTTCGTGTAACCCTATTTTTAAGTGTTACACGAAAATTATTGTATATATCTTGTTTGTTCCAATGGAACTTCAGCTTATTTCGTTAGTTGTGGTCCTGAGTTTGAATACCACACATACATTTGATACACTTAAATTGGAGCATAGGGGACAAAGATAAAGAACTTGTTAAATCATGTCTTACTTTGAAGTCAAAGTGGGTATTTTTAGTCAAAAATATAACAAATGTGTTATATTTGACCTATCAATATAGGAGAGGGTATTTTTGGGGTTATATTTTAAGAAATGAGTTAGTTTTGGGTATTTGTCTAGGTAAATGTTAATACTAATAAAATACCAAATAATTAATATTATCTTACAATATTTAGATTCTTAGCTAGCTCAATAATTAAGTCATCTCCCTGTCATACAAGATTGTATTCCCTCATATGAACGCATTTTATTGACAGCTGTATTAGTTTATTCTAATTATAAATACTTTTGCTTTCAAAATAGCTCTAATTTGAGTTTTTCTTATCAACATTTATATAAGTAAGATTAAAATGAGAAATCACTCTTATAACAAATTGTTATAAGATTTGATTACAAAAATAAATATCTATGATAATCAAAAGTGGTCAAAGGATAATGTTGAAGATACTACTATTGGATTTGGAAAAGAACAAAACCATGTGAGAATAATTTGGACACTGTAAATGTGACAGTGAGAGGGAGTCAGTGAGAAGTCTTATATATATTTCACTGCACCATATATGTCATGATTTTTCTGAATGAGTAATGATAAAAAAAGAAATAAAGAAATTTCAAAAAATTATAATGACCATAGAAATTTATTATGAAATTGTGAAACTTCATTGTCAATATTCATTAGATCAAACACCTTTTAGAAAAGGGAAAGAAAAGGTGTTAGTCAATTGCAATTTATTTATATAATAGGAAAAATAAACGTTAAGTGTACCTCACGCATTCTAGTTATTTTGCTTCATAGAAATATTTTATTGTGAATATCCCAACCCATCCTTAATAAATTGTTTGGTTCAATCATGATAATGATAAAGTATTTTTTTATTTTTATGAGTAGGTTACATCAATGTCAAATGTATCTATTTTCATTTATAGGAAAATGGATGATAAATATTAGTCTCAATCCAATAAAAATAATCCTCATTTTCCTTTTTATTTATCTTGAAATTACCAAGGGATGAAATTTATCATTAAATGGTTGATTTTCCCTAAATAAGTAAATAGATAAAATACACAGTGTTCAACAATGGGTTAGATTTTCGAAATCAAGAAGCAAAAATTCAAGATTAGTGTAATCACAGAATTCATTTTCATTGAGAAGAAGGGTTGCTTTATCTTATCTCTCTAAATCTGTATCTATATTGTATCTATATCTCATTGCATTTACTTCTTCTTTCCCCACCCCACCTTCTTTCCTCCATTGACAGCCCCTTTTCAACAACACTTTTTCTCTCTAAGCCTCCCCTTGACTAGGAATCTCTCAATCTCCATAACTGCATTTTCATCAAACTTGGTGAAGAAAGAAGAGGAGAGAGAAAAGGGGGAAAAGCTCAATCATTGTACTTTTGCATTCGAAAGGGGAAGAAAGGAAGAAGAAAAAGGGATCAACTTTCATTTTCTTAGGTTAGTTTCGACCTCGCAATCTTGACAATGGGCTGCTCAGCTTCTCGCCCAGCTAATTTCATCACTCAACAGCAAAACCCCACCTCGAATTCTTCTTCTTCACATTCGAATTCGCAGTTGCAATCTCCTTACCACTCGTTTTCAGACCCTTCTTCTACTCCGGTTTCGAGAACTCTCTCTCTCCCCACCCCTTTAGTTCACCACCCTCCTTTAAGGAAAGGAGATTCCAGCCACTTTGTTTCTCTCACATCCACCACCTATGGTTCCCTCGTTTTAATTGACCCCCCAAACCGGAGCTTCAACTGGTCCGGATTTCGTGAATCCGTCGGCCCAGATGAGGAAGATTCAAGATTTTGGTGATTCTGACGATCCTTTGTCTCCGGACTCGGTTATCAACACATGGGAGCTCATGGAAGGTCTTGATGAGGAGGAATTGAATTTCCACATGGTTGAAAACCCTAAAGACCTCGGTAAGAAAGAGATTGATACGAATGAGTTGGTGAAATCTTTTGAGTTTGTTGAGCACCCTGTGTCTAAGCCCTTGTGGAAGCATTTGTCTGAGGAATCTTTGCTTGCTAAAATGGATTCTAATGTAGTGTCTAGCTATCGAAAGGCTCTGTTGGGTAAGCAGCAGGGGAGCGAAAAGCTGAATGACATTTTGATGAAACCTCAAAAGACTGAGTCTTCGGAGTTTAATGATGAGATTTCTTTGGCATCTGATAGTGATGAATCTTGTTGTTTAGATGGTGCCAAGGACAGGATTGTTCTGTTTTACACTAGTTTGAGGGGAATAAGGAAGACTTACGAGGATTGCTGCGCGGTGCGAGTGATTTTGAGGGGTTTCAGAGTGTGTGTAGATGAGAGGGATATTTCCATGGACAGGTCCTTTAGAACTGAATTGCAGGATGCTTTGAAAGGCAAAGCAGTGAGCTTGCCACAAGTGTTCATTAAAGGGAAGTACATTGGAGGAGCTGAGGAGATCAAACAGCTTAATGAGGAGGGAGAGTTGGCAAAGCTATTGGAAGGCTTTCCTTTAATGGATTTAGGGTTCGTGTGTGAGGCCTGTGGGGATGCAAGGTTTGTGCCGTGTCCCAATTGCAATGGGAGTCGAAAGGTTTACGAAGAAGAAGAAGGGAAATTGAGAAGGTGCCCTGATTGCAATGAGAATGGACTGGTTAGGTGCTCTGGTTGCATCCCTTGAGTTCAATTGCTCATTGATGACAAGTGTTTGTTCGTGAGATTATTTATGGAGTGTTTGCGCTAACTGGTTGTGTATCTACTTGTGTATGCTCTTGTTTAATCTCATTTATTGAAGTGTTTATACCGTTTAGGTGTTGGGTATTCATGTTTCTTTGCAACAATCTTCATCAAATAACGAAGTTTCTTCGTATGCTTGCTGCCATATAGTTTTAACCTTTGCATGTATCTATCTTCAAGCTAGTTTAACATTGCTTACTTATTTGCTAATCATTTATTATGAATATTTGAATATCTAATGGATTCTTACTTTCTGTGAGAATAAGCTGAGCAAAAGCATGCAAGTTGTAAAAGATTTTAAAAGCAACGAGTCCTTTACAACAGTTTCAGAAAAGCGTTGTTAAAAAGGTGTTGTGGAATGAGTTTTATAAGCAAAGGAAAAAGCGTTCTTTCACTTGTAAAAACGTGGCAGCGGCTTTTATTCTTATTGGCTGGGATGAAGCGTGTTTCCACTTATACAGTCGCATTTCACATTTTGGAGCGCTGAGGTGGATTAGCTCAACGAATCAAGAAGCGACGCGTGGCAGCCGTTATTTCTGTTTTCTTGGATCACGAGCCAAAGCAACAGATTGAGCTGCGGTTTTGGAATCGAGAGCTGAGATTGAATCGATCATATCTTTTTCGTTACAGATCGGATTTAGTTGATTCTTTCTTCTATAAATAGCTTAAATGTAGCTCTTTATCGAGATGTAATTTTCAGCTTTTGAGATTAGTTGTAGAGAGAGAAATCTGAGAGAGAAACACGCAGTGTGTGTGATCTTAGCTCTTGTAATTTCTTGTGTTCTTTTCGATTCAATAAGAGTAATCCCTCCCCATTGTTCCCGTGGACGTAGGCTATTGCCGAACCACGTAAATCTTGCTGTGTGTTGGTGTTCATCTTTTGTTCTTGTTCTTAGTTTAGCTAGAATCAAGATTGGGGTTTTCTCTTTGGAGTTTGACATCAATCTTGAGTGGTTTTGGTTGATTCTTGAAGTGTATTGACAAGTGGTGCCGTCTGTGGGAAGAGGCACGATCAACCAAGATAGTCTACTGCAAAATTCGATGTGGAGAAATTCAATGGCAAAGGTGACTTTGGGCTATGGCGCATCAAGGTGAAGGCATTGCTTGTGCAGCAAGGGCTTGATCTAGCCCTTCAAGGAGCTCAAGCATTTCCGGAGTCCATGAAGGCAGAAGATAAAGCTCTGATCATGGATAAGGCACACAACACCTTGATCCTGTGTTTGGGTGACAAGGTTTTGAGAGAAGTCTCAAAAGAAGTCACAGCTCAAGCAATCTGGGAGAAGTTGGCTGCATTGTATCAGATTAAGTCTTTAGCAAACCGACTTATCATGAAGAAAAGGCTTTAAACCTACAAGATGGTTGAAGGGAAATCAGTGACTGATCAAATAGAAGATTTCTCCAAGATAATAGATGATCTTGAAGATGTGGAAGTCTCCTTGGAAGAGGAAGACAAGGCTCTCATGCTTCTTGGCTCTTTACCTAAATCCTTTGAAAACTTTTGTGATTCTTTGTTATATAGCAGGCAATCAGCACTAACTCTTGAAGATGTGATTACAACTTTAAGGACCAAGGAGCTGACAAAGGCAAGTGAAGCCAAGCCTGCAAATGGAGAAGGCCTATTTGTAAAGCATAAACCAAAGAAGCAGCTCACGAAAGGTGGAAAGAAGCAGTTCAAGAAGGATGGAAATCAGTCACAAGATCACAAGGATGATGTTGAGGAACAAAGATGCTTTCACTGCCACAAGCCTGGACACTTCAAGAAGGATTGTTTGAAGTTCAAGAAGTTGAGGCAAAGCCAAAAGAATCAGAATCAAAAGCAAGTGAATCAGGTAACTCAATCAAGTGAACCATCTACTCCTAACTCTGGCTATGAATCTGCAGATGTTCTTGCTGTGACCACCAAAGGAACTGAAGAGGATTGGTTGCTAGACTCTGGATGTTCATTCCACATGAGTCCCAATAAGGAGTGGTTTGATCAACTAACTCTCAGTGATGGTGGATTGGTGATGCTAGGCAACAATCAGACTTGCAGGGTGGCAGGAATTGGCTCCATACCATTGAAGATGCATGATGGAGCAGTGAGAGTCCTATCAAAAGTCAGGTATGTCCCTGACCTTAAGAGAAATTTGATTTCTTTAGGTATGTTGGATTCACAAGGCTACACATTCAAGTCTGAGAATGGCCAAATGAGGATCACAAGAGGCTCTTTAGTAGTCATGAAGGGCAGCAAGAAGAATGAACTATATTACTTAGATGGTGTTACTGCAATGGATGAAGCTCACTCAGTGAAAGAGATGGACAAGACTCAACTATGGCACAAGAGGCTTGGGTATATCAGTGAGAGAGGGTTGTTGGAGCTTCAGAAACAAAAGGTATTTGGTAATGATAGGATCACTAGCCTGGATACATGTGAATACTGCATACTTGGCAAAGCAAAGAGGCTAAACTTCAAAACAGGAAGTCACACTACCAAAGGGGATTCTAGATTATGTGTACTCTGATCTTTGTGGGCCAGCCTCTACTCAAACAAGGAATGGAGGAAGGTACTTCATGTCTCTTATAGATGACTACTCAAGGAAAGTATGAGTTATTATTCTGAATTCAAAGGATCAAGCTTTTCAAAGCTTCAAGGATTGGCTGACAGAAACAGAGAATATAACTGGCAGAAGGTTGAAGTGTCTTAGGACAGATAATGGGCTGGAGTTTACCTCTGATAAGTTCAACTCATTTTGCAAAGAGAAAGAGATTCTTAGACACAAGACTGTGCCAAACACTTCTCAGCAAAATGGTTTAGCTGAGAGAATGAACCAAACTCTATTGAATAAGGTAAGGTGTATGCTTCTGAGTTCAGGTCTATCCAAGTCCTTTTGGGGAGAGGCTGTCACCACTGCAGAATATCTTGTAAATAGATGTCCTTCAGCTGTAATACAACTCAAGACACCTGAGGAAGTTTGGAGTGGCAAGCCAGCTAACTACACTGAGCTTAAAGTCTTTGGAAGTCAAGCTTATGTTCATATAAGGCAAGACAAACTGGAATCAAGGGCTTTGAGATGTGTTTTCTTAGGGTATCCAAAGGGAGTGAAGGGGTACAAGCTATAGTGTTATGAGAAGGATTACCAAAAGTGTATCATCAGTAGAGATGTAACATTTGATGAAGCTAAAATGCCTTTGAAGCAAGAGGATTCAACTAAGAAATCAGGTTCATAAAATGAGAACTCTAAGTTTGAGGTGGAGACTCTATTGGACAGAGATCAAGCTCAAGGGGTACAAACTGAAGCTCAGGAAGATGCTACATCTGATTCAGACTCAGAAGGAGATCAACAAGATGAGAATGGCATGGATAACTACCTGTTAGTAAGGGATAGAACAAGAAGAAACATAAGACCTCCTGCAAGATTTGGACATGCTGATAATGTCTACTTTGCTCTCCTTGCTGCTGAAGAAGTGGAGGCTGAGGAGCCAAAGGATTTCAGAGAGGCTATCACTTGCAAGGACAGAAGAAAATGGCTAGGAACAATCCAGGAGGAATTGAACTCTCTTGAAAAGAACAAGACTTGGATCATAGTAGACAAGCCAAACAACAAAAAGCTTGTGGGATGTAAGTGGATTTTCAGGAGGAAGGCTGAGACCAAACTAGGTGGAGGAATAAGATACAAGGCTAGACTTGTGGCCAAGGGATTCACTCAAAAGGAAGGAGTGGACTACAATGAGATCTTTTCCCCAGTGGTTAAACACAGTTCAATAAGGATTTTTTTTGCTATGGCTGCACAGTTTAGAATGCACTTGCATCAAATGGATGTCACCACTGCTTTCTTACATGGTGAGCTGAAAGAAACTATATACATGAAGGTCCCTGAAGGAGTTCAGTTAGAGGGAAAAAAAGATAAAGCCTGCATGCTTAAGAAGTCATTATATAGCTTAAAGCAAAGTCCAAGACAGTGGTACTTAAGGTTTGATCACTTCATACATAGAATCAAATTCCAAAGGAGCAAGTTTGATAACTGTGTATACTTTAAACATTCTCATAATTTTCATACTTATCTTTTGCTTTATGTTGATGATATGTTGATAGCTAGCACTGAGATGACAGGTATAGATCAAATCAAGGAGCAACTAAAGTCTGAATTTGGGATGAAGGACCTTGGGATGGCTAGGAAGATGCTGGGAATGAAGATCATTAGAGAAGGTGATCAAGGTTCAATTGTTCTTAGCCAAACTGAATATCTTAAGAAGGTGCTAATCAGATATCAGATGAATCAATCCAAGGTTATTTCAATTCCTATCCAACCTCATATCAAGCTAAGCAAGGCTCAGTGTCCTTAGAACAAGAAGGAAGAAGGGGAGATGGTCAAGATACCTTATGCTAATGCTGTGGGCAGCACCATGTATGCAATGGTGTGTTACAGACCAGATTTAGCTCATGCAATGAGCTTGGTAAGTAGATACATGGCCACTCCAGGGATGATGTATTGGGCTGCATTAAAGTACATGTTCAGATATATAAATGGATCATTGAGCAAGTGTCTAAGCTTCAGCAATAAGAGGTGCACTGATGATGCTGTTGTTGGTTATGTGGATGCTGATTTTGCATCAAATCAAGACACAAGGAAATCAACCACAGGTTATGTGTTCACCTTGTTTGGCACTGCAGTGAGTTGGAGGTTAGCTCAACAATCCATAGTAGCCCTATCATCTATTGAATCAGAATTCATAGCATGGACTGATGCTGTAAAAGAGGCTGTGTGGATGAAAGGGATCTTGGAGGAGTTTGGCTTATTTCAGCAAAGTGTCACAGTGAATTGTGATAATTCAAGTGCAATATACTTAGCCAAACATTCAGGGATGCATGAGAAGACAAAGCATATAGATGTTAGGCTATACTTTATCAGGGACTTGGTGGAGAAGTAAGTACTGAAAGTGAAGAAGATTCCCACTGAAATTAATCCAGCCGATGCTTTTACTAAATGTGTTCCTCCATCTAAGTTCATGCTATGTATGGATCTGATTGGGTTGAGAGGGAAGCCTTCAACTAATGGTACTTGAAGTATATTGTTGTGGGGTGATGCTTGCTCAGCCTAAGGTGGAGATTTGTGAGAATAAGCTGAGCAAAATCATGCAAGTTGTAAAAGATTTTAAAAGCAACTGGTCTTTTACAACAGTTTCAGAAAAGCGTTGTTAAAAAGGTGTTGTGGAATGAGTTTTATAAGCGAAGGAAAAAGCGTTCTTTCACTTATAAAAACGTGACAGTGTGACAGCGACTTTTATTCTTATTGGCTGGGATGAAGCGTGTTTCCACTTATACAGTCGCATTTCACATTTTGGAGCGCTGAGGTGGATTAGCTCGACGAATCAAGAAGCGACGCGTGGCAGCCGTTATTTCTGTTTTCTTGGATCACGAGCCAAAGCAATAGATTGAGCTGCGGTTTTGGAATCGAGAGCTGAGATTGAATCGATCATATCTTTTTCGTTACAGATCGGATTTAGTTGATTCTTTCTTCTATAAATAGCTTAAATGTAGCTCTTTATCGAGATGTAATTTTCAGCTTTTGAGATTAGTTGTAGAGAGAGAAATCTGAGAGAGAAACACGCAGTGTGTGTGATCTTAGCTCTTGTAATTTCTTGTGTTCTTTTCGATTCAATAAGAGTAATCCCTCCCCATTGTTCCCGTGGACGTAGGCTATTGTCGAACCACGTAAATCTTGCTGTGTGTTGGTGTTCATCTTTTGTTCTTGTTCTTAGTTTAGCTAGAATCAAGATTGGGGTTTTCTCTTTGGAGTTTGACATCAATCTTGAGTGGTTTTGGTTGATTCTTGAAGTGCATTAACACTTTCCTATTCGATATGCTTCTTTGATCTGCGTAACTTGTTATTTTCACAATGTGCTAACTTTTCACACCTGTTTGTGATCTTTCCCTTTGGATACATTTGCTACACTGTTCAGTGAAACAACATGGTTTGTATACATTGTCTCACAGTAGTACATAGTAGAAGACTGACATATTTGATTTGCTTCTAAATTTAAGCTAAAAGTTGCATAAAATGTATGCAAGGAACAAAGTAAAAGACTTAACAGAATAGACTCCCAAATCTCATAGTTTTGTTTGTATTTTGAACTTTTAGCTGTATAATATGGCAATGATCAAGAGCTTGAGATTGATACATTATTCAGAAAGGTCACAGTGGAGGCGATTCAACGAGCAGGTCCGTTTCCTTTAATGTGTAGTCTTGGTATGAACTGTTATATACTTTCTTGTTCATCTCTATTCGTATTTTGCAAGCCTTGTGGTCATTGCAACGACGGGGAATGTGAAGGTTATGGATTCTTGATGTTTGTTATTGATCTGCATCACAATCTTCTATTCAAAGTCTGCCTTTACAAGACTTTTGGTTGATGTTGAGGAAAGTGAGCATACAGGGTGGTCTCAAGTTTGTGCCTTGAACTTGCTCACTATGTATGAGTGTTTATTTACGATACTCGATACCAACCTAATCTGTATGTATGACTCCAAAATGAGTTGGACTCCCTAACATCAGTTTTATTTCTATATATACTCTTTCCAATTTTCTTACAAGACTACAATCATGGATTTTTGGTTGGACGTGTTCAAAAGTTCTAATCATCTATGCTTGTTTAGAGTTTCAATACTATACCTACACCTGATGTATTAATACATTAAATTATTAACTGTCTAAATGTGATTTTTTATTTTGTGGACTGCTGGTTGTGTACCATGGGTATTGGAGTATTCTAAATTAACTTTTGGGCCGTGGACCAATATGGGCTGCTTTAATATTGTTGATTAACGAATTTTTAAATTTTATCGTCATCCTGAATAAAAATAAAGTAAATCGCAATGAGGAGAATAATTATTTTATTTCTCCTTAGTAAAAAGAAAATATCAATTCAAATATTCCAAAACAAATAGTACCCCTAAACTCAGATTTCCAGAACAAAACCCAAACAGAACTACAGAAGTTTGAGAGAGAGAGAGAGAGAGAGAGAGGGGGGAAGGATGACGAAAGAAGCAGCGGATGGTAATGGCGTTGAAGGTGAAGAAAACTTCGGAAGTTGCCTGAGCAGTTTGATCGACGGTGGGAGCATTGAGAGCCATAGATACTATTTGGCTCGAAAAACGGTGCTCGAGATGCTCAGGGATCGTGGTTTTGCAGTGCCCACTTGTGAAATCGATGTTTCGCTTCCTGAATTTCGGAATAAACACGGCCAGATGCCTGATGTTGAAGGATTGAGAATTACTGCCCTACACAAGGATGATCCTTCTATTAAGGTCGCTCAATTTTCCCCCTTTCTCTCTCTTCTTCCTTTTCTTTTCCGCTGATTTCCCTTTCTTCTAGAGAGAGATGACCCAAGGTTTGCCACTCCCACATGTAATTAAAGTATTGTTAGCATCAAACGAGTTTTACTACGATACATTGTTTCTGTGTGTGTGTCTGTGTATGTGTGGGGTTTTAGTGTAATTTCTTCGTTGTTTAACTCTATGGATAGGTGTAAATAATTCTGTTTGAAAAATTTCCAGTGTTTTTTACAAAGTTCCTTTCTTGAATTTAGTTGCTTGGTAAGGTTGATATCCTTGGATCATGTTTGAGAATCTACAAGAACACACATCTTCAATTTACACTGGTAGAATGAGTATCAAAATGTCGAATTCAAGGCCCCCCCCCCCCCCCCCCCCCAATAGAAGGTTTGCAGGTTGGTAATGACAGAATCCAGATGGTTATAAACGCAATTTAAGTCGAGTTGTGAATAATAACTCCATGAAATCAGCTGTCAAACCATATAAGATGGTGGACTCATCATTTGGAAAAAGTTTATGTCTTGAACTTAAAACATCATTCTAATGCATTGGTCCTCTGCTCTTCATCATTTTTCACTTAGAACTGAATTGGTTATGGCTGCATACCACACATATCAACTTATGAGATGTGGGAATCTTAATGTGATACAGAGAATGATATCTCTTATCCAGCTGATTGTGTTGTGTTTCTGTACCTTTTGTGATGATTTTTGACTCTATAGTTCCTGTTACTTTTCCGATGGGTGATTTTCTTGAAATCTGCTGTATCTATTTCCACTAATATCAAATCCTCATATGTAAATCATCGGGTGTCTAATTTTCTGCGTTGCAGGTTCATGTTATATTCTGTGGTCCTGGGATAGTTAAAGTTAATGCCGTCCGTTCCATTGCATCCCACATAGTTAACAAAGAGAGCTTAAGTCGGCTGATATTGGTAGTACAGAACAAAATAACTAGCCAGGCAACAAAAGCTTTGGATCTTTTCAAGTTCAAAGTGGAGATTTTCCAGGTCAACTTCTAAATGTTACATTTGTTTTTATCTCGAAGTAGTTATGCAATGTTAGTATCGTCACTTCGTATCTGTTTCTTCCTATTTTCCCATTGTAATCTTAGAATCTCATATAACTTGTTAGATCACCGACTTGCTTGTCAACATAACTAAGCATGAACTCAAGCCAAAACATCAAGTGCTGACTGATTCAGAGAAACAAAAACTACTGAAAAAGTACAGCATAGATGAAAAGCAGGTAAGCCATGATTCCTCCACTTTCAATGAAGTAAAATATCAGTAATGTTTTGATCTTTCTTTAGTTTTGACATTGGACTCAACTTCTTGTCCAGCTTCCAAGGATGCTGCAGAAAGATGCAATAGTTCGCTATTATGGACTGGAGAAAGGTCAGGTCCTGAAGGTCACTTACAACGGTGAACTAACACAACTACATGTTACCTATCGCTGTGTCTGGTGATTTCTCCGCGCTAATCTTGTTGGATATTGTTCCGTATGTTAGGCCACTCTTGTACTACGTAGTTATTTCATCTGCAAATTTCATGACCCTTTTGGACTTCAGTATAACTGGAAATTTCTATGATGATCTCCCCTCTCTCTCCCTCTCTCTCTCTCTCTCTCTCTCTCTCTCTCACACACACACACACTAGATTTCTTTAACTTCAAGTTTAACTTGCTGAACATGGTGTTAAGGAATTGTTCCTATCAATGACAAATATTCTCAGAACAAATGATAGGTTCATCCTGTTCGGTTCTTGTAGGTTGTAACCACAATTATAGCTTGTTACTAAAATTCGAAATCTTATTCATCTCAACCTTGCCCTAATTTTCAAATCGATGATCGTCTGGACAAGAATTACAGCTTCTGAAGATGCCTCTATAATCATAGATAATTTCTCTAAAAGAATTTAACTGAAATTAAGGAATGATTGTCAAATGGAAGCATAGAAATAGATACAGTATGACATAAAAACCTAGATCAAAACTGAAATCAAAAAGATACATTCAGCAATTAGGACCAATCAAAATCCAGGTATATCCTTATTCAAGTAATGCAGAAAAGGCAGCACCTAATCAAAGCAAAGATAGCAAATAGATGAACTTCAGTTTTTCCTAGCTAAAGCAGCAGCTATCCCACCAGCTATAAGTCCAACAGCAGTTGCAGTGAGACCGATTCCAATAACACCATCTGTCATGCACATTATATACGACGAAGATCAACTCATTTGAGGCCATAATCGATATGGCACAACTAAGCTTATGGGTTAGAAACTTACCTTTGGTAATTCGATCTTCAACAGTCTTCTTAGAGATAGAGCTTGTCTCCAGTCGGGTGCAATCTGATATACAATGATAATGATACACTTTTTCAATAACAAAAGAGTCGGAAAGAAAGAAAAACAAGAAAAAAAGGTAAGAAACCTCCAAGCACTGGTCTAGAAGCTGCCTGCTCCTTGAATAATCCCCACTTCGGTAATATCCAACTGCAAGCAGATAAAGTTTCTCCCTCTTTTGCAACGGACTACTAGTGTTCGTTAGTGAAGCTGCCGGTATAAATAACGCATAGCATAATCAAATCAATAACTAAGCATAAAAAGAACATAAATTAACAGGGAAGAAAAGCACATCTAAAGCAACTTGACAAGAATGAAATTTGAAAAGATTGCTCAAAGATTTGAAGAGATCTTCACCCACAGACCCACTAGAAATGATGATAGGAATCATACAACTTTAAAGATACTACGAGCATGGCAACCGAAAATCTAACTAGCATGATTGCATTAGTACCATAATAGACATTAGCTAAAACAAAGAAGTAACAATTTAAATTGGCATTATGTTGCCAAGGACATTCTCATCAATCACTCAAGAAGCAGAAAAGAAAGGATGCAGCTATGAATGTTATAGTGTCTGCTCTCAATCGAGCCAGGTACTGATTTTTCACAATGCTCAAGGGAAAAAGGCTTAGATTATATATAAACGAATCCAATATTCACCTTCAAGCATGGCAATCCCTCGCTGCACATGTTCAGGTTGTCTAGAATGAACAAGAGCCCATGACAATCGCATAATACATTCATTTATTCGAGCACCAGATTCTTCTTTCTCAGCCTCTGCAACTTCTCTCTCACATCCCTGCAATGGTATAACAATATTATATACTAAGGCACACAATAGATCAAAGAAATAGCCAGCAAAATATCTATCACTAAACATACTATCCCGATAGTCATATATCGTCTCAAAACAACATGAAATGAAGAAAAAACTGTCAAGAACTTCTCAGATTTGTACCATCCAAACAAACATATTATAATCTTTCTTACAGGACCACTGATAATCAGCAAAATAACAATCACTAAACATACTGTTCACATAGTTTAATATATGTCTCAAAAAAACAGTGAAGTGTCAAGAACTTCTTAGAGTTGAAATCCAAACATATAAATCATTATTGGAACACCAAGAAATCTCCATTTGCTTCCTCCAAGAAACAATCCTTTCAGAAAACTCACAAATACATACAAATCCTTTTCCCATTTCAAACGCACAGACAACAATCCAACACAAAAGCTTCTCCTACCAATTCATATGATCAAATTCATCGTAAATAATTCACCTCTCTAAGGATAAAAACTAGAAAGATTGTGTCTTTACAACAGAAATGAAAAACCCATCTCAAGAATAACCTGATTAGTACGATATATCTAGAAAAATTATACTTAGAAATGGAAAATAATAGTTCGAGAAAAATAATGATAAAAGGGAAAGAGTAAACATACGAGGATAACATCAGGAGTGGACCAAGGGATGTGATCACCGCCGCCGAAGAAATTAGCGACAGATTCGAAGAATTGATTAACCTTCGCTTCCATTTTCTCTCACGCTCGAGACAAAAAGAAAGAGAAGAGAGGATTTTTTTTTGTTCTAGATCTTCTAAATTATATAATTCTTTCATAAATAATGCTATATAAAACTGCCACTTTAAGAGAAAGTTAAACAAAAATGGCTGATTTGACTTAGTTTATTCTTTATTTATTTTCATTTTCATAAGTTTTATGTACATGTGGATGTAGATAATAACCTGTTTGAGTACAAAGCCAAAGAGATCAAGACTTTAATTTTTTAGCTATATAGAGTTCATAATTTAGAAATTATTTCCCACACTTCTTATTCATGACATTAAACAAAAAACTTTCTTTTTGTTTAAAGATTTGTGAAAACAAAAGCTCTAAGTTCTAACAACAATTCAATATTTCGTCAAAAAAAAAAAAAAAATCTATTTGTACCCCAAAACAAAAATAAACAAAAAAAGGAAACTAACTCTCCAAAACTGTAGCATTAATTCATAGGTCTGTATCTATAGTGCCGGCAAAATGGCCTGAGTTTCTCCGGCATGGTGTCGTACACGCGCCACCACATTCTGTGGGCGGAGTCACTCGCGTAGCGGTGAAATTCGGGCACGTCCCAGTTACAGTCACGCCCCTTGTCCGTACACTTCCATGGCTTCAAACCAGTGTAATGAAGCACATAAACATTCTGTTCAACCAAATGCTCTTTATCCTTTTCATCGACAAAGACCTTCATGAAGTTGAGCTCGTGTGGGAGGCGGTGCCACCACACGAACATCTCATTGAGGAAGCCCTGATCGCCGCCGTTGTAGGATTCCACCACCATCATCTTCCTCATTAGGGCTTCGAAGGTGCACTGAGATGGCTCCACCACCATCAGCCCCGAGTTGAAGAGGTGCTTCTGGTAGTTTCCGACAGCTGAGAGCTGTGGATACACGAAGAAGCTGTCTATGTTCTTGTTCACTATGAGATCTGCGTCGATGAACATCACTTTCTTGTAGTGTTTGAGCTGCCATATTCGGAGCTTGCTGTAGTTCCACTCGTTGTAGCTGTCTTTTCTTGAGTAGGCACTTCTTATTCGTTCCACTCGGCCCGTCTTCCAGCCTGCTGATTCGAGCCCCTCCATGGATTCCAGTGAGATGTTGTCGTCGGCCAGGAGGATTAGGTCTTTGCTTGTGTTTGATTGTATTAGGCTTTGTGCTAAGACTATTGCTCCACACACGTAGTCTTCTGAGGTGTGTAGGACTGTGACATATGCTTCTCTTGCTTCATGAGCATGATCATCATCGTTGATTTGCTTCATCCATGTTTCTTGATCACCTGTAGGTCAATGTATTTAGGGTTAAAATCTATCATTTTCCATCTCATATCTTCGTTTCATAATCATCACTATTATCAATTTATTAAATTTATCCGATTTCACCGAATTGAGATTTTCCGATGACCTAAAACTGATGTGGCAACACTGTGTTGAATACTTATTGATTGACTTGGTGCCGCCAGGTGACTGGAAAGCCAACTTTTGGAATGATCACTTGCATTGCAAGTGTTATTTTCAATCAAAATTTGAATTTGCCGATCAATAAATCAAATGGAATCATAAGTTGTGGAACTAGTTTAAACCCCTTAAGTTACTATATGTGTGTCATGTGACACACATGAATAATGAATAAAATGAGTACCTTTTCAAACTCTATAGCTTAAACTTCATCCCTAATTGGACTTGAGTTAAAAGAAGTAATTCTAAATTCATGGTCCATCTCTAGCTCTGTATGGATCAGTACCATTCCAAGATCATTAATTGAGATGATTTTTTTTCTAAACTAGACCACCTCCATGTTCTTGAACTCTCACAATCTTGGTGTTGAAGTTATATGATACTTAATCACTCTTGACATTCATGATCATCACCAACTCTTTCTTGATTATAGCAAAAGACCATCACATGTGAAAGTTAATTAAGATGATAAGATATATATAAACATACCAAAATGTGAAAAAGGAGGGACAAATTGGCAAGCTCCCACAGGCATAAGCAGCAGTTTCTTGATCCTAGTGAGTTGAGGTTTGTAAATCCAAGTGTTGCCTTCATTCCAGAAAATATCATCACACCTAAAAATCTCCCACATAGGCTCAAAAGATCCCACAAAAACAGCCATCAATGGCCCATTTCCCTTTCTCCCACTTCTAACTAGCAAGTTAGCCACCACCAAGTTCACCTGCAACCTCAACACATCACCATCATCTTCATCAGGATCAGTCCTAGCAACCACCACATCCAAATCCTCGTAATCTTCGAATCGTGGCATTGGAATTTCAGGACAAGTCGAGTTCTCACTCATCCACTCTGGAGCCAAATCAGACCATTGAATCTCTTGCCCCACACGAGCAAAAACCACCTTCGTCATCTTCGCCTTCGTTCGAATGCCATCCATGTTCATCTCCTCCATGTTCACCAACCCAATGTTGATTCTCTCAGTTCTGAACTCCCTTATTACAACTTCAAACCACGTAGGATCCATGTTCTGCACCTTGGTTCTTTTGTCTTTGGAGACATGAAGGTCGAGCCGATTAGGGTTTCTTAGGGTTTTGACAACCTGAGCCTCTTCCTGCATATGCCTGCTGTAGTTGATGGTGAAGTAGAGGTGGTTGGTGACGAGGATTAAGATGGCAATGGAGAGAAGGATGAAGGAGAATGTGAGGTGCTTACATGATCTGGAAAACATGGATGCCATTAATTTTTTAAGCTTTAAAACTCTTTCTTTTCGACTATATATATATGAAGAGTAGTTTCAACACATGATCAACCAAGTTTGGTAGTTAATCACTTTGATTCTTTGGTATTATCTCTCTAAAGCCAATTTGAGCAGTACCATTATAATGTTTAATCTCTCCTTGAATTTCCTCATAAGCCTTTGTGACAAGTGTAGAGTTTTGGATATATATATATATATATATATATATATATATTGGCTATTATTTAGAAATATAAACCGTTGTATTGACTAATCAAGAAGTAAAAATGATTCAAACTTTGAATACTGCTTAGATGAAATTATAAGGTGGCAATAAAGTGTAAACTAATTTATTGTTAAGATTTCGATTCTTGAGTTTATATGTTTAAATTTATGGATGATTTTATGATTTGTTATATTTCACATGTGTTATTACTACATAAAGAGAGGAGTTAATGGCAATATATAAGGTTACTATAATAACATTGCTTTTAAGATCAATTTGGAAGAAATTAAATGTAAACAATACATCACAAACACACGCACATGTACATATGCATGGAAAGACAAATACCAATTAACATAGATCTATAGCACATAACATAGTAACTTAAACACAAAAGATTGTGTTTCTTACGGATAATTTTTATGAGATAGATTCTTTAACCCATTATCCAAACCAATTTTTACGAATTTATATGTGAATTGTGATTGATATGCATTGATCTATTTCACATAAAATGATCCGTGAGAGGGTCTTATATAAAACTTCCTTATATTCGATTAGTGTATAGCTAAATATTATATCATGAAGACCAAAATGTTAGAAATCTCAACACCAGAAAGAGTATATGAAGGCAATGAGGGATGGCATATCACAGTTCAGATAGCAAACCAAGTCTTCTGAAAATGGCACTTTAATTGAAATCTATATGCTAAAATCATGCAGAAAAAGACAATGATATGAAGGCAGTACTGGAGTAGAATCTATATATCTATATATCTATATATACATATAAAAAGAAGACCTTTGAAAGAATTTACAAGAATGTCATTTTCCCTCCTAAAAATGTCACATCAATGAGCAATAAAATATTTATCTAAATAATAGTTTTTCAATAATATTAATCATATCATTTAGCATTCTTTTCAATATGGTATATTTTACTATTTATACTTAGAATTATCATCATCATCATCATCATTATTATTACTACTACTATTATGTATTATTATTTGTTTGTGTTGTTGATTAACATTGTACAATAGTGAGAAATAATTTAATTTTTGTGTATTAACTATCATTATTTAATGTCTAAAATTATTCTCATTCTCAAATTTAAAGTTAAATAGATTTTAGGATATTTTTTTTTATAATTTTGCAAAATGTTGTGTGCAAGTAAATATTTCAAAGTTGATCACACAATTTATATTGTTGATTGAACAATTTTGACCAACTCCAAGAATCATTAGCTTAAATTATTTATTGATCCAATAAAAAAAATTCAACAAAAGATAGAAACAAATAGATGTAAGTTTTCAATTTTTCTGAATTTAATTGTTTTTGCTAATTAACTTTAATTACTTAATGCTTATAATTATTCTTATTATCAATTTTAGAGTTAAACAAATTTTAAGATATTTTTTGTAGTTATGAGAAATGTAATTGTATATGAATAAATATTTCAAGACTTATATTGTTACTTGGTCACATTTAATTAATTCTAAAAAATCATTAGTTTATTAAATTATCTATCAAGCCGTGAAAAAAGTTCAAAGAAAAATAACAACAAATAAAATGTAAGCTTTCAAGTTGTTAATTCATTATATTTTTCCTTTTTTGTTACTAAAATTACATAATATTTATAATTATTCATATTATCAATTTTAAAGTTAAAAGAAATTATAATATATTTTTTGTAATTATGAGAAATTTTGTACATAAATAAAGATTTCAAAACTTATATTGTTAAATGATACTAATCAAAATATCTATCAAGCCAACGACCATAAATATATTTTTATTCAAAAGAGAAATATAATATAAGCTTTCAATTTCGTTGTTTAGATTATTTACAAAATTTGTATTCCAACATTTTAATATTTTCAAATATAATGTAGAATGACATGTCACAATAAAACGAATGCACAAAAAAGTTCGAATAACACACGCGAGATAGGGGTCAACCAAATTCTACTTTCTTCAATTAAAACTCTACATTACTCAATAATTTTTAATAATAAAATATGACTTTAAAAATCAATAAAAGAGTTGAAAATTATATTTCTATATTATACAAAATTTAGAATAATAAATGACTTATAAATAACTTTTAAATATAACAATCAAAATAAATAATAAATCGCATCGCGCGGGTGAAATACTAGTATATATAAAAAAGAAGACCTTCTATAAAATAGCAATAACTAATTTTCCCTCCTATTTTGACATACTATAAATGGAAATAAAGTAGTTATAAGAATTTAAAATCAAAAAGATTTTTTTTATATTTTTTAGAATTGTGGGGCCCTCTAGGTTGGATCAGGCCTATAGGTAGGATTATGTAGGTTTATTTTGTCTTTATTATTTATTCTATATAAATCATAATTATTAACTTAAATAACTTTTCCATTTTAAATTTTATTTCAATCTATGAAAAACATAAATTTGATATTTAAATTTTGGTGTATACTTATATTTAACGAAGTTACAAATACAAAAACAAATGACTAATTAAACTATACATTAAAAAATTTAAAGAATAATTTTAAAATTATTAGTTTTAGAATTTTGAGAAATTAATAACAACGAAAAACATTTTAGTATAATTATTTTTTTCTATTTGTCAATACAAGTGAGTTGAATATTGAATTACCTTCCTTATTTAAATACATATCAAGATATTGTAGTTATTTGAAAGACATATATATTTTCTTTAACTTGAAATTAATAATTAAGTTGTATGCATTAATTAGACCAAAAATTTCAAAGAAATCTATAATTGTGAACACAAAGGAAATATTTACTAATGCCTTAGTTAGTAAGTATAAATCAAATAATAAAACAATATATTAATTAATTGTTAGTAAAGATAAATCAAAGAATAAAACAATATATTTAATTATAGTAATTATATTTATATTAACTGCAACATGCATAACATATATATCTTTAGAAGGTATCATTTCAAGTATAAATTTTTGTTTAACATCCATAACACAATAAATGTTTTTCAATACCAAATTTAATTTAATTAATTTTAATTTACAGTATTAATGGTTGTATAAAATTGATATTTATTTAACAACCTTATATTTCAAATATATATTTTATAATTCATTGTTTAACATAAACATACATTTATATATTATAGTTTGCATGTCAAAACTATAATATTATTTAAGATATAACACATTAAAGATAATATGTCTAGATTCTTATTAATATATAATTTTAGGTTAATATAATAATATCGCATTATATTATTAGAAATGTCAAAACTAATAGATCTTATATTATAAATCGTGCATCGCACGGGTAAATTACTAGTATACTCTAATAAAGGAACAACCTAATCACAACACACAACAATGCCTCTGTAAGTGTAGCGTGGATCTGAAAACGAAATAAAATAGATAGAGTACACGGTGTTGACAATAGTGTTGACAACACCAGCGTAACACATAGCGGAATATAAAACTAAAATGAAAAGGCAGAACACAAACGATGTATCTACGAGTATACAAATACTCGTGGAATGCCTTCAAGGTGAAAACTCCTTTATTATCTTTATCTTGTAGTACAAGGAGATAGAAAAACCTTTAAACGAGATTCTTCCTTACAAATACTCAATACGTCTTTTGGGAATGACTATGTAGACTAGGGACGTATACAAAACCTCACAGTTGATCACTCTAAGCACCTACACTAAAATGTCAAGAGTATACAAACTCTATAACTATACAAGAAAAGAGGTGTTGTCTCAGTGTGACCAACACAAAGCTCGACACTAGTGTACTGCAAGTATGGACTTGAGTTTCTCTCTTATTCGCTTTACAAAATCTTCAGAGAACTTCATATATTTATAGAGCTTGCTGCAGTACACGATCTTGTAGCACTTCTCCACTTCTTTCATGATTTACTCCATGATCGAACATGTGTGGTGGTGCTTGACTCCACTTCTTTGACTTCTTCTTCCTATTCTCTCGGTTCCTTCTTCAACTCACATTCTCTCTAACTCCACGTTCTGTGTTTCATGTTCTTCTTTTCTCACAATGATTTTCACTTGTGAAATACCTATCTAAAACACACTAACAAAAAGATAGGAACAACTTCCTAGAAGTTAGGAATCTTGTTAGTTGTAATTTGAATCCAATATGAAAAACACTGACATAAAAATAGAGTTCTTAAGAGAGATAAAAATCTCTTCCTAAAATATCTCAAGTAACATGAGGGATAAAAACAACTTCCTTAAAAATAGGAAAGTGGTTAGTGATCATTTGAATTTCAATTTGAAAGAACGTGAGATTAAGAAATTCAACCTCATGAGAGATAAATCGAATTCCATAAAATTATCTACAATTATATCTTAAATTATTTATAAACAACCATATCTTAAATCCATATCTTAAATGATTTAGAATAAAATGAAAAAGGAAAAACTAAATTAATATTGAAAAATCCAACACTAACAATCTCCATTTTTTTTTGTTTTTTCGCTCAAAACCTAAATCATTTAGATTACATCTTCCTCTTAATTAAAACTCCCCCTTAATCCTGTAATCACAAACAATTAAGGATTAATCATTTAACACAATCATGAAAAAGATTCATCAAAACTTCCTCCTCCGCCACTTTCACCATGAGAATTGCCTTACCATACCTTACCATTACCTTCTCCCCCTTTTTGAGCTGAAATTAGTTCATCAAAAAAATGTTCATCACTTTCAATATGAAGCCCTGCAAAATGTATATCAAAAGAGATGTTGGGCCAAATGTTGCCAACCGAAGGAGCAACATCCAGTGTATAGGGTGAATCACAAATTTGATTGCCAGTTAAAATTGCCTTGACACCATCATCTTAAAGACCGTATGTTGAAGGAAAGGGAATTAAGGACAAAGAAAATTAGAGAGGAAAAGATCAGTCATGGATCAAAACTTCAAAAAAAAAAAAACAGAGATGGCGAAGAAACGAGAAGAATGAATAAGCCGGGATCGATTTCTAGAGAGAGAGAAAGAGAGAGATGTAGAGAGCACACAAGAGTGAGTGGGTGAACAGTGTGTGAGAGGATTTAAAGATAAATTTTGAGCCGTTTTTGACTTGGAGAGAAATTAAATCAAAAGATATGAATTTTAAACACAAATCTAACAAAATCTCAACAAATTTTCCACAAAGGATTCACTAAATTCGAATTTTAAATTGAAATTGGGTTATCGAAAAATCAAATATATCCACTAGATAAGATAGAAACCGAATGCATAAACCTAGGGATGCTTAAATTTTAAAATCCACAAAAATCGCACACAATGTACAAGACTGGTGTTGTCCTTGGTGTTACATAACACTGCGAGGACACCGTTAAAAAAATTTGGCTCTTAATTTTTTTTTCCGTGCACATAAATTAAATTCACACAAACCTGATCTCAACCAACCTTTTGAAAAGAGAGCACCGCCATAGCGAGCGTCATGTGTTGGAAACATTTAAGTATGTTTTGATGAGACAAAACCTTAAGGAAGTAACCTTAACTCTATAAGCATAACCTATCTTGTAAGGTTACTGCAAACAAGGTTACTGTAGAAAGATAAGTCAGAGAAAGTGTCAAAGGAAGGACACTACAGAGAATGGTAAAAGGAAACGGGTTAACTAAAAGGATACTGATGACTGGAGGAAGCTACTGGAAGAGACCTTGCCGAAGCAGAGTGCAAAGCAACAAGCTACCAGACAGGAAGCTACCTGAGAAACCATACCGGAGCATACTACAGAGCAGTATACAGAAGCCTCAAGCCACCTGACGAAGCAAGCCAGGAAAGGAAGCTCCAAAGTGAGCAAGAGGAGGAAGCTACAAAGCAGGCATGAGAAGAAGTCAAAAGTTACCGGTAGAGAGAAGAGGAAAGGAGCCAATCAGATGAAGACACGTGGAAAATGAAAAGCTGGCGTGTATCAGACGGAGTGCGGTGCATTGAATGATGGAAATCTACCTACCTTCAAGGGGCAGATTTCCTAATCTATAAATAGAAGAAGACTGAAGACTGAGAAGCAAGAGAGAGAAGAAACGAGCACAAAGAGTGTAGAGAAAAGCTCGTAGAGAGAAGAGCACAAGAGAGAGCTCAAAAGAGAGAAGCACACTAGAAAAGAAGAAAAGAAGCGCAAGAGAAAGCTCAGATATGAGGGGGGGAAGTGCATATAGAAAAGAAGAAGACAAGAGTGTATAAAAGATAGTAAGATAGAAGAAAGCTCAAACACTCTATGCCCAGAAACACATACTCAGTCACATAGTCCAGGCAGCAAGCTACAGCAGATCAACCTGCAAAAAAAGCCTAAGCTTGCTGCATCCAGTTGAAGAAGAAGATAGACAAACCTTTTAAGGATTGTCTAAGGAGTGCTTAGTCAGGACTAGGATCCTGATAAGCTGTTCACTTTCTGAAGAAGAAAGTGAGGACCCTGAGTGGGTTGAGTAAGATCCTGTGTGGGTCAGTTAAGAGAGTAGGCAAGCAGCGGTGAGCAGCTATGTGTAGGCTTGCTACTTATTTGTTAAGTGAGTGTTGTAATAGATAGGGCTATGTAAATCAACAAGCTTAACAAATGTTCCCTCTTGAGAAGAGGCAGAGAGGATGTAGAAGGATTATTCCACCTTCGAACCTTTGTATATCCATGTGTTTATTTATACTTTCTGTTCTATATGCATATCTTACATTAGATGCATGTCCTGTATACTTGGTCTTTGAATGAGAGGAAGCTTCCGCAAAGCAACTCTGATCAGTAACCTCCCAAAATGTTATTGCCTCTCGACCCAAGCCTTGAAAAGAAAAAAAAAAGTTTGAAATTACGGTAGGCTTATTTACCCTCCCTCCTATAAGCCTATTACCATAATTTTGGGACCCAACACCATGCTTCTAGTTACTCAGTTGTGAGATCAAGATTTTGATCGGTTGTGGTATCTCCTATACCTTTTGACAAGGAAGCATCGTCGAAGTGAACGTCGTGCCCCGAGTTACTCAGTGAGGTCACACAACACTTTTTAGCGAGTCACTAGGCTGCCTGAAAAGCATCGTCGTAGCGAGCGCTGTGCTCCAAGTGCTTCGTGACTTTTTTTTTTCATTTTTCGAACAAAGTGCACTATATATTTTGAGCCTTTACCAAAATAGGTGTCCAAGCAACTTTTTGCACATAAGGAACACACTGGTTAGGTACAAACATGCACACATATACCTAGAAAGCCTAAAAATAAAAAATACAGATTACGGGTGTTAAGAGTGGTGTGAACAACATGACCGTAACACCCGCAAACAATGCATACGCATTCAAACAATACACAATCCGAGAGACTTCTTTAAGAATGAAAATCTCTCAAAATTTAAGGCTTTGGTAAATATATCTGCAATTTGATTCTCAGTGGATACATAATCAAGTTGGATTAACCCTTTTTCTACTAAATCTCGAATAAAGTGATGCCTAATGTCTATGTGTTTAGTGCTGAATATTGAACCGGATTTTTTGAAATATCAATTGCACTAGAATTATCACAAAACATACTCAAAGATTTATGTAAAAATCCATAATCATCAAGCATTTGTCTCAACCACAAGAGTTGAGTACACCCACTACCCGCGGCTACATACTCGGATTCGGTGGTGGACAAAGAATCGCAATTTTGTTTTTTACTATGCCATGACACAAGATTATTTCCCAAGTAGAAACATCCACCACTAGTACTCTTTCTATCATCTACATCCCCTACCCAATCGGAATCGCTAAAGCAAACTAAGTTTAGGTTAGTGTCTTTTGTATACCATATACCCAAATCGATCGAACCCGAAACGTACCTTATAATTTACTTCACATCTTGAAGATGAGAAGTTTTGGGCTCAGATTGGTAACGAGCACATACACCAACGCTATACATGATATCGGGTAAGCTAGCGGTTAAATACAACAAGTTGCCGATCATCGACCTATAAAGGGTGTTGTCGATATCATCGGCAACACTGTCTTTTGACAACTTTTGTGAAGAACACATTAGGGTTCGCATAGGCTTGGAATTTTCTAATCCAAAATGTGATACCAAGTGTAGAACATATCTGAAAACGAAATAAAATAGTCAGAGTACACGGTATTGTCAATGGTGTTGACAACACCAGCGTAATACGCAGCGGAATATAAAACTAAAATGAAAAGGCAGAACACAAACGATGTATTCACGAGTATACAAATACTCGTGGAATGCCTTTAGGGCGAAAACTCCTTTATTATATTTATCTTATAGTACAAGGAGATAGAAAAACCTCTAAACGAGATTTTTCCATACAAATACTCAATACGTCCTTTGGGAATGACTATGTAGACTAGGGACATGTACAAAACCTCACAGTTGATCACTCTAAACACCTACACTAAAATGTCAAGAGTATACAAACTCTATGACTATACAAGAAAAGAGGTGTTGTCTCAGTGTGACCAACACAAAGCTCGAAACTAGTATACTGCAAGTATGGACTCAAGTTTCTCTCTTATTCGCTCTACAAAATCTTTAGAGAACTTCATGTATTTATAGAGCTTACACGATCTTGTAGCACTTCTCCACTTCTTTCATGATTTACTCCATGATCGAACATGTGTGGTAGTGCTTGACTCCACTTCTCCACTTCTTTGACTTCTTCTTCCTATTTTCTCGGTTCCTTCTTCAACTCACGGTCTCTCTGACTCCAGGTTCTGTGTTTCACGTTCTCCTTTTCTCACAATGATCTTCACGTGTGAAATACGTATCCAAAACACACTAACAAAAAGATAAGAACAACTCCCTAGAAGTTAGGAATCTTGTTAGTTGTGATTTGAATCCAATATGAAAAACACGTGACATAAAAATAGAGTTCTTAGGAGAGATAAAAATATCTTCCTAAAATATCTCAAGTAACAAGAGGGATAAAAACAACTTCCTTAAAAATAGGAAAGTGGTTACCTACTCGATCGGAGAAGAAAACCCCGTGCAAGCAGCCGAACAAGTAGCTGAATCTTGACATATACCTTCAAATTCTCCAAAAATAAGGCCACGGCCACCCATAGCATAATTTCCTCTGAATCCATATATTTGCAACTTCAACAACCGCATCACAACGATTGCAAATTTATCTTGAGAGGTTTTTTTTTTTTTTTTTGGTACTGAACCTGGGGTTGGCAGTTATTATTTTTTTATTGCATTTAAGTATAACTATATTTAGAACAGATGAGTCAATGTTTCTTAATTTTTAATCCAAGCGTGAAGTTAGACATATGATCAAATTTTCTCCAAAGAATATTATGATACATAACAGAGACTAGAGTTCTGAAACAGGGGAAACAAACAATGGAAGGCAGCTATAACACTGACAGCATTTTCTCCATGAATCAAATAGCACAAAGTATAAAAGGGTGACATATAAATAAAAAAAAGTGGAGATTTATTGGATCATTCCCTGTCCTTTACCAAGTTATTGACCATATTTACCAAAGGAAGCGTGCCCTTTGCCATAATCTCTAACCTAGAAGTAGTCGAAGCATGCCTAAAAAGGGCGAGTCCGAACAGCACGAGCTCTGGAAGAAACAGTCGAGACGACAAGAATCCGTGCCAGTATCGAGGCTCCAAGTCGAAAAACGCACTGAAGAACCTTCTTGTCGAATGCAAATCAAGCTTTAGCAGAATGTCCATCCCAAAACAAAAGAACTCTCTTTGTCTTCTCCTTTCTATAGGCCACAAGTCTTTCCAAACCTCTGCGGACAGGCTGTTTCCCAAGATGGCTTGATCAGAACCCAGGTATTGGACGATGGCTTTGGCAACAATCGGGGCAGCAGCTAGAGTTCTTGCAACCATGTAGCCGGTTGAGGGGTGCACCATGCCAGCCGTACCCCCTATTCCAACGACCCTTTGGGGTAGGACCGGTAGAGGCCCCCCCATTGGGATCACGCAGTGCTCATCCTCTTCAATGCTCTTCACTTTTATACCCAAGTGATTCAGACGAGCAATCATTCGTTCTTGAATGTCCTTCATGGGTACTCCAGGACGAGCGACTAGAGAAGTTTCTTCGAGGAATATTCTTTGGGATGAAAAGGGCATTGCATAGAGAAATGTGGGAATCTTTCTATTCCTCTCTTTGAGCTCTTTGTTGTTGATGAGATGAGAGTCTCTCCAATCCATGAAAACCATTTTATTTACATCAAATGGATGCTCTTCGACTTCTGCTAAAATCCCATAAGCCACTTGGTACCCCGGGTTGTATGGCTTATCATATTGCACGAGGCATCTGGAGAAACCCGTTGCATCGAGAACCACTGAAGCTTGAATAGTAACACCATCGTTGCATATCAATAACGACCTGGATTCCTCATGAATCACCTTCACAACCTTGGCTTGATGAAATTTGACACCATTGAAAATGCATTTCTGCATCATCTTCGATTTCAACTGCTTTCTATTGACCCTACCATACGGCCTACCAAGATCTTTGCTCGTCTTATCATCAATATACACTACAGCACCAGACCAATGTCGTGTCCAAGCAATCCAACAAATCCATGGCCTCAAACTCATCCACCCACACACCATAGTTGTTAGGCCAAATCAGCTTCGGAGAAGGGTCAATTGAGCAAACAGAGAGCCCTGCCTCCGAGACTTGCTGAGCCACGGCTAGTCCAGCCGGACCCCCACCCACAACGGCTAGATCCACTACAAGGCCTTTTGAAGGGTCATACAAAGGGAGCTCAAATTCAAGGTTTTCCTTCTTAGTTTCAGGCACAAGCTCTAAAAGGGCACTAGAACTAGCCTTAGCATACAAACCTTTGCTCAATTTAATGTAGGGTTTCTTGTAATGAAACTTCGATTCAGTATTCTGAGGCTTCAACGAGCTAAAAGCACTACCTTTATCTGAAAACCCATGAACTGGGTGCAGAAACTGAATCTTGTTGTGGGTATTGAGTAGAGTATCCATAGCTTCTAACAAGATAGGATTTTTCAAGATAATCTCACTGATTTATCACACTTCTTGAAAAACACAAATTAGGGTTCCAAGAATTCCTAATCCTCAACTCAGAATATTGAATTGAAAACAGGAAATGAAGCATGAATTGGAGATATACACAATAACTTGTTCATTTTGGATAGAACAATAACTAGTAATTTCAGTAGATTGGGAAAATAAGCTGATAATTCACTTACTCATAATAAGAAACATGATATTGGGGCTGAGAAGATTTTAGCAGAAAACAGCAAAGCTGGGGAGCTTGTGGTGGACTCTCAACGACAAAAAAATATGTGTTTGTGGGCATATGCAATATCCACATCCACCTTTTCAAGTTTATTTTTCTTTTTCTTTTTTCTGTAAGAAGGTCCTTTATATGTTAACAATTATATTTTTTCCAATTTAAACTTTATTTTATAATATTCTGTAAGAGGGTCCTTTTCAAGATTTAATTTTATCTTGGAGTTTTGGCAATTCGTTGAAGTGTCTAAAATGCATTTTTATTAGTCTAAAAGTTAAAAAAAAAAAAAAAGAATATGTTGAAAGTTTTTTTTTTTGTTTTAACATTGCTTAAAGTCTTGAAATTAAGCAAAATCAGAAGTATCTTAATGCTCACGAGTCTCAGTACACTATGAAATGAAGCTTAGCAGCAAAAGCGAAATTGGATAATTCATTGCAGAAATCTTTCTTGATCTCTTAATCCAACTCCATCAAAACCTAAATCCCAATTCCCAAATGCTCCGACTTAGCAATCTCAGACGCTCTCTGCAATCCTTCCTCCGCCGCCCGCCGCCTTCCGCCGCCCCTCACCCTTCCACTCGCCGCCCATTCTGCTCAACACCCAACCCGCCGCCGTCTGCCACCTCCGACGCGGAGCGCCGCAAATACATTGGATACGCCGTCCTCCTCCTCGGCTCCGCCGCCATCACTTACTACACTTTCCCCTTGCCGGAAAACGCTAAGCACAAGAAAGCCCAGCTTTTCCGGTACGCTCCACTTCCTCCCGACCTCCACACAGTGTCGAATTGGAGCGGCACCCACGAAGTCCAAACCCGCACATTTTTGCAGCCCGAATCCGTTTCTGAGCTCGAAGCGGTGGTCAAAGAATGCAATGATAAGAAGCAGAGGATCCGTCCGGTCGGGTCGGGTCTTTCGCCGAATGGAATTGGGTTAACGCGTTCTGGGATGGTGAATTTGGCTTTGATGGATAAGGTTTTGGAGGTGGATCAGAAGAATAAGAGGGTTAGAGTGCAGGCCGGAATTAGGGTTCAGCAGCTTGTTGATGGGATTCAAGAGTATGGACTCACTTTACAGAACTTTGCTTCGATTAGAGAGCAGCAGATTGGTGGCATTGTGCAGGTGAAGATTTAATTTTTAGATTGATTTTGTTGCCCTTTTTTCTGTTCTTTTCCTTCATAGTCTGGTTCTTAGTTGTATATTTAATGTCAGAATTCAAAGATACTGTTTGAATGATTGGTTCTGTGATGTGGTGAAAATAAAAGGGGAAAATCAAATTGATGTGGCTATGCTGGTTTGGTAAAAACTATGATCATTAGCTCTTTAACTTGTTACCTTGAGTCATTTGCATTGCTCTAGTTTTGAGTTACTTCTAAGCTTATATTGTTTTTGCGAATTTTCAGGTTGGAGCGCATGGCACCGGTGCAAGGCTGCCTCCCATAGACGAGCAGGTTATCAGCATGAAATTGGTTACTCCGACCAAGGGCACAATTGAGATTTCCAAAGAGAAAGATCCGGAGCTCTTTTATCTGGCTCGCTGTGGTCTTGGAGGGCTTGGCGTTGTTGCAGAGGTTACTCTACAATGCGTTGAGAGGCAGGAGCTTGTAGAGCATACATATGTATCCAACATAAATGAGATTAAAAAGAATCACAAGTAATATGCATTTTCTCACCTCTCTATAAAACCCTGAATAAACATAAAATAGTAGTGCAATGTGTGCAATAAATTGTTTGGCTTGAAGGCTCTGGATTTTCCCTTTGTATGCATGGCCATTGTCCTATTCTGCAGTTGGATCATGTGTTCGTGCAAATTGCGTGTTGTAAAGTTGAATTGAAATGCTGGACATGCATGATATGTTTTTCTTGAGATAATGACATTTCTCCAATTCTCTGTTGCAGAAAACTGCTGTCAGAAAACAAGCATGTGAAATACCTATATATTCCATATACTGACACGGTTGTAGTCGTGAGATGTAATCCTCTTTCAAAATGGAAAGGTCCACCAAAGTTTAATCCCAAGTACACACCGGAAGAAGCTATACAGCATGTGAGAAACCTTTATCAGGAGTCGCTGGTGAAGTACAGGTAAACTTAGTTACCTCTCATTTCCGTTTCTTATTTATGAAATGAAATTTAGTTCTAATAACTTGGATTCAATAAAGCAATCTCTAAACTTGTATCATGTAAGTAATGGTAGAGATTAATGATTTGGTTTTTAAAATCTTACTAGTTCCAATCCTTACAGGAAAGAAGCCGCCACACCAAATACTATTGATGATAATGAACCAAATATAGATGATATGTCATTCACTGAACTTAGAGATAAGTTAATTGCTATGGATCCTCTTACCAAAGAGCACATCATAAAGGTCAATAAAGCAGAGGCTGAATTCTGGACAAAATCAGAGGGATACAGAGTAGGCTGGAGCGACGAAATCTTGGGCTTTGATTGTGGTGGGCAACAATGGGTCTCAGAGACTTGTTTTCCAGCTGGAACTCTAACTAAGCCTAGTATGAAAGATCTGGAATACATAGAAAAATTATTGCAGATAATCGATAAAGAAAATATACCTGCCCCTGCACCTATAGAGCAGAGATGGACAGCATGCTCCAAAAGCCTCATGAGTCCAGCTTATAGCTCATCAGAAGATGACATATTCTCATGGGTACTCTATCTAACTTTACGTGCTTGGTTATAAAGCCATGTTGCCTTTGACATTCTTCTTGTTAAATTTGGTGCATAGATGTTTCAGCTTGGAAAAACTTGATTGATAAAGTTGTGAAATGAGGTCCCTTGTTGAATTTTTTTTTTTTTTTTTAATTGAATGAATTTACTTGTTTTTACAGCTCAATCTATTATCAGGAGGTGCCATTGCTTAATTGCCTTAAGATAGGAATCCACCATTACTTGTGCACCTCTCTTTAAATTTTGCCATTTAGTTTACTTTCAATTTTGTTCTTTTTATTTATTTAATGTTCATATTTCGTAAAACAGGTTGGTATAATTATGTATCTTCCCACGATGGATCCTCGTCAGCGGAAGGAAATTACCGACGAGTTTTTCTACTACAAGCATTTGACACAAGCACGTTTATGGGATGAATATTCAGCTTATGAACACTGGGCTAAGATTGAGGTACAAAACAAATTTGTATCAGTGTTTTAAGTGTTTTTGACATGAAAAGCATGAACAAATTGTAGATGTGTCAATCTTTTTCTAGCTTCTTGTAGTAAACAAATATGAAATTGAACTGAAATTTATAAGCTCCTCTTTATCCTTTTAGATCCCAAAGGACAAAGATGAGCTTGTGGCTCTGCAGACAAGATTGAGGAAGAGATTTCCTATAGATGCATACAATAAAGCAAGAAACGAGCTGGATCCCAATCGCATCCTATCAAACAATATGCTGCAGAAACTGTTTCCCGTTTCTGAGACTCTGTGATAAACATAAATCCTTGGTCAGTATGTTCTGCACATGTTATATTTCTTTGGCTCAAGGGGTGATTTTCCGTTAGTTGAATAGATTTGAGATGCACATATCAGCTGTTCGATTGATTGTACGTACCGTCTTGCTTGAGCTTGAGTGCTTGATTATTGGAAGCATGATATATGTTTTTTTTTTTTTTGCTTTTATATACTGGCAATAAAATTTTGAGATTCAAATTGTTGCATAGTTGTGAATAGTGTTCCTTATTGGTTAATAAGATTTTGTGCTTTAAAAAACTTCAGTTAATCTGTCATAGGTATAGGTAGATAACACAACAATAATAAATCGCAGTCCTAAAGGTAACGAAAACACCAAAGTAATTTAGATAAATTCTGTTGGAAAACACATATAGTACAGCCAAAAGTCAGCAGGAACCCGTTCGACACAAATGAGACTATAGGTTGGTAGCATGTGTTTATTTCGTTAGTGTAATTTAGTCGAAGCATACTTCACAAATCCAGCAGCAACATAACCCGAAGAGGCTGCAAATACAAGGAAACTCGTAGTTAATAAAATTGTATAGGGACAAAGAGTAATTTTACATATAGGGTTTGAAAGTTCATAGTTACCATCCCTCAAAGAAGCCCCTGTCTCCCTTTGCCTTCGTTCGTGTCCCGCATTTCATCTTCTTCTTCTTTCCGTTTGGTGGATCTGCAGATGGATAACCTGCATGAGATTATGTAGAAATGTGAGGTTAGTTGACAGAAATGGTTGTGTGTGTGTGTGAGAGAGAGAGAGAGAGACCTGGAGGAGGTTGGTTGTGCATGTTGGAAGGAAGAGGTTTAAGGTTGAGAACATGGAATTTGATCTTAAAAACACCACCTATTTATATATATAGATGATGAGATAATTGAAATTAGAGAAAAGAAGTGAAAAAGGAATAAAGAGAGAGAATATGTGCTCACATAAAGAAGAGATTTTGAGGGGACAGAAATGAATATATTCTTCACTCAAGAGAATAATAAGATTAAACAAACGGTGGATTGATTGATTGACTAACTTGGAGATTAAGGTTTGAGTGCTTTACATGTGTATAAATAATCTTTGAATTAAATTATGTATGTTTGCAAATGATGTAATGGCCTTTAAGTGATTGTTGATCAAGATTGCGCTTCCTATATTTTATTGACCTACACGAATAGGTTTTACGTGAGACATTATATAAAATAGGATTCATATTGATAAATAAAAGTTGGTTAACTTATACAACAACAAAGTTAATATAGATCGGTCTTAAGATTATACAATGGTCTGTCTCATATAAGATTTTATGTATGTTGTTTGTAATAAATAAATCAATCCAATAAAAACTCACTATGAAAACATTAAAATAAAGGCAAAAACTTATTATATCCCTGGACACATAGAAGCACGGATCTATGTGTTATACACATGTTCTTCAAGTGTTATATATATACTCTACAGGTGTTACGATTCTTGGTGTTATATATATACTCCATAGGTATCATATATATAAGAGTATTCATGTGATAACTGAAGAGTACATAATACCTGTAAGGTAAATATGTAACACTATATGATGGTTAAGTTGGGGCACCATACCCCGGGCACACAAGTGTAGCTCTAAAATGGTAGTACTTTTTTGTGATTCATTTCACACTATATCCTTCCCCATTTCATCTTTTAGGCTTTTTCTTTCTTTTTCTTTTCCTTTGGGCCTCAATTTGGATCTATTGGTCATAATCCACCAGAATATGCACTAGAACTCAGTCCAGCCTTTTCTGACAGCTGTTAGGTCCACAGTATAGTGGGCTATTAGGTCCACAATATAGTGGGCTCGGCCCAATCTTCACTAATAACACATACTATCCTTTTCTTTTCTTTTCTACTCGCTTAGCCTTTGCCAATTTCAATTCACTTTCTTTTACTTTTTATTTGGGATTAGTTGCCAAACACAGAAATGCTTATCAAATACTTTAATATAACATATATATCTATATAGAGTTCTCTGCAGTTTATCGAATTACAATATAGAAAATCACTTGTTTTAATATATGTTTTATTTGATATTTGAAAGTAACCGAAATATTCGGTGACCCCATTCCTTGAGAAAATATGGTGGGCAGTGGTTGAATGTGGGGTAGAATGTTAAAGGCTAGTCTATGGCCTATAACCTACATATGTCGACAAACTTTAAATCAAGAAAAGAAAGAAAATATTCCACCAAATAAATAATAGTCAAAATCTTGAAAAAGTTTTTATCCTTGTTTCTTTGCTATGCAGAAAGTTGTACGGACAGTCACACAAAATCAGAAGAGGTAGAATAGATAATCCCATGATGATCCAAACACACATTCTAATATTTGTTAAATTAATAAGTCCAGCAATATTATTATAGCAAAATATTTTGTGGATCCATGTATCCGGGTCGACCCGTCCCACACGTCTGATGGGTGCACTCAAACCCATCAAGATTCGTTCGAGGCAGTCATATCCTCATGTTATGTTAGAGTTACCTTCATACTATGTTAATGTTACTTTCATGTTATGTTAGTGTTACCTTCATGTTATATTAGTGTTACATTTGTGTTATTTTAGTTCAGTGGTTTTAAACTAAGGGTATGAAATCTGGAGATGGGGTCACATTAACATAACGTGAAGGTAACTCTAATATAACACGAAGGTAACACTAACATAACGTGAAGGTAATGACCAAAACACCTAAAAAAAGTAAAGAGGCGTGGGCTGGGCGGGCCAACCCAGCCCGAGTGCGGCCCAGTTGCACGGATCAGATCCGTACAACTGGTGCACGGGAGAGTAACTCTATTATTATTATTATCATATGTTATTATTATTTATTTTGATACTCTAATATTTTTTAAGTATATATATATATATATATATATAATTATTATTCTCTTTTAGACCTCATTAAGCTGCACAAGCATATAAAACAACAAATTCAAAGGTGTCAGATGAGAGAGAAGAAATCTATATACCAACTAAAAGGAATAATCAAGAGTGACACTCTCTGGTTAATCATATTCTTAATTTAATTATAATTTCATTTTTAATTAATTAATTTAATACTTATAATTTATTATGATAGAGTATTTAATGAGATAATAATAAATGAATAACAAAATGTCAATAATTATGATGATGATAAAATTGTAACTTATGAATATTTTAACTTAAGTTGATGTTTGCAATTATATTAAATGATTATTAAAAAAATTGCACGATTAAATTTAAATCTATATGTATTCATATTGAAGGAATAATCAAGAGGGACACATGTCGCCATTTGGTTAATCGTATATCTAACTCAAAATTTTAATTTAATTTTAATTTTAATTTCAATTAATTCACTTTACATTCTAATTTAGTATAATTAAAATATTATAAAGGAGTTAATAAATGAAAACCAGAATGTTGATGATAATGGTTGCCAATGAAACATTTTGCTTTTAATTGAAGTTAATTGACTGTTATATTTGCATCAAATGATAATTGATTTTTTTACATAAATCTAACTTTAATTTACATGATAATTAAAGTAAGCATTAATTATAAATAAATAATAATTTTCATTTTTTAAGTAGTACTATTAAACTATTTGTGTGACACATGAATCTTACACTAATTTAATATCAACTTGATGATGGATATCATATAAGATGATAGATATAATTTTCAATATAAAAATATTTAAAAATTTTATTTTAATAAATTTAATTTATGTAAACCGTGTAATACACGGGACTTATACTAGTTAAACACTAAAATAGTCTTAATATACTAACTACGTACTCCAAATATATATAAATATACTACAAAATTATGGGACTAGCTAATTCAGATTATCTGTAATGGATTCAAATATTCAACAATTATAAATCTTATATTCTTTAGGGAATTAAATTATAGATAATAATTTAAAAAATCCTTAGAATCAATGAATCTGTTCCCAACATTAATAGTACTGATGATCAATCACAAGTCAATCACATGCATGATCAATTATGGTCTAGTTTTAATTGCTAAGGCCGGCTTGATAAGGACAGAAAAATATTCACATTTATTTCTTGATTACTAGTTACCAAGAAATAATTATGATAAAATTATCATATTAGTATGTTTTAACTCATATTCCAATTTCATCGATGTATGCCACACATACAGTAGAACCATATGAGCATTAATATAATGAAATAGGAGATGAAACATTTTACAAATATGGAAGATTATATTGACGTATACTATGTTATGCATGGAATTAATTAATAAAGCTAGGTAGCTTGGAGGAAATGAATGAGAATTACTTGACATATTTGATTTAGGCATAGATTAACGGTTAAAATCTAGGATCTTCATTCTATTTTAATTTAGTACGAATTTTTTGGCTGCAGAATATGAAAGGCTAACAAGTCAAATTGGAGACAAAATAAAAGGATTAAAAATGGATGGAATCTAGAATTAGATATCACACAATATAATAAGCTGCTTGGCGATGTCACACTCAATATTGCATTCATGCTACACAATTAATCGATTAATTTGTGATTGTGAATAGAGAGTGAACTAGAGATGCAAGAGAATTGGTGTGAAAAATACACATTTTGAACCCCAATTTATAGATTTCCAAAAAAAAAAAAAAAAGACACCCTCCGGTTCGGTTGAACCGGCGGTTCGAACGATCTCGGCCGTCAACGCCAATGGACAAACAATCTCGACGGCACGATTCAAAAATGAGGAAAAACCACCGGTTAAACCGCCGGTTCCGGTTCGTAACGGCTAGATCATCTGGGCCGTTGATCTCCAATGGCTATATCCGTTCGAATTTGGGCCGTACACGTGTCACAATCGAAAATAAAATAAAAAAAAGTAAAAACCGGCGGTTAAACCGCCGGTTCGCTAGTTTGAAAAAATTGAAACCGAAACCGAACCGGTTTCAGGCGATTCCCAGTTCCGAAAACGTTCAAACGGTTCCGAAAACCGGAACTGGACCGGTGGTTCGTGTTTCCCACTACCTCACACCACAAGAAACCAAGACATATCCATTCTTGAAAACAATTTATTTTGCAATGGAATATCGAACAAGGACAAAGAAACAAATTAATTTATATTGATAAATGAACTAAAATTGATAGTAATGTCGATTGCAATAATCGGAATAAGAGCAATGATGGAATAAGAGCAATGATTGAAATCATGCATGCACATAACACTAAAAAAGAATTTAAAATTAATAAGATAGAGAAAGTGTTTGATCATGGAAGATAATTGGTGCTTCTAATTATCTAGTATACATATATAGTTTACATAATATAATTGAAAATGTTGAAATGTAGCCACAAAACAAAATGAGTTGACAGGGCCTCAAGGGGTTTGAAAAGATTGACCTGCAGTGTCTTCTCCATCACAGCAAAAATTAAACTTGGATACTTCTCTTGTCCCATCTCATTCACACATACAATTTACTTTCTCTCTCTATAATCTCTCTCTCTCTCTCTCTGTCTAAAATATATAGTGTGGCCTTCTTATCAGATCATTATAAATCAGAAATAACCCACCGCAGAAGTGTGAGCAAATAAATGTAAATTAATTATAATTTCAATGGGATAAAAGAGATTGAAAAGGACCCCAAATTATAGATAATTAATTAGCTAATCATCAATTATCTCCATGAATTTTGAACAACCATGGAAATAGATTTTGATGAGAGAGAGAGAGAGAGAGAGAGAGAGATGAGTCAATACTGATCATGGGAGTGATGATGGTACATTGAAGGGTCATGTCGATTCATGGCATCTCTTTGGCTGCCATGGCTGCTGCTTTCATCTCCTTCACTCAATTTACCCCCCATTTGAGCTCCAAGATTCAGATACACCAATCTGGAGTCTAGATTCAGCGACGCCGCCGCGGCGCCGCTGGTACTGCCACCATGATCATCATCACTCATCGGCGGGTAAATGGGGCCAGACGAAGCCTGGTTCGCATTACCCTCCTCCCTCGAGATCACCATGGCTGCAGACTGAACCAGCTCGAGGCAAAGCCGCAGCTTATTCGGCTCAATGTGGCTCAACCCCGGCACCGCCCCCTTGAACAAGAAGTCCGAGGTTAGGGTTCGGAGAACATCCAAGGGAGTGATCCCATCCACGGTCCGCACATTCGGGTCAGCATGGTGGTCCAGCAGCACCGCCACCATGTCCGGAGACACCATCTCCGCCGCCACGTGGAGCGGCGTTTTCCCCGCCGGCCCCGCCGGGTAGTTCACATCCGCGGCGCCCAGCTCGAGCAGAGCTTTCACCACTTCTCGGCTGCAATTCTCCACTGCGTAATGCAAGGCCAATGCCTCATCGAGATTGAGCCCTTCTCCCATGACCATGAGCTTGACAAGCTCCACGTCGGAGGAGTCGAGAGCCCGCCGCATTCGCCGGATTTTCTGGTCCTCCAGGTCGGCGGCGGCGCCGAGGTCGTGGTGGTGGGGGTGGTGGTGCGGCATTAGGGAGCGGCGGGCGATGGAGGACTTGAGGCGGAGCTCTTCGATCTTCGCCACGACATCGATCGGAAGATGCTTGGCTAAAACCTCCGGTGGGAGGCCTGATTTGGCCACTAAGTGAGAACAAGTGGTCCATAGTTGGTGCATTTCTTGCTTTCTTGAAGCTATTAACACTTTCATAACATCTTCAATTGAGGCCTTTTCAACCATGTTAGCCAACTGCTTCTGTTCATGAAATCAATGCATACATTGGATCAATATCAATAAAGTTGGTAATGATAAGATGATGAGTTGACATGAAAATGGTGGCATTAATGGTTAGATTTGATTTGCATCCAAAAGAGGAAAGTTTGTTTGTTTGGGGAAGATTTAATGTGATCACTGTGGAATGGAAGGGACAAGACTAGAGATTGAACAACCAAATGTAGAAACTTTTCTGTGTGGATCATAAAGTTTGAGGAAATCCATTCAACTAAATGCAAACAATGTTACTTACATGAAATCAAGAAAGGGCAACCTGTCAATTGACATACATGTGCCAAAACAGCAAATTCAAAATGGATCAAGAGATGAGGAAAGTGCCGCTTTGAACCAAAACCCATTAATTTGTTGCACCAGAAATCTTCAAAATCAGACACAAAATAAAGAAAACAGTAGTAGATATTTCTTTGATCATATATATATATATATATATATAATTAGGCCATCAACTCATGCATTCAAGTAATAATTATGAGCTAGATTTTAATTTGGATCGAAACAACAGTAAGTAAGTAACCTGGGTGAGCAAAGCGAGCTGTTCAACACCAAAAGATCTAGCGGCAGCGAGGGTGTCAAGAGCAAGATCAACGGCGGAGGTGCAATGCGTGTGCCAGCAGGCCCGCTCACCGCAATTGGGCCGTGGCTCGTGCTTCTGGGGTACAATCGAGACTTGGCCACTGTACAAGAACTGGAGCATGAGCAAGAAAACCTCATAACCCACAGAATTCACCGGTATGACCTGGGGGTTGGGCCCGCGCGGCGAGCCGGTGCCGGGCCCCATGCGCAGGGGGTCCAGGCCCGCCTGGGTGTCGGCCCCGCAGAAGAATTTCCTGAAGAAGAGGCTTCGGGCCGCGAGGATGCACCTGTGGGCGTGGACCAAACGCCCCTCCACGCTGAAGGTTACATCGCTGAAAGCCTGGCCGTTGATGAGCAGGTTGAGATAGTCTAGAGAGAGAGATCTTAAGGAGTCTTCTGGGGTCATTGTGTTTAGAGAGAGAAAAGGAGATGAAGAACACTGTGTGTTGTGTGTGTTTTTCTCTGTAGTTGATGGATATGTAGGAGGAGAGAGAGAGAGAGAGAGAGAGAGATTTGTGTTTTTCTTTTATTTGTATTTAAGTGGTGGTGGAGAAGATGAGATGAGAGAGAGAGTGATAAAGCTTTGTGGCTTCGTTTTAATCATTCCTCCATATCTTCTTCTACCTTCAACTATCTCTCATCATCGACTTCGACTATTGTTGTTTCTTGTGATCACAGATTCTTGTTGTTTCTCTGCCTATATGCCCAGATATTTCTAGAGAGAGAGAGAGAGAGAGAGATGTGAGTAATATAAATGGCTAATCCGGGCGGCTGAGTTTATTTTTTTATTAATCATCATATAATAATATTATTTATAATCATAGGAAAATATATCCATTTATTATGGTGGAGATAACTTTTTCACCTCATCACTGTTTAATTCTAGAATGATGCTCATTCATCTCAGTTTAGAATGTTGTAAGATAATAAGATAGTGATTACTTTCACTAATAACTTTTAACTAAACATCAACTTTTGAGTTTTAAAGAGAATAAAATTATTTTAGTTTTTTCTTAAAAGGATAGTTTCCCATCAAATAACTACTACATGTTAGATAACAATTCATTGTTTAGATTTAAAGTAAATAGATCTTTATGGAATATTGATATAATTAATCTTGAAATAAAGGTGTTTTGAAAGAATAAAAATAATTGAAAACAAAGTTTACCCACTAGAACAAATTAATATACTATTTTTCCTTCATCCCACAAAAATAGACACATTCTATGTCTCAGATAGATTACGAAAACAAATTTAATTTACTTGAGAGAGTAATTCTAATCCACAAAAGTATACTCTTATTTATACTAAACTAAACAACTACCAACATTAAGAGAGTGGTAATTCCAACAAATTTTCATTAAGGATATTTTAAACAAATTTACCATATTAATAAGAAAAGTTTTTGTAAGTTTGGACAACCAAAAATCAAAATATAATCTTTATGAGACGGATGGAGCAATAATTAAATTCAATAAATGTTTTAATTAATTCAGTTTATTTGTACTACTAGTATGTAAATTTTCTAAAAGTATTAAGGGCCTGTTTGGTACGAAGGTTGAGTTTGGACTGGATTGTAATAATTTCGGGCTTTTTACTGTTCATGGAGTATAATTTGGATGTTTGATGTGCAGGTTTTTGAGATGGGTTTAGTTGTGTTATGTGTTTGGTATATGTGTTTAAAAAGTGTAATGTTTATAAATTTGTGTTTGGTATATAAGTTGGGCTTGATATATTAGGGTAAATGACCAAAATACCCCTTCATTATAATAATGGAAATGAAAAAAAATCTGAGATTTGGGACCTTTGTTCATTACGCTAGGTTCAACACAGTGACTTTTGTTGGGTTTTTTTCTATCTATCATTGCAACTTTTAATTTTTATATTTTTATAAAATTAGGAACTTCTTTTGATAATTATTTTAAAATGTCCTACTGAAAAGATCAGAATAGCACAATATAAACAAAAAATGAGGAAAAATATATTATCATGGTAATCAAATCTATATCAAAAAGTCCTATAAAATAAAAATAAAAATAGCACAATATACACAAAAAACAGGGTGAATATATAATAATTGTAATCTAATATATATCAACTTCAAATTAATTAACATATCTAACCTAAATTAAAAAAAGTGGTCAAATACCCCCTATTATCATTAGCAACTTCAAATGAAATAATATTTAGCCTAATCGATATGCTAGCTTATATAAGAGGATTGGTGATGAGAAGTTTGCAACTTCACTTGGAGAGATTCACTCAAAAAAATTCTTTAACCCCAATATTAGTGTTTGGAGTATTAGTGTTTGCTCTTTTTAGGAAAATAAGGGGAAAACAATTTTATAAATCTTTTATTTCAGAGTATTTTATTTTATTTTATTTTACTCGCACACATATATCTCCTTCATTCTATACTTATATCCACTAAATATATGACTTTTAGAAAATATACATCAACTAAAAATTACAAATGACTTGATATAAAGGACCTCATTATTTTCAATCTACAACATTTCAAAGTTCATAACGAGCATTTGCATGATAAAATATTGTATGGTATGCGTTTGTATTAATAAAATATTACAACAAGACAAAATTATATGTTTTCAACAAATTTAAAATCATACAACATCATTACACATAGTTTTCATGATATTGTTAAGATGAATTTTCACAATAATACTGCTATAGAATTATATCCATTAAATTTAAATAGTCTTGTATGTTAGTTAGTATTAATTTTCATTACCTTCAAATTAAACCGTGTGTTTAAAATTTGGACTCTCGTTTGAAAAAATAAAATTAAAAAAAACATTACATTTTGATGTACTATAAACTACAAAATAAATTTAAAAAATAATAATAATTAAGTCCAAAAATAGTAGGCGCAGAAAAGTAATTTCACATAAATACTATTGGGTTAGTTTTTAACCCACCAAAATTGGTGGGTTTAAAAAAGGTGCAATTAGTCCAGCCTAAAACAAGAGTTGTGACCCAAGCCCATGGACGAAACCCGAGCTTTAAACCAACATCCCAAACATCTGCTTAGCCTTGTTTGTAAACCCAAACCACCCTAAACCCGGATACCAAACACCCTCTTAAGAGGTCATATTTAAGAATTATATGATTGGTCCTTGATTTAAGGCCTAAGTAGAGAAAGGGTCTTTGTATGGGGAGTGGTGTTTTGTGGAAACACAAGACATTAGGTCTAAGTCTAAGCATGTTTCTAGTAGTGCTCTTCTGATTTAATGATTTTTCTTGGAAAATGTATTTCAATCAGATGCCACTAACTTCCTTTTGTGATTTTTCTGTTTTTCTAAATTTAACATTAAATAAGGGCATACATTTAATTAGGACAATCAAGAAAATATTCAATTTACTCCTAAATTCCTATTAGGGCAATGCACATGAAAAAATATTTAATATCCATCGGTTTTTAACTAATTGTTTACTGCGAGCTTTCAAATTTTCTTCATAGATATATTGGTTTCCTAATGTTACCTTGGATCATTTAAAAGATGAAAGGGATGAAAGAGTTTTGCCTTATCAGTGGATGAAACTTCTCACTTATTGGAATACAGAAGAAGCGGAGGTTTGTGGTCATTCTTTTAGATAATAAATATTTAGTCATTGCATTTATAATTTAATTATCTTTTTATACTTAAATTTCAGAAGTCAAGTCAGAAGAATGCGGATGCTAGAGCTAAAAGGATCATGGATCAATTAACTGGAAAAATGTCATTTGCCAAAGTTAGGGAAGAACGGGTGATATCTGTTGTCTTTCTTACTTTATTTCATCATTTTTTTAATACACATTAATACTTGACAATATGTATTCATAGATAAAGAAATTAGGACGTCCTCCAAAGCGCTTCGAATTATTTGTTGCATGCTACATTAAACCAGATGGAAGCTCATCCAATAAGGCATATCAAATACATGCAAGTACGAATCAATTATTCAACATGTACTTTGCAAAATTGTTTCCAATTTTTTTATAATAAAACATGTAGTGATTCTTGATAAAAATATTTACAGGAGAAAATGAAAGAACTTAACGATCAACAGCTTGAAGGCTTTGACGATCCAATTAGTCAAAACGACGTGTTTGCCCAAATCATGGGACATGATAAGTCTGGTTACGTACGAATGATGGGTCAAGGAATCTGCCCTTCAGATGTATGGGGTGAAGTTCCTCAGAATAAATCCAATCGCTTAACGATGGAGCAATAGTCGAAAATTGCACATTTGGAATCACTTTTGAAACAACAAACATGTGGTGCTACACGAGGTGGTAATGGGCAACATATGTCGGCATTTAAGCCTCCCTCAAATCATGTTGCCACAACATTAACTCTTCAGGTTACATTCCTTTATTTTTATTTTATTTATGATTAAGTTTATTACTTGTTATGTTCTAGTAATGTTCATATGGATTAGAAAAATCAGGTAATTAAACATATATATTACTTTCTTTTGCCTTTTTAAGGATGGAGCATATGTTTCTCTAAAAAGTCTATTTGATCCGACAAAAATCATTGCTAAAGGATGTATCCAGAGCACGAACCTCATTACAGAAGTTGGGGGACAAATCTTAGGTTCAAATTGGTGTGAAGTGAATGTAAAAGTGGTTCTTGAACCGGGAGAGCAATTGATCAGACCTTACGATAATCTCCAAAAGATTGCTGATACTCTTGGTGAAATGATTGCTTGGCCTTGTACTTTGGTATATTTTATCTTTCCAAATTATTTAGTTAGTTAATATTTACTCAATTCAACTTTATTTTGACTTTTAATTGCATTTATTTTCTATATTCAGGTAACACTTGATGAAGATTGATAATTTCTCCAATGTTGCCTTTGAGAGTGTTCAAGCTTAGTATATTAAAATGCTGTTAGTGTTTATTTAATTAGAGATTGTCAAATTTCAGCACTTTTGGTTTTTAATTAGAGAATGTTACTTTTGTCAAGTTTCAGCACTATTACTGTTTCTTAATTATTTACTGCATTTGAATCATATCTAGGAGTGTTTATATTCTAGCATCAAAATGGCCCTATCCGATATATTTGATATAAAATTTAAGTTGATATAAATATTATTATGGAAAAAAAAAATTAATATCATTGTATAAAAATAATAATAATAAACAATGTGAAAATAAATATTAAGAGGAGACTTTGAAGTGTAATAAAAAGTAGCATAGCAAGACATTTTTAAATGTCATAATTTTATTTGGTGACATTTTGTAGTGCCTTAAACTTTTTTTTAAAGTAGTATTACAATACTTTATAACACACTTTTAAATGACATTGTATATAACGTATTAAGACATTTCAAAATGTCTTATTAATTATATGTAAATACATTGCAAAGTGTACTAATAGGATACATTTCAAGACATTTCAAAATGTCTTATTAATTATATTTAAATACATTTCAAAGTGCATTAATAAGATACATTTCAATACATATGACCTATTGCTACATTAGAATAGATGACACTTTTAGAAAGTGTCTTAATAGCTTAAGTGTATTATTATGCAATATATTAGGACATTTTTTAGTGTCATATAAAGCTAATTTTCTTGTAGTGCACATTTTTTAAATACTGTTTATGACCATCTCCAACTGCACAGGATTTTACTGTTAATTTTACACAATTTTTATGTAATAACTGTCAATGATCTCCAACAGTTTACATTATTCTCTGCACCAAAAAAGAATATTTCATAATATTCTTTATTAATTAATTTATTTAACATTTTATTTATAATAAATATTCATTGTTATTGTTAAATAATCTATTTTTCATCTTTATTATTTTAAAAGTGTAAAAACATTATATATATATATATATTTAAATCTTATTTAATATAATATTTTAGCAATTTTTTAATTTTTTTCACATTAATTAAGTTTAAAATAATAGTTTTATTAATATGTTGTATTGTTTTTTTTTTTCCAAAATCGGAATGATTATAATAGCACTTAATATAGAAAATAAGAAAAAAAATGAATACAAAGTAAAAATAATGAAAAAGAACTTAAAAACAAAATAAAATAAGAACAGAAAAAGAATAAAATAAATAATAAATGATGATAAGAAAAAAATGAATACAAAATAAGAATACCGAAAAAGAAATTAAAAATAAAATAAATAAGAAAATAAAATAAATAAACATATAATAAAAAAAGAAAAAGAAAAGAAAAATCAGATGGTGCAAGGGTTGACCTGTGAAAAGTTAGTGCAAAACCAGCGGTTAAGATAAGATGACGTAGAAAAAAAAATCACTGTTAGAGATGAAAACAGGCGCATTACATTGTGATGGCGAACTATTGGAGATGTTAAATGGAAAATTGATCAGTTATTAATTACCTTTTAAAATACTTTTTTACTTTGTTTGAAAAGTCTCCTCCACATCTATTGTATAAAGTCACCCATATTCAACTACAGCTTTGTAAATCAAGTTTTAAAAAGTTTCTCGTATTCTAAAAGGTTTAGCAGTCATAGGATAGTTTGTAATCTACAACAAATTGTGTTAGACGGTTTATAAATAGTTTTCGTCAGATAATTAATCTTTTTATCCATTAGTCAAGTTTATTTTCACAAATTTATATGTAAATTAATATGAAGTGTGGATTGTGTCACTGATCCATCTCATGTAAGATGATTTTTAAAACAATTTCACATAGAACTCACCTACAATAATGTAACACAAATACTCACGTGAGATCTATGAGACATTTTATGATCTCATGTGAGATCAAGATTAATCATATTGAATGGATTGATCCATCTTATAAATCCATACGAATCTCGTCTTACATAAGATTTCACCCGTGACATCATTGTGGGAATATGTTTAAGACAAAATATGTAAGTTTATTACTATTGCAAGTAAAATATGGCTAGGTACATGATAATCTGTTGGTTCAACTATCTGAAAAGAACATTGATTATAATACAACAGAACTAATATGGGTATTTACTTAAGATAATGGAGTACTGTATATTGTGATCAAGCATCATCGATCAATATTCATTGAAGTAAAAATGAATGTGGAAATTTCAAAATAATAACTGTATAATAATCGTACTAATAATTTGATAATACACAAAACGAAATAAGCAGCAAGGATGGAAATTATTGTACATTATATAACTGGTAATTAATTGGTATGTAGAGTTGTCAATTTCTTAGAATATAAAATAAAATATCAGATTAAATACTAGATAAATTCAATTGCATACGCCTATAAATTCAATTACGTGTTATATTTAACTGATAAGTACGTAGATTTAAAGTTAGCTGATGATGGCTTTTTTAGTATATAGCAATTAATGTTTTATTAAACATGTTTAGCTCTATATACAAGCTGCGTTTGATTGCCCTTATTAAGGGTGATATATACCATATCAACAAGATTAACTTGTTTGGTTGAAAAATAAAAGTTCATAATATAAAATGGGTCCGGTAATAAATCATCAAATCTTATGATATGGCTACCCATAAGGATGGATTGATAATTTATCACATATATTAATGATAATTTCTAATCTCTTAGATACAATCAAACTTAATCAATAATTTGAAGCAAACGCAACCACATTGTTTCAATTTATTGTTATGGTGGATTTAGAAGTGATCCAATTTAGATCTAATACAAACCTTCTATCAAATAGATCTCTATAATTATATCTTTAGTAAATGCAGTTTAGCATCCATGTGTTAATAATGTACGTATATAATGAAATAATTGTATATTTCTTAATTCATAATATATATATATATTTAATCTATTTAATTAATAAGTTTGAATAATTTTATTCATCTACCATATGTAATTATAATCGAAAATATTATGTGTCCACCGCTGAGATGACAAAAATCTAGCATATCAATTAATTTGATTTTCCATAAAATTAAGGGATGAGATAATTACAAGTCAGTGATGGATATATTAAGAGTTGTTCTTCCATAAAATTAAGGGATTTTCCTATTATGAAATAGTTAAAATGAGGGCAAAAATTTTTATACAACGGTTGCACCGATCCCAGATCTGTGCAACCGGGTCGACCAGCTCACGCGCCCCAAAACGAGCTCCCACGCGCCTGAGACTCGCACTGAAGCTCACCCAAAATTCGCTCTAATAGACATACCTTTATGTATAGTTAGACATACATTTGTGTTATGTTAAACATACCTTATGTTGGTAGGTCTAACTATATACAAAGGTATGTCTAACATAACGTAAATGTATGTCTAACATAACGTAGTGGTAGGTGCTAAAATTCAAAAAATCAAGCGCAAAAAAGATAAGATATGAAATTTGGGCTGAACGGTATGTTTAACATAGCTTAAAAGTATATCGAACATAATGTAAAAGTATGTCTAACATAACCTATTATTACGTAAATATTTTCAAAAATCATACAAAAAAAAAAAAAAGGAACGATCCCAACGCGGGTCCATGAATCCCTAATTAAAAGAGAATTACTCTAAAATGAAATATTGAGGTAAAAGGAAAAGAAGGATAAAAATGGAGAAAAAGCCAAAAGGATGTGGTAAGAGTGGGGTCCAGAAAAGTGTGTCGGCCGGGTCAGGGTACTCGACCCCACTACTAGTTTCAAATCTCTCAACATTAATTCACATTTCTATTTCTTCATCTTTACAATAAGGCAAATGCTTCTATGCACCAGGTGCACGGATCTGAATTGGTGCAATTGGGACGAGAATTGGTGCAATTGGGGTGACCCGACCCGGATCCACGCACCTGGATTTTCTTTTTTTTTTCTTTTTTTTTCGCTTCAGGCTGTTACCTTTATGTTGTAAAGATGTGACCTTTACATTATATAAGTGTGACCTTTATGTATAAATGTTATGACCTTTATGTTCAGTAACTTAGGAAAAAAATGAAGATTTTCAGGTTTTTTCGCTTCAGATTAAGATCTTTATGTTGTATTGTTGTAACCTTTATGTACAGTTCTTGTGACCTTTATGTACAAATATTATGACCTTTATAATCCATAACTTTGAAAAAAATTGAAATTTTCAAAATTCAGTGCATTTTAAGGATGGATATATGTGCAGCTAATATTTCATAAACGTAAATATGTACAAATTTTGTTAAAATTCTTTATTTTTTTCTAAGTTAAAGTATATAAAGGTCATTACATTTATACATAAAGGTCACACTTATATAACATAAAGATCACATGCATATAACATAAAGGTAATAACCTGAAGTGAAAAAATAAAATTCAAAAAAAATAAAATAAATAAAAGTGCGCGGATCCGGGTCGACCCGGACCCGACCCGAATTGTACATACACCAGTTGCACAGGAGACTAACTCTTACAATAATAACTGAAATCATATCATATTTTTATACTTTTAATAAATTTTATAGGAACTAAGTCGACTTAGCAACCAATTAAGAAATAATCTCTATAAAAATATTAGCCTCCACCTTTTAATTTGTGTTATAATGCACTGGCAAAAACATGTAATTTGATATTTCTTTTTTATTTATATATTTTTTACTTAAATAGTATCGATTATCTGGTGTTTATTATTATTATTATTATCATCGTCGGTTTAAATTTTAACTTTGTCAAAAAGTTTGTATTGATCATTTATTCTATATTACATTTAATATATAATTACGTATGTGTGTGTATAGTAATTATCAATATTTATTTTCTATAGAAAACAATATAATTAAGCACCAGTTCATCTTCCTCTATTTTTTAATATGCCCTGATGGAGGATTGAGATTAGATATATTTTGAAGAGATTTATATTAATTTATTGTTATTAATATCTTTATTTTAATTTCATCTTTAAAGATCTAGATTTTATATTCCTATAAATATGAGATATCTTTATGATGTTAGACAACTGATTGATCACAAAAACTTGTGTGAGACGATTGTACAGATTATTTTAGTGAGACGGATCATTTTTATCCATTTACCAAACTCATATTCATAAATTTACATGTGAATTGTGAGGTGTGAATCATGACTTGATTCGTCTCACATGAAATAATCCCTCACATGAGACTTACTCTTGATTGATTTATGAAATAAGAAAAAAATAGTTTTCTCCAAATTATTATTTCTTTCCGATATTATCAGAATTAATGGATAGTAATCTTCTTTTATTACGCTTGTGCATGGATCATATACACACATTGGGTAATTTCTATGTTACACCTGGTGAATTACACCACGTGTATCAGATGATTACACGTGTTATATTTATTTATTTTAAAATTATAATGTTATACATGAAGAAGAGTAATATATTTGATATAATAATCATTGGTAAAACAAATGAAATAGATTAGAAGAAGGAACTGTTTGTTTACCCTAAAAAAAGGAAAAAAACCGGAAAAGAAGGAAAGAAAAGGGAATGGCATTAGCATCTATGATGGACAACACTGTCTTATGATTTGAAGTCCTTGAATTTGACATTTGACTTGTCTTTTCAATCCCTTTTTTTTTACTATTTTACCCCTCCATTTTTCTCTCTTCCTTATTTTGCCCCCATCTCTTTCCACAATCCTTCCTTCTTTTTTTTTTTTTAGTAAAAAAGGTTATGTATATTTCAAAAAAAAATTCTATAATTAATTTAGTTTCTACCTTTTTATGTGTGAAGAGAGAACCTAGATGGGGAAAATATGAATTATTTTCAATCATATTAGTTATGAAATTAAATGAAGTAACATATAAAATTCAGCCTACAAACTGTCAAACCATATCTAAAATTTCAAATCAATTCCAACATGATCAAAATATTCATTTTCACTACATGTACGTACAACTATGCCTGCTCCAAAAATAGTTACTCTGTTTCTCTCTCTAGAAAAGAAAAGAAAAGAAAAACTCTAAAACCTAGCTATATATCACAGAAGGGACCCGGCGTACAATAGCATGGTCTCTTAGTTTAATGTCTTTTGTTTGGGATATAATGCTGTGTACAACTCAATTAATTAATAGTACAACTCCTTTTGATGCAGAAGACTAGACGATTGGAGCACACAACACACTATATTTCCTTTTTTTCTTTTCTTTTTTGCCCTTTAATTATTAAATGACCAATTTTTTATTTATTATACTTTTAGAACTTCCCCTAGTATATATTAAAGTACTATTCATATGTAATATTTAAAATGATTGGATCCATTTCACATTATGGAACCTGAAAGATGATAATTTTAGAGCACAAAGAATAGTACTAGTATATGATCTTAGTCTCTGGAAGAATCTAGAGTCAAAGCCCTCGCCCCTCAAGGACAAGCACAGTCGAGTCGGTAAGAATTGTGGTTATGTGAGGAGAAATCCTTCTACAACGAAGATTCATATCCCACGGTATGTGCATTTTAATCGAAAGTTTGTTCTGGGATTTAAATATTATTGATTATTTCTCACAAGAGTAACACTTGTGCGCCCCAAGGGCATGATACCCCCAAATCAATCATTAAATGATGTTACATATAAACTCTATAGGATCATGTGTATACTCTTCAAGTGTCACATGTATACTCTTATATACATATGATACTTGTAGATTATATATATAACACTAAAAAAATGTAACGCTTGTAATGTGTATATATAACATCTGAAGAATAAGTATATAACACCTAGATTTGTGTCCCTATGTGCCCCAAAGTATATAAGTTTTTGCCTTCTCACAAATATCTAACATGTCATTAATTCATATTAGATTCAATTGAAAAACCTATAATCACGGATGGAGATTTTTTCATAATAAAAAGAATCTAGGGTCAAAATGTTACTCCAATAAACTACATAAGTAGTGGTGGAATATTCATATGAAGTCAAACAAAAAGATTTGTGGATTATTTGAAAATCATCAAAATTGCACTTGCCACCAATGAAATTGGAGCCTTTTTGCTCACAATATTTCATATACATGATTTCGAGAGACATCCCATTGAATAAAATTGAAGGTGTGCCAGCTTTGACTTGTTGAAAAGATGTCACAATCAATTCAGTGACAAATAAAAATGGGGTTTGACTAAACAAAACTAATATTTTGGTCTTTCTGAACATTATTTGATTTGTGACTCATTGGATCACTAAATCTATGGGTCCAATTAAATTGCATGACATTTCTTTAACGTTTTTACAAAAATGTGTCACATAAGAGGACAAATCAATTGAGTGGAATTATTGACTAATAATAGGAGAATTATTGGGTTTTAGTATTTAAAAGTGTTCCTCTACGCGGTTAATGCCAATAATTTATAATATTATATTTATTGTAGTACGAACCAATTTATTCTAATTTTGTGTCTTAATTTTATGATAAGTATTGTTCACTTTTATAATGAAAGTATTATATTAAAATATACTTTTAATTAATATATAAACAGAGTCTTGCATATAATAGTGAACAGAGAATCCAATGAAATCATTTGTTTTTGTAAAAGAAAACGCAAAACACAACCTATAGCTATATGATTAATATATAAAAGGCTATTCTACATGATAGGAATTAAAATTAGAAAAGACATTACATTAATCATACTTTAATTACTAACTTTTAGTATCACAAATATAGTATTTATGTGTGTGTATATATATCAGATTGTTTTTCACGATAGTTTTATGTGATGAGTATTATTTTTACAAGTCTATTCGATTTTGTGAGTTACCCGTCCTACTCACTGATGAAAAAATCGCAAAATTTCGGTGATATATCGCCGATATTTCGCTCAAATATTATGTCCGATAAAAAAACGGGGTGTTGTTTTTATCGGTCCGGTTCTCTTCGCTTTTCGGTTTCGGTGAGATGTAGGGAAAAAATGACGGGTTACACCGATATTTCACCGATATATCGACGATATATTGGCAAAATATCGGTGCATTCATGTGTCGGCAGAATTCATTCAAATGCATTTTTTTTCATCTATTTCATGAAGTTTTCATATGATTTGAACTTCAAATTATTATTGGCCACAAAAAATTGGTCTCAACCTAGTCAACTATATTGAGTTAATGAACATTATCCGATCGATGGACATGCGGTTGGAAGAGATAGATGGACATATGAATGACATGTTTATGATTACACCCAAAATTGGTATAATATGGTGAGTTGGTATCAATATTGTTTAAATCAAGATGTCATGTCATCTCAATCATTTGAACCTCATAGGAGTTCATGCTACTATTAGTTCATAAATAAACTTTGTACAAAATTTCTCATATTATCACTCTATATATTAGTTTATCTCTCATTTTGTTGTAATTATATCTTTTTATTTGAAATCTTAACTTCAATTTATGTATGAATGTTATTTATAACATTATGTAAATTACCAGATCTATTTTCAAATTTTTTTTACAATATTTCCATGATTTTTTTAAAAATTACCGATATTTCTACCGTAACCGATATATGCACCGATATTTCGGTAAGGTACCGATACATGCACCGAAACCGATATTTTTTCGTCTTTGGTCCTACTCGACTATACATGAAATTGCATAATTAATCATTAACAATAATTATTTGCTAATCTTGATGAATTAAAAGTCATCATGATGAATGATGGAGGGCATTTAAGAGACAATCTAATTGATTTCCATTAATCTGTGGTGTTAGATCAGTAAGAGACAAGTTGATTAATTAATTGGTAGAATAACATCAATTTAGAAATAAAAATTATAACAATAAGTTATGATCTCCCAAGTTGCCAAAAGTAGGGTCTCGAATCATTAGGGTGATGAATATTTTATTAGCTATATTAAATATAATGTTGATACTTTTCAAAATATATAAAATAATATTAATCGTTACACAACTTAGGCCATCCAGTTTCCTAAATGGGGAAACAGTTGTAAAATTATATTTATTCGTAATAAAATACTACGAATCGGTTACTTAGTCACTCATCCTTTATGATTAATTTATGTGTAAATTGTTATTTTCTTGATCTTTTTGGGTTGGACACCATTATGTATGATTTTGGGCTATTAGTGGATTTAAGCAAAAGATGATTATGACTTTGGATCTTTAATTAGGAGCATGATTATATATTATGTATATATATAATGTTTGTATATAATTAGAGAGAGAAACACACAAAAGTGGAATTATTTTATTAATTATGAAATTAATATAATTGGAGCTGCAAATAGTTTCCAAATATGGAAAAGATCTAAACTCTCACGTATTCTGCTTCACTACTCTCTTACTTTGGTCATCAATATGCAAATTATGATAGATAAAAAAATAGATTAAATTAGCATGTACTTTTTTAAATTTTAATCAACTAAAATTATATCTGGTCGATTTCTTCAATGTTTTTCTACTCTCTGAAAACATAAAATTATGAAATGTGATGATATCAAGTTAGAGTACTGAGGGTATTTAGTGATAATTAATCAAAAACGTGGATTTTGCGACGACAACTTTTGTTGTCGCAAAAACTATTATCATAAAATTTGTGACACATGTAACATGTTGTCGCTAAATTATTATCATAAAAGTCTTCTCGTAAATAGTTTTTTTGCGACAACAATAAGTCGATTTACATTGTTTTTTTGTGACTACATTTTGTCAATTTTTATTAACATTTTCCACGACAACTTGTTGTCGCAAAAATTAGACTTAAAGTTGTCGCGAAAAATGTGTATTAATATTATCGTAAATACACATTTTTCTTGTAGTGACATAGTAATGAAGTTGTGACAAGTTTTATGTATTGATATTTTGAGATGTAGGCACAATATATATATATATATATATATATATATATATGATGTAAAAGCATTAAGGCAAGCACTTGGAGATCCTGCTTGCTTTAAGGAGAACATAAACCCATTTTCTGTAAAAGAATGTTAATCAACTTTACCAAATTAAAATCCACTTTCATTCTTTTATTTGACTTTCCCTTTTCTTTGCAACCCTACCATTATATGAGCCTCACAAATCACAATACCCAATATTCCACTCCCAAAATTTATGTCATATATATTTAGTGCTCTCTCTCTCTCTCTCTCCCCACTATATATATATATGAGATGAAATTAAGAGCAACTTGTTGGAATATAAAACACTAATAGTTAAACCCAACCCCACTAGGCCAAGTCTTAATTAATGCATCAGCAGATCATAAATGTAGATTAGGTTATAAAAAGAAGTTAAAGAAATTAAAGGGTCTAAATTTTTAAAAAAAGGGAAGTCGTGATCATAATAAGGACAACATGTAAAGAAAAACTGTACAACTTTATAAAGATTGCCTAGAACATGCAAATAAATCTTGGAAAATCTTGTCCATAAAGAAACAAACTTTGGAAAACCTAAATATCATCTAACTTTTAGCACCATAAATTTTTTATGAAATTGAGTTAGACTTTTCTCTCTCACCCTCTAGATCTCAGCAAAGTGAAGTGTGTTTTTTAGTTTAAATTAATCTTATAAAACGATCCACCTTTTCCTGAATTATTAATTATTTTCAATCTGCAATTAATCCAAACATCATCATCATATTAGTACTATATACAAAAGGGTTGAAAACATGATACATCTTTAATCTCTAAATAGAGTGCAAAATAATATGTGTAATCATAAGACTGTTTATTGATTGATATTTTTAAAATAATTTACGGATGTATCAGTTGACTTGATGAAGTTCACATTATAAGAGAAGAAAGGTTTATAGGAATTGTTATATTATTGATTGTGATTTCTGTACAATATATAGATTACAATAGGAATTAAATCCCATAACAAATTCCTAAAGAATCTCCTACAGAGGAGTAAGTGTATCCTATAAAGAAGGAAACAATATATACATTTAATGTAAATTGATTGATTCAAAATATATGGAATATATATGAGATCATTCCTTAATACGCCCCCGCAAAATGGATGTGCGATCGGCCACGGAGATTTTGGAACGGAGAAGCTCAAAGCGCGTACGGGGTAGTGGTTCGGTAAGTATGTCTGCAAGCTGATCAACCGTGCTGACATAAGAAACTGAGAGAACCCCTTTCGAAGCGAGATCACGTACAAAATGCACATCAATAGCAATGTGTTTCATACGAGAGTGTTGAACAGGATGAAGGGCGAGACGAGTAGCACCCATATTGTCGCAAAGCAGACGAGGCGTGGTAGAAACCGGAATGCCTAGCTCCTTGAACAAATTTACGACCCAAGTAACTTCTGAAGCAGCAGAGGCAAGAGAGCAATACTCAGCTTTAGCGGAGGAGCGAGCAAAACCTGTTTGTTTACGAGAACGCCAAGAAATTGGATTCTCACCAAGGTACAAAATATAAGCAGATGTAGACTTACAATCCGCACGATCCCCTCCAAAGTCGGAATCAGAGTAAGCAGTGAGACGAAGAGTGGACGGGCGATGAAGAAGTAGGCCGTGATGTAAAGTACTTTTAAGATACCTAAACAACCGTTTGACTTCACCCCAATCAGAGCTAGACGGTGAGGACATACGTTGAGGTAAACGGTTGACAGTAAAGGATATATCCGAGCGAGTGAATGAGAGATATTGAAGGCTGCCAATGGCGCTGCGATATTCAGTCGGATCAACAGAGGAGGACGAAGTCGCAGCAGTAGGGTTACTGGGTGTGCGAAGAGTCTTGGCACCATCCATATTGTGACGACGAAGAAGATCAACCAAGTGCTTGTGTTGAGACAGAAATAGCCCTTCCTTGCAGCGAGCAACCTCAACCCCTAAAAAGAAAGATAGGGGTCCTAAATCCTTTAGAGCAAAGGAGGTCTGCAAGTGAGAAATAAGACGCTGAATAATGACGGAACTCGACCCAGTGATGATCAAATCATCCACATAAACAAGAACAATAAGTTGAACATCCCCTTTGGTGTAGGTGAAGAGAGAGTGATTCGTATGGGACTGCACAAAACCAAAGGAAGTGAGAGCGGAACTGAGCCCAATATACCATTCCCGAGGAGCTTGACGCAGACCATACAGAGACTTATGTAGTAAGCAGACCGAAGAAGGATGTGAAGGATCGACAAATCCTGGAGGTTGCGACATGTAGACAGGAACCTTTAAGGAACCATGAAGGAAGACATTGCTTATGTCGAGTTGTCGAAGGGGCCAGTTAGCTGATAAGGCTAAAGTAAGAATTGTCCGAATAGTGACAGGTTTAACCACGGGGCTAAATGTCTCGAAGAAGTCCACACTGAGACGTTGGTGAAAGCCCTTAGCCACAAGGTGGGCTTTGTAACGTTCAACTAAGCCGTCGGGATTTCGTTTAATGCGGAAAACCCACTTGCAACCTACGATGTTGGCATGAGATGGACGAACAACTAAGGACCAAGTGCTATGTCATTGAAGTGCATTAAACTCCTCGGCCATGGTGTGCCGCCATTGGGGTGAGGATAAGGCAGCCGAAACACACGATGGTTCAACATCAGGTGGCAAAGGGTGCTTTGTCGCAGCATAGAGATGTCTGGGCCTGTATATATTATTTTGGGCCCGAGTACGCATAGCATGTGTCCGGGCAGGAGCAGACGGCTGTGCAGGTAGCTCGGAAATAGCGACTGGAGGTGGTGTCATAGGTTGAACGGGATTAGGCGGCTGGGCTGGTTGATCGGGAGTTGGTGCCGGAAGCTGTACAGTGGGCGGTACAGTGGGCGAGTAGATTGGTGGCTGAGCAATCAATGGGTTCCTCGGTGCAGAGGAAGAGGTGTCTGGACACTGTACAGCCGACTGGGATGGAGTACTCGCTGGATCAGTGATCAATGGTAGAACAACCATGGGGGGATCAGAATCAGCAGGAGCTGGGCTGGAAAATTCCAGAAGGTAAATTCTGAGAATTTGACATGTCTGGATACAAAAACACGTCCTGTTGCTGGATCAAGACAACGATAAGCACTCTGGCTTGTGGAATAGCCGACGAAGATACACAGTTGTGACGGAAAATTGAGTTTGCCCATATTATGCGGTCGTAGCCAAGGAAAACAGATGCAACCAAAGGTGCGGAGTTTGTGATAGTTAAGTGTTCGACGGAACAGAACTTCAAACGGACTCTTGGCCGAGTGGACCGAAGATGGTGTATGATATAATAAGATATGTTGTTGTTTGTACTGCAAAAGACCAGAAATTTTGAGGTAGACTGGCATGATGAAGTAGTGCTCGAGTTACCTCAAGAATATGGCGGTTGCGACGCTCGGAAATTCCATTTTGTTGTGGGGTGTGTGGTGCAGTGGTTAACTAGGAAATGCTGGACTCACAAAGATATGGCTTAAGAGCCAAGAATTCGCCTCCATTATCAGTGTATAAATTTCGAATTTGCAAGGAAAATTGTTTCTCCACGAGAGTTCGAAACTGCCGGAAAGTTTATAGAACCTGAGACTTGACATTTAATAAATACACCCAACAATATCTACTAAATAAGTCCACAATAAGTAAAAAATACTTGCAACCATCAATAGAAATAGGTGCAGGGCCCCAAACATCTGCATATAAATATTCCAAAGGACGAGAAGCAACAAACCCATGATCCGAAAATGGTAGTCTGTCAGACTTGCTCACATTACACGAAAAACAAGTGTCAGGCACATGCGCCGAAGATTGCAAAACAGGCAATTTATAAGTAGATAAGATTAATGAACTCGTTCGGCCAGAGAGGTGACCAAGACGAGAGTGCCAGTGACTGGTAGTAGTACGTACACCAAGAGCAGCAACTTTAGCAACCGAACTAGTAATCCGGGGTTGAAACTGATAGACACCATTGTTGCATGGCCCTCGAGCCAGAACCGCCCCCATGGTGGGATCCTTAATCAAGAAACAATCAGGAAAAAACTCCAAAGACACACAATTTGCTTTAGTAAATTGATGCACAGAAATAAGGTTCTTAGCCGCACCAGGCACACACAATATATCAGACAATAAATAATTGCGTGAAGGCGTATGAATATGAGTTGAGCCAGTATGAGAGATAGATAAACCTGAACCATCAGCTATCTGAATTTCGTCTGTGCCATCGTACTCAGAATGAATCGAAAGATTGCCAAGGTCACTTGTGAGGTTGTGGGATGCACCAGAATCCATCAACCAGGAAGGCTGTGACGCATGAGTCGGGGACTGAGCAAAGTTCACTGAGGCCTGAAGGCGACGACAGAAGGGAGAAGTGTGATTTTTAAAACCATAAATCTGACATGCGACGGAATTATCGCGACCATCCCATCCTTGATTGTTCTGATTTGAGCCACGGCCTTGAGAAAAATTATTACCACGACCACCATTTGAATTTTCTCGATGATAACCTGAACGTCCACGCCTGCCACCTGAATATTTATGGCCGGGTCGCTGGGACGAAGAAGAACCAGATTGTGCCACATTTGCCGTGGCAACAAGAGAAGCAGTTTTCGACTCAATGTGCTTGAGGTACATTTCATGTTCAATTAGCCGGTCCCGTAATTCCTCAAAACGAAACGGAGTGTCACGAGTACGGACTGCACTAACAATATCTCTATATTTCGAGGTGAGGCCATTTACAATATAGAGAGTGAGATCGTCCGACTTAACCGGACCATCAATGAGACCGAGTTCATCGGCCAATGATTTTATGCGATTTACGTAATCTGAAATTGACTTACCTTCCAACGATGCATTGGTGAGAGATGTCTTCAAGAACATCACATGTGCCCGGAATGTGCTAGCGAAAGCATCGGAAAGAGTGGAAAAGGCCTCCGCGGTAGTGGTGGCGGCAGAGATAATAGGTAGAATATCCGGCGAGACTGAACCAAGAATAGCCGCGAAGAGAAGCTGATCCTACTTGAACCAACGGAGATAGGCATCCGGAGTAGTGACGGCATCCGGCGATGGAGATGAACCATCGATGTGGCCGATCAAAGAGAATCCATTCAGAAGAGAGCAGAGATGTGTGCGCCATGAAGGAAAATTTGTTTGGGTAAGTTTGATTGGAAGGTGGTGATGAGCTGAAATGGGAATAACTGCAGTGTGAGGAGCAGTTATGGGGTTTTCTGTCGTGGCTAGCGCAGGCATGGAGGTGGAGGAATCCTGACTACCGGTGGTCATTGTAGGTTAGGATCGGAGAGTATCTCGTGAGAGAAGGGCCTAACGTGATACCATATAAGAGAAGAAATGATTATAGGAATTGTTATATTATTGATTGTGATTTCTGTACAATATATAGATTACAAGAGAGACTAAATCCCATAACAAATTCCTAAAGAATATTCTACAGAGGAGTAAGTGTATCCTATAAAAAAGGAAACAATATATACATTTAATGTAAATTGATTGATTCAAAATATATGGAATATATATGAGATCATTCCTTAATACACATATGATGAAAGTTTTTTTTTTTTTTTCAGAAGGAAATATATATGATTCAGTTGGGTTCAATTCATATATATCAAAAATCATCATACTTATACATGCATGTTTATATACCTTGTACACGTAATATTCTTATGAAATCATTTCATAAATCTAATTTTATAATATGGATTACATCTATTCAAAACATAGAACACCTTGTAAAAATAAGTCTAGATTATAGGTACGTAATAACAGAAGCTTAAGAAATTATATTTGTGTGACAGTCTCATATAATTTTTAGTACCAGAGGAATGGTGGGAAAAAAATCTTTAAAATGACAGTTTTGAATTATTTATAATGACAACATATATAGGAGAGATAATCTATCTTTCACTGAATGTGGAGAATTTGCTAGTGGAGTTTTTTCTCCTCAAAATAAAGTCTTTTAGGGTCCATTCACATGGCTGAATTTAAAAAGAGGTTTGAAAACCATTACTTTCATTTTAAACTTGAGTTTAAGTAACTTGAGTGAATTTGATTTTTTTTTTTTAATTCTGAATTTTCAATCACTCTATCCAAACAAAATCATATATTGTCTTCTCTGATTTTAAATAATGGTGCAAGAAAAGTAAGGGTTAAACTATATATTTGATTACAATAAAAGGCTACACGTACACTCAAAAAAGAACACAAGAAACTTACATATTGTATATTCTAACTAATTTTGTTTTTCAGTATGGGAAAAACTCAATTTTGGTCCCGTAAGAAGGCCACTGTCCAATTTCAGTTCACGTAAAGTTCAAAAATCAATATTAATCCCACTAAGCCACAATGTGTCCAATTCGAATCCTTGTTTCACTGGAATTTGCTTTTTCCGGTGACTCTCCATTGAGTGCGGCACACTCGCCCGATTCTTGCCGGAATGCGTTGATGTGGTTTTTTCTACCCATGTGGCAGACTTTTCTCAATTAAAAAAAAAAGGGAGTTAATGTCACATCATAAAATCAATAATTAAAATAAATCAAAACCAGAATTCAGAAATCAAAAAATTGAAAAAAATGAACAAATCCTTAAATAAAATCAGAAAACCCTAAAATCCTAAAATTGCCCCAAATCAAACTCGAATTAGAAAAATCCCCAAATTCGAAGTCGATGAAGAAAACCCCCAAATCGCGAAATCATGAAGCCAAGAACCCTAATAGAGATATGGAGCCCCCAAATCCATCTCGCAATCCACCCAGAAAACCAACTCACAAACCCGTTAATCCTGTAAAGCCTTAGAGGCACTCAAATCGGGTGAAATCCCTTAAGCTTGGAAAGAAAGAGTGTTGGAGGAAATGGACCCGAAAACTCGATACAAGTTGACATCCCTACAAACTTCGGTGCATCTAGCGAAAATGAGAGAGAAAACGCTCCCAAATGTGAGTTTGAAACTATATCTAGCATTATTCAATTTTGAGAAAAACCTTGATTGAGACTATACATGGCATAGAAAATGTGGGCATTTATGTGTGTGGTTGGTTGTTGAACTTTGTACAGTTGTATATGTGTATTGTATAATGCTATTTTATACCTTGTTGTTTGTGGTATGTGGACACCTTGAAAAACACCTGTGTGGCCCATGTGCAAAAAAAAAAAAAACAGATTCTTTGTCTTGTTTGTATAATGATGTGTGATGTTTTTTTACTTTATTGTTTTTACATAGATGCCAAAGAAGAGTGTTTGACTGTGGAAGTGTATTTTGGGGGTAGGTTTAGGAATAATTAACCCAAGCAAGCCATTGACACTGTTTCTCTCCCAAACATTCAAATATAGAGAACCAAAAACATTTTTATCTAAAGTCCTAAAAAAAATGTCAATCTTTCATATACATGACATTCAAACATTAAGGGACTTACATTATATCTCAAACAGCCCAAAAACCTCCTCCCTCGATTTGTTGTTGTTCTTGAGGTTCGTAGAACAGCTCGTCTTCCACACATGCACTCATCCTTCATTGATGCTTGGGAAAGATCAGACATTCTTCATATCTTCAATACCGTTCTTGCTGGGGATTCGGTTTTGGTGATTCGGTTCGATCCCCACTCTCCATTTGGGGATTAGGGTTCTTGCAATTGTGTTTTCAATTTGGGGAAATTTTAAGAAAATAGGGTTTTCCGATTTTATTTAAGGATTTGTTGATTTTTTCAATTTTTTTGATTTCATAATTATGTTTTTGATTTATAGTAATTATTGATTTTACTGATGTGGCATTAACTCCCTTTTTTTTTTAATTCAGAAAAGCCTGTCACATGGGCAGGAAATCCACATCAGCGCACCGGCAAGAATCGGGTGAGTGTGTCGCACTCGTTTGAGAGTCACCGGAAAAAGCAAATTCCAATGAAAAAAAGATTCGAATTGGACACATTGTGACTTAGTGGGATTAATATTGATTTTTGGACTTTAAGTGGACTGAAATTTGATAGTGGTCTTCTTACGAGACCAAAATTGAGTTTTTCCCTTAGTACACATATATACATAAATTTATAATATATTAATGTAGGCATAGTGCATTGCATATATGTACAATAACTAAATGAAGTATACGTTCAAAGCATATATACATGAAAAGAGAAAGAAATCAAAGAATCCACGATGAAAGAAAGCATATATGTACAATTACTAGAATGCCCTCTCCTTCAAATAGGTGCATTAATAATTTTCTTGCATTTACTGTTTGATTATTTCAAGTGTATAAATACATACATGAATATTCATAGAGACAAAAATAATCTATATGTTGTGAAGTTCAGACAGAAATTAGAGAAAGTCAACTTGTAGTAATTGAAATACATCCAATTTCCAATTAACATTGATTATACTTCTTTGTCCACTTAACCAAAAAAATTATAAATTAACTTATGTTATAGAAATGCAAGGAACCTCAGCCATTTTTTGTCGTATCCAAATCATTTGTATGTCGAATAAATATTCTTATTCTTACACAAGTGTGTATTAAAAACATTTTAATTTTCAAAATACAAAAACGTACCAGTACTATAAAGAAAGAAGAAAAAAGGCCCACAATATTTTCTTTTTATCCCTATTTTAACTTAACAATGTCACCAACTTAAACAAAGAATTCATTAATTTACACCATCAACTTGTGTATATATATTGATTTCAATTCATATTTTACTAGTAGACTGTTAAATGGTAACTTTAATGAAAGGATCACACGATATATACTTGAATGTATAAAGCTCAAATCTAATTAATTAACTTGAAATCACACTATGATGAGCTAGCTATACATATATGATGATATGAAAAGCAAGATAATTATCCAATACAAAATTAATTCACCAAATATATATACACAAATACATGAGGGTTTTAGAGAGACAAAATCAGAAGTGGGGGGCTATAGAGAATTGCTTGTTGCTACTCCAAAAACTAATACTAATAATCTGATGTGACAATTCCATAAATGCATGTGAAGGTATGATAATGACTCTTGACCTTGACTTCACCTTGTCACTCTCTCTCTCTCTCTCTCTCCATTTCACACACACACTTGCCCTCAGCCGTACGATCCAAGCACCCAAGAAAAGGGCCCTATCCAACTTGCCCGAGATCTAAACGACACGTCTCAGAGCCCATGATCCATCATCACAAACACACACATATATATATATATATATAATATTACATGACATTTGTACTCAGGTTTTAATCTGTATATGTGTTTTCTTGGGAGCACTGATTTCCATGTACTATTTCCCTCTCACTCCTGACAAACCCTAACTGCAATTATCTTTCTTTCTTTACATTATTTTCCTAACTATATAATCTCATCATCACCCCTTTTCATTACATGTTCCAAATTGTTGTTGAGATTGGAAACCATTACACTATTTGATTCCATTCATGACACTCTCCAATATGATTACATCCAAATTATTATATGAAAGTGTCATTGTTTATGAAGTTTAGTGTTGTACCAAAGTATGGTAATTAAAATTTCACAATCAAATAGAAACAAGAAACCCTAGCTAGTTTAACAAAATCGATCGAATAGATCTTATAAGATGTTTAATTACAAAATCGAAGTGACTTAGGTATATGATCTTGAGATGTTGATAACATTGAAGGGTCCCAATAAGGGGGGAAAGGATGCTGATGTCAGACCATTAGTCATCAATCAGTTAGTAGGCTCATTCTTTTTGCCTCTCTCTTTTATTAATTTTTCATCTTCATTGATCCATCTTTCTTATCTGATTAGAAAACTGACTCGAGTTACTGCTCTGAAGTACAGTTAAAAAGATTTTGTGCATGGATTGGTCTCATGGGCCCCTTCGATTTTCATCACTTTTGACATTTTCATCTCTTTTCTCTGTTTTCGTATATGTGTGTTATTACTTATTTAATGACTCGTAGTAGTTTGTGCCCAGAAAGCATTTTTTGATGGATCATTTAATGTGATTGTTTGATATATCTACATGAATCTCCTACCACTTTTTGATGGATCATTTAATGTGGTTGTTCATATACTACTATGAATCTGCATGCTAGGGTTGTTTGTGTAGTTTGAATTAGTCAAAAGAAAAGTTTGGACAAATCAGTATCTATGCTGATTACTACATATTAATTATACTACTTCATAATATATATATTGTGTATGAATATGTGAGCTATAATAAATGTATACTGTATATTTGAAACAAATAGAGATGAACCTAGCTATATATAGAGAGAATGAAGTACGAAGTTTACTTTAAAAAAGAAGAAATGATGGCGTATACTTTCACTGATAATATCATATTCCTAATTTTAATTAGTATAAATGAAAAATTAATATCGTATTCCTAATTTTAATTAGTATAAATGAAAAATGAAAAAAGGGAAAATGGTAGATGAAATTAGGAGGAGAAAATAGGGAGTTAAAAGAGGAGAGAAGGTGGAGCCAAGTTTCCGACAAGCATGGGGATGTATTGTCTTATCATCTTCAATTTTTCTGCTCTCTCTCTCTCTCTGTTTTTCACCTACTCACATTCATGATTTTTACCATCTTCAATATCACACTCCACCTATGCTACCACATCATCTATTTAATTTTTTTTCTTCTTTCACTCATAATAAGTTGTTACATCTTTTGTTTTTCTATATATTTTATTGTTACATGTGAAATTGTATGTAATAACTGCATAAACATCAATTCATATTTTGAGTATCTACTGCGATAGCATGAATTTCAGATACTTACGATAGGGGAGAAGGAAAAGAAAAAAAAAAAAAAAAAACAAAGGAAAGAAATGTTATGGGCCAGAAAATAATACATTTTCCAAGTTAGTCTGATATTTTAGCCCACAAAAAATAGTTGGGCCAAATAAAGTAAGGCCCAAACAGTCAAATGAATGCCCTTTACAATTGGGCTGGTCTGTCCACATCAGATATCTGTAACGAAAGCAATGATTATTTAATAACTTTTTGTTGTAATAACAGAGCATGACCACGTGACCGGAGCAGTGGAGGATCGTTCTTGGTCGGATATTTTTTGGCCGGGATGGTCGTGTGGATGTTTTGCTGATTGAGGAATGATGAATCTGGGCATGAAGAAGAATTTGCGGGCTTTCACGGCGGCGGCCGGAAAACACCGATTAACTACCGCTGAACGGAACACATCGGTGCCCAAGGAGAGGGTGGACGCGGTGGTAATAGGCGCCGGCGCGGTGGGTATAGCTGTGGCGCGTGAGCTTGCCATGAAACTCCGGAGAGAAGTTCTGGTGGTGGAATCGGCGCCGACGTTCGGAACGGGCTCGAGTTCTCGCAACAGTGAAGTCATTCATGCTGGCATTTATTACCCTCCCAATTCTCTCAAGGTCAATATGCTTTTCTATTGCTGTTCTTGTTCTATTTATGCTCAATGAAAATGTAATTATGGATACATTGAAAAACTATTATTAATGGGATGAATGTGGATGGAAATTGGGTGTTGCAGGCCCTTTTATGTGTGAAAGGAAAGGATTTGCTGTACAATTACTGTAAAGAACATGATATTCCTCATAAACAGATTGGCAAGCTAATAGTTGCTACTAGACCTTCAGAAGTTCCTAAGTTGAGTGTACTAATGAATCGAGGAATCGAAAATGGAGTTGAAGGTGTGAGGATCATGAATGCTGAAGAAGCAATGAGAATGGAACCGGAATTACATTGCACGAAAGCTTTGTTATCGCCTCTTTCTGGGATCATCGATAGCCACTCGTTTATGCTATCACTGCTGGTATATATGAATTCAATCTTGTTCTGTTGATCAATGTGCCGGTTTGGAATTGCTATAATGTATGTATATTGACATGAAAGTAGCTGGCAGGGCGAAGCAGAGAGCCACGGAGCAATGTTCTCTTATAATACTTGTGTCATTGGGGGCAAATACGAAGGCGATCTGCAGCTTTTCGTTTCAGAAAGCGAGAATGTCAAGAACTGGAATGGAGAGACACCATTGGAACCAGATTTAGTTCTTAGTCCTGAGATTGTAGTGAATTCTGCTGGCCTAGGTGCTGTGCCTCTTTCTAAGCGAATCCGTGGTCTAGATGATGGAGTTATTCCACCATCCTACTTTGCTCGTGGATGCTATTTCACCTTGTCCAATGCTAAATCGCCACCCTTCCAGCATTTGATCTATCCTGTGCCTGAAGATGGTGGCCTCGGTGTCCATGTTACGTTGGATTTGAATGGCCAGGTTAGATTCGGCCCTGATGTTGAGTGGATCGATGGTGTGGATGACGTTTCAACCTTCCTTAACTCGTAAGATTTTGTGCTCATCAATTTCTTCATGATTCTGCCATGCGGTGTTTATGTGTGATGCTCTGTTTCTAAGGTTGGATTATTCTGTACCTCGTGATCGTGCTGATCGGTTTTATCCAGAGATAAGAAAGTACTATCCGGCGCTAAGGGATGAATCGTTGGAGCCGGGCTATGCTGGGGTTCGTTCCAAGATTTCTGGGCCCATGCAGGGTTCAGCTGATTTTGTCATACAGGTGATTTCATGTCTTTGGCTCTCTTCTTGAATTCACCTTCTTCATATTAATAAGAGGAATTGTATGCCACACAGGGAGAGGATGTTCATGGCATAAAAGGGCTTATAAATCTCTTGGGTATTGAATCACCTGGCCTGACTTCAAGTATGGCCATTGCAGAAGTTGTTGCTGCTAGATTATCAAGATAAATTCACTTTGCTAAAATGATGCAATGTTGTCCCATTTTGGTCGAGTTTTTACAGCATTCAGAAGGGAAAAATTAGGTTTGGTGACCACTTGTTCGTTTAAAGAACTGGGGATGGTAGAATTCTGTAACCCAGTTTTTAAGCAATGAAAAAAAGAAAAAGAACGACAAAATTGACTATAGATGTTCTCTCCATTAAATTCTACACTAGTTATACAACTCTCTCAGGGCTCAGTGTCTTCTTTCTTGCCACCACTTGTAAAGACAGTTTGGTCTTAGGTTTCAGCGTTTTCGTTCTTGCCGCCACTTAAAAACAGGTCTGGAGGATGGAGTTACGATTTCATCTTCGCGAAGTTTCCGCTTCCTGCCCTTTTTCTGAAAAGTAGTTGTATAACTACCCCCACTAGCAGAAACTCAAAAGAACAGAGCAATTATAGGGTGTTGGAACAATCAATACCTGCAATTCTTTCTGCATGGACATGTCCGCATATATCTTCTCTAGCTGTTGAACTCGGCTTTTTCTAGCCTCCAGCTCTCGGTAGGAACCAGCCATCTTCCTGCACATCGGTCATGTCACGAAAACGAACTGTCTAGATAGCATAGAGTTTAGATGATATTACCTTTTGATATCTTTAGGTAAGGCTTCAAAAGTGGGGTTTTCTTTGTGTTCAGAAATCTCTGCTTGAATCTCTCTTGCTTCAGACCTAATACGAAATAAAAAAAACCATAAGCCAATCCTTAACTTACTACAAGGACAATACAATGAGTAATTGTATATCTGTATCTACCATAATAGGAACAGAATAAACATCCAAAAGACTTTCATGTTTAAAGCAAGGGAACAAAGTACAGTGCCATGGAAAGAAATTCAATAATCTCATAGCAACAAGAATGAAGTGGAAAACATCACTCTACCCATCCTTAAAATATCTCTAAACTTCAATCCAACTACAATTTGAAATGTTTCTTGGACAGAAAAAGTTGAAACTAGAAATTGGTGCACCTTCCAGAAGTATTTCTTTAACTAGGCAACGATAATGAGCAACATGCATTAAATTTATTTCAAAAACTCAAGTAAAGAAGTCAACACACACACACACACAGAAAGACACCCAAAGAAAGTAGGCTCAGCACTAGGCCTATCAAGCCACAACATAAAGGCATGCAAAATGCTCAACGAAAGAGGTAACCCATGTTAACTACCAATGCATTACTTTTATACAACTGTGAACAAGAATGACGAACAATTTAAGTAGTATAAAATATTAATAAACCAGGACCAGTGAGGGCAATTTCAGCTCTACATTTATTAAGGTCCCAAAAAACCAGGGAGGATTCACATTTATGAAAGATACACTCAGCATAATACAAATCAATACAAAACTAGGACTAGGTCGCTGATCATGAACAAAATACAATCTTTATGTTGGTCACACTAAAGGACTAAATGTTGAGTTTCAGAAACTGAAACATCAGTTGCACAAACTTATAGCTAATATCCACAGAAATCTCAAAGGCATTCTAGTTTACCATATCTGATAAGTATTTTCCAAAAGAGCAAACTAGATAATGAGCTATGAGAGCTAAATTCATCAATATGCTAGACCACAAAGTAGAACATACCCAAAAGAAGTTATACCACACAATAAAAGGAAAACATAATTTTCAGCCTTAAATCAGTTGATACACCAAAAAAGACCTAAATACGCACCTGTCTTCGGCATAGTATACATGTTTGTTGGATGAGTGGTTGTCAAGAAAATGGAGCATACCGGTTAGCTTTTCAATTTTCTGTGAGAAAACAAATAATTTCAGGCTATGAAAATTGCAAAGCTATGACACTACTAATCAATAATTTAACTTCAAATTGTAAAACAAGAACCTTCTTTTCTGTTTGAAGTTTCTGCAGGATATATCCAATATCTTGTGTCTTCATCAACATGAGTTCATCTTGTGTATACCTGTTGGCTTCATTCCTTCACAATTCAACAATGCATGCTCAATTATCTCCATTGAGTATACAAGACACAACCAGAATTAACTTAAAGATCAAAAACTGTCTCTTACTCCAATCTGTGTACTCCATTGACATTTTTTGATTTGATCATCTTGAAGTAGAACTCATCCGGATTCCTAAACGCAGCTTTCTCCTTAAGTTTCTGTAATATATACAGAATCCACATACATATAAATTCTTCAAAACATCGACATCACCAATTTTAATCTTGATATACTCTCTCCCAACCAAAATGTAGAGAGGTTGTTATTTTCAGTTGCATGAGTTAGCTAGTTGATTACTTTCACCACCTATGTGGCTTTTACTCGTTTCCTATCGATTCGTTTATTTGCTTAGTCAGAGAGACATAATCAAAGATCTTGGTCAACTTCTTCTGATTTTTGATGGAATGAAAAATATTTTCTCCAGATCATATTCTAAATTCTTCAAGGTATCACAAAACATACCTGCAAAGTCTGCTCCTTCTTATGGTAGGCTTTTGCACGCACGACATAATCCTTATGCTTCTCGAGCAGCCCAAATTTCCTTCTTGAATGACTGCCATAAACAAAATACAATCAAATAAAATCAATAAAAACACGTATACCACTGCTTGAAAGGCTGCAAACAACATCAATTAAACAATGCAAAAAACGAATATTAGACACAACAGAGAGAGGAGAGAGACTCACGGCTGAGCTCGCTCCTTATGAGCTTTCCTCGGAACAGCATTCCTTAAAGACGACATTTTTACGCACCTACTACAGAAATTTCCCAACATAAACCAAAGAATATAAGTATTTCAACAAAATCATGTTCAAATACACACATAACTCTAGAAAAACAATACTCCATAGATTCGCTCTCAAGTAAAAAACTAAAATTCATTCTTCGTATTTAATAGGTTAGCAAGACAACAACAATAACAACAAAACACTGCCTATTTCGATAATAAAATCAATATAAATGTAATAATTTACTTTGATGAGTAGCTCAGGCGAGACGCTGAGGTATGAAGCTGGAAATCGCAACGCCGCCGCCGCCGGTGGCTGTGAAGACGAAGCTTCGAGTTTTGTTGGGAGTGTGATAATTGGTAACGGGCTTTTATGCTTATATATATTTGGGCTAGGCCCAATTTGTGTGGCAAATCCAACAAGATGTTGGGTTTCATTATAGGGTAATTCTGAACACAACAAAAAAAAATTCAATACAACCGTCAAGGAAATAAAATTTCATTTTTACCCTTAAACCTCATTACTGAATTTTCTTTTTTACAGTCTAATTCTTTTTGTACCTTTTCTCTTTTTTTTTTCTTTATACAATCAATATATTCAATTAAGTTTCAATCCTACTATTCAAAAAGAAAAAAATTCATTGGAAGAGGAATTAAAACTTTATAAAGTAAACATATTATAGTTCAATTATTCTTTTTGTGATGAATATGACTTTTTAATGTAGTAAAATCATTCAAACATTTCATAGAACAAGACATGTGCAATTTTTGAAAGAATAGAAAGAGCCTAATCACTTAAAAGTATGTAATCAATGATATTTCTGAAATTAAAGTACTAGGAAATTATAATTGAAACTCAACTAAAATGTCCAAAAAAATTGTAACATAAACTACTTGAAAGGATCGTAAACATTTTCTTTCATTATCATTTTCCCTATTGTATTGAGTTGAACGCATATCTCCATAATAAACTTGATTAAATTTCTTCTTAGAACTTGGTATTTTGTTGAAATATTATCATGTTATTGTTGAAACAGTTGTCTTTAATTTGATAGCATCATACCTATGACTGTGCAAAAGGTAAATTAATAAAAATAATGTATTGTTCGGTTGAATATTAGGGGGTAATATAACTGTGTGAAGAGATTTAATGGTTGTTCTAAGAATCATTCTTCATTATAAGCCATAAGGCAATTTGGAAAAATGGTTTAAGCCCATAACTTAGGCCCAATAATTTTATCATAATGATATTTATAGAATTGCTCAAGAAACTTACGAAAACTCATTCTTCATAGATCATTAAAAACTTATATACTGATATAAATATTCAACTTTCATAATTGGAAATACGTACCAAGGATCATAGACTCATAACTATAAACTACTATAAATCGAATAAATAACGGAACTCTTTAATTAACTTATTCAACCTATAGAGTACTTTACTCTTCCAATATAAGTTGTCCATTAATATTACTATTGCATAAGACTTGTATAGTGAGATCATGCTCACCATATTGTAGACTACAAATCTCCTATAAACGTTCATAAAATGCATACAATAAGTATAAATGTTTGAAAATAAATGTTCACATGGAAAATATAACATCAATTGAAACTTCCATGAAATTACACAAAATTGTATTTGTTGTTCACAAGTCCACAAAAAACGCAGCCCCAAAACCCTAAGTCCAAGCCACCAAATCAAAAGTCTAGCTTTTATAGTTTCTATCTTGTTTCTTGAAATGAAAACAAAAAGGCAACGTACTATCAAAGCAAACTAAATTTCGTTAAAATGATGATCAGTTATCTTGAATATAATCGAAATATCTTAAATATCAAATACAATTTAACCCTCGAATATTGTGAAACAGCCCTATTCACAACCCATAAGATTTAACCCTTAAATAAGTCTGTGAAACAATTCAATCAAAATCCACCTATTTTTTTTAAAATAGATATATTTCATACACATCGAGACTTTGATATCATAAATAGTAATATAGAAATTGGCATATTATTTGTGTTTATTATTTAATATGTGAGTTAGTGGGAAAGTAGTGGAGCACATGTACTAATAGTTATGAATTAGAAGGGCCTTTCACTTAAGGCCAAACCGCCATTTTCATCTTTATTGCACTTTTCTAACTTTCCAGCCTACCACCCACCAAACACGTCACTATATTTATTTCACTTCATTGATTTTTTTTTTTTTAAATTCGTTATTCGTAGCACGATTTAGAGAAAAAAAAAAAAAAAAACCATTTATACCAATTTATTTTGCCAAATTTATCTAAGTCGATGCATGAAATGTTAATGTGTCACTTCAAAAATAAAAAGGAGTGTTAATTTGGTTGATTTTTTTATTTTTTATTCTAGTTTCGTTGAGATTCAATTAAATTATACGCAACTGAAGTTCATAAATAATAATTAGAATCCAACTATTCACACCCCAAGAACTACTAAACATACCCGATTATTTTAAATTAAATATAAAAGAAGAAAGTAAAAGACAAAAATATTCTTACTAATAAAATAATAAAATTTTAGGGAGGTTATTTACACCCACTTTTGCTAAGGATCTACCACTTTTTGCTACTTCCAATATCTTTTTATTTTTTTCAAATCAAGTCTTAAAAAATTCCAATTTAATACCAATTTTTATCTAATCTATATAATTTCAAGATCCGAAGCCCAAAATGGTACCAAAGTCTAGGTTTATTAAGAACTTGAATTCATATTTATTATATTATGTAATTAACCAATTAGTGAGGAGAATTATTCAAGAAATTATGGATTTGGACGAGTGTCCAAGACGTATACCCTACATAAGATATCGCCAAATTTTGACGATGTATGCTCAAGAGCATCAAGACAAGGTGACATATTTGAATAACCAATATGTTGAAAAGGAGCACACAGGAACTGATAGAGAAATCTTGAGGCAATGCATACAACAAGCAACATATTATCTAGGCTTTCTTACGATAAACCAGATGTTATATGTTGATTTAATAAATCATCAAGAAGCAGCTCATCAAAACCATGATGACTGAAGAGATACCAGAGTGGAAGGAGATTCGTCCAGACACCTCTAAGATTTCCGAAGATCTTAGAGAAATCCAGAAGACGGTGCAGAATTATGGTAACCGCCATAATCACCTACCAACACAAGTTCATCAGATATAAAAGCAAATGGAGACGATGATAAAAAAATTAGAAAGAGAACCTTGAAATCATTTATGATATTAAAAAACGAGTCAAGAATTTGGAGAACAAACCAAGTTCATCCGGAGGAAGAAGACGTATAGATTTCGGGACGGTTCCCTATTTACACCAAGATGGAAAACCAACCGAAGTTGTACGATGCATGACTGATGATGAAAAACTTATTGCCATCATCAAAGGAAAATCCGTTATAAAGAAATAATGGATTTGGAAAAGATAAATCTGGAGGATTTTCATGACCTTGCTGAATCCTTCGCGGAATTAGGAATTGTGGATCTAAACATGAACATAGGAGATGGCTCCGCTTTGGTTACTCGTGATCAACATCAAAGACCACCAGTTGATCCCAACATAGCAGAAAGTTCAGGATCACATCATGTGGATGAACCAATGCCACACGTGGGAGATTTCACCACAAGAAGAGATCCTATTGTCACAGGAACTCAACCACATTCTAAAAGGCCGAATCTTTACAATACGCCTTATGGGTTGATGCTAAATCTGGACATCCCAAATTTCAAGAACCGAGAAGTCCTTATCGATGATTGGGCATCGACTATGAGGATTGCAGCAGGAACCCTCGATCTTACAAATGAAGGATTCATCTTACTCCTCGAGATGGGTCTTAAAGGATTTGTAAAGAATGGAACATGACAGCACCAGAAATGAAAAACAACGTTACAGCTGGTGACTCATTGAAAGGAATTATCGATAATATGGCAAAATTATTCAAAATTCATTTTGGCATAGGCTATTTTGAGGGACTGGAAGAAGAAAAAAGAAAAAGATACATCTACAGCCTCAAGTTGCATGATATTTGTCATATTGACGAATATATCAAGTTATTCACCAAATACCGATGGATGTCCAAGGTGGAAGACAAAGAGGCTTCACAACTATTCTTTGCGAAGATACCAAGTCCGTGGAGAGAAATGTTGATCAGGGAATACAAGAGTGCAGATGTCTTAGATACAGTGGCCAGAAGAATATCCTTCTTAAAGGCCAAGTTATTTGAATGGTGTCATCAAGCAGCATTTTACAAGAATTACAAGAGACTGCGAGGAATCAATAAAATGGTTCCCTTATGTTGCGAAGATAATGACATTCCAACTTGTCGTTGGAGGTCAACCACGGAGGCATAAAAGGAAGAAACAAAGGAGTTATCCATACCATCGTGGAAGCAACAACAAGAGAAGGAATCGTTGGTCTTCATGGAGACCTAGAAGAGTATGGTCAAAACAAAAGACCCAGAGTTTACAAATCAGGGCAAAGACCAGCACCAAACAGGAGTAGAGTCTCTTCATCAGGCTCAAATCGGGGAAGTTCCAGCAGGACCACAGAAATGAGAACTTTCAGACCGGTTCACACTAGAGCTAATGAAAGTATTGAAGACTGTAATTGCTGGACATGCGGAGCAAGATGACATATCTCAACGGATTGTCCGGAAAATAAAAAATGAGGAATTAGGCATTTCGAGGCAACACCAGAACTCGAGGAAGTTGTCTATTATCAAGATCTTATACAGGTGTATCAATTTGAGGATTTACCCGCAGATGAAAACATCTACGAAGAAGAGATCTATTCTGATGATGGAAGTGAATCCAGTTCAGAATCAGAATGAAGAAGAAATTCTTCAATCAACGATGAGAGATGATACATCAGGATTTCTCTCCCACACTACGGTGTCTCATAAGACTCTAATGAGGATTATAAAAGAAGATCCAAAGCTCCAGATATATGATGGTTTTACCATTGGAGCTATGGAAAAGACATTGGATAAGATTGGATTCTGTAACAGAAAACATCAAATTATCCAGAGTAACTACCGGGGAATTTGTCATCCCAATGGAATTCACTGGTAACCTAATTTAGATGCAATTGGTCCCTTACCGAGAGGTTCAGGAGATCAAAAGCAGAGTTAAGAGAGAAGTTGCAAACACACTCTCGTAGATTCACATCGGAGTCATAAGAGTTGTTATTAAAGCAACATTCAAAGAAGAAATTGATTCACCACTTAATCTTGCAATTTTTGACAAGAGAATCTCAAATCTCAAGGATTCATGCCTTGGAGCAGTTACAGGAAATTTATATGCAGGAAAATTGGCATTCAATGTCTATCCTAAGATTGCATACAATCTGGGAGATCGAGACTTCAACAGAGTCTTAACCCTTCATCAAGATTTCAAAAGAGATGATATGATGAAAGAATGGAATAGACCTTACTCGATAACCTACCAGATTTCCTATGCTCTCTCAAATACACATCATTCAGATGTATTCTTGATAAAGAAATTTATTGAAGTTCCAAGAATTTTTTAGGACTTCACTAGGGTAGTTCTACCGGAACTCATTGAATCTCCAACTATAAAGGAGATAGATATGAGAATCCAAGATCGATCTGTCTTCAACAAGAGTCAAAGTCTCAGAATTAAGCCAAGGAGGATGTCTTTCCAACCAGATAGAATAAGCAGCAGTCGTTGGGAAGAAAAAAGACCGAGTACAACACAGTGAATCCCATATGTTTTCAAAACACAAGGAGAGCTAAAGTGCCCAGAAGGTTGGAAAGCAGTTGAAGTGGTATTCGACATTACTCAACGGGATAATATATTCCCTTGTAATGTCTTATATTATCTCCAACAACCGATAGTCGGAAAATTTCAAGGAAGCCTAAGGATGGGTGAAATTGAGCTGACTATCATGAGGATTGCAGAAAGAATCCCAGATCAGTTAATACTTGGGATCGAATTTCTCGAGGATCATAAACCTTGGGAAATATTACAAAATAGAATAGAGTTCACAGTGACGGACAATAGATACAGAATCAGATGACCACTAGCCCATTCTCCATATACATTTCTATTGGAATGTTATATGATGAATACAAGATCGAATATTTCACCGCCTATGTCGACTCAGGCACCGGAATATGTACTGCAGGAGGTTTTCCCTACAGAAATTGGAGAAGATCTATCAGCTATCGCATGAAAAGATTTCTCTAAAAGGATTCTTATTCTTAATCGAGGAAACAAACAAGCGGAATCATGATCGGAGGTGCAGGTGGTACCCCATGGTACAAAGTAAAGACGCCACCAATTTATTTTCATGATACAGGAGCAGATGTTTTGTTAGGAAATAATTCCCTACAAACATTCAAGTGATTTACACAGGAAAATGAGACAAGAAGACTTATTTTCACAACCTTATGTAATCATAAGATTATTGTCCAAAGATTGCGAGAGACATTCTACAGAAAAATGCCTATTACTTTTCGCAACAAGCGTGATGATGAAGCCAAACTTCGACATCCAAAAATGGCGGATAAAAGGAGATTTGGTGATGCATTATTATCCTATCGGCAATATGGTTTGAAGCAGAAGGATACAAAGAGATGGGATAATAATTTGTATTCATTCAGGATACAAGGAGAAGAACGAGTACCTCCAGAGGCAATTGCAGAATTGATGAAAAGCCTATTGGAGAACACACCGAGTGAGGTTACCATTGAAGAACAAATATCACTCGAAGATGTCAAGAAGAAGATCCAAAGGAATTACAATGAAAATCATTTGGCATGGTAGGACAAGAACGAGCTCAAAGCATCCTTAAATGTTAAAACCAGAAAGGAACATGGGTTCGTGAGATACAAGCCAATCCTTATGAACCGAGAGGATCGTGAGGATATGCAGAAGATACTTAAGGAACATCTTGACCTTAAGTTGATTTCACCAGGAGTTTCTCCATACAGCAGCCCAGGATTCCTTACAAGGAATCATTGAGAGATCAAGAGAGGAAAGTCAAGACTTATTATTAATTACAAATGGATTAATAACATTTTGGAGTTCGATGGATATTACATCCCGAGTAGAGAACACTTGGTTAATTGTATCAAATGTGCCAAGGTATTCTCAAAGTTTGATTGTAAGTCTAGATTCTACCAGATTAAGATGAAGGAAGAAAGTAAGAAGTTTACAGTTTTCTCCACACCAAAGGACATTATATCAGGAACGTGATGCCCATGGGATTGGCAAATGCACCCCAGATATATCAAAGGAAGATGGATAATCTTTTCAAATATTATTTCAGTTTCATGTTCGTGTACATTGATGATATCCTCATCGCATCAAAGAACATGAAAGAGCATCTCAAACATTTGGAGATATTTTCAGATGTTTGTTATAAGGAAGGATTAGTGCTTTCAGAAAGAAGACAGTAATTGCTACGAGACAAATCAAATTCCTTGGAACTTAAATCGATGAATTTGGAATCGTCCTGCATAGTCATATTGTGGAAAAGATACAAGGATTTCCAGATACCCTCAAGGATAAGAAACAACTTTAGAGTTTTCTTGGAGTTGTTAATTTTGCTAGAATGTTTATAAACAATCTGGCACATTACAGGAAGGTGTTTAGCCCATTACTAAAAAAGGATGCAATATTCAAATGGAAAGATGAACACCAAGAGGGGATAAAACAACTTAAAGAGGTTTGTCAAAAGCTCCCGAAACTTGCAATACCTCAAGACGAGGACAAACTGGTTCTTTATACAGACGCCAGTGATTACTGGTGGGCAGCGGTCCTTATGAAAGCCACACCAAATGTAGAAATGTCATGCAGATATTGCAGTGGTTTATTTTTAGATAGTGAAGCAAATCGGTGGCATATCAACGAGAAGAAGTTCTTTGCAGTCAGAAAGATTTTTTAACACGAGATGGAAGGACGCGTTGCTGACGAGGTCCTCACACGAGTTAGGCATCTCAGGGAAAACCTGGAAAGCCTAGAACGAGGATTTGGTACTCTATGTATCAATGCAGAAGTCGCTGGACGACTTCAACAAGCTAATCAGAGATCCGTCTCTGGACTAATATTAGCATGTCAGTACGCACAGGAATAATTGTTTTCGGTGCTGCGGGGGCCTCTTCTCCAGGTTGTATCTCCAACTGTGCAAAAGGGAAAAATAAGAGAACGAGTCTCTAACCCGGAAGTTATGGATTCAAATATCATAACTACGAGTGTTGCAGATGATGCATAACTTGAGGATGTGCAAACTGTAGCAAAAGTTGAAGCTCCGGTGTCACAACCCGAGTCTTCTAGTAAACCCAGCACCTCTGGGGTAAAAGAGTGAGAGTTGGATCTTAGGCCACAAACCGGCAAAACTAAGGTCCAAACTGACAAAATTAAAAGTTCTCCTATGCAGTTATACCAGAAGCAATGGGATAAGTTGGCCATGAGAAAGGGTACCAATCCAGAGAGAAAGGGTACCAAATACACACGGCAGCTTTTCGCTTTCCACGTGTCTTCTTCCGGTTGACTCCTCTCCTTCTTCTCTCTACCGGTAACTTCTTGTGTCTACCGGTAACTTTGACTTTTTGCCCATGCCTGCTTTGTAGCTTCCTCCTCTAGCTTCACTCTGGAGCTTCCTTCTTCTGGCTTGCTCCTTCAGGTGGTTTCGAGGCTTCTGTAGCATGCTGCCCTCTGCAGTATGCTTTCGGCATGGTCTTCCCAGGCAGCTTCCTGTCTCGCTGTTTTCTGCTTTGGCGAGGTCTCTTCCAGTAGCTTCCTGAAGTCAATAGTATCCTTATTAATTCCAGATTCTTTTCACCCATACTCTTCAGTATCCTTCCTTTGACATTTTCTCTTTTTCTTTTAATCTTCTGTAGTAACTCTATTGCAGCAACCTTATCCTAAGATTGGTTATGCTATAGAGTTACTTTAAGGATTTGTCTCATCAAAACTTCCTACAAATGTATCCAACAGAAACAAACCAAGGTTGTGCTGGGCAGTTGCTGAAGGAGCTGGATAACTTGCTGACCATCTTCCCTGTTGGTTGAAGTTGAACAGTGAGGAACTGTTCGTAAAATGATCTGGGGGTAGTAATTTTCCAGCTGGTGGTGTTGCGAGTCATCTCACCCGGGGCTGTTATGGTCAAATAAAAGTATGAATTTTAAGGAATTTATTAATTTTACAGAAGCATGTTGGGCCTGATATTAATTTATTATGATTTCAGATCTAAAAATAATAAAGATTGAAAAAAAGGAAAATTGGATATTTGAGGAATTTTTGGAAGACAGTAGAATTTTGGATATTTGTGAACAGTGGTAAAAAAAAAAAAAAAGGAGAGAGAAAAGGAATGCACGGAGGGGAGAAGATTTATCCCACCTTTTGTAATTTCATTTTTATTAATTAGTAAAGATAGTTTGATCTTTTAATTACTATTTCTATTTATTTTAAAAATCATGGGGTGTTTAGTAATACATGGGATGTGAATAGTTGGACCCTAATAATTATCCTCGTTAAACCAAGTTAGAAATATCTGACCACCCTAAATAAAATTAGATATGATCATGTGGCTTATTAAGAATAGGCAAAAACTTTTATGAGTCAGGTGCATGGATCTTAACCCGACCCGTTCACGCGCCCAAAACGCGCCTCCCATGCGCATGCACGCGCTCCCACGCGCTGAAGACATGTCCTGAAGCTCATCCAAAATTCGCTCAAATAGACCAACCTTTATGTATAGTTAAACCAACCTTTGTGTATAGTTAGACCAACCATGTGTAGGTAGGTCTAACTATATACAAAGGTATGTCTAACATGTATAAAGGTATGCTTATCTATATAAAGGTATGTCTAACATATATAAAGGTATGTTTAAGTATACATAAAGGTATGTCTAACACAACGTAAAGGTATGTTTAACATAACGTAGTGGTATGTGCAAAAGTTCAAAAATCAAGCCAAAAAAAGACAAGGCATGAAATTTGGGCAGAACTGGTATGTTTAACATAGTTTAAAAGTATGTCTAACATAACGTAAAGGTATGTCTAACATATACTATTGGTATGTGATTTTTTTCAAAAATCATGAGCGAAAAAAAAAAAAGAGGATGCGGTCCCCCTAACCCGGATCCGACCCGTTAGATCCATGCACCTGATTCACAAGAGACTTACTCTTAAGAATAAGTTTAAAATTTACAGTAAAACATGTCATTGGACGTGGATTAGGCCCACACCATTCACTGGTCAAATTAGAAATTTTTTATACTTAAAGTTAAAGGAGTAAATATCCACAAAAAATCAGAGAATTATTTTAAAAAAAACTTAAATAAATAAAAAAAAAAGAAGGAAAGCAAATTTGGATTGGGTGTGACAGTGTCAGAATTAAGTAACATGCAATTTGATTTGATTTCATGTATCTCTTATTTCTTTTGAGTCAAACGGAACCTTATTTATTTCACTTTCTTACATATTTATTTATTTTGCTATTGGTGAAAATATTAACATAGTTTTACTTATCATGAAATTATTTAGAAAACTATTCTCTTATAATAAGTAAGTTGAAGATCAAATAAATAACTACATACAGAAACCAAGATGTTTAAAAAACAAAAATTAAAAGGTAGATAAATAAATGATTAAGAATCAAATAACCCAAATTTAAATAACTGAAATAACTTTGCTCTCTTACTTTTATAATTCCGAGAATGAGAAGAATATTACCTAAATGAGTAAGTCTCCTGTAAATCAGGCGATCCATGCACCCGGGTCGAATTCAGATTAGGGGACCCGCTCCTTTTTTTTTTCTTTTTTTTCATGCACGATTTTTGAAATGTCTGCACCTACCAATAGGTTATGTTAGACTTACCTTAACGTTATGTTAGACATACCTTTAAGCTATGTTAAACCTACCTTTCTGCCCAAATTTCATACATTTTCTTTTTTGCGCTTGGTTTTTGAATTTTGGCACCTACCACTACGTTATGTTAAACCTACATTTACGTTATGTTATACCTACCTTTATGTTATGTTAAGTCTACCATTCTGCCCAAATTTCATACTTTAAAATTAAAAAAAAAAAAAAAACTCTAGGTTTGACACATGTATCATTACATTGTATTAGACATACATTTATGTATAGTTAGACTTCTTTGTGTTATGTTAAACCTACTTTATGTAGATAAGTCTAACATAACACAAATGTATATCTAACTATACATAAAGGTAGATATATTGGAGCGAATTTAAGTGAGCTTCAGCGCGAGTATCAGGCATGTGAAACGCGCGTGGAAGCACTTTTTTGGGCATTTTGACCAGGTCAACCCTGGTGCATGGATCTAGGTTTATACAACCAACTCATATAAGTTTTTGCCTACCTAAATTTATACATTTACAAGTACCTGATGCCTAATCATAAACTACGTATCAGTACTCTTCTCATTCCATATAAATAGGTTAATTGGACCTCTAATATGTAATAAGGAATAAAAAATGTCATTGAAAATATCGATTAAACAAGCGGAATTTCTGTTATAATAAATTATGTTTTATTAGTACTATATATTTTATATATTATATATAATGCTTAATCTTTTCTAATGTTTCAAGATTAAAACGACAAATTCAGTGTGTGTGTCACAATAACTAAGCTAAATCAATAATATTTTATATAGAAATCAGATTATTTTTTTGAGAAAAATATAAATAAAAACACAATAAAATCTTTAAATATGATACGGACGGAGCCTTTAATTTGTCCTTTATTATTTTACTTTTCCCCTTTTCATCAGTCTTGACTTCTCTTATTCATTAAAGTTGGTTGTATAAAAAGGAAAATAAGAGCAGACTTTTAATAGATGGAGAAAATATGCAAAATATTAGGTGTAAATTATTAATGAGAAAGCGATGTCACGCCAATTATTTCAATTTATTTCTCTTTGGAGGAGCTAATTTTAGTGATTAGTTAAAGTCTCACAATTAAATATATATGAAGTGTGGATTTAATCTTATCCTTAATGAGTCCGTCATTATAATTCTAAAAAGGGTTGAACTATCCACACCCCGTCATTTACTAAACTCACCCCATCCCTTTTAAAATAAAACAAAATTAAATAGATAAAGACTAAAATACCCTTACTAATTAATAAATAAAGGAAATTCAAAAAGGTAGAAAAATCCACACCTCATTTTCATTTTTTTTTTCACTTTTCACATTTATTGCAAGTTCAATTGATTTCCAAAATTCTGCTAAATAAATCCAATTTAATCCAATTTATCATTTTCCAATCTATATTCTTCTTAGATCCAACATCATAAATAAATCAAAATCAGGCTCAACATGCTTCCGTAAAATTAATTAATCCTATGGAATTCATACCTTTTTTTGACCAGAACAACACCGGGTGAGATGGTTTACAACACCACCAATTGGAAAATTACTACCCCCAAATCTTTTTACGACAACTCCTCACTGTTCAACTTCAACCCTTAGGGAAGATGATTTGCAAGTTATCCAGTTTCTTCAACAACTGCCTAGCACAACCTTGGTTCGTTTCCTACACCAGATGTACAAGATGATCCTTCTAAGGTATAAAATTAAAACTACTTGAACACACGTTGGAGCAAAAACCCTCTTTTTATTAAGAACTAAAAATATTTATTACATATCTGTAATCTCCCTTTTGGGAGGAGAATACTAATTTAGCCTCTCATGGAGAAGGCTATTACTCGTATACACATATACTAGAAAAACTCAAAACACTCAAAATAATACAAAGATGTTTTTATATTGAAGAAAACTAGGGTGAATGGTCGATGTTCTTAGCTTCCTTCTGCATTGCCTATTTATAGGCAAAATCTGGACTTGAAGTGCGGATTCCAAATCTCGTTTAAGCCAGATGTCCTCCTTTCTGAGTGGAACCTCCACTGAATGAGTGCTTTGCCAGCTTTTCTTCATCCCATGTGATTGTTGTCGGGGAATCAACTTTTCTTCCCTTGACTTTTATCCCATGTGATGCTTGTGGGGCGTGACTCAGCCCATGTTACCTTTGTCGGGGAATCTTAGAAATTTGGCCTTCATGGTCCCCTCGGATAACTTTTCTTTTGGGCAAGCCCTTTGTCCTTTTCTGCCTCTCACTCTCATCGGTCGGGTTTAGGTCGGAACCCTTTCCCATCGGCCTACATCGGCCTACATGCGCCATATTACAGAATTTCCGGTAGACCTCTTTTCTTACCAGAAGCTTGTTCTCCCAAATGATCCTTCTCTTTATTTCAAAAAGGTCCTCTGCAAAGCTTATGGTTGTTCCTGTCATGGAATTCAGCAGGAAAGATCCATTCGCCAAATTCTGAAAAAACTTGAAAGGGTACTTGATTTTGTCCATTTCGATTAGACAAACCCATAGTCCCCATGCTCGTCGGGTAGAAGCTTCGTCTTCTGAAAATGCTCCTACCAAAATTGGAGTATCCTCTGGAGCAGTCGTCTTGATGGTTTTCAAGGCGTTCTCGTCAGGTCTCCTTAGCTTGATGAAATGAAAGGCTTCATGGAAACCCTTATTGGCTAGTTCTGGAGCTGCACTAAAGAAGTACAATTCCAAAATATCACCTCTGGTCAAATGTGGATTATTGGCCCAAGTCTCGTGCACCGCTGTCCCAATCCATTTCGGTAGTTTTGAAATTTCGGGGAATCCGGGTGAGACGGTATAGATTGAAGCCAGAGCTCCAAAGTTATACTATTCTTATACTTCATTTGGATGACTTCCTAGTTTCATCCAAACTCTTGGGTATTTTCCAGAGACATCTACAATTGTTTCCGGATTGATACCCCTCCTTGTGATCAGCTTCTCTCATTACCTCTGGTAAACCTGCATAGGGGAAACTTGAATCTCGTTAGTTTGAACCTTAGTTTTGCCAGTTTGTGGCCTAAGATTCAAATCTCCCTTTTTTACCCCAGAGGTGCTGGGTTGACTTGAAGACTCGGGTTTTGACACCGGAGCTTCAACATTTGTCCTAGTTGGTGCATCCTCAAGGAATGCATCATCTGCAGAACTCTTGGTTATGGTATTTGAATCCATAACTATCGGGTTAGAGGCCCGTTCTCTTGTTTCCTCTTTTTTGCATCGTTGAAGATGCAGCCTGGAGGATAGGCCTTTGCAGCGTAAAGTACAATTATACTTACGCTTCCTGACATGTTCGTATTTGATTAGAGACGGATCTCTGATCTTCTCGTTGAAGTCGTCCAGTGACTTCTGCGTTTAGGCATAAAGCCCCAAAGCCTCGTTCTAGGCTCTCCAGGTTTTCCCTGAGATGCCTAACTCGTTTGAGGACCTCGTCAGCGATGTGTCCTTCCATCTCGTGTCAAGAAATCTGCAAGAACATTTTCATGAGATTTCACAATGACAATATCATAATCATAATATTGACACTCAGCTTACCATCTAAGTCGTCTAGCACTTTCTGTTTTTGAAACAATTTTATTTTTCAGAAAAGCTTTGACGCTTGAATTGTCAGTCTTCAAAGTGAACTTCTTAGACAATAAGAATAAATGTCATTTTTTTGAAAGTCTTTCTAACTGCGAAGAACTCCTTATCGTTGATATGTCATCAGTCTATTTCACTTTCTGTGAATAATCCGCAGCAGTATCTGCATGGCATTTCTCCATTTGGTGTAGCTTTCATAAGGATTGCTGCCCACTAATGATCACTAGCGTCTGTATAGAGAACCAGTTCATCCTCGTCTTGGGGTATAGCAAGTTTTGAAAGTTGTTGACAAACCTCGTTGAGTTGCTTAATCCTCTTTTGGTGTTCATCTTCCCATTTGAATATTGCATCTTTCTTTAATAATGGGCTAAACACCTTCCTCTAGTGTGCCAGATTGTTTATGAACATACCGAAGAAGTTAACAACTCCGAGAAAACTCTGAAGTTGTTTCTTGTCTTTGAGCGTATCTGGAAATCCTTGAATCTTTTCCACAATATGGTTTTGTAGGATGATTCCAGATTCGTCGATCTCAATTCCAAGGAATTCGATCTGTCTTGTAGCAATTACCGTCTTCTTTTCCGAAAGCACTAATCCTTCTTTGTGACAAACATCTGAAAATATTTTCCAAATGCTTGAGATGCTCTTTCACATTCTTGGATGCGATAAGTATATCATCAATGTACACGAAATGAAACTGAAAAAATCTTTGAAAAGATTATCCATCTTTCTTTGATATATCTGGGAGGGCGTTTGCCAATCCCATGGACATCACGTTCCAGATATAGTGTCCTTGTGGTGTGAAGAAAACTGTAAACTTCTTGCTTTGTTCTTCCATCTTAATTTGGTAGAATCCGGACTTACAATCGAATTTAGAGAATACCTTGGCTCCTTTGATGCAGTTGACCAGGTGTTCTCTACTCGGGATGTAGTATCCATCAAACTCCAAAATGTTATTAATTCCTTTGTAATTAATAACCAGTCTTGGCTTTCCTCTCTTGATTTCTCCATGATTCCTTACAAGGAATCCCGGGCTGCTGTATAGAGAAACTTCTGGTGAAATCAACTTAAGGTCCAGATGTTCCTTAAGTATCTTTTGCATATCCTCACGATCCGCTTGGTTCATAAGGATTGACTTGAATCTTACGAACTCGTGTTCCTTTCCGGTTTTAACCTTCAGGGATGTTTTGAGCTCGTTCTTGTTCCACCATGCCAAAGGATTTTCATTGTAATTCTTTTGGATCTTCTTCTTGATATCTTCGAGTGAAATCTATTCATCAATGGAAATTTCACTCGATGAGTTCTCCAATAGGCTTATTACTTCTGCAATTGCTATTGGAGGAACTTCTTCTTCTCCTTGTATCCTAAATGAATACAAGTGATTATCTCATCTCTTGTTGATCCTCTTCCTGATTGAACCATATTATCGGTAGGATAAAAGTGCATCCCCAAATCTTCTTCTATCCGCCATTTTTGGATGTCGAAGTTTGGCTTCATCACCACGCTTGCTGCAAAAAGTGATGGGCATTCTTCTATAAAATGCTTCTCGTAGTCTTTGGACAATAATCTTATGATCACATAGGGTTGTGAAAATAAGTCTTCTTGTCTCATTTTCCTGTGTAAAGCGCTTGAATGTTTGTAGGAAATTGTTACCTAACAACACATATGCGCTTGTATCATGGAAATAGATCATGATTCCTCGATTAAGGATAAGAATCCTTCTAGAGAAATCTCTTCCTGCGATAGCTAGTAGATCTTCTCCAATTTCTTTAGGGAAAACCTCATGCTTTGCAGTACATATTCCGGCGACTGAGTCGATATAGGCGGTGAAATATTCGGCCTTGTATTCATCATTTATCATTCCGATAGAAATGTATATGGAGAATGGAAGTGGTCATCTGATTCTATATCTTTTATTGGCCACTGTGAACTCCATTCCATCTTGTAATCCTTCCCAAGGTTTGTGTTCCTCGAGAAACTCAATCCCAAGTGTCAACTGATCTGGGATTCTTCCTGCAACTCCTCTGATAGTCAAATCAATTTCACCCATTTTTAGGTTTCCTTGAAATTTTCCAACTATCGGTTGTTGGAGGTAATATAGGATATTACAAGGTAATATGTTGTCCCGTTGAGTAATGTCGAATATCACTTCAATTCCTCTCCATCCTTCCGGGCACTTCAGCTCTCCTTGAGTTTTGAAAACATCTGGGATTTACTGAATTGTACTCGGTTTCATCTCCTCCTAACAGCTACTGCTCATTAGCCTGTCTTGTTGGAAAGACATCCTCCTTGGCTCAATTCTGAGACTTTGGCTCTTGTTGAAGACGGGTTGATCTTGGATCCTCATATCGATCTCCTTTATGGTTGGAGATTCTATGAGTTCTGGTAAAACTACCCTGGCGAAGTCCTCAAAGATTCTTGGAACTTCGATGAATTCATTTCTCAAGAATACATCTGAGTGATGTGTATTCGAGAGAGCGTAGAAAATCTTGTAGGTAATTGAGTAGGGTCTATTCCCTTCTTTCATCAAATCAATTCTTTTGAAATCTTGATGAAGGGTTAAGACTCGGTTGAAATCTTGATCTCCCAAGTTGTATGCAATTCTTGAATAGACATTAAATGTCAATTTTCCTGCAAACAAATTTCCTGTAACCGCCCCAAGGCATGAATCCTGGAGATTTGAGATTCGCTTGTCCAGAATTACAAGATTGAGCGGCGAATCTACTCCTTTTTTGAATGTTGATTTAATAACAACTCTTATGGCTCCGATATGAATCCATGAGAGTATATTTACAACTTCTCTCTTGACTCTGCTTTTGATCTTCTGTATTTCTCTGTAAGGGACCAATTGCATTTCGATCAGGTTATCAGTGAATTCTATTGGGATGGCAAATTCTCAGGTAGTCACTCTATGGATAATTTGGTGCTTTCTGCGAAATCTCATCTTATCCAATGTTTTTTCCATAGCTCCAATGGTAAAACCATCGTACATCTGGAGCTTTGGATCTTCTTTCATAATTCTTATTAGAGTCTTATGAGATATCATAGTGTGGGAGAGGTATCCTGACATATCTTCTCTCACCGTTGATTGAAGAATTTCTTTTTCACTCTGATTCTGAGCTGGATTCACTTCCAACCTCAGAATATATCTCTTCTTCGTAGATGCTTTCATCTGAGGGTAAATCATCAAATTGATACACCTGTATAAGATCTTGATAGTAGACAGCTTCTTCGAGTTCGGGTGTTGCTTTGAACTGTCTAATTCCTCGTTTCTGGTTCTCTGGGCAGTCTGTTGAGATATGTCCTCTTGATCCACATGTCCAGTAATTACAATCTTTAAAACTTTCATTAGCTCTGGTGTGAGCTCGTCTGAAAGTTCTCCTTCCTGTGGTTCTGCTGGAGCTTCCTTGATTTAAGCCTGATGAAAATGCTCTATTCCTGTTTGGTGCTGGTCTTTGCCCTGATTTGTAACTTTGGGCTTTTTGTTTTGACCACACCCTTCTTGGTCTCAATGAAGACCAACGAATTTCTTTCTTAGTGTTGCTTCCACGGTGGTATGGATGGCTTCTTTGTTTCTGCTTTTTATGCCTCCGTGGTTGACCTCCAACGACTGTTAGGATGTCATTTTCTTCGCAACATAAAAGAACCATTTTATTGATTCCTCACAGTCTCTTATAGTTCTTGTAGGGTGTCGTTTGATGACACCATTCAGATAACTTAGCCTTTAGGAAAGACATCATTATAGCCATTGTATTCAGGTCATCTGCACTCTTGTATTCCCTGATCAGCACTCTTGGACTTCCATCGGTACTCGGTGAATAACTTGATGTATTCGTCAATATGACAAATATCATGCAACTTGAGGCTGTAGAGGGCTTGTTTATATCTTTTTCTTTTTTCTTATTCTATCCCCTCAAAATAGCCTATGCCGATAAAATGGATTTTGAATAATTTGGTCATATTATCGACAATACCTTTCAATGACTCACCAGCTGTTACGTTATTTTTCATCTCTGGTGCTGTCATATTCCATGTGATCTTTACAGATCCTTCAAGACTCATCTCTAGTAGTAAGATGAATCCTTCTTTTGTAAGATCGAGGGTTCCTGCTGCAATCCTCATAGCCGATGCCCAATCATCGATAAAGATTTCACGATTCTTGAAATCTGGGATATCCAGATTTAGCATCAACCCATACGGATGTATCAGGTCAATCTGTGACTTTCCATAAGGCGTGTTGAAAAGATTCGGCCTTTTGGAACGTGGTCGAGTTCCTATAACAGCAATAGGATCTCTTCCTGTGGTGAAATCCCCTACGTGTGGCATTTGTTCGTCCATATGATGTGATCCGGAACTTTCTGCTACGTTGGGATTGACTGGTGGTCTCTGCTGTTGATCACAAGTAACCAAGGCAGATCCATCTCCTGCGTTCATCTTTAGATCCACAATACCTAATCCCATGAAGGATTCAGCTAGGTCATGTAAATCCTGCAGATTTATCGTTTCCAAATCCATTACTTGTTGGTAACAGATTTTCCTTTGATAATGGCAATAAGTTTTTCATCATCGGTCATGGGTCGTACAACTTCGGTTGGTTTCCCATCTAGGTGTAAATAGGGAACTATTCCGAAATTTATATGTCTTCTTCCTCCGGATGAACTTGGTCGGTTCTCCAGATTCTTGACTCGTTCTTGAATATCATGAATGATTTCAAGAGTCTCCTTTTGATTTTTAGTCATCGTCTCCATTTGGCTTTGGATCTGATGAACTTGTGTCGGTAGATGATTATGGCGGTTGCCATAACTCTGCACCGTCTTCTGGATTTCTCTAAGATCTTCGGAAATCTTAGAGGTATTTGAAAGTATCTCCTTCCACTCAGACACTCCATCAGATATTTGGTACTGATGGTTGGCTTCCTGATGGTTCGTTACAGCAGCCTGTAGCATCCGGTTTACCGCAAGGAATTCCAGATAATTTGCTGCTTGTTTTTCGCATTGCCTCAAGGCTTCCGCATCGGCACCTGTGATTTGTGGCGGTACCAATATGTCACCTTGTTTCGATGCTCTTGAGCATATATCGTCAAACTTTGACGATAACTCATGTAGAATATACATCTTGGACATTCGTCTAGATCCATTCTTTTCTCGAATGATTCTCCTCACCAATATGTTAATTACAGATTATATATAATAAATATAAATTTAGTTCTTAATAAACCTAGGCTCTGATACCATTTTCAAGGATCGATCCCGAATGATACGTGGCGTTGTTCACAGCCAGTTTACCCTAGTATCTCAATGAGATAATAAACGGGTAGGTCGACAATTTCCAACTTTTGTACCGTTTTCTCGGGTTTTGGATCTTTCGAAATTATATAGATTGGATGAATATTTGTATAAATTGAATTTATTTAAGATTAAGTTTGGAAATAGTAAAGAAGTTTGAAAATAGCAAAATGTGGTAGTTCAAAAGCAAAAGTGGAGGTGAGAATAACATTTTCAAAATATTTAATTATTTTATTAATAAGATTATTTTTATCTTTTACCATTTTCTTTTTATCTTTAATTTTAAATCATGGAACGTGTTTAGTAATATATGGAACGCGGATATTTCAACCCTTCTAAAAAAACTTAAAACGGTTTCATCATAATCACATTAAACAGTTTAATATAATATTACTAGTAATTTAAAAACGAAATATATTGCAAGTGAGTCACTTTGGAGTGATGGGATTCCCACATCGAACACAGTGACAACTGGCACCCATCCTATGGGCTGTGAGAATTGGGCCCGGGTTTTGGGGCCCAATTTCAGATGTGTTCAGCTTATTCCCGTTATCCTGGATTCCAACGGCCCATCACATATTTCCAAATTTCAAGATTCAACAAATTCAATAATTATTTTAAGAAATAGAAAAAAGGAAAAAAATTGTGGAAATTTCTTGGCATTTATATACGGCAGTTTCAAGCGAGATGGATCAATCCTAGCCGTCGATTGATCCATCTTTTTACCCACAGTAAATGGAAGAGACAAAATAAGGAAAAAATCAAGGGCCACGATTTGATGATATTTTTCGTTTCTTTTTATTTTTGGGAAGAAAAAAAAAGAAGAGAAAAATATTCATCTTTGCTGCAGCTCCATCATTAGACTGAAGTCTTCGAAGCAGACGAACCCGTCCCCGTTTCTGTCCACCCCTCTTATCATGCGCCGGCAGTCCTCTAACGTGCACTGCGCGTCGCCGATGGTTTTGAACACGTTGAAAAGCTCCTCCGCCGTGATCTTGCCGTCACGATCCGTGTCGAAGAAGTCGAACGTGTCTCTCAGCTCCGTGTGGCAGGTCGGCGGCGCGAAAGCCGAGCCGATCGAGCGGAACTCCTCCAGGGTGATGCAACCGTCGCCGTCGGCGTCCACCTCGCTCAGCATCAGCTGAAGCTCTTCCTTGTTCGGCGGCTCGGCGCCCAGCCGGCAGAGCAGATCCTCCAGCTCCTCCTTTTGGATCTTCCCGTCGCCGTCTCTGTCGATCATTTCGAAGGATTGCTTGAGCTCGAAGTAGACGGCGGCGGAGATTTGGGACCACTCGGCAGGGGTAATCTCGGTGGAGGAGGGGAGGACGCTGGTCGGCGTGGAGAGGCCGTTGGGCTTTTTGAAGACGTCCTCGGAGGAGGCGGAGGACGACGTCGTTTGGGAGCTGAAGGAGGAGGGGTCGGCCTCGGATCTGGAAACGGAGCGTGACTTTTTGGACCGGAAAAGCTTTTTGGAGGCGAAGAATTTCATGATGGGAATGGGAGTGAGAAGGAGAGGGAGAGATTCACCCCAGGAGAGAGAAAGGAAGAGAGGAGGATGAAATGTGGGGGTTTGAGAGGAAAGGTGGAGGAAGGAGGGAGGGTTAAATGGTTGGAGGAAGCCATAGGTGAGCTTCCTCGAAATTTCCTAGAGAGAGAGAGAGAGAGAGAGAGGGAGTTTTGATTTTGAAGGAGTATTTATTGGAAAGGACGATGTGTGTTTTCTCTTTAATTTCCTCTCATATAAATTGATTCATCCCAATGTATATATGGTTGTAGTGAGTAAATTTCCCAATAAATATAGACTTTATGTGAGCTAAATTTACTTGTTATTTTACTTGCAATTCATTAATTGTTGATATAAATTTACCTAAATAAAAATAATGATAATTACAGTTTAAAAAAAGTAATGTTATAAAATGACAAATATAACTGTCAGGATCTTAGTAATTTCGCACTAAATGAAATTCAAAAAACACATTTCTTTTTTAAAACAATTAGTTGATGCAGAAAGAAAGAATATAAAAATGGTAATAATAATAAACATAGTTGTCGTATGTTGCTTAACCTTTCACTTTAACCTTAAATAAATACTTCCAACTTTCACTATTATTTACTCCTCTGGGTAGTAGGTCGGACGGATCCTTCCAAGTTCTATCATAGTTGATCGTTAACGGATTATCTTTGTGAGATAAAGTTATTAAATTTCCTAATTAAACTCATTCTTATAAATTTATATGTGAATTGTGAAGTGTCATCCCACATAAAATGATACTCATTGTATAATTAATTATTTTTCATTTATACGACTAAAATCTATTTCAATCTTTAATTATATGATATTGTTTTATGGATATAAATTCATGTGTCTAGACTCACTTATTTATAACTTTATTCAATTTTCATAAATTAATACATTGGGTGGATTAATTAGTCCCATTACAAAATTAAATAGATAAAAAGTATACTCATTCTAATAAAACTAGTGAATGTAATTAATTACTTTGGTCGTTCCTGGCCGACTTCCCTTCCATTGTTCATATATAATAATATCTCCATCTTAAAATAAATATCGTTTTAGCATGTAAAATTTGTTCCAAAATAAGTGTAGTATAATGTACAAAAGATACCTCTATTTACTTCTTTCAAATTAATGTTGTTAAGAAAGGAAAGAGAAAAGACTCCTTATTAATGAAAATTAAATAGGGGTAATCAAACTCTTAATCATATTCTTAATTTGTATGTTGAAGGCTAAAACGACGTTTATTTTAGGATAAAGTAGTATAATTTGATGTATAATTTAAAGGAACACTTTCTATTTTCAATTTTGCGGATTTTAATAAACTATTGTAAGGATATATACACAATCTCATCTAGAAGAAATTGACTTTAACCTTTAAAAAAATTGAGCTTCTTTGATTTATTCACAGCTTCATTTTTAAATTGAAAGTTTACAGGCGGGCTTTATTAAAAAAAAAAAACATTTTCAAGAAAAAAAAAAAACGAATGATAACCATAATATATATATATATATATATGGCGTTTTTACCTCAAATTACTTTGAGTACTTTTGTAATTTTGTCTCCTATACTTTTATTTATATTAAATTTTATCTTTTTCTTGATAGAACAACATCATGTAATAAAAACCAAAACATATTAATGGTGCGAGGACAAAAGATATGAAAATATTAATTTGCGTCACGGCTAAAAGATTTAAAATACATGGAAAATATATTAGAAGCTAAAATCCCTTAAAAGATGTAGAAAAAAATATGTGTGAGTAAGCAAAAAAGGAAAAAAAAAAAAAAGTATATTTTAATGTGCAGTAAAAATTGAACATTTGATGTACTTGGTCTCAACTTGTAACATTATAAATTTATGCTTAATAACTTATACTCTTCATCTAAGAAAGAGATTGGATTTGTAGCATTAATAATTAATGTTTACCATCCCTCTCTAAGGTGTCTATTTTTGAACATGCACACATATATATTATATATAGTTGAAGGGTTCAGTTTAGCCTTTCAATTTAGAGCCGTATTTATTATCTCATCTTCAATAGACGGTTTCTACTACAAACAAAACAAAACAAAACGAAACAAAAGTCCAAAATTAGGGTTAGAATATTCATATATATCACATTTACATTGCAGGCTAGCTATTATTAAGCAACGACTACATTGATGAAATAAAGCCAAAAGGTGATGGAATGATTTATGAAACGTGATATATTCTCTAACCTTATGATGGTACCAAAATGCATTTCACATCGAATTAATTATCTATTTATTACACAATTACATATTAATACATATATGTAAATAAGGTTAGCTAACATTAAGGAATGCATTAGATACATCATTTTCAAAATGCACTTGTTTTGTAGTGATCAATGATGAAAATATCCCGATATATCTCTGATATATTTCCAATATTTCCGTTTTTTCACGTGATCGAAACAAAAACGGGCTGTCACGATATATCTCCGATATTTTCATTTTTGATAAAAAAATAAATGAAAAATCAATAATTATTAGCTAAATGTCAATAAAAATTGGTATCGATTTCAATATCAATGGCTTCAGGTAAAAATTATAAGAAAATTCATGAATATCAAGGAAATATCGGTATATATCGCTGAAATATCGATAAATATCGTTAAATATCGGCAATATATCTGTAAATATCGGAAAAATATATGTACCGATATTTCCACTGAAACCGATATTTTCATCTTTGGTAGTGATATATATATATATATATATATGCATGGGATTTGAATAGTAACAGTTGTCTTAATTTTGATAGTTTCCAAAAAACCCAGCTTATTGGTCTGTCCAAACCTGCCAAACTAGAACCTTCCTCGAAGTTTAATATTTATATTCTAATTAATTAATTGTACTATTTTTTTATTTAATTAAAGACTTGAGATTAATTGTTTAATCTATACTATATATATTGTTTACTCGAACAATTTCTGCATAAAATCATTAGAAAGAAAAATTCGAATTCCAACAATTGATTAACAGTGTGATTATTTTTATCTACTAATTTTTTTTTAAAAAATACATGGTTACACTTACATATACTTGGTATTTTTCATTTAAATTTTGCAAATTTTGTCGCATTTGATGTGGAAAATTCAAAATTTTAAAAAGATTAAAAGGTGCAGAAATAGAAAAAGGATTGAAAAGGAGGGCACGCAGAAAAGGTTAAAGGGGGATGTTTGCTCATTGCTCGCACGTTGAATTGTGACAAACTGGGGGATGTTTGCTCATTGCTCGCACTTTGAATTGTGACAAACTGGCTAAATAATGCCCACAATTGGTGCTCATTTTCAAATACACTTTTTTAATTTATTTCAATTTAAATTATGATTTGATTTTATGTGATCGATCCACGGATTAATGTAATGAAATGTCAACCTATACAATTTACAAACTATTTTGTCTAATTCAGACTTAGACATAAATATTTTTGGGTTCGCATCTAAATCAAACTCATTTGATGTCCTAAGAAAAATATAGAGTTGAATGGTCCAAGTCTGCAAACTCACAAGCTTCTACCTGATCGTAGAATAATAAGCAGAGTCGAACTCTCTAGTGGAGGAGTCCCTGAAGTCTGCCAAGAGCTATTTCCTCTATGGACTGAGTTCAGTATGAGGTGATAAATGTCGTCATTATTCATATCTTGTAAAGTAGATATAAATAGTTGAAATTTTGTTGCATACTTTTTTCCTCCAATAGTCATTCGTTTGCAGAGTAGTTTTTGTGATAATTTCTTTTACCATTTTGATCAATTGATCTATTTCTTAAGATAATCAATAATTAGTTAATCATTTGATTTCTTTTAAATTTTAATGGAATAAGTAGATTTTAAAGAAAATAAACTATTAGAAGTTATTCCTCATCCCAGATTGTGGAAATATAAAAATAATTGAGTTGGTGTATTTGCACACAATTCAAAATATTCGATCAATATATTTTAATTTCGTGTTTGGAAGATCAAAGAAGCACATGTCCATGATCAGTGTTAATGATTAGGTATAAATAAGGTAGGTTTGGTTTGTCAATCATTAATACATTCATTCTTTCTTTTATTTGTTTTCTAGCAATCTATCTGCCTGGAATATACGTTATTGTAAAATACAAAACCAAATTTATATTTTGTTCTCAAATTATTATTTGATCATGGATACTAATAATGCATCAAATCTTGAACCTAGGATTGTGTCGATCACTTGAGTTCTTGGTCACTCAAAATGTTTTTGTTTCGTTTAAAAATATTAATTTCAAGATCTAGAAAGGGCTATAAAGCTCTGTCTACAAAATTTGATCCATGATTGAATAGGTTTATTTTTACTTTGGTTCTGTTAAGGTATTGTCGGATTTTGATCATATTATTTTTCGATTATCAATTTTAGTTATGTAATTGATAAATGTATACATTTCAATCATTTTTTCACCGGAATCAAATTTTCCAACCATGGATTGGGCGGCGATTGCATGTGTGACATTCACTGAAAAGTGGTGGAAATTTTGGGATTACAACGAGAAAATGACTAAAATTTGACACTTTTCTCAATTATGAAACTAATATTGATGATCAAAAGGTGACGAGATCAGATCAGATAACACATATGTCAGAATAAAAAAACGAAATTAACCCTATGACTTGATATATGGATAGAGCTTAATCGTAGAAAATATGACCGCGAAATGTTCTTACCCAATTTTGTATCTTATTTCATTGATTTTAATCAAATAACTAAGTACAAACTATACCAAGTTGCATAAATTGAATTTGCATCATAAATAAATCAGTACATTAAAGTATATAATGATCCCAAAAAATAAAAGAATTTAATTTTGCAAGTGGAATTATTTATTTATTTCAAATTCTGAGATTTGTATAAGTTTGTTGGTCGACCACTAGTGGCACGCGGATACCACACGGTTCGGATTTTCACACTATGAAATTGCAACTATGATGTGACATTAATTAATTAAATAAAACACTTCAATCGTTTATAAAATATTTATACGCCTTTAGACTGTTTATATGGTCTTCAAATATTACATTTTGTTTGCTATCTAAAAAATCCCACATTAAATATGTAGAAAAGTGAAGAATAAAAACTAAATAAAATCATAGGTGTAAAACCTTGAGGTACAAATGGAGGGTGGATTCTCATTAATGAATCTTTATATTGTGTGTTGCTATTGAATACTTCATGCATCATTTGTGTGAGTAAAAAAGCACATGGAGCCTAGACTTACTTACCATACCTATTAGGTAAAATTCATAACAAAACATCATCCTATCCTATGATAAACATCATCCTATCCTTATGATGAAAAAGGAGATGAATTTTATAAACTCTTATCTCAATTTCAAGATGCTAACATAAATGTTATTGATAATAATCATTTTATTGAATTGCTTAAAAATATTAAAGATCCTGATTTAAGATCTAAATTAATAGATCAAATGGAAGATAAACCTTCAACAAGCTATAAAATTGAAGAAACTATCATACCAAATAGAATTTATTCTATGCAAGAAGTTAATAAACTTCTAAAACAAAAATATGGAAATCAAAATCCTATTACTATCAATGATTTAGTTAAAGAAATAGAAAATCTAAAAAAAGAAGTAATAATTTTACATAATAATAATATTGCTTTGCATAATAGAATATCTATCATTGAAAGTAATACAGAAAAATCTGATAATGATGAATCTTTTTTATCTTTAATAAACAAAGATCAAACTCCAGAAAGATTTATTAAAGTAATTAATATAATTACTTCACAAAAATGGTATGTTAAAATAACACTTTTAATTGATAAAACATATAAAAAAGAGTTTGTGGCTATGATTGATAGCGGAGCTGATCTTAATGTTATACAGGAAGGGTTAATACCTTCAAGATATTTTCATAAAACTTCTCATTCTCTTTCACATGCTGGAGGAGGATCTTTAGATATTAATTATAAGCTTCCAAATACTTTAATATGCAAAGATGGAAATCGCATTTTTACTAGCTTTCTTTTAGCTAAAGATATTTCAAGTCAATCAATTCTTGGATTACCGTTTATATATGAGATATATCCTCTAATAAGAGTGGATGGAAAAGGTTTGACTGGAACTTTTAATAATAAATCTATATTTTTTTAATTTATAAATAAACCAGTCAAAAAAGTTCTAATGAAATAAAAGAACAAATGGATAGAAAATTATTTCACATAAATTCTTTAAAGGAAGAAATTAATTTTCTTACTATAAATGATAAATTAAAAAAATTCAAAATTACAAGAAAAAATTAAACTTGTTCATAATAAGTTTTCACTGGAAATTTGTAATGATCATCCAAATGCTTTTTGGGATAGAAAAAGTATGTTATCTCTCTTCCTTATGAAGATTCTTTTAATGAAAAATATATACCTACAAAGTTTAGACCTTGTCAAATGAATTCTGAATATCTAAAACTTTGTAAAAATGAGATTAAATCTCTTCTTGAAAAAGGTTTAATAATACCTTCACGGTCGTCTTGGTCATGTACGGCTTTTTATGTTAATAAACATTCTGAACAAGAAAGGGGTGTTCCCAGACTTGTTATAAATTATAAACCGCTAAATAAGGTTTTAAAATGAATAAGGCATCCTATACTAAATAAAAAAGATCTTATTGATAGACTTTTTGGAGCCTTAATATTTTCAAAATTTGATTTAAAGTCAGGATATTGGCAAATTGAAATAACTAAATCTGATAGATAAAAAACTGCTTTTAATGTTCCTATTGGGCATTATGAATGGACTGTTTTACCTTTTGGTTTAAAAAATGCTCCATCTGAATTTCAGCAGATTATGAATGATATTTTCATTCCTTTTAGTAATTTTATAATTGTTTACATTGATGATATCCTTGTTTTCTCCAAAGATATTGAATCTCATTTTAAACATTTAGAGATTTTCAAGAAATTGATTATTCAAAATGGTCTTGTCATATCAAAACCAAAAATGAGTCCTTTTCAGACTAATATCAGATTTCTTGGTCCTAATATTGATAATGGAAAATTATTCCAATTCAAAGAAGTATGGAATTTGGAAATAAATTCCCAGATATTATTACAAATAAAACTCAATTACAAAGATTTCTAGGAAGCCTTAATTATATTGCTCCCTTTATTGAAAATATTTAAAAAATTACAGCTATTTTATATGATAGACTTAAAAAAGATCCATCTCCATGGACAGATAAACATACCAATACGGTTAAAATTATTAAAGAAAAGGTTAAAAATATTCCTTGTCTTTCCTTAGCAAATCCAAAATGGGATAAAATAGTTGAGACATATGCCTCAGATATTGGATTTGGAGGAATTTTAAAACAAATTAATCTTTTAACTAAACAAGAAATTCTTGTTAGATTTTATTCTGGAAAATGGAATCCAGCCCAGAAAAATTATGCTACTGTTGCGAAAGAAATTCTTTCTATTGTCAAAAGCATTATAAAATTTCAAGATGATTTATATAATCAAAGATTTATTGTTAAGACAGATTGTCAAGCAGCTAAAGGAATTTTTAAAAAAGATTTTAAACATGATATATCTAAGCAAATGTTTGCTAGATGGCAGGCTTATTTAGCCCCTTTTGATTTTGAAATAATTTATAAGAAAGGAAAAGATAATCATCTTCCTGATTTCTTAACAAGAGAATTTCTTCAATGAATGCAGGTATGTCTTTTGGAGGCCCTGGAAGCCATGATGGATTTTCCTCTTATAGAGGAAGAGGAAATAGAGGAGGAAGATTTCCTTCTCGAGGAGGAAAATCACCTATTGTATCTCATGGTACAAAACATCTTTTCAACCAGAACATTTCTGGGAGTTTACAAGGTAATATTCCTGAGAAAAATCATCCTTTATACAAGGATTTCCAGAAATTCCTGGAACAAAGAAAAGAGGAAGATATTCCTGAAAGTTCTGATTCACAAGCATCATATGCTAAAATTACAAATGAAGAAAGAAGTGAATCAATCATGTTTATCAAACATGAATATAAAGAAATTATTCTTCTTATAGAAGAAAAGGATATTCAATGGGTTGATAACCCTTGGAATGTTTTGGAAAAATATCTTCCAAGTACTTTTTATACAAATGGTTCATATAAACCAAGAGGATTTTATGAAAACCTCCTTCTTTCTTAAAAAAGTGTGAATATTGAACACACTAATCCTGGAAATAGCCAAAATGATTATGCTTACTCAAAGTTTATAATCAAACAGATTATATCTGTAGAAGAATGGGGAATTTCTCCATTAACTGAAAGAGAGGTTATGAATCCAATAACCAAAGCCAGATTCAAATTTAATTATTGGGATTATGTTGAAAGCTTTGATAAAGCTCTTTTCTTTGAAAATAAAAAGAAAAAACATACTTGGTTAATAAAAAATTGTGGGAATTGTTTTCACAAAATCATACCAAATTGGTTTTTCTTATGGTGGGATAAATATGGTCCTTCGGTGGAAATTCTACCAGAAAAAATTAAAAATCTTATGGAAGATTGGACTCTTTCTGCACCAATTGTTCAGAAAGCCTCAATTACGGGGCAAACACTTTGTTGGTTCTTTATGGAATCAAGTATTCCTTGGATATGGAAGTGGAGTCCAGAATTTGGATATACTGACAGGGGAATCCCTTGTCTTTGGAGAACAGGTTATTCAAAGTTCTGGGATAAATTATCCCGAATTGATCCAGAAACTGGAGAAATGGGAATTGAAGAAACTATAAATCATCTTGAAGAAATAATTAAGCTTAATAAGCTTAAAATAGAAGAAGATGAGAAAAAGAATATATCTCAAAGTCCTTTTCAAAGGATTTTAAAGAAATACTCTGGTTCTCTTTCAAAAGAGAAAATTCTTGAATTATATATTGAAGAAATGAAGCAAGATTTGCTTAGTCAACCAGAATTTTGTGGTGAAAAATCAGATTTTTCTATGGAATTTGATAGTAATAGTTCAATGAACATCCAAGATGCTCAAGATCCAGATGATGATCTTCCTCATAAGGATATTAGTCTATCCTTTGATATTCTGAAGGATTCAATAATCCAAAATTGCAAAAAAGATTAGATGGAACAACATAGGAAAGAATGTTCCAGATGTTTTTGCTTTCAACAATGGAAAGTAAACAGGGAAGAAATGTGTTCCCAGACAAAAATTGAACTTCAACAAGTATCTTCTGAATTTAGGAGTTCTCTTCTCTCCAGAACAGATACAAGCAGAAAAGCTAGGATTCTTATAAGAAGACAAAAGAAGATTTTGAAGAAAGTCAAAATACATGACAAAAAATTCTATTAATGTATGGTGAAATATCAAATTACAGAAAGATGTTTCTCTGATGATTTCCAGATCAAATATTTTCTTGATCGACAAAAGGAAGATCATTTTTTCCTCATGCTTCTAGAATAATTTCAGGAAACAAATAAAAAGCAAGATAAAACAACTTGTAGACATGAATTATTAAATTTGTCTTTTTTGACACTTGTTAATTTAAACAGTAATTAAACTGTTTACTTTTTATAAAAGTTTTGAAATCCAGGGATTCATGTCCGGCTCTTTCATCTATAAATATGTTTTCTTTTCTTTAGATGAGTACGCTGGAGTTTACCCGCCCCTTTTTTTCTCTCTCTCTCTCTCTATCCCTACCCCTCAGCCATAAGTGTTCTTCTACTTCTTATGCTGGTGTTCTTTTTATATTAAAGGTTGTTTTATATTTTTGTCTTTCAATTTATATTCTGATGATCGCCTCCTGTATGGAAGGCTAGGTTATCTATGTTAGATTATAGTTGATTCTTGTAAAACATGGTTAAAATGTTGTAAGAAAAGGAAAATCATGAATTAATGGAAAGGTTAGAAACTCAGTCAGGTTTGAGTTTTAGACTGAGATGTTTGTAAGTTCCTAATGTGCATCCCATTTTTATTGTCGTTAAAGCCAGAGTGGGCGTTCAGACATGTTTAGGGTTTGAAGTGGAAAATCAAACATCAAAATGTCTATATCTCAGTAAAATCCTTAGATTGGGAGTTTTTGTAAAAGTCTTGTTAGAAATGGTATCTGGATGATAGATAAGTTGGTTGCAAAGTCTTGTTGGAGGCTAGTTTTATCAGTTGATCCAACCTCAAGCATTAGTGATTCAGATATATTGAAAGATTTAGTAGATGGTGACTTAGAAAGATTGAACCGTTGTTTCCAAATGAACTAGGTTTGAACCCGTGCGTTGCACGAGTTTTATTTAATATTTATCTCATTTTTTTATTTTATAATTAGTGTTTATTGTTATATGATAGTAAAATTTTACATAAGTGTGATATTTTTTCTTTATTCTTAAAATAATATTTCTTAGGATCCATTTGAATATGTGAATTTGAGTAAGGATTTGAAATCCTTTGTAGCAAATTCATTGATAGTATTTGGTTGGATGTGAATTTAAAATTCATAGTTTTCATTTTGAGCTAGTTTTAGAGTCATTTTGGTTGATTTCAAATCCACTCAAACTTGAAAGGATTTGAAATTCATTCATTTCAAATTTTGGATTTGAAATCACTCTATCCAAACGGAGCCTTATTGTTTTCTTTAATAATTTTTTTTCATTTATTCTTTAACACAAAATTGTTAATATATAGTTCTTAATAGGTGTTTTAATTATTGTATTAGGTATTTTCATATCTTTCTATAAAAAGTATATAATATATTTTATTTTTATCGCTCGAAAACATCTGCTTTGTTCAATGTTTGTCCTAAGTGCACTCATTATTAGCTTTATGTATTGGTTTATTTTGTAATTGTGTTCTTTTTGTGATCTTTTTATTAGCCTTAACAAATTGTTACATATTGTAATATTTTCATACAATTTCTCGATTGTTTAATGGGGTAGTTGGACTGAATGTGCACGTTTGGATTTTGGATTATCAATATCCGAATCATGTTATTTGTTTGCAGAATCTTATAACTATTGTTTTTTTTTCTTTGTTTACCTCATCCAATTTTACAATTTGAACTGAAATATTAGCTCTTTTTTTAAAGATAAAATAACAGCACATCATCTATTTTTCTTATAATTCCCCATATGATGACATATTAATTGTAAAATCTCTAAACAAACACAAAATTATCAAATTTCATTCTTTTTATAACTCATTTTCATACTTGCCAAATTACATATGTTTTAATCTAAACATATCCTAAAAAAAAATTAAGCACCTATTTTTTGCTAATTATATATATAAAAGCGTGGTTTGCACTCTCAAATGTTTTAGAGTCTTTTTTTTTAAGATAAAATAACAGTACATCATCTATTTTTCTTATAATTCTCTATATGATGACATATTAATTGTAATCATACTTTTTAAAATCTCTAAACATACACAAAATTATCAAATTTCATAATTTTTATAACTCACTTTTATACTTGCCAAATTTAAATATGTTTTAACCTAAACATATCTTTAAAAAACTTTAAGCACCTATTTTTTGCTAATTATATATATAAAAGTGTGATTTGCACCCTCAAGTGTTCCAGGGTTTAAACACAATTTCAAAGTACATTATTTTTATTTAATACATGACATTACCGAACTAATGTTTGCACATTGTTGCTTACTTTTTTTTTCCTCAATTTGAAATGTTGGACAAAAATAATAATTCAAATTTGATACCAAATATTTCATGTAAAAAAGATAATACAACATTAGCAAGCACTTGTAACTTACATATTTATTTTTTTTCCAAGCAAATTTTTTTTTATAATACCCTTTAAAATTTCTAAACAAACACAAAATTATCAAATTGCATGCCTTTTCATTATCTAATGCCAAATATGTTTCAATCTCACATATCTTAAGATTTTTTTAACGCCTATTTTTAGTAATGTCATTAGCAATATGTTTCATAGTTTAAATTACAATTTTAAAGTACATTATTTTATTTCATGCCTGACATTACCAAATTCTGATATTTATATGTTTTTTTTTTTTGAATCCTCTAAATAATTTTTTCTCTAAGGGTTTTTATTTTTTTGAGTTTGAACTACTTGAATGTTCTTTTGTAAAATATTATTAGCACCTTCAAATATCTTTTATTTATTTGTTTTAATTCCTTAAAAAGTAATAGCAGAATTACTCTTCAAATTTTGTTTTATTTTTTTGAAATTTAAATGTTGGACAAAAACAATTATTCAAGTTTGACACCAAATATTTCATGTAAAACAAAAAAGAAAATAACAATACAACATTAACAAACATTTGTAACTTGCATAATTAATTTTTTCAAGCACTTTATTATAGTAGGGTAGTGGGGTATGTATTTAATTGATATTAATATTTTGATATTTTATAAATAAAATAATTTTAAAGGAAGGACACTTGGCAACATTGTAAAGTGCCACTTGTCAAAGACTTGAAGGTGACACTTGGCAACATTGTAAAGTGTCACTTGTCAAACACTTGAGGGTTCAAACCACACTTTTATATATATAATTTAATTCAATCTTGGAATCAAGAATTTATTAAAAGAAAATAAAAAAAAGGAACCCATAACGCTTATTTGGACCACCAGTTAAATAAGGCATAGTTGAGACATTGATTATAAAAGGAGAGATTGATGTTTGACTAGTCTTATGCCCATCCCTTTTCTTTGTGTGGTTCTATTCCTTTCTAACTTGTGTTTTGTGACCAACTCATGTGCACTTGAAGGCCCATAATAGGAACAAGAAATATGCTTAGTACTATGAATCCATCATCTCATTCAATTATTACTATATGTTTTTGTCCCTATTTTGTCATGTGCTTCTTCTCTTTTATGTCATCATTAGGAGCATGGAATTGTCCAACACTACTCAACTTGTCTTTGTCTTGTGCCCCATTTCTACTTTGTCATTCCACTTTGGTACCTAACTAACAAACACACCCTCCCAAGCTTCTTGAAGAAATATGGAATATATGAGACAATAATTTAGACCTAAAATTATGGAAAATGCTAAATTACCGACGATGGACAGCTCTTAACATGTCTACCGCTGACGTGTAATGATTTCATCTTCTCGAAATGAAATCAATTAATATACTGAATATGTCACACGTGAGTAGTGGGGCTGCTAAAATTATAGAGATTTAATATGGCATAGTTATGCAGTGTCCATTATGATAATGAGTGTGGAGCTTGCATTTATCTGTAATAATAATTAGAATAGAAAAATGGTAATAAAATGGAATAAGTTTTCTCATCTTATCTCATCAACAAATTCACTTACATAACCTGTACAATTTTTCTCTGAAACAAGAGACATGATCCTAAGATGAATTCATATTAAACCTTATTTACAGGTGCCATTGTAATCAGTGGCATGAGTCAAGTGATTGATGATTCAACGCTGGTAACGTGCTTATCTCGTACATCGTCACCACCAGAATGATCATAAACTAAGGCAGGACCCGACTCAACTTGATCAACGTAAACATCTTCTCCATTGTCATCGCCATTTTCAGACACCGAGATAGCATCCATTTCTTTCTGATCAGGGCACTCGAGTTGCACACACTCGGCCACTGAGTCGAAGGCTGAGCTATTGTGTTCTGAATCATGGCTCCTATTGGATGGCGTCAATGACTCCTTCCTAACGATGTTGAAAACTATCCCGTTTTGAATTCTTTCGGGCTGTAAAAGATCACCTTCGGCCACCATAATGCTCGAACTACCGACCGGAGTTCTATTGCCAAGATCTCTCTGATCGAATTCTGTATCCAATGTTCTATCTGGTGGTGTAACCCTCAAACCTTGATGGGTTTGATCGCGTCCAGCCATCTGGTTCAGCGGGCCCACTGCTCCTCTAGTCATTTTGGTATCGAGATCTAAGTTCTGCACAAAGTCGATGAATTTATCTGCCGAGGTCGTCCTCATCAAGGGGCCACCGGATCTTGTCCAAGAAGTGACATCAACGCCCTCAGACTCGCTATCACTTCCATCATGTGTGTATCGATGAGTGCGCCAATTTCTTGCCCCGTGGAGAGAGGAGGCGGCATCAGCTAGTAGGTCTTCCTCGAGGGACCCGGTTGAGTTTTCTCGGGCAATGATGTTCCAAGACGGAATCCGTTTCGATGCATTGAATCTGACCGTGCTGGCAAGACCATGGGAAGAAGCAGCAGCAGCTCTCTCGGCGCTTCTCTTCAAACGACGCATATGGTTGAGAATCGCTACACACTCATCGAGTGCAAGTTCGATTCCACAGTTTGCTTTTATCGCTGAGAGTTTCTCCCAAGTGCATCTTCTGCCCTGGTTTGCTGACTTCTGAAGCTCCACGTAGGATGGATTTTGTATTATCTTTGATAACTGGACATAAACGAAAAGAATTAAAAACCCATTAAATTAAGCCAGGAACAGAAGATAACCGATACTTGATTCATACCTGAGCTAAAGTTGCAGGCATTACAACGGTTACATCACCCTCCCAATCCTGGGCAAACAACTTGGCAAGCCCCCCCAATGGAAAACCGAGCTCCAATATCTGGTTGCATCTATGTTTTACTTCCATCTCAGTCAGATGAGCAAGCTGCGAAGTAAGATAACTATAAGTCAAGCCATTCATGTTAACAAAAAGGAGAGATTTCCATCACACAATTTGAGCTAATTCCAGCAACAAAATATGAATCAAACATAAAAAGAATAAGGAAGTCTTTCTGAACAGTTTTCACTTCAGTACATAAGCCTTCTAGTACATATTGCCACCAAAAAAAAATGCTATTCCATATTTCGAGAAAGAAGGCTAACAAGTATTGAGCTATTCACTGATTCAGAAGCTTATAAGAAAATAAAATAAAATAAAAGTACGGAAAATATGTCTATTAATTTTGTTCCTAGCCCTGTTTTTTGTAACATTAATCCTATAATCCATCAATCAACTATCTAGACAAGTTTTTCTTTTCTCCTCTAACAAGTACACTTTTCTATGAAACATGATAGTAACTCTATACCAGCTGAAATCAAGATTCTAGCCTAATAACAGAAAGCTCTTCGAGCCTATCAACTTCAATACACAGTCCATCTCATTGATCTAATCAAGGAACATGGAAAGCAAATTACATAATGAAGATAACATAAAATAAGAGACTTTCAAATAATTATTTAACGTCATGTATGAGGAATCAGAAGCATCCATTCTAACTAATTGTCCACATTCATAACTTTTGAAATAAATAAGTCCTTCAAAACATACCTTTGCAGCAAAGTTGCCGCCATAAGCTCTAACGATCTCCTTCAGCCTCAGTAAAGGTGCAATGTGAGGGTTTGCCTGACTCACTATGAAATGGTTCACGTTAAAGAGTTCTTTCAATTGCATCATGGGCAAATCAATCTCCAAGCTACCATCTCTCCAACGACGTGATGAAGAGCCTGTAGCCTCTTCAGGTCCCAAATGGAATGGTGGATGATAAGGAACAATTTCTCCACTTCTATCTTTTGCCATCAGCTCTTGAGCTTCAAAAAGACCGGGAAAAGCACAAGAAGCAGTCACGGCACTCCATATGACAACATGAGGTGAAGTCAAGTAGTTGAGGCATCTTGGAGGTTCGTGTTTCCTCGGTGAACAAACGGTAATCCCTAAGATGCGTCCCGTCATATCATAAGCCTCCTGAAAAGTTAGATTGTTCGTAAGGTGTCTAAGCATGATCTGCAATTGCCTGATCTCATGAACAGCACCCTGTGTCATAACCCTCTTGAACACAGTAAAAATTCCACCCATCTGATCAAAGAACTGAATGGAATGCCAAGAATCCTCAAAGAAGCTTTGGAGCTCAGGCCATGACCGAGTTGCAACTACAGAACACATTATTGACCCCACACTAGATCCAGCAATTATCCGTGGCAAAAGCTTATGTTCTACTAATGTTTTCACCACTCCCACATGGAAAGACCCCAAAGAAGCACCCCCACTCAAAAGTAAAGCAGTCCTACCAAAGGCATGCCTAGTTTCATGCATAAAAGCAAGCTTCTCCTCCAAGAGAAGCTCCTCCGAATCAGAGTCACACACCATTCTCAGTTGCGTTGTGACCTCATCGATGTACTCCTTAATGAGTTTGGGCACATGGAGTCTCCCTTTGTGAAGCTCAGGATTGCACATATTACCTAGATTCCTAACTAAGTCAGCCCTCATACAGAATATGATATCCCTAAGAGAACCCTCTTGACGACGATGGCGAAGTTCTTGAAGCTTATTTCTTACAAGTTCTTCATCATAAAGATCAGATTCATTCATCCTAAGGGTCTCTTTATCCAGCATTTTAGCAGCATGAGCCCATTCCTCGTAAGTCAATGCCGCTCTCATCATATTCCTCCAAAATTTCCTCCTATACGCCATCTCCGCCCTCATTTTCACATTTGTGTAACGTTTCAACAAGAAAGCAATCGCAGTCACCATAACTAAAATCCCTTGTGGATTCCGGGGATGCAACCATGAGATTACGGGGGATAAGTAATCCCTCAAACCATTCTTGAACTTGTATATGTACATTACCAACATCCCAAACACTTGATGCCTCAAATGTGACATAGACTTGCAGAATAAGACTCTAAACGCAATGGTTCGACCAAAGAGGGTCGAAGGCCCAATCGAGAATGAATCAACTCTAGCCTCATTACTTATATCCATACCTTCAGCTAGACTAAGATGTTAATCCTTAATTATATTCTATCAAAATCCCAAGCTGTACTAATAACCTCTCCTGATAGAACCCTAGTTGCACCAACTGTAAGAATCAATACAAACCCAATGGGGAAATATAGCTAATGATTTCTCCAGCTACTCAAAACAGAGATTCTTTAATAGTTGCAAGACACAATGAAGAATTAAAAAGCAATACCTCAAATCTTAAAAGAAAACCTAGAGAAGGAAAACCCCAACCTCTCAAGAACTCGAATCCAACTAGAAATTCACCTCTGAAAATCCAAATCACAGCTAAAGATCACACTTTTCCCACTCTAATGATCCGTCAGTGTAAAACCCAGAAATCAAAAACGACAAATTACTCAGAGTTGAACCAACCCACTAGATTCAAATCCTCTTTCGGGCCCTCTTGATTGAACCCTCAAAAGTGTGTTCGAAGAGTCGTGTCCCACAAAGCAATCTTTCTTGAAAGAAAAGGAATTAAATAAGCAAAGCAGGAATAATTAAACACGTTATGTGCATTGGGAATACAATCAAGATTAGATCGGATGGGGTAACGACGTCGTTCTGCTGTCCAAAAGTGACGTCCCATAACTCCCATCATCTTCTGCGGATTCCATTAGCAGAAAAATATTGCATAACATAAGCATTAAACACACACACATATATATATATATTCTTTCGGAGAAGAAAGGATAAGAAGGACACGACTTCGTGATTGCACTTTGTCGTGTCTCTATTTTTTCGTCTTTTTTATCTGATTTATTTTTTCTTGATTTGGACTTTGGAAAATTTCAAAGAAGACAAAAAAAGGGCCATAATTATATTGAACCTCAGTTTTTCTTTAGTGCAAGATTTAAGCTTTTGTTATTTTATCAAGAACTTGAATCGTGTGAATCAATCAAATCTATTGATGATGTAATTTAATTCTAAATAGGATTACTTTCTCATTCGAAATAACTCAGATTGGATGATCATATGCACAGGGATTAACCTATGTATAATGGGTCAATTAGCAGTATTTTATTCGTGAAAGAAGTGTATTGCAATTTTTTTCTTTATAATATCATTTTTTTTATAGTTAACTCCTTTTTTTTTTTTAAAGAAACTTTTTTTTTTAATATAAAGTTCTGTTCTTTGTATGGAAGGATGGAGCCAGGCCTTTTTCTTGAGGCCTTTCGAAAAAGCCCGATATTTATTGGGCTTTTACATTATTGGATTGTAAAAGTCCACTTAAATCATTGGGCTGGGCGAACGCTGGCGTTGGCCCATAACTTGATTTTTAATTTCAATTGAGTAAAATTGATCACTCCAATTATTAATCTCAGAAAGAACATTGTATCAAATCAAAATCACAATATTCAGATTTTAAAAAAAAAATTGTTTAGTGTTTAAGAAAAAAAATCGCCAATAATATCAATATAATCTGATTCCTCAAATCACATGGCGTTGATTGATGGAAAATTGGGACCAAAAATACCAAAAAATTTTAAAAAAAAGTAAAATTATTTTTCAAAGACAGATATAATTGATCCAAAAAAGGAGGTAGCTAGAGTCTACGCGTTTATACTAAAGTTCATGACAAAATTGTACGGATCCCCATGTGAAATCTCCTACTCCTAGCTGTAGATCTCATAACCAATTTTTTTTTTTTTTTATTTCAAGAAAATAGTTTTAATTTATACTCCCTCCGACCCTGCTAACTTTGTCTACTGTCCTTTTTTTGTTTGTTCCAATTAACTTTGTCAGCCCAAAAATGACAAAGAAAAATTTATTCTCTTACCCTTCCATTTATTTAATTTTACAACTTTTGCACTCAAAAAGTACACATTAATTACAAAATTGTCACTAAAAACATTAAAATAACACATCACATCAAAGTCAACAGTTTTTTCTTAAACTCCGTGCGGTTAAACCGTAGCAAAGATAAGGGGGACGGAGGGAGTATTTTCTATGAAATTGCAAAATAATTTACCAAAAAATCCATTTTGGTGGGCCTTAGAATTGTTAAGAACCATCAAAAGAAGAAAAAGAACAACCAATTCTATTTTTTCCATCGTCGGTGCTGCGAATTTGTATTGAATATTTGCAACACAAATGAGAAATTTTCCCTTATTTTAATGATTAATAAAAGAAGATTCTATTCAAATTCTTGATATATATATATATATATATATATATAGTGAGTAGATGAGGGACACAATGAAATTCAATGACTGGTAAGATGCTATATTTTCGTGTAGTTGAAAAAATAAATTGTAATGAATTATTTGTATTTAAGTTACACCTAATAATTTTTATTGAGCATGTGTGAATTTATGCACACCTGTATTAGTTATTAATATATTCATATATATAATTATTTTTATTTAAGTAAACAGCGTATATTAAATTTAACATAATTAAGTATTAACCGACTTATTTCTAAACAATCACAAATCCAATGAAGTGGGCACCTACCAAAAAAATCATATTATACATTATGAAAAATCATGAAAGGAAATTAAAAACATGAATAAATTATGAAGTCAGAAAAAAGGCCAAGTCAAGACACCAATATTGTACAAGTCAAAACCTCAAATTTAGAATAAGCTTTGATGTTGCTGATGACAGTGACATATTTTTACTAAGCAAAATTAGTTTGGAAAGAGAAGCCAAATTGCTCAAAAACAAAATCCCACTTTGAAAGATCAATAATAATGTTTTCAATCATCACTTAAATCAAAATCTGTCAAAAAATTTCATTCCAAATCCCACCACCAGTTCACACCTTCACTTTCTTGATTCTGTTTGGATTTTTTTCTGCTGTAAAAATTAAGGAAAGCCTTATTTAAGACAAATGGTGATGACTATGAATATAGAGCAGTGAGGCTTTAATTGCTGTCGACTCCTCTCTTTTCATGGTGCCAAGATTTTTGCAGAAATCAGAGGATTTCAAAAGTTTGAATCAAAATCAAAAAAGGGTTTTCTTGTTTGATTTGATCAGAGACAAATTCCTATGGAGTCTTTTGATTCATCCCCAAATTCGGTGAGGGCTACAAGCAGATTTGGTGCAAAGACACAAAATTCCCAGGTTAGTTCTTGATTCTTGAAATTCATTCCAGTTTCTTAGTATATTCATAGAATCTCATGTTTTATTCAGTAATTTTGTGTGGGTTGTGGGTGGGGGGGTGGATTAGTATGAAAGTAGAAATGTTGAGAAGAGAAGTAGATTAAAAGCAAACTCTGAATTCTGGGATTGAATCCATGTTGTTTTATGAACAGGGAGGAAGTGAATATGATGATGTAATTTCTGTTAGTTCTTCAACTTGTGGATCAGCTCTAAATGGATCATATGCTCAAAAATTGAACAACAATGGAACCAAGTATAGAACCACCAACAAAAAGACACTAAAAAGCTTTGGAAATGTTAGATCATTCAGAAGAACAGTGAAATCTAGAGTGGTTCACTCTCCTCTTCCAATGTCCGATGAGGATTCTTTAGTCGATTCTTCCCACTCGTCGCCTCACTATTTGAAGGCGACGACCTGTTCTGAGATCAAGAAAACGCGTTCTCAGACAAGTCCTAGGTTGGCTTATCCTAGTCATAACAACTCTTTGCAACCTCTGTCTAGAACATCTAGCTTTAGAAGTGTGAGGATTTTGGTGAAGAAGAACAGTTTCAGGCCTAGGAGATCTTCACGGAATCATTCCAAGGTTTCTGAGGATGTTTCTGTTGATAGAGCAACGTATTCTTCGACTGTTAAGGATACCAAGTTTCCTGAGTCAGTTGAGGTTCAATCTGGTGGAATTGAATCTGAAAAAAGTTCAGTAGTGAAAGTTTGTCGGTACCATCACTGCTCGTTGCATGGACATTGTTTAGGCAGTCAAGATCCCAACCCCCCATTAAAGCTTTTCTTGTACAGAAGAAGACGGTCATTGAAGAAGCAGAAGAGCGTGATACCTAAGACTGAGTCGACCCCTGTAGTAAGTGATAAAAGGAAGATTGTCCCGAAAAGACAGACAGGTCCTAGTATAGAACCATTGAATCATGAGAGAATAGGTGACATGGATAAGAATGGACATGGATATAAGGATATTGAAGGTGCATATCATTTTGAAGTCGCGTTTGGTGAAACATCATTTCCTGAGAGAAGTTATGAGGATAGTCTTAACATATTGAGAAAATATTCTACATACGAACAAGATTTTGGAGGGTCATCTTTTGGCAGAAACGAATGTTGTTCGAAGTGCTCATGTCACCAAGTTACTTCCTCAAGTCCTCATGTGTATAGCAAAGATAGTCCAGAAACTCCAGACGTGTTTGATGAAATAACCGAAAAGAACAGTGTGTTTTCTTCAGCCTCGTACAGTCATACTTCAAGTGATCGAAATTCTGAAGAAGAAGAAGTGGAGATTAGAACTGAACCTACTACAACAACAACTGGAGATTCGAAAGGCAATGAAGTGGTGGTACAACTTGAGGATTCTGAGATGAATTCTCCTGTCCAAAAAGGGGCCAAGCTTGAGTTCAGCAAGCCCAGGCATATCAGCATGTGGCACTTAATACAGCATCATATGTCGTCAAATAATCCGGTTCAGGCTGCTGATGGTGAAAGACCAGTGGATCGTCCTGATACTCAGCTTGCAAAAGAATGTACATCTTCAAATAATGACTCTCCAACTCAAGAGATTGAACTCCGAAAAATGTTTGCAATCAAGCTTGTCAGAGAGGCAATTGAGAAGATCCTTCTTCCGGAAGTTCAAGACCAAACGTCTTATGACCAGTCAGCTACGAGTACTCCACGATCAGAACCTATGGAAAAGAATCAGAGTGAAGGTATTACAAAAACATACTACTTATAATTGATATGCTTGTACTTTTTGTTTTTTTGGCTGATTACCATGTCTTAACTGTAACAGACTCTAACCCTAAAGACCAAAGCTTCATCATGGATGATGCTTCTAGTCGAGAGGTCAAGGAAGCTGAAAAACAGGTTGCAAAAAAATCAGAAAAGAAAGCACCAAAGCATTGGAGTAATCTTAAGAAGTGGATACTGCTTCAAAGATTCATCAGAGAATTGGAGAAAGTGAAGAAATTCAACCCCAGGAAGCCACAGCATCTACCATTGAATCCTGACCCTGAATCAGAAAAAGTCAACCTTCGACCTCAGACAGTCGATGAGAGGAAGAGTGCAGAAGAGTGGATGCTCGATTTTGCACTTCGCCAAGCTGTCAGTGAGCTTGCCCCCACTCAGAAGAGGAAGGTGTCTTTGCTTGTAAAAGCATTCGAAACAGTGGTTCCACTTCAAGAAGAGCCTCAATTTCAGTTCAAAATTTCCAGGCTCAGAGATAACAGGCTAGATGTTGGTAGCCCTCAAGGCCTGTTTCTAGTGTCCTAATCTTCGACTCTGCAGAGCAAGAAGCCAGCATCAAGATGAAGGAAACTGATGTGAAAAATTGTATCTCCATGGATGACCTACCTGAATCCAAAGAAGTGAGTCCTAGAGAGTTAAATGGAATTCATGAAGACATGATAAATGTTACTGAAAACGGGACACAGAAACAGCAAGAAGAAGATGCTATATCTGGTGGGCAAAGCAGCCAAATGGACAGGAAAAACTACATCAAAACATGGCATATGATATATCAGAATGTAGTATCAGGCATTGCAGAAAAGCTTGGCAGCCAGCTTCTTGACGGATCAGAGGATGACGAAGCAGAAATCAACGACTTTTCACAGCCAACCAACAGCTCAAGCAATCTGAAAGGTGGGCTCACGAAATCAAATGCTCTCAAGCTCGTAAAAGAGGCTGTTGATGAGATCCTCCTTCCAGAGACTCAAGACGACTCATCTGATGCTCAATCAGTCACGAGTGAAGAGTCACAAACCATCAACAAGGATGAGATTCCAAAGCCCAAGAATTGGATCAAACTGAAAAAGCTCTTACTCCTTAGGAGATCAATCAAAGCATTGGAAAAGGCTAGAGAACTCAAACCACCACCACCATCAAAGCTGCTTCCTCAGAGCAGTGATAATGAACCAGAGAAAATCGAGCTTAGACGTCCAATGATGGACGAAAGGAGAAAGGCCGAGCAGTGGATGCTAGACTATGCAGTTCAGCATATCGTTACGAAGCTAACTCCAGCACGAAAAAGAAGGGTATCTATGCTTGTTGAAGCATTTGAAGCAGTTGTTCCTCTTCCAGAAATATGAACATACTTGAAAAGAGAAATATAAACATATAGAATATTTCTTTCATTCTTTTGTGAATTGATTGCATGATTTCTTGCACTATTGAAGGGATTAAGGCAGGTTGTCTGTAAATTCCATCTGCTGGTATTATGTATGTTAAAGAAACAACAGTGTATCTATCAGGTTTGATGTATTCATTGAATTTTTGGTTTGCTGTAAATGATGAAGCATTGCTGCCATTTTTACTACTTTTATCTTTCTGCATTTTTTTATAATTTGAGCCAAGTTTGTAATTTTTATATATTTTTTCAAAGAATGCATATAAGAACATCTCGAAACTGCTAATACCATTAGGACAAGGTGTCAAAGTCAACGAAGACTTCTTGAAATACACTAATATTCTAACATATATATAAGTCTTTAATCTAGAAACAGCATCATTATTGGAATCTTCTAAAACCCTTTTAAGGTCAAAAACTGTATGATCAAGCTCTACCTTTGCGTAGACCCCAAGCCTATAAACGATCTTCTAGAAACTATTATTTGTTTCTTCTCTTCTGCTATATATATATATATACATATATATGTGTAACAGCTACATACATGCATAAATCGACATTAAAATTCTGGAAGTCAGACAAGAAAGCTCGAAATAAAAAGGTGGTTGAATATTGGATCATGGCTGGCATGCAATATTACTTCTTCCCAACAGATTTCTATTATCCCAAGCCATCTACCATGAAGAGTACCAGTCAGCATCAAGGAGTTGTACCTTTGAAGGTGGTGGTGCAGGGATCAGATGCAGATGCAGATGCGGATGTAGGTGATCAAGACTCTCGAAGAATTAGTTACAAGGTTGTTAAAGTTCCTGCCTTGACGATGAGCCAACCTAGTACTCACAATCTAGCATCTAAATCTAATGTGTTGTACAAGCCATGATTTCTTGCATGGTTTCAATTCTTGTTAACAATTAATTTTCCTAATAATAGTATATTATGACATTTGAGCATTGATGAAAGATTGGCTAATATCCCAAAACTTGGATTTTGTTTATGTTGTTTTAGTTTTTCTCCTTTTTTATGTGGCTGAGCATTGAAAAACTCTTATAATTAGAAGATTGTGATTCATCAGAGTTCATATGAAAAAGAAAAGAAAAGACTTCTAACTTAGGTTCATATGAATTGTGAAATGACATTTGTTTTGATGTAGATATGATCAAAAAAATTAAATTAACTGGTTTAATAAACACATGTGGATAGAACATCGAAGATTAAATTAACTAGTATTTAACTATTTGATGTGGGCCTGGTAGTGAAGGGCTTCGATAGTTTTGGGCCCTTTAAAAGTATATGTACTTTTGTTGGGCTCTTTTCAAATAATTAACAAAGCTATTAAAGGAAATAATAAAGTGGGATTTAATATTAATTATTTTAGACAAAAACTCATATGAGACGGTCTCACGGATAGTTTCCGTGAGACGAGTCTTATTACCCATGAATTGAATACATATGCACAATTTTTCATATAAATTGCTAAGTATAGGTTATGGGTTGACCCGTCTCACAGAAAAGACCCGTGAGACGTTATCACACAAGACCTACTCATTATTTTATCTACCAATTTATTGATAGTTTTAAATATATGGTCCTTCATGACAATGTATGATCCAATAAATATTAGTATTTATTGTATAATTAAGAGTCCACACTACAAGAAAAAAGCTCATAGACAAGGGTTAAAAACCCTTGTCGTAGCAAAAAAAAAACCCTTGTCGTAGGTGGTGTTGTCGTAGGGTCTGAAAATTTTCGCTCATAGACAACGGTTTTTAACCGTTGTCGTAGACCTCTACAACAACGGTGTGACAATGGTTAAAAACCGTTGTCGTAGGTTGGCAGTTTGCAAATATGCGCTCATAGTTTAACCGTTGTCGTAGACACTTACGACAACGGTTAAAAACCATTGTCCCGCCGTTGTCTTTGACTCTACCACAACAGTTTTTAACCGTTGTCATAGATACTTACCACAACGGTTAAAAACTGTTGTCTCGCCGTTGTCTTTGACCTACAACAACAGTTTTTAAACCGTTGTCTTTTTAGCGTTGTCTTTTACTTTTGCATTTTACAATTATTATATATTGGTTGATATTCTAAATATACAAAAATTAAAATTCAACAAAATATACAAAATCAAAATATAGTCATATCAAATTAAAATATTCATCTAATAGTCCATACAACAAATATCATTCATTGTAAATCCATTAATCACATGATAAATCCAAAAGTAAATCCAAAGCATCCTAATTTCACTAGCAAAACTACAATACTTCATTCAAAAATATCAAAAACCATTCACATGCAACAGATTACAAGAGAGTCATGAATCCATCATGCTTCATCTTTCTCACAAATGAAATTTCAGCAGCCATGGCTACAAATATGATCTCCAATAATCACCGGAGATCCCCAACGAATCAAATCCTACAGAAAACAATACACAAGAATTACAGAAATTTGGAAATAGAAATTCAAGTGAGGAAGGTGAATGGAATAGAAGAATAGACAAATGGGCTATGAAAAATGCAAGAAAACCACGCATACCACAATATACCAGTGCTTGTTCGGCTATATTTTACTTATGATCATTATGCAACTGAAATCAAACAATAAGTCGAAGCACGCGTTGTCTGAAGGAAACAGCTCCGAATCTCCAGCTCAATTTGCTTGCACTGATTTCTGCAGAGGTTAAGACGATCGATATAAGCATTCGCAGTGGAAAAGGAACTTGTGATGAAATTAATGTAATGAAACTGAATCTCATTCTAGATGTAGATAACTTGTAATTTCTCATAGTATGAAATGAATACCTCATCTGTTTCCTTCTTGCCTCTTGTAAAGAATTTATATGCGCCGGTGATAAGCAAACCCCATCCGGTTAAAGAGACATTCACAAACTACATGGTGCCAGAAATTGTAAAGTTCTTTAATCATGGATGGCAATGGAGCCAGAAAAGGAGAAGCATTTTAGCAGTACAAGGTAATAGACTTCCAAAACACAAAATTTTGTGATCAGTGAACAAAGGCTACATAACATATGAGCTTAAGACTTCATAATTCAGCATTTGTATATTTGAAATCATTTCCCAGAGGCAAAACACAAGAAACTTCAAACTATAACACAAGCTTTAAGATTAAGCATAATATTATATAACAGAAAAAGGTTTGATACACTTTTTTTAACCCCTCATACGCTTCAAACCAAAATTTACTAAACAAAAATGTTTTTCACATAATTTGAAAACTTAATTATCAGACTCCAATACAGTAAAATGCTGAAATCACATGAAACCTCTACTAAGTTATATCATCAGTTATAAATGATGCACCAGCTTCATGAAAAATCAATGTCCAATTAGCAATAACATCAGTCATAGCAGACAGATACAACTGATTAAAATATTTGCTCAATCTGTATTCTTCTAATGCATAAGAATCTTAACTGTTTATTCATTGTTTAGAACTACTGAATTTTCTGTGCATGAGTCAGTCGAAATAGTAATCATAACTACATTTCATGGTTTAATCTAATGGTGTATGCATGTAACTACGATATTCCTTGAGTTGCAAAGTAATGGAATCTAGCTCATAAAAAGCATACCGGTACTTATCCAAATCAGAATCTTTTAGTGTCTCCCTCAGCAACACACCATCAGTCATGTACTGCAAAATGAAGATAAAAGTTAATAAAATAAATTCAATGTTTAACTTGGTCAAAATTTGGATATTTTCAAGCTACTATAACCAATAAGAGTGAGCAATCATGTTTCTAAACAAGGTACTTGCAAATAACTGAATAAGGGAGATAAGCAGTCCGACCCCCATACTCAACCAAATGCAACAACATCGCAGTTCACACTCATAACACTTGGACTAAAATATTGAGTGCTCGAAAGAGAAACACGAGCACTTGCAGGACATAGATGCACATGTGCATTTTTCATAATGATGGTAGTGTCAAAAAGACCATCAAACAAACACTAGGCAATGACTGAGAAAAGAACAAAAAGGCATCACCTTAATAACTGTGTTGGGCCCAGTCACATCCTCGAAACGTATTGCATATCCAACTAAATCACCAAGCTCGGTTTCCATCTCCTCGCTGACTCTTTTCACAACACTCATGGCAGCTACACGCCTTGGTTGAGTGCAACCAATTACACCATTGTTTGTGTACCCATCTTCATGAAGATACTGAGAAAAATCAGATCAGACAAGGATTCAGTCATTACAGAACCAGAATTTAAATACAGATTCAAACAAATAAAGATGACAACATCGGAGAGACCTGAGTTAATTGTGTTGTCTTTCCAGAACCAGTTTCACCAACTACTACCACTACTTGATTCTCACGAACTACCTGCATTTGAGAAATATGAGATTGACCAACAACCATAAATTCAAAATCCTTCCTATTTGTTATTCTCTTTCAGCAAGAACAAAAGCAATGGTGTTTGCAGGAAGAGGATTTACTAAATGAGTGATATGAGAGATCCCAAATTTAGTCTTTTTGGTCAAGTTATATGATTAGGGCAAAAAAATAATAATTTGGGAAAGGTATTTGACTAGAAAGTTAGAATTGAATAAGAAGCAAAATCACAAACAATCTCCCCAATTGTAAAGCAGCCAAATACTGAACATCATCAGTAATCAATAAATAAAAGCTAATTTCACGCCACAATATCAAGAAAATCATAAAAGCACCCACCTCCAGAAACACAAATCAAGAAATCCGAGAAGAAAGAAATCAAGAAACAGAAAAGAACATCGAATTGAATGACCTGAATATGAAGAGTACCACCCCCAAGTAGAGTTCCAGTCTTGTTGTGAAACTCCAACCAAGCAGTAGAGTCGTAAAAGCAAGCCCCTTTCCACTGCAAAACAGAAGTGTTAGAAGTGGTGGCAGTCCCCACAAACGACAGCAGCAAGTCGGTGGCGTTGTTGAGAGCACTCAGAATGGGCCAAGAAACTTGTCGTGGAAGCAGCGGCAACACGTCCCTCGCACGAAACGGCGCTTTAAAGGCTTGTACCTTGGGCGACTGCAGATCAGAAATGGCCAAAACCGTCATCAGTCTCACCTCCATCGAAGAGCTTCTAGAAGAGAGAATGGAAAAGAAGAGAGAAGAAGAAGAAAGAGAGTGGAGATTAACGTCGGTCGGCGATGGAGGTGGGGAAGAGAAGCCAGCGGTGGATGAGAGAAGGCAGGGATTAGAGAAGTTGAGCGAAGCGGTGGCCGGACAGCAGTGGCGAAGCAGCGGCGACGTGGGTCAGCGACGGAGGCGGGGATGAGAGATTCCTAGAGTGCAGCCACCAATGAGAGGAGGCGGCGTGGGTTGGGTGAGGAGTAGAAATATCTAGGGCTTTGAATTGGGATTTAATTTCCACACTGTATTTTATTTTACATGTATTTATGAGTAATAGTACTTAATAAAAAAATATCAAGTTAATTTACTCTGCGACAACGCTAATACGAGGTTAAGACAACGCTATAAAGTTACCATTGTCTTAGGGATTAATGACTACGTCTCAACGACAACCTCGTATCATAACCATTGTCTTAGGTATCAACAACTATACATCTACGACAACCTCATATTATAAGCGTTGTCTTAGGGTTCATTTTTTATCTAAGACTACACCTTTATAACAACCTCAAGTCACCACCGTTGTCTTAGGGCTCAATTTTACCCTACGACTACGCCTCTACGACAACGCTAAGAAAAAACCCTTGTCTATGAGAGCATTTTTGCACTCTACGACAACGCTAAGAAAAAACCCTTGTCTATGAGAGCATTTTTGCACTCTACGACAACGGTTTTATCTACGACAACGCCAATTTAAGCTACGACAAGGGTTTTTTGATAAAACACATGTCTTAGGGGTGTAGTCTATGAGAGAATTTCTTGTAGTGCCAATCTGGCTACAATTGGGCCCAATAATGTTAATTTTCTAAAACTCAGCCCAATAATGTTAATTTTCCAAAACTTACTATAAGTCATTAATCTTATTTGAATAAATTCATATAACATTCAAATTATTTAATTTATAGAATAATGGATTAAAGGTAAATTTGTGGATGTAAAATCCTTGGGTTAAATTATACATTATGATTTAACCAAACATGAATCCCATTCTCATTTTACATATTGGCCACAAAATGTGAATTTTGGTCAACAAGATTAGCAATAAATTAGGTTGGTTGACTGCTTACGTGTTTTATTTGCTCTATTAATTAAAAGTATAGTTAGTGTGACGATAATAAATATGATATATTACACACTTTAGAAGAAAATACTACTTTATTTGATTATCCTAATTATTAATAATATTAATTAACCCATAAAATAATTTAATTTTCGACATATTTTACCTCATTAAAATGAAAATAAAAAATATATTCAATTCTATGGCTCACATAGTTTTGTCAATCTCAATCAATCTATTCACTAAAGCTTCACAAGCATGTCATGATTCATGCGCCCATATTATTTTAGGAAATATAATAAAATCAGTTTGATAACATTTTAAGTTTTGTTAATTATCATATATTTGTCAAAGTATAATATAACTTTCAAAATTTAATATTATATAAAACTGATGTGGGGAGGACGAGAATAGAAAGGAGATCTTCAAATACATGTCATTATTTTGGGATATCTTATCTTTAATAAACAAAAGTTATAAAATTACGAAACTGCAGAACTGCCTCTAGCCAGAGGTGACGGCAGAAGTGGCAGAGATGTGTTGAACAGCAGACGAGAAGCTCTATATGCTCAGGGTGATGGCAGAAGTGGCGAGGACGCATTGAACAGCAGACGTAAAAGCTTTGTGCGCTCGGTGTAGAGAATGATAACTCGTGGCAAGAATGATAAGCATGCTACAAGGCCTTGCTGACGTGGCCGAAAAGGACAAAAGAAAATATCTCCCTGCACAACAGAAAATAGAAGAATCTAGAAGAGAAGAGGAATACCTGAGGCACTAAAAGGAGTACTTTGACAAAAGAAATATTTGGGTGGCTTAAGCAACAAGGAAATCTCAAAGGGAAATGACAGAAATGCCTTTCTTTGTAAAAAGTAGTATAAATAGGAGAAATTATGTATTGTAAAGGGGCTTTTTTTTTTACTCTTTTAATCAAGGAAGAATACTTTATCCTTTTCTTCTCTAGAAAGTTAAGTTTTTCATTCACTTGTTCTTGAGGTGTTTACTATACAGTAACATCAATGGCGCCGTCTGTGGGAACCTAGGTGGGAGAAGTGAGTTTCTTTCTCTTACTTCTTATTCTCTTTGTGTATCTTCTATTGGTTTCTGGTGGTAGTGTTCTTCTGCTGTTTTCTTTCGTCTTGTTGGGTAGTTTAGTGAGTTGGGTGACAAAGGGTGTTCAATGACTGAGCGGTTGATCCGAGATTTGGGGAGGGATTTCCAGGAGGTAGCAGAGCCGGAGGTTGTAGGGGGAGGGATGGAGAGAGAGTTAGTAGGGGGAAATACAAGGGGGATGCGAGAAGGGGCAGAGGGAGAGATGATGGAGAAGCTGGGAGGACAGAGGGGGCCCGTTGCTCAGGGAATGTGGACTTTCACTCCAGAGCAATTAGACAGCCTCATTCATTCCGCTATACAAAAAGCTTTGAGCAAAGCTACGACAGAAAAAGACAATGAGGAAGGCATAAGGAAGAGACAAAGGCCGACAGAGATGGGGAATCCAAGGATCCCAGCTCTCGGGTCACGTTTGCTCCGACAAGAGAATACTCTCGAGTACAGCGCAGAAAGCCACCCAGTGCAATGGAGGTCAGACGTTCCAGGGATCTCATCTGCAGGTATGTCAGTACCACACACACAAGATCGGGAAATTCTGAAACAGATGAAAGAAATGCAGCGAGAAATCCAACAGTTACGGCAAAGAGTGGGCGGTACCAGTCAAATTCAAGTGCCGATGGGGAGCCCGTTTACGGCAGCCATGAGGATGGATGAGCTGCCGACAAACTTTAAGCCATTGTCCTTTGAGTATGATGGCACTACTGATCCGTACGATCACGTTCTGCGCTTCGAGAACGTAGCACTCATCCACCAATACACAGATTGAGTCAAGTGTCGAGTATTTTAACTACTCTTACGCAGTCTGCACAGAGGTGGTTCGGGCAATTGGCAGAAGACAGCATCCGCTCTTTTCATGATTTTAGTTCTGCTTTTCTATGCCAATTTGCGAGTGCATGTCGCCAGAGGAAAACTTCCCAATCTCTGTTCACTTTGAAGCAGGGAATGGAGGAGTCTCTGCGAGCATTTGTCAAGTGTTTCAGCACGACCGCCCTCGAGGTCCCGTCAGCAACGGCAGAAGTCAAAATCAGTGCACTGGTCCAAGGGCTGAAAGAAGGGGATCTATTCCGCTCTTTGGCAAAAAGGCCAGCTACCACATTTGAAGAAGTCCTTGCTCGGGTGGATAAATTTATCAACCTGGAAGACGTAAGCTGAGCCAAGAGGGCAGAGAGACCAGTTCATAGAGATGCAAACGTGTGGAGACCAATAGGGCCCCGAGCAGAAGGTGGAAGACGAGAGGAGGATATGGGCAGAGGAGACTACAACAAATACACTCCACTTAAGGCTCCTTTGGCTAGGATATTTCAACTTTCAGAGAAGACAGCTCCGTTTAGGTTCCCCCTAACAGAGCCCACGCCCCGACACGACCTAAGGGGCGATACTTCTGTTTATTCCATAATGAGTATGGACACGACACTAATGAGTGTCAGTATTTGAAGAATGAGATAGAGCGGCTTGTTCGGACAGGGGTACTGAAAGGGTTTGAAGATAGAAGCGGAGGGTATACCAGAAATAATGGCAAAAGGGCTGACAGGCCAGAGGAGAGTGAAGCCCAACAGAATAAGGAGAGGAGAGAAGAAGAACGAGACCTGCCCCCACCACCGAAAAAGGGTTTCATCAATATGATCGCTGGGGATCCTCAGGGAGGAGACTCAAATAGGGCTAGGAAATCAGCTTTAAGGTATGCGCAAGGCTGGCATAGCCAACATATGGAAGTGTCTGAGACTCAGCCTTCGCCAGACATTGTGTTCGGTGCAGCAGATGAATCCCCTATGTTGAAGCCGCATAACGATTCCTTAGTGGTGACAGCGGAGATAGCTGGATACGATATGACGAGGGTGTTTGTGGATACAGGTAGCTCTGCCGACATCATCTACAAGGAATGTTTCGAGAAGGGGATTGATCCAGAAGTGGCGGTACATCGTTTGAACATCTGCCCAGATATTCGGCCCGTCAAGCAGAGGTTGCGTAACTTTGGGGCAGAGAATGATAAGATCATACAGGCAGAAGTACAGAAGTTGCTCGACTCGGAGCACGTAGTAACAGTGCAATTCCCGGAATGGCTATCTAATGTTGTGCTAGTACCCAAGGTAAATAAGAAATGACGTATGTGCATCGACTTTAGAGATCTGAACAAAGCATGTCCCAAGGACCACTACCCCTTACCGCGTATTGATCAGCTCGTGAACTCCACGTCTGGGTGTGAATGTCTGACCCTGATGGATGCCTATCAGGGATACCATCAAATCCAACTAGACCCGGCAGATGTGAAGAGGGTTTGTTTCATCACTGCATAAGGCACGTATGGGTATGTCAGGATGCCTTTTGGGTTGAAAAACGCTGGTGCCACCTATCAGCGCATGGTCGACAAACTTTTTAAACCCATGATAGGCCGAAACATGGAGGTATATGTGGACGATATGCTTGTTAAGAGCAGAAGGGCAGAGCAGCACGTTGAGATCTTAAAGAAGCTTTTATGATCATACGCAGCGGAATGAAATTAAATCCGGAAAAATGCAGCTTTGGAGTAACATCGGGAAAATTCCTGGGATTTATGGTTACAAAGGAAGGGATAAAAGTCAACCCAGAAAAGGTGAAAGTTGTGATAGATATGACACCGCCTAGAAATATAAAAGAGGTGCAGAGGTTGTTGGGAAGAATAACAGCGCTGAGCAGATTTGTTTCCAAGTCAGCAGATAAGAGCTATCCATTCTTCAAAATCCTAAGGAAAGGATGCAAGTTCCAGTGGATGGAGGAATGTGACCGAGCTTTTAAGGATCTGAAAGAATATCTGGCCGGCCTACCTCAGCTTTCCAAACCAGAAAAGAATGAAACATTGTTCATGTATATCTCTATAGGAGAGATAGCCGTCAGCACTGTCTTGATAAAGGAAGAAGGGCAACAACAAATGCCTGTGTATTACGTGAGCCACATATTACAAGGGCCAGAAGTCAGGTACGCAGAGATCGAAAAAGCTGGTTTGGCTGTTATCATCACAGCCAGGAAACTTCGGCCTTACTTTTTGTCACACAAAGTTATTGCACGCACCAACTACCCGTTGGCCCAGACCATGGGAAGAGCTGATACTTCTGAAAGAATGGTGAAGTGGGCGGTTGAGTTAGGGGCGTATGATGTAGAATTCGAGCCACGTAAAGTGATTAAGGCGCAAGCTCTGGCGGATTTTTTACAAGAATCCAGAGCTCTGCCAGAGGAGGAAAAAATTTGGAAAATCTTCGTGGACGGTTCTGCAACTAAGGATGGCTGTGGGGTAGGAGTGTTGGTGGAATGTCCAGATGGACAGAGCATGCAATATGCCATAAAGCTGAATTATTCGGTGTCCAACAATGAGGCAGAGTATGAAGCGTTAGTACGAGGTGTGAACATCGTAAAGGAGGCTGGTGGAAGTGACCTTATTGCTCATACCGACTCACAATTAGTGTTCCAGCAATATGGGGGTCGTATGAGGTGAAGAAAGAATCGTTATCCAAGTATTTGAAAGAAATCGAGAGAATAAAGCATTCCTTTAAAAAGTTCGAGCTAAGGCAGATCCCCAGGGTGAAAATGCCCAGGCCGATTACTTGGCGAAAATTGTCAGTTCATATCCCCTTCTGCAGCCGAGGAAAATAACCATATTAGTAGCAGAACGGTAAAACATAGAAGCAGAGGTCGCAGAACTGGAAGAAATTAGGGATTGGAGGACCTCAATCATTAATGAGTTAAAGAAAGCCAGAACATCGGAAAGTCAGGGCTGGAAGAAAGAAACATTAAAATATTGTCTTATTGGGGAACAACTTTTCGACGCTCCTTTACGCAAGCGTCGTTGCGATGTCTAAATAGAGAGGAGGGGATATATGTGTTGCGAGAAGTACATGAAGGCTGCAGTGGTGATCACGTGGGTTCAAGGACCTTAGTGTGGAAAGTATTACGAGCAAGGTACTTTTGGCCCACGATGGGCGCAGATGCGAAGGAAATGGTACAAAGGTGTCACAACTGCCAAATACACGGGTCATTAATTCACAGCCCTGCAGAGGAATTAGGAAGAATGAACTCTCCTTGCCCTTTTGCCCAATGGGGGATCGACTTAGTAGGTCCACTGCCATTTACCAAATGGCAGAAGAAGTTTCTGGTGGTTGCAGTAGATTATTTCACAAAATGGGTGGAAGCAGAGCCGCTGGGAAAGATTGATGAGCAGAACATTATTAAATTTTTATGGAGGCAGATCTGCTGCAGGTATGGAGTACCGCGAATTTTGGTCTCGGATAATAGTACCCAATTCTGCAGGAAAAAGATAAAAGCGTGGTGTGAGGAAATGAAAATTACCCAAAAATTTGCAGCGGTGGCCCATCCACAGGCTAATGGTCAGGCAGAGGTAACTAACCGGACGATAATTAATGGGCTGAAAACAAGGGTAGAAACCCTTAAAAATAGTTGGGCAGAAGAGTTGGATTCGGTTTTATGGGCATATAGGACGACACCCAGGGTAGCCACTGACATGTCGCTCTTTAATCTCGTATATGGAGCCAATGCTGTAATCCCGACAGAGGTGGGAATGGAGACGCACAGAGTGATGACATTCAAGGAAGGGCAAAATGAAAAGTTGATGAGGGAAAACTTGGACTTATTAGAGGAAGAAAAAGAGATGGCGCGATTCAGAATTGAGAAATTCAAAAGCAGAGTCAAAGCAGTGTATGATAAAAAGGTACGACTGCGACGTTTGGACAAGGGGGACTTAGTTTTAAGAACATCTGATGTCTTGAAGCCTAAGGGGAAATTAGAGCCAAATTAGGAAGGCCCTTACATAGTGTCAGAAGTGCTGAAGGGGGGAGCATATCGGTTGATAACAGAAGAGGGAAAAGAGGTGGCCAGGCCCCTGAAACATTTGCAACCTCAAGAAATACTACGCTTAAAGAAACAAGTAAGAAATCCTTCTTAACCTCTACAAATCTGGCCTAGAAAGCAGCCGTCCTGGCAGAGGCAGACCTCCGGGTCTGGTACACCTCTGACTAGGGCTGGTGGGGCCAAAAACAAATCTGCCCCAGAAAGCAGCCGCTCTGGCAGAGGCAGACCTCCGGGTCTGGTACACCTCTGACTAGGGCTGGTGGGGCCAAAAACAAATCTGCCCTAGAAAGCAGCCACCCTGGCAGAGATAGACCTCCGAGTCTGGTACACCTCTAACTAGGGCTGGTGGGGCTAAAAACAAATCTGCCCTAGAAAGCAGCCGCCCTAGCAGAGACAGACCTCCGGGTCTGGTACACCTCTGACTAGGGCTGGTTGGGCCAAAAACAAATCTGCCCTAGAAAGCAGTCGCCATGGCAGAGGCAAATCTCTAGGTCTGGAACACCTCTGACTAAGGTCGGTGGGGTCAAAATTGATTTCGTTCATGAGAAGTCAGGAATAATAAAATCAAGCTACATCCCGATGCTAATAATTATAATCCATTTTTCGTACATGAAGTGAAAGAATGAAAAAGCCAGCAAGGATGATAGTGAAGGGAAATGAAGGAGACTTTAGAATTGCAAAATTGATATAAAGAAAAAGGGAGAGCAGAGTGCTTTATGGAAAATCTATCCTATAAGTATTTTCTTCTTAACAATTATGATTTCCATCTTTTCTCTGCCTACATCTATATGTGTTGATAATTGTTTTGATATCTACATCATTGTGTTGATACCGTACATGCAACAATACAAGTATAAAATAGCAAACAGGATTAGAATAACCACATATGCGATACAGAACTAACACCTCATGTTTGTAACAGAAGTGGCATGCCAAAAAATTCTTTAATAGATATTATCTAAAATAAACAGAAAGAGTAATCAAAAAGTATTGTTCTAGCAAACATGATAAAATCTGCAGAGTATCATAAAATAACATTGTTTGAAAAGCATAAAATAAAAAGATTGTTCAGGAAAAGGTAGATAAGTCTTCAGAGGAGGGGACCTCACCGGGGGGATCAGAAGCAGCTGGTGGATCTATACCAGGTAGTTCTGAGGGCATCTCGGGAAGCAAATGGGAAGGAACATCAGTGAGAGATACGATCTCAAAGGAATCCTCACTCAGAACTATCAGATCCACTACATTGGGGCCAGAGATCGTAACAGGAGGCGCAGACAGAGGTGGCGCGGGCAACAGAGGGAATTTGCAGGAAGTAGGATCAACGGGAGTAAAGGCATCGTTGGGCGCAGAACACAGTTTGGCATATGCCTTCTGGAGGGCCGGCAGCCACTAGGGAGAATCTGGATCCTCCGAAGGGTCACCCTCAAAATAAGGGGAGGTCGGCATATCATCCAGAGGTCCGTTAAAATCAAAGGTGCCAGTGAAGCCTTGATCTTGAGCCTGCTTCTAAGCTGCATCAAACCCGAAGCCGTAATAATGGCCTATATGTGGGCTGAAATCAGCCAGAGAGCTCGTACTTCTGAAGTAGGCATCCTTCAGCCCAGTTATCACTTCTTCCAAGAAACTCTGCCCGCCGCTGTCATATGTAAATTCTTTTTACACGCCTCCACCCCCTTTGCAACCTTTCGAGTCCCATACTCCCGGCAGCGGTTTTTCTCATTAGAGGCTTTCTTCTTCCAGAACTCCACCTCACGCTGCTGCTCCTTAATTGTCTTTTCTTGCTCCACCAGTTTGAACTTCAGCCCGGAGATCTCGTTATTCTTTTCTGCAAGAACAAGAGCTGGATCAATGGAAGACATGACTTTCGCCTGAAGTCGGCTAAAATGGATTAAGCCCTGCAACCAGGAAATAAAGAAATGAGAAATACTCTCGACGAAAGTTTGAAAATCTGTAAATGAGATAGGTATGAAAAATACCTTCAAAATATGATGAGCCCCCATGCCGAGTTCGTTCTCTAGAGAAAGCCAGTTGAGGGTATAAACATCGGCTGGAGTCAAACAGAGCTGAAGGAACTGACGAGATTCCTCGGCGGAAAGCTCCAAGAGGGATTTCGGGAGTTCAAGAGTAAAGACGTCATTCGAAGAAGTCCTTACTCGACTCGACCGAGACCGATCTTTGGGAGGTTGAGGAAGTTCAGTCCCACCTCGGGGAGGAGATTGAAGACGCGGCCGACGTGCATCTGAGGTTGGTTCTGAAGTACACAGGGGGTGTTTACCTCTATCACTACGAGAGCCATCGGAAGCAGAGGTGGTTGTGCGTGGCTCTGAAGCAGAGATATCACCCGAACGTGGACGTGTGACAGGGCTGGCTTCTCGACGGGGAATGGTCCTCCTCCATGCATGCTCTGTATAGCAAAAATTATTCAGTATATAAGCAAGATTAATAAAAAAGAACAAGCAAGAACAAAGAAAGAAAGGACAGAAGAAGAAGAATACCAAAATCGGAAGGGTATGAAGTTTCTCCAGCACATAAACCAAAGTAAGTTAAAACAGAAGGCTGCTCTACTAAACTAACTATATCAAAAGGTCCTACTTCATGAACAGAGGCATTTAGATCCTCGATTATCGCTCGATCAGAGGGGGGACAACTGATATAAAACTCTTTCTTTATTAAGGGTTTGGTGTATACCCAGGAGCCTGCTGGAAAATCCTATATATCGACACCAGAAATGAAAAAATAATCTTATTTCCACTGTTTGTCTCGACTTTGGGGTTTTCCCAGAAAATGGATTAAACCTCGGGGATCAACGGTGACATAGAAGAAGGGGTCTTAAACTTAAGAGTGAAATTAGAGAAGAAGAGCTCGGCAGTAGGACTGCCACCGTTGCCCTTTAAAATTATGAAAAAGCCAAGCATAAGTCGAATTGCAGAGGGGGTAAACTGATTCAAGGAACTTGGTAAAAAAAGGATAATCTACAAAGATAAGAATTTACAGGGAAGCGCACTCCAGCTCTCAACTGGGCGGTCCAAAAGGCTAGCTTGCGCCCAGAAAGGAAGTTAGGTCTGTGATGCCCAGCAGGGCAGTATATACAAAAATCTTGGGGGATACTAAAGGCTAGGCGAAGGGTGTCGACGTGATCAAGAGAGAAGGAGGAGGGATGGCTGACGAAATTAAAATTCGGGTCAGACGCACTGTAACTCAGAGGATCTACACTCGAAGCAAATAACTCCTCTTCTGGAAGTGAGTGGTTTTTGGACAAACTAGAGGTGGTTTGGTCGCTAGGTAGAGGAAGAATGGAAGGGGAGGCACCCCCAGGCGTTCGAACATCAGAGAGTTTATTTCGTGATCGGAGGAAGCCATGAAAAAATATGGAGATGGAAAAAAGATTACGCTAAAAACACCAAGTTTTTTCCAAACACCACCAACAATCAAAGAACCCAACAAATATGGTAACAAGATCCTTTAGTTTATAAGCCACTAAAACCACCCAGTATACAGGCACTGTACATAAACCAAAAACAACAAAACAAGTAAAGGTTAGAGATTATCTCCTCTCGCCATGGAAAACCAAATGAAGCAAAGAGAAGAAGAAGAAGAAGAGTCACCGGAAGAATGTTCCAACAGTTTTCAACACGAAGATCGCCGGAGAAGAAGAAGGAGTTGCAGTAGGTGAAAAGCAAAAAGTAAGAACAAGGATGGGAAGGCAGGAATTAGGGCAAAATTTGAATATAGCATTGGGAAGGGGCGCGACTTTTTATAACCCACCGCAGGATGATCGTCACGTGTAGGAACGAGATTATGCACATCAAGTATGACGTTTCAAAAAGATAAAAATGAAAGGACACTTGCTGTCAAAATCACGGGCATATTAAGGAAAAAGATATGGCGCGTGAAGAACACATCCTTATAGCTGGTGAGAGATCAAGAAAATACACGAAGTGCTGCAGCCGACCAGCTCTGCTAAATCAAATCTGCTCGACTGCACCAGGAGGAGTAGCTAAGGGGAAAATTAGCTCTCTGATCGAGAATTCAGAAGAAACAATAAGTGTTGCAGACGACCAGCTCTGCCAAACCAGATCTGCTCGACTACACCAGGGGGAGTAGCTAAGGGGAAAATTAGCTCTCTGATCAAGAATTTGAAAGAAACAAGAAGTGTTGCAGACGACCAGCTCTGCCAAACCAGATCTGCTCGACTGCACCAGGGGGAGTAGCTAAAGGGAAAATTAGCTTTCTGATTGAGAATTCGGAAGAAACAAGAAGTGCTGCAGACGACCAGCTCTGCCAAACCAGATCTGCTCGACTGCACCAGGGGGAGTAGCTAAGGGGAAAATTAGCTCTCTGATCGAGAATTCGGAAGAAACAAGAAGTGCTGCAGTCGACCAGCTCTGCCAAATCAGATCTGTTCGACTGCACTAGAGGGAGTAGCTAAGGGGAAAATTAGCTCTCTGATTGAGAATTCGGAAGAAACAAGAAGTGCTGCAGACGACCAGCTCTGCCAAACCAGATCTGCTTGACTGCACCAGGGGGAGTGGCTGATGTGGGGAGGACAAGAATAGAAAGGAGATCTTCAAATACATGTCATTATTTTGGGATATCTTATCTGTAATAAACAAAAGTTATAAAATGACGAAACTGCAGAACTGCCTCTAGCCAGAGGTGACGGCAGAAGTGGCAGAGATGTGTTGAACAGCAGACGAGAAGCTCTATATGCTCAGGGTGATGGCAGAAGTGGCGAGGATGCATTGAACAGCAGACGTAAAATCTTTGTGCGCTCGGTGTAGAGAATGATAACTCGTGGCAAGGATGATAAGCATGTTGCAAGGCCTTGCTGACGTGGCCGAAAAGGACAAAAGAAAATATCTCCCTGCATAACAGAAAATGGAAGAATCTAAAAGAGAATAGGAGTACATGAGGCAGTAAAAGAAGTACTTTGACAAAAGGAATATTTGGGTGGCTTAAGCAACAAGGAAATCTCAAAGGGAAATGACAGAAATACCCTTCTTTGTAAAAAGTAGTATAAATAGGAGAAATTATGTATTGTAAATGGGCCTTTTTTTTTACTCTTTTAATCAAGGAAGAATACTTTATCTTTTTCTTCTCTAGAAAGTTAAGTTTTTCATTAACTTGTTCTTGAGGTGTTTACTATACAGTAACATAAAAAACCAAGGGGAATTTTGTTTTTAGTTAGGTGGAATACTACGTGTTATATGGATAGGAATATTCTCCAAACAAGAATTTAGAACTAGCATTAGTATATCGAATCTTGCCCAAACACTTTCATTTAAGGTGGGAATATTATTACGGTGGAATATTAATCTTAATTAAAACTATAATTGTTAAAAAAATTAGGGTTGAGTAAACTCTTAAATTACAAGATCACATTGTATCAACATAGTATATATATGTACTACAACATAGTTATATATGTTGTAACAATGCAATACAAAGTACTATAACATGTACAATGTTAACCCTATAATAGCATAAACCATTAAATTACATTTATACCCCCAACAGATACTCTTTAAATATATATGTGAGATCCTTATTAGCCTCACCATCACAACACACACCACTCACAACAAGAATCTGTCTTTCATGGCTGGACTTCAATACAACTTCTTCCCAACAGACTTCTTCTTTCCTCCTCCGCAGACCGCCGCCGCAGACGCCGGCAGCCGCCCCATCGTAAAACTCCCAAAGAAAGCTGAAAGCAACGAGCCGAAGCCCATCGCCGCCGTGATCAGCAAAAGTACTCTAAAAACAACCTCTTCATCATCGGTGATCCTGTCTCCTATACGCAAGCATACTTAGATCATAATTAAATAGCAATTTCTACACAACTTTTTTTTTTTTTGTGTGTGCCTTTTTTTTTTTTTTGGAATAATCAACGAGCTTGTTGTATACAACTCACATAATTATGTTCTTGTTAGTGATGAAATAGCTTTTCGATTTGTAGTTAACATGCATGAATTTGAAATGTTTGTCCAAATAATTACCTGTAAGTAATACTTGTTCTAGTAGTTTTTTAGTTTTATATATATATATATATATATATATATATATATAATCATAATTGTGTCATCACTATATATACATAGCTAGTATGTTAATTTAAGTTTGAATCTCTCCACTTCTAATTCTTGTCATATGTACAGTTAAATATTACCAACTTTAGATTTATTTTTTGTTGTTGAAAAAAAGGTATCAAGAAATATATTTGTAAAGTTGAATTAATAGTCCTTGAATTTGGAATATTCTCATAGAACTAATTTCTCATTTAATATTATTAGATTTAGCTTTACATTTAGGCTAGCTTTCATCTTATAATATATTATTATTATTATTATTATTATTATTATTATTATTATTATTATTATTATTATTATTATTATTATTATTATTATTATTATTATTATTATTATTCCCAGCTATAATAATTTTTACTTTCACCTAATATTCTTTTTGATGTAAAGGTAAGGTGCTCAACAAAACTAGAAATTCAAGGGAGTGAGTTTTGTGTGAGACTGTCAGTCAACCCGACCCGAACAACAGTCAACTGTCAATGGTCAATGGTCAACATCCGGTCAATGTCGTTGACCAAAAAGTATTACATGTCATGCATAAAAGTATTACATGTCATATATAAAAGTATTATATTCATAATATAATACTGTTATTCTACACACATAATACTTCTATGTGTATGATGTGATACTTTTAATTAGTATTATGTACAACATATAAAATATTACATGATATATAGAAAAGTATTACTTGTTAATTTCAATAGTGTTACATGTTGCACACAAAAGCATTGCATTATGAGAGTATTACTTGTTGATTTTAATAGTATGACATATTGTACATAAAAGTATTATATTTGTGTATTAGACAATATTTTTCTATATATCATCTAATACTTCATAGTATACATGATACACATAAAAGTATTACTTGTTGATTTCAATAGTATTACATGTTACACATAATAGTATTCACATGATGTATATAAAAGTATTATTTGTTGATTTCAATAGTATTACATGTTACACATAATAGTATTCACATGATGTTATGTTCTTTTAATGTAATAATATTTTTGTGTGTATTAGGTAATATACTTTTATATATCATTAATACTTCATAATGTAAAACATTCATGTATATTAGGTGATACTTTTATGTATGTCAGTGTACTACTTTTACATATAATATGCAATACTTTTGGTCAACGGCGTTGACCGACCGTTGACCGACTGTTGACTTTTGACTGTTGACTGTTGACTTTCATCATTGACTTTTGACTGGTCGGGTTGATGAGATCCGTGAGACGGTCTCATACAAGAATTTGTCAATTCAAGAATACAACAATTAAGAAATTAAATGCGTTTTATTAAATATTCACTTAAAAAGTGAACAAAGAATTAGAACTTTCAAGTTTATTTAAATACTCAACAATTGCCATCCAATATTTGGCCATTTACCAACCTTTATTTGCAAAGTAAAATGTAATTTCTTTGTGTCCGGGGCATGTTAAATTTAATAAGTATTAAATATTAAAGTTCATTTCTGTATTATTATTTTACAAAATCTAATGACACACCAAAGTTATATTAGCTTACAACTTAATTTTGTTTCTTTCATGTGATTACACATCAATACATTTTTTAATTAACTGTATTACTCATTAAGCACAATGGCTTCAAACACTAACTTTTAAGATTTATATGCTTCTCATCCTCAACTTGCTCCTAAAAGAAGTAAAGAACCACTTTAAAAAATGGTTAGATTTCAATTATAGGAAGAAAAAAAAACTCTATTATAATTAGATCATTTTATGAATCTTGATCAATAAGTAATTTGAGTTTCATTTAATATATTCGAATTTAGATGATTAATTTTGATTTGATAATAGGCAAAATATTTTGTGCAACTGGTACATGGATTTAGGATCCATGCACCCGGGTCGACCCGCCCTACGCGCCTCTGACGCGCGTTTTCACGCGCCCCACGTGCCTGGTGGATGCGCTCAAACCCACCAAAATTCGCTTCAGGCAGTCATACTCGACCCACCCCACGCGCCTTTGACGCGCGTTTTCACGCGCCCAAACGTGCTCTCACACGCCCCACGCACCTGGTGGATGCGCTCAAACCCACCAAAATTCGCTTCAGGCAGTCATACCCTCATGTTATGTTAAGGTTACCTTCATGTTATGTTAGTGTTACCGGGTAACAATAACATAACATGAAGATAACCTTAACATAACGTGAGAGTCACTCTAACATAACATGAAGGTATAATTAACATTGTTTTTTACGTTCATGTTATGTTAATGTTACATTCATGTTATGTTAGTGTTACCTTCATGTTATATTAGCGTTACCTTCGTGTTATTTTAGTTCAGTGATTTTAAACTAAGGGTATGAAATCTGGAGATGAGGTCACATTAACATAGTAACACTAACATAACATAAAGGTAACGACCAAAATACGCGAAAAAAGTAAAGAGGTGCGGGCTGGGCGGGTCAGCCCAGCCCACGCACGGCCCAATTGCACGGATCAGATCCGTGCAACTAGTGCACAGGAGAGTAATTCTTGATAATAAAGTGGTCGAATGACCTGGGTGGAGCTCCATCTCACCGAATATAATTTGTAACAATGTCACATCCAAATTTGCCTAACTAAAATAAATGGCATTATTCTCCTAAAGATGACATGTTGAAAGCAATGACTAGACTTTGCAAAAATAATACATCTAAAAGATTTAAATATTTTTGTATAGCTAATGTCATCATGATGAACTCAAGATCCATGCTCATAAATTCAAATTAAAATGATCAATTCAAATGTCCGATAAATTTAATAATATTTTATATAATAAAACTCTAGTGATCGAGTTTCCATTCCTCGCAGTAGTTCACTGTATTGACCAAAATATTCCCAACTCTATATATAATAATTACAAAATAAAATAAAGAAAAATAATAGAAACCAAATTTGACTTAGGTACTTCAGTTGAAACTTCCATTATATATGCTATGATATTTGCCTCTATAAATACTTGAAAAATTATTCCACTTTTTATAAACCAATTTCTCTCTCTCTCTCTCTGCCTCTATAAATACTTGAAAAATTATTCCACTTTTTATAAACCAATTAATCTCTCTCTCTCTCACACACACACATCTCTCTTTCTAAATATACACCATGGCTGGTCTCCAGTACAAATTCTTTCCAACTGATTTCTTGTATCCTCTCCAACCACCAGCAGCGGCGGCGGCCACCACCACAAGCGGCGGAGGAAACCCTACACGGCAAGTTTCTATGGTGAAAACATGGAGCACTGACAAATCGGAAGATTTGAAGATTGTAAAAGCATTTCCTTCTTCATTGATAGTCTATAGTTCCCCCATCATTCATAAGCAAAATTGAAATTTTATGTAGATTATTACAAACATATGTGACAATAATTAATTGAGTTTGTTCAAGATTCTTGGATATTAGACATGTAAAGGCTTCTCAAAGCAAAGTGATCGATGAATATTTTTCACTAAATAATATATGCTGTTTTTTTGTCCAATTTCTCTCCATTTTTATTGAACTGATCAATTCTGTCGATCGATTGTTTCCTTTACTCTCTTTTTTTTTTTTTTTTGAATTGATATAATTCCTGTATTTATTTCAATTTTACGATTAATGAATCTTTTAAATTTAGTGTGTCTTTACAAATCTAAATCAGTGAGATCGATTGATTGACCAGGATTTTAATTTGTCGATCAAAAGTGATCGATTGACCAGGATTTTTATTTTTTTGAATATAAAGTATTCTAAATCAGACAATTTGAAATAAGATATTAGACATTTGGGTACTTTTAATCTATAAAAGAGGTTTTTTTTTTTTTTTTTTTCAGAATGAATTTGACATGTAAAACGTGAGGATTTCTGTCCCTATAGCTAATCCGGGCGGGCCCATCACTACTTTGTGTTAGATACGTAGTAAATATTGCAATTAATTGTTAATTAATCCATGTTAAAATCAGCGTGTCCACATTATGTCTAATAGCTCTAGTTTACACAGCTACTATGTAAACTAGTGCTAATATTGCATGTTAGAAAATTAAAAAAACAATGAAGGTCATTGAAAAGGAACAAATTAATTGTTTATAATTAGGGATGCAATGTATAGACAAACATATATATATATATATATGTTATAAATTTAAATTATTCATCAAAACTTTGCCTACCCTATATTAATCCTAGCTATGTCATAATAAAATAAAATGAACCAATTAATGGTAAGTGCGAAAGATAGAAGCATATTCCTTAAAATGGTCAAGGAATCAATGACTCATATATTTGACACTTTTGTGAATTTTTGACTTTTCTTGTGGTTCACTAAATTTAATATTCAAGAGTGAAATTGACTATTCACATTGGGCGGCATTATTCTAATTAAAGCTTCACAAAACATATTATGGTTTCCATAATATTCAAACTTAAAATTGATGAAGTAAACAATAATTTATCTATTATAAAAAAATAATTAAGTTGATTTTTATGACGACTTGTTAATTTTGCCTATTTTTGAGTAAAATAATTATTGATGGGCTATGTATTTAAATTTGATCCATGACCATGCCATTATGCTAATTAAATTAAGGGTAATTCTAAACACAACCAAAAAAAAATTCTCAATACGCCGTCAAGGAAATAAAATTTCATTTTTACCCCTAAGCATCATTATTGATTTTTTTTACAGCCTAATTCTTTTTCTACATTTTTAATTTTTTTTCTTTAAACGACCAATATATTCAATTAAGTTTCAATCCTACTATTCAAAAAAAAAAAAATCATTGGAAGAGGAATTAAAACTTTATAAAGTAAAACATATTATAGTTCAATTTTTTTTTTTTTTATGGTGATGAACATGACTTTTTTTTTAATGTAGTAGGCATATGTAAAATCATTCAGGCATTTCATCGAACAAGGCATGCACAATTTTTTAAAGAATGATGAAAAAGACATGTGCAATTTTTTAAAGAATAGAAAGAGCCTAATAACTAAAAATTATGTAATCAATGATATTTCCGAAGTTAAAGTACTAGGAAATCATAATCGAAACCCAACTAAAATCTCCAAAAAAATTATAACATAAACTACTTGAAGGATCATAAATATTTTCTTTTATTATTTTTCTAATGTATTGAGTTCAACACATATTTCCAGAATAAACTTGATTAAATTTATTCTTAAAACTTGATATTTTGTTGAAATATTCTTTCATTGTTGTTAAAACAGTTGTCTTTAAATTGAGAGCACCATACTTATGGTTGTGCAAAAGGGAAATTAATGAAAATGATGTATTGTTGTGTTGAATATTAAGAAAAAATTAAGGGCAAAAAAGAAAATTTATTTTAATATGACTTATGTTAAGAAATTTAATGGTTTTGTTTAGAATCACCCTTTAATTAAATAAATATTATTTGCATGAGCCTGACCCAAAGAGAAGCCCTATTTCTGTAAGTCCCAAACTTTTGTGGGCTCAGCCCAGTAAAATTACTCAAGCATGTGAACATCTCCTCCTTAATTAAAATATGAAGATTTAGTTTAACCCTTTTAAATATCCATGACTGCATGATTTTATAATCATTAATCTTGTTCTTCTAATTTGTTGAATAATATAAGGAATAGGTTGTAAATACATGCATTATTTCTCATATCCTAGCTACATAATCTCCAACTAAAAGTTGCTATACATACATCTTGATATAAAACGATATTTCATCTCATATTCTACGAAATAGTTTTAGATAATCATCCGTTAAGCAATAACATCACAACAACACACATAATGTTTGTGTACTTTCATAACAAAACACAAAATGAAACACCATTAATTTCACAATACACATTACATCATATACATTATATGAGTAATAATTAATGAAATAATTAATCAAGGGCATTTTGGTCCTCCTCTCTTGGTCTTCCAGTTATTGTAGCAAGGGCAAAACTGCTTATTTCCGTAAGTTCCTGGTGGCACGCACAAACATTTGGCGCAACACTTTTGGCAGAAAAACAAACATGGCTTCTTGAATGCTGTTTTCGAGCATCTAACCGTGCACCGTGGTCCACATTCTGTCACATTTCTTATGTTAGAAATCGACTGGTCGAATCGATTCGACCAGTCACATTGATACAATGATCAAATTTCCTTTACTACAGATGTAGTCAGAATTAATTGACAACACACTCAACATTCAACGACATATATTAGTTATATATAGTTCCTTAATTCACATGGACATGCTCATTGAAATATTCACCAGAATTGAAAAGGCCATTAGAAAAAATAGTTAGTTAGACAAGTTAATTTTACTATTATATCCTTATTTTCTATCGACCATTATGCACTCTCTGCTAGAATGAAGTATTTAATATGTGTATATATGATGTACAATTAATTGATCATGATTTTGAGCATATTAATTAGAAAATGATGAGTTAAGTAACATTATTCATATAGAAAATAGACTCAAAAAATAATTAAACAAGCAAATTTATAGTATAGGATATGGATGGAGTATATATAAATTCATGTCTAACGTACAAACCATGCATGCGTAAACTGGCATGGGTGGTACTATTGTGATTACTCTTACCTTGAGGATGTAGGCTTCCAGGAGTTGCACCATACTGATGAGAGAGAGAGAGAGAGAGAGAGAGAGAGAGAGAGAGAGATTAGTAATTAAGTTGTAAATGATGATAAGTTCTCTCGATCAATTGTTGATGAAATGTTACCATTGGAAAAGAGTTTGATGGTTGAGGCTGAGGAGCTGGGGAATAAATACTTGTTGCCTGTCAAAATGATCACCTCAAATTAAACACCAATGTTATTAACTAGTAAAAAAATTCATGAATTAAGCTGATGTATTAGAATTAATCAGCAGCCTAGGTTGCTTACATGGTTTTGGACAAGCAGAAGAAACACGAACACGAAACAAATGATCGAATCTCTCTTGAGACGACCCATATATCCCCGATACATTCTCGACCGAGCAGGATTAAGTGATTGGCAGTAAAGAAGAAGAGTGGATATATAGTGAAGAGATCCAAAGGAGATAACGTACAGTTTTAAAGGCAAAATGTATAGATAGCCTAGCTGCATTTATATACACACACACACAAATTCGTGTTTACCATAAATATTTTGAAATATTATCTATCTTTTTTTATTGCATGGGAAAATGGCGAAATGTACCTTTGTCTTCATCTCCCAATTTTGGATGTATTGAATTTAATGTGAATTTTCAAAATAATACTCTATTTTTTCTTAATATTCCAAAATCAGTACTCACATATATTATATATCTTGAACTAGATGCTAAGTAATTGATTCAATATAGCTCATGTGAAATTTTCTGAAACAGCTTATAATAAGATTCATCAGAATTAACCTTCTCTAACAGCTTAATTATAAATCAAATAACAAAATTAAGAATCCATATTAGAACAAAGATTAATTAGAATATAAATTAGTAAAAACTAAATACTAGTAAATAGCTGTAACTATCTAAAAATTCCAAAATAATCCATGCATGTGATTAGCTAGCAGTAGATGAAAACGATAGCAGAACATGTGAATTCACATGTCTCAACTCTCAACCATCTCTCTCTCATCTCTCTCTCTCTCTCTCTCATCTCATGATCACCACAAAAGAAATTAAGAAAAGAAAAAAACTGTTGTAACTCCTAAGGCAAAAAAACTGTTGCATCAAATATTGTTGTCTTTAGTTAAGATTGTAGGGCCAAGATTCACATATATGATTAATTCTCGTGAACCCATGTGCTATTCCTTTTTATTAATTACCACTACGTGTCACTTTGGGGCTTCTATTTTATATTCTGCACTTCCCAATTCCCCTTTTCAGTTTTTTCAAATAATAGAAACAAACAAAAATAAATACAGAACAATAATATTAATGAATTTATTTACATATATATATACATGCATAGTAATATCTATTGAAAATTATGAATTCGATCCATCAAATTTTTTTCTTTTTTAAAAGGCTCGAGTTTGGACAAATAATTCAGAGTTTTAATGTGGCTGATCGATCTGTTTTGCTATCAGTTTGGTTTTGTAAGTTCCAACATTAGCAATCTCGTGAGTTCTGCTTTTCGATGGGGTCTATAAAAGTTGCATGCATCATCCTTCTTTGTGACTAAATAAATTAAAATCTTGAACCCATATCTCCTTATTTTGTATTAATATTACAACCCTATATACATGCGTATTAATTAAGATGAAACTATATTTTGGAGCTTTTGATCATAAAAAATAAGACTGGGTTCTAATTATAATATCAGCACATGCAGATTTAATATATTTACAACTGATGATCATCCATAAAAATTAATTCATGTGAATAATAGGCATTCATATTAATTGTTGAGAGGGCCCAAAATGTAATTTGTAGGGACTTCGGTGATCTAGTAAAGGGATAGGCCCGGCCCAGAAGATCATGTCCCTAAACAATATGGAGGCCCAATCACCATTGGATTAATTAGAATTGGATCATATATAATTAAACCCATACCGATTAATATATAAAATTATAATCTCACAACCCTTCCAATTACTATATCAATTTCCTCACTCAATTTTTCAATATATAATATACTTCAATCAGATCGATGTCGATATATATATATATATATATAGACTTTTTTATATTTTGCTAACGATGAATTAATCAGCACAGTTTTTAATTACTTAACTAGATTTGGCGGTCGTGTCCGTACAGATCTATCGATCTATATATACATGCAAATAAACAATTAGTACAGTAACAAATGCAATGATCAGATATTATAATACGTATGTGTTGAATGTGGAAAACGTTAGCTCTAACCAAAACAAATGTTAAACATGCATGCAAGGTAATTAACAGCAAAAAAAACAAGCATTTTTATAAAATCTAGGGTAATCGGAGAGCATTTCATTATATAAAATGTACAGATACCCATAGGAGTGGGAAATGTTGCGTCATTTCCCATCTATTATATGAATGACAATATTTACACATGTGATTTAATAAATATTGCACACTCCCCCTCCATCAAATGAGTGTTAATGATGTTACTTTTTATACTAAACTAGATTTGGACCTGTGCATTGCACGGGATGTATAACCTCTATGAATTACATTTCTCATGTATTTTATTTTTTGCATTATTTAATCAGTATATTTTCTTTTTTTTTATTGACTTATAATAATATGACCTTAGAGTTATGAAGATGATTAATCAATCCATATTAATGGTTAAAAATTTTGTTCTCAATCTTTTTAACTACATATTTCACCGTGAATGATTTCAATTTTTTTTTAATCTGCGGCCTGATATGCGCACAATCTTTATCAATCTCAAGTTAGAATTGAACAAAAAGTTGAGTCCAACGGTCCTATTTTTAATTAAAAATTATCATTTAAATAATCCAAATATTTGACTACATTATATTTTCATTTGATAATTTTTTTAAGTTGACTTGATAGATTGCTTCATTTGATGAAACCGAAATTGAATTGTAATTTCATAGATTGAGGTAATTTATTAATACTAGTAGTGCACCCGCGCGATGCGCGTCTTGTTATATAATCTAATATTACCTCCGTCCCAAAATAAATGACGTTTTAGCAACTAAAATTTGTCCCAAAATAATTGTCGTTTTCGTATTCCAAAACATATTTACATGCAATATACTAAATATGCCCCTATTTACTCATCTCAAATAAATGTGTTAAAGAGATAAAAGTTCCTCATTAATTAAACTTAAATAGGGGTAGATTGGATTTTTTATCACATTTCTTAATATATGTGCAGAAGGCTAAAACGTCATTTATTTTGGGACAGAGGTAGTAATTTTTATTGTTGATGATATAGTGTAATTTATACCGTTATCTAAAATGTTAAATCATTTTTTAATGTTTTTTGTAATCTATACTGTTATAATGCTAAATGATTTTTTTATTTTTTTGTAATGCAATTACTTATCAATGAATTTCAATAATCAAGATGACAATCAAATTAGTATTGATAATATCTCGTTATATCTGAAAAGGCTTCCATCTCGATTTTTTTCTTTGATATTTCTAACTTCCATTTCATGCTAGCTCATTCTCATTAAGTGAGAGTGGATATATATGAATTTCTTATATAGTATAATGGTTTTCATATTGATTTTTCTTCTCATTTCCATCACTAATTTTTATTTTTTTTGATAATTCTAACATTCATTTGATGCTAGTTCATCCTAATTAAATAAGAGTTATTATATATACATTGCTTGTATACAATAATTTTCATCTCAATTTTTCTTCTTATTTTCATCACCAACTTTTTTTTTCTTTTAATATTTCTAACCTCCATTTCATCTAGTTCATTCTCATTAAGTGAGTAGGTATATATACATACATTGCTTAAATGCGAAAATGATTTTCACCTCAATTTTTCATTTTATTTTCATCACTAATTTTCTTCTTCTTTTGATATTTCAAGCTCCATTATTTTTCTTTTTGTTTTGATATTCTAAACCTCCATTTCAATAAGCTAGTTCATCCTCATTTAATGAGACTTCCATCTTCATTCATGCATTGCTTATATAGAGGTAGGACAATGACTTGTAGATGAAGTCTAATTCTAATGGCTTGATATGGAAGCTTGATTCAAAACTATTAAATTAATTTAGAAAATCAAAATGAAGTTAAAAAAAATTACTCAAATTGTCCAATAATTTTTAGGAGCTTGTCCAATAAGATACTCAAAAAAATTTCTATTTTTTTTAGTTTGCTTTTTCCCTTTTTTCCTATTGGCTAATAGTTTTGCAATTGAATGCCAATTGGTAATAATCACCAACTATTGTCATTTTAGATATAGTCTAGAAATGAATTTACATAATTACATTTTTCATATTCTTTTATGTATATTGTAATATTAAAAAACATGGAATGCTTATACTTTCTTCTTACATTACACATTACGTAGTATATACTTCTAACATAAGATAATTGCGTATTAACTTCTAACTTCATAAAACTTTTACATATTTATATTATCTTAAACATTTATGTTTAAGTACATGAATTTCAAAAATTCTATTAAATATTTTATCACAAAATATATATTAAAATAAAAAATACGTTTTAAAAAGAAGACACGTGAGTATGTTAATATGAAAAAACAAAATTTCTACAATAAATTATAGTATATAGATTTTATAAACTTTTAACTTAAATGATCTTTTATAATTTATAATTATTTAAACAAAAATTTAATAGTATGCATAATATAAATACATAAAAAAACATTTTTTTTCTCTCTTTCATTATAATGTATTATTAATCAAAATTATATATATTTTTCTTTTATTTTTTATTATAATATTTGATAGCTTATCAAGAAAGTCATGTAATTTAAAATTATTAAATTAATTTAGAAAATTAAAATGAAATCTTGAAAATTTAAAAGAAAAAGAAATTATTTTACACATCATCAAATTGATGTGACATTTTTAGGAGGGAAAGTGGCTAATTAGAAATTTTCTCCAACTTGCTTGCTTTTAGTATAATATAGATTACAGTAAGTATAGTTATTGGGGATGTGTATACTTACTTATATTAAATTAAGATAGTTGGAAAAAAGTAAATGATGAAATAGACAATGTCCTTTTCTCTCTACCATCTTCACCACCGTTATTCTTCTTTTTCTCACTTCCCACTCAGCTTCCCCTTCTATCAGACCAGTAAATGAGAGTTAGAGAGAGTGAGATAGAGAGAGAGAGAGAGAGAGGAGATAGAGGGTGTAAAGGTGGTTTTATTGAACACATTGAACTTCAAGTGGATTTCTGTTCTTGAGCAAATGTTAGCAGCAACTGCATTTGATGCTTGCATCAGTGTCTGCAATGAGAGTTAGAGAGAGTGAGATAGACATAGAGGAGATAGAGGGTGTAAAGGTGGTTTTATTGAACACATTGAACTTTAAGTGGATTTCTGTTCTTGAGCAAATATTAGCAGCAGCTACATTTGATGCTGCATCAGTGTCCCTGCAGATATATTCCATGCATCATAAGGTGGTACCATTTCCTTTTAGTGTGGTAAAAATACTTATAATGAAGAGAATAAGATTCTGTAGGAATGAAAATGCTTGGCGCCTGTTAACTAACAACTTTAGAAACTATACTATTAGAAGGATCAAATTGGTGAAACATATATTTTCATTTACCACAAACAGATTGGTATCTCCAAAAACGAAATTGGTCCAAAAAAGTAGCATATTAATTAGCATATGACCTTACCCGGGAAAGACCTAAGTTCACATGTACATCATCCCAAAGAGCAACAACAGTTGTAACATAGGTATTTGTCTTCGCTGATAGTTTAAGGTAATCCTCAACATGTTCCTGATAATAATGAGCTATTGAAATCTATAATGCCCTGATATGAGCTATCTTTTATACGGTAAAAGAAGAAATAGATTACAAAGAGAAATAAATTAAAGAGCCTTCATGTTCTTATCTTCAACTTCATTAGAAATCAGTTTAGGCACGAAGAATTGTCAAATTTTGCGAAAGGTTTGTTCTAATGCTTATGAAATGAATAATTTACAAATGGAAAACTTATCATATTGCAAAGACAGAAACTAAGAAGGGGGAGAGCAAGGAGGCATGGACTTAGCAACAAAAGAGAGAAATCGATTGGAAAAATAGAGAGTACCCTTTTTTCTCCGGCTTCGTGCTTGAATTCAACCCAAACCCCCACCAGATCATCATGTTCTTAGAGGAAGTACAGTTGTGTCTGAATGATATTCCTTTGACAATCTCCGATGGCAGGCGGCTTTAATTTCGTTTACATCAGCATTCATAGGTACTTGTAGAAATCTGATTATGCAAAATCTGAAGGATTAAGATAAGCTTATAAATTTAAGAAACTAATTAATTGGAAACATTGAAGTTAATTAGTGCTAATAATGAGAATATTGAGAATTTTTTAGTAATTCTCAGAAATTTTTGCTCAACAATTCTCATTTTTGAGTTGCTCCTTCCAGAGAGAGAGAATGCATCAATGTAATTTTGGATATAAAAGAAGGGAACTTCGATTTCCCAAATATCACGCGGCACCGCAACATGTGTCTCACTCCTTCATCCTCATCATTTACTCTTATTGCACTGCCAAAATCACATGTCCTAGGTTGTTCAACAATTTAAAAATTAACTAATCTATTCTTATTCTTTCACATTTGAATCGTTTGAATTCAAATCATATCAGATTTAATCACGAAAAATTGCAGATTAGATGAAGAAATTAAATTAAATCGCAAGTGCAGGTATCTATGGATGGGAAGATTTGCGGGTGAAGACCTTCAACAAAATCTACACATCTCCCGAATCCATGGTTAACAACATCACAAATCTCAATCTGCGAACCGTCGTACCAGTGTACATGATATTAGCATCACCGCCATGTCTCTTCACCACCGCCACCGCGTGCGAGTTTGTTTGGAACTCTTCCATCTTAGCCTACCCTGTAACACTCAAGTAAGTCTTCTTATGAATCGTAACGACATTAGTAACGTTGCTCAGAGATCCCATTCCCAACACAAAACTCCTACTTGCCTTCATTCCCTTCCCACCCATTCTTCTAGCTTCACCATTCCATTTGCGGTGAAGTAAATAATTGAAATACTCTTATGTGCATTAAAGTACATTATTGATAAGATTCTAACAGTTGAGGCAATTGATTTTCAACTATAACCTTATACATTGAATAATTCATATCTTTTTAACTTTATTATTTTCATTTTAAATATTATCTTTACAATTGTTATCTTTTCACAATTAAGAAAAACAAATATTATTTAATTATTATTAATATTTGAATATTATGAAATTAATAGTTTAAAATTAAAGCATAAATGTGGATTTTTCTAATTTAAATTATATATGTGTGTGTATATATATATTGTAAAGTTTTTTTTTAATTTGTAAATTTATAGTCCTTATATTTAATTAATTTTTTCAAAGATTTGAACAATTTTACAATTTTAATTTTAAAATCATTTAAATATTATTTTATTTTTCCAAAATTGATTATTATTTTTTTTTGAAATTTATTGAGGAATATATTCTATGTATATTAAGTTCAAAATCAAATCAAGTGAAAATATTTTGAGCATAATTTCATTTTAAATTCAAGGTTGAAAAAATTTATTTAAAAATGTATAAATAATAGTTTTAAAATACGTAATAAATATCACAGATAAAAAAAATACCAGGATTCAAAGATAGAAAAAATAATAATAATAACAAAAATAATTAATTTTAAAAGGTTTAAATCCTGGAGTGAAAAATGGGGATTATATATTATATATTGAAAGAAATCAATGAATAGCATCTTATATACAGTGTAAAGGGTATTATAGACGATACACAAGTTAAAAGGTGAGCAAATTAATTCAAGTTGTTGCATACAAGAGGCAAGTGATACACACTCTCCTTAAGTTTGAAGGAATTAATAAGGGATTTCGTGCAAACTTTTTTACAGATGTAAACGTCGATCGACGTTCTTTTAACAGATGAGGTCTAACGCAGCATTTCCAAATCACATTAGAGGGACTTGTGCATTTTACCCCATATTCCAAATAAAAAGAAGATTAAAGAAACATCATGATCAGTAGAAGAATATATAAATAGGGTAAAATTCAATTTTCGTCCACTTAAATGGCTACTGTCCATTTTTCGTCTACTTATTTTCGAGATTTCAATTTTCGTCCACTTAAAGCCAAAATCGTCACTATTTGGTCCATTGCCCACCGGAAGGGAGCAAGTGAGATGCAATCGCCAACTCCGATGGAATTTTGCTGACGTGGCATAGTATTTCCTACGTGGCATTATCTCGACCAATCCGCATTTTCTAAGTTGTTATTACTCATTTACATATATAAATATATATATTTGCAGATTGGTCCCTGGAATTAATCTAATTCTCAAAATCAAACCCAGCCCCCTTTCCCCTACCTCCCCGTCGCCTTCTTCACTCCGACCGCCACCACTGCCTGCGACGGGCCCACCGCCGGCGACAGCACACTCATCCAGACACGACACCTCTTCTTCTCTCCCACCTTCTCTCTCATTCTTCTCTCTCTATTTATCTCAAAGCCTCTGCAATTCTCCCTCTCTGCCTTTCTTTCTCCCCGCTACCGTCGCCGGCGACGCTCTCTCCCTCTCTAACTCTCTCTTTCCGCGTCTCTCTCCCTCTATCCCTCTCTGCAACTCACTCTCTCCCTTTATCCCTCTCTGCAACTCTCTCTCTCTCTCTCTCTCTCTCTCCGACGACGCTACAATCGACCCTTTTTCCTTCTCCTTCAATCGAGCGGCGAGAGCGGTAGGGGAGAGGGATGGCGGTGCCGAGTGAAGGCGGCGGTGGTAGACCTCTTCTTCTCCGGCTGGACAAGCGTAGATCCCCTTTTGATTTTCTTTTTGTTTTTTTAGAATGATGTTTTTGGTTTTTTTCTTTTTTAATTTCTTAAAATTCAATTTGTTTTTTTTAATTTATTAATTAAGAAGAAATATGATGTGGAATTAAAATTATTTCAAAATTAAATTCCACATGGGTATAAAATTCCACATCAGCATGACTTGGTCGGAAAAATGGACTTGGGGGCGATTGAGATGCAATTGCCGGATTTCGGCAGGTAATGGACCAAATAATGACGTTTTTGGCTTTAAGTGGACGAAAATTGAAATCTCGAAAATAAGTAGACGAAAATTGGACAATAGCCATTTAAGTGGACGAAAATTGAATTTTACCCTATATAAATATATAACATCATTGAATAGATTGAGTACTTTGTTTAGTGGGAAAAACTCTTTTTGGTCCCATTGAAAGTCTACTGTCTGTTTTTGGTCCAATTAAAATCAAAAAATAAAAAGTAGTCCAGTTAAGTCCAATTCTGTCCGATTTAAGTTCTTTCGCCACCGAAAAATTGATTTTCCGGCAACTTTTCGGCGAGTGCATCGATCCCACGATTCCAGCGACATTCTGCTGACGTGTACTCTTTTAGCCGATGTGGCATCTTTTTTTTTTTGCATTAAAATATAACAAAGCAATGCCACATATTTAATTTTACAAATAAAATAAAACAAAAAACAAGAAAAACAAAATACCCATTAAATGAAGGTAATGAATTAATACATTATTTTGGGGGTGAATCATAAAATCGAAGAACCCTAACCTCAAAATTTTAAGAGAGTGAGCGCACAAATTCAACCATTCGAAGAAAGGAAGTATGTTTGAGCTTTCCCAAGCATCAATGGCGCATGAGTGCTTGTGTGGAAGACGAGCAGTGCTACGAACAACCAAAACGACAGCAAATCGAGGAAAATGATTTTGGGGGTGTGAGAGATATAATGTAAGTCCACTTCTGCTTGTCTGAGATAAGTGGTTTTGTATATCTATTTTCGCAACTTCTATTGGCAAAATTGGGTACTTCGAATTTGGTGATTTTTCTGATTTTATGAGATTGAAGATGATTTTTTGAGAATTAAGCTGATTTGTGATTGGTTTTGTGTTTATGTACCCTATAGAAAAATGGTGGTTGTGACTACTTCAAATGGGATGACATTGATGACAAACACAAATTCATAGATGCTTATGATGCCAAGAAAGATGAAATTGAGAAGTTATACAAAGATCACATTGAACTCAAACAAATCAATAAACTGTTTAAAGCAAATATTAAAGAGTTGAAGGGAGACATGAAGACACTAAAGGAAGAATTGCAGAGATTGGTGGATTGCAACAAGAGTTTGAAGAGGCAGTTTATCATCATCCAATTGGCAATTCTACTCTTTTGGTGGATTGCACACTGATATTTATGTTTGATGTTGTAGTGATTTGTTGGGGGATTGTAATCATATTTTGGTTGATGTCTTGCAATAGTTTTAGCCCCAATGTTGTAATCATATTTTGATTGAAGATGATGTCTTGCAATAGTTTTAGCCCCAATGTTGTAATCATATTTTGATTGAAGATGATGTTTTGCAATAGTTTTAGCCCCGTTGTTAACATATGCCACTGACTATATATGTTTTGCAATAAATCACTCCCTTTCTATATTGCTATTTAACTTGTCATCTTGCACAAAAAAAGAACAACACCTTGTATGAATCTTTCACCTAGCCACTTAGATTTCAAGTTCTTCACATCATGGGTAGCAGCACATTCATGATTTTTTTTTTTTGTAGTAGTTAACTTGCCATGTTTCAACCCCATCCAATTTCCTTAAATTCAATTTCCACCCACAGTTCTCCCCAACATAGGGTCCCCTTCTATGTTCTCAGTGTCAACAGATTCATTATCATCATTTTGCAATTCTTCATGTTCAACTTCTTGAGCTTCCAAGTATATTTCCATCCTTCCCTTTTTCAAATTTTCAGTTAACAACATTTTCAGGTCAGCATCGTCAAGTATTAACTTAAACCCTTTGTTTACAATAGTGTGGAATCTGAAATTCAGGGCTCCTAGAGCTCTCCTAACCACAACATAGTTTTTCAAATGAAGCAAGGTCAAAGAAGATGGTTTCACATCCCTTAAAACTATTTCCCCCCCCCCCCCCCCAATATAATGTACAGTAGGCAAATGAATAGATTCACCCCCATATATTAATTCCACAGTCAAACCTCCCTCATTGGCATCTGTGTAAAAGCAAAAAAAAAAAAAAAGGAAACCAAAACAAAACACATATCACTTCACTATACATGACAAAGGAAGCTAAACATCTTTTTCAGTCACATGGGGCCACACTTGTGTTTTCCATCTTTGGACATATATGGATTACATGTAGAAAGAACATTATAAAATTCCATGTGAAGGGGAAAAAAAAAAAAACACACACACACAGCTGTCCTATGTCCAACTACCAACAACACACATAAATGAAACATTTTCAACATTCTACACATTTTCCACATAAATGCCAACAACACACAACAACCAATTTAGGGCATATATATACAGCTTTTGCAGTTTCAAACTCACCTTTGGGAGCCATTTCTATCTCATTTTCCTCTTGCTCCCACTCCACCATATGCTCAGTTGTATTTGATTCATTGCCAGGAGCATCGGAATTTGAAGGGCTTTCAACCTCTATCGGACAGTCGGGTCGATTGCCTCCAATGTTGCCTAGATTCGGAGCTTTGCCAAGAGTCTTCAACCTATTTGAATTCTGCCGAGCATTTTGGGCTTGCTGATTTACGGTTTCTTTGCTCTTCTTAGGGTTCTTCATTTTGGGGGGGATTTCGCGATTTTAGGGTTAGGGGTGAATTTGGGAATTTAGGATTTTAGGGTTTGTTTTTTTGATTTTGTGTTTTGATTTAATTCGTATAATCATTTTAGGAATGAGTATTTTGTTTTACTTGTTTTTTGTTTTATTTTATTTGTAAAATTAAATATGTGGCATTGCTTTGTTATATTTTAATGCAAAAAAAATGCCACATCGGCTAAAAGAGTACACGTCAGGAGAATGTCGCCAGAATTGTGGGATTGGGTGCACTCGCCGGAAAGTTGCCAGAAAATCAATTTTCCTGTGGCGAAAGGACTTAAATCAGACAGAATTGGACTTAACTGGATTACTTTTGATTTTGAGATTTTAACGGGACCAAAAACGGACAGTAGGATTTCAATGAGACCAAAAAAGAGTTTTTCCCTTTGTTTAATTTCTCATTTTAAGACATGGTTTTGTTCATATTCTCTCTTAATTTCTCAAATCCTTAAATGGAAAACACTTTCAAGAAATCAACAACAACAGCAGAAGTTTATTGAAGAAACAGTACTGAATTTGTTGATTAATTATTCATATATATACACATATGATCAAGAATTCCAAACCCTAGCCTGTGCTTCAAACTAACTAAACACAGATACATAACATCGTGATCTCATAAAACTTGATCAATTCGAGCAATAACAACTGTAATGTCATCAGTCTTGCCTCCTCTATGACACCTTCCAGCCTTCCTCGCTGCAATCGAATATGGCGAATCGCTAAATCTATCGAACGAGTTGTAAAGCGCTGCATTCGCCATATAACATGCTTGTTCCGCCATCTCCTTCTCGTCTCTCATGCTCCGATTACACACGATCTCCACCATCTCTCTATCATGCATGTTATCCAGCAGCCCATCAGTTCCGGCCACCACTACGTCGCCGCCCTCCACCGCCACCTCCATCTCCTCCGCCACGCTAGGATCATCCCTGCTTAACCCCAACTGATAAGGGCAGTTGAATGTTTTCTGCTGCGTCGGGGACTTGTAATGAACGCCTCCGTTTCTGATGACAACGAACCCGCTGTCCCCCACGTTCGCCGCCCGCAGCCTGTCGCCGGAAAGTGTGATGATGCAGGCGGTGGAGGACCCCTCCACGGCGGTGCTGTTGTAGGCCGATTCAAGAACCCTTTTAGGGTTTACTTCGCCTTGTGGTTCTTGCCCCACCGCGTGGAGGGCGTTCGCCATGAGCTGCCCGGCGTACTCGCCGCTGTCAATGCCGACCTTGATCCACCCGCCCACGCCGTCGGCCACTCCGATCGTCTGAGCCGCCGTGGAGACGAAGTGCGCGTCCTGCCCACGTGGATGCTCTGGGTCGTCCTTAGGTATGCATATGGAAGCAGCTTTCATCTTCAAGGAAGTCTTCTTCAACTTGAAATATTCCGGTGGCCACCCCATCCCTGCCACCTTGGCCATCTTGATGTCGCCGGAATCTTCACGCGCCGCCAATATGTTCTGCATGAACGCCTGTGGTTCCATGGATTTCTTCATCTCATAAGGATTATTGAAGGTGTTGCAATCCATTAGTTAATTCTCTCTTAGAATTTTAATCACTACAATCTGTAAATTTTCGTGAGGTTTCTTGAAAATGAAATTTGAATCAGACCCTACTGATACATATATGGTGCAATTAAATTAAATGTAATTACAAATGTAATCTACTTAGGTTATCTCCTTTCCTATCTTGCAATGAAAGGCAAAATGTAATCTGTTTAATTAGATCATTTCCTTATGTAGGTATAATTGGCATGAAAAACAAATTGTAATCTGTTTAGATATTTATTTATTTTCCTATATGTATATACTTGCAATGAAAGACATCTAGGTTTAGATGTATTTTTTGATATAAGAAGCTAACTTAATGGAACTCATGTACGAACAACGGAGAAATATTTATTATTCTTTTAAAATTTAATCTGATATATATCAAGAACGGATCTTATAAGATCTTTTTTGCTGATCTAATTTTGTTATCAAATAATAAATAAATTTTCCGTGCTAATAAGTAAAGTTTATATTTATGAATATTTAAAAATACTAGATATATATACACACACATATATGTATATTTCTGGCAACAAATTAATTGATATTTGAAATCATATATAAATATATTATAGGAGTACGCACAAATTAATTGAATATATCTAATTATGTGTATTACCAATCCAAATACACATAAATCTAATTAGATTACACTTCAGAATAATCTATTTAATTTGGTAAGTATTTTAAAAAATATGATACATTAATTACATGATCTATAAGGTTTAATAATTAAACAGAAGGTGTTAAATATATTGTTGAATACATATTAATTAGTTCTCTAAAACCAAGTATATAAATAGTTAATCGAACGATCACAATAGATGCAATGGAGATGGTAAACCCTAAGCTAAGGATAGTTGCCTCTTCTTATTATCGTCCCAAGTCTAAAAAGAAACGAAAGAGGTCCTTCATCGGTCCTTTCATCGGTGATGACGCCCACTTCATCTCCGAGGAGGCCCAGTTCATCGGAGTGGCTGACGGCGTCGGCGGGTGGTGGGATAGGGGCATCGACCCGGGAGAGTACTCCAGAGACCTCATGCGACACGCCGCCGACTTCGTCGAATCATCACGCGCCGCCGCTGAGGACGTGGGCCCGATGAGGGTCCTCAAGGAAGCTTTCAACAAGACGACGGCGGAGGGCAGCTCCACCGCCTGCATCATCCGGCTCGATGGAAACCGACTCATGGCGGCGAACGTGGGCGACAGCGGGTTCATGGTGGTCAGGAATGGAAAGACGCTGTTCAAGTCCAATATCCAACAGATCGGATTCAACAAGCCGTATCAGTTGGGGCGCGGCGCCAACGCGGACACGCCGGAGGTGGCGGAGGAGACGGTGGTTCTGGTGGAGAGCGGGGACGTGGTGGTGGCGGGGACTGATGGGCTGTTTGATAATCTGTATAGTGTTGTTGTAGAGGAGTTGGTGCAGCGGTATTTGAAGAAGAGGTCGTCGCCGGCGAAGATGGCGGAGGGGCTGGGTAAAGCTGCTAGGGCGAGGTGTCGGGAAAAAAATCCCTCCTCGCCTTTCCAAGACGCGGCGGCGGCTGCCGGAAAGCGATGTAGCCACGCCAAAAACGATGATATTACGGTTGTTGTTGCTTTCATTAATGAAGAGCCGACTTTGTAAATTTCAACAAACTTTGGACTTCCTTGTTATGTTACTCGAAATTTTAGGGTTTAGGGTTTTTGGCCATACGAATTTGGTGCTTCTAGAGTTATGGATAGAATTTGGGAGACGGATCGATTCATGACCTATCATAACCCATCATTTGACAGGGTGAACGTGTTATTTCTTTTATTTTCTCAAAAAAATTAGTATATATGAAGAGTTGGTCTTCTGTGCAAGTGCACAAACAATTCGGATCGTGTCTGGGCTACCCAGATCCGTACTTTTTTTTTTGTTTTTTTGATTTTTTTTTTTGTTTCAGGTTGATATCTTTATATTATATGGGTGTAATCTTTATGTTATAGAGGTGTGATCTTTATGTATAAATCCACTAAAAAAATTCTGAAAATTTTCATTTTTTCCCAAGTTATGAATCATAAAGGTCATAATATTTGTACATAAAGGTCATAAGAATACAACATAAATGTCACAACAACACAACATGTGTCACAACAACACAACATAAATGTCTCAATCTGAAGCGAAAAAACCTGAAAATCTTCATTGTTTCATAAGTTACTGAACATAAATGTCACACTTATATAACATAAAAGTCATATCTTTACAACATAAAGGTAACATTCTGAAGCTAAAAAAGTTACTGAACATAAATGTCACACGATATAACATAAAAGTCACATTCTTACAATATAAAAATAACCGTTTGAAGCGAAAAAAGAAAAAAAAAACCAACCAGATGCACGGATCCAAAAAAGAAAAAAGAAAAAGAAAACCTAAATGAAAAAAGAAAAAATCAGATGCACAGATCCAAAAAAGAAAAAAGAAAAAGAAAACCAAAATGAAAAAAGAAAAAGAAAACCCAAATGTGCAGATTCAGGTCGGGAAAACCCAGATGCGCGAATACAAAAAAGAAAAAAAAAGAAAAAGAATACTCAAATACACAGATTCTAAAAGAAAAAAGAAAACCCAAATACGAGGATCCTAAAAACTCAAATATGCGGATCCAGGTTAGGTGGCCCAGTTGCACCAATCTTGATATGTGCATCAGTCGGATCGCTTAGTGCACCAATCTTGATCCGTACACCTGGTGTACAGGTGCCCAGGAGAATTTGTCATATATGTAATATATCTATACACATTTACTAAATTATATATGCATTTAAGTACATCTAACATATAAAAATAAATTCTTAAAATAGTTTTTTTCTCACTAAAATCTCTTTATTCTATAAATAAAACATTGTGTTAATCATTACTTGTACTAGGTAGGACTTATAATCACTATTAATCATTTCTCATATATATTGTCATAAATTTTTTTGGAATATACGGAACAAAAATTGTAAAATTTGAGTCAAATTGGAAAAAAAATGGAACATATATTATCAAAAAGTGCAAAACAAATTGAAACACATTAAAACTGGAAACACGTTGTCCAACATTGGAAAGGAGTCTTACATTCAAAATTAAAATCAAAGTAATAACCCAAAGAATGATAAAAAATACAAGAGAACAAAATTGAAATTAACCCTATATATTTCAACAAAGTTATTCAAATTAAATTCAAATAATAAACTTCTACAACATACATCATAATGAAATATGTATAATATTAACAATTCTCTAATTTATCAAAACATGATCAGTTAAATTGCTTTGAGGGAACAAGCCACTTCAAATAGAACCTCAAATGGACTCATGCACTTGAACCTATAAAAAGGGATTAACCCCATTTAACCCACTTTCAATCGGACGAACCGACCCTATTTCATAGTTCCGACTTTCGATTTTATTTAAAGACATTGGAAAACGACAAAATTAATTGGTATTATGAGGAGGAACAACAAAATTTCCTGTAATATTCCCCTTAACTATACTTTTATCATATCTAATTATTAATTGATCAACCAAATTCGGAGATATATGCATGATTAATTATATATTTATATATTTGGAGGTGATCTACAATAGAAAATGACATCACATCTGAGCTATAATTAATATGAGTTAGTCTCACGGGAGATTGTCTCACAGATCTTTTCTTGTGAGGCGGGTCAATCCATGACCCCCACTTCACAATTCACATATAAATTTGTGGATATGAGTTTGGTTAATGACTAAAAATGATCTGTCTCATGAAAATCATCCGTGAGATCATATATGTTGCAAATGACATTGGTTGGGCACGTGCCTTTCGTGTGTCAAAATCCAAAAATTGTAAACAATCGATAATAGTTGAAGTCCTTAAATTAAACATTTTATTATAAATAAGTGACCAAAATTAAACATATCTCATACAAACATGACATTTTTTGAACAGTAAGTTAGGGGTTATGAAAAAAAAAATTCCCCTCGAAACTTATGACATATCTAATAAGTAAACAAGTAATTGAGAATTGAGAGATAGATCTAAATCAATATGGAGAGTAAGTCTCTTGTGAATCAGGTGCATGGATCTTAGATTCATGCACCCGGGTCGGATTCGGGTCAGGGGGACCACACTATTTTTTTTTTCGCTCATGATTTTTGAAAAAAATCACATACCAATAGTATATGTTAGACATACCTTTACGTTATATTAGACATACCTTTAAGCTATGTTAAACATACCAGTTCTACCCAAATTCCATGTCTTGTCTTTTTTTGGCTTGATTTTTGAATTTTGACACATACCACGACGTTATGTTAGACATACATTTACGTTGTATTAGAAATATCTTTATGTATACTTAAACATACCTTTGTATATGTTAGACATACCTTTATATATAGTTAAACATACTTTTATATATGTTAGACATACCTTTGTATATAGTTAGACCTACCTACACATGGTTGGTCTAACTATATACAAATGTTGGTTTAACTATACACAAAGGTTGGTCTATTTGAGCGAATTTTGGATGAGCTTCAGCACAAGTCTTCAGCGCGTGGGAGCGCGTGCATGCGCGTGGGAGACACGTTTTGGACGCGTTTTGCATGGATCTTAGATCCATGCACCTGACTTATAAAAGTTTTTGCCCAATATGGATAATCATTTGTCTAATATCGCAAATCATTAAGTAAATCATAATTAATGAACAATCATCCTTCTATTTAAAAGAAGTAATTATACATCTCGTCTATTTAAACAACATTATATGATGTTTTAGGTCGCCTACCCACCGACCCAGTGAACCACTCTCAATTAAAGATGACAAACATATGGTGTCTTTAAATTGTGGTTGGGTTTAAATACGATTATTCGATTACTAATTAATAATTTTATGTATTGTAATGAATTCAATCATGATTAACTCAATTAGCTATTCTATTGGATTTTATAATTACTTTTTAATCGTGATTAACATCACATAATCAAATTAGACTATACAAAAAATGACCTTTTTTTTTTTTTTGAAACTATTGAAGTTTTTATTTTATTTTCCATATGAATGTATCTTATTTGCATTTTTTACCAAATGAACTTTAGAAAATATTAAAAATTCAGAGAAATTAAGGACTTAAAAGAGCTTATTAAATATTTTTCATACTAATCCTATCCAAAAACACAAAAAATCATAGAAATATCCAAAATATCCCATGTGCCTGACCCGGATTTACATGGACTATAGCTCATTACCCGGCCCCACAGCAACCACACGTCATGTTTCTCTCCACCGTAGGATTAGTTTTCCACGTCTCTTATCCGTTAGATCATCCGTCGACAATCACGATACTTTAGAACATGTCATTATGCCATTATTTCACGAAATAACTAAATAAAATATAAGTTATATACGTATCGTTTTATGGATCATTTTATGTGAGTTGAATCAATCTATTATTCATACTTTATAATATATATATAAATCAATGAAAATAAATTTAATTAATAGATGAAATGGATCATTTTAAAGTAGAGTATTTGTAACTTCATCTCATTCACGTTTTTATGATAAACAAAGAAAATTAACGGTAGGGCCCATAAACAGCAATTCCAACTGTTGACGTGTCCTCTTCGCTCTTATCCTCATTCCTCACACGCCCTTCAACCATTTTATTCTTTCTTTATATCCACTTGATTTCTATCATTTTCCTTTTTTTTTACACTTTTATATAAATTGCACTATAATTAATGTATTAGTTCAATATTTATTTATTTTCAAAATCTTGTTTGATATGCTATTATATAATTACTGTAAAATGTAATAATCTATATTACTAGTTTTTTTTTATTTTACCCCAAATATAAAAAAAAAAAAAAGCAGAAAAAGGAAATTAAAGTAGGGTTGTCGAATTTTTAATGGTGAATTTGTGGAAAGTCAAAATGGTGGGTTCAGTCAATCACCGAATCTAAGGTTCGGTTTACGAAGCTATAGGTTCGGATAGTTCTTCTCTATAAATACATTCCGCTTTATACGCGTATCGAGCCATCACTCTTTACGTGTAAACGGCAAATTGGTGTTGAAGAGACCAAGAAACTTTTACCTGCAGGTACTGTTTGTGGACTAAATTATTATTTTTATTTGCTTTGAATCCGCAATTTCTTCAGATTTTGTGAAAATTATGGATGAACTGGTGTGATCGTCGTTTTGAATTGTTAGATCTGAAGAACAGTTTTCTTTATTTCTTACATTTTTTGAACAAATATTAGCGGAACAGCTCAGCTTCGCTGATCTTTGGTTTATTATCTGCAGATTTTTTTCGAGAAATAAAGAATTCGCTCAAGTTTATGTTTATATTCGACTGGACTCTTAACAGTCAACGGAATCAATTTTTGGAAGTATTTATTCATGTTTTAATTAATAAAATCCGATTTTTTTTTTGAAACAATAAATACAGTGGTGAAAAAGCTGAAATCGAAGTAGAAAGTAGTGGAACGGAAGAGTCCGGTTTTGTGTTTTCTGAAATATGACTTTATGTTTAACTGAAGATAATCTTTGCTCTGATTTAGAAAATTAGGTATTTTGATTCTCCTTTTTTGAAGCTGGTTGGTGCTTGTCTTCGTTGTAATTGACACCAGTTACGGGTTTTTACAATTATCTGTATAATTGATTTTACCATTATCATAAATTGATGATCATTTATTGAAAATGAACTAAACTTGATTCTCTTCCTCAGGGATTTGATTGGAACAGCTCTACGATCATGGCTTTAGTGTCTGGTGGAAGGTCAACTCTCAATCCAAACGCCCCGCTGTTTGTTCCAGCGGCGATGAGGCAGGTGGAGGATTTCTCACCGGAGTGGTGGGACCTTGTGACTACCTCCACCTGGTTCAGTGACTACTGGCTCAGCCAGAACCAGGGGCAAGATGCTTTCGGGGCGGAACATGGTTTTGATGGCAACAATGCTGGCAGATTGTTGCCTGACAGCATTGATCTTGATATGGATGAGGATATCTTGAACATAGAGTCACAGTACGAGGAATTTCTTCGATCATCCGAAGCTGGATATGGGTTTAAAGGAGGCAGAGCTATAGAAAATGGTATAGTACTGAGATAGTGAGATTACTTGGTTATATCTTTCTGAATATTACTGATCTTTTTTCCCTTGTTTGTTATCTCACTAGACGTATTAGTTCAGACGTTAATATGCCAACCGTATGCTATTGAACTACAAGTTTGACAATTGAGCTTTGTAGAATAGTCTTCCCCCCAAAAAAAGGACCATTAGAGTATATGAAGGAATAAGGATCATTTGAGATAGTAAGGTTACTTGGTTATATTTTCTGAATATTAGTGATGTTTTTGTCCCCTTGTATTGTTTGTTATCTCACTAGACATAAAAGATTCAAATGTTAGTATGTCTGTGACTTGGCGTGCTATTGAATTACAAGGTTGACGATTGAGCATTTTAGAATAGTCTTCCCCCCAAAAAAAGGACCATTTGAGTATATAAAGAGGGATAGGGACCATCAAAGCTGAATGTAGTGTTTATTCTTGCATCATCCTAGTTGTTTATCTAGGATAATCGAATGAATGAGCTCTGGATCCCAATGTTTGTAGCTATGGAAATATGAGAGAATTCTTGTTTATCTTGTGCACATTGTGGTCTAGTTTTGACATATTTTACGATCTGCCTTTCAGGTTTCAGTAAGAATACCAATGCACTAGTGAACATGTCGAAGCAGAGAAGCCCCATATCGCCAAGGGGAGCAATGATTTACGGGGACAAGCCAGCCAAGGTTGTTGCACCGAGATACAGTCCCCGTTTCATCCAGCAGCCTCGTTGAAGCTGTATCGATTAGGTTCTTAGTTGAATCAGCTATGTTTGTTGTAACTTTGTGTATAGGGCAAGGTTTGGTAACTCTGTATTTAGCCTTGTTCATAGTCTGACGTCCTCTGTTTAGTTTTAACAAGAAAGTGTCTTTCAGAAAAATGTAAAAGAGGTTGTAGAACTCGTTTCAAGAAAATAACAAATATTTCATTTTAGTTGAATTCTTGGTTTATCATTCATTTTACACAATCTCAATTAAGGCTCTTTATTTTCACAATCGATACAAATAAATGTGTCTATAATTTGATACGTAACAATACCAAAATACACTAACGACAAGTATGTTATATATGCCCGTCTTGGTAAGAAAATATTTTCCGATCCAGACCCATCAATCCACTAAATGCAAATCAATTTTATTTTTAGAAAAATATTACGTCCTCCGTAAAAACGGAAAAAAGATTAATTTTCTATTATTAAAATATCCATCACGTAAATTTCTAAAACTAAAAAATTGATAAAAAAATTCGTACCATTTTGAGAGAGCTTGAAAATAGAAAAAGAAGAAGAAAAAAAAAAATGAAGAGTAGAATGGAAGTCTTTCATTGAACTAATTTCCCGCCATAAAAAAATCGTTTTTTCTTTTTTACCGCTTTGATTTTATCGGTGTTTAAATAAGTGGGCGCCCTCACATAATAATCTCAGTTTCTCCCATTTTTGATTTCGAAAATGGCTCCTCGAAGAAGATTGAGCTCTTCGATTTCCTCATCATCTCCCATATTTGTTGGTAATCTGGAATATGATTGAAGTCTGCTCATTTTGATTTAGGTTCACTCTTTTAGTTTTTGATTTTGTTACTTTGCCCTTCACGATTTCACAGGTAATTGTGAAGTTGTTGTGCAGGCGAGGAATTTCACTTCCGAATCAAATGGCGACGGTGTACAGATCTCTATCTCCAAAACGGCCAAAATCAGAATTTCAGGTAGTCATTTTTCTCTTTATGTAGCTCAGGTTGTTGGGTTGTGTATTGAGTTTTATTTTGGTGGTCTTTGATGGTATATCTATTTTCTGGTGGTGGTGGAAAAAGTGGAAAAAGGTGATGATGTTGAGGGCGGAGCAACTGAGAAATGTGGTATGTGTTGTTATTTCTCTTTTATGTTTGTTTGGTTTTGATCTTTAGCTTAGTTTAGATTATTATTCTTCTTCTAAGGTATAATGGGCTGTGTGATGATAATGACTTATTGGTTAAATTTCTTATTTGTAGGTAACTGCTATTTTGTGCTTGCTAATCCTAAAGATTCAACTGGTGAAACCAAGTCTCTCCTCCAGGTATCTCTCAACTCTACACATTGTGAGCTTTATAAGACGTAAATCTATTTCAGTGTAATGTTACAATGGAAGCAATAGCAATTATGTATTCTGCATATGATATCTACTCCCTTTTGAGGAAGATGAATAAGATGACTGGATGAGTTTTCATGGATGAACTACTCAAATAAGGATGCTTTTCATTGTAATATAAAACCCACAATGTGAAACTATTATGTGGACTGTCTAAATTGGTGCTGTAGGAAAACTATAAAAACATCAGTTCATATATAATAATAAATTAGTGTATTCTAAGTCTGTATTTGCTCCATTATGGCTCTTTCTAATTCTTTAGCTAGTTATACTGGTTTGATAAACCAGCTTTGAAAGTTTTAATCTTTTGGAAAAGTTAGCTTTATTTGTTCCTTTCTTTATTCCTGGATATCCTGATTTATGGAAACACCATAATTATGCTATTTTGAGTTCTTATTAGTGTAGGTATACGTGCATGGAAGCATGCATATAAATGTTTTTGCCTATAGTATTCATGTAGACAGTTATATGATTCTTGACATTTTGGACCTAATCCATTTTTGATGTACTGCTTTACGTTGTTGCAGGAAGTATTAACCCTTTACAAGAAAGAGCTACCTGCAATGAATTTTGCTGCTAATACTGGAAAGGAATCAATGTTCCTTAAAAGATGTGTTACCAATGGGTAAGACGCTTGCATGTTTTTTGCTGTTGTTGCCTGGCTAAGCTTGCAAGCATCCGCTTGTAGAAAGTTCATCTACTGCCCTGTTCAATATGTCATCATTCTATGATTGTTTTATTTATCAATAGGAAATATTGCACCTTAGTTCTGAAGTCAAAGGACGATAACCAGCCTGTAGAGGTATGCTTATCGTATCTGCAATCCTTGTTTTACATAATGGTGTCTATGATTCTATGTTTATTCTTTTCTTGGTTTTCTTTATAACATTTTCCAATAGGTCATTGCAGCAATTACTTATCAAATAATTCCAGCTGATACACAATATGCTGAGATTCCTCTTGCTGCTGTTAACTCAATCTTCCAACACAAGGTCTCTGCCTTAGCTGCTTCCCGGTTTGAGCAAATTTTTGTAGAGTAACACAGTAATTTGCAGCTTAAGTATGAACATATTGCAATAGTTTTTTCCACAAAATAATGGCTGTCTTTTGTTGAATCAAGGTCTAGCATTTTATCATGAGTCTTGTGCACTTGAGTTTTGATTTGGAATTTACTCAACTTAATTAAGTTCAGGGAATTGGTCGCTTGTTATACTTGGAATTGAGGAAAAGACTGCAGAGTGTAGGTGTTCAGACTCTATTCTGTTGGGGAGACAAAGAATCTGAAGGATTTTGGGTCAAGCAGGTATTTTGAAACAGTTTAAATAAGGTTAAATCACCATCGATGGGTTATATTCATTAATATGTTTCAGATGATTCTATGTTTTTCAATTAACGATCATTTATTTTAAAGCTAAGCATCCTCAGATTGAATGCTTTAATTGCAAGTTTACCTTTTCTATTATAGTAATTGACATTGACATTAGACTCAGATTATAGTAATTACTGCAGAGGTTGCTATAATTTTCGTCTCCTTTGATGGTTCATACATGGTGAAACTGTGTACAATAAATGCAGGGTTTTTCAGTGATCGGAGAGGTGCCAAAAAATGGTAGAGCTCGCAAACTCCCAATTAAGGCTGATATTCGAAAAGCATTGAGCTTTCCTGGTGGTTCAACCTTGATGTCATCTCAACTTCTCAGTGGCAGCTCATCAGAATCAGTGGAAATTCTAAATCTATGCTTACCAACAGTGCCTCTTCAACTGAGCTCTGGAAACCAAGAGCTGATGCCTATACCAAAGAACCAGGAGCTTTCTATAGAAAATTACCATTTAGTTGCGAGTGGGTGTTCTGAGTATGAAAAATTGGGGACTGAAGGATTTTCAGTTGATGGTAAGCATTTTAGTCAAAGTTTGATGTTTCATAAAGTATATTAATATCATTATCCTCGTTTAGGAGAAAAATTGTAATGATGCATGATTTGTAAGGACTTCTAGTCCATGTATACCTAAAAGCAGTTCAAATCCTTTCCCATGGAGTGTCATTGCTACAACTTAGTTCTTGTAATTTTCCTCTCATAGGTTGCCAGGATGTTGGCCATCTCCCACTTGCAACAAAATGCACTGTGCCTAATGCTTCTGGGATACATGAAGGTGGAAGTGAAGATGCTGAGGTTAATTGCTCCTGTTCAGTGCAAAGAAGTAAAAAAAGGACATGGGCAACCTCATGTACCTCTTTGAATTCCAAAAAAGTGAAGGGTGCTCATTCAAGCGATTGTGAATTGGGTTCTTGCTGTCCAAGTCTGACTAAGCCACCTGCCAAAATTGCCAATTCTCTTGATAGAAACTGCTTAACTATTGAAAACAAATTTTTGCCTGATGCTCCACCAGCAAATGCGGGGAGCATTATCATATATGGAGAAGATGAACTCAGAGCAGGTAATATGACAAATCCAGTCTATGGCAGCCCCAAGAGCCCATGCACAACAAAATGCTATAGGATTATGCTGATGAACATTGCTGATGACGATAAGAAATCATGTCTCACCAAGGTATTACCTAAGTAATCTGACAATTTGATACGTATTGTCCATGCTAAATTTTAAAACTGGAAGCAGCTAAAGTAGCATTTTTCTCAGCTCTTTGGTTGGACAATTTATTTGAATGTAATGGAAATTCTGCTGATGTAGATAATTGAAGATCTTGGTGGAGTTGTTGCTTCTGATGGACATGTAAGCACACATGTCATCACAGGAAAAGTTAGAAAGACATTGAATTTCTGCACTGCTCTCTGTTCGGGGTCAGTTCTCCATCATAATACTTTCTAAGACAACTGGTGTGGCGGTTAACCCACTATTTCTTTTTGGTTTATACTTTCCATTTCTAGAAAGAAACTGTCAAATTTTTTGGCAGCATTTACTTAGTACTTAATGAAAAGATGCTTACAAGTTCTTGTAGTCGATTCTCATGTGGATGCATATATTTCTTATACAGAGCTTGGGTTATCTCACCTGGTTGGTTGAAAGAAAGCTTTAAGAAGGGCAGATTTGTAGGTAGGTTGGAATTTCATATTTTCATGATCACGCACACTTATTATTATATGCCAGCCCAATCTCACTCTGGTGCGTGTTATTTGCACAGATGAAACACCCTTCATTTTGAATGACGAAGAAATCAAGACCAAGTATAAAATGGAGCTGAAAAGTGCAGTTTTTAGAGCAAAAGCAAGTCCAGGTGCATTGCTTAAAGGGCTCGATATATGGCTGGCAACTCATGTCCAACCACTAATCACTACTCTGTCAGCCATTGTTAAATCAGCTGGAGGAAATGTAAGTCCATCAAAATAAACTTAACCATTCATTAGGAATGCTATATGGCATTTAAGTTTGCATGACAAGTTGCATCTAGTTCAAGCAACTCACTTTGAATCTGTTTTACATCCCTCAATCGTTGTATCATCTCATTAGATGTATCTTTCACTTTTAGAGCTACTACGAGGGCTTACTCTCATAACTTCGTGTGATGAAAACTTTAGGTTATCCGGACAAAGAACGAGATAAAAGAGGTATCAAAAACCATATTCGTGGCGTGTGAAGAAGATACTGAGGAAGCTCTGTCAGCTGTAAGGCTGGGGATTTTGACATTCAGCAGTGACTGGCTTATGAACTGTGTCATGAGGCAAGAAGTTGACTTTGATTCCCCTCAATATGCAGAATCTCTTTAGACTATATAAATAACAGGTCTACTAATACCATTCCGCATGCATGTGAGTTATATATATTTAGGTAGCTTTGAGAAGCCCAACTCCCTTTCTCTCTGTAAATGCTTGGGAGATGAAACAAGTATGCTTTTCCTTTCACTTTCTGGGATTCAAACTGGGTGCTTATATTACGTTATGAATGTAGAGATTTCAACTGTTCAAAAATAATTATTCAGAAAACATCATGTGAATTTCGAAAGATTTTGTGCATGACACACTTTGATCAAGTTCCCTTATCAAGTATGTTAATGATGGATTCTTGTATATGATACTGTGCAACTTGCCCTAGACCAAAAATAATAATATTTTGAGTTTTTTAATAAATTTAAGTAGAGTTGAATTTTATCCATTAGATTATATCAAATTTTTATTTGTGTGCTCTCTTGAAGTATGAGTTTGGTTTTAATTAGGTTCGATAATATAACTATATTATTAATTATATAGTCAATTAATCTAACTATACAATATATTTATATATTGAAATATTAAAGAAAAAACATATTTGATAAATAATTGTGAAGAGAAGCATAGTGGCACGTGCCCCAACCTGGCGCCACTCGCAAGCAGCAATACTCAAAATAAAAATGGCGGCGGAGTCTCAAAATACCTTCGACCGTGTTTTCAGGCGGCGGACATTCACCTGCTTGAAGTAAAAAACCTCTCACTAGAAATAAAAATGGCGGCCGAGTCTCTGCGCACTGGATTATTTAGAGAAACCCAGCTCAAAAATTGTGGGAGCTTCTCAAATTATTATCCTAGAAATGGGGTTTCTGCAAGTTTCAGTTCAAGAGCTTTTCGAGCGTCTCAGGAACCACTCGATGATGAGAAGAACAAGTTCTACAAACAACTGGGTTTGTTCTTCTCCCTTCATTGTCTATGAAATTTGTGTGTATCATTAATTTTGGTGTGTTGATATGCTTCAAGAATAGTTGTCATTTAGGAGTATATGATTGTACTAGTGCTTGTTCAAGATTACTTGGTTGATATCACTTCAAACTCCATTTCCCTTGAATTGCATGCTTTGAAATTTTCTGAAATATTTAATCTTTCTGTTTTGTTGTGATACTTTTTTTGGGCACAGAAATGGTATGAAGATAGATATATGTATCTCTCTCTCTAGATATAGCATGTGAATGGAAAATGAAAAGACCAGATTAGGGGAATAAACTAATTAATATGTATAAAACCAAAGTTTCCTGAGAGAACTTCAAAGAGTAGTTAAGACTTAAGCAATATTGGTTTGTCTTCCTATAGGTATGTTTTCTTTGAGAAAGAGAATAGAAGATTCAGTTCTTCGTGCAGAGATGTTAGGGCTAACAGCATTGGAGCTTGAAGAAGCTAAACGTGGCGATCAGGAAGAAGTTATTCGCGGCCATGATTTGTGGGATGACCTAGGTAAATCAAGTGAAATCTTTACCAAACTGGCTGACAGTTCCAAGATGGTTGAAACACTGAAAGATCTCAAGTATAAGGTATTCCCTTCTGAATCTAATAACAATGAACTTATTGAGAAGCGTTATGATTAGCTCTTGTTATATACAGTCTACCAATTATGTTTTGAGTGCTGAGTTTGCCTGATCTTGGTACTATGATCTATGGTTCAAATGATTTAATTGATGGTTCATGGTTTTACTGTGTGAGAGAAATTGAGCATGTATTATGCAGGCAGAGGATGCTAAACTAATCACAGAGCTTGCAGAGATGGATGCTATTAGTTATGCGCTTTTCAAGCAAGCATATAATGCTTCTTTAGATGTGAACACGTTTTTGGACAAGTATGAGATATCTAAGCTTCTTAAGGAGCCATACGACATGGAAGGCGCATGCATCACGCTTGGATCGAAACATGGAGACTTTTACTCTGAGGTCTGAAATAATTTTTTGCTCTCTTAATATTTGTTGTTGGCGAGGTCCATGCAAGAGGGTTTACTTGGCAGCTAATATGGATATGAAATTAGTGAATTCTGGTTCTTGCTTAGCTACTATACTTTAACTTTCTTTAGTTATGATATCTATTGTTCATAATCTTTATCTAGAGATGGACAGCACAACTCGTGCAGATGTACATGAAATGGGCTGAAAGGCAGGGTCATGCAGGGAGGATAGTGGAGAGATATCCTTCGAATAACGGTGGTCTAAAGTCTGCTACTATTGAGTTAGAATTCAAATTTGCTTATGGATATCTATCAGGGGAAAGAGGTGTCCACTCTCTGACACGGATTTCTGAGAACACCTCTGCTCTTCCTGAGGTATGGAAATTGGTTTCTCTACTGTTAAAGAAACAACTACATACTCATATGCCAACACCTTTTTTTGGGGCTCATTCATTGCAAAACTATGTTTATTAACTGTAATGGAACTATTATTGGAAAGATGCTTTCTATTTAAAGACTGTCGAGAGTTCTGTAACTGATACAAATATTATTGGCAATTGTGTTTTATTCAGAAAGTTTTCATTCACTATATTCTCTTAATCTTTGTTTACTCCTGAAAGCAGCTATCACACATGCTTGTTATTGTTCTTATTGCTCATGATATACTTTTCCGGTTGAGTGCCTGATTAATCTCTTAATCTTCTTTCAATCTGCCTACTTTTCAGACTAGCATGGCTTCTGTGGACGTGATTCCTCTGTTCATTCAATCGTCTCCTGATCTGTTAATTAATGATGAGGATATACTAATTACATACCCTTCATCGGCAGTTCACATTCAGCATATACCAACAGGTTTAGAAGTTCAATCTACAGGTAAAATCATCAACTCATCTAAATGCTATAAAACACCTCAGTATCGAAGATTGCTTTGTTGAATATATACCAAAAACTTATTCTCTTGAGTATAAAAACATGAAGAAGGCCAATACTAAAACTCTAGTTCACTCCATACACAGGTGAAAGGAGTCGCTTTGCAAACAAAACTAAGGCCCTCAATCGTTTGAAAGCTAAACTTCTCGTTGTTCTAAGGGAGCAACGGATTTCTAGTGTAGAAAGCATCAAGCAAGGTGTTGGAACGGATAGGTGGAGTCTAGAAACCCGGAAATATTTCTTCCAGCCGACCAAGATGGTACACGATCTGAAGTCGGGTGTTCAGATTTCAGATGTAAAAGCTGTTTTGAATGGAAATCTTGATCCTCTTATTGCTGCTCACATCAATTATAGACAATCTAGTGTTGGCAATTAACCAGCGGCTATCAAGAATGATACTGGGATTTTTGTTGTATTTTTTGAATTCCTAGTGGTATTGATGATTTACAGCTACAAAGGCTTGTGTAATTGTCAGAATTGTGCATCACATTCTTCAAATAGTATGATTAGATTTTGAATATTGACTTGAGTTTAAATGAGTTTATCAATTAAGCGGAAGGTTCTACTAGGCCTTTCTTGTACCTTTAAAGGTAAATATGTATTAGAATCTTTGAAAAGTATTATAATTCAAATAGCAATAATACTCTAAAGATTTATTTTAGGGTTAATTACGTAAAACATGTTTGAATTTTTGAATCCAATTGAACACATGTTGAATTAAAAAAGTGTTAAATTGATCGTTTTTGTGTTTTGTACATTGTAATTGAAACTAGACATTAAGTTTGTGTTTTTGTTAGTAATTAACCCTTTTATTAATCTTATTAAATTTTAAAATTGCAGTTAAATTACGAATGTTAAATAGACAACGATTTTTGTTTGCAATTAGACCTCAAAGTTATTGAAAAAATGGAATATTGGGATTTATGTCCCACTTATCAGTTTATCACCTCTGCTGTAACCCTAGAAAACGTGCCGTTAAACCGGGATTATGACAGTAAGGGCAAAACCGTCACTCTAACTAAAGCATGTCGGACCAACATACAGACACACACACACTATATATATATGTATGTATGTATGTATATGCTAAATCTCACGGATAAAATCCAAAACAACAGTGGACTAGATATCAACTCACCCACTCAAAGAAAATTCTAAAAAAACCAGTTTTGCGTTGTAAGATCAGAATTGACGATTTAAAGTAAGTTACAACGAATGATTAAAGTAAATTGAGTCTTCACTCAAGAAGAAAAAAAGTACTATTCTTTTTTGAATTCTTGTACCGAGTTTTGTATTTTTGCGGTTTGTTTAGAATTTGTTTATGTTGCGTTAATTTTACACTTTAGTTGTTACTGTCCTGAAAATTTGTGTTCTGTAATGATGGGAGTATGAGGAAGATGATAGATATGTTATTCTTTATGGAAAAACACACACCACATATCTTTCATTGCATCTGATGTTGGATTTCTGACTTTTAGGTGGTTTGGATGTTTGTTTGTGAAATTTATGTACTTGTCTTTATTATTGGCTTTTGAATGCAAAGAAGTTGAGTGCATGTTGCAAGTACATATCTTGCTTCTCAGTTGTTTGGTTGTTGTCGTTCTTTGTAAGAGTCGAAAATGTTCGGAGTTATATGCTACCTTTGTGAATTCTTTTTCTCAAACATGATTATATATATGGAGATTTTGTCTGAGAATTTGCAAATGTGTTGATATGCTTGTGCAATCTGACCCTGTGTGACCAGAAACGACATTTTCCTTATATGATAGTCAAATCTCTGACATTGCACTTAATGTCATTTTTTAGCATTTTCCTTATATGATAGACTTGGAGAAACACAATAATGATGCAGTTTTACTAATTGGAAGCTTGTGGTTCTCAGAATTTAATTGATCTATGCTCAAATATAAGATCCTTTTTCTGAGGCCGGGTTTGATTGGCATTTCTCGCCTGGTTCCCTCCAAACTGACATGGGTAGCTTCATGCTTGCCTGTTTGCATGACTGCAGTTGAGATAGCTGGAACCAAAAGATTCCACTCTCATGTGCAAATAGGGTATAAAGGTATGCTGAAAGCTTGCATGCATTCAACTGTTCTGAATATAGTTAGATATACATTGATTGATTCTTGTCTAATTTGTGCTCATCAAGAGTTTCTCTCTTAACTTTGCAGGTCGTAGAGTTAGGAAACTCTCATCGCAGATTCTCAAGCCAATGGAGAGTAAAATTACGATTCAAGAAAATGCAGACAATTTATATTCTCAGTCCACATATGATACTGCCATGGAGGCACTTTCTTCTCTCATTAGTAGCAAAAGGCGAGGAGATGTACCGGAATTACGCACTAAATATACAAAATTGGACAGGATGAGGATGTATATAAAGGTGACAATGTAGACATAAATCATTATTCATAATACACCTTCTTTACTATGTTTATGCATCGGCAATTGTCATTTGTGAATATCGGAAAAAAGTATCAGCGTAGTGCATTAATTTATGGGATAGATTTACAGTTGATTATTTTGGCTGAGACATTATTTAGTTATGCATATTTCATGGAATTTGCCTAGAAGTGACAAACTGCATGTTGGCTTGGCAGATTTTGGGTTTGGAAGAACTCATAGCTGAGCTTAAAATTATCCATGTTGCTGGAACTAAAGGAAAGGTATTAATCTTTTATCTGCTGTACTTATTATTTGCATGAGCACTCCAACCAAAATCAAATTATGTTAATTGGCTGAGTGGAACTTTTCATTGACGAAGAGCGTTAATTTGTAACGTTTCATAAACTACAAATATCGGAATACCTCAGGGGACTTTCTAAAATGGTCTCGCTGTAAAGACGAAGTAGTAATATGTGCTCTTTTAATGGTTTCCCTAATTTTCTTCACTTTGGAAAATTTCTGTATTAATACCATCACAACTTTTGCACTTCAGAGAATGATGGATCAGATTTTGTCCATGTGGATTGGGATTTGACAGCTGCCTTCTCTTAATTGGTTTGATAAAAGAAAATTCATTCTTGTGTTCAATGAGATCATTCTATATTATTATTCTTGGAAATTATTAATTGCTCATATCAAATTAGAGTTTGGGACTTATAATGAAGGAAGGGGTTGAGAAATTCTGGGAAGCAGTTCTTGTTAACTGCAGATTTAAAAATTCTGTATGTTTCTTTGCAACCGTCAAAATCAATGGCTTATTTAAATAAAAGAATGAGAATATGGTTAAGATTTTGTGGTTCCCCTTTGTTGCTTATTTTTAAAAACAGAAAACATTTGTGATTTTTCTCATCTTCTCCTCTTTTATGTTCCACTGGCCTTCCATTCAGGGTTCAACGTGCTCATTTTCTGAGGCAATTCTGAGAGAATGTGGATTCAGAACTGGACTATTTACTTCTCCGCATTTAATTGATGTGAGGGAAAGGTTTCGTCTAGATGGGTCAGAATCTTGAATGCTTATATATCAATTATAATTCCCTAGTCAAGTACAAGTTTCAAGAGGCTGAATTACTGTTGAAGCTCTCAAACTCTTGGTGCCCCCATTGAAATTGGAATACCTAAAACATACTATTTGTGTAATAGTTGGAGCTAAACCTTTGAATGTACTTAGAGCTTTACTTTCTTAAATTAGATAAACCTTCCTTGTTGAACTACTATATATTTTATAAATAAACCTCTTCTTCCTTAAAATAACAATGTTGGTAGGCAGACCCATGTGTTGTCGAATTTGCATTTGTTGAATTAAATGCTTTGAGACAGTCAACTAACTTGAATTTCGGTTGACAGTCTCTTAACATGGTGATCACTAATTGGGAGTATGATATTCATGAAATCAAAATTGAAATACTATAATGAAGTGTACAATGTAGACTATTTCACATACTTCTCTGCGATCATAGGAATTTTTACATGTATATTTGATATCTTTGTGCAGTATTTCTGTTCACATATTCTCTTCTCTCTTTTCCATAGGTTGGATATATCTGAAGAAAAATTCCTAACCTACTTCTGGGACTGCTGGCATAAGCTGAAGGTCTACTATCAAACTTAATTCTCTCGTTCATACTTTCATATTTTGAGTTATTGTTTGAGTTAGCCTTGACCGGCCTTTCTTATTCTTCTTTTTTAGAAGGCCGAAGTTCCATCCTTGAGTAAATTTGATCTTCTGGTTTGAAACTTTGAGTTGCCTTCAGTAAGAGTAATTGCATTTGCAGGGATGTCTCTGTTTTTATGATTGTTTCTCCTGCTGCTCCACCTCTGTGGAAGACCTGATAACCTGATTCCTAAGCCAAATAGTGAAATGTCACACGAAAGTAAGATAACATATTAAAAGTGGTTGGATTTTACTAAATTGAAATTATACTAGCTAAAAATTACAAAAGATGATTGATCTATGCTTCACCATCATTTTTAACTTTTTGGACCACTGGGGAAACCAGCAGGGAGCCAGTAGTAATTATGTAAGTATTTGATACAGAAATAGAACTTGGAAGAAAGGTGATCCACCCTTTAAATTGGTCATCCTATAATTCTGTACCACCTTTTATAGCAGCTCTATTTTACTTGTTTCTCATTGCACATTGATTTCTAGCTGTGGACTTGCCTAATCATGAAAATTTTTATTAACAGGAGAATGTCAACGATGACTTGCCTTTCCCTGCACTTTTCCAGTTCCTTACTGTATTGGCTTTCAAAATCTTTGCATGTGAAAAGGTATGATGATCATACTACACCTTATTACTACTTAATAGCATTTTGAGTATCTTAATCTTTGGTTTTTGCATTAGAAATTTTTTTTTGAATCTTTTCACAGGCCAAATATTAGTGGAGCAAATAAATTTATGATCACTGTTTATAATTTGAACACTGGTCTAGTAGCTCAATCAGAGAAGGGGGCAACTATTTCCATAAATAAATTTTGAGGCTAATTTGTAACACTTTCATCCATTCAAACACATGCGTATACAATTTTGATTTTTTGAATTAATTTTTAACAGATAGTTGTGTTTGAAGGTAGATGTTGCTATCATTGAAGTTGGTCTTGGAGGTATCAGGGACTCAACAAATGTGGTACTATTTTATTATCAGTGGCTTTCATGTTTAGTCAACTTTACGAAATTTAACTATCATATCCTTTGGTGATAAATTGTGCAGATCAAGGATCCTGTTGTCTGTGGTATAAGTCCACTGGGCATGGATCATATGGAAACACTGGGTGCGTTCATCTCCCATTATATTCTCACTGATTCAGTTATTTTTAGTGGAGACCTGATTATTTGGGTTGAGCTCTGATGCCTCTATTTTTTTCTGCTATTACCATTTTTTTGCATCTAGAATTAAATAAATGTGGATATCACGATAATATGCAGGAGATACACTGACACAGATTGCTTCTCATAAAGCTGGAATATTTAAGGTATAATTTTTTTCAATATGAAACAAAAACAGCGGGGGTTCAATTTTCAAGAATTTTCTGAAATTTTGATGTCTTCCTTGCCCTTGAAGCCTAAAGTCCCTGCCTTTACGGTACCACAATTATCTGAAGCAATGGATGTTCTTCAGGAAAAGGCCAAGGATTTGACGGTATTCCAACCTTTACTTAGATCATGGTATTTATATCGCACATATTCTCCACCTAGTTTCTTATGCATCGTATGCCCTGTCATCATGTAGCATGTGCATGAAGCCCACATTGATTTATTCAGATTTACATTCTTTCTTTTTCAGCACACACTTTATGCATGTCTGTGTTGATACTTAAATCTTGCTGAATCACTTAATCATAATAAGTGATAGAATGCTATGCATTTATCAAATGAATTAGGCACATAGATATGACCAATGGCAAAGTGTTGTGTTCATGAATTTCTTGTAAGGACCTTTGACTTGCTGCAGGTCCCCTTGGAAGTTGTTGCCCCCCTCGATTGTAAAAAATTAAAAGGGAAGGAACTAAGCTTGTCTGGTGAGCACCAACTTACCAATGCTGGTCTTGCTGTTGCCCTTTGTAAAAGCTGGCTCCAGAGTACAGGAAATTGGGAAAAACTGTTCCACCATGTCAGTTATATTCTATTGCAATCTACTGAATCCTATATTTTCTTTCTTTTGTTTGAGCTTTATACGTGTTTTTATTAATGTTAGCTATCTTTATGATTACTATAGGCTTGATAAATAATGAAAGCAAAAAGGTGTCTTGCTGCTAGTGAACAGAATTCTAATTAGTTTACCACTAAATTTTACTCTAGATAAACCTCAAATTCTTTTGCATGCAAGGAGTGGCCGGATGTTGTAAGATTTTTAGTTACTTGTACTGTAATTCAGTTGAATATGGGTGAATGAGAATAAGAGAGGATGAAATTGAAGTGTTGATGCCAATCAACAAAGTTTGCTCTGGGATGTAATAAATATGTCTTTTGACTTTGAGGCTTTCTAGGGTGCCAAGATTCTGTTATAAATCTTATCCACAAGATCATATATTCATTTTGATGATTCCATGTTATTCAAGATGATTGAAGCCTTCCACTTCTAGAAAACAATGAGCTGCATTTTTCTTTGTTTTATACTGTTGATTTCTAGTAGTTTGAAGAAACTCTTACTTCCCTTTTGTGTCTATCACGATAGGACTAGGCAAAACTTAATTCACTTAATTATTATCTTATTATTATTATTATTTTTTAAACCTTCTAGTTGAACTAGTAACTCTGTTTCGATATTGATCAGGCTGACATGGAAGACAGCTTGCCTGATGCATTTTTGAGGGGTCTTTCAACAGCACGTCTTTCTGGAAGGGCTGAAATTATCTATGACTCTTATTTACAACCTTCCCATATAGCTGCTACTACAGGGGATTTGATCTTTTACTTGGATGGGGCCCACAGCCCTGAAAGCATGGAGGCTTGTGCCAGATGGTTTTCTAGTGCTGTGAAAAAGGGCCCAAACCAATCACCTATTCCATTATTATCTTCGAAGCTTCAAAGTTCTGCAGAATTTTGGAGTAATGGTAATGTTCAACCAGGAAAGATTGAGTCGGAAAAAATCTCCAAGAAGGTAAGACTTTCTATTGATCCATCCATGTACTGATGATGAAAAACCTTCCTCTTCTTTCTGTACCATCTCACATGTGCAATATTTCTATTGCAGATTCTCTTGTTCAACTGTATGGATGTGAGAGATCCACAAATACTTCTCTCGAAACTTGTCCATACCTGTGCTGTATCAGGTAAAGGGTGTTTCGTTTTGCCTTTATGCAGATCCGAGATTATCAGTTAAATCTTTATTTGTGTTCCTCTAGTTGAACATGCTAGAAACTTCTATACAAATATCATAAGGTCTGTTTATGAACACTCACATGTAACGTTGTTAAGAATCATCTTGGAAAGCATTATCTTTGATAAAATCTAACAGTTGTTCTGTTTGTCTATTTTTATCTATTTGCTTTGTGTTCAGGTACTTATATCGACAAATCTATATTTGTTCCGGGTATCTCATCTTATACCAAGGTCACTTCTGCTTCCTCGGTCATCCCCTTAGAGATCCCTTCCAAGGATTTGACTTGGCAGCGTAACCTTCAGAGAGTATGGGAGAAGATGATTCATGGAAAAGGTGACCTCCATTAATTGAGCTTCTTGAAACTATGAATTGACTACCGGTTATGAGCTCTATGATTGTTCAGTTGAACAGAGAAACAATTCTAGTTTTGGGAACTTTCTTTTCAAAGTCCCATATATGCTGGACCACTGATGTTTTCCTTTGCAGATGTTGTTTATGATAGTTTTGAGACACAAATACCAGAGAGTACTCCACCTTGCACGTTCATTGACAAGGATGTATCCAATTGCTGTCCTTCCGAGGGACATTTTGCTTGTAGTGCTGTGGTTTCTTCGCTTCCGATGACTATCAATTGGTTAAGGGATTACGTTAGAGAAAACCCGTCTTTCAGAATTCAGGTAAACTACCAAAGAGGCACCGGTTCTTATCAATGTCATGCTATGCATAAATATATACATATATACCATTTTTGTCTGAAATCTGAACTTACAGGTTCTTGTCACGGGGTCGTTGCATCTGGTTGGAGACGTACTAAAACTGCTGAGGAGATGATTCTAACAAGTAAACTTCCTAATTCTGCATTGGTATCCTATAATTGTAACATTTCTTGCAAATTATCATCTTATTGAATCATACTTCAATTGTTTCTGGTAATGTATTAAGCATAGAGACTCAGATGGACTATTATGTGACAAGCTTTGCAATGCCATTTTGGTAATCACAAAAAGCATCCTAGCAATGGACATGTTATACTTTGCACATGTACATTTGGTTAGCAAGTTTTTTGTCTGTAAATCTCCCTAGTAATAATAATTATAATGATACATCATACTCAATTCCAAAACAATGTCCCCAAGATTGAAAGCAGAACCAGAAAGATGCAGACAGATTTAGGCCTCTCATGATATCTTTCTCCCCCTGATGATGGTAGTACTATATGTGGTTTCACCACCTCGATCGGGAATACGCACTCAGGCGTCGATGGATTATCGACGGACAAGTAGGCGAGCCCGTCGAAGTCGCAGGCATCCTCATCTTGAAACTGAAACTGAAAGTACATGTTGAATGCGTACGAGATGTTCTTCTCGAAACCGAGATTGCTGCATGATGCCCCCGGCGTGAGGGTCGTGCAATCGGCATTCATACAAGCGAGGTTCATCTGTTCCTTCAACTTGGTTATGTTGGACCTATCCCCATTGTACAAGCACCAACGTTCGGGCATTCGCATGATTCCACGTGCGTCCGTTGGATAGATGTCGCGGCCTTGCCCCGACAGATCAATCTTGTACTTAGGTTTCCCGTTGGACCTGTAGATGCCAAAGTGGCGCGTGTAGGAATTGTAGCCTTGGAACATATTTTTATTTTCGTCAGTGAGCGCGTGGAGGAAGACATCAATGGGGGCACCGGGGAGCATAGGTGTCCCCTTATTGCTCACCGCGTAGGGTAAAAACCCTTTATAGAATCGCTCGGCCATGGCGCTGGTGGCGTTGGGGTGGCCGTCCGTAGGCCAACCAACCATGCCTACGAACACCTTGAACTTGTAGGGGTTGAGTTTCCTTATAGCCCAAATGAAGGAGTCGACTACGTACTCGTACAAGTTGGTGTACACCGCCCCGTTGATGTCCTTGATAACGAATGTGGTTTTGTTGTCGAAGAATGCAAAATCGTGATGGAACCCGTACTGATCAACCACCGCGCTGGGGTGCATACACACCGAAAATGGAGCATCGCTCTTCTCCAGAAGATGGAGAAGCCGAACCATATCTTCCTTAATCTCATCCCTAAACTCACAATCTGATGGTCTTAAACTTGTCAAGTTCACTCTCAACATTCCAGGATGAGATGGGATTGTCGCCTTTATTCGACCCACACCAACAATCTCATCCAACCCCTGCTGCAAATACTCTATACCTTCCAATGCTGAATTTATTTGCCCCCTGTCTTTCGTGATAAACACATAGTCTGCAACGTCGATGTTCCTACAAAACGGCCCACACGTTAGCCCCACTCTCCATTATCGAAACACAAAACGATACATCCCTCGCCCCGCTTTTACCTTACGTTGCTATCGTGGAAGTATTGTAGCTTGCTCTGGACATAACTCACCGCTTTCTCGTACGTGTTGATTGCCTTTGTGTTGGAGATGGTCACGGTGAGCTCGATCCCACTGCCCACGAACGCCTGTAACAAGTCGTCCTCGCTCGTAAAAATTCGGGCCTTTCGGATCCCATTCTGTAAGAGCAGATCCACGACGTTAGAAGGAATCAATCTCTGGGCATTTTGCCTTCCCCAGTTCATACCAATCGCAGCATCTGCCACATTTCTGCTTAAATAAACCATTACTAATAACATTGCAAAAGGGATCATTTTGGAAGCCATGATATTAATTCCAACAAAATTAGGCCTGGAATGAGATATGACAATTTTCTCCTTTACAGGTCTAATTTTGTTTGCTGGGAAGATTTAGACAGACATTATCTATTTTCCTCCGAAGAGGTCTAGAAAATGAAAGAAATGAGGACGAGATTTATATTCTTAAAACCTGTCTATTTTTGGAGGGATAAATGAGAGATAGACAGAATTTTAAGCCTGGCTCTAAATTTTTTATATAACACGTGCCATGTGTTTCATTGAAATTACTATATTAATAGTTCTCGTTTTTCTATTCGATTAACACACAAAAAACTTGCGTAAAACGGTCTTATGGAAACTTTTTGTGAGACTAAATTAACACAAAAACTAGCGTGAGGGTCTTACGAAAAGTTTTCGTGAGAACGAAACCTTTTAACCCATTAATCACACAAATTTCCACTAATTTATATGTGAATTGTAAAGTAAGTGTGTGTTGTGTGTTGATCTGTCTCATGAAAGATGATCTGTGAGACAGTTTTTCATGAGACTCACTCTTAGACTAATTGTGGTTATGTTTATACCTTTAAATAAGGTTAAAATTTTCAATTGTGTTCATCCTTTCACTCTTGAATTTAATGGTAACCCATTGAGATATATAGTTGTTTAATCCCTTAACTGAAAGATCAAGGATTCCTTAGAATAAAAACCACAACAAATTTAATTATATCTCAATACGTATTTGAAAATTACAAAGAGTTAGAGGGTGTTTGGCTAAGCTTATAAGCTCCTTAAAAGAGCTTATAAGATGTTAAGTGCTTATAATCTCCTTAAAAGTGTTTGACTAACTTTTAAAAATAAGATCTTATTTTATGAGCTTATAAGACGTAAGGAGCTTATAAGCTATTTTTTGAAAAGTTAGGAAATCCCAACTTATTTCTAAAATAAGAGTTTATTTTTCAAAACACCTTCCAATTTAATCATTGAAATTACACAAATGCCCTTACTAACAACTTATAAGCTCCACCATCTTATTTACCCAAACACTTCAACAACTTATATTAAACTTAAATTAAACATCTTATAAGCTCTAAAAACATCTTATAAGATATGATAGCTTATAAGCTCTAAAAATAAGCTTAGCCAAACACCCCCTTAGTCTCCTGTGTAACTGGTGCACATACAATTCGGGTCGGATCCGGGTCGACCGGATCCACGCACTTTTATTTATTTTAATTTTTTTTCGCTTCAAGTTGTTATATTTATGTTATATGCATGTGATCTTTATGCTATATAAGTGTGACCTTTATGTATAAATGTAATGATCTTTATATATTCTAACTTAGAAAAAAATGAAGAATTTTAGCAAAATTTGTACATATTTATATTCATCCTTAAAATGTACTGAATTTCGAAAATTTCAATTTTTTTTTCAAAATTATGGATTATAAAGATCATAATATTTGTACATAAAGGTCACAAGAATTGTACGTAAAGGTTACAACAATACAACATAAATGTCTTAATTTGAAGCGAAAAAACCTGAAAAACTTCATTTTTTCCTAAGTTACTGAACATAAAGGTCATAACATTTATGAGTAAATGGGCCGAATTACACAATATTTTTTAAGGATTTGACTTTTCTAACATTGTATATAAGGAAATGTACTTTTCTACCACAAAATATAACAAAGTTACCTTTTCTACACTATTTTGACTCGGTCATGGAAAAATCATTAAGTAATGATGGCTTGATGATATATTCAATTTTATTTATACTTATTTAACAATTGTTTTATCCAAATACTGTAATTACAATTTTATTTGCTATTTTTATTTATTCTCTTTTATTTATAGTTATTTAACAATTGTTTTATCCGACAACTGTAATTAGTAATTTTTATAATTTCTAATTCATAAATTATGGTTCGATTAATTAGTACGAGAACCACTATAATATGTTAATCGAAGCAAAATAATTTATACTTAATTTAATAGAATTACTGAATATAATTTAGGTGGTTCGAGTGGCTCGATCACTAGTTCAAAAAATCAAAAATTTACAAAGTGATCGAACCACTATGTGAAATTCATAGTGGTTCGATCACTAGTTCAAAAAATAAAAAATTTCCAAAGTGATCGAACCACTATGTGAAATTCATAGTGGTTTGATCACTAGTGTAAAAATCAAAAATTTTCCAAAGTGATCGAACCACTATGTGTTTCACATAGTGGTTCGATCACTAGTGAAAAAAACCAAAATTTTCCAAAGTGATCGAACCACTATGTCAAATTCATAGTGGTTCGATCACTATTGAAAAAAATCAAAATTTTCCAAAGTGATCGAACCACTATGTCAAATTCATAGTGGTTCGATCACTAGTGTAAAAACCAATTTTTGTAAGCATATACATATGTACTTATACAACTGTGTTTCAAGGTACGGCACCTCCTCTTCGTATGTGAATCAGAACCGCACAATGAACATGTCTTTTTTTTCCTCCTTGTAGGTACGTGACCACTATTGATAGGATCATCCTCCTCAAGCTCATCCAAAATAGGGTGTGAACTTTCGGGAATGTACTCCGTACAGGTAGCCCTATTGTGACCAGCTCTTCCACATCGTCCGCATATCCCACTCCTTCGAGGACGTCCAGTAGAATGTTCACCCGTAGAAGGTATACGGGTACTTTTAGGTCAACCGGCCTGTCTTGGATTATCTGGAGCCGTACACAGTTGTAGATGAACGACATCGTGTTGTTTCCAGTATTGTAGCTCTTGTACAGGCATAACCTCGGCGGCCCACATTCCCCTCAACCATCCGGTCGTGTAATAAGGCGACACGTAATTGATCACCGACCATTTCGTAAAACTGTGAAACCAAACAAAAATCAAGAGATGGGATGGGCGAGAGAATTGTAGTCAAAGATCAAAAAGTGGACTGACCTGATGGCAGCACATGCGTGTGAGCAAGGAATTAACTCGCTTTGGAACTCCCAACATGTGCACATACGGTGGTCTAAGTCCACCACATGGAGTTTACCATTAGAAACAACCTTGAATTTATTTCCCCCAAGTTCAGAGACATCCATTTGTCGACCAAGCCGCTGCCGCTCGATTAACTTGTCGTGAACGTTCTTCGTCAGAGGGTGATCCCTTTCGTCCGCCGTTTGACAAACCATTTTTCCATAATCCGTCGAGCAGCCTCTAGGAAGGAACAAACGGGCAACTTTCTTGCCCAAACGAGTCGTGCATTCCAAACCTCCGCGGCATTCGACGTCATGAAACTGTATCGCCGTACTGGACATTTTACGCGTGACCAGCTCGTTTCTTGGGCGTTCTGCAATGTATTGATTGCACCCATCATCAGACTGTCACGTAGGGCTGACATGTACCTGTTTAAAAAAACAAAGCACACTTTACGTCAATTTGTTATTTTTGAATACGTAGTGCAAATAATTATATGGGGATAAACTTACCCATCGAACTCATTTGGATCATAACAGTATGCAGCTCTTTGGAACAGATTGACCAAATGCGACCCATGTTTGGCCAAATGTTGTCTAATATGGTAACAACATAGTCCATGCGTGGCCTCAGGGAAGTTCTCATGTATCGCATTACTTATGCTTGCGTGCTGATCAGAAACGATGAGTAGGTCGTCAGGGCATCCGAATGCTTCCCTAACATGCTTCATGAACCAAGACCATGACTCATCATTCTCGATGTTTCCAATTCCAACTGCAAGGGGGAAAATTTGGTCGTTCCCATCTTTTGTCACCGCGACAAAGCCAATACCTCTGTATGAGCCTTTCAAGTGACAACCGTCAACAACTATAACCGGACGACCGTAATTTCGAAATCCAATGATTGAGACAGCCAGGGCAAAAAACACGAACTTGAATTTACCGGATGAGTGTGTTTCCAATGCAGTGTAAGTTCCAGGATTGGCATCCACCAACTCGAGCAAATACAATGGGAGCAAGCAAAATGACTGTTTCGGATCACCGTACGCCTTGTACATAGCGTGACGTTTCGCCCTTCTTGCGACTTTGAGGCTGAGGTTCAGGCCGTATCGTTGACCCATTTCTTGAATCATAGCCCTCGGCACAAGATTGGAATTTTCTTTTCTGGCTTGCTCGACGTAGTATTCACCGATCACCGAGGAAGGGATTCTGCGGGATGCGCGGGTGTTTAAGTCATGCTGACAACTATGCGGCACTACAACCTTGGAGATTTTCCAGATCCCGTGCTTGGAAGATGAATTAAGTACGAATCGACATCCGTCGTGGTTGCATTTCACATTCCACTTGTGCTTATCCGAATATAGGACCCGATATTCAACTTGATTCACCAAATGGTACATCCCGACTGCATTTTTTAAATCGGATTTACTGTTATACACCGAGCCTTTTTCAAGTCTATGAGGGACATGTAAAATCTCCCCGGATGATGGCTCGTCAAATCCGTCCATATCGGGAACATACCATTCCGGCTGCATTGTGTAATCACAAAATTTCGCAAACGCCTCGCGCTGCTCATCATCCAACGATGCGTCAACATCTTCGTCTAAGGTAAAGCCGTCTTCTCTATCTGATGTCAAAATGTGGACATTACAATTAATAGATTGTGATTGGGGAATTCAGATAACTCTGTACTCACATATCTGTTATGTAAAAGTAATTACCTGCTTCAACGTCATCAGCGGAATTCCCCAATTCTCCATGGTCCGGTTCACCTTCGTCGAAACCTGGAGCAGGACTATTCAGGTCGAGAAACTGAAAATTATTGTCTCTCCCCCATGATGATGACCGGTGTGCCCAACGCTCATTCGAAGACGTACCGGCTTCAGTGGTTCGATTCCGACAGGCCAAATCCCATTTCGCATGGAATTCTTCGTCGTTATGGAGTCCAGTAGGGACAGGTACAGGGCTGAATTCATGTACAATGTTCACATTATAGGTTGAAGGACTTCCAAAGTCGAACGGAAAAAAAGGTTGAGAACTTTGATTTTCATGTTCATCCACTGAAGCTTGCTGATCCTGATAGGACGATCCCGCGGATACTCCAAGATCAACCCTGGTCAACGAAACAAAAACAACCAAAAGAGAGTCATCTGCATAAAAAACCTCTTCTAAATCAGAATCAGTCTTGATTTTCTTTTTTTTCAATCTGCCGTTACAGTCAGTTAGCGCATGAATCACATATCCCCAATAATTTAAGTCGGCAAGCACGATCCCATGAATCGAGGTCAATAAATCCATGTACGTGAGTCTTGGAAGACTGATCAACTCTTGGGACCCATTTACGTACTGAATACCTTCCCAATGACCTCCGAACGAAACCACCACCGAACAAGACATTTTCGATAATATGATCTGAAAATGTATCCAAATTAGAATATTTAAAACATTCGATATAAAAAACAAAAGAGAGATAAGTTACTTGATAATTCTTCAAATACTTCAAATTCTTCACACTACTATCACTCACGATTTTGTGCTATTAGTGTTGGAAACTCATTCTCACTTAAATAGATGAGTTTTGAGCAACCCGTGAATGAATGTTCAAATCAACATTAATTCCACCACGTGAACATCTTGACTATGGATTGAAAATTAATTCGAAATAAACTGTGACAACAAACATCTGAACATTTACTGTGAAACGTGAAAATTAAAGTGAATAATACTGTTAATTACTAGAAAAACAAAATTTATATGTCGGTAACCTGAGAAATAAGTTTAAAACACTATTATTCGAACCACAATAAATTATACATAGTAGTTCGATCACTTTGGAAAAATTCGATTTTCTGATGTACTGATCGAACCACTATGAATTTCACATAGTGGTTCGATCACTTTGGAATTTTTTTATTTTTTGAACTAGTGATCGAACCACTATGAATTTCACAAAGTGGTTCGATCACTTTGGAAATTTTTGATTTTTTGAACTAGTGATCGAACCACTATGAATTTCACATAGTGGTTCGATCACTTTGGAAATTTTTGATTTTTTGAAGTAGTGATCGAACCACTATGAATTTCACATAGTGGTTCGATCACTTTGGAAATTTTTGACTTTTTGAAGTAGTGATCGAACCACTATGAATTTCACAAAGTGGTTCGATCACTTTGGAAATTTTTGATTTTTTGAAGTAGTGATCGAACCACTATGAATTTCACATAGTGGTTCGATCACTTTGGAAATTTTTGAATTTTTGAAGTAGTGATCGAGCCACTATGAATTTCACATAGTGGTTCGATCACTTTGGAAATTTTTTGATTTTTTGAACTAGCCACTGCACGGATGAATTTGACATGATAATACGAAAAATACATTTGTATACACTAATCAAGAAAATCTTGATCTACATACCCCGAACTTGGAAGGGAGATAATACGAGAAATACATATGTATACGGTAATCAAGAAAATCTGGATCTGCATATGCATTCGTTTATACATGATAATACGAAAAATACACTGCTAATCAAGAAAATCGGGAGCTACAGTGTCCTCGGAGGTGGAGTACTTGTACACTGCTAGGGCCATATCTCTCCGAAGAGCATCGATGCCTTTCTTCTTGGTAAACTTCGGGCTAGGGAATGTATTCGTGATCGTGCTCTCTGCTGTAATCAGACTCCAGGGCCCACAAGATATAGGGTCCTCCTGCACGTAACACTTGTTAGGACTCACCGTGCCCAGTTCCCACTCAATCTCAGCCCCTGGAACCGGAACATGTCCAGTCCCACATCGTCTGGACTCCTGATAAAAACCGGCTTTGTCCAACACCTGAGGCAAAAGACGACGTATACTAAGAGTCTGATTACAGCGCAACGCCATTACCTCCTCGGTGTACGCATGTCTCATGCTGTCGAACAGAGGAAGGGAGCAGCGTCTGAAGTCAATGAATGCAGTGACCCAGTGCCCGTTCAGGTTAAGAACAGTGATGACCTGGTGAAAGAGTCATGTAAATTACGTTGGTATAGAATATTGTAGTGTACATATTGTTAAAAAGTAAAATACGTTGTGGAAAAAAGAGACTTACGCCCAAATCAAGTTTGGCCCACTCCTTCACTTCCCCCCACCGCGGCTTCAGTCCCAAAACGTAGTGGATGAGTCGAGTTAGGGACGTGAACGTGAAATCCTCTGGATAATCTCGTTCAGCGTATTTCTGCTCATCAGACTCTCCACTGTGGCGTTCTGCCCAAATACCCTGTGCCGCAATCTGGATTTGTAAAAAAAATTTAGTGGGCTGTCGAGAAATTTACCAGTAGGGCTGTCGAGAATCCATAGAAGTGGTACTTCCACTGTGTAGTACGTCCATGTGGGAATTCAGTGGGAACCTTGTCAATGTACCTTAACAGGTTCAGATATGAGAACTTGCCCCATGGGAAATTCTCCCACTGCTCATCATCCTCGACAAGAACCCACACCCATGGCTCCACGACAGACTTGCCCGCATCCACGCCCATAAGTATGCACTGCAGTATCAGGATCTTCGCAATCCTGATACTGTCCTGTCGAGAATGTCTCCACTCCCCCTGGGTGAATCTTTCTAGTAGCTCGTTCACCTTCACTCTTGACGAACCACCGTGAACTCTATAATAGAATGAGTCCTCGTCTGGATGGTGGACTGCCGAAGGATTAAAATCGGAAGTGCCGAAACGCAACCCAGTAACCAGTGCGAACTCCCTCTTCGAGAATCGGCACAGGCGACGGTCTCGGCCAATATGGAACCATCGCTCATCAGCTGGAACGGGTCCCTTATGCACCTGGCGTGTCATAAGGGCATGTAGAAACTGCTTGCTGATCGTCCTTTCGGTGTCCCACAGCAGGAAGTGTCCAAAACACGTCCCCTGAAACTCCTGCTCACAGTCCGGTCCTATGCTACGCAATTCTGCCTTGATCTCATCAATGAGGCTCAGACGAACATAGCCGACTACGTAGGCTATAGTACCCTGTAAAGCCTCGCGTACCCATACCGGCTCGTACTGTATATCATTAAAATTCAATCAGTATACATTAAAGTAAATTAAAATATATACATTTGCAATTTTCAACATTCAACAACAATTCAACATTTGCAATTTTCAACATTCAACAATTCAAACACCCAAACTTTTGCAACAATAATCGGCAATTTTCAATTCGAATCAAGAACAATAGTGTAAAAAATTTAAAACAAATATTGAACAATTCGAATCAAGAAACCCGTATCTAAATCAAAAAATTCAAAACGTGCAAAAAAACAATAAAGCCTAATTGCAATCATTACTCAACAAATTAAACAATTCAAAGCTATAAATCCCCACACCCAATTCGAAACATACTTCAACAAGTCAAACAATAGTGCAAAAAATTTAAAACAAATATTGAACAATTGGAATGAAGAAACCACACCCAATTCGAACCATACTTCAACAAGTCAAACAATAGTGCAAAAAATTTAAAACAAATATTGAACAATTCGAATCAAAAAAACAATAAAGCTATAAATCCCCAAGTGTTATGAATCAAAAAATTCGAACCAAAAAACCAATAAAGCTATGACTCAAAAAATTCGAACAAAAAAAACAATAAAGCCTAATTGCAATCATTAGTCAACAAATTAAACAATTCAAAGCTATAAATCCCCAAGTGTTCGAACCATACTTCAACAACTCAAACAATAGTGCAAAAAATTTAAAACAATTGAACCTATGGACCCTAAACCGAATGTATTCAAAAAAGCCAAAGCAATCAACAATAGTGCAAATCTATTCAAAAAATTCGAACCATAAAAACAATAAGAGGCCTAATTGCAATCATTAGTCAACAAATTAAACAATTCAAACACTATTCAAAAAATCTCAAAAATTCGAACCATAAAAACAATAAGAGGCCTAATTGCAATCATTAGTCAACAAATTAAACAATTCAAACACTATTCAAAAAATCTCAAAAATTCGAACCATAAAAACAATAAGAGGCCTAATTGCAATCATTAGTCAACAAATTAAACAATTCAAACACTATTCAAAAAATCTCAAAAATTCGAACCATAAAAACCATAAGAGGCCTAATTGCAATCATTAGTCAACAAATTAAACAATGCAAAGCTATAAATCCCAAGTGGTTCGAACTATACTTCAACAATTCAAAGCAAAAGTGTAAATTGGAACATACCTCATCACCCATTGCTAAATCCCTTCAAGATTCAATCTTCTTGCCAAAAATCGATGGACTCACCAAAATGCAAAATTTAACACCTAAATACAAGTTCGAATTTTATTAAAACAAAAGACTTCAAAATAATTTCAACATTTACTTGTATTAATCGAAAGACATGTACAAAAAAAAAAAAAAACTTACCAATGTACTTCAAGGTTTGAAAGAGAGAAGAAGAGAGAAAAATTTTGAGAGGAAAATGGAGGATGGAGGCGCAAAAGGGGGTGAAATGGTGCTAGGGTTTGTATTTATTTTGGGGTCAAAATGTAATAAAATTTCTTTTTCAGGGGGTCAAACTGAAAATATTCAAAAATCCATTTTTTTCCAAAGTGATCGAACCACTATGAATTTGACATAGTGGATCGATCACTTTGGAAAAAAATGGTTTTTTACACTAGTGATCGAACCACTATGAAATTGACATAGTGGTTCGATCACTTTGGAAAATTTTGGTTTTTACACTAGTGATCGAACCACTATGAATTTGACATAGTGGTTCGATCACTTTGGAAAATTTTGATTTTTTTCAATAGTGATCGAACCACTATGAATTTGACATAGTGGTTCGATCACTTTGGAAAATTTTGGTTTTTTACACTAGTGATCGAACCACTATGTGAAACACATAGTGGATCGATCACTTTGGAAATTTTTTGATTTTTACACTAGTGATCGAACCACTATGAATTTCACATAGTGGTTCAATCACTTTGGAAATTTTTTATTTTTTGAACTAGTGATCGAACCACTATGAATTTCACATAGTGGTTCGATCACTTTGTAAATTTTTGATTTTTTGAACTAGTGATCGAGCCACTCGAACCACCTAAATTATATTCAGTAATTCTATTAAATTAAGTATAAATTATTTTGCTTCGATTAACATATTATAGTGGTTCTCGTACTAATTAATCGAACCATAATTTATGAATTAGAAATTATAAAAATTACAAATTACAGTTGTCGGATAAAACAATTGTTAAATAACTATAAATAAAAGAGAATAAATAAAAAGAGCAAATAAAATTGTAATTACAGTATTTGGATAAAACAATTGTTAAATAAGTATAAATAAAATTGAATATATCATCAAGCCATCATTACTTAATGATTTTTCCATGACCGAGTCAAAATAGTGTAGAAAAGGAAACTTTGTTATATTTTGTGGTAGAAAAGTACATTTCCTTATATACAATGTTAGAAAAGTCAAATCCTTAAAAAATATTGTGTAATTTCGGCAGCCCTCTCTAACATTTATATATAAAGGTCACCCTTATATAACGTAAAGGTCACATCATTACAACATAAAAAAAAAAAAAAAGGAAAATCCAGGTGCGCGGATCCGAGTCGAGTCGCCACAGTTGCACCAATCCAGATCCGTGCACCTGATGCACAACAGCATTTGCCAAGATTTAAAGATGCAGGTAGTGTTGATTATGATTTATAGGTCCCTATTTAATCATGAATCAATAAACAAACAGATGTTATCTATTTCAAATTCCTTAAAATAAAAGGCGAACTATTTTGCGCATATCAAAAGGATCTGGTTTGTGTCTTCATCATAAGAAAAGATAATACGTTCACATTTATTCCTCACGTACTTATATAATAATTACAACAAAATTAATTTATACAAAGAAGAAACTATAACAATAAATGGATTTTCAAACGAGATTATTGCTAAAAAACATTTCTTCTTCCTAGAAAAATGGCAGTTTGTGTTACATATTTGAACGTTTGATGTGGAAAAAATGTGGCTGATCGATCTAGAACAAAAATGGATGGTTTTGGGCTTTGGAGAATGGGCTGGGCTGAGATGAAATAGAAGCCCAATATTGAGGCGAACTCATGTGGTGAAGATGATGAGCAGAAGAAAGACAAGAATGGCGGAATTGGGGATGCTTCGATGATTTCCTTGAGAAACAGCGACGACGGCGACCAAGGTTGCCTGCTGGCCTTTAACGACCTCGACGGGGAAGGTACAGCTGTCGGTGGAGGGGTTGTCGACGGTGACTCTAGCTAAGCCGGCGAAATTACAGGCAGTCTCATCCTGGAAGTTAGACTGGAAGAACATGTTGAATGCGTAGGATGCACTCTGTTCACGGGTGAGCTGGCTGCAGGATCCACCGGGCAAGAGGCTGGTGCAGTCAGCCCCTTTGCAGGCCACCTCGTATTGCACCCTCACCTTCTCCGGATCCGCCTGATTCCCGTTGAGCACGCACCACCGTTCCGGCATCCGCATGATCCCCTTGATCGTGGTGGGGTAGATGTCGCGGCCCCTGCCGGTGAGGTCGATCTTGTACTTGGGCAGGCCGTTGGACCTGTATACCCCCCAGTGGCGCGTGAAGGGGAGCGTGTCGTAGACCATCTTGTTCTCGTCGGTGATGGACTGTACGAAGATGTCGACGGGGGCGCCGGGGCGCATCGGGGTGCCCCTGTCGCTGACCACCATGGGCAGCAGGCCTTTGAAGAAGCGCTCCGCCGCGGTGGTGTTGGCGCCGGGGTAGCCGTCGGTGGGCCAGCCGACCTGGGCGACGATGATCTTGAGATCGGAGGCGTTGATCTTTTTCAGGGCCCAGACGAAGGAGTCGTGCACGAAGTCGAAGATGTTGGTGTAAACGGCGCCGTTGACGTCGGTGATGATCTGGGTGGATTTGTTGTCCGGAAAGGCGAAGCTGGGATCCATGTAATTCCATTCAGTGTCGAAGATGGGAAACATCTCGATCCTGAAGGGAATGTCGTTTTCTTGCTGGTACCGCACCACCTCCATCATCTCATCCCTGATCTCCTCCATGAACTCAGCCTCCGATGGCTTGGAATGGTTCCTCTTGAGGATGCCATTGAAGTGCTGGAAGCCGACCTTGATGTATCCATATCCGGCCTCCTTCAGAGCCTCCTGCGTGTACTTCATGCAGTTGATCGCATTGCGAAGCATCGCTTTGTCCCTGAAACCCTTGAAGAACACCTTGTCTCCAATCACAATACCCCTGACATTGATTGCCACCACACCATTACCATTACCATTAATTGAATTGTTGCATGCATGCATCTTACCATTCATTCATCTCTCTCTTACCTTGTATTGGCTTCCACCAAGGATGGACCTTTCCATCGGACCCACACTCTTGCATCCTCCAGATTACGGAAAATGGTCGCGTAGTAGATGCTCGCGGTGATGTTGATCCCACTCCCCACGAAGGCTCTCATCACATCTGGCTCTGTGCTGTACAGCCTCACATGTTTTACTTCATTCTGTAACAGCAGATCCACCACCTGGGAAGGGACCAGTTTCTGGACACTTTGTCTTCCCCAATTCATGCCTATTATAGCTTCTGCCCCCTTCACTGCCCATACAACCACCAACAACAACACCGGGATCAGCACCCGGCGGGCAGCCATCGAGCTTTGAATTTGCACCCGGAATTACATACAACCCTCCTTCTTTCCTTCTTTCCTTTACATATAAGGGAATGACCAGGGAAGAAGTTGCCATTCTTAGGGTTCCCATTCAACAACAAATTCAGACCTCACAATCTTAATGTTTGCTATGTCTAAATATAGTAAACAAGTAGAAGCCAAGATTATGAGATCAATCCATTAAATTGCGAGCTATATAGATCATGTAAAAGAACCTCTCGAAATAAATAAATAAATAGTTGAATAACAAAAAACAGAGAGCTGCATATTGATGTAATTATGTGATCAAGATCTCTCAACATTTGAGGTAAATTGCAAGATTCAACAGAAAGTTAAGGTTACTCTATTTCTTGTCCTAGCAGCCGCGTCATCTTTGTGTTTCCTTGGAATGTAATTTCTTCAGCACCCGAAAGATGAGCCGCTCTTGTGTAAACTATATCTTGTCAAAATCCAAATACAAATTAGGGCTACTCTATTCTGTTTTAAACAACACCCAGCAACACGATTTTTGCTTCCTTCAAACAAAGTTCTCCTTGGACATGCCTCTCTTATAACCACTAACAACAATCGACGAAGTTTCTGTCATTATATCCTTCACTTATACCAGCCTGTGAGGTACCACCTTAGCAAAAAGCAGAATCCACAGCATAGGGCCTGTAGCATGTAATTCTAGTTATGATTCTGGCAAGTGCATATTTGCTAAGGGAATAAGTGAAATTGTGCAACTAGCTGGCTATCATGTCCATTAATGTGTAAGAAAAAGGTAGTGGGATGGGGATGCCAACATAATAAAGAGAAGTGTTTAAATTTACCTGGAAAACTAGTAACATAATACAAAGTGACTTCTCTGTCTTTTTTCCGAATTGTCTTAAGAAGAAGTTCACGAGAGTCCCATCATTCGTTCCTGTTAATAGGCCAGATTTGGGGTCGAACCTGGGAGTCAAGAAGAATAATTGCAATGTCACTATAAGGAAACAGACTATTTCAACAAGAACTGAGATGAGCACTGAAGAAATTACCTAGGCAGTCGGTGCCGTGGACAAGGTACAATACCAGCCAGCTGTAATAAAACAAATAGTATAAATCGATGACATTGATTTCATATATTGCTTTAGAGCATCGTATAAAAGTGAGAGAGAGAGAGAGAACCTGAGGGAGTGAAAGCAGGAAATTGATAACTTGTGGAGCAAAGAATATCAAAAGTGTTTCACTGGAAAAGAATCAGTAGTATTAATAGATCAATAAATTACAGAAAGAAACTACATGCAGATAACAACTCGCCTCCAGTAGCCTTGAACACAACTGGTCTTCAATTCATAAATTCACACCATGCAACAAGTTCTATTGTTTACCGGGTCCGTTATTACAGAGATGGAAAACCAATGAATAATTTATTTGCAACGGGAACAACTTTTCACTAGCATCTATTGCAAAGATCATCGATGAGATTAAAATTTCAGGTTATCCATATTTTCATTTGAGAACAGAATGGGTTTCAAGGTTAAGTGACCTCCATATTCAGTGAACTCATTATTGAGAATAATAAGATAGAATAATTAAGAGCTAACTTTTTTTGCTAAGATTAGCATGAAACTCAGCATCTATATTTTCTAACAATGATAGGAAGTTTCCAATTGCATCGGGTTGTTCGTACAACAATCATGTGTAACTTGGTAGTAAGTAAAATTTATTTCATACTCTTGTTGTTTATATGCAGCAATCCTGTCAAGCAAAATCATGCTTTTAAGGACTATGATGAAACAAAATATTCAGATGAATAAACACACCTGAAATGGCCTAAAATGCCAGCTACTGCCATGGTCATTCCGGCAAAGTAAGTGTAGGTGTCACCAACAAAAACTGATGATGGGTACCTATATAAAAGACACAACATGAAAACAGGGATACACATGCAAAAGAATACTTACTAACTATACTGATGAAAAGCACGGGCGTAATTACCAATTGTAAGAAAGTAATGCTAAAGAAGTTGCAAGCAAGGGTTGAGTAAGATAAATGGAGAATGCGTGTGCTTGCTTGTACTCAGGGTCAGTAGATACTCCAATTTGCATGACATTGTGTATTAAGATCTGCAATTACGATTATCGGATTCAGCTGAAGGAGATAGATTCAGGAATGTATACAAAGTTTTGTTCTTACAGCACAAGAAATAACAACTGTCTGTCCAACTTCAAGTCCATTGAGTCCAGCATGAATGTTGATTGAATTAGTGCAAAATACAGCCAAGAGGCCCATATAGAGCTTATACATCCATCCTGTCAACCATGTTGCAACAGATTCAAGCAATAACTAAGAAGTTAATCAACTTTTATAGGCCACATGAAACGACTTCATCACAAAGACATAAAATGGACAGTTTAATAATAGAATAAAAGCATGAAATGGAAGTTATTAGCAAATTGATTACCTAGATCTAAAATCTCAACTCCAACATATGAAACAAGGGGCTTTGGTATTATTATAGTTGTATGCCCAGCATAGGCCATTAACAAGGGAAGCGCTGCGACAGATGGCAACAATATTTTCCTGTCTTCATAATCACATAGGAGATAAGTAGCTGAGAGATATGCTATTTGGGAATTATGAAGACAGACATCAAGAATGCTTACACTCTCCATGGTATATCAAGGACATCATCAACGAATCCCAGGAGAATCATGAAGCATATCGATGCTAGTGCAGCATTATATTCAACGAGCCACTGATCGAAAAAAGCAAAGAAGCTCATTGCAAGTAACAAAACTAATACCGGCTGTATGGACGATACAGGTTCGAATTCAAGGACTCTTTTGCTGATTCCCAAAAGGCTACCAAGTACTAATACTAAGTCATGATATATATGTATACAATCAGCATGAAGCAGGGGAAAGCATTGAGTAAGAGAAGCAAAGAAACACTACTCACATTTGAATCTGCAGTGAAGTTAAAATATTGAAACAAGATTGTCACCACTAGAAAAACAATCCCAACCACAATTCCCAGCGATTCAGGCCTGCACAACATTAAACACAAACAATAACGTTGAAATTCCGAACTCTCAGAAACCCAAAACACACACTCACACACACACACACAAAAGAAAGAACAGTTAAGTGAAGAAATTCAACTTACACTTTAATGGATCCATCAGGAGTACCCTTCTTATTAATATCATACCCAAATAAATTCCTTCTCGAGACATACTTTGACGCCACAGGAATCATGCTCACAGTTATGAAAAAACCAGCAAAGCTGACGAGCCCATTGATCAAGATCGACTTTTGAAGCTCATATTCAATCTTATAGTAAGAGAAAAGCAAGAAAAAATATGGGATGGAAAATATGAGGAAGAATTTGAAGATAGTGAAGAATTTCGCAGGACGAATTGGAGGGTCCGTGGGTTGGATTACGGGTCTGGGTTTTTCCGGGCCGGGCTTCGTCGTGTCCGTAGCTGAAGGTCGCTTCCTAGCGGCCATTGCAGGTTCTCTCTCCATTACTGCTTCTCTGTATTTTTCTCTCTCTATTATGGGTGTGTGACTGTGTGTATATATAGTCCCATTATTGTGAGTATATTTGTTGGATCTAAGACATGGCAGCTAATAGTATTTAGACACGTAAGATCTGGTTTGTCATATATAGGACACGTGTGATGACGTGGCAATTAACACTGAATATTAATTTGAGGCAATATTCAAAAAATTGCAAATCCAAGACTTGGGAGCGAACAGCATTTAGACACTTAGGATCAGGTCTGTCATATGTAGGACACATGTGATGACGTGGCAAACACTGTGAATTAACTTGTCAAGATTCAAAAATTGCAAATTCCTGTCTATCTGAATTTCTTGCAATATATTGTGTCAATACTCTTATCACGACCGAAAGTTAAACTAGCATTCATTAACAAACATAAATACAAAAACTCAAATGATAAATCTTAATATATCCAATAAAGATGATTTAGCCAATGCCAAGAAACCAAGAGTTGGCAGATACGGTTCATCTTTTATCCAGGCACCAATATAACATCAAGTATCCATACACAACGTACGTTGATTATATTGGAATAGAAGACGAGTACAATACAAGATATCATGTCAAACATCCCACCCTTGAAAGGGGCTCAAACGCTGAAAGATCGATTTTACAATCAAATCTTATCCAGAGATATGAACGAAATTCCATCTTGCCACTGCATGAGATGAAAACATTTCCCAGACTAATCTTCACATATTAACCTGAATATATTCCCATGCTTGGTTGCAACAGCAGGAAGTGGGAGATGAAACGCTCTCGTATCGCGATCACTGTACATCCATGAAACGAAATCCCATGATTTATATAAGAAACGATGGAGGCAAGTGAAGAGATGGAGAAAAGACATTCATTCTTAATCGAAAGAACTTGCAGGGCAAATTACATAAGCAAGCTCAATCGTATTTTTCCCCAAACTATACTCAGCAAAATTGCAAATGATGATCGTTCAGTCAACTTCCATTGCCTTGTCTTTCTCAGCTTCTTTACTCGACCATAGCTTGATTGTTCGATCATGTGAAACAGTTGCAATGTACTGTCCATCTGCCACAATTAAATAAGATAATCAGCAATCCTAAATTCAACAACGAACTTCATTGTAACTATTAAAACCTAATAGTTTGCTTTAGAAAGTTAAGAGAGAACTCACCTCCAACGATGTCCAGTGATGTAACTTTAGATTCATGACCAGATAATGTCCTCACAGGCTTAAAATCTTTTGCAGACCAAACCTGACATGGAAGAATCAAGATAAGGACTCTATGAACAGATATGTTATCAACAAATTAATCACATTTCAGAAATACATACCTTAGCGGTCATATCATATGAAGCAGTAACCAGAAAATATCCCTCCTGAGGCTCGAATTTGACCTGAGAAATAAGGTTAGAATGTGCAGGAATTACGTACAAACATTTTCTCTTCCTCAAATCCCAAATCCTGCAAGTATTGTCTTCACCACCAGTAGCTAAATGGTACCCATTGGGAGAAAAACTGACACCAAGAACCTGAAAAGAGAAACAATAAAATATTTCAGTCAAAAGCTAAAGAACATCCTAAACCCAATAATGTTAAATACTAAAAGAAAAGGACAACTAATGCCAATCGCTCCCTACAGGCTTGACATGGCCTTGCAGAGCAAGAATACTCCGCCCAGATCTGAGGTCCCACACACGAGCAAGTGAATCCAGTCCACAAGAAGCTGCCAAAGAGCCATCATGATGGAAAGATATTCCATAAACACTCCTACTATGGCCTTCTTGGAGAAGCAACTCCTCACCAGTCTCTACATCCCATAATCTCCAAGTCTTGTCAAAGCTGGCAGTACCCAAATATTTCCCTGAAGGGTGGAAGGATATTCGAGCAAGGCGATCCAAATGGCCCTCAAAAGTTCTCAGCACAGACCCCTCCAGATTCCACAGTCTCGCAGACCTGTCAGCAGAGGCAGTAGCCAACAGGTAGCTGGTGGGAGAGAATGCAACATCTGTAGCTCGTTCAATATGTCCTTTTAGAGCTGAAACCTTCTTTACTTCTGGCATGCTCCATAACTTTGCAGCTCCACTTAGAGAACTAAGAAAAGAAAAAGGCAGGAATAAATGCATGATCTTTTCAGGCATGAGAATTGAGAAGGATGGTTTAATATGCAACTAGAAAATGTAAATAGCACATAACTGGAAAACAGAAAGCCAAAATTGCAAAACAGTAATCAAGTGATGACTAATAATATACTGTCACTGAACTACTTGAATGATAGTACATTGCACCGATTTCATGGTAGACAGGAAAAGAAAAAAAGACCATAATGCTGTTATTTCTTTTGTTTAAACTCTGTGGATGCCCTTCATAAAGGGCGTGTAAAAGCTAAAACTATTTAGGCCATAAGACATAGGAAGGGACAAACAAAGCTATCTTGAGTTTTTCTTTTGGGGAAATTACATTTTTGTCATCCGAAGTATGCTTGTTTTTACACATCGAGAGGTACCCGAAAGGGAAAAACAATCAAGATAGTCCAAGTAACTTTATGGTCACATACACATGTCAAGGTGCATCAATAAAAACATGTTAAACTGCCTAAAGACATATGGTGGGGCTGTTTGACACAAATAGGTTACCTGGTGGCAAGAATCTTTCCATCATGTGAAATTGAGCATCCAGAAAGAGGACGATCATCACCAATCTCACTGCACTCTAGGACCAGGCCTGCTGCCTGCTTCAAAGACCAATCTATCTCTGCATCCAAATCCTCATCTGGATCATTCCTTTTTCTCCTTGCACGATGGAGATGTAATGCAGACTTCACGATAGAATACTTTGCAATCTCTCGACGGGCTTCTAATAGTGCTTGGGAACCTTCAGTGTAAAAGGGATACTGAATATCTTCTTCAGGCTCAAAAGATGCCACCGTGGCTGCAGCTTCTTCATCCTCATGAGCTTTCATCAGTTTCTCCAACTGACCTTCAGAATCAAGTTTTGCCATGAGCGTACGCAAACGATCCCGTCTCTCCATTTCCCTCTCTCCAAAAAAAGTAATAGGTTCACCAAGCCGCCTAAGCCTAGCTCGGACAGCATTATCATTAGTTGGAACTGCCAAGGCAGCCGAACGACGCTTCATCAAAAGTTCTTGCACTGCTTTCTCCTGTCTCTCCCTAGCAAGTTTGCTTTCTTCAGAAATCTCATACTCATGAGTGGAGACTGCAGCAGCGCGATTCGATCCTGACTCTTCCTGATCAGAGTCAGAATCACTAGTTCTTGAGTCTCCATTTGATGGCAGAGGAGGCCTGAGGGCTGGAGCGCGGACAGGTAGTGGAGCCAATGGTCTTGGAACTTGCATAGAAGCAGCAGGTATTGGGGCCATAGGAGGTGTCACTGGGGTTGGAACAACAGGTGCAATTACTGGCTGAACCGGTTGAAGCGAGTCAAGAGACATTGCATCAATAGCAGAAACCCCAGTTTCATCACCAGCAACTGGAACGGAAACATCAGCTGAGGTCGAGGCTGTAATTTCCTCATCTATGTCCATGATTACTAACTGTTAAAAACCTACATTGATGAAAAAGCTAAATTCTCAGTACTTCCCACTGCCATGCATGATTCAAAAACAATTCACCTTACTCAAGGTAATCAAAAGCAAAAAGCACACTTAAAGCGCATGTTATCCTGCAGTGCTTTAGTGGCAAAGCACAGAAAAAGAGCGGCGTTGGTGCACCATACTAAAATCAATATTCAGTACACTCCATTAAAATCAAACACGACATGAATAGTCAAATTACAGTGTTTGCAGCCTCCTTTATGCATTGGTTTGTGAATACGGCTAAGAACCCTTCTTTCACTGAGGATGTTTGTCTATTTTACTGAAGCAGCACGGTGTTCACGGGTAAAGAGACAAATGGATGGTTCTCCGGAGAACTCCGACGGAAATTGAAAAAGGAACACGACAAGCAAAGAGAGAAGAAAGAAGAAAAACCGAAAAGAAAACAGTAAGCCTTTACCTTCTTCAAGTTCGTTCAGCACAGTCCACTGTCGATTCTTGCCCTAATTTCAGTGGAGAAGACCTTTAGTGCGCCGGAAATCTAGCTTCTCGAAGCAGAAAACTGACCCCGAAAAAACAACAATGAAACTGATTTCTTCAAGTTTCATTTCCGCCCAGATCGCTGTCCATTTTTGCCCTAATTTCTGTGCCCTAATTTTGTTTAATTGGATCGGCCATATGGGCTTTCCAAGAATCTTATATCCAAAGAATGAAGGCCCAACCAATCTAGCCCAAAAGGCTTGCATCTACGTTAATTTAAAAAAAAAAAAAACTCCACTTTTTGTCTATTATTTTTTCGAAGCAAACGAAAAAGGTTTTTATTTTATGGAAGACTATGGAAAAAGATTTGTGGAAAAGTATTTTAAATAGACATTACAAATAGAAAATGGTGGATTTGGACCCATAATAAAATAAACACATCAAGACATTATGATTATGATTTTGATTTGAGAAGTTGATTAGAAGGAAAGGGTTCATATCATGTTTTAATTAAATTTTAAATCCAAATATATAGCTCACAAAAAGAGTTATAGATTTTGGGTCCAAGTTCAACTTATACAATGTGTGAGTTTTGTACAATTTAGTATTGGTTTGTTGATTCTTTAGTTTGTTTGCGTATGCGTTGAATTATGATGTAATAGTTTGAATCCATTACTCATGAGAGCAGTTTCAGTGATCATAACCTTCAAATCCTCGAATATATCTGTATACAATAGATTATTACATTCTAATGAGATAAAGTGTTGCCCTACAAGAGCTTCTTCTTCAAACAGTGCCTGAAGAATCTGTAGCAAAGCTTCTTTTCACTTTTAACCATTCTTCAGACAAACTAACATTCAGAACAACACCTGAAACTACTGCTCCCTCCATCCCAAAACAAACAAGTCGTGTTTCTTTATTGAGAGTGAGAGAGTATAAGGGAACTGAGAGAATCAAGAACCATCAATTAACTGTAACATTGCCAAAAAAACCAAGATAAACAGCACAAAGAAATCCTTTGTATTTATCCATATCCCACTACAATGCTGGGAGAGACTCTATGCTAAACTACAACAGGGAAGAAGATGAACGCGTACCTCTACAAGAAACAACAATCGAGCATCTTAACCAAGGTGGGGGGGGGGGGGGGGGGGGGGGGAGGAATATATACCATACATTATAATACAACCCCCAGAAGATTATACTCAAAACTTTGGCGAAAACTAGAGACAATATAATACAGCAACTCCACATTCACTAGACACTTTCCTAGGTTCAGGTTCAAGCATTTCCATTTAAAGGCGAGGACGAAAATCAGATAAAATGAATAAATGGCACCCCTGTCTGCATTCAAACCTCTACTGGTTCCAAGTTTGTCCAACTGTTATGGCAGCATGGTGATTGTCCGGTCCACATGAATTAAATGAATTCCAGTCTCTGACATCCTGCCTTTTGTCTACAGCAGATCGCTGACCCCAATATGCCGTTTTATGTCGTCCATCCGTATGATTCCTATTACGATTGTTCCCTTTAACTCTTGAAGTCTTGTTAGTTGACACGTTTTGAGCAATCTCCTGGTTCCATTGTCCCCGTTCTCCATCAACCATCCTGTGTTGTATATCATGCTGTACTCCGTAAATCATATTATTATTGGAGTAATTCCAACCTAAGTCATTATTCCAGCCACCTCCCCACGTCACATATCCAGTGGGCCCACTTCCATCACCAAAATTCCATGCGTCATTAGAATATCCAGGCCATCCAGTAGTAGCCCCGTTATCCAATGAATTGCACAAGTTTTGCGCCCATGGGGTACCATGATTAGAGTAGGAAGAATTTGCTGGAACTTTAAAGTTCTCGTCATCGTCACCCCAGCCTGTGGATGAGTATGCTTGGTTTGGAAGGAGAGAATCGCCAAAAATAACAACAGGATCATGGTCTGTGTCTGCATTAGAGATTATAGGTTCCAACTCAACATCGAGTTGCAGCTCAGGTTCAATCTCTGAATCCCAATCGATTTTGTCAATATAACAATCAGGATCAGGCAATGGTATGTCGCAGGGAAATCCATTTATCTCAGACCAAAAACGTTTCTTAGCATTGGAAAATGCCTCTTCACCTGCAGAGTCGTTCCACTTCATCACATTCTCATAGAGGTGAGTAAACTTCTTCATCTGCAATAGTGTTTCCCAGTCCAGTGAGCCAATCACTCTGCAAAATTCTTTTTCCCATGAAGGCACAGTGGGCTGCCAATTACCTGTAGAGGAAAACTTAAGTAAAGCGACAACCATAATTGCAATAGAATCCAACCACACATAACTGCAATGAACCTTTAATAACAAAACTTTCTAAGTTACTTTTTCTATGGATAGTATGAGGATACGATAAATTGAATCATGACTCAAAACAACAGATGGATTATAAAAACACGTGAATGCTGGAATAGATCACCACCTCAGTAGCAACAGGACTACAGATACGGAAAAACAGTATGACGACAACTAGATAAACAGTATGACGACAAAGGTAATAGTCAAGATAAGGAAAAACAGCTTGACATCAATGGTAGTAGTCAAGATAAGGAAAAACAGCATGACGACAAAGGTAATGGTCAAGAGATAAGGAAAAACAGAATGACGACAGAGTTAATGGTCAAGAGATAAGGAAAAACAGCATGACGACAAAGGTAATAGTCTAGATAAGGAGAAACAGCGTGACGACAAGGGTAATACTCAAGATGAGGAAAAGCAGCCTGATGACAAAGGAAATAATCGAGATACGGAGAAACAGCATGATGACAGAGGTAACGGTCTAGACACAGAAAACAGCATGACGACAGCGATAATAATCAAGGTACGGAAAAACAACATGACGATAAGTAATAGGCATGTGCAATGAATAATATTTCAAATAAGAGACTTTATCTTTTTGATCAAAATCCAGAAAGCTATGAATTCACTCTTTAAGCTCATAAAACATGTTTCAAGTCATGACAAGTGGATCTGCAGTTCTAGTGGACACGCAGAGATCATGACAATTGACAACACAGTTCAATAAAACTCCTATCCTCAGTTACCTAAAATTAAGAATACACTTCTAAACTAACACAGATATCATAAACAACAAATTGTTTATAAGAATTCAACTCACCTATAATCACTGAAAATGCCAACATATAGCAACAGAAAAAACTTCATGAGTTAAAAGGAACAACGATGGAACTACAGCAGTTAAACTAACATGCATGTAACTATGCAAGAGAAAACAGTTAAAACCATATTAAAAAACAATATATCACATAATCACATAATTTCTGCAACCCCCTTTCGACAAAAGCAGATACATTCAACCTTCAGTGGACCCTGCAACTTGTCATGAAAACATCAAACCACATTCCTCACAACCACATGATTTCCAAGAAGATATTATCCCAAATTAAAAGTAAAACAAATTAATTAGCGGCAATAACATATTAACCAAAAAATGATAAAGTAACGCAAAATCCAAGATGAAGAACACTCACAGTTTCCACGCGGCGGCTTCCTATTCTGTGATCTTCTAGAATTATCCCACTTATGCCGCCTCCGATTATCCATGATCACAGCTATTACAAACAACAATCGAGAAAGCTGAAGTTAGCCAAAGAATTACAGAAAAAAAAAAAAATCACATAAAAATCAAAAAATAAATTAATTAATTAAGAAGAAACAAAATCATGAAGGGGCGAAATTGAACACCAAAAGGAAAAGAAACCCACCTGAGATTTGGCGCAGAGTCGTGAATTTCGCCACACACGCCTACTGTTGGAAGAAAATACAAGTGAATAAACAGAAGCTTTTGCTTTTTTATTGAAGAACCTTTTCTTTTACTCTAGGGAAAACTAATCGGAAATCGAGGAAAATTAGAGTTGAAACGGTGTGATCTGCGTGAAGCCTCTATATATATATATATATATATATTGTATTTAATTATTTATTTATATATTTTATATTTATACATATATATTAATTGAGGGCAAAAAAAAGGAGGTGCTCTTCATAAAAGGGAATTCTTTATCAATTGATTTCAAGAAAAGAAAAAAAAAATCATAAAAGGAAAATTTTTGAATGCGGTTACAATTTAGCATTTTGTGCAGACAGAAAACGTCATTACAAGAAAAGAGTTTCCATTTTCGAAAAATTGAAGAAAATTTTATAAGAGGGAAATTTTATAATGCGGTTCCAGTTTAACATTTTGTACAGACAAAAAGCGTCACTATAAGAAAAGATATTTTATTATCATTTCGAGAATTTGAAGTTATCGATTCAAAATTCCGAAAGTAGACATTGATTTTCAGGTCAGAATTAATATTTTTCTATAAAACAAGATCATTTTATTTATTTATGAGATGAAGGCTAGTTTGAAAATTTTAAATGAAATGTCGCGGACTCTACATTATAAAGAAAATTATAAGAAAGAATGAAATAGTGGGACAAAAATCACTATTTGTGAATTGGATGGAAAATGGCCTGTCTAAGTAGACATATCTATCCAAAAAACAAAAGAATAATCACATCAACATACGTGCCTAGCACCTAAATACGAGCTAATTTGAATTTTGTGTCACTAAATTGTAGTAATTTATGAAAATTAGAAATATTGTCTACTCTAAAAATTAGTCAAGAAAACTGTCAATTACTATTATAAAATGAAAAAAAAAAATGGAAAATCAGAATTGGTATTCATCTTCATATAGGATCATGCCACCTTAAAAGTGACAGATCACTGGGGATATGGTTTTTTTAATAATATTATCTTGTTGCTTTATTTTTCATCTCTTCAATTTTTGCATTTTCTACTATTTAAACTATAAATAAATAAATAAATCTACCTATATACTTAAATAAATAAATCTACCTATATACTCCCTCCGTCCCGCTCTATTTTGCCTATTTTCCATTTTTATTTGTCTCATCTTATTTTGTCAGCCCAAAAATGACAAATAAAAATTTACTTCCTTATCCCTCCATTTCATTCATTTTACAACTTTTGCACTCAAAAAACACACATTAATTACAAAATTGCCACTCAAAAATATTAAAATAACACATCACATTAAAATCAAACAGTTTTTTCTTAGGTTCCGTGCCGGTCAAAGTAGGCAAAATAACCTGGGACGGAGGTAGTATAAATAAACAGCATATTGAAAATTCCAAATATGTTACATTGAATTTAGACTGTATTGTAGCAAAATAATTGACTACATGAGAGAATACTCAAGGGATTATTGAATATGATTTGATTTATTATTTTATAAAGTAAATTTTTTATCAAACCAAACAAGTTCCTTTTAAATTTGCGGTATATCGAATCTTAAAATTGAATTAAAAAAAATGTAATTACCTCCAAATAAAAAACTATGAGAATCAAAATTGTACTTTTAATTATTTCTATATTTACTTTACATTGTCAAAATTACATATGTGAAAGTGAATTTGATTGAAGAATTGGAGACATTCACATGAGTATAATTCCCCATTCTAAATAGGATAAGTATTTTATTGAATCTTCATAATAAACTTCATTTTGACTTAAATTCAACTTGATTAATTCTTTGATTAACTTAAAAAGAAAAGGAAGATATTGTTAGTATTACAACATATCCATTTAGGGTGACAAGCCCAAAATAGCCTATTTACTGAAATATGGAATAAAAAGAGCTCAAATTAAGTTGAAATGTCATTTATAACCTAAAGACTATAAGTAATGCACAAAATAGTCATGATATGGACATAAAGTAGCTTATTTCTGAATCCACAGTAAAATGGCAGAGAATCCACAGTAAATTGGCAGAAATGACAGTAAATTGGAGAATCTTGCCAGAAAAATTGCAGCAATCTTTTTGACTAAAATGTAGGAAAAATTAGGAAGATTTTCGTGTCACTCTTATTTCCTCATTTCAAATACATGAGTGAAAAATCAATTTCGTCTCTCTTCCAAACGTCTCAAATTTGAAGCTTTCGAATTCAGGCTACCATTTCTTCCAAGGTGCCATTTCTTCTCTCAAGATTGAATTCAAGCTTGTTCAACCCTAAAATTTTCGTGTAAGTAATTTTTTTTTTGGGAAGGCTGATTTTTTTCGAATTTGAAGTCTCATTATTTTCGAATTTCAGCTTTCAAAAGTTTCGCATTTCAAGAGTCTTCATGGATATAGAGGTATTTTAGAAATTTTGCTAATGTTGGTTTGAATTTGTAGACGAAAGTATGCTATTCAGTTTTAATCTGAAGCTCACATAGTTTGTTTGAATTTGTACATGTAAAGTATGCTATTTAATGCTATTTCATGGGCTACGCAAAAACAAAAAATTAAGTGTTCAAATGTTAAAAAAAAAATTGACATAGGGTTACACGAAAATATGTTGAAGGGCTACACGAAAATGTTGAAGATTACACGAAAATATTGTGTAGGGTTACGCGAAAATCTTAAGTTTTAGATTATGGATTTTGGGAAAAGACAAAAAATTATTGGTTAAATTTTATGTAAAAAAGTTAATGTAGGGTTGCACGAAAATGCATATAGGGATACACGAAAATTTGTAAAATTACAAGAAAATAAAGCAAAAAGTAGGCGCAGCTTTTTTGCTAGACCCCTAACCCACCCTTCCCATCCCACAATCCCACTACCCACCCCAAAAGCGCCCCCGCTAAACCACCCCATCCCACAATCCCACTAAATTAATGATAAAAAAAATAGTATAATGTTAAGGAGATAATTTAGTTTAATACTTCTAATTAAACTCTCTAATTATGTGGGTGTACATATTAATTTAGGGTTACACGGAAAAATGAAGTTTTAAATTATGAATTTTACGAAAACACAAAAAAAAAAAATTTAAACTTCAATTGTACGTAAAAATGTTGACCTAGGGTTACACGAAAATGCATTAAGGGCTACACGCAAATAAGTTGAGTTACACGAAATTTATTTGCACTGTTACACGAAAATATGAAAATAATTGTTGGGTACACATACCTGTTTGCATCTAGGATTTACATATTTTAAATAAGTTTACATGTTCACATACTTGTTACATATTTTAAATCTAGGATTTTACATATTTTAAATAAGTTTACATGTTACATATCTTGGCAAATATTTTCACATGTAGGATTTCAAAATTTTCATATCTGCGTAAATCTTGAGTCGAGATTAATATTTTAAATATGTTGCCAAACTTGAAAATAATATAAATTAATAATACTACGAATTGTAATTGTTATTTCCTATATTTTCATAATATACAGCGTGAGTGGGAGTGGGTTCGCATTGAGTGTCAGCGTCAGGAAGCATATATTAATAGATATGCGCGGCTTAGTGTACTGGATGAGATCCATAGGGAGTTGAGTTTAGTGGATGTTTATTGTGTATCAGAGTTTTTGGATACATGTTTTGGTCACCTTTTGATGTGGCGGACCGATGCGGAGACATGCAATATGTTATTGCACGTCCTGCTCAGTCATCAGGTTCGACTTAGGGATGGCTTACCGAATGTTATATATTTTTTGATTGACGATGATCGTATCTGCCGATTCTCCACTAGAGAGTTTTTTCTTGTCACTGGACTGAGATTTGAAGACTCCGAGTTCAATCCAGCTGAGGTCCACGGCCCACCTTCATATGATGTGTACCTTCGGTTCGCTCAATCAGGCAGTCATCGCATTACCATACGGGATCTTCGAGCTAAATTTCTTGTAGGGGAGTTCCGTGACAATCGTCAGGATTCGATAAAGATTGCAAAGATCCTCATCTTTTATTTTATCATCCTCGGCCACGATATACTGAAGACGTACGTGGACGATTGGATATGGACTTTGGTTGAGCAGCCTGGTGCTTGGGAGACGTTTCCATGGGGCAAGTTCAGTTACCTCAACCTCATGCGTCACATAGATAATTTGTCTGAATGCATACCTCGTCCGTCTGGCCGCAGGCCTTACACGTACCATTTTTATGGGTTTTCCACTGTTTTACTTATGAGTAAAGATGACATACCAGATCAATATAATTATATGTTACGTTTCATTCATGATTTATTCGTCTTATTATGTCCTTTGTGTCATTCTAGATATGGGTGTTCGAGGCTATCCCGGTTACTGGCACTTTTGCTGGTCGTCGCCTGGACACATGCCACCCATTTCCTCGCTGCCTGAGGTGGTCGATCAGGAGGTCTGAGATTGATGTGTCTCGTACGTTAGATGGTCAGGTCAGTTTTATTTCATGCTATATTTCATATCATATACGCCTCTCTCGCGATGTTTAATTAAATTATTTAGGCATGCAATCTTGATAGGTTGTATGTTTTTCAACGCTTGCGCCGACCAAAGGGTGTTCAGCCAGTTGGGAATAATCGGGGACGTAGGACATGGGCGACACATGCAGCACCATCTCGACGTCCTACTCAGGAGGCAGTCCAGCGAACACGGCGGATGACCCGTCAAGTGAGTACTTCACACAGAACTTCTACCAGATGTTTTGATTCACGTACTTTTTCAACCGAGCCTTAGTTGGAACCCGCTAGACCCCGGGCCCTAAGGCGTGCGATCATCCCAGATTCCTCTGACGATGAGGTGGACCATCCGCAGACGGGCATGCCTGAGCCCGGGGTTCCTGACATGGATTATTTTGGACAACATGACACTGCACCTGATCCATCTGATTCATGATTTCATTACGCCCCTCTACCTCAGCAATCTGGACTGTCATACGAGCCACATATGCCTGATCATAGTACGTCGATGGATGATTTGTTCAGTCGGCTATCCTTGCATGTTGATGGACGTTTTGGAGAGATGCATGCGTTCATGGGTGATCGGTTTCAGCAATTCGATCAGAGGATTAGACATATCGATCAGAGGATCGATCATTTGCAGAGCGGGCTCCCATCCATGTTTCTAACCAGCTTCGCTCATTTTTCAGCCCCAACCCAAGCCACCAGTATGAGCCCGATGATGGTCGTACAAGGGAGACCTATCATAGTGACGCGCCGTAAGGTAGTCCGTCAGATGTCTGTCATGCTACCCCGATCAGGATGATCGTGCCCTGGGATGAACATCGTGGATTTCAGTCATCTAATGTGACATGTACCGAGGACCAGCCTAATCACAACTTCCATACTCCGGTGCAGGATCGTCAACAGGAATCTGATCTTCGGGATACCAAACATGACTCAGTTAGTCGTGATACCAGTGATGTGCTCATACGTGATACATCTGTCGGCATCCGAAGAGTACGTCGTCGACAGCGATCGCAGTACCTGATGAGTCCATACACGAACCCGTCAAAGAGGCGCACCAACGTAAGATATGAGGAGTTCGAAACATGGCTTGAGCTCGAGGACCAAGCTGACAAGTACGCATTTCATTTTTTTTTTAATTTACATTGGTCGCTGTTTTCTACATTTCAAGATATATAACATTTTCATCTTCAGGCGTAATGTGGGTGTCGGCTTTCTAGTAGGACCGGAGTTCTTTACCCCAATAATCGACCCGCATGGATATCTTGATATTATGGTACTCTATGAAAAAATAGTATTACATAATTATGATATCTCTTTATTTAATTAGTAGTGCCATAATTGTTGTGTTATTTATATTGAAACAGCACATCGACGCCTACCTTGGCATCATACATTCTTCACCCAGATGGCTAAACCTTGATTTAACGCATGACGTGAAGCGTTGGGGACAAGTCCTTTCCGCGTTCTTCGGTGTACATTTCATAGTTCTTTTCATATTACTTATTTGATTAGAATAATTGAAATTAAAATTCTCACCCCTAATATGGATTTTCGAATGCAGGAAACTTGCAAAGAAATTTGGAATCAAAAGCATATGAATGATGAACCAAACACTGTATTACTTAGAAGACCTCGTAGAGGAGTTTGCACCTGAAGATCTTGATCGTCTTGTGTCATTTGTACAGGGCATCATTCCTGAGTGGAGTAGTATGAAGGAGTGGAAAGATGTGCACAAGGCAAGTTGAAACATTTTAGTTGAATTTTCAACCATGAATCGTTTATTGGTAATCACAGCAAGTAGAGTTACTAACTTAGAAAGTTTATTTGAACTCAGCTGTATACGGTCCTGCACCTCGATGGTCATTGGGTTGCCTGTGTGATTGACTTGTATGCGAAGTCAGTATGCCTGTTCGACAGCTTATGACACGAGTGGAATAGAGATTTAAGCAACCTGCGTTTGAAGCAGACACTACCCATCCAACGCATATTACCTCACTTGTTGCAGCACGCTCGTTGGCATGAGCAGATTGAAATGTACTCATACAGCCCTCCACAGTTCAGTTGTCTGAGTGGGAAACCGGATCAGTGCTACAGGCAGTAGGACCCAACCAGCTGTGGTGTGTATGCATTGAAGGCTATTGAGAGTATTATGACAGATATGTTTTCTATGCCTGAAATTATTAAGGGAATCTATGGCATGAGATGCATCCTTGCGTATGTCATGTATATGTATTCAGCTGATCCGGAGATGGTTGGTCCGTCAGAGTAGGTAGAGTACTACTTGGTCAGCATTTAGTTAACTTATTGTAACTATAACATATTATATAAAAATAACATAAAATCGATCAAAAAAACCACAAAATTAAGAAAATCACTCCAAATAGTCTACAGCTATAGTGTCTACATCTGTGGAATTACGATACACTGATAGTGCCTGCCACCTTCTACATCCGTCGACCCCTTGAAACTTGATGTATGACCTCCGTGGCCACTCACCGGATATGCCGCCCTCAACTGCAGTATAGCGTATGACCCACAATTATTGTTGTCCTCTTGCTTGTAGCACAAAGTGTCATCTAACATGTCCAACGGAAACTCATCTACTACTCGTCCCACCTTGAATTTCCTTGTTGCGCACTGTTCATAGTATCCAGAATACTCATCTACTACTCCCACCTTGAATTTCCTTGTTGCGCACTGTTCATTTTGAAGAGTAAGTACTATCTCAAAATTCAGATCCTGCTGTGGATCAATGAAGTTCCGGAAGAAGCTAGGCTTGACAGGAAATCCCACGCCGATATTTCGTCTACCCAAAACAACTAAAATAAATCAGCAGGTGAAAGACACTATAAATAACTAATCAACTAAAGTTCGGTATGCTTACCCCAAAACCGAGTCGTCCTCGGCTTTGCAATACTCAGTCATGTCGGTCCATTTGCTCCCCTTTAAGCTATACGTCTTCTCCGCCAAGAAAGGAATTCGTACGAATTCAGATGATTGTCTCTGTCGCACGACGTCCCCAACAGGACCGACGGTGGAGACACAAATGGGCTCACCGGGGACATTGGCTTCAGGTTTACCCGAGCTGGTCGTGGGCTCAATGGGATGGTGTGTCTGCAATGTATGCCCGTATGTCCTTGGTTGACTCGCAGCTGTGAAAATAGAGCTGTAGTATGCCCTCATCTCGTCTCTGAACATACTGAGCATCAACCCCTCCAAGCGTTGTGACTCACTCTCAATCTTCTCGGTGACGTGTTGTACTATCTACATCACGCATTGTGTCGCATCGACGATCGAACCTGTCACTCATCTCGTCCATTCTACCACCCATCCACGTTGACAACCTCGTGAATAAAGCCTCAAAATCTGCAGTAGGGTGGCTCTGAGCAAACGGTTGGGCCCGATCACCTTCCTCCTCATCCATTGCCTCATCCCGAATGACCTGTCGGGCCCGATCACCGGCCATTCATCGAGGACCTATTCTAACACCGGGTGGACGCAGAGGACCAACTACCCGGTGAGATGTTGTAGGTGCGACGGCATTGGTGGCCCTGGGATATCCACGTCGCTGCTGGACATACTGGACCCCCGTGAATACGTCGTCCTCGATATCCCTCCAGTACGGCTGCAGGGTCTCTTCATATTTGGGTTCCAGCCGCTCAATACACTGAATACCCTGTTGAGTTTATGTAATAGACAAATCACACATGCGAGGCCTATATTAAATATATTGTTCATATATTAAAATTGATGTGTAAAATACCTGGCCGCCAAGAACATGCATAACATCGACCTCAGCCTTCACAAGAGACCACTTCATACATCGGGGCCTCTGTATTATACCGTTCAATCTTTGCCCGGCAAATGACGACGTTATGGGGATCGCTTCAAAAGCCCATAGCTAAGTAGGAACATACATAATTTAATGAGTCAACAACATAAATAATTATCAAAAGAAGAAGTAACGTAATACACATACCAGTAGGACAACTGAGAACCCGTAGAAGTGGTAAGAAGGGACAGTCGACCGCGGCGGGACTACCGTCGGTATTCTATCAATGTATCGTAGCAAGTTGATGAAGTTTATCTTCCCCCATGGAAAGCTCTCCCAAAGCTCCTCCTGCTCGACTAAGTTCCACACCCATAAGTCGACACATGTTTTCCCAGACTCTAATCCTAACAGAATACAGTACACAATCAAGATCTTCACGATCTTAATCGTATCCTGTCGGCTGTCTTGAAACTCCCCGGATAAGAATCGCTCTAGGAGCTCAGAAACGAACACAAGACTCGAGTCTGAGTCTCTATGGACTTTGTAGTATACTGCGCCATGGGTGGGAGTGTGATCCCCTGATGGGTCGAAATGCGAGTCACCAAACTTCAACCCGGTAATCAAAGCAAACTCCTGCCTCCCGAACCGACAAATGGTACGGTCCTGCCCTATCGCAAACCATCTCTCGTCTAGAGGGATTCGTGTCCCACGCAGCTCACGAGAGATGAGGATGTGCAAAAAGGCCTTGCAAGACTCTGTATCCGTCTTCCATTGCAAACAAATGGCCGAACGAGCATCTCCAGAACTCACGGAGGCAATCATTACCTATCTGTCGCAGTTGTGTCTTGATCTCAGCAAGTGGACTAAGACGGACATATCCATAAATGTATGCCATGCGATGCTGATAAGCCTCTCGTGCCCAGTCCAACTGCACATATACAAATACGAATTAGTAAATACAAATAATATTATAAGTAATTATTTAATAAATTATGAATTATAATTAGAATCATTTTGAATTATATTAATTTAATAATGAAATCTATAATAATTTAATTATGATTATGAATTATAATTTATTTAAAAAGACCAATTTTTAATCCTTGCCTAAAACCCGCCCGGGTCGTTGGGAGGCAGCATATACTGCGAACCATCGACCCGGGTCAGGTGCCATGCCACACGCCCAGGTTGACGGCGATTGAAGTCAGCCGAACGATCGACCCGGGTCGGGTGCCCAGCTACCCGCCCGGGTCGTTTGCCAAGTATGAAATGCGAACGTTTGACTCGGGTCAGGTTTTCTGGAACCTGCCCAGGTCGTTTGCAATACCCTTAAAAAATTATAATCCGTGTTATAAAATTTTATGATATTTCTAAAAATTTCGAATAACCCTACAAAAATCGGGTTATTCGAAAATAGGGTTGATAATTTTCGAATAACAATAATTTTTATGTGTCATTCGAAAATTATGAAAATTATGATAATTTTCAAATTAGTGTTATTCGAACAATTGTGTTAATTGTTCGAATAACCCTATTTTTTTAGGGTTATTCGAAAATTGTGATACTTTTCGAATAACCCTAAAAAATTAGGGTTATTCGAACAATACACTTATCTTCGACTAACTCTATAATTTGAACTTCGAATAAACATATTTGTGGGAAAATTCTTGAAATCTTTATTCGAAAATTAAGGGGCTTATTTTCGAATAACCCTAATTTTTTAGGGTTATTCGAAAATAAGCCCGATAATTTTCAAATAACCCTTCAAAATTAAGGTTATTCGAAATTAAAGGGATTATTTTCGAATAACCCTAATTTTTTAGGGTTATTCGAACAATACCCTTATCTTCGAATAACTCTATAATTTGAATTTCGAATAAACATATTTTTTGGAAAAATCTTGAAATGTTTATTCGAAAATTACCACACTAATTTTCGAATAACCCTAATTTTTCAGGTTATTCGAAAATTAAGGGGATAATTTTCGAATAACCCTAAAAAATTAGGGTTATTCGAAAATTAAGAGGGTTATTTTCGAATAACCCTAATTTTTTAGGGTTATTCGAAAATAAGCCTCCATAATTTTCGAATAACCCTTCAAAATTAGGGTTATTCAAAATTAAAGGGATTATTTTCGAATAACCCTAATTTTTCAGGTTATTCGAAAATTATCCCCTTAATTTTCGAATAACCTGAAAAATTAGGGTTATTCAAAAATTAGTGTGGTAATTTTTGAATAAAAATTTCAAGATTTTTCCGAAAAAAGTGTTTATTCAAAATTAATCACTTATATTAGGCACTAAACTCAACACATATAATTTTAACTACTAGCCACTAAAACATGCTTAATCTCAAAAATAAACCTAATACATGCTTAATCTCAAAATAACAATCACACTAATACATGCTTCAATCTAAAAACAAAAACAATTATACATGCTTCAATTAAAAAAAACATTAACACTAATACATACTTACATCTAACCAGATTATACATTTATACATGCTTCAATTAACTTACTTGATCCACCATTCTTGCGTATAGTCACAATCTACCGAGGAACAAATCTCCCAAGCTCTATAATTTGTCCAAAGGTGTGAAATTTTTTGGATTTATGAGTATGAAGGTAAAACAATGTTGGGGTTGTTTTGGATGAATGGTGCGGTTGTGATGAAGTGGGGTGAAGTAGGGGTGAAATTAATAGGGTGGGTGGGGTGGGTGGGGTGGTTTGTTGTGGAATTATGAGGATAGTAAATGCAGTAAAAAATGATATGTCATTTGTGTTAACAATTGTGGTATTTTTTGGATATTAAGTTATAAGTTGTGGTATTATTGGATATTATGTTATATTGTTTGTTATAATTTACTTTTATTATAATGAATGTGTTATTTTAGGCCGTGCTCTTTTTTTTTAAATACACACAAGTTTTTTTTTTTAATACACAAAAGATTACATTCTACTCGTCATACACGAAGCGTTGACTTTCAATATAAATTGGGCATCGTCGTTTCGTGTGGTCTTCAGACTGACATATAGAGCATTTTTTCTTTTTCCTCTGACTCGTTTGGCCCTCTAAAGCAGTTATGTTCGGGTCCAAGGCACCTTGCCCTGGGCGTAAACTAATTCTGCTCCTTGAATTTTCAACACTGGAAGGGATGCGCTTCTCTTTTGGTCGGCCAGCTTGTTTTGGTTTGTCGGGAGGGAGACAAACCATTTGCATTGTCTCTTCGGAAACCCTCCAATCTGCTGGGTCGGGCACAGGAAGCACTTCACCTTCCCACATACCCCTCAAAGTCGTAGTCCAGTAGCACTGATGCACGTATTTGGTTATTGATTCCTTCGCATAACTAGTAAAATAAATTTTTCAGGTCCAAGTTTGGGTGTAAAGATGTCAGCTAAGTAGATAAGCACAAATAGGGTACCTGATTGCAACACATGCATGAGAACATGAAATCAAGTTAAGTTGGAAAACCAGACACATGCAAGAATTGTTCGAGAGGTCGACTGTGAAATTTTTATTTTCATTCATGATCTTGAATTTATAGCGTGAAAGCTTACTAACTTGCATGTGTCGCCCAGCGGTCATTGCATCTTGAAGTCTTTCATGCACCGACTTAGTTAGCGTGTTTTCTCGTTCATCTGCAGTGGATCTTCTTTCGTAGAACCATTTCTCCATAACGCGACGAGCAGATTCAAGAAATGAACAAACAAGGAGCTTTCTCGCCCATACTAAACGATGGTTTCATGACTCAGCTGCGTTCGAGGTCATGACATTAAATCTTTGGACATGACACTTTACACGCGGCCATCTTTCCTCACCAGCCCTTTTTAAGGCATTGATTGCACCGACATAGTTTGACGTACCTAGAGTGTCCATGTACCTAAATGTTAAAAGAAGAGGAAAGTTGTGCGGATTTTGGGCATGATGCAATTGTATGACCAAGTGAATAAAACAGATCATAAATTTAGTAAACGACTAAAAACGTACCTCTCGAAATCACTTGGATGATAACAATATGCTGCTAACTTGAAGAGGCCAACCAGATGTTTTCCGTACTTGACCAAATTTTGTTGCAAATGGTAACAACATAATCCGTGTGAAGCGTCGGGAAAAACTTTCGAAACGGCATTCGTGATGCTGACATGTTGATCGGAGACAACTAGAAGTTGGTCAGGGCACCCATATGCGACACGAACATGCATTAAGAACCAAGTCCACATTTCATCATTCTCTACACTGCCAATAGCTGTTGCTAATGGGAAAATCTGATCATTCCCATCTTTGGTAACCGCTACGAACCCTATCCCTTTACACTGCCTTTCAGGTGACAGCCATCCACAACTATAACAGGCCTTGAATAACCTTTAAATCCTTGAATAGAAGCAGCTAATGCGAAGAACACATATTTAAACTTCCCGTCATTGTCTGTCTCCAACGCAGTGTAAGACCCCGAATTTGCATCCTTCAACACCTTCAGGTAAGATGGGAGCATTGAAAACGTCTTTTTTGGATCCCCATAAGCCGCAGTCATAGCATGTCGTTTTGCCGTCAAGGCCTTTCTGTAACTGACCTGTAAACCATGACGACTTTTCATTTCCTTAATAATGCCGCGAGCATTGAGTGTGGCATTCTCGATCCGTAGTGTATCAACAAAACACCCTCCAATAAGAGATGCTGGAAGGTGACCTGTGGCACTGGTGGTTAGGTCCAGCGAACAGGTATGTGGGAGAATAATACTAGAAATATTCCAAAGGCCATACTTTTCATGAGCATGCATAATGAAGGGGCAGGTTTGAACGACACACTTAACATACCACCGACTCTTAGAGGATTTCTCAACTTTGTAAGCAACTTGATTTTCCAAATGGTACATACCAACTGCTTTCTTCAATTCAACCTTGCTGTCAAAACATGAACCTTTTTGGAGAGTTGGAATGTCACTTGATTTGCCAACTTGATTTGCCATATTCTTATGACTTGGAATGTCACTGCATATTTCCTCAACAGAACCAGACATCGTCTCAAGGATAAATCACAAACGTTCTAAGGTACTAACACTCGACGCTCGGTGACTGCTTTCTGTGTGAGGTTGTGGCTCAGAAAATCCTTCCTTATTTTTAGGGTTCTTGCGTCCAATGTAGGTCATAAATTCATCACTCTCCTGAACTTGCTCCTCATCCAACAACACTGCATCTTCTGCATCCAACTCGAAATCAGTATCTCCATGAGCACCGTCAGAGTCCTGCGGTTCTCCGTTGTTCATATCTACAAACAATACTGTAATCATTAGAATATAACATATTTTAATGAATAATGAGGAAATACAATCTTAAACTTAATAAATATTCAAAAAGGTACATCCTTACCGTTATAAAATTCATTTTGTTCCAACTGCTAATTATATTGATCTTCAGAAATATAATCGATTGGAGACTTGTTTAAGTCAATGAAGTTAAATCTCAATTCTGATGTATGATCAACCCGACCACTTGATGATGATGGCCAGTATGCCAAATTCTCAGTCAGTATACCCCATTTGCCACAAAAATCTTGGTCCTTTTGTAGCCCAAGTGGAACAGAGGAAGAATCATCAGATGTCTCCTCAGTATACGAGGATCCAACATTAAATATTCCATAACTTTGGGTATCATTCACGGCGCTGCTATTACCTCCCATCAACAAACCTTGATCTAATGCTCGAGCATTTATACTTTTAAGGGTAACAAATACAACGAGAACATCATCTATCATAGACAATACGCTTCTCAAATCTAAATCATTCTTTATTTTCTTTCTTGTCACTCTACCATTAATCTCGACTAACGAGTGGATTGCATATCCCCACCAATCCTGAGCATGCACAACAAAATCAATTTTTTCAAACAACTCCTGATAAGTAATTCTTTCAAGTTTAATCACTTGTCTTGAACCACTCTTGTATTCTAACTCTTCCCAATATCAGCCGAACCATACTACAACAGTCACAAGACTCATCTTTGCACTACAAAAAAATAGTATATATTACAAACATAATGATTTATTTTTTTCTTTTCTTTTACTTCAAAAAAAAAAGAGAAGGTGAAGAAATAAATTGTAATACTATAGCAAGCCATCTATAAGATTATATATAGTTGGTGGGAAGGTAGTGGAAATAAAGCTTGCATTTTTGAATAATTGATAATAAATATGTTGTTACTTACTTGCCTCAATTAATTGACACCATTTATAAGTTTACACTTATTATAAACTACACATCATTTCTTATTGCAAAATCAAAATGATGTCCATTGACCGCAATATAAAGAAAATTCCCGATTTTGAAACTATTTCCTTAAATGATGTTTACTATTTCTTGTGAATATTATTTATAAGGTCATTGGAAGTAAATAAGCAAATTAAAAGTATAATATTAAAACATGTTAACTTCACTTTATTAAAATATTAATACCAGCACAAGTCACTCCTATTAAATAAACATAAATAATGTAAAGCTTGTCAGCTTTAATGTACAGCTTTAAGTCACAGCTTTGCAACCTTCACAAGCAACATTAACCATTTTCGTATTACCCCTAAAATTAGAGGTTACACGAAAATAACCTAGGGTTACACGAAAATATGAACTTTCAAATTATGGAATTTACGATAATAAAAAAATTTAGGGGCAACACGTAAAGCAACATCACACATTTTCGTGTAACCTCTAAATTTATGGGTTACACGAAAATGACATAGTGTTACACGAAAATTCAGCTAAGTTGTGGGGAATTTTATAAAATTTTTGTATTTTCATTATATATATTCCATGCATTTTCCAGCATCTTCTAATATCGTAAAAATACAAATTTCACCAAGCCTACCTTAACATATTTTCAATTTACATGTAACATATACTATAAACTATAACAAACTATAACAAAGCTTGCACGAAAATTGAAATACGAAAACTAACCGTTAAGGTATTCAAAGAAAACAAAAGCTCGTGTAGATTTGCCTAGGATGTAAGGTGAAAATTAATAAGTTACATAAGCATTACAAATGTAAGTTATGTTCACCACCTATTTATTCAAATCTTGATCATTCCTGTGCAATGTGATACTACTATATTTTACTTTAGTGCACTCTATATGCATTTGCATTGAGAACACTTTACATCACATCAAATAATGTTTGTCATTTATAAACTACACAAAAAATTAATATCAATTAATTTTTACACATTTTGATAAGTGAAAATACATGCAAATACATGCAAAAGCTAGTATAAATTATGCCACAAAAATAGCCCAAAAAAGTAAGTTGAATGTGGATTTTCATTATGTTTAAATATCAGGAGTAGCATGCTACACGATAATATTTATTTTGTATCAAATAGTCAAAAGTTAACTTTTTAAAAAGAAGTCTGCAACAGACAAGAGCAACAGACAAGATTGACCAAAAATTTTGTCAACTCACTTTTATTTACTTTATGTCAAATCAATGACTATTTTGGGTAAATATTATAGTTATTGGGTTATAACATGAATATGAATTTAGTTGGGATCATTTTTTACATAAATTATACTGAAGGTGTTAAATTGAGATAATTCCACTATCAATTTATTACAACATTAATAGTACACCTTTTTAGTAGTTGTGGAAGTTCATAATTCATGTAGTATGATGTTTTTCACTTACTATTTAAAGTACATTCTGATCTATATGTAATCATTATGTTTATGTCACTTGACAAAAACTTTGACAAATAGAACTTTGGATTGTTCCATATACTTGATAAACATGAACTTCTTCTTTTTTATGAAAATATTTATTTTTTTCATTAACTTGAATAAATCATAATTATTTCATCAATTATTTATAATCATTAAGCATGGAGAAACTTAAATTGTTAGGTAAGAACAACAAGAGACATAATTTGCCGGCAATTAGTTTCAATAATTAATTTGAGATCCATCCCTCTAATTACAGCTAGAAGAATATAAAAACTAAGTCTTATGTAAGATCGTCTCGTATATCTTTTTTCGTGAGATGAGTTAACTCATAACCCACACTTAGCAATTTATATGAAAATTGTGAATATGAGTTCAATTCATGGATAATAAGGATATGTCTCATAGGAACTATTCATGAGACCGTTTCATATGAGTTTTTGTAAAATATAAATTAAAAGTTCAAATTTATTTTTCAAATGTGAACTTTACATGAAAAATAAACATACAAATTTAGATTTATAAACAAAAATATTGAGGGAATCAGGGAAAGATGCTAGAATATTCTCTGATAGTTTATGCCTTGAAATCTAAATTGTCATGATCTTTTTTCTGTAAAAGACATTAGTGCCCTCCCCCCAAAATAGATAGACACTTTTAGTTTATTTATAGTTTGAACCCCAGGTATTACTAATAGAAGCCAAAAGTTATTTTCACAAACTCCAAGTTAGGTCCAATTACTTTTTAGTTCTACACTTCTTTTTCAAAATGTTTTGTAGAGTAACAATGAAAACCAACAAATTCACTTGTATTTTCGCTCACATCTTCAAGAGAACTAGGTTTTGATATATCTAATACTTGAATTTCAGAATTAATTTAATACATATATTAACTCAAACACGATCTTAAAACACAAAAAATGACGTGGTTGAAAGCATAGGGGAAAAATCGATGTTTGATAAGAATACAAGGGGAGAATGTAATTAACCTAATTAGAAACAAAGAAAGAATTTCCTCCAAATTCATTTCACTAAAATTGCAAAATGACCCACTAAAAACAAAGATATTGCAAGCTAGCGGCAAGGGCAAAATCGTCTTTTGACAGCAATAGAAGAAGATAAGCAAACAAGGACGCCCAATAAGGAACGTAAACTACAATGCTAGAAACCTGGACTTTCATCTGCCTCTCTCTCATCGTCGCCGCCGCCGTCCGTACAGCCACCCCGGCGGCGGAAGACAATGTTCCGATGAGGCAGGGCGCACCTTTCAAGATTGCACTCTTCGCCGACCTCCACTTCGGCGAGGACGCGTGGACGGACTGGGGCCCACGCCAGGACCTGAACTCGGTCAGGGTTATGTCTGCTGTACTCGATAAAGAGGAACCCGGTGAGTGATGACCGGAACTCAGAACCCATTTACGTGTAGTAACAGATTTGGACACTGATCTGATCAGTGTAATGAATTAATGGCAGATTTCGTGGTTTATCTTGGAGACGTGATCACTGCCAACAATATAGCGACGAAGAACGCGAGCCTGTATTGGGACCAGGCGGTGTCGCCGGCGAGGAACCGGGGGGTGCCATGGTGCACCGTTTTCGGGAACCATGACGATGCACCATTTGAGTGGCCAATGGAGTGGTTCTCGGAGGCCGGAATTCCTGACGTTCGTTGCTCCGATGCACACGTGTCGTTTTCCGGCGAGGAAGAGTGCAGCTTCAGAGGGAGTACGCGGTTGGAGCTGATGAGAAGTGAGGTTGAGAAGAACATGCTGTCTTGGTCCAAAGATGGGCCTGAAGATCTATGGCCCAGTGTTTCCAATTATGTTCTCAAGCTGATTTCATCTTCTTCGAGCAGCTTCGAAGAAGAAGAAGAAGCAGTAGCTTTCATGTATTTCTTCGACTCCGGTGGTGGGTCCTACCCCGAGGTTATATCAAGTGCTCAAGTCAAGTGGTTTCTGCAGAAATCTGAAGAGATTAATCCTCAGTCGAGGTACATGATCATGCTGACTGAGTTCATGCTAGCTTACTTAGTTAGTTATTGATTGAAGTTTCTGGTTTTGACTAGGGTTCCTGAGATTATATTCTGGCATATTCCGAGCAAAGCATACAAAAAGGTGGCTCCAAGATCGATCAAGAAACGAAGAGGGTGTGTTGGGTCGATATTCTTGGAGGAAGTGGCAGCTCAAGAAGGTGAAATGGGGATGATGAAAGCTGTGGAAGAAAGGCCTAGTGTTAAGGCTATATTTGTGGGGCACAACCATGGTTTGGACTGGTGCTGTCCCTACAAGAAGCTTTGGCTGTGCTTTGCAAGGCACACTGGATATGGTGGCTATGGAAACTGGTCCAGAGGGGCTCGAGTTCTTGAGATTGATTCCCACCCTTTCTCCATCAAGTCTTGGATTAGAATGGAAGATGGGGACAAGCATAGTGAACTCCTCTTCACCTCTTGATCGATCTACCATGTCAAAATCATCGATATATAATAATTCTTTGTTCTAGTTTGTAAATGATGGCTTTGGATGCAAATGATACAATATTGGGCCTGGATCCTCCAGCAAGTATTGGCTCGGCTTGTCCTAGATTAGCCTGTCCCACTCTGTTATATGGGCCCCGGCCCATTTCATATCTAGGCTTTTAAACCACCTTTGTTCTCATACCAATTACACTAAGCTTCAAACTTTTAGATCTTTCCAAGTCATTCAAACATTTGGTATAGAAACTAATTGACTCTTTTTTTTTAGAGAGAGAGAGAGTTGGATGGGGGGACAGAAAAACAATGATGAATGAACACCCACAAGTCTGCAATCATTGCTCTATCTTTCTGCAGCACTGAAATCTTCATGCTTAGCTATGTCTCATGATATTTCTTTCTTTATTTATGCTCATAGAATTGCCTGACCAATCTCATGATCTGCAAGGCTTGTTGGTTCCAACCATAAATATGGCCACAACATGTTTGCTCAATTTCAGAAATGCCCTATTCACATTTAACAAGATTTGCAGAAACAGATCTTAACTCAATCTAACAAACTATTCTTTATACCCTATAATGATGATGGCATTGGTGCCAAAGCAAGAAAAAAGCAATGACTCAATGTTGTAAAGCAGAATATCAAACTGGGTTCCATCATTTTCTTGACTCACCCCATCATTGCTTTCCCTAATCATCAGCTAAATCTTAATTAATCAATAACACTAATTTTTCACTTCTTCTAATCAATGTTCTGTTTCTTTCAAATCTTTCTGGCAAAGTCAAAAAGTTTCATGTGGAAATTTTTGCAAGGAGAAAGTCATAAGTCAATACAGGTTATTATTTTCCAAGATGACAAAATGAAGGGTTTTATGCTCCATTGATGAATGTCTAGCACCTCATAAACAAATGAGTGTACATTGTTTAAGAATTAATTAGACCCAGAAATTAATATTTAAAACAAGTAAGTTTTGATTAAGATTGAAGCATAGTTTGAAAAATCATACCTACTTCATCATACTCTATCACTCTTTATGGGTCCATTTTGAACAGCTAAAAAGTCAAAAACCTACTTTCTGCTCTTTCTTGTTTATGTATTCTTCAACTTCTTTTAAACGTGTGATGGGCCATAAAACCAAGAAAATCGAGTGCTCATTTTCAATCTCCACCTTGGATGTTTATAAAATAATAATCTTATTCTTTATAACAATATATATTTATATTCTTGGATTGAGTATATTGTATTTCGGTTATTTAGAATTGCTATTAGAAATCAATCCAAATAATTGATATTTTTTACTCATTGAGTCTAAAAAGACATTAATCGATAAAGAGTAGTTTGGATAATGCAAAGAACGTTAAAAAATACACTTACCATAAATTCACAATCACAATTTTCATTAACAAATGAATTTAGGAATTCAAACTAGAATAGAAAAGGAACCTCAATGCCTAAGATAACATAGACCGTAAAATGGGAGAAAATAATAATAATATTAATGTACTTAGATGGTACATTATGTGTGTTATTAGAGTCAAAAGTTTTAGGAGAGTACTAGAAAACCACTAATTATTTTTTGATTGGTCTCATAACAAACAATCTAGTCTGGACATATAGGTAAAGTTCAAAAGTTTACCAATGTCCAATCTAATCAGTCCTTTTTTAATATTCAATTAGGTGAAAAGATTGTACATGTGTGACAAGTTGAGAACTATGTATAACCATATCAATAACTAATAAGGATTGGTACCAAAATATTAAATGAAAATTGTGACCAACATCCCTATTGAATTCCGATACAAGTATTTATAGACGCATCGATTTTAAGATGATGTTAAGATGTCACATAATTTTCGTTATTTCGTCTATCCGAGTCGCATCGATCGGGTGTGACTTACGCCAACCAAATGAAATCAAATTCTACGGGAGGGTAGTTTTGTGTTTTCATCATTCTTACCATAATGGGATGAAATGCAAGATTTTTGGCAATGCCACAAAGCTAAGAAGAATGGAAAAGGAAGAGTTGTTCACTCAAAGGGTTATACATATGCCTTGTTTGGTAAAATGGAATCCATAGCAGTGATCTACCAAATCCATTATTATATTATATGATTGTGGAAAATTTGAGTCTTTTTCCATGATCTGCTTTTGGAAAATGGAGAAATTCTGGTGTTACAAATGTATGAATTAAGCAACAAACCAAACAAAGTATAACAAAGTTGTCAAATTTAGAAATACCTACTTTTCTAGAGACACAGTCTCCATTAGTCCATGATTTTTCCAATTGTTAAAAAACAAATTATATGTTTTGATATTGAAGGTGAATCTTGAAATGGCAAATTGTCACCTCTCAACTTTCAAGAATTTGGAGAGAAAATGGTAAAATATTATATTCTTGATGACCATCACACGTTAGGTGAATTGGTACCGAATCTCTGATCTGTTGGAAAAATTCGAACTTTTGTGTATTATCGTAGATGAATGATAGTATTTATATGTATAAGTAAAATATGAGAGGGCTGAGAAAGAGACATTTTGAAGGGGTCAGTGAATAGCAGGTGCAGGTGTGAAAATGAAGAAAGAGAAGAGGCAAAAATAGAGGGCCATATGGTACAAACAGATTCTTGATAATTGAAAGATCAAATTGTTAAACACCCCACCCCACCCCACCCCACCCCACCAACCCCTCCTTTGTATTCTTAAAGTTGCTTTCACAATCACTCTCAATCAGCACATGATATGCTTTTGAAGGCGTTAGTAAACAAATTGATGTAAGCCTGTACTTTAAACTTTCAGCAGGAAAGAAAGGAAATAAAGAAGCAGAAGGCATTAGTACCATCATCATTCACTAAAATGTTGGATATTTTATCAACATGCAATGGCCTTATAAATTGATGACTCATCCTATCTTCTTGCATGCTTCATTTCCATTTATTAAGGTATGCTGCTTAAACTCATTCATGGATTGTCACTAAGGAATGAGCTTTGAATTGGCAGCAGATTTTGCAGAAAGAATATCTGCTTGTTTGTTCTTGATATGGGGAAGAAAAAATGCTGGTTCACTTATGTGAAAAGGCTCTTTATTCCAGAGCCAAAGCCAAAATCCGAAGAGGTAAGAGCTTCAAATTCTACTATCAGTTTCAAAATTTTGATCTTCATGATCACTGGTCTATGTTTGATGAACAATTCTGTGTTTTCTTGAATGAAATTAGAGAGTGAAGAAGTGGAGATGGTTCTTTGAAAGGTTCAAGTTTAGACAGTGCCATCATGCAATTGAGGCGCCTGAGAAATCACTGAATGAGGCAACAGACGAGCAAAGAAAGCACGCCTTAGCTGTAGCCATTGCAACGGCAGCTGCAGCAGAAGCTGCTGTGGCTGCTGCAAACGCGGCAGCTGAGGTTGTCCGTCTCACTAATTTCCCATACGAACATCAAATGAGAAACGAGCATGTTGCTGCTATTAAGATTCAAAGTGCCTACAGGGGCCATCTTGTGAGTTTTCTTTACAGAATTCTCAGTTTTTGAAGATGAAAACACATGATCAAACACTGATGATCATATGCTTTGTGCAGGGTAGGAAAGCATTGAGTGCCCTAAAAGGATTGGTGAAACTTCAAGCAGTGGTTCGAGGGGAGCTGGTGAGGCGTAGGGTCGTAAGGACATTGCCATCGGTGAATTTGTTTACAAGAATGAACACACGAGAAAATCAGAAGAGGGTTCCTACTCTGCTTGAGTATCTTAATCAAAGTGAAAAGAGAAATAGTCTTAGCCAAAGGGAAGAGATCAAGTCTGAAGAACTAATAAGGGTAAGTTGTCTTGAGGTAGAGATTTCTATTGAGCTTCACATTTTTACCTGAAACGAAAAAGAGTTACCTTGTTGTGTTGTTTGCAGAAGACACAGAGGACATGGGATCTGAGCTTGATTCCAAAGGAAGATATGGAGGCTATGTGCCTGCAGAAGAAGGAAGCCTTTACCAAAAGAGAGCGAATGAAGCAATACTCGTTTTCTCATAGAGTATGATGCGTTCTAGGATTCTCAACATTATGAGATGAAATTTATCACAAAGTACTGATCAAATAACAGTAGTACCTTCTATTGTTTACAGGAGAGGAGAAATGACCAAAACCTGCAAGAATTGATGAGCCAGAAGGAAAACAGAAAAAGCAATCGGTTTGATCAGTACGTAGAACTAGAGGCAAATCAACATGCAGAGAAAGAGAAGATGAAGACCTTTTCTCATTCAAATTCTATGGCAGTTGATGCAAGTCGACTAGCACAACTGAACCTGAGAACCACATGCAAACATGAAAGGATGGAAGAAGTAAACTCACCATTTTCACAACCACGAAGATCGTTCTGTCATATAAAACAGAGATCAATCGGAGATGATGGCTCTCCTGTTTTTCCAACTTACATGGCTGCCACTGAATCTGCTAGGGCCAGGTCAAGGTCACTAAGCACACCAAAGCAAAGACTGAGGTTATGTGACACATACTCTGGCGATCATTCTCCATACAAACTCAGGCTTATCTCTTGGAGCTCATTTAATGGTGAAATCACCAAGAGTAGCAAAAGGAACAGCATTTCTCACCATATTTCTTCTACTCTGGGGACACTTGACTGAGATCAAGATGGTTCAGTCTTTTTTCGTGTTGTTAATAGGCCATCAACAAAGCACCTGGATTATAATCTCTTGTATATATGTGCATGTCACCGCAATTTTTTCCTCATAGTTGAGCCTGTTAGCTCAAGATTCTGCCACAGTTTTTTGTGGTATCTTCTTCTATATGTTTGTTGTTTTGGATACAGAGCATGGTTTTTCCGAGATCTTTGCCTCATAATGCTACAGAAATAATTAATAACTTTATTCCTTCCAAAAGCTTTCTACTATCGACCACATGAGAGCCATAATGAACTTCATCTAAAACCAGAAACAGATGCACTGTCAAACACACAAATCGGAACCAAAAAAACATCTGAAAAGAACAGTTTGAAGTTTAAGATTAAAAGAAATTCTGTCTAACAGAGTTCATAATGAAGCTTCACTAATACAATACACAAATTCTTTTGCATTATGAATCCTAGTATATTTACAGAGACATTTTAACAGGAAGCAGCAATGAAATATCTGCAATTTAAGGAGAGAATTGAGAAATCAATGATGTCCTCAAGCCATTATCTCTCAAACAAATGACACCTTAAGGTTCTGATTATATCATCCAAAGCCTCATCATTTGATGTTAGATAGCTTAAAACTTCCTCTCTACTGTGCAAAACTTTCCTTCCTATATAGTAGCAGCTTCCATCTTTCACGATAACACCATGTTCACAAGCCATATCCAAGGCCTCTGATTCAAGGCAGAATCCTTTCCCAAATCTTATACTTAATTCAGCTTTGGCCATTGAAGGAGCTAGCTTATTTTTAATAACTTGCACACATATTCCCAGACCAGTCGCCTGGCAATAGAGAAATCATTCATAAGTGATGGTCATATAATCTATTCACAGCTGAGAGATTCTTACATAAATTAATAACAATGCATTCAAAAATTTGCACTGATAGTCTATGTTTGGATTGAAGGATTTGAGGAATTCATGGTAGCAAAGTCATTATATATATGAATTTGAAATCTATCATTTCATTTTGAATGATTGTGTTGATTTGACATTCATTCATTTTAAATCCTTCCGCATTTCAAATATCTCAATCCGATCAGGCAAGTGCAGCCAAAAGATATTAAGCTTCAGCATCTTTTGAATGTGTAAGTTGAAAATCAACTCAATGAAGGACTTGCAAATATATTAATTTTCACCTTATCCTCTGTCTTCAGCAATTCTTTTCTACTGATACGCAATCGAATGGCAGAATAAAATTTCAAGGCATTTCCACCACAAGTTACTTCCTCCGCACGAACAGAGCCTTCAACTAACTTCAAATTTTTTCTTATCTATAAGGACGTGAGAGAATTGGTCACTAATGCAACAGTTTAGTGTTGAAATCTGTAGCAACATGTTAGTGTTGAAGATTCTAGCAACAAACCTGGTTGATAAAAATAATAAGAGTACTGGAATTGCACTGAGAATAATGTATTTTTCTCAGTGCTTGTGTCATTATTTTAGATTGTAGGTCTCTATAGGAACCACATTGCAGCCCATCAACTTCACATTGAGGAACAAGAGCAGCTACCTGCAATATCAATGATGAAATATTAAGTAACAAGTATTGTCTTTGACAATAAAATGGTGAAAAAATCACAACACTACAGAAATATAGGGGAGGTAAGAGTACCTACTTAGGGCTAAAAGATGCAATAAAATTAAATAAAGAAAGAACAACTCAACTAACTGCTGCTGATCAAAGTGGAACTGAAAAACAGATTGTATCAAGCATAATCGACCAAAAGAACAATGTAACAAGCACGAAGAAGTACCCATTTCCCTAATCAATGTAGGGAGAAACTGCATAGTTGAAGTTTAAGGTAAACATCAGCTGGAAAAGCCGATCAAACTACCTAGAAAAGAATCCAATATAAGGTATGTTGAGTTTCATAGTTACATGATCAGTGATCAACTAACAGCCATTTACCATTTTCACATATTCAGCATGCAAAAATCTTGCCATTATCACAACTATGAGCAGTATATCTGTATTTTCAATATTACATATGTTCAACCTCTATCTGCAAACAATCTGAAAGCAAGTAACATGCAGTTTCATATATATCATCTGTCAGATTGAACTCCTCCACACCCTTAACATGACAAGAAAACAACTCGCATAACACTGAATCAAGTGAACTGGCAATGAACAACTAAGATAAATGGCAGGATAGTTGTCTGTTCCAACCACACACTTTTTCATGTCATGCAGAAAGAAACTATATCAATAGATCATGGATTCCACTAAATGACTTCCACACATTAACTGACCACACAAAGAATAAAAGGACAATTTTCAAATAAATAAGAATCAAAATAGTATTTGTGCAGAAGTAGGGAAAGTTGTGGATGCATACACTGTCAACAACGATTACAGCAACTGAACCACTCTTTGTCAAAGTATCTACCACGCTTAGCAAATTTTCAGCAGAATCTGGCTGTGAAACAAGGAGATCGTCTGTGTTTACGCCTATTGATTCTGCAAGTGAAGGGCACAAAGCGTTCTCCACATCAAGATAGGCACAGTGACCTACAGAATACAATAAATTAGTTTCAAGTGATCGATGAAGTACACATGGTGATCAAAGCACATGGAAGGTACAGGAATTTAGACTATTTTCTGAAAATTAGTTGACTCCTGGCTATATCAACCTGATTTTCCAAACTTAAATCTCCTTGTAATTTTAGATTCAAAGTCATAATTTTAAAAACTTAGGACATAGGAACATGAGCACCTCCAAGCTTCTGAGCTTCCTTGATGACATGCAGTGCGAGTGTTGTCTTCCCTGAAGCTTCTTGTCCATAAATCTCCACCATCCGTCCCTGATGAAACCAACAAATCTGTCATTGGCGTTCGGTTTCTCAATGTGATAGCTAAGATATGTTGAGGACACTACCATAATTAAAGGCCATTGAACTTAGAAGTGATGTGTGAGCTAAGGACACGAAACAGGATATTCAGATGGTGATAAGAGGAGTTTTAAGCCCCTATCACCAAATAAACATGTATATTCATATACAAAAAATGAAAAACATCAGACATACATCATCTAATCAGAATTAAACCTTTGGTAATCCTCCAACACCAAGAGCTTGATCCAGCCTCAATGAGCCTGTGGATATCACAGAGGCACGTCTAGATCCAAAGAAGCGTTGCAATGACAGCATCGATTCTTTACCAAATTCCCCTGAAAGCTTCGATAGAGCCATACGTAATGCTGCATCTTTCTCTGTTACCTTGGAATCATCCTGAATATGATCATCATACTCAAGTTCCCTATCTTCAACTGAAAACAAACAAAGGAAAAGGAACAATGTCACAAAATTATACATAAATTAAAAAACAGAACGTGTGAAATCTATAAATTACTCAGCACGAAAAAAAACGACATAAAATAACATAGCAAGAACAAAACACATTCAGAAAGCTAATTTAAGTGAAGATTCAATCTTTGCCTGTTGGGTACGCCTGCGTGCTCTGCCTCCTTCTCCAAGCTAATGAACTCTGAAAATTAGTAAGAAGGTAAAATACTTCATATTTAACAATAACCACCAAAACTACACAATCAAATTATACAACAAAATAACAGCATAAACACCGCTCAACATTACAACAGATAAAAATGTTTCAATAGTATAAACATCTACACATGTATGAAAATCAAATACCTGAAATCTTGACGATAGGAGAGATGAGATGCGGCAAATCGAAAAGGGATTCAATTTCAAAACTTCAGCTGATTTAGGTGCAAAAGACACCATTTTCTCTTACTTTCCTTCACGAAATTTTTGCAGAATCTAGGGTTTTTCTCTACAGTATAAAGGGACATCAAATTTAGGCGCCAATTTTACGAGCAAATGGGGAGAGGTGAACTGAAATTGCATTTCCTGAACACGACTTCGATGAATAAACTATTCAACAGACAAATTTTATTTGGCCAATTCTATACACACCCCACTCCCAACTAAACACACCTCATTTAAATAATATAAAAGTAAAATATTTACACAATTACCAATTTACCCTTACTAACCCAATTATTAAAATAATTCAAAACCTAAAAAATAAATTAATACACACACCCACTCTATACAACAACTAAACACACCCCACTTCCATACAATACATATATATCTATCACCTTCTTCAAAATACAAAAATATACTCTCAAATCCATAATCTTCCAATGTTTCCCAAAAAAAATTACACATTAGCTGAAGCATCTTGAAAGGAAGAAGGAGATCAAGATATGGACAATGTAAGTGTTTAAATTTGTTACTACGGTTTCATTTTTTCGTAAAAGCAGCAAAAAAAAATTGAACTCGACAATTGTTCGGCAAGCACAGGCCGAACATAATTAAGAGTGTTCGGCAACCGGCCGAACATATGTTGATGTGTTCGGCAGACGGCCGAACATAATTAAGAGTGTTCGGATTGGCCGAACATGTTGAAGGAAGTTCGGCTTGTCTGAACAATTTGAAGCACGTTCTGCCTATTTTGGCCGAACGTTGTTCATATTGTTCTGATTGTTTTGGCCGAACGGATCCAATTTTTGTTTTTCGACCTTCTTATGACGCAAACTTTTGATTTGAATTGATATATTGAGCAAAGTATACTTATGTAGTTGTTCGGTTTTGCATATGGATAGGAAAAAAAAATCTGATGAGGTGGAAATGAGGATTATTAACGAACCGCAGGAGTCGAATGATGATCCCATGTATCAATTTATTGATTTCTTGGAGGAGTTCTCGACGACTGAAATATTTGAGAGTCGTGAGGAAATGGTCAGTTGGGCGTACAAGGTTGGAATACGTCTAAACACGGTTGTCCTTATTAGACGTAGTGATAGTGGTGAAAGTGGCAGGCGCGCTCGAGTGTTTTTAGGATGTGAGCGAGGTGGTAAGTATCGTCCACCAAAGAAGAGATTGGCCTCAAAAAGTGTGGACTCCGTTGATCAGGTGCCGGTATCTTCACGAAACACCGGCACAAAAAAATATGACTGCCCTTTCATGCTAAAAGGAGTGCAGGTGAATGAGCTCGGACATTGGAGCTTAGAGGTGGTGTGTGGTTTGCATAATCACCCAATGGGCATTCATTTGGTCGGACATTCATTTGCAGGTCGATTAACGCCTGCTGAGGATCAGCTTGTTCGTGACCTTTCACTAAACCGAGCAAAGCCCAAAGATATCTTGAGCACTTTGAAGCAAACTTTTAAGGAAAATGCGTCTACACTGAAGACACTATACAATGCTTGTCAAAAACATAAAGTGATTGAGCATGGAGGACGAACACGAAAGCACATAGCAGATTCTTGTTGGGCATCTTATATGAAATCCATCCGAGGTCGGGGATTTGAGTGCGCTCGATCATATCTTTGAACATATCCACCATGTTGACAAACTTCCACGTCTCCAATTTCGTTGTGTGACAATGAAATTTCAACACGTCTCTCTCGACCCCATTCCATATATCATATGCCACATGCGTCTTGAAACTTGGGATCAAACGATGATCAATAGGACCACCCGGACAAGGACCAGTCAATAGCTCCTCGTCGGTCTCGTCATCGTCCTCCATTCCCCCTTCATCATCAACATGCTCATCCCCCACGTCATGTGGAACTTCCGGAATAACATTTGCTTCCTCCACATTATACTGAATTAGAGGAAGAGCAGATTCAGAGGGCACTGGTTGTTCGATTCTCACATCTTCCGCTTCACGTCTTCTTCTATTAGACGCAGTAGGTCGTTTCCTTCGATACACTACTACAAAACAAAGCTGAAACAGTCAGTCAAAAAGATACGCGAACTTAAATAACACAAGTGTCGAAGCGAACTTAAATAACACAAGTGTCGAAAGGTTGATATTTAACACACAGAAAATGACACGAAAATTATTCTAAAGCGTTCGGCATGTTGCCGAACAAAAGCAGGAGAGTTCGGCGGATCACCAAACATAACTTAAAGTGTTCGGCTCATGGCCGAACATAACTTAAAGTGTTCGGCTGATTGCCGAACATAATAGGAAATGTTCGGCGGATATCCGAACACACTTGCACCTGTTCGGCTGGTTGCCGAACACACTTAACAATGTTCGGCCAACCAGGGCCGAACATACCCAGATTTCGAAAACGGGATTTTCCAATTTTCAGGCTCAAATTCAACTCAAAATCCATCAAATCGAACACATAAATTATGTCAACCCTAAACCCATAACTAAAAGATGATTTCTAGACAACTTTCATACAATTTTACCCCATTAAACATAGTATAACACAAATTTCTTAAACAAAATATACACACACTTACATGGTGGGTTTTGTGCTTCATTAGGGTCCATGGTAAGTTGTAGATGAGGATTGATCGAACTCCTTCACGCCCGTTCGACTACACGCCGTACGCCTTATCAATTGTTTGGTAAATTTGGATCAAGACTTGGATGTTTCTCAAATTCAAAATTTTTTTCTTTGCTTGAGTTTGTAGGGATGGGGTGTGAGAGATTTGGGTGGGATGGTGGGGTGTATAAAGTGTTGTATGTTATTTTGTTTTTTTTAATTCACAAAGGGTATAATTGTAAAGTTGTGGGGTGTGTTTAGAAATTGTGTAAAGATTTTGATATAAATGTGGGTGTATTTAGTAAATGGGTGTGTTTAGTTGTGAGTGGGGTGTGTATAGAATTGGCCATTTTATTTTAGTGTAACTAGCCGGATACCCGTGAGATTCACGGGTCGTCGTATAAAATTTACTCCCTCCGTCCCACTTAGCCTACTTTCCATTTTTGTTTGTCCCACCTAAAACTGTCAATCCAAAAATGGCAAAAAAAAAACAAATTACTCTCTTACCCCTCAATTTCTTTCATTTTACAACTTTTGCAGTCAATGTATACCTTTAAATTACAAAATTGTCACTAAAAAACATTAAAATAACGCATCCAATCAAAGTCAACAACTTTTTCTTAGGATCCGTGCCGGTGAAAGTAGGCACATTTAACCGGGACGGAGGTAGTATTAATTTTCAAAATCTTGATAATATAATGTGATGATATTATATTAACTTATATATATTAATAAGAATTTAAATATTACATCTTAATTTGATTTGTCACATTTTAATCAATATTATAGTTTTAAAATGTAAACAATAATATATAAATGTAGGGTAAAATCCCCAAGACCCCCTGTGTTAATGAAATTCACACCAGATCCCTTTGTGATACCGAAATTGCATGGTGAACATGTGGGATTTCAGAAAGTCGGCGTAAAATACCCAAAATCATACACCTCACATGAGAAATTTGTTGGTTTTTTGTCATTTTTTTTGTAAATTGACTATTTTATCCCCAACTTTATTTATGAATTACTGAGCAAGCCCCATTATTAATAATTAAGTTTGTAATTTAATATTCTTTCATTTACTCTTTTTCCTTCTCTCTCTCTTTTTGTCAAATTTTCGAATTTTATTTAATAGTTTTTCACAATTTTAAAATAAATATATACATGTACACATATTTAATGAAATTATATAATTTTAATAAATTTGAACTATTTAAATTTGATAAAATGAAATTTTAATCATCTAAGTGTTATTTATAATTTGTACGTATGATTGTTTATTTTAATTTTAATAATTGAGAAAAAAGATACATTTTTTAATAATGAAATTTCAACAATCTAGATAATTTTAACATTTTTTGTTCCTTATCATTATATATTTTATAATTATTTTTTAATTCTTCATTATGTAATAATTAAGTATTATAATACTATTTTTAAATTTTAAGTAGTTGATTATTGCTCTTCCATTATCTTAATTCTCTCAAGAAAGATTATAAAAAAAAAAAAAAACTCTCTCAGGAAAATAAACAAACACTTGGTGTGCATTTGTCTCAGGAAGATTAATCCCTCCATTCCTATTTGATTCTTCAATGATGTTTTTTGTTTTTATGTGATCATATACGACATTTGTCTCTCTCCTATGATTTACTACAATGAGTTGGTTTTGTTCTTTATTAGACTAATGGGACATGAAGGTATGAGCTCCCGGGCCGGCAATTCCTGAAGCATCTGAAGGAATTGCATAAGGGCCTACCATTTGTAGCTAAGAGCTTCCCGTCCGAGCATTACTGAAGCTATGAAGTAATGCAGTAAGGATGGTACATTTCCTATTGCTATGAGTTAATGTAGCTCTTGTTATTGAGTTGGAGAGCTGGAAATAGCTATCCTGCACCATAGACAGAATCCGAAGGAGAAGGATCTAACAACAGGGACCGAGGGCATTCTTCCTCTCTGCCTCTCCTCCTACCCTAGATAGCTGGGGCAGAGTGGAAGAATGAGGAGGGAAACGACACGAGCGATTCTGCAAGCGAGTGAGTGGACCGATCCATCAAGTCTAGTTCCTATGTAGCTGCCCCATCCCGTACTCCCAAAAAGGGAGGGATGGAGGCAGCAGCTACTAGAGTCTTGCTTGAAGAGGTTCACGAAAGGAGACTAGGTAGTCTACTTTCATTAACCGATTCAAGCCCAGCAGCCAAGCCGGAATTGCTGGTATTGAATCCAGTCGTTGCCGCTACATAGCTGTATTGAATGAATTGATCGCTCGTTATCCCTGTCTTCATTCCACTAAAGCCAGCATCTAGTTTAGGGTAGTGTGGAGTCGTCGAGTATAGAATAGCAGCTAAGATAAGACCGATAGCCCTATCTTAGCGCCCTACGTCCGCACAAGTAATGAAACAGGTGGGTCTACCCACCCCAGGCTTTTGTCTTCGGGTCGAATCATACACAGGCATCTTAGGACAATCACAGCCGTCTTGTCTTATGTCGGAGCTGCCGGCTCTTCAGCGTAAACCGCTGAAGTGTTCGGGATATATATCTTGAGGTTATAACCTCAAGGTACTTCATAAGTTTCTGTGATCATATATGGCATTTGTCTCTCTCCTACGGTTTACTACAATGAGTTAGTTTTGTTCTTTATTAGACTAATGGGACATGTAGTTATGAGCTCCCGGCCCGGCAATTCCTAAAGCATCTGAAGGAATTGCATAAGGGCCTACCATCTGTAGCTAAGAGTTTCCCGTCGAGCATTAAGTAATGCAGTAAGGACGATACCTTTTTCCTGTTGCTATGAGTTAATGTAGCTCCTAGCAAAAAAGTTAGCTTCTAAGGAGTAGCAACAAGGATCAAACTAGTTTTTTTTTTTTTTCTCCCTAATGATTGAGATTTTGATTAATTTCGCTTTAAGCTCTCTTCAATCCAATCTCATTCCCAAACACCCTCACCAATCACCTCTCTCTGCCGCCCCTCCCTATTTTATAATCTCATTTCAAAACACTCCTAGATGTGGAAATTGCAAGATCTGGAAACGCAAAATAATGGTCTCCACCTCCCACAAAACCCACCTCCACCACCCATGGTGCCGCCGTAGCTATTCACCCCGACTAGCGCCCCTTCCGCCACCCAAGCAAAGGGCCACACCATCCTTCCCTGCCCGAACCCACCTCATAAATCCCAAGCCCGAACCCGTACAATGCCGACGCATTGTTCAACAGGGAGGTAAAAGAGAGGCGGCGACGATGGGTTCGTTCGGTGTGCTCCAGATTTGAACCAGTGAGGCGGTGGCAATGACCCCCTTTCCTCATCGAAGCCGATCCAAACTATGAAAAGAAAAGAGAGGAGGAGAAGGGGAAAGAGAAGAGAAAAGAGGGCGGTGTCGGTGGCAGCGGTGATGGTGGGTTCATTTGCCAGCAATGGGTTCATCGCCGGTAGTATTGGTGGCCACGAGAAACTCCATTTAGAGAGAGGGGAGAGAGAGAGAGGAGAAAAGAGGGTTTCGTTCCCTCATTTAGAGAGAAAGGGAGAGAGGAGATATATATTTTTTCTTGAGTATTGTTCTTGTGCACCAGTTGCATCGATCTAGATCCATGCAACTGGGCGTCCACGGGTCGGGTCGGGCCGGATTTGACCCGAACCCGCGTCCATTTATTTATTTATTTTTTAATTTATGCGGTAACATTTATGTTATACGAGTATAACCTTTATGTTATATGACTATAACCTTTTTGTACAAATATCGACATAACCTTTAAGTTAATATACTCAAACTTTTTTCAATATAAAATGTAATATAATATACCTTAAAACCTTTATGTTGGGATGATTTAACCTTTATGTTATGTTGATTTAACTTTTATATATAAATATCATAACCTTTATTTACTTAAAGAATAACATAAAGGTTGTGTTAATATAACATAAAGGTTAATATTATTATATGTAAATGTTGCATTATTACAACTTAAATGTTTACAGTGTGTTAAAACCTTAAAATTATATACTTAGAATTATTTCAATCATGTAATATAATTGAAAACTTTTATATTCTTATAACTTAACATTTATGTTATATTGATATAACCTTTATATACAACTATCATAACCTTTGAAAAATATAAAAGTTATATTATTATAATATAAAAGTTAAATTATTATAACATTAATGTTAAGTTATTATAACATAAAGGTTTAAAAGGTAATATATATTTATCTTACTCTGTAAAATATTATACCATCAGGATAGAAAGGTTATGTAAACATAATGAAAAGGTTAGGCAGGCATAACTAAAAGGTTAGGCGAAATAACTAAAAGGTCATGAAGTGAAATTAGGGTTTGAGCACGTTTTGGGGGTGCGTGTCAGCGCTTGGGGACGCGTTCCAGCGCGTTTTGGGCGTGAAAATCACCTCCCGAGTCATATGACCCGGATTACATGGGTCATGACCCATGCACTTGGTGTATAGAAATAATTGTGTTTTTTCTTTGATATATAATAAGGGTATAACGGGAAGTGGGGTGTCAAAAATTCACGTCGTTAACACTAGTTAAATTGAATGGAACGTGTGTCGATTTTCTGTTATCACACGTGTTCGTCACACAATTTCCTTCTTATAAGAGGGACCGACGCAAAATTTCTAAAACGCGAGGGGGTTTGGTGCAATAAACCCTATAAATGTATATATAAGTTAAACAACAAATTATAAAAGATATACTTAAAGACAAAGTTGTTAAATAAACACAAATTTTATACATTCATTAATATTTTAAATTAAAATCAGTATTGAGAAACACTTAATGTTCGTGGATGTTAATAGGTAATTGAAATTTTAAAAATATCTTTAACTCCTAATAATATGTAAATGTAAATGAATAATAGTAAAAATAAAATTTAATATGGCACTCGTATGGTAAATAGAAATAGAAAACTCTCAATGAATACAATGTTTATTTTGAAATAATGATTTCTTATCTATACTGTAATAATAGCAAAAAAGTTGGAAATAATTACATAAATACCTTTCCCCAAAAAGTGTCACATCAATAATTTATTTTTATTTTTTTTACATTTTTTTTATTTAATCCATATGTTAAATATTGTATTTAATAATATAAAAATATTAGTTTAATTTTTTTTATTTTGCATTTGTTATTATTTTTTGTTCTAAGTTTATATATTGTATATAGATTGATTTAATAATATATATATATATATATATATTGCATTAGGAAGTATTTTTTTAACTAATATTGTTTTTTAAATATGTGATATCATTCAACACTTTATCCTTTCTTGATATATTTTAATGAAGTTTATATATTGTATATAGATTGATTTAATAATAATAATATATATATATATATATAATCCTATGTGTGTTAAGGCTATGTTTAAACTTGCATGATTAAATGATTAGTCTATGCTCCAATATGTATTTATGATTTGAATATAACAACAGCGTGTAATTAGATCTATGCTTAGGTTAGATCTTGAATGGGTTCAGTAGGGAATCTGGCGTTAGTAATCGAAGAAGATCTGATAACCCTGTTTGCCCATTGTTTGTCGGATTGGCATGTGTCAGGGCTTTTGGGTTTTGATCTTGACTTTAATTACTTTCTCGATTGATCTTTTCTAGTAATTGGTTTCCCAATTCAGGTCTGTAATAAGATTCCTATATGCATGATGCTTGATTACATGTGAATGTTGTGCCTGGGTCGTGAATGGTATCAGAGCCATAGGTTATTTGTTATTATTTTTTGTTGTAAGTTTATATATTGTATATAGATTGATTTAATAATATATATATATTGCATTAGGTTATGCTTATTTTATTGATCTTCATTAAATTAATTTTTGTTGAATAATTTCTTAAATACAAACAAAGATATTGTCCAAACAATAATTTAAACAATAAATATCAATTTGTTTATTGATAATTGATTTCATATCTATATATATATAAAAGTAGGATATCCTGTCAAAAATAATTACAATAAATTATCTACCTATTAAATAATTACTATTTTAAAAAACATATTAATTGCTTTCATATTGTATTTATTGTAAGAAACTCTATACAAATAATCCTATTTATTGTATTTTAAGAAACTCAATACAAATAAAAATAAATAAATCTATTTATTGTATTTTAAGAAATTCAATACAAATAAATAAATATTTAATTTAAAAAATCACTTATGATACCCAATTTAATATTTATTGTATAGAAATTTCAAATAAAAAAATAAATAGATAAATAAGATGAAATAAGGGATTATATATTTATTATCTCTCATCTTATTTTTAAGTACTTATTTTAAAGGGTAAATTATAAAAAACAACTCCACCTATCGACTTTTTTCAAATTGCAACCTAATCTTTTTTTTTCAGATTGCCACACAATTTTTTTGTGGTTTTGTCGATTGCAAATTTTTCGGCAAAATAGAGATTAATTTGTTCACTTTGCAACCTTTTTTTTTTTTTTAATCTAATTGCAACCTGAACTTTGTGTTTTTATCAGATTGCAACCAAGAATAAAAATTTCGATTCCAGTGGAAATATAGGTAACTTAAATTCACGGAAATATCGTGAAAATATCAATATCAATGGAAATATGGGTACATATATTTATTGTTATTTTTCCTATATTTACCAATATATTTCGATATTTATTGATATTCCATCAATTTTTCACCGATATTACATATATTTCACCAATTTTGACCAATATTTCCTTGATATTTATTTTATGAATATCGATCACACTTATATAACATAAATGTCACACTCATATATATAACATAAAGGTATCAGTGTGAAGTGAAAAAAAAATCATGATTTGCGATTGGACAAAAAAATTAAGGTTTGGGTTGCAAAGTGAAAAAAATTAATTCATTTGCCGGAAAAATGACCGGAAATTTTGCAATCGGCAAAACCACAGAAAAACTAGGTGTCAATCTTAAAAAAAAACAAATTAGGTTGCAATTTTAAAAAAGTCGATAGCTAGGGTTGTTTTTTGTAATTTACCATATTTTAAATATATAATATATAAAATCAATCATTATTTAATGATCTTAAATTTAATATTCATATAAAATTTATCAAACTGAAATATGGAAATGTATGTGTGTGGGCTTCAATGATTTTTCATTTTTAAATGTTTTTATGATATATAGTATTAATTTATTGTAAATTGATATTAAAATGTAGAAATAAAAAAATATTATAGGTGTACCTAATAGATTACACATATAAAACATATCAAATAGAAAAATTAGATTAAAATTATTATTCCAAGTTAACCAACTTATTCATTTGAAATATACAAATATTTTATTTTATTTTTCTTATTTTATATTTATTTGTTGTCAAAATTTATTTATATTTATATTCTGATTAATTGAGGTGGCATAAGGGATTGGATAGAGGTAATTTTTCTGATTTTTTCACAAATTAAAATTTCACATTCTCAGTCCCTGATATATTGACTTATCAATCTTATAATTATTATTCATAATTTTTTTATTCAAAATGTGTAGATTAAGTCCAATTTTGAATTGTTTCATTTAAATAGATAGTAAGAGAGATTTTCATGTATTTGATAAGCTGATATAAATTTATATTTGATTTAAAATAAATGAGTTATATGTGGCGTTGAACCAAATTTTTTATTAAAATACGTGTGTATTTATAGTTATAAATGTCAATAAAATATAAATTTATTTATCTCAATACTTAAATCATAACGTTTCTCATACATATAACTTATTTTTAGATATTAAATTTATTTTTTAAAATTTCACTACCCATGTAATGTTATTTGTTTGTTTAATTCATAGATTAATATATTACTTTATATATTTCAAATTTCTAATATTTTAGAATATAATTATTTATAATGACATAAATTTAAAGTTAAAATACGTAGCTTTATACTAATACAAATTAAAAGAGTATCAATATATTTTTGTTAAAATAATAATCATTACATTTTATATGTTATTATTTTTTTTTAATAATTATATATATAACACACCGTGCAACGCACGGGTACACTACTAGTTTAATATATAAATGTAACACCATTAAAGATGTATGCATATACATATATGTATATATAATATGAATTTACTGTAAAATTATATGTCATCCTAATTATTTTTTTAACTAATATTTGTTTTTTAAATATGTGATATCATTCAACACTTTATCCTTTCTTGATATATTTTAATTAAGTTTATATATTGTATATAGATTGATTTAATAATATATATATATATATTGCATTAGGTTATGCTTATTTTATTGATCTTCATTAAATTAATTTTTGTTGAATAATTTCTTAAATACAAACAAAGATATTGTCCAAACAATAATTTCAACAATAAATATCAATTTGTTTAGTGATAATTGATTTCATATTTAATATATAAATGTAACACCATTAAAGATGTATGCATATACATATATGTATATATAATATGAATTTAGTGTAAAATTATATGTCATCCTAAGTATTTTTTTAACTAATATTTGTTTTTTAAATATGTGATATCATTCAACACTTTATCCTTTCTTGATATATTTTAATGATGAATTGGAGATATTGTTATGTATACAAGTATAATATATCATAATCGAATATAATTTCGGTTTTATTTTACGCTTAAGATTTCATATCTTTTTATATGAGAGTGCATGTTTTGTATTTATATGCTCAATTGATTATTTAAGTTATGTGATTAGTTTATAATTATATTGTCGTCATCATCATCACTACTACTACATTTTCGATTTTGTGTTGGGTTTGAATTGTAATGATTAATGTCGTGTTAAATCAATTAATTTACGTGATAATTATAATAGAGTAATTGTATGTCATTCCGATGTTAAATGATAATACAAATATTTTTCTAATTCAATTTATTTTAAAATAAAATGTTGAAAATATATAATTAATTACAGTGTTTGCATAAGTTCTTAAGTAAAATTTCTAATTTTATTGTGTATCGGTTTATATATACATACTCACACACATATATTTTATTTAAGTAATTGAATTTGATTTTTAATACATAATTTATTTTTAGCTTTTTTAGTATATTTAATTTAAGTGATTGATGATATTAGTTGTTACACAAGTGATTTAAAAAATGTCTCAACTAGAAATATTGTGTATAAAGAATTTTTTCAAAACTTATAAACTTTGCATGTAAAATTTCCAATTTTGATTTAAATATCATGATTGACATTTTTATTTTCAGTATTAATCATGAACTAGTGAATTGATATGCATAATATAGATAGATTGTTGTGAATTGAATCATCTTAATCAATTTTCTTAGTTATTAAATATTATATTATCTTCTATATACTAAAACTACTTAGTTATATCTAAATAATTAATATTTACCGATATTGTATCACAGACCGCGCATCACACAGGTGCGAATACTAGTTTAATCAATTTGCATTAGGTACATACTCCCTCCTCACTTCTGAACAAAATTATGAATAAAAAATAAAAAAGAACAATCTAATTCAAAAAAAATGATAGATTTGATATATCATTTATTAAAAAAAGTTAAGATGAAAAAACTATTTAATATAAAAATTGTGATTTTCATGAAATAGAGAAAATAGAGAAGTAAAAAAAAAAATCTTACCCTAACCTACCTTCCCAATCCATAGACCATAGCCCGGGCCACATTTCTAGAATAATTTTTATTTTTCTAAAATTATTGTAACAACTTTTTCCAACATATAGTATGTCAATCTGGAGTGAAAGTAAATCTTCTTTTTATATATAATAGATATTTAGGGGCCGTTTACTTTGGTTGTCGGGATTGTTTGGATTGATAAAAAATATGGGATTGCACTGTTCATTTAGGACAAAAAAGTTATAAATTGAGTGTTTGGTATGCAGGTTATACTGTGGGTTTAGTGTAAATTTTTGTTTGGTATGAATGTTTGTAGGTTTAGTATGATAGGTTTGTTTATAAAATCTTGTTTGGTATAAAGGTTTGAATGGATTAAAAGTGTAAAAAGACATTTTTACCCTTCATGTATATTAAATTAATAAAATAGGCCATTTAAATTAATATGAAAATGGAAACAAATTTTTTCACACTGTTATCAATTAAAATGTGAAAAACAATTTAAATTAATGAGAAAATGAAAATAAATTATCAATTAATTATTGAAATCATGATAATTAGGTGAATTGCCATTTCTATAAATTGTTTTTGTTGTATGTTAACTGTTAAAAGATATGGTTTATGTGTAATATTTCATGGGAAAAACAAATAAAAATTTCTTATTAAATTCAACAATACATGAAATTTCACAAGTAGTTGAAAAGTATACACAAACAACAATGAAGGAAATCAAAGTATTTCACAAGTATTATGACAAGCAGTGAATGAAAACTCTTCTTTTATATATATGTGTCTTCTTTGGCCAATAACAACAGCTCTATATCTGCTGTATATGTTTTCATCTTTGTTGCTTTCCACATTGAGATTGATCTCATAGCTACATTAATCTCTTTCATCTCATCATCTATTTCTCACCTTATTGCACTGCCTAATCCAAGGGGTATCAGGTAGGTCATCCCATTTGTGTTTAAGCTGCAACAGATGATATCCAAGAATTAGAGGAATTTCAGTATTTAATTACAACAGATGACAACAAACCTTTTGAGCTTTTCATTCTAGCATGTCACTGAATAAAATTAGCATAGGCATAAAACTATCCTATGAATAATATTTAACCAATAAACAAGAGAAAATCAACATCAGTGACTTCCCAAGCTTTCATGTCTCCAAAAACTTGGAACTTCATATGCTATAAACATTAAAATCCAACATAGTTCATAGTCAAGCACACAAATCAATGTTCTTCTAGCATATCATGAGCATCAAACATTAAATCCAAGAAACAAATCTCAGCTTTACCATCAACAATGATATTGTTATATTGGAAAACACACGCAGCTTCTACTAAAAAGCATGGCTTCAAGTCAATCCAGCATTACCTAACAAACCCTTGTTTATGGCCATTTCTATCCCCTGTTTCTACTGTGGAAATCTACATAGAGTGCTTTCTGAGTCACATTATTTTGAAAAAACTGAGATCCCATTAACTTGTTTGACATCCTAAGTATGTACTCTGTTTTTCTTATGGTGAAAGGAAGGGGTGTGTGTGTATATTGGTGCCTATAAAACCGATTCAGGCACGTGTTTCGTTAGTTCTTACTAGCAATTGATCAAACTGGTTGGTATGCAAGCAATAATCATATATACCCTTTGCCATGCTTTTTCAGCCCCATCAGAAACAACCTGATCAAGAATTCAAGAATTGCGACTCAAATTGTATTCATAATTAGAATCAATCAGATAACACAAGCAGATAACCAACAAGATATATACAAACAACTACAAGAATCAAGATCCATAGCAAAAGGAGTGAAGAAAGAGGACTCACTTATGCTCTTCTTCAGTCCAAGGCACCCCCTTCTTTCGTTCTTGATCGGAGGGGCGACCAGAGGATGACCGTCTTCCACCGGAGGAGACAAAGGACTGCTTGAAACCTTCATAGGCATGGCCACTGCCCCATTCCAGTGTGAAAGGAGAAGTAAGTTCCACTAATTTTGTTTTAACAGATTATAGAATCTGCCGTTCAAAAATTTGCAGATTTGGAATCGGATTATGAAATGTTCATCCTTCCCGTTTTCGAGAAATCTCACGACTTACCTGGAATAGAGGGAGGAGACGGGTTTCCTCCCGGAGGCACCGCCGTCTCACGTCGGAATCGTCGGGCACTGCCGATGCCAACTCAATCTCCGAATGCGCCTCTCCTTCTGCTGCTCAATCGAAGAAGGTGGCTCGAGGGTTAGGGTTTGCTCAGGAAATGGAGTATTTTATCTAATGGCAAAGATGTTATTTCTTCGAACTCCAAGGGCAAAACGGTAGTTATATTATGCACAGTAAGGGCTGTTTAGTAATTACACTAGAGCCACTGTTGGGCTTGGACTAAACCCACCACATTTGGTGGGTTTAGTTAAGAGAGCCCAATCCGTATTTTTGTCCAGCCTAATCCAAAGCAAACCATTTAAACCCGGGCCGCAGACCTCTAAAGCAAACGTGGGTTTAGGCTGGATTTTAATCCTAAACCAGCCTAAACCCATGAAGTAAACGGGCCCTTAAGCTAAGTCCATTTAATTTGTAGTTATAATAGCACACAAAAATTAAATGTCGAAAAATTAAAGTTTTATACCAAACTCATATTTTTTTATTATCTGAATTAAATTAAAGGGACATTTCCAAGCTTAAAAAATGAAAGAGTTAGTCTCCTGTGCAACTGGTGCACATACAATTCGGGTCGGGTCTGGGTCGACCCGGATCCGCGCACTTTTATTTTTATTTTTTTTAAATTTTATTTTTTCGCTTCAGGTTGTTACATTTATGTTATATGCTTGTGACCTTTGTCTTATATAAATATGACCTTTATGTATAAATGTATTGATCTTTATATAATCTAACTTAGAAAAAAATGAAGAATTTTAGCAAAATTTGTACATATTTATGTTTATGTAATATTAGCTGCACATATATTCATCCTTAAAATGCACTGAATTTTGAAAATTTCAAATTTTTTTCAAAGTTATGGATTATAAAGATCATAATATTTGTACATAAAGGTCACAAGAATTGTACATAAAGGTTACAACAATACAACATAAAGGTCTTAATCTGAAGCAAAAAAACCTGAAAATCTTCATTTTTTCCTAAATTACTGAACATAAAGGTCATAACATTTATATATAAAGGTCACACTTATATAACGTAAAGGTCACATCCTTACAACATAAAGGTAACAGCCTGAAGCGAAAAAAAAAAATGTCACATCCTTACAACATAAAGGTAACAGCCTGAAGCTAAAAAAAAATAAAAATCCAGGTACACGGATCTGAATCGAATCGTCTCAATTACACCAATTCAGATTCGTGCACCTGGTGCACAATAGCATTTGCCAAAATGAAAACCCAATAAAATAATCAGAGTTAATCTGCTGACTTCTTCAATCCCAGCTTGCTGTCGTTGAAAATCGTTACGATTCTGGCATTCGCATTACCTGAAACGATGTCGTCAGCGATTTCTCAGCTCCATGGCTTCTCTTCCATGATTACCAGCCGCCGGCTGCAGCTCCGGCAGGCCCGTTTTATTCCCGGAAAAGTACGGTCTTTTCTTGCTTTTGCCTTCTTCAATTTTTATACTCTCTGCGGAACCCTCAACTTGTGTGGGTTTATGTCTAGGGTTTTTGATGATTTGGTATTATTGGTGATGAAATGATGTATGGAGAATTCAAATGTTTTGTTATATTTTCTTGGGTTGATCGATTGTTTTGTTAATTTTATTTTGTTGCAATATTCTATTTTGTTTAGATTAAATTTGGTTATTAGAAAAAAAAGCTGAAGAACTAGAAGGAACAGTTTACATATTTGTCCCTTTGGAGGATTTTGTCAATGGAGTTGAAATCAGTATCACGTGGCCTCAGTTCTTTGTTTAACTGAAAACGTTTTTTTTTTTTTTGTGGCTCAATTCCCTTTTGTTATTGAATTGGTAAATAAGGGAAACAATAACTTATCGGATTTGTCAATGGACGAGTTTAAATTTGAATGATGTAGTAGAGATGGGCTTTGATTTGTATTGCACTCTATTTTCTGTCACATTAAGTTAGGATTTCAGGGGTTGATTGGAATCAAGAGCATAAGAGAAATGCAACATAGTATTTTGAAGTCCCTTGTATATTCCAAAGTTCAGCAACACATCCATTGAGGTGACAGGGAATAAAAATTTTGATATTCAAAGCACACTTGGGAAATTGATCGAATGTTTTGAGCTCATGAAAGTAAAAGTCTGAGTTGAAAACGTTCTGAATTCTCCAACGACCATTTTGTTATTTTTTTTTCATGTATCGTATATTCTCATCAGAATCGATGTTGTGAATCACAGTTTGCTGCATGTACTGGGAAGTACTGCCATGCTCCTTAAATAATATTAACTATTGATTTTAAAATATAAAAAAACTATTTAAATATATGCATTATCATTTCCTATCATGAAAGGAAACTTTGATGTAAAATTATTGAGTGATATAGACACTTTATGCTGTCTTGCATTTGTAGGGCTTGATGAGCTAAATACTTGGTTGTTTTCTACTTGATTCAAAACATGAAAATGATGCCAATTTTCAATATATTTATCATCAGGTTTTAAATGTTATGAGCAGCGATGGACATGGCACAGATGTATCCAACTTGGAGAATAAGACGACCCTAAGTTATGTAGAAGATATATCAAAATCACATAACGGAAGCTCTGTCAAATCACAACCTATTTCAGAAGGTTCTGTTGGAGCATATAATAGGCATATACAGGAAGAAGTCATCAGCCAACCAAAAAGAGCAGCGAAGATTCATGATTTTTGTTTCGGGATTCCCTTTGGTGAGTACCTATGGGCCTGAAGTTTCCTTTATTTGAAGAATAGCAACATTCTTTCTGCTCTTTGTTTCTATTCATCGAATCTCTGAAGCTCCTGATTGGAGTGTTCTACTTTGAGATTACTGAAATTCTGTTACTGGCTTCTAATTCCATCGTACCAATCGTTTGCCGATTTCTTGTAGCTCATTATATTGGTTTGACTGTAGGTGGGCTTGTGCTAAGTGGGGGACTACTTGGCTTTATTTTCTCAAGAAATACTGCCACTTTAAGCACTGGTGTGCTCTTTGGAGGTGCTTTATTGGCCCTTAGCACTTTTAGTTTGAAGGTCTGGAAACAAGGAAAATCCAGCTTACCTTTCATACTGGGTCAAGCAGGTGATTAAGTTTTCCATATGCAAGGAATCATTATGATGTTTAACATCTATGCAATAGGCTTTTTCTTCTCTATTGGCATGTTTTGATTGTTTTCCAAAATGTAAGTCAATTGTGTGAAACTACTTAATTATTGTCCATTTAAGAAACTTCCAGATTCTGAACAATGATTCAAGGATAAAAATCTCAAGCATATAGTCAGCTTTGATGGACATACTTTTCTTATCCACTTTCTTGGAGTTGTTAATTTTCAGGCTTCTTTATCGTCTATATAGTTGGCAATTTGTATTTAATTGTTTGTATATGGATAGTGTAATCTAGCATAGGTTTTTGTGGAGGGTTTCTCTTTGATAGTTTCAGATCACCATGAATTCGATAAATTAGTCCTTGACATGAACTCCCAGGAGATGAAGGGACTCATTCTAGGGAATCACAACAAGGTCCCCAAAAGTTGAACTTCAAATGAAGCTTTAACACTGAAAGACTAGTTACATGCTCTCTTTTTTGGTGTCGAGTCTTCAATATGTAGTCTTATAAGTTTCCTTTTTTCCAGTCACCATACAAATAATTTTTTCTGATATCTTAACAATGCAGTGCTCGCTATGGCCCTCCTATGGAAGAATTTTCAGGCATATTCATTGGTAAGAAATTAGTTTTCCAAATCATAGTTTTCACCTGCTGCCTACTGTGTTCCAAAGTTAACTGAGGAAATTATCAACATGCAGACACAAAAGATCTTCCCAACCGGCTTAAATGCTATCATCAGGTACTATAGTTAGATTTACTACTGGACTTTACACACTCGACATTACTAACTATGTCCATATTCATCGTGGATTTTTCTTCCATTGCTTTAAATACATCAGCGCTGCAATGCTCTGCTTCTACTCATATGTGGTGATATCTGGAGGCAACCCTCCACCTAAGAAATTGAAGTCTTCACCTTCAGCTTCAACTGAATCATCATAGGTTCCAAGAATGTGAGATTATCTTCGGTGTTCTTTAAACTTTTGCTCGTGAATGTGAGCTTAAATGCAAGTCAGACCAGAAGCTGTTATATTTGGAGTTCAAACAACTTATGGTATCCAAATTGAAACTTACTATTGTATGAGTCTACTATAATCAGAAACCTGCAAGGATAAATGTCAATTTTCGATTTTAAAGTCATTGTGCAATGTAACTCATGTAAAAATCAGCATAAACTCATTGTACTTTTTTTAACTTCGATATATATTTTTACGGTATTTTGGGTTGTAAAGAAAATAGCACTCATGGATGAAAAAATCGTGAAATTTCGGTGATATATCGCCGAAATTTCGCTCAAATTTTATGTTCGATATAAAAATGGGGTGTTGTTCTTTTTCGTCAAAATGTCGTCGATATATCGGTCCGTTTTCGTTTGCGTTTTGGTTTCGGTTAGATGTAGGCATAAATGACGGTTTTCACGGTAAAATATCTGTTCGTTTATGTGTCGGCCAAATGCATTTTTTTTCCATCTATTTCATGAATTTTTCATACGATTTGAACTTCTTAATTAGATTATAGCAGCAGCCAGCATGTGCTTTTTTGTCTTAAAGCTATTGAAAATATTCCACTTTGTTTTATGTAGTAAAAATGGTCACAAAAAAAAACAAATTTTGTCACTCAAACTAGTGCTATGATAGCACTACTATCACATCTTCATTCTTCACATGCATGCCTCTTACAAAATAAACTTAGTTCACTACTATCACATCTTCACATGCATACACTCTACAAAATAAAAAAATGGATAGGACTCATAGTAGTCAATCTTTCAACTTTACCTTCAAAAATTTGTCTATAAATGTCATCAAATATCAATGAGTAAACAATCAAATTGACAAGTCTAAAACTCACTAACACTACTCATTAAAATTTGTTGTTCTACAACACCTCCAAGATTTGTTGGTCATCAAGAAGAATTGTATATTTTGAAATCAAAAGGTTAATGATTCAATTAGTATGTAGTTTTTGTACATGATAAGTTAATTATGCAATTACTATATTGTCATGAAGTGGCCTAATTTTCCATGTTTTTTATGAAATGTTAATTATTGTTTGATTGTATATAAAAATTAAAGTGGAGATATACTCTTTCAATAAAGGCTTCTAAAGTGATTTAAGATCTGTCATGATAAGTAGATGAGAAGTTATATATGTATTGATCTAAAATCAATTAAGTTGTTTAGAAATAGCGATGAAAGTGAGGGGTCAAACACTGATATTGAATCAATGTCTATGACATTTGACTCAATGAATATGAGCAATGATCCTCCATACCAACCATCATATCCTCAACCTCAAGGCAGACATAGCACATCCGATTGGTGGACTAATTTACATGAATTTCATTATCCACAAACTCAAATGTCACATGGTTCAAACATGTCTCAACCTAGTCAACCATATTAGGTTAATGATCATTATCCGATCCATGGATATGCCGTTGGAAGAGATAGAGGAGCATATGAATGGCATGTTTATGATTACACCAAAAATTGGTCTAATATGGTGAGTTCATATCAATATTGTTTAAATCAAGATGACATGTCATCTCATTCATTTGAACCTCATAGGAGTTCATGCTATTATTAGTTCATAAATAAACTTTGTACAAAATTTCTCATATTATCACTCTATATATTAGTTTATCTCTCATTATGTTGTAATTATATCTTTTTATTTGAAATCTTAACTTCAATTTATGTATGAATGTTAGTTATAACATTATGTAAATCACCACATATATTTTCTAATTTTTTACAATATTTTCGTGATTTTTTTTAAAATTACCGATATTTCCACCAAAACCGTTATATGCACCGATATTTCCGTAAATTTAAGGTACCAATACATGCACCGAAATCGATATTTTCGTCCTTGATAGCACTATTATTGTGTCGTCTCCGGACAAGTTATTTAAACTTGAGAAATATGGTTATGGATTGTTTGTCATCATCCATGATATTTCCAACTGTCTGAATTAACTGAAGTCACTTCTGCTTTTTCCACCTGTGATTGGAATTTTATGGACAAAGAAGACTTCATTATTTTCCATTGGGGGCAAGTTGGAAATGCAACCCACTTATCTATCTTAGTTTGCTGTGAGGAGATTGAAATGACATGGAGAATTATGAATGAATATTGAGGTGAGTTTCAGACTTGTTTGATTTCCTTTTTTTTTTTTCCTTCTAATTTAATCAAGTTTTCACATTTTCTTGAGCTTAGGATTTTATCATTATCAAATAAAAATGTGTTTATTAATTTGAATTTGGTTATTTAACAAAAATCTATTCGAGTTTGAGTGAAGTTGTAGAGGACTCAACTATCGAATAGTTTGATTCACGTTTTTAACCATCCCCCAAGAATTTCTGGAAGGAATTTTTTTATTTATTTTATGGATGTTATTCTTTTATCCATTAAATATTTATATTCATAGTCGAAAATGTGTGTTTTTTGTTATTAAAAAAAATTCACTTTTATAAAATAATGTCATCAATATTCTATAGTGTGGTTATATTCTTACGATGATAATTGAATGAAAGATGAAATATAATTTATAATAAAGTATAGTTTTGAACTACTCGTTTGGTACGAAGGTTGGGTTTGGACTGGATTGTAATAATTTTGAGCTTTTTTACTGTTCATGGAGTATAATTTGGATGTTTGGTGTGGAGGTTTTTGGGATGAGTTTAGTTGTGTTATGTGTTTGTTATATGTGTTTAAAAAGTGTAATGTTTTATAAATTTGTGTTTGGTATATAGGTTGGGTTTGATATATTAGGATAAATGACCAAAATACCCTTTTGTTCTTATAAAAAATATTATCTAAAGTAAGTTTATTGTGAGACTTTTACACGTAAAAAAATGCATGCAATATTGAATTACTATTTATATTCTCTCATTTTACTAGTCGTATTCAATTACGTTTACAAGTTAATTTGTAAAATATTAAAAGCTTCTTAATAGGGATATTTACATGCCTCAAATCAATTTTATCCGTGAATTTTCTTTTGTAAGGATGCTGTAATTCTTGCGTCAATTTTTCTCAATTCCCTCCTTACTAGGGGCCCATTTGATACGAATGTTGGGTTTGAACTAGATTATAATAATTTTGGGTTTTTTTACTGTTCATGCGGTATAATTTGGGTATTTGGTATGGAGTGGTATGGGTAGTTGTATTATGTGTTTGGTATTAATGTTTATAAAGCGTAATATTTATAAATTCGTGTTTGGTATATAGGTTGGATTTGATATATTAGGGCAAATGTCCAAAATACCCCTTCATTATAATAATGGAAATGAAAAAAAAATCTGAGATTTGGGACCTTTGTTCATTACGCTAGGTTCAACACAGTGAATTTTGTTGGTTTTTTTTTTTTTTTCTATCTATCATTGCAACTTTTAATTTTTATATTTTTATAAAATTAGGAACTTCTTTTGATAATTATTTTAAAATTTCCTATTGAAAAGATCAGAATAGTACAATATAAACAAAAAATGAGGAAAAATATATTATCATGGTAATCAAATCTATATCAAAAAGTCCTATAAAATAAAATAAAAAGCACAATATACACATAAAATAGGGTGAATATATAATAATTGTAATCTAATATATATCAACTCCAAGTACTTTGCAACTTCAAATTAATTAACATATCTAACCTAAATTTAAAAAAAAAGGTCAAATAGCCCCTATTATCATTAGCAACTTCAAATGAAATAATACCTAGCCTAAAGTAACTAAAGTGGTCAAAATACCCACATTACCATCACATAACAAAAGGAAAAATTATATATATAAAAGTGTGGTTTGCACCCTCAAGTGTTTGACAAGTGGCACTTTACATTGTTGCCAAGTGTCACCTCCAAGTGTTTGACAAGTGGCACTTTACAATGTTGCTAAGTGTCCTTCCTTAAAAATTATTTTATTTATAAAATATCAAAATATCAATATCAATTAAATACACACCCCACTACCCTACAATAATAAAGTGCTTGGAAAAATTAAATATGTAAGTTACAAATGTTTGTTAATGTTGTATTTTTTTTTTCTTTTTTGTTTTATATGAAATCTTTGGTGTCAAACTTTAATAATTGTTTTTGTCCAACATTTCAATTTCAAAAAAATAAAACAAAATTTGAAGAGTAATTCTGCTACTACTTTTCAAGGAATTAAAATAAATAAATAAAAGATATTTGAAGGTGCTAATAATATTTTACAAAAGAACATTCAAGTAGTTCAAACTCAAAAAAATAAAAACCTTTAGAGAAAAATTTATTTAGAGGATTCAAGAAAAAAATAACATATAAATATTAGAATTCGATAATGTCAGGCATGGAATAAAATAATGTACTTTAAAATTGTAATTTAAATTATGAAACATATTGCTAATGAGATTACCAAAAATAGGTGTTAAAAAAACATTAAGATATGTGAGATTGAAACATATTTGGCATTGGATAATGAAAAGTTGTGTTTGTTTAGAAATTTTAAAGGGTATTATAAAAAAATAATTGTCAACCTCAAGTGTTTGACAAGTGGCACTTTACATGCCAAGTGTCACCTTCAAGTGTTTGACAAGTGACACTTTACAATGTTGTCAAGTGTCCTTCCTTAAAAATTATTTTATTTATAAAATATCAAAATATTAATATCAATTAAATACACACCCCACTACCCTACAATAATAAAGTGCTTGGAAAAATTAAATATGTAAGTTACAAATGTTTGGTAATGTTGTATTGTTTTTTTTCTTTTTTATTTTACATGAAATCTTTAGTGTCAAACTTGAATAATTGTTTTTGTCCAACATTTTAATTTCAAAAAAATAAAACAAAATTTGAAGAGTAAATTATGCTACTACTTTTTAAGGAATTAAAATAAATAAATAAAAGATATTTGAAGGTGCTAATAATATTTTACAAAAGAACATTCAAGTAGTTCAAACTCAAAAAAATAAAAACCTTTAGAGAAAAAACTATTTAGAGGATTCAAGAAAAAAATAACATATAAATATTAGAATTCGGTAATGTCAGACATGAAATAAAATAATGTACTTTAAAATTGTAATTTAAACTATGAAACATATTGCTAATGACATTACCAAAAATAGGTGTTAAAAAAACATTAAGATATGTGAGATTGAAACATATTTGGCATTAGATAATGAAAAGTTGTGTTTGTTTAGAAATTTTAAAGGGTATTATAAAAAAATAATTGCTTGGAAAAAAAAAATGTAAGTTACAAGTGCTTGCTAATGTTGTATTATCTTTTTTACATGAAATCTTTGGTTTCAAACTTGAATTATTATTTTTGTCCAACATTTCAAATTGGCAAAAAAAAAAAAAAAAGTAAGCAACAATGTGCAAACATTAATTCAGTAATGTCATGCATTAAATAAAAATAATGTATTTTGAAATTGTGTTTAAACTCTGAAACAATATTATTAATGACATTAGAAAAAAATAGGTGCTTAAAATTTTTTTAGGATATGTTTAGGTTAAAACATATGTAAATTTGGCAAGTATGAAAGTGAGTTATAAAAAGGATGAAATTTAATAATTTTGTGTTTGTTTAGAGATTTTAAAAAGTAGGATTACAATTAATATGTCATCATATAGGGAATTATATATAAAAAAAATAGATGATGTACTGTTATTTTATCTTTAAAAAAAAGAGCTAATATTTTCAGTTCAAATTGTAAAAAAGTGGATGAAGTAGATAAAAAAAATAGTTATAAGATTTTGCAAACAAATAACATGATTCGAATATTGATAATCTAAAATCCAAACGTGCACATTCAGTCCAACCACCCCCTTAAACAATCGAGAAATTGTATTAAAATATTACAATATGTAACAATTTGTTAAAGCTAATAAAAAGATCACAAAAACAACACAATTACAAAATAAACCAATACATAAAGCTAATAATGAGTGCACTTAGGACAAACATTGAACAAAACAGATGTTTTCGGGCGATCGATAAAAATGAGATATATTATATACTTTTTTACAGAAATATATGAAAATACCTAATGCAATAATTAAAACACCTATTAAGAACTATATATTAAAAATTTTGTGTTAAAGAATAAATGAAAAAAATTATTAAAGAAAACAATAAGGCTACGTTTGGATAGAGTGATTTCAAATCCAAAATTTGAAATGAGTGGATTTCAAATCCTTTCAAGTTTGAGTGGATTTGAAATCCACCAAAATGACTCTAAAATTAGCTCAAAATGAAAATTATGGATTTTAAATTCACATCCAACCCAACATTATCAGTGGATTTGCTATCAAGGATTTCAAATCCCTCCTTAAATCCACATATTCAAATGTACCCTGAGAAATATTATTTTAAGAATAAAGAAAAAATATCACACTTATGTAAAAATTTACTATCATATAACAATAAACACTAATTATAAAATAAAAAATGAGATAAGTATTAAATGAAACTCGTGCAACGCACGGGTTCAAACCTAGTTATATATATAAAAGTGTGGTTTGCATCCTCAAGTGTTTGACAAGTGGCACTTTACAATGTTGCCAAGTGTCACCTTCAAGTGTTTGACAAGTGACACTTTACAATGTTGCTAAGTGTCTTTCTTTAAAAATTATTTTATTTATAAAATATCAAGATATTAATATCAATTAAATATACACTCCACTACCCTACAATAATAAAGTGCTTGGAAAATTAAATATGTAAGTTACAAATATTTGTTAATGTTGTATTTTTTTTTCTTTTTTGTTTTTTCAAACTTGAATAATTGTTTTTGTCCAACATTTCAATTTCAAAAAAATAAAACAAAATTTGAAGAGTAAATTCTGCTACTACTTTTTAAGGAATTAAAATAAATAAATAAAAGATATTTGAAGGTGCTAATAATATTTTACAAAAGAACATTCAAGTAGTACAAACTCAAAAAAATAAAAACTTTAAAGAAAAAAATATTTAGAGGATTCAAGAAAAACATAACATATAAATATTAGAATTCGGTAATGTCAGACATGAAATAAAATAATGTACTTTAAAATTGTAATTTAAACTATGAAACTTATTGCTAATGACATTACCAAAAATAGGTGTTAAAAAAACATTAAGATATGTGAGATTGAAACATATTTGGCATTAGATAATGAAAAGTTGTGTTTGTTTAGAAATTTTAAAGGGTATTATAAAAAAATAATTGCTTGGAAAAAAAAATGTAAGTTACAAGTGCTTGCTAATGTTGTATTATCTTTTTTACATGAAATCTTTGGTTTCAAACTTGAATTATTATTTTTGTCCAACATTTCAAATTGGCAAAAAAAAAAAAAAAAGTAAGCAACAATGTGCAAACATTAATTCAGTAATGTCATGCATTAAATAAAAATAATGTATTTTGAAATTGTGTTTAAACTCTGAAACAATATTATTAATGACATTAGAAAAAAATAGGTGCTTAAAATTTTTTTAGGATATGTTTAGGTTAAAACATATGTAAATTTGGCAAGTATGAAAGTGAGTTATAAAAAGGATGAAATTTAATAATTTTGTGTTTGTTTAGAGATTTTAAAAAGTAGGATTACAATTAATATGTCATCATATAGGGAATTATATATAAAAAAAATAGATGATGTACTGTTATTTTATCTTTAAAAAAAGAGCTAATATTTTCAGTTCAAATTGTAAAAAAGTGGATGAAGTAGAAAAAAAAATTAGTTATAAGATTTTGCAAACAAATAACATGATTCGGATATTGGTAATCTAAAATCCAAACGTGCACATTCAGTCCAACCACCCCCTTAAACAATCGAGAAATTGTATTAAAATATTATAATATGTAACAATTTGTTAAGTAATAAAAAAATCACAAAAAGAACACAATTACAAAATAAACTAATACATAAAGCTAATAATGAGTGCACTTAGGACAAACATTGAACAAAACAGATGTTTTTGAGCGATCGATAAAAATGAGATATATTATATGTTTTTTACAGAAATATATGAAAATACTTAATGCAATAATTAAAACACCTATTAAGAACTATATATTAACAATTTTGTGTTAAAGAATAAATGAAAAAAATTATTAAAGAAAACAATAAGGCTCTATTTGGATAGAATGATTTCAAATCCAGAATTTGAAATGAGTGGATTTCAAATCCTTTCAAGTTTGAGTGGATTTGAAATCTACCAAAATGACTCTAAAATTAACTCAAAATGAAAACTATGGATTTTAAATTCACATCCAACCCAACACTATCAGTGGATTTGCTGCCAAGGATTTCAAATCCCTCCTTAAATCCACATATTCAAATGTACACTGAGAAATATTATTTTAATAATAAAGAAAAAATATTACACTTATATAAAAATTTACTATCATATAACAATAAACAGTAATTATAAAATAAAAAATGAGATAAGTATTAAATGAAACTCGTGCAACGCACGGGTTCAAACCTAGTAATAATAATAATAATGGTTATAGAAAGATATGATACTAAGTAAAATGAGGGCAAAAACGGAATAAGACATCATTTCTACTATAACAGGTTTAGGTTGGTTAAATAAACCCACCAAAATAACTCATGAATAGTGGCATTTTAATCCAATACTAACCTAGGCTCACATCCAACCCGAGCCTTTAACCATCATACCAAACATGGGTTTGAGTTGGTTAAAAATCATAAACCAACACAAACCCATGAACCAAACACACCCTATTACTCTCGATTTCCAATCACTTATTTCATACAAGAATTAATGGCTACCTTTGTATAACCCTATATGATTATGATAGAATGCTAAAACATGAATAAAATTAATGAAATGGACTATAAATTTGAACCACTCATAGATGTTTTTGAAAGATGAAGATTTGTTTTGGAAGGTAATGCTCTTTGAAGCCATGATTAAGTAAAGATGTTAATTGCCAAATGTTAAAAGTCAAAGGCCATGTTAAGTGTTGTGGGATTTGGATTTACATGAAAAATAAAGATGATGATTATTATGGTGTCCCAAAAGTTACTAGATAAAGTTAGGAGGACATTTTAAGAAAAAAGAAATGAGTTAGATGCAAAGACAATTGTAGTGCATGCATGAAAAGGACATGACTTCCAAGTACCCTAATTTGACATAGATTATATCTGATGTCGGATTTGGGAGCCACGTGGCAGCATTTGAAGAAGGTGTTGAGAGCCCCTCCGGGCCATACACTTTGGGCTTTGTGCATTATTGCTGGACTTATTACTTAAAGTAGCCATAATTAAGATGGCCCATTAACCACTAACTAACAGGCCTCACTACTCAACTAACTCCTTCTATCTCATCTTTTCAGATGTCTCATCTCATCTCATGTCCTACCAATTATTATTTTTTATTCACACTATCATTTTCTTTCTTTAAAAGGAATTTATGTGAAGACTGACTGTCATACCACTATAATTCAGCTTCTAATTTTTACTATTTATTCTTCATTGAATCGAACAAATATATAAAACATGTAAGTGATGATCATCCCCAAAAAAAAAAAAAATTTTGGGAAAAGCGTGTGCGTACATATAACAAATTTATATTACAGAATATAAAATATATATATATACCACGAATATATATATGTGTGTGTGATGTAATTATTCATGCTATATAAGAAGCCTGAAAATGGGGTTTTATTATTGGACTTTATGAAGTCAAGTCATGTTGCCCGCCACAAATCACCACCTTTTGTGACGTGAAGAAATAATAATAAAAAATTCAAGGGTTATGTTGTGGAAATTTAATTTAAAAAACCTTTATTTGATGATTCTGCATTCAAATAATTCTATTAATTAGCCCCACCTGCTTTTTATCTTCAATGACGTTTTTTTTTCTCCATATAATATATATACATATATAATTTATATTTTAGTCATATTATTTAATATTCATATATAATATTATTACTCCATATTATTAGTATTAATTAAGTATTCATATTTTTTGTCTGTGTATAATTTGGAGATCACATATTATATATGCATTAATTAATGTTAAAAGAAATGATTTTCCTCTGAATCACATTCCTATCATATGATATATATACTTGATCATGATCATGTTTTGAAGTTGATCGATCTCCCTTTTCTGGAATATTGTGTATATATGGTTGGTATATATATGATTAAATAGAACAATCTTGAAATATTATTGGGAGAGATATTTATATTAGCTAGTGAGATTATATATATAAGTGATGATGAGATGAAGTGGGTGATTGTTTATTAAGTGATTAGGACATTAATAGTTAATGAGTATGCATGTAATCCCTAGCTAGATGCCACATCCACATGACCTTACTTCCATTACAATATGCAGCTGATCATGTGGACACAAAATAACCCTCTTCTGTCTATATCACTACATGAATATCATTCTCTTCATTAATCAACAATGCATGTCTGATCACTTAGCTTTGTCATCAGCATACAGATATATATATATATATATATATATATGGAGAGAGAGAGAGAGAGATAGAGAGAGAGAGAGAGAGAGAGAGAGAGAGCACTCAAAGTCGATCTTGAAAGGTTTTGATCAAAGCGTGCTCTAAAAGCCAATAAATTAGGAAGTAGCTGGCCTTAATATATATATATATATATATATATAATGCAGTGTATGCGGCTATGTTTTTAAAGTTCCATAATTATATATTAATTCTTATAACCACATTATAAAAACTTCTTTATTGATTATCAAAATACTAATTCTTAATCAATTAATTAATCATGGGTTCCTAAAAGGCCACGTAATTAATACATATGGATGGATTCTTTGATGCAACACAATATTGACCTTACACATATATATAATATTGCTCATACTGATCATGGCTCTATTATACATGCATGAGATTCATGTTGTTATTTATGACATGAATCCTAGATCATCATGTGACACAATATCACGAGTTATATATACATTTCTACTACCTCGAAACCGCTTGTCGTTGTCGTGTCGAATATCCAACATATCAATTAATTTTAATTTCCATATAATAAGGGGATAAGGTCATTACACGTCAGTGATGGACATATTAAGAGCTGCCCGCCATGGACATTTTAGCATCTTCCGTTATATATAATATTGTTATTTTTTATCTGAAAATTCCCCAACCAATATTCTCATGATATTTTGTACGTTTTTATTGTGTTTAATTAATACACGACATGTATTATAATACTCTAAAATTTAAGATGCTATTAATTAAAGACCATATATACCTTAATATATATATATATATATATATATATACACATGATTTTTTATATAAAACAGCAGCTCAATTGGACAGTAGTATTTGATCATATGTACTATAATGTCCAATAGTACTTATCATCTTATCGTAAAGTCTACATATGTCTGTACGTAATGGTGCATTTCTTCATCGAAGATCAAATCAAATCAAATTACTGCGACAAATTAATAAAGATATGAGTTTGAAATTAGTAATATAGTGCAAATATTCCCTTAGTTGGAACACTGATAGATAGATCATCAATTCTTGAATATTATCAGACATACTCACGTGAACATACCCAAACTCATGTCGATCACTACCTAGCTACCTACACTTAGTCCTAGGGTTCAGCCCTACTAAATTAAGACATTGATGACTTCATCTACACCTTAACTTCTAGCTGCCACCTAGCTAGGTTAACTCCTAATAATCATGTTGTAATAAGTAATTGCATCAAAAACAAATCAAAGCTCTCTCATGATCTTAATTGTAAGCTGGTAGGGTTCTTGGGTTGGTTTTATCTTGAATGTTTATGTCACGTGGTCATATATATTCGATTTTAGTAAAAGAACATTGATCAAACTAGGTTTTCTTTCAAGATTAGTTGAAACAAAATGTGAACCATAGAATTATTGGTTATGGGTCTAGCTAGAGCTAACTAGGTAGATATATAAAGCACTTGGGTAGGTTTCTTGACTAATTTGTTGCGAGCCCATAAGGTGGTGGGACTAGACCCATTTACGGGCACATGGGGTGACATTTCATGGAGGTCATTTTTCTTGACTAACTTAACTAGAAAACGAGAACATAGAGTACAAATTATGTCGTGGTATCATAATTATAAGGGCATATGACATTGGACCATATTAATAGCACTCATTAATATGGATCGATCGATCTCACACCTGCTGCAGTATTTCATTAGTCAAAGTCTCACTTTTATTACTACTAATAGTACACCTGTGCGATGCGCTCCTTATTATATAATCTAATAATTTTTATTGTTGATGATATAGTGTAATTTATATTGTATATAAAATGTTAAATCTTTTTTTAATGTTTTTTGTAATCTATACTATTCTAATGCTAAATGATTTTGTTTTTATCTTTTTGTAATGCAATATTAATTACTTATCAATGGATTTAGATAATCAATATGACAATCAAATTAGTATTGATAATATTTCGTTATATATCTGAAAAAGCTTTCATCTCAATTTTTTTTCTTTGATATTTCTAACCTCCATTTCATGCTAGCTCATTCTCATTAAATGAGAGTGAATATATATGAATTGCTTATATAGTATAATGGTTTTCATATTGATTTCTCTTCTTATTTCCATTTTTTTTTTCTTTCTTTTGATAATTCTAACTTTCATTTGATGCTAGTTCATCCTAATTAAATAAGAGTTATTATATATATATATATTGCTTGTATACAATAACTTTCATCTCAATTTTTCTTCTTATTTTCATCACCAACTTTTTTTCTTCTTTTGATATTTCTTAACTCCATTTTATCTAGTTCATTCTCATTAAGTGAGTAGGTATATATACATATACGGCTTAAATACGAAAATAATTTTCATCTCAATTTTTCATCTTATTTCCATCACTAATTTTTTTCTTCTTTTGATATTTCAAGCTCTATTATTTTTCTTTTTGTTTTGATATTTTAAACCTCCATTTCAATAAGCTAGCTCATCCTCATTTAGTGAGACTTTCATCTTCATTCATGCATTGCTTATATACAGGTAGAACAATGACTTGTAGATGAAGCCTAATTCTAATGACTTGATATGGAAGCTTGATTCAAAATTATTAAATTAATTTAGATAATCAAAATGAAATTAAAAAAATTTACTCAAATTGTCCAATAATTTATAGGAGCTTGTCCAATAAGATACTCAAAAGTTTTTTTATTTTATTTTTAGTTTGTTTTTCCCTTTTTTTCCTATTGGCTAATAGTTTTGCAATTGGTAATAATCACCAACTATTGTCATTTTAGATATAGTATAGAAATGAATTTATAAAATTACATTTTTCATATTCTTTTATGTATATTGTAATATTAAAAAGGGAAAATTTCACATTTGGTACCCGAAAATAGGCTATATTTCAGAAAGGCTACCCCAAAGTTCGAGTTTATCAATTTAGTCCCTCAGTTTTTCAAAATTCATCAAATTTGGTACCCGCCCTTAAAAATCCGTCCAAACTGACGGAAGTTAACTACCCTAAACATTTTTGTGCAAAAATTAGACGGGGAACCCTAATTTTTTCCCCAAATCGTGCGCAGCTTCTCCTCTACTCAAAATTCGATCGATTCTGGGGTTGAATCGATCGATTCAACCCTAATTTCCTCAATTCTGATATTCAAGATCCTCAACCTTGATATTCAAACCATTTGAACACTCCACAATACCCTACTTTCTGCATTGCCATGTACAAAACATCACATTCAGATTCGGCCAAAAAAATTCAGAAATTCAGTGGAAATTCAAGCTCAAAAAAATGATAATAAACCTTACCCCATAATGTGGGCAACACCAATATCTCCTTCTTGGATTATCTTTCGACCAAGAGGTTTCAAATGCAAGTCAATCGATCGAATTGAGGAAATTAGGGTTGAATCGATCGATTCAACCCCAGAATCGATCGAATTTTGAGTAGAGGAGAAGCTGCGCACGATTTGGGAAAATTAGGGTTCGCCGTCTAATTTTCGTACAAAAACGTTTATGGTAGTTAACTTCCGTCAGTTTGGACGGATTTTTAACGGCAGATACTAAATTTGATGGATTTTGAAAAACTGAGGGACTAAATTGATGAACTCGAACTTTTGGGTACCCGATCTGAAATATAACCTATTTTTTGGGTATAAAATTTGAAAATTTCCCTATTAAAAAACATCGAATGTTTATACTTTCTTCTTACATTTCACATTATGTAGTATATACTTCTAACATAAAATACTTTCGTCTTAACTTCTAACTTCATAAAATTTTTACATATTTATATTATCTTAAATATTTATGTTTAAGTACATGAATTTCAAAAAATTCTATTAAATATTTTATCACAAAATAAATATTAAAATAAAAAGACGTTTTAAAAAGAAGACATGTGAGTATGTTAATATGAAAAAACAATTTTTCTACAATAAATTATATTATATAGATTTTAATTTAAGTGATCTTTTATAATTTATAATTATTTAAACAAAAATTTAATAGTATGCGTAATATAAATACATAAAAAAGATAATTTTTTTCTCTCTCTCTTTCATTATAGTGTATTATTAATCAAAAATTATATATATTTTTATTTTTTACTATAATATTTGATAGCTTATCAAGAAAGTCATGTAATTTAAAATTATTAAATTAATTTAGAAAATAAAAATGAAATCTTGAAAAATTAAAAGAAAAGGAAATTATTTTACACATCATCAAATTGATATGACATTTTTAGGAGGAAAAGTGACAAATTATAAATTTTCTCCAACTTGCTTGCTTTTAGTATAACTAGAATTATACCCGTGTGATGCACGGTTTGTAATTTAATTAATTATATCAATAAAAATTTAGACATTTTATCTCTACTGTTTCTCATTTTAAATATTATTATGTTTTTAAAATGCAAACAATAATATATAAATATATATTTTTGTTGAACAATGAATTATAAAACCTATATTTGAAATATGAAATTGTTAACATTGACATCAATTTTGTACACTAATCAAATTTGTAAATTAAAATAAATTAAATTTAGTAATGAGAAACATTTATTATGTCATGGATGTTAAAACGATAATTGATATTAGAAAAACATTTTAACTCCTAAAGATATGTTATGCATGTTGCAATTTATAATATAGACATAAAGTGTCATGATAAATATATGAGATAACATCATTTTTAGTCCGTTAAGTTAGGTCTTTTCCATTTTCGATTCATCAAGTATCGCGAATCCAATTGCAGTACCATAACTTCATTTTTTTCCGATTTAAGTCCTTTTTTCGCCGGAATCTGACGTGGCAATCGGAGATTGCCTATGTGGCACTAAACCCTAATCCCCAATTTTTTCCGGCCAAAACCCTAGCCACGTCATTTGCCACGTCAGAAAAAAATAATTCAAAAAAATTAAAAATAATTAAAAAAACAAACAAAAAAGGATTTGAAAAAAGTCTTCCCCTCCCCAAGCCCCCCACCCCCAATCTGCAACTCCAACACTGCCGCCGTCGCCGCCCACCTCCGGTCGCCAGAGCCGGCGCCGATCGCCGGAAAATGTTGAACCCCACTCAAATTGCTTCCATTCTTCATCATAATGTTTTCCCATCTACTTTCCCCAAGAATTTGACCAAAATCACACAAAAATTCTGCAATTTCAGCCTTCAACAGCCGCCCTTTCGCCGGAAATCAGCCATAATCGCCACTTCAAGCTCAAAATTGGGATTTTCTTCGTTTCTCAACCAAAATGACCAAACTATCAAAATGCTCCTCTCCTCAAGCCCAAACACAATATCATATCAATTTCATGTTTCTTGTTCAAATTAAGACTCAATTTACTCCAAATCGTTCGAAAAAAGAAAAGAAATTTTCTTCTCCTCAACCCAACTTTCTTTGTGCAGTGGTGGTGGTTGCCGGCGACGAGCCGGCTCGTCGTCGGCAGGCTTCGGGAGGCGGGGGTGGGGGAGGGGGGCGTTGCTGTTTCAAGTTCAACGCAGCTTTTCTTTCTTTTCTTTTTTTTTAATTTTTTAATTTATTATTTTGATTTAATTTATTGTTTGATTTTTAATTTTTTTTTTGAATTTTTTAATTATATTTTTTCTGACGTGGCTAGGGTTTTGGCCGGAAAAAATTGGGGATTAGGGTTTGGTGCCACATAGGCAATCTCCAATTGCCACGTCGGATTCCGGCGAAAAAAGGACTTAAATCGGAAAAAAAAAAATGAAGTTATGGTACTACTATTGGATTTGCAATACTTGATGAATCGAAAATGGAAAAGGCCTAACTTAGCGGACTAAAAATGATGTTATCTCTAAATATATTATTGTATTTTTTGAATGTTCCCTAACATTCACAATTATAAATTTCTTCGAAATTTTCGGTCTAACCAATAACTTAATTATTTATAGTTAAAGAAAATATATAAATACCTAAATATTTTGCTATATATTCAAATAACGTAAATAACTGAATATTGAACCCATTTATATTGACAAATAAACCAAACAATTATATAAAAATGTTTTTCATTATAATTAATTTCTCCAAAAGTCTAAGACTTTGTATTTTAATTTTTTTAATTTCCTAATCTTAGTTTAATTTAGTCATTTGTTTTTGTATTTCTAATTGTGTTAAATATAATTATGCACCAAATTTTAAATATCAAATTCATACATTGTTATTTTTTACGATGCAATGTAAATAACAAATTAGAATTCATAAAAAAAATGATAAATCTGATACATCATGCATTAGCAACAAAATTCTATATACCAAAATGATAAATTTGATATATCATAGATTAAAATAAAAAATTAAATTGAAAAAATAAATTAAATTAAAGATTTTGATTTATATAAAAAAAGACAAAAATAACATACATTACCTACCAATAGGCTATAGTATAAATAACATACATTACCTACCCTACAATCCTTAAAAGTATAAATATTTTATTTTTTGATTTTTTTTAGTTCTTCTAACTAACTTTTTTCTAATTATAGTATGTAGATTTAGGAGGGAAAATTAGTTATACTATTTTTATTGAAGATCTTCTATATATATATATATATATATATAGATATATACATGTGACAATTAACTGTTTTCGATGGTGGATTATTATTTCATTTTTTGAAGTGCTTACTCAGTTGATGACTTATTTCATTAATTCGTAATAAAGGTTTGTAAGTTATTTAATAACAACTCAAATGAAGTTCGGATACTTTAAATTCAAAAATGATGATGATGGTTGAGTTGAAATATCAAATTGACCTTCTTTTTTCAATTTACAAATGAACCCTAAGATCAAATTGCAAGTTGCATGTATTATCAATGTAGACATGAGAAATGATGATTGAATTCTCAAAACACTCGTTCTTGTTTGGACAACAAAATCATGTTCATGATGATCATTAATAGAAGCTTTAAAAGAATAAATTAATATTAAGCATTGCTTTCTAATAACTTCCCTTCATCCTACCATTAATTAATTTGAGAGTAACAACTTATCCCATTAAATTATTGCTATGTATTCATGATCAATATAATTTGCAACTACTTAATTCAAAATTATGTAAATTCTTAGTGATATTTGGTTTCATATTATTGTAATTACTTAATCCACAGTTAAATTAATGAGTACTAGTCTAGGGTCTAGCTCCTTAATAATATTTAAATTAAAAAACTCCAAATAAAAGTGCATGTTGCACTAATAAGATCAGTGAACATATTAAAGAAATGAGACCCTTATGGAGACAAACCAGAATGAGAAAGCTACCAAAGATTTTGAAAAATGTTACACAATTTTGAGCAATCAGATAAAAAGGTAATTAAAATCTATGTTCATAGTTAGCAGAAACACTAGGATATTATTAAAATAAATTATGTTAACAGGGAAGGGGACAATATCCTAATAATAATTATATCACAAAATAAACTTATATAAAACTCTCAAGATGAGTTCTATAACGCAAAATTCAAACTTCATTTTTATATGTAATTAACCTTATTTAATTCTGTAAGTTATATAATATGTTTTTTTTTTTTTTAATTTTACGTTCTTACTAAGTTGCATATTCGCGTACATATTAGACCAAAGACTTTTTCTTTTTTCCCTTTTGTTCTGCATAATTGGACTTTTAATTGATGATACATTAATTTTTGTGACACTTGATTTTATTTAAAATTGTTAAAAATATTATTGACCTAACTTTAGAAATTAATTCATCATTAAATTAGTAAGAGGTCGCATTCCTCGGCCAAACAAGATTTAATTTATGAATTATTGAACATGTTAACTAATATAGTTGACAATATGACTGTTACTCCAAAACTTGTCTTCCTAATTTTTACCCTTGATATTAAAATTCGAACCTGAAATTAAATTCTAACATGTATATATGTAATATGCATATGTGTATGTATATATTTATTGTTTGCAACATAATTTAGTGATGCTAGCTGGGGCCAAGTACCCCAGTTCACTTTTTTTGATATGATTTATAAATTTATATTTAATTGGTGCAATTGGAATTCCATATATTGGTTTGTGGTTCTCATAAGACTAGCCTTTTAGGCTTTTTTTAAAAAAAAATAATGCTGTTCTTTTTGTAGTGGTCTTTATCCCATTATTTTATGTGACATCTTTTTAATATTTATTTTTTGGGACCGGTTGAAGATATTTGCTTCATGATCACATTGTAACATAGTTCAAAAGCTAAAGATTATAAGATTGATAATGTTGGTTCATGGAATTACAAAACATCATAGTACCTTTATATTCTGGCTAGACAATTCACTTTATAATAACATTTTTAATTTAGTCATCAATTGATCAGTTTATATTTTGCTATTCACATTTAATCCAAATCTAGCTAGGCTTCAACGTCTAGATTTCAAGTGGGATTTCCTTTTCCCTTGCTTTTCCAACACATAATTATTATGTCAATCTATAATATAACCTACCTATATGTGTTGTGTATATGTGCCTTTTTTCTAGCTTCAACATATATAATTATGATTATTAAAGTTATCACACTTTGTAGTGATTTTGGTATTTATTTATACAAAATATTCTCCAGACGATAGATAGATGGGTCACACCATCTTTTGAAATCACAGTACTCACCATGAAAATAAAATCGGATATGTACAGATAAATGATGAGATGCTAGATCAAATTTATGACATATTGCATGCATTATTTATTTAGTGAAACATGCTAATTAAATGCCATTTATAGTGTGTGTGTGTGTGTGTGTGTTTTAATATGCCAAATTCCTAAAAAAGGGTTTTCAAAGATGTGCTGTCGTACTTTCCCTACATAGCAAATAGTATCTTCTTCGAGTACAAGAATCTGCCTACATCATTCTTCATGTCTTACTCCCAACCACAAATACAAGTACATTAGATATAAATACAAGTACATTAGCTATTGTGTAAATTCAAATATAGTATGAAATACAATTCGCAACGAAGATGTAAGTGATTGATCTTTGTGTGTGCTACGTATTCTTCTGATACGACCAACACGCAACAAACATCCAATATGAATCACAGACTAATTAATTATTAGAACCTATCGTACTTGCGTCCTTAAACCAACTCCGACTCCATGATCTCAAAATATAGATCAAGACTAGGCATTTTCGTGTAACAAGACAGCTAGATATGCTCTCTTTAAAGCCATAATAAATGATCATATCATGTTAACAGAAGAAAGGAGTTTAGCATGGAAAACAGCATAAGGAACTAATTAAACTGCAATATTAAGATGTGGGGAATAATATTGGCATGTCCCAGTGCTGGGATTCAAGACCAAATGAATTTCATAGCCACAACCTTTTCACTGTCCCTTCAATCCCAACTGTCAATCTCCACTTTCCAATTTTGTTACACATGTCCCATCCATGCCACAACTGATTCAGTGAGTTACGTGTCACGTGCACGTACAACTGCCTTCGTTTCACCAAACCAGGCCCCTACCATGAACAACACCACTATGCCAGCTTCATGATCCATAAACAAGGAACAGATCAGTAACACATAAATGCATAGTAAAATGACACATTAATGCAAATCTTGGTTTTCATGCCACAAGTGGATGTTAGTTTTGATGTCAATTGTCTGCCTCAAAAAGGTTATCTTATTAAGGAATGATCTCATATATATTCCATATATTTTGAATCAATCAATTTACATTAAATGTATATATTGTTTCCTTCTTTATAGGATACACTTACTCCTCTGTAGGAGATCCTTTAGGAATTTGTTATGAGATTTAATCCCTCTTGTAATCTATATATTGTACAGAAATCACAATCAATAATATAACAATTCCTATAATCCTTTCTTCTCTTATATGGTATCACGTTAGGCCCTTCTCTCACGAGATACTCTCCGATCCTAACCTACAATGACCACCGGTAGTCAAGATTCCTCCACCTCCATGCCTGCGCTAGCCACGACAGAAAACCCCATAACTGCTCCTCACACTGCAGTTATTCCCATTTCGGCTCATCACCACCTTCCAATCAAACTTACACAAACAAATTTTCCTTCATGGCACACACATCTCTGCGCTCTTCTGAATGGATTCTCTTTGATCGGCCACATCGATGGTTCATCTCCATCGCCGGATGCCGTCACTGCTCCGGATGCCTATCTCCATTGGTTCAAGCAGGATCAGCTTCTCCTCGCGGCTGTTCTTGGTTCAGTCTCGCCGGATATTCTACCTATTATCTCTGCCGCCACCACTGCCGCGGAGGCCTTTTCCACTCTTTCCGGTGCTTTCGCTAGCACGTCCCGGGCGCATGTGATGTTCTTGAAGACATCTCTCACCAATGCATCGTTGGAAGGTAAGTCAATTTTAGATTACGTAAATCGCATAAAATCATTGGCCGATGAACTCGGTCTCATTGATGGTCCGGTTAAGTCGGACGATCTCACTCTCTATATTGTAAATCGCCTCACCCCGGAATATAGAGATATTGTTAGTGCAGTCCGTACTCGTGACACTCCGTTTCGTTTTGAGGAATTACGGGACCGGCTAATTGAACATGAAATGTACCTCAAGCACATTGAGTCGAAAACTGCTTCTCTTGTTGCCACGGCAAATATGGCACAATCTGGTTCTTCTTCGTCCCAGCGACCCGGCCACAAATATTCAGGTAGCAGGCGTGGACGTTCAGGTTATCATCGAGGAAATTCAAATGGTGGTCGTGGTAATAATTTTTCTCAAGGTCGTGGCTCAAATCAGAACAATCAAGGACGGGATGGTCGCGACAATTCCGTCGCATGTCAGATTTGTGGTTTTAAAAATCACACTGCTCCCTTCTGTCGTCGCCTTCAGGCCTCAGTGAACTTTGCTCAGTCCCCGACTCATGCGTCACCGCCTTCATGGTTGATGGATTCTGGTGCATCCCACAACCTCACAAGTGACCTTGGCAATCTTTTGATTCATTCCGAGTACGATGACACAGACGAAATTCAGATAGCTGAGGTTCAGGTTTATCTATCTCTCATACTGGCTTAACTCATATTCATACGCCTTCACGCAATTATTTATTGTCTGATGTATTGTGTGTGCCTGGTGCGGCTAAGAACCTTATTTCTGTGCATCAATTTACTAAAGCAAATTGTGTGTCTTTGGAGTTTTTTCCTGATTGTTTCTTGATTAAGGATCCCACCACGGGGGCGGTTCTGGCTCGAGGGCCATGCAGTAATGGTGTCTATCAGTTTCAACCCCGGATTACTAGTTCGGTTGCTAAAGTTGTTGCTCTTGGTGTACGTACTACTGCCAGTCACTGGCACTCTCGTCTTGGTCACCCCTCTGGCCGAACGAGTTCATTAATCTTATCTACTTATAAATTGCCTGTTTTGCAATCTTCGGCGCATGTGCCTGGCACTTGTTTTTCGTGTAATGTGAGCAAGTCTCACAGACTACCATTTTCGGATCATGGTTTTGTTGCTTCTCGTCCTTTGGAATATTTATATGCAGATGTTTGGGGCCCTGCACCTATTTCTATTGATGGTTGCAAGTATTTTCTACTTATTGTGGACTTATTTAGTAGATATTGTTGGGTGTACTTATTAAATGCCAAGTCTCAGGTTCTACAAACTTTTCGACAGTTTTGAACTCTCGTGGAGAAACAATTTTCCTTGCAAATTCAAAATTTATACACTGATAATGGAGGCGAATTCTTGGCTCTTAAGCCATATCTTTGTGAGTTCGGCATTTCCTGGTTAACCACTGCACCACACACCCCACAACAAAATGGAATTTCCGAGCGTCGCAACCGCCATATTCTTGAGGTAACTCGAGCACTACTTTATCATGCCAGTCTACCTCAAAATTTCTGGTCTTTTGCAGTACAAACAACAACATATCTTATCAATCGTACACCATCTTCGGTCCACTCAGCCAAGAGTCCGTTTGAAGTTCTGTTCCATCGAACACCTAACTATCACAAACTCCGCACCTTTGGTTGCATCTGTTTTCCTTGGCTACGACCGTATAATATGGGCAAACTCAATTTTCCGTCACAACTGTGTATCTTCGTCGGCTATTCCACAAGCCAGAGCGCTTATCGTTGTCTTGATCCAGCAACAGGACGTGTTTTTGTATCCAGACATGTCAAGTTCTCAGAATTTACCTTCTAGAATTTTTCCAGCCCAGCTCCTACTGATTCTGATCCCCCCACGGCTATTCTACCATTGCTCACTGATCCAGCGAGTACTCCATCCCAGTCGGTTGTACAGTGTCCAGGCACCTCTTCCTCTGCACCGAGGAACCCATTGATTGCTCAGTCACCAATCTTCTCGCCCACTGTACCGCCCACTGTACAGCTTCCGGCACCAACTCCCGATCAGCCAGCCCAGCCGCCTGATCCTGTTCAACCTACAACACCACCTCCAGTCGCTATTTCCGAGCTACCTGCACAGCCGCCTGCTCCTGCCCGGACACATGCTATGCGCACTCGGGCCCAAAATAATATATACAGACCCAAACGTTTCTATGCTGCGACAAAGCACCCTTTGCCGCCTGATGTTGAACCATCGTGTGTTTCGGCTGCCTTGTCCTCGCCCTAATGGCGGCACGCCATGGCCGAGGAGTTTAATGCACTTCAACGACATGGCACTTGGTCCTTAGTTGTTCCTCCATCTCATGGCAACATCGTAGGTTGCAAGTGGGTTTTCTGCATCAAACGAAATCCCGATGGCTCAGTTGAACGTTACAAAGCCCGCCTTGTGGCTAAGGGCTTTCACCAACGTCCCGGTGTGGACTTCTTCGAGACATTTAGCCCCGTGGTTAAACCTATCACTATTCGGACAGTTCTTACTTTAGCCTTATCGGCTAACCGGCCCCTTCGACAACTCGACATAAGCAATGCCTTCCTTCATGGTTCCTTAAAGGTTCCTGTCTACATGTCGCAACCTCCGGGATTTGTCAATCCTTCACGTCCTTCTTCGGTCTGCTTACTACATAAGTCTCTGTATGGTCTGCGTCAAGCTCCTCGGGAATGGTATATTGCGCTCAGTTCCGCTCTCACTTCCTTTGGTTTTGTGCAGTCCCGTACGGATCACTCTCTCTTCACCTACACCAAAAGGGATGTTCGACTTATTGTTCTTGTTTATGTGGATGATTTGATCATCACTGGGTCGAGTTCCGTCATTATTCAGCGTCTTATTTCTCACTTGCAGACCTCCTTTGCTCTAAAGGATTTAGGACCCCTATCTTTCTTTTTAAGGGTTGAGGTTGCTCGCTGCAAGGAAGGGTTATTTCTGTCTCAACACGAGTACTTGGTTGATCTTCTTCGTCGTCACAATATGGATGGTGCCAAGCCTCTTCGCACACCCAGTAACCCTACTGCTGCGACTTCGTCCTCCTCTGTTGATCCGACTGAATATCGCAGCGCCATTGGCAGCCTTCAATATCTCTCATTCGCTCGCCCGGATATATCCTTCACTGTCAACCGTTTAGCTCAACGTATGTCCTCACCGTCTAGCTCTGATTGGGGTGAAGTCAAATGGTTGTTTCGGTATCTTAAAGGTACTTTACATCACGGCCTACTTCTTCGTCGCCCGTCCACTCTTCGTCTCACTGCTTACTCTGATTCCGACTTTGGAGGGGATCGTGCGGATTGTAAGTCTACATCTGCTTATATTTTGTACCTTGGTGAGAATCTAATTTCTTGGCGTTCTCGTAAACAAACAGGTGTTGCTCGCTCCTCCACTGAAGCTGAGTATCGCTCTCTTGCCTCTGCTGCTTCAGAAGTTACTTGGGTCGTAAATTTGTTCAAGGAGCTAGGCATTCCGGTTTCTACCACGCCTCGTCTGCTTTGCGACAATATGGGTGCTACTCGTCTCGCCCTTCATCCTGTTCAACACTCTCGTATGAAACACATTGCTATTGATGTGCATTTTGTACGTGATCTCGCTTCGAAAGGGGTTCTCTCAGTTTCTTATGTCAGCACGGTTGATCAGCTTGCAGACATACTTACCAAACCACTACCCCGTACGCGCTTTGAGCTTCTCCGTTCCAAAATCTCCGTGGCCGACGGCACGTCCATTTTGCGGGGGCGTATTAAGGAATGATCTCATATATATTCCATATATTTTGAATCAATCAATTTACATTAAATGTATATATTGTTTCCTTCTTTATAGGATACACTTACTCCTCTGTAGAAGATTCTTTAGGAATTTGTTATGAGATTTAATCCCTCTTGTAATCTATATATTGTACAGAAATCACAATCAATAATATAACAATTCCTATAATCCTTTCTTCTCTTATATATCTAACGTTTGTGTATTCGTAGTAATGATCATATAAGGCCAATGTCTTCACAAATGAAGTAGAGATTAGTGATAAGTGGATAAATAAGACATTGAACAAATTGTTGTGTTCAACTTAATTGATGGAGAATAAACTTTCCACCTTTATAGTTATATACTTTTCAAGAAAAGGTCACAGAAAGAACAAATATTAGGCAGGTTAGGTTGGCCAAACTTAGATTGCCAAAGAGAAGCCTATAATTGGAAAATTGAAGACTTTCTGCTTCACATATATGACTCTCCAACCAAGGGGCAACGAGTAATTTTAATTTCCTTATCAGAGACTTAAGAAAATAATGTTTTTCTATGCAGAATCGGGCCATACTTATATCTCGGATTTTTTATTGTTTACCTGAGTAATCAATCCTTGACGAGGTGCACTAATCCCGATTCATCCTAATACGAGTGGAGAAAACTGAACATAGCTATCAAAAAAATTAGCACTTTCATAGGGTCCCATAAAAAGAAATAACATAATGCATTGTCCACCATCCGACAAATAGTGCATGTATTACCACATATACAGAATCATGTGCAGCAGCAAAAATGAAGTCATAAAGTCCCCAAAGTGTGAGCAATCTGGTGATTGGTCCAAGTGTACAAATATATTTGCTCAAAATAGTCCAGAAAAAAAAGGAGGGGGGGGGGGGGGGGGGGGAATATGATCAATAAGACAGTGACGAGAAAATGAGAAGTCTGTTGCAATAGTAGGAAGAAAAAAGATGTGTAGATCTTCATCCTTTTCTTGTGTATATATATCTCCACTTAGAAACTAAAAATCGGGCCAAGAAACATCCTATTGCAAACAAAAGCATCATCTTTCCGTTCTTCACCCTCCACTTAGTACATTAACATAGAAAGAGAAATATACATAAAAGAAGTACCTGTTAGCATTGCCTGAAATCTCCCAACGAGATGTTTCATGTGGCGTGCCTTAGCTCGTTCAGACAAAAAACCAGAGCCCTTCTTGTCTTTGTTTTCTTACTTAGTTTCATGATCAGTAAAGAGCATCTTTGTTCAAACCACCCTTTGGCCACCCCTACATCGTCCTCTCAAACTCTTCAGACAATCTTGCATTCATCCATGACAAAGATGAGGTTTGATGGGAACTTACGTTTCAAGAACATAGAGTATGCAGCTAAGGACTTTGGCAACATATACCATCACATGCCGTCTGCAGTTTTACACGCAAAATCTGTATCCGATATTTCCTCCATTGTAAAACATATATATGATTTGGGCCCAACTTCAGAGGTCACGGTTGCTGCTAGAGGCCATGGCCACTCGTTACAAGGCCAAGCTCAGGCCTATCAAGGTGTCGTTATTAGCATGGAATCGCTTCGAGTCCCAGAGATGAGTTTCCACACTGGGAAACACCCCTACGTGGATGTATCAGCTGGAGAACTTTGGATAAATATTCTGCATGAGAGTCTTAGACAGGGCCTAGCTCCAAAATCATGGACCGATTATCTTCATCTCACAGTTGGTGGTACTTTATCGAATGCTGGGATTAGCGGGCAAGCGTTCAAACATGGGCCCCAGATCAACAATGTCTACCAACTAGAAGTTGTCACAGGTTGGTTATGATTACATGCAGATAATAATCTGAAACTGGAATATATGTTAATAATTTGATTTATTTTTTTTTTGTGCAGGAAAAGGAGAAGTGGTTACATGTTCGGAGGAGCAGAACACTGATCTCTTCCATGGTGTACTTGGAGGATTAGGACAATTCGGAATCATCACCAAAGCCAGAATCGCCTTGGAACCTGCCCTGAAAAGGGTAATAAATTAGAGAAGTCGTCATGTTATAATAATAGAATAATGTATAAGAAAGTGTTGATAAATGTATATTTTCTTACAGGTTAAATGGATCAGAGCACTTTATTCTGATTTCTCCACGTTCGCCAACGACCAGGAGCATCTAATATCTTCAGCTAGTTCATTTGATTACGTAGAAGGATTTGTCATTATAAACAGAACAGGTTTATTAAACAACTGGAGATCATCTTTCAATCCAAAAGACCCGGTTCAAGCAAACCAGTTCATTTCCGAAGGTAAGATTCTGTTTTGCCTGGAAGTTGCAAAGTACTACAATCCTGAAGATTCAGATCGGATCGATCAGGTAAGAACTTGTAACGTACTGTTTGTCTCAACTCAAACCCCACTCAAGATGTACCACAAGGTGCTTACGTCTCTTCACTTTCGTTGTTGTATATGCAGGAGATTGATACTCTCTTGTCCGAACTAAACTACATACGGTCCACTCTATTCCTGTCTGAAGTTTCTTATGTGGAATTCCTAGATAGAGTACATGTGTCTGAAATAAAACTCCGAGAAATAGGTTTGTGGGAGGTGCCACACCCATGGCTGAATCTTCTTATACCAAGAAGCAGGATTCATGAGTTTGCCCAAGAGGTTTTCGGGAACATTCTAAAAGATACCAGCAACGGTCCTATCCTCATCTACCCTGTCAACAAATCGAGGTACTACTAAATATAATAAATAAATCTCTACAAGGACAAACAAAGTTCAGATTAACTAATCTCATTTGATTTCATTCAGGTGGAAATCTGGGACATCCTTAATCACACCCGAGGAGGATATTTTCTACTTAGTTGCCTTCCTATCTTCAGCGATTCCATCTGCTACTGGGAAAGACGGGCTCGAACATATCTTAGTACAAAACAACAGAATTCTGAACTTTTGTGGGAGGCCCCATCTTGGAATCAAACAGTACTTACCTAGTTACAGTAGTCAAGAAGCGTGGAAGGCTCATTTTGGTGCTCGTTGGGAAGTTTTTCACAGAAGAAAAATGACTTATGACCCCTTGGGAATCCTAGCTCCTGGACAAAGAATATTCCCAAGGGAACGATCCTTTGGACTAGAGTCACAGTAAAGTTCTAACATCACTTAACTGTACATATGTGTTTTTCCTACTCCTAGAATCTTATCATCCAAAGTATGAGATTTTCGATTTCACTATCAAAGTCCTAGTCTCAGAAACCTTAGCTTTCAAAGTACATAGAATATTTGACAAATAAGTCTCACAGACATTATGTAGAAAAGTATCAGATGAAGTTAATAATACTGGAAATGCAACATGGCATAAAGCAATTATCTGTAAAATTACATCCCACATGATCATCAAAAATTGTACTGCAAATACAAGTAAATGCAAGAACAAACAAAGTTACTTGATATTAATTTGTAATGGCAACTCATTCACTTTGTTTCACTCGTCCAGCCAAGGCCAGGCCTATCAGTTTTTTCTTCTAAATCTTCATAGTCTCGAGCATCACGAATATGTGCCTCAAAATCAGTGAAATCACTTGCAACTGGGAGAAAGTTACTTATATTATCTGTAGCTCCAAAACCCCCAGCCCGTATAAATTCTTCAGAAGTGAGAGAACCTTCCATATTTACTGCTTCAAAGGCATCTTCAGATTCATTTGCCTTGTGCTCTTTTGCGTTGTCAATGTTCTTAACATCAGATTGTCCTTCACTAATTTTATCTTCTGATTCTTCATAGCCCTGAACTTCAAGAAGATGGTCCTCAAGATCAGTGAAATCGCTCGCTCCTGGAAGTATACTACTGATATCGTCAGTAGCTCCAAGACCACCGGCTCGTATAACTTCATCAGCAGTGATAGGAACTTCCATGTTTACTTCTGCAGAAGCATTGCGGAGTGAGGGAACCTTCGGGAACTTATGAGCTTTTGGAGAGCCTACAGAAGAATCGGGTAGCTCACTTTGATTTCCAGTGATAGCCACGTCTTTTTGATCATCTTCAGGTACCCGGCGCTTTGAGCCGCTCTGATTCTGATTCTGATTCTGATCTGTTTTGAGGGGAAAAGTGAGATGAGTTCAGAAAGGAAATACATGCCAACTACTAACTTTTCTGATTTAGGTAGTACTTCAAATTTCAATATTCATGAAGCTTACTTACAAAGCGGCCATAGACGAAGAAACGGAGTTTTAAGTATGAATCAGTCCTAAGAAACACAAAAACTATGAATTACCATGGCTATCTTTATTCGAGCCAAACTCCATGATTGGTAGCAAGTCAAGCTCTAGGGTTCTATTGCATCAATAAATTGCAACTTCAAGAACAAACTTCCAATCTGCAATGACATTGTTGAAGCTAAGATAATTTCTAGAATATTGAAAAATATCGAGCTGCAATCAACATCATCCCTTGAACCAAATGTATTGGATATCATCTTACATATGAATACAAATCCCTTAATGGATGAACCACACTAATTTGCAGTAAATTTGAAAATCATAACTTGGGAGCTCTCTCTCTCTCTCTCTCTCTCTCAAATCATCAAGAATCTCTCAAGATTCAATAGAAGACATTAATTATATTCACCAAGATACAAAATTAAGCAATTAAATAGCAAGAAAGCTGCCCTGTTCATACACACAAAACATGATTTATTGCAAGCAGTAATCTTGCAGATAAGAAAGAAGAAGACAGAAGACACTTCGGTAGCAAAGTAGTTGAAAGTTAAAACCTGGGATTATCTCAATTTCTTCTCTTGCCAAAGTTCGAGGCCTTGTTTGGGTTTTTCAGTTCTTTAAAGAAGTACTGTTTCAACTGCTGACGTGTCTGACACGTGGCTCATGTTTGTGCCACGCCACCGTCTTTTGAATATGGTGATGTCGGGGAAACAGACATTAAAGTCTCGATTCTTCAATTAAAATCATTAGCATCAATATTGCTAGTTTTATTAACTAAACGAATTTTGTTCAAAATCAATATTCTATTATCAACTTTATTCCTTTTGTTTTTTAAAATCAAATAATTGCTTATATTTATTGAAAATTGGGAAGTGTGGGCAACCAAACAGGGCATTAATAGGCAAAGCAACGTTCGAATCAATCAATTCAAATGTAAACCCACTAAAACCTAAACCCTCATTCTCTCCAAAAAGGTTAAACAGGGAAAGAAAATCAGAGATCGATAATTCTACCTAAACCCTTGTTGCCACTTCTATTCCATTTCAAGCAATCTGAGAATCCTTTTTGTTGCAAACAAAGGGGAAAAATCCTGCTGTATATTTGACCAATTGGGAACCCTAATTTCACGAACTTTATATCCCGCCGGAATTCTTGTTTAAAAATGTCGCCTCCGGTGATCGCCCCGCAACCCGCATTTGATAGCTCAGATTCCGATTGCCCTTATTCAAGAGAGAGTTTAAAATGTACGGAAAGATTTAACTTTTCTGCGGGCTCTGCTGGATTTAATTGTTCGAGAACCGGTGATGAGAAATCGCATATTTCGAGTCGATCGAGGCCGAGGCTAGTGAAGATGAGGAAGAGGGAATTGCCGGCTTCTCAAGTTGGGAAAACGGTAAAAACTGATCTGGGATTAAATGTGTCGAGTGATGTAAGTGGTGAGAAAGATGGTATATTGGGGAATGTCTTTGGGGTTAATAGTCGAAATTCAGGATCCAATGGGGGTGGATTAGGTTTTGGTAATAGTGTGAATGATTCTTTATTTGGTTTGGGATCAGGAAGTGGGAAATCGTTGTTCGGCTCTAGCATGAATAGCTCAACAAGCAAGTCACAGTTGAAAAGGGGTGATTTTTCGTTTTCCTTTGATAAAGGTAATGTGCAGAAGGGAAGTGGCAATTTTGTGTTTGGAGCATGTGAGGATGGCCCTATGATGAACCAGAAACTGCGAGATGAAGGTTTTGCGTCTGGTCCATATAAGAATGGATTGCGAATGGATGCAAATGGTGGAAGTGGGCAGTTTGTATTTGGGGTCAATGACTCTGCTTCACGAGTGAAGTTAAACCAACAAGATTTGAATATATCTGGTTTGGGTTCGAATGTTGGTGAGCTAGGAAATTTTAATAGTGTGAATTTTGTATTTGGTGCTAATGATAAGACATCTAGTGCGAGTGATTTCGATCCACAAAAGCAGGATTGTGGAGTAAAAGCAGACAAGAGTGAAGCTGAAAAAGTTTCTGCACATACAATATCTGATGTCAGAGGTAAAGTTAAATTGAATACTTCTAATCATGTAGATTTTGCATTTGCTCCTGATAATGATAATTCTAAATTTGGGGAAATGCTTGATTTTACAGACAATGGCAAAGAAAATGTGGAGATTGGATCTCAGTCTCAGAATGCTTGCTATAATGATTGCTTTGTTTTTGGAGGATTGAAGTGCAAGGGAGGGTTCAATGGTGGAAGTACTAAGCCTTTTAGCGAGATGAATCAATCAAACAGGGTAAATGCAGATGACCACAATTGTTTTGGACTAAATAGCCATAATTCTTTCTCGGATATTAAATCTAATTTTCGAGATAGTGGTAGTTCAGGTGATTCAATAGAGAAAGATCCTGCATTTATTATATCAAATGAGATGAAGAAATTGAACATTGGTGATTCTGAAGTAGATGCTAAGAAGCCTGGAAAATTTACTGGTAATTTTGTGATGAATGGTAATAACCTGTTTGTGTTTGAAGGCAGCCAGAAGAACTCTAATATCAGTTTTGGTGAAGCACCATCTATGAATAAAGATGAGAGCGAGAACATAAGTTTTAGAGGCAAACTTGCTGGATTAGACTCCTCAGATGCAGATTACAGCACTCCAAATATGAAATTTGACTTTTCAACCAACAATGTATACCCTGGCATGGATAAGTTGGGTAGTGCAAATCTTAGGTCACTGGGAGGCAAAAGATCAAAGAAGAGAATTGGAAAGTTAAGACAGAAAACTGTGGTGCAACAGTTGTTTAGCCAGAATTGTGTGTCTAAAGAAGGCAATATTGAGCAAAGTCACAAATCTCCTGGTTGTGGTTCACCCATGGATTTTTCACCTTATCAAGATACAAGTGCTAGTAATGCACCAGAGTCAGGCACTGGTGGTACTGAAGATAAAGTAGAATTTCCTAGAAATGAGAAACATGTTTCAGGGTACTGTGAAGAGACACATGATGACAAAAGCACTTCACATTTTACTCCATTACCTGCACGAAATGGCCCGTCACCAGCACGACCTCAATACAAGAAAAAGTATAAGTTGAAAGTTGGTTTAAATCATATTGGTCAAGGAAATAACCCAAATAAAGAAAACACTAAGCAAGAGCCTTCAGAGACTACAATTCTTGAAGTATGTGAGCATTGGCGTATAAGGTACTCATGAAGCAGTCATCTTTTATTTTCTATGCATGTTTATTTTTGTGTCTGCATGTCTGGTTTTGATGCAGTTTAATGATATAGTGCTTGCACAAAGCTCTTATTATGATTGCTTGAATAATTTGATTATTTCCAGGGGGAACGAGGCTTATCAGTCCAGACAGTTTTCAAAAGCAGAGCAATTTTATTCAATGGGCATCAGTTCTGCCTCACATGTCAGTACTGTAGGATACTCCTTAAAACCACTTTTACTCTGTTATAGTAACCGTGCTGCCACACGAATGTCTCTTGGGAGGATGAGAGAAGCCATAGGAGATTGTACAAAAGCATCTGAACTAGACTCGGATTTTCTAAAAGTTACACTAAGGGCTGGAAAGTGAGTAATTTCCCTTGTTGTGTCTTTTTTCTTATTTAGTTTCAGTCTATTCAATGTTCTGCCTAAATAGGTGCACTGTTCTCATGGTATTTGTAATATCTGGATCTTTACAACTTAATTTAACTCTTTCATTGTTGGCAGCTGTTATCTAGTCTTGGGAGAAGTTGAAGATGCAATTCAATGTTATAATAAATGCTTAAGTGCTGGGTTCAGCATTTGCTTAGATAGGAGAGTTGCAATTGAAGCCGCTGAGGGCCAGGAAAAGGCAAAGGTGAGATATTATTATCATCTTATTGTTAGATTAATTTTATTGTGTATGATATTATGCTCCATATTATTTTATTTCTTAGAAGTTTGTCTCTCTGCTTGTAGTTCCTTGTAATTAGATGTGGGGACTTTTTAATAAGCTTAATATCAGGGGCTTGGTCTATCTAAGAATCCATGGTTAACTTTTTGAGCCTTAAACACCTCCATTTATTTTCTCTTTTGAGATGAGTTTTGCCTTCAAGGAGGCTTCCCTCTACATACTTTTTTGTAACATGTTGCCTCCAATACAACTGATTGAAACATGAAATCTTGCTTCCTATCTTTTTTATTTGTTGCAAACATTTCAATGTAAATGTTAATTTATTTGTATCAGCTGCCCATTGTCCCTTCCTTCTATGTTTCTCTTGCTTACCTCTATCTTTGATGTCCTATGGTGAAGAATTGTCTATGCCTTTTTAAGCTTTGTGGGTGCTAGAAGCATTATTTGCTTCTTATTGACAACTGGGAGGATATACCACATTGGTCTTAATTTATTGTGCTATAAAATGGGTTTTACATATCAACATTGGGGTCTTGTTCCTTAGCTACGGAAGTAATTGGATCTGAATTTGGAGGATCAGTTGATTCAATTCTCTGTATAAAGAAACTTAGTATTCAACCAAATAGTTTGCCCATTAGGTTTATGCATGAAGTGTTTACATCTTTTTCTGCTAGTGCAATTTTTCTTTAGTCAGAGTTTGAGGTAAAGAGGTTGAGGAAACAATAACATTATTAGGATGTATATGTCGTTTCCCTATGTGTTTGAAGATGATATGTAGAAGTTGGTTTTTGATTGCTAATTCTTCTCCAACTTCTATATTTGGAATGGAATTTTGAACTTAAACAAATAAACTAACTACCTCAAATTGACTATCAGATCCCTTCAGAAGAGTGAGTCATCCTCTCCCTCTCCTCTGAGTGTGTGCTCACTCCAATTTGTTTGTTTATAATCTGTTTCATTTTTGTTGGATATTCTTATAAGTCAGCATCTGATTGGAAATTTTTTATGTATGTGTCTGTGTTACACTTTGTTTTGTGTTTACACTTCTCTATCTTGTTGGAGAACCCTATATGTCAGAATTTGACTGGCATTTTTTGATTGACAGAAAGTTGCTGAGCGCATACTTCAATCTGCCAGTGTCTTGCGAGAAGGAACTGATGATGCAGCCAGAAGTGCTCTGGGGATAATTGAGGAGGCCTTGTCTATTAGTCGTTACTCAGAGAAATTGCTTGAGATGAAGGGAGAAGCTCTATACATGGTATGGGCCAACTAATTTCCCTTCTATTTGCATTAAAATTATATAACCACCCAATTATAGAAACTCATGACATTGCTATGATTTGATTATGTTTGATATAGTTGAGGGTGTATGATGAAGTGATTCAACTTTGTGCTCAAACTCTTGATATTGCCGAAAAGAACTTTAGTGCTGATAATCTCAAGCATGTGAAGTTGTGGAGGTGGCACCTGCAGGCCAAGTCCCACTATCGTCTGGGAAGGCTTGATTTGGCCCTTGACTTAATTGAAAAACAAGAAAATCTGTCTATCAGCTCCAAGTAAACCTCATTTGGCAACTTCGTTATTGTATCTTCTTCTTATATATATCTGGAGATTGATCATGTATTTCCTGACGTAATTTAGGTCCACAGATGTAATCCAGGAATCTTCGATTGCTTTAGCAGCCAACATACGCGAACTTTTGTCCTTAAAAGTATGTTACAATTTGATATTGAATTTTCGTATCTGTATGTGAATAACGATCATTAAATGTTAGGTTTGGTAATATTCCTCTTTTTTTTTTTTTGTGCATTACAGAAATCAGGAAATGAAGCCTTTAATGCTGGAAGGCATGCAGAAGCTATAGAGAATTATACTGCTGCAATATCGAAAAGTTTTGAATCACATGGTTTTATGGCTATATGCTTCTGCAATCGTGCTGCTGCATACCAAGCACTCAACCAAATTGTTGATGCCATTTCTGATTGTAGTGTAGCCATTGCTCTGGATGAGGATTACCTAAAGGTTGGTTACAAAGTGAAAAATAAATAAATAAATAAATTATTATAGATGTGTTCTTCGAGGATGTTCGCATTTTAAATTTAGTGATGACCTATATATTAGTATCTACTCCATATTGTTTTGTTGATAGGGCATACCCATTCGCTGCACAAACCCTCATTTGATTTTGCATTAATATCTTTGTAGTATTTCCTTCTGGATGTTCCTATTTCCCCTCTTCATTAAATATGCATGGTCCAATAAAGTTTGCAAAATGACTTAAGAAACTTGATGAAGGTTTATAGTTTAAATATAAGCTCATATTAACATGCAATCATCAAGAACATAGATATCATTGACTCATTGGACACGGAGGACATGGATGAGTTGTACATGAACTAGGTCTTGGAGATGGTTTTGGTTCAGTATCGCGACCCTCAAGCATCTAAAAGGGCTGATTAAGTTCTTTAAAGAAGTGCTAAAGATATAAGAAGATGAAGTATGAGAACTAGTTGAGAGTGTGTGCAAGTAATCGGGTCTGATGCTTCCTGAGACTGAGCAAATATTCTGAAGCATTACTCATGCCTGATTACCTCATGTTGCTTTTTTTGGGACATCCATATATTTATTTGTTGACTAGATTTCTTCTTGCCTTTCTACAGGCAATTTCCAGGAGAGCTACTTTACACGAAATGATTAGAGATTATAAGCAAGCAGTCTCTGATCTTGAGAAACTGGTCTCTCTTCTTGAAAGTCAATCACAAGTCAAAGCTCAAGGGAAAACGAGCGGAGGCAGTGTGAGGGACTTAAGAAAAGCTCGTCGTCGCCTTTCCTCAGTAGAAGAAAAGGCTAAAAAGGAAATACCTCTGGATCTTTACCTCATTTTGTAAGTCCAATCATCTTATCGGTTTTATCAAGGATGCCTTTTCTATTGCAGTCTTGAAATTTTTCCACATACATGAAAATATTTTACTTGTGAAGCTGTTGTTTGACTCCTTTGGGAACTAAAACTTACACTGTAAATGTAAATGATAACATGCAGAAAGATTTAAATAGATCTTTGGTTTTGGATGACAGGGGAATCAAAGCATCTGATGCTGAATCTGAGATTAAGAAGGCATATAGAAAGGCAGCTCTCAGACATCATCCAGACAAGGTCTCAAGGCTTCTCTCTCAATATATGGTTAAATATCGTAAATATTATTTTGGATATTCTTGTTTGAAGCTCTTAGTTTATACTGGTGTAGGCCGGTCAGGTCTTGGTAAGAAGTGATGTTGGGGATGACGGAACATTGTGGAAAGAATATGGTGAGAAAATTCACAATGATGCTGACAGGCTGTTCAAAGTAATTGGGGAGGCATATGCTATACTTTCTGATCAGAACAAGGTCGAACAATCTACTGAATTATGTTTTATTGAATCAGTTTCTTTCTCTTTCCTTCTCTTTTGCTGGAAATCATTCAAGTTATACATGTGAATTGCTTTGAAAGAAGACAACTACCTGCTTTTTCTCCTTTTCTTTTTCGGGTTTGTACACGTCTGTCATTGCTGAGGGCTTAGTGTTGCTCTTCAAGTTTAAGATCAGAACTCTCTCTCTCTCTCTGGATGATAGGACAAGATCTAACATATCTGTGCATTGGTCTGTTGCAGAGGTCAAAGTATGATATGGAAGAGGAGATGAGGAGCATATACCGAGAGAGCAACAGAAACAGTAATTCTGGACATCCATCAACATCTTACACCTCTCCGTACGAAAGAGGAGGTTGGAGACAAGCTGGTTTTAGCACTTCATCTGAAAGAAACAGTAGTAGTAGTAGGCGTTATTGGTACGAAGCCAGATCTTACAGTTACTCCAGTTCTCGATGGTAGAACAAGGCAAGCCAATTCATACCTGTGAATACGTCATGCTGGGAAGACTTAAGCCCAGTTAACTCAGATTATCTTATACAACAGACTACAAAAAATGGCCGTTCACTGGAAGAATCAAGATGCAGCGAACGTAGTGTTATCAAAGGCACGATTTTTTTTTATCTCATGCAAAACAACTTTACCTTGTGTTTACCGGCAGATGAAGGTAAGGTCTGAGGGAAATCCATTGAAATTCTTTTGAAGCCCACTGGTCTGGGATTCATACCAGTGTTAGTGTTTGAATGACTGTTAGAAAATTAGGCAATTTGATGAAAATTTTGAAATACAGATCTACCATTTTATTTTATCAGAAATAAAGGCCAAAATTATTATTTGGCTTTATTACTTTGTTTGGAGTCTAGTTATGATTCTGTTATGTTCTTTTACTATCTGTCGACTGTTGTACACTTAACCTCGTTCACATTTATTTAGTATAAACGTTTTACATAAAAACTTAAGACATCATGATTCAAAAAGATTTTTAGCAAAACTCAAATTTTTAATATTTTTGATGTTAATATTTTTAAAATTTTGGATCAGGAACAGAAAGAAAATTACTTAAATAAAATGCGGTTTTAAGATCAACAGAAATCTCAAATAATAGAGTGAACAAAGAAAAATAATGCAGATGGACGTAACGACTAAATCTCATTTTGGAAGTTTTACAATTTATCTTGGTGTTCAAGGCAAAAGATTCTTATTTATTTTAATTTGTGAATACTATATAGCTAAACTAACAAAACAAAAGAAAAACTAAACAATGAAATATTCTCATATTGATCTTCATATTCAGATTTCACAGCAACGCATGACTGAATATTCACCGTTAAATCCAAAATATTATGAGAAAATCTGGGAAGCTGTATCCTTTGCAATAAAAACCAAAAATTAGAGGACAAAAACTGTAGCTGCAGTGATTCCAGTAATAGCAAGAACAAAGACCAACTCATCCTTAAAAAAAAACAATAAACGCTGTCAATACAAAATATCTATCGAGCAGTCTGCGGCGGCTGAGCATGTTCCAGAAGCTGGTTTACTAACTTATAAGTACGTCCCGAAAGCGCTTTGGTGTGGTCGATGAGCTGCTCATACCTGGACAGAAGAAATAGTTCTTCAGTATGAATAAACACAGAAATGTTGTAGAGATGGAAAGCTATAACAGTTTTAATCTGACAACGATCAAAATGAGCAAAACATACACATTGGGCTGATTGGGTTCCATTATAATGGTTCCTGTCTTTGAATCAATCTTAGCTTCAAGCTTCGAGGTCCTTATGAGGTTTACTACCCATCTTTCAGCTTCCTCATAATTCAAATTCAGCTTCTCAGAAAGCACTCTGTCGGCGAAATAAATCACAAGTGATGATATCAGAAAGTTTCATGTCAGAATCTACACCTATCAATGAAGCAAATATGTGAATGTAGTATTTATACGTGGGCAATAGAATTAAATCAGAACTGATAACAACATTTTGAAACACCAATCCACAGGATCAAGAAAAAGGAACGCAGGCATTTTCAGAAATAGATTGAGTTATGACTATAACATGGTACAAATGGATCATGATGGAAGGAAAGTTGGAATGACATGTTTGGTAATGCAAATTTATTTGGAAGGATGAATCTGCAAAGCAGTAAAGGAAGGAAACCATGTGGATAGATGTACTTGAAGAAAGAATTTCCAGCACATACCCCATATCAATTCGCTGATGGATGCGACAGTAGGTCTCAAAGATGAAGAGGCGGGCATTTTCAAGAAATTCATCTCTTAAAGGTACGGTTGTAAAATTTCCTTCTTCAACTCTTTTTCCAAGAAACGGGTCATTCAATATAACCTGCACCATGATCATACAATTCAGAGAATCAGTATATACAAATCTGAAAGCAGCAAACTTATATATATTATAAATGGTTCAGTATCATCACTATCTTCACCAAAATAATGGATTTCCAATTTAACATAGTACCAAAGTCTGGAAAAGATCTTGAATATGGCTTTATGAGGTGCACAGGTAGAAAATACATTCAAAAGCAAATGAATCACATCAGAAACCATCATAGAGGACCATTAAGGGTCAGGAAGCTTACTTCTTCACACTCTCTCATCTTCTTCTGTGCTTCATCAAAGTCATAGTTGACATAAATGCATGCCAAGAACTCTGTGATGGGATCTTCATAAGAGTACTGCTCTTGCTGAATTACCTTTATAAATTCCTTGAATTGAGGCCTTCTCCTTTTGTTGACAATGAATGCAGTCGCCAGGTAACGTAAAAGATGGGGAGCATTTGTTTGAATGGCATTCAGATACCTACAAGAGATTTTACAGTTTAAATAAATAAAGTACTTCTATTATACAGATGAACTAGAAAGAACAAGAACGACACCCAATATCAACACCAGACCACGTGTGATGAAATAGGTATTAGAATAAATTGATTCTAGAATCATACTTGTCCTGATTGAACAAGTCGATGATCTGTGTCCTCCCATTGTCATGGTTAAAGAAGATGAATAGACTCCAATGCATTAGCCATATTCTACTTTGGACTTGATTCAACGGTGAGGAGAAATTCTGCAAAGCCGCATACATTTATAAGTTTGAATTGCTGCAATGATCAAAGGAAGATTATAATTAATTAAAACCAATATGGGCATCAAGAAACCTTAGAGTCGATGATTTCCTTCAAGCGATTAAGCTCCTCCGAAGCAATGTCCCAATTTTGCATCAATATCTCAGCAGCCAGCTTTCCCCATAATGCACTCAAACTCCTGTCACTGTTGGTGCACAAAGCCCTGTACTGATACAAATAATCTGCAGCCCCCGAGTAGTTTCCACATTCAAATTGGAATTTGGCATATTGATACAGTGCTTCTATCTGATCATAACCAATCTGGAAAACACAAAACAATAGATATAATCAGTTATAATTGACTAGCAAGATCTCAACATAAGCCTTCTAGAATTTGCACAATATTCATCAATCCAAAAGAAGTGAGTACATGTCAATACATCACATAGCAAGCATTTCACAATTAGGAGTGTAGCAAAATCACACACAGCATAATGTAGTTCTTATCTACTTGCCTCTACCCTACCAATAGACGTAAGTAGTTTGCTTAACCATCTAAAAGTAAAGATCATTATAAAGTTGCAATTTGGATGAAGCTCAACCTGATAGCGATCATTAAGCATCTGAAGATTGTACTGTTTGTCAGATCTCAGTTCCTGTACTGCATTAGGATTCTGCAAAAAGGCAACTAAAGGAGCTGCTCCATCTTCCAAGGCCTTCAGCCTGCCCACCACCTCAGCTCTCCTCTCAATCATGTCTAAAGAATACAGAAGTCTTGAATTAGAAAATTGAATTCAAGTTGGAGAATGAGCTCATCTTCAAACATTAAAAAGAAAAAGATTACAATACGTAAACAGAGATTCAGACAAACAAACTTCTATCATGGCATGTAAATACATCAATTACAACAAGATCAACAGAATAACAAATAGGTAGTGAACTTGATTCGTGGAATCAAAATAAATCATGTCTACATATCTCAACTAATATAATAGTATTCAATTTAAAGCAATCTGAAGCAAAATAAACCATATATAATTCCACAGAGAAAACAATAAATCTGAAAATACAAACAAGCACTCCCTGTTCCAGACAACATAAGCAGACCAAGTATCGAAGTCACTAGTACTAGTCTCACCACAAACCTCTGGATGAACCACATTAACGAGCACACTTAGCTAACAAAATAATTAAACCTAATAAACATAAAAAGTACAACACTTTATCCCAAACACACACGAGACTAATCCATATCGAGATATATGAACCCAACTAAAACAACATTATAAGCCTATGCAGAAGTAACAGACAAGCAGGACTACACATAATATAGGAGAACAAGCAGCAAATTGTACCAATTGAAACTCCTCAACCACGATTCCACTCAATGCTCAATTTCGAAAGTAGAAAAAAATAAACAGCTTTTTATCCACCTACACAAAAACACATACCCTGCGGAACGTCATCAGAGTGGTAGAGGGATTTGTGAATGTCCATGGCGTAATCGACCATATTGGTGTGATTAAGCAATTCGATCTTCGCCTTCAAAATATCTCCCTCCGGATACAACTCTCTCTCCTGCAAGAACTCAAGCAGTGGGAACACGAGATGCCTGTCCAGATGCGGCGCTATCCGCGGCGTCAAATCGTACTTCGCCGCCATTGAAGCGTGGTCGTGGAGGAGACGAGCGGCGAGATTGGTAATTGGAGAAAAACTACTGCTTTTGGTATGGGAATTAGGGTTTCTGATTCTTTGCTCGGAATTTTTCAATAATATCAAGACAATACCCAAAGTGTGTAGAAATCTCAAATTAGGGGACATATTTTATATCGGACTGGGCCTGTTGGGCCCACTCTTATGGCCACCTCCTACCTAAAAAGGCCCAATAACTTTTTCAAGTCTCATTGACACTCAACTGGGCTTGATATCAGCCCTATAGAGAACCACTAATCAATATGTTTTGAATATAGCCAATCCAATTGAGACAACAGAACTGACAGAATACAGATGAATTATAAAACTAGGTTTTGGTTGCATATAAATTGGACTTAAATTGACAAGTGCATATTTTATATCTTTGAAACGATCTCATATAAATTTGTGCGATAAGTAGTAACAAAAAAGTAAAATACAAAGAAAGAAAATGGGAAAGAGCATGTCACATTAAAATGGAAAGATTGTGACCTTCATCAGTTCTAACTAAATAAAAATACTATTATCTTCCATTTTATTATAGTACTACCCTTTTAAAGTATTACTATACATATTTGATATGTATTTAATACAGGTGATTGATAATGGTCAATAAATCTAGAACATGTAGATAACAGTTCGATTGAATCGTCTATCCAATTTCAAAATGTGGAACGTCGAATTAAAACCATGTCAATAAAAATTATAGAGTACTCTGACTTTAACCATGCAACATCAATACAACTAAACCTAAAATTGGACCAAGGTTGTGATTGTTAGATTAAAGATTATGATAAATTAATGAATCTCATGACAGCTTGCTAAACCCTAGAGGCTACAAAAGTAGAGCAAGAACTAAGCATAATGTGTGACATTATTGGATTATAATTAGGACTTTGGACTAAACCCACAATTAATAATAGATTCTTTTATTTCTCCTTGCTTTCTGAATCCAAAATATTCTTCTCTTCTAAGATAATTAATATTATATTGAATGTTAGCATTTATCCATTTTCATTGATAGCAACTTTTGAAGTTATTTTAATATTAGTACTAAAAACGTAAGCCGCCCCTATAGCTCAGTGGTAGAGCGTCAGTCTTGTAAACTGAAGGTCTGTAGTTCGATCCTGCATGGGGGCACTTATTTTTCTTTTTATTTAGTTGTTTGAATAAATAATTGAAAATTTTAAACTGACTTTTTTTAAAAATAAATTTTAGGGCATCCATATTAGCATTTTAGGAAAAATTAAAAATAACAATAAAATATTATCAAAATAGTTAAAAAAAATGAATAGAAAAAAATGGAAATGAGTGTTGACACGACTCGACTATTACTCTATCTCCTGCTAAAAAGTTATTTCAGTAGAATTTTGTACTTTCCGCAAGAATATATCAATTGTAATTTATTATTATAATAATTAAGAATGCTCTAAAATGATTGTTGTGAATGCCCTTAGACATTAAAGGTTAAACTATTTTAAATTAGAATCTAAAATGTTAATGTGACAAGAAACATTCTTTGAAAAACAAAAGTTTATGAAATATAAGATTTGCTCCACATGGGATAAATATATGTGAGAAGATAATAGAGGAAATTATTGTTTTGTACTTTTTTTTCTTCTAAAAATAATGTTATGTTTGGTTTATCAAACATGCTCAGACTTTAAAATATGTTTATCGTTACATAGTGTAATGGTGTAATATCTGATTTCACATCACATAATTACGTGAAATGTGAATTCCATTCTGCAATCATGAATAATGTTTTCATGAATCTTGATTATTGAATATATTGTACATCAACATGGCATAATTGATTTCATATTACATATCATGATAAATAAGTTACGTACATGGGTAAAAAATATTTTAATGTAATCATAGCAGGTAAAAAAATATTTAATTTAGTTCATTTCATAACACAACAAATAACAATTTGTTTTTATTGATTTATGATACAAAAAGTTGGTCAACTAACAATTCGTGTCTCAAAGTGTGTAGTTTTCAATCTCCATAATGGTATCTTTTGATTTCTATTTATTTAAATATGTTTTTGAAACATGATTAACGAATTTTACTTGTACAAGAAAATGAAATAACCATGTAAATAAACTATAAAGGCTCGCAAGATGGGGACTATATTAATTCTTTTTTGATAATTTTATCTTTTCAAATCGTTAATTAATTAATTTATTTTTCGAATCTTAAATCCACAAATGTTTTTTTTCTTTGAGCTAGCAATAAATAAATTATGGGAAAACCTCATTTTTCGTCCGCTAAATAAGGTCATTTCCAATTTTCGTCCGCTATGTATCGTGTTTCCAATTTTAGTGCCGTAACTTCATTTTTTTTCCAATTTCAGTCCGATTTTCACCGGAGGCTGACGTGGCAGTCGGAATTTGCCTATGTGGCCGCCACGTCATTAATAATAATTAATCAAAAATCAAAAATAAAAAATAATTAAAAAAATAAAAAAATCAGAATTAAAGAAAATTTAAAAAAATCAAAATTAAAGAAAATTTTAAAAAAAATCAAAATTAAATAAAAAATAAAAAAATCAAAATTAAAGGGGAAAAAAAAATGGTCTTCTTCTCCAACCACACCCCTTCCCCAGCCCCCCGTCCCTGCACTACACACGGCGGTGCCCTCACAGCGGCAGCGCATCAGAGAGAGAGAGAGATAGAGGGAGAGAGAGACGAGCAGAGGGAGAGAGAGATAAAGAAATGAATTTGTGAAACAATTTACGTACGGTTTTGGCTTAATTGAGGATTGATTTGAATCAAAAACATGAAATTGATATGAGATTATGTTTGGGCTTGATGAGAGGAGCATTTTGATATATTGTTTGGTCATTTTGGTTGAGAAACGAAGAAAACCCCAATTTTGAGCTTGAGTGGTGGTTATAGCCGTTTTCCGGCGAAGCTTGGGCGGCGGTTGAAGGCTGAAATTGCAGAATATTTGTGCGATTTTGGTCAAATTCTTGGAGAAAGAAGATGGGGAAAACATTGTGATGAAGAATGGAAGCATTGGAAGCAATTTGAGTGGGGTTTAACATTTTCCGGCGACATTTTCCGGCTCCGGCGACGGCTCCAGCGGTGGCGGGGTGCTGGTGTCCCTAATTGCAGATTGGGTAGGGTGGGGTGGGGTGGGGGGGGGGGGGGGCAGGGGCTTGGGAAGGGGATTGGGGTGGGGGGGCGTTGGGGAAGAAACCCACGTTTCTTTTTCTTTTTTTGAATTTTTTTGAATTTTGGCTCGTCCACGTCACTCCAAAAATTGGGGATTAGGGTTCCGTTCCACGTAGGCAGATTCCGGTTGCCACGTCAGCCTCCGGCGAAAATCGGATTGAAATTGGAAAAAAAGTGAAGTTACGATACTAAAATTGGAAACACGATACCTAGAGGACGAAAATTGGAAAGTGTCTTACTTAGCGGACGAAAAATGATATTTTCCCATAAATTCTATGCACCATTAAATTTGACAATTGACTTGCAAGTTGCAGGGACAAGAATATTTTCCAATATGAAATAAATGTTAATGACGAAGAATACCAAAAGGTTTATAGACTCACTGTTTAATTTTAATCACTATATAAATGTGCATATGTTATTTTTAACCTGCATATCAAAACAATTTTTTTCCCTTCCATACTTAGCGAGCATGAATATGCACCTTATCCTCATTTTCTTCACTTGTCTTTTCTTTACGTCATTTTTCTACACAGCGAACACTAATGTTCTTGAAGTTGGTAAGATATTATCAAATCATTGCATGAACATAATTTCATAAGTTTTGTTATCTACAAACTCAAATTCATCTCCATAAGTCAATCTCTGTTTAGTTGGTTATTAGTTTGCTCACTTAAAAAAAAAAAAAAAAATCTTACTCATTTCTTGATTTGCATAGTCATATATATTAACTTTCACTTTCTAAGCTCTCCTTCTTTTCCTCTATGACTATAAATAGTATTAGGTTTTATTGCATATATAGTACCCTCCATCATCTTAATATTCCATAACAATAATATCTAGAGTTTAGATTTTGTTTCAAAATATTTCTTTGTTTTTTCAAGTATATATTATCCAATTAGTGGAGTGATTGGTTTCTTTAATTCCTTTTCTCTATTTTTGTAGAAAAATAATTAATTCAAAAAATTAATTAAGTTGACTTCACAAAATCTTGGAAGCCTAACAAACTAATGGTGGGTTTGGTTTAATTAAACAGAAGATGAAGGTTCATTTTCGTATCAAATCGGAGCCCCAAATGGCCCACAGAATTGGGGCAACAACCCGAATTGGACCCTGTGTGGAACTGGAAGAAAACAATCTCCAATTAATATCATTAGTGCCGATTCAATTGTTAGGCCTTCTCTTGGGGTTATACACACACATTATATACCAGCTCCCGCTGTTATCAAAAATCGAGGCCACGATATCTCAGTGAGTTTTCTTATCTCATCTCAAATCACGATATCAACATGATATTATACATGACTTTATAGTCTCGTCTCTTGGGCTTCTTTCAACTCACTATTCATGCCCTAATGTTTTTTTTTTTTTTGTCATATTTCATATTATACGTTACATCGATCCTAACGTATTTTAAACCATGAATTGTTACTTTTAATCAGGTGGAGTGGGTTGGAGATGCAGGAGGCATCATAATACATGGCACTGAATTTAAATTGTTGCAATGTCATTGGCATACTCCTTCAGAACATACCATCAATGGAAACAGGTTCATATAAATATTTTTTGTATTATTTATCAATTTCACGAATGTGGTGTTACTAATTTTGTTGACATTCATAGAAACTTATATATGACGTTTCACGAATTAACATACATATGTGCAATGAAACTAACAAACCAAACCCGTTAATTTCTCATTCGTAAAACAAGAAATGAAATTATTACGATAAGAAAAGGTGACAATTAATTCACCCACACAGGTATGCGATGGAGTTACATATGGTTCATGCCAGCTTGCAAAAGGATATAGCAGTTATTGGCATCCTATACAGATTAGAACAACCCGATCCTTTCCTTGCACAGGTCAAGAGTTTAATTAATTATTTCTTACTATCAGTCATGCTAACATATCCACCGTGAACACATATTAATATGTCCACCGATGACGTGACGAAAATCCAACATATCAATTAATTTGACTGTCCATATAATCAGGGATGAAATTATTACATGTTAGCTGTGGGTATATTATGAATTGTCTACCGTGGTCATTTTAACATTTTCAGTAAAACAAATACATGCACATATATATATATATATATATATTTACACTTATAATCTAATTACGATAATTTTATCCTCATATGTATATATATATATATATAGATACAACCATTTATAGGATCAGCCACAATGAATGGAAGTGATATAGGAGTTGTTAATCCATCAGACATTCAGATTAGAGGCAAAGAATATTATAGATACAATGGTTCTCTCACTGTTCCTCCATGCTCACAGAATGTTACTTGGACTCTATTTAAATGTGTAAGTGTTTTTTTTCTTTTTTCCATCTTTTATTTATCTTATATGAAAAGGCTGCATAAATAATTAAGACATTAATTATCAAATTATTTGTTACTCTTAATTTGTAGGTGAAGACAGTCTCAATGGAGCAAATAACAGCGTTGAGGAATGCTATCCATGATGTAAGGGCATATATTAATTTTACATAATTTTTCTTTAAATAACTAAATTAAATTAGACCTTTTTTTTTGGTGCCATATGAATTAATCATGTTAATATGCCTATTTAATTTCAGGGAAACATAGGAAATGCAAGGCCAGTTCAGCCACTAAATGGAAGAACAATATACCTATATCGAGCTCCACCTCCACCACACTATTAGTTTTAATCTTGCAGATAGCAACAATTATATATTCAATAATAAATCACAATAATTATGCCTTTTGTTTTCTTAAATTTTAAATTAATGTATGGTGTGGTGGACATTTTAATTTCCGTATTTTGACTGATGCCCTTGTAATGTCTCCACGACAAATAAAGCCATCACTTGTTGATGTGCTATGAATTATTTTATATTATGCGTTTTTGTTTATAAAAATGAATGATTAATATTTTGCATCAATCAATGTTTGTAAAGTATTTGTACATATAACTACATATACGTTTTGATTGTGTGATTGCTACCTTAAAATTAACTTTTTTTTTTTTTTGTAGACTCGAAATTTATCATCACAACAACAATAATAAGACATTCAAAAGATAATAAAACATATATCTATATATATATATATATATAAGCAGAATATTCTGCCAAAAATAACTACAATAAATGTCTCATTTATTAAATATTTCCATTTTAAGAATCATTAATAACTTTCATTTTACATTTATTAACAAAAAAATAAATAAATATTAATATTTAAGACATTTAATTTTATATTTATTGTATAGAAATTCAAAAGAAAAATTAATTAGATAAATCTATCTATATATTTCTATACTATAATAATAAAAGAAAAGTTTGAGATATTTATAGAAATGCAATTTTCCCAACAAAACGTGTCACTTCAACAATCTTTTTTATTTTTTATTATTTAATCATTCCATTTATAATATAAATATTATATTATTTTATTCTTATTTTATTAATATTAATTAAGTTGATTTTTATTAAATAATTTCTTAACTACCAACAAAGGTATTGTTCAAACAATAATTTTAATAATAAACATTAATTTGTTGAGGGATGATTGATATTATATTTAATATAAATATAATTAATAAATAAGTGTAACATTATTAAAGATGCGTGTATATACATATATATATATAATATGTATTTAGTGTGAAATTTTATGTCATCCTAAATATTTTTTAAATTAATATTTGTAAGTGTCATGTCAACAAAATTTTTATTGCATTTTTTACTATTTAATTCATTTGATTTAATAATATAAATATTATATTAGTTTATTCTCATTTTATTGATCTTAATTAAATTAATTTGTATTGAATAATTTCTTAAATACAAACAATAGATATCCAAAAAAATAATTTGAATAATAAATATCAATTTGCATAGGAATAATTTATATCATATTAACAAATAAATATAACACTATTGAAGATATATGTATATACATATATGTATATATATAGTATGTATTTAGTTTGAATAATATGTCATCCTAAATATCTTTTAAATTATAAATATTTCATAATCGAATAAAATTTTCACCTTTTACTTTTCACTTAGGACTTCGTATATTTTTATATGAGAGCGCACGTTTTGAATTTAGATGGCTCAACTAATTATTTAAATTATATGCTTAGTTCTAATTATATTGTCATCATCTTGATCACTACTACATTTCGATTTTGTCTTGAACTTAAATTGTAATGATCAATGTCATGCTATATCAATTAATTTACGTGATACTTATAATGAAATAATTATTTTTCATCTTCGATGTTAAGCGATATTAATTAAAAATATTATTCTAATTCAATTTGTTTTAAAATAAAAGGTTGAAAATATATAATTGACAATGCTTGCATTAAGTTCCTATATAAAATTTCTAATTTTATTGTTTGTTGTTTCTATATATACATACTCACACACATGTGTTTAATTTAAATAATTGAATTTGATTTTAATTCCTAGTTTTTTTTAGTATATTTGATTTAAGTGACTTACGATATTAGTTTGTAACACAAATGATAAAAAAATGTTTCAATTAGAATCATTGTGCATAAAGAAAGTTTATAAAACTTACAAACTTTGCATGTTAAATTTCCAATCTTGATTTGAAGATCATGATTGATACTTTGTTTTTAGTATTAATCATAGATAAATATTATATTGTCTTCTATATACTAAAATTACTTATATTATATTATCAAATAATTAATATTTGCCAACGTTATATCACAGAACGCACATCGTGCGGGTGCGAGTACTAGTTCATAATTAAATGGAGGGTGCAAATAATTTATATGAAGAAAGAATGAGTAGTTCTATAGTACACCAAGTGTATTAATACACCAGACTCTCCACTCATTTTTAGTCATCAGATTTGAGATCATTAAGGTCAAAGTCAACTATGATCTCAAATCTAATGACTGAAAATGATAGAGACTTTGATGTATTAATATACCCGGTGTACTACAGAAGGAACCAGAAAGAATACACATGATGCAACATTGGAATATTGAATTAAACCGTTATAAACAAAATAATTTAAGGAATTGATATATAGATTAAGAGTGACACTTGTGTGCCCTAGGGCATGGTGCCCCCAAATTAATCATCATATGATGTTAAATACATACTCTACATGTATCATGTATATACTCTTCAGGTATAGTATATTTATAACACCAAGAATCATAACACCTATAGAGTGTATATATAACACCTGAAGAGCATGTATATAACACCTAGATCCGTGCCCCTATGTGCCCAAGGGGTATATAAGTTTTTGTCATAGATTAATATTTATTTTCTAACAAATACGAATTATGGGTATATGGTCGATGAAAGATTCTATCCATTGTCTCGTTTCCAATAGAAAAGACACTGTTAGATCTTTTTCTAAAACTAAATTTTAAGCTATTATAAATGTATAATTATGTTAACTTATTATCACTAAACTTTAGAGTACTAAATTTATAAGTCATTTTCTAATTTATTTTATATTTCTGATTGAAATAAAGAGCGTGATTAATATTAAATAGTAGATTGGTACGCACTTTAAACAATTGTATTAGTAATATACTAGTATAATTTTCGTTTTCGATAATACTCATCCGTCCCAGCTCAACTTACCTATTGTACTTGTCATTTTAGTTTGTCTCAATTGAACTTATCAACCCATAAATTGAAACAAAAGTCAAATATTAATATCAACATATTTCATTCTTATTACAAAAATGTCACTTAAAAGTAAAAAGTAATTTTAAAATGTCACAAAAGTCACTTATATCTCCATATTTCCTTCTTATTACAAAAATGTCACCAAATTATCTTAAAAAACAATAGTCACCATTTTTTCTTAACTTTCGTGTCCGGTCAAACTAGGTAAATTCTACCGGTAGAATATTAAATGTATAATAACATAGAGAGTGTAACGGTCAAATTGAAGAAGACCATTTTGACCACGACATAAATCTTAACATAAGATCTTATGCTTTTCCATGGCTTCTACCCCAATTTTTTTGTCCTTAATCCTGTTTTTCTCTCTCTAGCTTCAATCATTCTATATATATATATATATACATAAATAGAGAGAGAGAGAGAGAGAGAGGCGTGCATGTAAGTTTATTCATTCGCAAAATAGTTCTTCTCCTCCACTAGCCGCCGCCGCCGCCGCCTCCGCTTCCGCCGCCACCTTCCGACGTATTCGGGAAAATGATGGGCCCAATCCGATGGACTGTTCTCTTCATTTCATGTCTCCTCGTCTGCTCCCTTTTCATTGTGGTCAATGCTGATGAAGATGAAGTTGGTAATCTCTCTCTCTCCCTCTCTCTCTCTCGAACTGTAATACACTACACTACAGGAAGGTTTGTGTTTGCTTGAAGATATGGGGTTAATTAATATATTTTCATTGAGCTGTTAAAAAGTTATGGAGGCAAATGATCCAAGTATTGGATCTAAATCATAAAAGGAAGTAAAATTCATGAATTATATACAATTACAAAAATAAATAACTCACGAATAAAATCATAGAAGGAAGTAAAAATTCATAGAACTGGATTTTTCTTGACGAATTTGAATTATTTGATCCCTTATATGCAGATCTTCATTTATGCAAGAATTAATCACCCACTTTCTAATATCCGACTGTTTTTATTCTGTACTATATTTTCCACATTAAACTCGTCTTTATTTGATAAGATCACTTTAATTCAGCATATATAAATTTGGCATTATTGTACTACATTATTGCATAAATTTGGCATTATTGTACTACATTATTGCTTGTCTAGAAATTAATTATGATGTAAGCTATTGCAATTGGTATCTTGTTCAGATTTATGTGAGCCTCTTCATAATATTATTATATAATATTCAAAACTATGATGCTCATTGCATGAATATGGACAACCATATCTTTACATTTATGAGATTTCCTAAATCATAATAAATGTCTTCCTGTCATTATATTTATACAGATGCATAGCTACTTGCATTGAGGGTTGTCTGATCATCAACAACTGGTTCATTTGAGTATTAAATCAAACTTCGAATAGATTCTTAATTGATGTATAAAGTATTCAACGAGACAGAAGAAGAAAAACAAAATCTTATTAAACTATTGTTTTCTTTATTTCTGCTTGAGCATAAGTTAAGGCATAATAATGACTTTACATATTTCTTATGAATTTATGTTGTGTCCTTTTCTCTTTTACAAACCAATGTCTACAGATAGTGCACAAAAGCATGTTAGAGAATTGATTCTTGTACCATATGAAATCATACTAAAATCTCACTAAGTAATTGGTTAAAACATGGTAAAAGCTCGATCTTCAACGTTCTTTTGTAACAGAGGATGAATCATCGTTTACATACGATTTGCAATCGGGGAAAGGACCTAAGAATTGGGCAAAGCTCGACCCGAAATGGGAAGCCTGTGGCAATGGAAGACTGCAGTCTCCAATCGATCTTGTAGATGACAGAGTGGCCGTCTCGTCTAAACTGGGGATCTTGAGAAGAAGCTATAAACCAGCTCCTGCTATGATCAAGAACAGAGGCCATGATATCACAGTAGGTCATCTCTATTATCACAACAACTAAACGTTCCTCGTGTAATAAACAGGAACATAAGTTACTCGATTTTTCATCAGGTCGGATGGGAAGGCGACGCAGGAGCTGCTACGATAAATGGCACAGAATACAGACTAAGACACAGCCATTGGCATACTCCTTCTGAACACACTGTGGATGGAAGAAGGTTTGCATCCAATTATCCATACTTATAACATCTCTAGCACTAAAAGTCCTTTCATGTGTAAGAAAGAAGTATGTTGCAGATTCAAGATGGAGATTCATCTGGTTCATAACAACTCCCTAGGACATCTAGCTGTAGTTGGCATCCTATACAAACTGGGACGGCCCGATCCTTTTCTTGCAAAGGTGAGTTATTGGTTTTTAGGTTTAATCAGAGTATCGATCACTAGAATTCTCAACATAAGTTTCACAACAGCTTCTGGAGATGGTGAAGACAGCTGACCATAATGGAACACATGTCGGAACCATTGATCCGTGGGATATTAAGTTTGGGAGCAGAAAGTATTACAGATACGTCGGTTCTCTTACAGTCCCACCTTGCACAGAAGGTGTCGTCTGGACGATACTAAAGAAGGCAAGTCTTAACACTTTAAACATATTGTTTCAACTAATCTGGACAGTATTGTTTCAAGACTGCTGAAAGTTGTCTGAAAATGTAGGTGAGAACAGTTTCTAAGGAGCAAATAAGGGTACTAAGAGAAGCTGTTCATGATGTAAGTACATATCCTACATGCTTTGTTAATAAACGTCGTTTTAATTTCTCATTGCTCGTCTATATCGTATCTAGGGATACGAGAACAATGCAAGGCCAACTCAGAGCACGGACGTACCTGTTTACATGTATCGTCCCGGGACACAACAATGAGCTGTTAAGAGTTATGTTGCTATTGTTTTCTGAATAACTTGTTCCAAAAGGTGTAAAACTGAAAATATAAATTGTTAATAAATTCGCAAAGCAGCAGCAATTACATTACCAAACGAGCAATCATAGATTACAATGAGAAAATGACTACATTGCACTACGCCTTATGAGTAAAACCGTGAACTAACGATTCAGAGGGGGAATTTCTGGAAAGATACCAAGCTAATCATTAATAATAACCGAGAAAATACAGCAGAAAATAAGCCATGTTGCCTTATGCGACGAGGAAAGGCAAAACAGTTAGCATGAAGGCTTCATAAGAGAAAGTTGCTGAGCCAGTAAATGAGGTGTCCTTCTCTTTGAATTTTTCAGTCAGTCCCTGCAGAAACACATCAATAGTTAGAAGTTCGTTCGTAATGAAGTTGAGCGATAAAAGAGAAGAAAAAATCGTCATAGATGGCCTACCTTAACAGTGAGACAGCATCTGGCCAAGGAAAAGTTAGGAAGGTAAAGAAATTAGTAAAGGCAAAATACTTATCCAGCTCGTAATATTAGTAGAATAAAAGAGAAATAAGATTATAGTCAGTAGGGAACATACTCTATGAAGTTGTCGTATTCGATGGCCTTGTTTTTTCCACCACTTTTGTCAAATTTGGAAACCAGTAACTCCAGAACCGCGGGTGATACTGAAAATCCAAGACCGAGAAGAGCCTCCCTTAATTCAGCGGTATCAATCTTGCCACTTCTGTCTCTATCAAATCTCTCAAAATGTGACTAGAAGAACAAGAATTTTTTCAGATCAGATGCAAAAGGAGAACATATAAATATAGACATTTGAATGGAGTTATCACTGACCCTCCAGCTCTGGAGACTGTAAAAGACTTGAGTAAATTCCTTTGGACCTGTTTCACGATAATAATACAGGAAAATATCATGAGGTGTTGTACAATATTAACACAATCAATCCCACATAGGCTTGTTACCAAGTCTTAATTTTGCAAAAATTATAATACTCTCCATAAGGCGTTCAACACAGAAGGCAAAATCTCCCCAACCCAATGTCTTCAAGTTGAGATTGTATACTAGAAAGAAGATTCCACAGGATAATATTAGGATGCAATTTCATTCAATTCCACATTACTTCATTATCATAACCATTGGCTGTAGGCTGTAGCTAAGTACTTTTTCACTAAAACTCACTCCTTGAACCAAACACATTGAGAGCCAACTCTCAGCTCTAAATGCGTTTTCTATTATCTATCTCATGGTACTGCCCCATAGATCAAATGAGTTAGCTCGACAAGGTCTGCGTCACACTACCTACAGTTCGTTAACCAAACAACAAAAGAATAATAGTAAATCCACTATCCTACGTGAGACCACATCCAGCTCCTCCATAACCACACCTAAAAAGCTCATTCTGCAATCAAACAACTTTATGGCATCATGGCATCACGGAGTCTTGATTCCCTATTTGTTCTCTGCCACTAACAAAAGTTGAGAAAAATATCTTACGAAATTTCTTAAACGATAAAATGATATCCAAGATATTACATAAAATATCTCATCCCGTGATGCAAAGATGGCCAAGACTAGTCTTGTTCCGAGAAATTATTGTGTGGGGCCACCCCGTATGTGGCTGCTCGTTGTTCATTCAACACCCTTGTATGATTTATCAAGAGGGTAGATGAAAAGTAATTGCCTAAGAACTATCCAAAGATAAGAAAGTGAATGGGGACCGGGTCTATCTTTCCAAGACTAAGGCATAGTGAGGATCAATTCTGTACGATCACCCAAAAAGTAAAGAGCATGATTTCTTTTACATGGTATGATTGCAACATCACCCCACTGCAATTTCCCATCGAAAACCTCATAATCCCCAATTTTTTATCACTCAAATCCAATCAAGAAGACTCCATTTTAGATTGATACACAATAAACTGTTTCCCAGCAAATAACTAAAACTGCAAAATGCTGGATTAAATTCGTCCATTTCCTTCTAATAACTCCCACAACCTAACAAGCACTAAAAAGGAAATCTATTCAGATACAAAATTCAGAAGAAAAAACAAAAGAGAGTAGAATTGTAACCACATACCGATCTTTCTGCTGTTACTATTGGTGAAATTATACATAAGCAGATGAACAGTCCTCATTCCGAAGCTCTGATTGTACGAGGAGAGCGCACGCTGAAGCTCCTTGTCGTCAATAAACCCACTCCCGTCCTGATCAGCCACCTGAAAGCACGCGATCACGTTCGGATCAGTACCAGGAGGGAAAGCGGAGGGTACAAGCGACGCGAAGGGGCTTCCGTATGGCGCGGACGGCGGCGGCGTGGGGTAGCCGCCGTACTGTTGATTTGGCGCCCCATGGGTAGCTGAGTGAGCGGAGTAAGGTGACGCCACGGGGGCGTAGGGTGCGGACTGGTTGGGAGGCGGTGGACCTTGTGGCGGAGCGCCGTAGGGGGCGGAGGAGTATGGTTGCGAAGTCGGCGGCGCGCCGTAGGTGTAGCCGGAGGGGTTGGGGTAGCCGGACGGGTTCTGGTGAGGGTAGTTTGACATGGTTTCTTTGCAGCTCCCAATATTTTAGAGAGAGGATTTTTTTGTCAAACTAGAAAATTATTCGTATTATATAGCGGTGGCAGTTTTATTTTAGTTGAATACTAAAAAGAGAAAATATCCCGAATTACCCATTTAGATATAACAAATTCACTTTAATACCCATAAATATAAATTTTTATCTCCATCTACCCATCAATATAAACTATTATCCTCAAATACTCATTTTTGACTTTGAAGTCATATATGTACTTTGTTTTGCAGAGATGTAAGAATCTTTTCTTTTATTGTTTTTTACATGCGCTTACTTTTATTTTTAAAACATTTGAATAATAAGACAATTAGAAGAAAAAATTTGCCTTAGTTTTAATATTTAAAATTTACAATTGAATTCATTCCACAAAATTCATAAACTAAATTAACTAATTTAAAAGTATGGCTTAACTAAATTTAAATTTAAGGGGTTAACGATATTAAAGAATTTTTTTTTGGAATTTCGTTAACCCCTTAAATTTGAGGGTTAACGAAATTAAAGTAAATTTTCTGGCCGAAATAATTAACTACCGAATTAAAAAATTTAAAAAATAACTAACGAAATAGTGTCGAAATAGTTAACGAAATAGGCCTAAAGAATTAAATTAACACAAATGAATTAAATTCATTAACCATGCACAAATTCTTTAATTCGTTAACCTTCATTAAATTCGTTAACCATGCACAAATTCTTTAATTCGTTAACCTTCATTAATTCCTATTTCGTTAACTCATTTTTTTTAATTTAATTTTTAATTCTTTGAGCAGCTAATTATCTAAAACTTTAGGCCTATTTCGTTAACTATAATAATATATTTCGTTAACCCCTAGTATCCTTATTTCGTTAACTCCTTCAGTTTAGTTTAACAATTAGGGCTAACGAATTGAAAAATTATAGCTAACGATTTAAAATTAGGGCTAACGATTGCTAACGAATTAAAAAATTAGGGCACAAATTAAAAAAATAAATTAATTACCGAATTGGAAAAAAGAAATTAGCGAGAAAAAAAAAATTCAAATTCGTTAACCCCTAAACTTTAAGGGGTTAACGAATTTAACCCTTAGAATTTCGTTAACATAGGGTTTATTTTGTTAACCCCTTAAAGTTTAGGGGTTAACGAAATTTTGTAGTTTTTTCGTTAGTTAATTTCGTTAACCCCTTAAAGTTTAGGGGTTAACGATTTTTTTTTATTTTTTTCGTTAGTTTATTTCGTTAACCTTTCAAACGAGAGAGAAATGAATGGGGTAGGTGGGGTAGGTGTGTGGCCAATCAATTATATGAGTTCCAATCAATATAAATCAATATATATATATATATTATATCAGTACTTTTAATTCCTGACACTCTGTACAAATGTTTTTTTAGATATTTGGGGATAATTTTTTAAGTTTTGGGTATATGGGGCACAAATATTATAGTGTTGGGTAGAATTGTGCTCCCTTATATGAAATTTGGTATTTTGGGCATGGAACTCTACTAAAAAAATATTAATAATACGTCCTTTTACTAATTAATATTATCACAAATACTCATATGCAACCGTCTCACATGCGACGGCCACGGTCGATCGTGTCCCAGGACACGACCGTGTGCGACTGTGGTGTATAAGTACATGTTTTTCAACAATAAATATGTGAATTTTTACTATAAGTAAGTGATTTTTTTCCTTACCCACGACCGTGTCCTGAAACACGACCATGCCTTGCGCGAAAACTAAGAGCAATCTGTGCGCACGGTCGGGTCTCAGGACACGGTGGGGATAAATATGTGATTTTTATCTATAAATATGTCTTTTAGAGTGTGTTTTCACGCACGGTCGACGGTGTTCAGGACACGGCCGTGCGGGAGTGTCGTAGCACATGAGACGGTCTCACAGGAGTCCAACTCTAATATTATATATTTAAATAGAAATATTGTCTAGGATATTACTTTTATTGAATTTGCAGAGATAAATGAATTTTCCATTGTTCTTATCCATAGCTACCAAAATCCAAAAAGAAATAGATAAGATAAATAAACGTGAATTTAGTGGGTTTTCCTCTATTACTTTTAAGGTGGAGTAGTTGGAAACTTAAAATACATTTGTTTAATTTTGTTAAAATTTCAAATCATTTAGAATATTTGAATTGAAGGGCTAAATTAGTAAATTTAACCGTGACACTTCAACGCGGGCGACGCGTCCGCATGTGACCCTATGAAATCCACACGTCGTACATCTGAGGAAGCTTCAAGTCAATGCCAAAATTGGCGTTGACTTTTCTTGAAATATGTGTTTTATAATAATTGATTTCAGTACTATCAATTTGGCCACTTGCAAGTTTGGCTGAACTGGGTTTATGATAAAAATTGACCATGACTTTGATGTTTTAAAAAAATATTATTTCAGATCCCTGATTTCTGAATCGACATTTTAATGTGATTGTACATAAAAGTTGAAATAAAGAATCCAAATGTTGATCAAAATGGCTGGCTGCTTAGCTGGATCAGCCTCCATTAATGATTCACTTGTACCTACCAATTTGATAATCCATCAACAATTATAGAAACACTATTTTTAAGGAAATATTAAAATAGCAACAGATGGAAACGCAGTTTTGACAATAAAGCACACATGGTGAAAATGCAGTTTTGACACTACATTAGAAACTGATTGTCTAAAGCAAGAGCACCCTGGTTTGTTCTTACAGGTTAAGGGCTTGGACATGGTGACGAATATGATCGTCTATGAAAGTAGCAATGAAATAGTAGGAGTGATCGTAGCCAGGCTGCATTCGAAGCAACAGAGGAACATTAGCCTTTCGACAAGCCTCCTCAAACTTGTCTGGATGAAGTTGTTCGCTCAAGAACTTATCCTCGTCTCCCTGCACACAGTGATGAGGTTTAATTGAATAAAATTTTGGTGCAATCCACTGTGAATTGAGACAAATAGCAAAATTCATTTATGTTGTTCTTGTATGATCATGAACCAATATAATTCTCATTTATATCTATACGAGCTTACCTGATCAATGAGGATAGTAGCTGAAACATTGCTGTTCTTTGATACAAGTAAAGTGGCATCGTACTCCTGGGAAATCGATAAATAATATGAAGATCCAATTAAAGAATGTAAGGAAATATAATTTCAGATGTAATTAACCAGTGAAAGATCATACCTCCCAGGCAGCTTCATTTTCGCCCAAGTAATTTGTGAAAGCTTTCTTGCCCCATGGACAGTTTATAGGATTGGCAATAGGGGAAAAAGCGGACACTGACTGAGAAAAAGCAATTTGAAGCTTAAGAAACAATCCGTCCAGGTGTAAAGTAAATGGAAAAACTATGAGGAAGCTAAGCAAGGGCTTATGAGATATTAAATTATATAGATTTACAACATATTATAAGTGTAAAATATTAAACCTGATTACCTTGTACTTGTCCAGATTTTTTAGGTAAATTGTTAGTGCTCCATGTCCACCCATTGAGTGGCCAGATATGGATGCTTGAGATGTATCAAGCTGTGAAAAGTTTTCATGAAGAAGTGTGGGCAATTCCTTTACAATATAGTCGTACATCCGCCAGTTCTTCCACTTCTCTTGCGTGGCATTCAGATAAAATCCAGCACCTGTGAAAAACATGTCTTTCAGTTTCATACTATGTCCCTGATGGGAACTTGCTTCTCATCAAGCATTTGATCTCCATTTACAAGCTTTGCCGAAGTGATATTGTTGATTTGCAATGAGATCTAAGTTTAGAAGAAAACCAAGTCTTTAATAATCAAGGAAAAAACAAACGACTCCTTTTCTTCATGATGGTGGACTGAATTCCAGGATGATATTTCATGTTAAATGCATGCAGAGGCAAATGGAAGAGAATTATAGTAAGACAATTTAAAAGAGTTCCCATCATGCTAAATGACCAGGCACGTGGTATTTGGGAGATTAACTGGAAAATTTGTTGTCAAGGACAGATTGTATCCCTCATTGTTTTACTTTGAGTGAAATATGGTCACACAATGTGATTAAGCTTGTTAAAGGGATTTTAGACCTTAGGACCCATTAGAGAATAGAGAGAACCTAATCTCGTATAACTCAAATATATTATGCCTATTTATATTCACTCATAACTAACTGATAGCACAACAAACCAAATACAAACATGACAAAAGAGTGGGAATGGAATCAGAATAGGATGTAACATACCCAACGACATGCACATACCAAGTCATCCAATTCTTGTGAGTCACAAGACTGAAAGCATGAACTAAAATAAGGTGAGCAGTCGATGCCAATGCCATAATACCAGTAGCCATAAGCAAAACGCACTCCAAAGACTGAATGTACCAGGTCATAGAAACTATTCCATGAATGTTTTAATGTAAGCCAAAAGCTACATGTATTCATGAATGATTGCACCAGATAGAAAGCACGACATTGAAAGAGGTCATTGAGACACACCTACGCCAAAATCCCAGCTGTCTGACTCCCCTTCAACATTCAAGCCTCCTGTGATAGAAGACAGATAATTTAACAAAAGCATTTCTAATAATGTTATCGAGAAGAAGGTAAATTATGACATAAACCATCAAGACATGAAAGTGCATTTCTAAAACAGTTTTCAGAGATGAATCAAAACCCAGTTTCCAGAGTTAAAACCTCAGTTACTCCATCCAAAGAAATAGCATTGTGACCAGGAGCAAAACCTCAAACACATTAGAAACATCTATAATTCTTAGGAAGTTTTTTAAAAGGGAAAACAATCAGCTACTTGTTTTCAGAACAATATACTCACAAAATCAAGATATTTATCACCATCGAGCACAAAATTCAGCAAAAAAAAGAAGAGAAAAAAAAAGCTCACTTGGAGAAGTATCAGTGACTATGAGTGCAACACCCTCACTTGAAGCCACACGCTGAGCACCAGATTTAGCTATAAAATTCTCATCTGTGCATGTAAGCCCAGAAAGCCAGTAGAGCACCTAAAATCATTAAAACAGTCATAATCATCAACTCCCAGATTTCAGTTTTTTTTACTAATTCCTAATTTTTCATGATTTTCCGTCAAAACCCATGAAATGATCCGCCAAAAATCGAATCTTCCGAAGCATCCAACCAAAATCAGGAATCTATAGAGAAATTCAGAATGGTATGGGCATATGAAAATAGATTCAAGCATGGTGGGAGGAGGACTTACAGGGAATTTTTGGGAAGGAGAAGGCGAAGGAGGGAAGTAGATGTGGAAAGTCATGGCGCAGCCTAGAGTGGGACTATAGTGCCTGTATCTCTTGTTGTATCCACCAAACATTTTTGAGCTGCTGATCTCCGTTGGTTTCCGATCAGACTCCATTGTTGCCAAAGCTTCTTCTCCACACTTCTCTGAGTGAGTGACAACATATGTTCGCATGGATGCTTCTAGTAACAGATCTCAGAAGCCCAATTCGAAGGCCCAAATTAATGGGCTTATTACTCAATGGGCTTTTCTTTTTCTATGTTGGATATTGGGCTAATATCAGATTTGATATCCAAAATTAGGAGTTATTTCAATTTGAATCTCATATGTACCGAATCATCATAAGTAGTCTTTCGGTTATCTAAAAGTCATCAGAATAGGTCATCGTCGAGGACTACTTACGATGACTTTTAGATAACCGAGTGACTACTTATGATGACTCGATTCATATGGTACCCAAGCTGAAATAACCCCTAATTTCGGATACCAAATCTAATATTAACCCTGGATATTCATACAAATATGAATTATTCAAAACTCCAAGTCATGTTCAGCTTGATTAAGTCCAACCTGGTTACATTAACCAAGTTCAATTTTTCAAATAAATATGAATGATTAGTATATTTTATTTGACTCTTATCAATGAGCTTTAACAGCTTTCAAAATGTATTTAGTTCAAGAAACTTAACATCTCAAATGGGATTAAAATTCAAGATTCAAATGGATGAATTTAAAGTCCATTTATTGATATCATATAATGAACTCTTTGATTGTTGATCACTACTCATATGTGAAAAATGCAATGCAAAAGACACACATTTTGACATCAAACATAAGATCAAGATGTTTCCTTTGATAAATGCCTAAAAGAGACACTATCAATGTTGATACATTTGAGCTTTCATTGTCCAAACGATTCAGATATCTCTTGAATGCAACCTCAAACGATAACGACCATCCATCATTATCGATCAACTATGTCGTATAAGTAACTATGTTGTCATAAATATCCTTCTTCTTCTACATAATAATCCATATATGATCCCTCATAACTACTCACTGGGATTCAGTTTTAGGCTGGCCAAGCAGTGAAGGCCTGTAAAAGGCATGAGTCTGTGCAATCTCTATACGATCACGCGGATCATTCAGATTCTCGTCCCTCAGTGCTTCAAGAATTGCTTCTGTTCGTTTTTCCCTTCAAAAAACAAGGCAGACTTGTTATAGTACGAGTCCGATGCTAAATAACTTGTTCTTAGTGATGCGTAGAACTAACCTTGTAATGAGAATTTTATACAGTATCTTGAGTATGGGGCAGAGTTCAACGGGGGCAACGGGCTTGTTTGCTCCGGGGTGCAATACGTTCAAACTAGCCTGGCTTAGAAGCTCATAAAATGCTTCAATAGCAGAAACTCCCTGGAAAACAATTCAAGAAATTGTCTGTTGTTAAATGATGTGTTGTCTGAATTTGAGATCAGAAGGGGTATTGTATGGACCTGAATAGTCCCTTTGCCAGTGATGCTATCTCCTACGTCGAGGCTGAGCTGGCCCTTAGCAATCATCTGTCCGTACCATGCATTACGCCCTTTCAATAGGGTTACATATGTATCAGCTAGCAGAGGGCCTGCAAGCTTTTCTGGTTCTTCAGTCAACAAATGTGTAATGAATATCATCTCTGATGTACAGTGTGCAAAATACACTGATTTGCCTGTGGCACTTTCGTTTGTAAGAGCCGCCACCATGCCTGATGATCACAACATGCCAACATTCATCACACATTGTAAATAACATAAGAGACCGTGTTGTGTTTCAATATGAGACGAGCGAGGGAGGTTGAGAATTACCTGCTCCAATGGCGTAGACGTTCTTCAAGCCTCCCATGACTTCATGTGTGATGAGGTCACTGTTGTCCCATACGATGAAGTGGGGCTGTCTTAAGAACTTTGCAAGATGTAGCCTCCATTTTTCGGCCCCACATATACGAGCATTAGCGTATTCCTTGTTGTATATCTCTGATGCAATATTTGGTCCTCCAAGATACAAAATATTCTCTATTGGCACTCTGGCTGCAAGGCAGATGCCATATAGTTAACAAATATGGATAGAATCCCAACTTCTCAGAAGAACTCATAATCTTATTTAGAAACTATAAAAGATCTACATTAATTCATTCAAGAAAACCTTAATCAAATCATCACTTGAGTATTAGCAGACACAAGTAATAGTGCATCTTACTTGCTTGGTTAATCATCTGCGTAGGAGTGATTATACGAGGAGACGGGTCCAGCTCAGCTTCTATACCCTTGGCCAAAGATATAATAACCGGTGAAGTGATTCTCTCCTTCCAATACTCACTAATCTCTTCAAAGACCTCACGAGTTTCAGTCGAAGGCAATCCATTGATCACAATATCAGCATCCCAAACAGCCTCCTGCAAGTTAGTCACAACCTTCATAGGGCAAAGTGGTGTATCAATCATGTTCAGACAAAAACCATCTTTCAAAATCTCGTCAGCATAAAGGGTCCGATCACCCAATCGGGCCTCAACGTATTTCAGATAAGCACATCTCCTTATCAACCTCCTCAGCACATCTTCCCTAGAATTTATGACCTCAAACAAGTGTTGGGCTGTGATCTTATCGACAGCTTTTCCAGGCCTTCTCCATATCCTGATTTGGACCTTATCACGAAACTGGCCATAGCTGTCTTGAAGCAAAGCTGCAAAAACACTGCCCCAAGCACCTGCTCCAATTCCCACAATCTTCAAAAGATCACCATCAGCTTTGCCTAGGATTCTCCGAAGCTCATCTAGCTTCTCTTCGGGCCCGTTTTGGCCCTGTGCCAGCCCGTTCGAATATGAGCTGTTTCTTACAACCTCAATGCTGCCAACCATCTTTTCCTAGTACAATCAAGAAACTACCACTGCAAGGAAATCCAGAAAAGCCAACTATGTGTGATTAAACAGCTTCAATTCTGTTCAAAATCCAAAATGCTCTCATGAATATATAAGAATTGTAGTTACAGATCTTTTTTCTAATTTGGGCACTATTTTCTGGATCTAACAACTAATCACTCACAATTGACTTCAAGTTTTCTTGATAATCAGGAGATGATTACATGCAAAAGTAGAATCTTTACAAGTGAAAATTTCACCTAAATCTGAACTAATTTGTGATCTGATCTCTATTATAACTCAATTTTCCAACCCCACAGATTCTTTAATCTATCAACCCCAACAATGATCTAAAACACACAAAGCACAACCAGATAAAGCTTCATCTCTACATAATCTAATCTCATAAATATGATTTGACTTCACCCTGAAAAAACTCACAATTAAATAAACCAAAAAAATGGGGAAAAAATCAAAACTTTGTACATTCCGCCAGAGTTTGTTCATCTACCAAGAAAATAAAACCAAGAATAAAAAAAACAGACAAAATCCCAGAAAAGCACCAACCTTTTCTTGTCGATTACTGCAAAGAAAGAGTCAAAATTCTCAACAAATCTTCAAAGTGTGAAAGACAGCATTTTTGTGATTGAATTTGCATGCAATTAACAGATGAAGAATTATTCACAGCAATTTTGTTTTTGGGGTCACAGCTTTTTGAACTGTGACACGCTATAGTATTCAAACAGAAACGTGTGTATACATACAAACATGTATGTATGTATAATCCGAGAGAGAGAGAGAGAGAGAGATGGGAATGGCATTGATGGAAACAGTTGGGATTGGAGAAAGTGCCAAAGCTACGCATTTAAGGTTTTGGTATGGAGCCAACTTCACTAACGGTCATTAATTTTGAGGATAGACTATTTTGTCTTTTTTATTTTCTTACTATTCCAAAAAAAAAAGTCCCAACAAATAATAATAATAATAATAAAAATAATAATAATAATAATAATAATAATAAAATAATAATAATAATAATAATAATAATAATAATAATAATAATAATAATAATAATAATAATAATTGTTTAATTAATTGAATCATGATAATAAGGTTTGAGAACATAGACATTTGAATTACAATCTAAGTTCTTATCCTAATATTTAAATAAAACAATTCAATTAACTCCAAACAAATCTTTCAGATTAATATTCGATCTATTTAGATATTCACAACTACATGTAGTTAAATAAATGTTATCTCTAGAATCATAAGCTATGTAATGAATTGGATCGATTATCCTATAATGTATTAGTTATAATCTTAATATATCATATCATATATATAGGGCTAGCAAAGATAGATAAGCCCCTATATTGCAACAGCTTTTATATTGTATAAAGAACACTTTTCGATTTTTCAACATCGATTTTAGTGACTTTGATGGGATTTAATTTAATTAAATTTGTATCTTGAAAACACTATATAGAAATTACAATTCATGCCACATTATACAAATGTTTGTGTGCATTTGTTGTGTGAATATGGGATTCATACAGTATGTATTGACAAGATGTAAATAACCTAACCAAAATTGCAATACAATAAATAAGTAAATATTGACAAACAAAATGAACAAAAAGCAATGGTAAATAAAATCAACAATTTCTTAACATGGGTCCTAAATGGAAATATAAAATAGCAAAGGCCTAAAACGCAAGAATATAAAAATGGAGAGTCGCACTTTAGCACGATTTAGACTATTCAACAATTCACAATGGTAAATCCCTGGTCGTGTGTGTGTGTGCGCGCCACACTTAGAAAATTGAGAGGAAGAAGCAAAAAATGGCAGCAGAATCAAACAATCTTGAAGAAATATTGAGACCCTTTTACCAGAGAGCTTCAGAAGCAGAGGTATTCATCTCTCTTTCTCTCTCTCTAGAATCCTAAAATTTGTTTCTTTTCTGTTCTTTTTTGTCTTTCATTTTGTTGGAGTGTCTCTGTGGGATTTGGTGTGTGCTTTTTCTTGATTGAATGCTAGCCTTTTGTGGTGTTTGTTTATTTGACTGTTGTTAATTTTCTTGCTCATTTAAAAATTCAAAGTTTCTCCATTTGAATTCAAGAAAGATATTGAAATTTTGATTCTTGGACATTGTTGTGGAGTTGTAGATAGAGCTGATATATTCTCAAATAGTTGTGCTTTTCTTCAGATTTTGAGGGCTGATAGTGCTTATTCTGAGATTTGGCAAACTGGAAGTAAATGAACCTTTTTAACAGATGATGAAATGAAACTTCAACTCATTTGTAGAATACTTGATTGTAACTATTAAGAAAGCACCATAGAAGATTTGAGCAGCTAGTTAGGAGTCTTTTGAAATGTAGAGTGAAGATGATCATTCAATAGGCTGATGTTGACACTTGGTTTTGACTTGCAATGGGAAATTTTGTATACTTGCCAGTTGCCATTACATCACTCAAAGATACACTGATACCATCTTCATTGTGATTTGCTCATGTCTCTGTATTATTATGTTGTTGATTCTGTTCAAAGTATGGTATGGTCTCGTTACGATTGAAGATACTGGTTCAAGTTCTGTCACATTTTATGACATGAAACCGTTTAATTCTTTATTTTGTCGTCAAGGCCCGCCTCATGAAACTTGAAGCTTCCCTGGCCAAGAACAACAAAGGTGTGTGTTGCCATTTATTCAGATGAAAATCTAGTAGTAAAATGTAGTCCTCTAATTCTTGTCCCTTTTGGAAATCATTGTGCTTCAGAATCTGGGAACAAGGAACAGCTTAAGTTGGTTGATGAGGTACAGAGAGAGCTAGATAATGCAAGAGCTGAGAAGCATGCAGAAATGGAGAAGGTAAATGAAAATTACCTTCACTCTTATAGTGTAGTCTCATAAATGAAGATTAAATGTGGTATTATCCTTGTATCAGAGAATGAATGAGGTGGAGCACCTTACTGCTGAAAATGCAAAACTACGATACCGAATACTACATCTTGTTCGAGCGTTAGAACAGGCCAATTCAGCTGCAAAGTGATGAAGTATTAAGTTTTTTATGCAAGAAATTGGAATCCCAGTTTGGGAAGCTTTGTCATCATAATCTTTCATGTTATCAAGTATCTTGATGGCCATTTAAACGATCCATTATTCACTGCAGACATTGCAGCTTACAGAGACAGATTGTCTTTCTCACTGGCTGACATTTTTGCCAGCTAGTTCGTGTGTATCACGTTGATTGTGTCGCGGTAATGTTATCTTTCGAGCGAATTCATGTTTTGCTTCTAAGAAGAATTATTTGAGTATCGATCTCATCAGTCACGGTCGACATTGTAACAAACAAATACCATCAATTGAACTACTTGTTTTGAGAAATATGAGACATCTAGGTCATGCAAGTAAAGAGGTATATATTAGGTTACCAACATCCTTGACCTTATAATACAGGGCAAAAGGCAGCACAATGATTACTATTTCTCGCAAAGAGTGATATTCAACAATAAAAGCTTCAGCAACTCAGATTAGTAGTAAAAAAAGAAAAGAAACCTGCAATTTCTAATTACAAAATCATGTATTTGATGATTTTGATCCATGAAAAGTTTATACTTCATATGCATACTGGAAAATACAGTCATCATTATTGGTAAAATAGGCAATGTTGTACCATTTGAAACTGATTCTGAGATCAACCAATATGTTTTGCTGTACTGGAAACAGAAAGCTAGAAATATAGGAAAAGGTTGGAACCATGGTCGAAATCGAGCACAAAAGTAATATCACTAATTCCCTGAGGTACATTCCATCCCTCGGATCTATCTTCTAAATTTGTGTAGTATTCACAGTCAAAAATGCAAAACCACCCTTTACAGGTGGTCTTCGCTCTATTTTCTAGTCATGGTGTCTTGTGTTGTACTTGCAGGTGAAGTGAAGTCCCAGTGTTCTCATGTGTTTTTTATCCTGCAAGAAATATTTAAACACGCTTAACGTGCAAATGTACTTTGAGCAACAAAGGTGGGGGAGGTGAATTACAAGAATTCAGCGATTACTACCTCAAGTTTATATATGGCTCCAACCCAAGAACTTTCTGCAGCTCTGCTTTCCTAAATTTAGTGTAGCCTTGCATCCCCCGATTCTTGGCAATGGCCCTGAGATCATTAACTGTTAACTTCCCCACATCTTTGAAACAAAGTGATGAATTCTGGGCCACATCCCCCGCACCATATGTCACTTCCTCAGTTTTGATGCTTGAGGTATCATGCTCCGTTTTTACCAACTTCATCAGAAAGTCTTTGAGACCTCTTTTCTTCGTGATAGTTTCTGGATTTAAAGACGACTTCATTATCTTTTGTGGCGAGGTAATTGAAGTAATCGTGACTTCTGGTATGGCATCTATGTTAATCCCTTTCAGTTGCAGCTGAGTTTTTTCCTCGTCTTTCTTTCTTATCTTCTCCAGAACTCCATACTTATGTTGTTCCTTCAGATTTTCTGTAGTTGATGATCTTACATCTATATTCTTTGCCACATATGAATTCTGAACAATTTCTGGATCTGCCCTACAATTGATCTTTGGTCCTTGGCCTTCTGGGTCAGTATAAGAAATTGATCTGACCTGGTTAATGACAGGGGTCGTAATCTCATGCCTTTGTTGTACTTGAACGTGGTTCTCCAACTTCACATTTTGCTCTCTTGCATGTTCTGTTGTGTTGTTGAATGCCCCAGTGATATACTTTCTCCCAGTTTTCTGAGCCTCTAATGCTTCTGTTGTTTCTGGAAAGTTTGTACCGTTTCTTTTCATTTTCACCGATGGCTTTGTGGAGTGTACAGTTTTGTTGATGGCACGGCTATACACCCTTGGTTTTCGTACCTTACTTGAAGTTTCAGTTCTTTGTTTCATATAATCCACCTGGGAAGCCAATATCTTATCGGCAGACTGATAAATACTCGTAAAGTGAAACTAATAGCAAGACTATCACCACTTGGCAATGGAACATTCAGGATACAAGTACTTGATCGAGGCATGTTAATTGAAAAAACAGCTTCATATATAATCACTAGATATATGAACACTCAACACTCAATATTCAGATAAGGATCATATTACAATGTATTGTATCAATAGGTTCAGAAAACTGTATCCTACAAGACAACACTGATGATTAAGATCAAACCCAGAAGACTGTTAAAATTGAGTAAGTATATCATGTGTACCTTAATGATATCTGAAATCTGCATTTCTGGTTCTGGTGACTTCAGATGCACACTCTCTTCACTTTCTCTTTCTTTCTTTATGGAAGTATTTGCAGTCAAATCCTTTTCCATGGGATTAGATGGCTGAAGAGAAGGCAAGAGCACACGTGACCATCATTTTAATCTAAATGCTCAAGAAACTAAAAAGATCAACGTTGAAGAATATGTATTGGCATCCTAGAGTGAACAGATTGATTATTTGATTATGCAATTCGAAATAGGTGCATTCAGAATATTTCAACTACAATATTGGTTGGTGCTTGAAGTACCCACTGGCACTCCTAAAAAAAAATCGATTGATTCAGAAAAGTGACTAATTTAGATCTCTTGAAAAGAATTTTTGGAGCACCCATACAATATTTACTGCTGATATTAGTAGATCTCTGGAAATGCAAGGAAAAGTTGGGCACAGGAGGAAGTTGGCAAGAACTTATCACTTTAAAAATTGGCATCTCATCAACATACCTAGAAACTAAAAAGGGCTGTATAATGAACCTAGGTGGCATACTATATATAGAATTAGTAGTGGATGTCATTCATAGCATCCAGAATGGATCTCCTCTGTAAACATCTCTAGCTGCTTCAATTATGAGTAGCAAATCAATGATCGCCAATGTTTGGAGCAAATTATGAGAGAGAAGTAGCTGATTTTGAGTTACTTGTTGGGGATCGTTTAATTTCCACTCTTCAAGCTCCATGGACTGGCTCCTCCTGTTGTCGGTTTTTAGCACAATGGTGCGTCCATTTTCTTCTATTTTCTTGCCATGTTCTGAAGTGCTTGCTTCTGATTTATTATTGCCAAGTCCAACAGCAGGCATCTCAGGCACCTGCATGATAAAGCTTTCTGTCTGTTCGTCATTTTAAAAGAAGAGAGACCATTATAATATGTGAAAATGATCCAACTAGTAACAACGATTAACGATTATGAGTAAATAAATATAACAGAATAATAAAAAAAAATAGAAAGAACGAAAGAAAAGAGTAGCTCAAAGTCAAAACAAAGAAGCCTTTCTGGTCATGGTTAACTACAATATCTGCTGAAAGAATATGAGATGCTTATGAGCTTTACCTGCTTATTTTTGCCTAGATGATTTTCCAGTAAAGGCTTCACAATATCATGTAAGCTTGGAGGCAGTTCCACTGGTAATTTTAACTGAAGGTCAGGATAATGAACACCTTCAGTACTTTTCTTCTCCAAGCATTCTATCAATCTATCAAGGTGCTCAATCTTTTCTCTCAGAGCAGCAGAAAATGCTACAGACCAGTCCTCATCATCCCAAGCCAGCTGGCACTGAAGCATCACTATATCTTCTTCAAGTTTAACGATATCTTCATCTGCTTTGTCCATCAATATCTTTAGCACTTGTAGACAAGACTTCTCATTCAAGGCATCTTCTTCAATCAAATCTTCAGTAACCAAATACATAATAAATAAAAGGATTGCAGAAAGAGCATATTCCACACCTCTTACATATCAGTCTCAGAATTCTAAAGGCTGTGAAAGACTCTATGCTAGAGCTAATTGACTCACCACGACCATAACCAAAACAGAAGTCATTCAGCAAATGATCTTCATTGCAGTAGCTGCTCTGATCTGCAACTAGACAGTAAGTTAAATTAAAGTAAAAACAGTCATAACATCCAGAACAAGGCACACAAATTAAAGGCCAAAACAAACCACACGGAGCTGGCACATGATGTTGATAGATTGATAAAGCTCAATTGACATAATTGAGCTAGGAATTCAAAGATGAACCAAGTAGAAAATATCATTCTTATTCAATGAAAACTGAATTTTGAGTACACAATATCCGTATTTATACAAGCTAGTTAATTGCTTTATTCACTGACCATTATAGCTAATAAGAAGATGCCAAGTGTACAAAAAGGTCCACATAAGCAATGTGGTTACAACAGCTTATACAAGTAAAGAAACTGATTATCAACTAACTGTTAACTAATGGTTCTCATTCCATCACATTTTCATTTCCGACATTATAGTTGCTTTTAAATGCAAGTTGACATTAAATGTAATGTTAAATGGAGTAAACTTGAAGTATAGTCTAAGTAACAAATGAAATGCTGATTAAAACCACTTCCTCTGGCAGTTCTATCTAAAATGTCAATGAAGATGGCTAAAAAAGATCAACTTACCGGATGTCAGGTAACCTTGATCATCTGAATGATTCCAAAGCGGCAGATCCATAACTTCAAGAAACTTAAATTTGAAATAGAACAAAAGTTCGATCAACAACATAAACCAAATAGGGTAAATCGTGAAACGGTCATCTTCAAGATAAATCAAACATCTCTAAAGCGGTTACATAAATACAGAGATCACAGTTCAGAAGATGCATGCTTCATATACTGTGTCCATTCCTACAAGGCTTCAACTGTACCAAAGCATCGGCATGAAAATCATCCAATAAATGAAAAGGGAAGATTCCTAGCATGAACAAGATAACTAAAATGAGAAGAAAAGGGAAATTGAGGAAAACTAGTTCATATCTCGATATTCAGAAAGCTATAACACATTATTCAGAGTAAATTAGGAGAAGAAAAACTAGCAACACAATCACAGAAAACAGAAGTACCAAAGAAAAATCCGCAAGACAAGTTCTGAATAGCATCACTATGCAAAATGAACATCATTCCTTTCAAATCATTGAAAAACGAAATCGAGCTTCAATCATGAATGCATGTAACATTTCTCACACCATGTCTTACCATAAGCTTCAGAGACTGTACTAAAAAATTGCTCTTCTTCTTCAGCTCTTCATACACGCAATGGTCCATGAACAAAATAAACGAAAAAAATCAAACGACGAGATAATACGAAACGAGAGGCAAAAAGCAGGAAATCACATTAAAACAACAAACAAATCACACCGAAAACCCGATCATTCCACAACATACAATGCAAAACACGACTCGTTCGAGCAAAAACGAAAAATCATTGGAGCAAGACGGAGAAAGGCATCGTTACAGAGTGTAGGAGGAGATGGATTCATCAATCGTGAAGGATTCTGGTTATGCATCTCATATTCCACCATTGAAGAAAATGTGAAGACGAGAGAGAGGGAGAAGTAAATGCAGTGACAGACAGTATATCAATTGTACTGTGTACAGAATCAGCAGAGACCAAAAACTGCAGAATCGGGAGTGGCAATGTTGTAAATAATACGATCCTTGTGGGCAAACTTTTAATTCTCCAGTACAAGTGAGTAGTGACCTTTCCCTCCGGTTTTCTGCAATTCCACTCTAAGTCGCATAATAAACACTATTCTTTCTTATAGTAATATTTTAATTGATTAAATCAGAAAAGGGATTAAAAAAGGTCACGTCTATTAACACCCCTTTATTTATAAGTACATCCTATTAAATTTTGAATTACAATAATATTTTTGAGATTGACAAAATATCCTTTTATATAATTTATAAAATTAAAATATATTAATCATTATAAACTCTAATTCTATTCAAACCCTAATTCTATTTTAAAAAAACTATAATTCTACGTCATTTAAATCGTAATCATATTCATACTCTAATTCTTCATCTTATAATTATAAGTACTTCATATTTCTTTAGATTCTTTCTCATTCTAATTAATTACATAACTACAAATTTTTCTTTTAAACAAACAAATCAACAATAGATCATGAAAATCTCGTAGACATGAAGAATGTAAGTTTATATAAGAATGCATTTTTCTATCGTTTATCGAAAACCACAAACAGTTAGTTCGATAGAATCAGAAAGAACGATGAACAGATGTTTGACAAAATTATAAATAGCATTTATAGAATATTCGATCACACAACAAAGTACATTTGGATCATGTTCAACGACATATTGGTGAACATGTAGGCAATGTTTCACATTTTCATGTGGAATGTTTTTTATAACACACTAAAGATTACAGATGAATAGTTCAACCATTCAACGTGGAATGACGTTACAAAATTCGACCACATATGATCGAATGTTCTAAAGATGTTTGACAATATGTGGTTGAACATAATTCGAAAAGTTCTACAAGATATCGTTGAACATCTGTTTGGCGATAGTCAACGGACGACGACGGTCTTGTGGTGGGTGGCAGTGGCGACGAGTAAACAATGATCATATAGTAAAGTGAGAAGAAAAGATTGAGATACTCTTTAAATAAGAAATAATTTTGTGTTAATTTTTTATGAGATATGTTTCTTTTAATAAATAAGGGTACTATAGACTGTTTGAGAGGGAATGTATTAATAAAAGATGAGATTAGAAATACTTCCTTCGTCCCGGTCGAAATTGTCTACTTTGACTGGACATGGAACTTAAGAAAACACAGTTGACTTTTACTTTTTGATTAAAAAAATATTTTTTCTACTTTTTACTTTATAATTTCTTTATTATTTATATGCTGATAAATTGGATTTGGACAAACGAAAATGATAAGTAAACAAATTCGACTGGATAGGTGGGAGTATAAAATAGGGGGGAAAATTTCATTTTTGGTCCTGTCCAAGAGGCCCCATCCGATTTTGGTCCTGTACATTTTCCGATTTTCAATTTGGTCCTGATATCCCTGAAGTCGTCCAATTTCAGTCCAAAATCGCCGGATTTCTCAATTTCGCGGCCAACTTCCGGCGAGTGATTCGCACTCGCCCCAATTTCAGATTTGCGCTGAGTTGTAGGACATGTGGCCATATTCGGCTGATGTGGAAATACATGTATTAAAGAAACCGTTGCCACGTCATTATTTAAATAAAAAAATAAAAAAACTACAAACTGGAAAAATATAAAATTACCAAAAAAATAAAAATAAAACTTAAGAATCCAAAAATGGTAAAAAACGGGAAACAAACCAAAGTTTGAAGAATAAGAAATTTGAGAAAACCCTAATCTGCAAAATCCCCAAATCTGAAGAAGAACAATCCCTAACTACACCCAAAAATTTCGATTTCCCCCTCTCAAAATCCTACACCGAAGCTGAAAGTTGAACCCCCTCTCAAAATCCTACACCGAAGCTTAAAGTTGAACCCCCTCCTTCATTTCAGGAAGAAAAGTGGAGCGATTTCGGTGGTGTCTGAGCGCTGAGGAAGAAAATGGTGCTGCTGAGGAGTGTTTGCGAAAATGATAGTGTTAGACCAAACTATGGTGAGTTCTCTTTTATACCCTGAAAATGTGGCGATTTAAATATTGGTGGTTGAGCATCTTTATGTGTGTGGTCCAAGATTGCTTTCAATTTTTTATGGTATGTGTGGTCCACAATATAACTTTTTACTGTTAAATATTCCTTTTCACAGATGCCAAAAATCAGCACTTGACTCTTGTTTTGCATTTTGGGGGTGAATTTAGGAATTTGCCTAGTGCACAGTATTTGGGTGGTGAAAGGGTAATTCTTGATTATGTTAATCCGAAGTTTTTCACTCTTGATCATATTAAGACCTATTCTGCCATTAGGGGGTCTAATATTAATGGGGGTTTTAGGCATCACTGTATTGTGAACAAGGGCTTTAAGCTTATAATTGATGATGAAGACTTTACACAATTGTTGATATCTCATTTGGAAAAGCAAGAAATGCACATCTACTTAGAGGAAATTAGGGAAGAAGAGCAAACTAAATTTGAAGAAGTAGTAACTGAAAAACCTAATGAAGGAGAAGAATATGAATCAGTAGATGAAGAATTTTCTGAGGATAGGGATTTTGTGATTGGGGATGATGTAAATTCAGAGAGTGGGGATGAGGTTACTGTGAGTTTAGAAGAAGAATCAAACTTTAATGAATCTGATTCAAGTTCTTCTAGTGAGGATGATGTGGTCAGTACCAGAAATGATGATTTTGATGAAGGCAGAATATCAGATGATGAATCCCTAAAAGAGGCCTACCCTGTTTTCAACCCCAAAACAGTGTTCAATCCCACCTTTTCTCTGAAAATGATCTTTTCCTCCAAAACTGAGTTTAAGAAGGCTGTTCAATCACATGCCATTAACACTAAAAGAGCCTTGAAATTTGTGAAAAATGACAAGATAAGAGTTTATGTGAATTGTGGTGGGAAAAATTGTGAGTGGAAAATGAGATTATTGAAGTTGCATGATACAGAAACTTGGCAGTTGAGGGAATATAATTCAAAACACACTTGTGCTACAACTCAAAATGTGAAACTTATGAAATCTTCTTGGCTTGGTGAGAGGTTTCTTCAAAGATTTCAGAGTGATCCAAATAGGAAATTAAGTGGCTTTAGGATGGATGTAATCAAAGATATGAGGTGTAATGTGTCTAAGCAACAATGTCATAGGGCTAAAAAGAAGGCTATGAGTCTAATACAGGGTAATCCAGAGGACCAATACACTAATTTGTGGTCTTATGTTGATGAACTTAAGAAAAGCAATCCTGGATCCACTGTTTTGTTGGGTGTAGATGATGACCAGAGATTTGATAGGATTTATGTGTGTTTTGAGGCACTTAGAAGAGGGTTTTTGGGTGGATGTAGACCTTTAATAGGTATTGATGGATGTTGGCTCAAGGGTACCTATGGGGGAGTTCTTCTTAGTGCAGTGGGTGTAGATCCAAACAACAACCTCTACCCTATCTCATATGCTGTGGTGAAAGCTGAAAATAAAGACACATGGGTGTGGTTCTTGACAGTACTTAAACAAGACCTTCAAACACACATTTTCAGATTTCCTGTTTTGATGGAGAGACAGAAGAGAAAGACTAAACCACAGGAGGTGAGTAGGGTAACATGTCATTTCAGATTTCAGTTTTGATTTTTTCTCCTCTTACTAACCATTTTTTGTGTGTGCTTTGTGTTAGGGCACTGGTGTGATGCATACCAACAGTAAAGACAAGGCTCAAGCTAGCACCAATACAGGACCAAGCCACTTGCAGGGTAAAGGAAAGAGTGTAATGGAGAATGAAGAGATTCACATTGTGAGTATATGATCCCACCTCCTGAAAATTCAATAGAATTCCATCAAATACTCAACTGATATTCCATCAAATTGCATAGGTGAAACCACCTCCTGAAAATGTGTCTAATACTCAAGAATACCATGATGATGATGAAGAGCTATTGGTTGAACTCTTAGTGCAAGAGGATAGTATGTCTCATTTTCCACCTAATCAGGTGCCATTAGGAATAGGGCCATCCATGTATGATCAGTTGAGGCAATGCAAAGAAGGTGGAACTTCTGGAACTGAGGCCTTTCAAGAGGAAATAAACTTTACACAGATGAGTCAACCTCCAGAGGATTACCCAACTCAACCTCCATCTCCATTTCCTCCAGCTATACCAGTTCCTTTTACTGTCCCAGATCCATTTCCACCAACACACCCTAGAGTACAAATTAGAGCTCCAGCTCCATTCACTGGAGGACTCTTAACTGCACAATGGATCAAGGACTCTACAGTGCAACCTGAAAAGAATAAGAAATTGGTGGTGGAGGATGGCAAAAAATACTTGGATCTGTCAGTGGCAACTCCAAGTAAAAAGAAGAAGAAACTTGTCTCAAATCATGGCAACTAAGTATAGTAGACTTCTTTTGCTTTTGTTAAGTTTTTAGACTTGTTTAGCTTTTGGGAAGGTCTTTTAATGATCTTGTGGTGCATTGATCAATATGATGTCCTGGATTGATTTGGCTTATCATGTCATTGATCATTATTTTGTATTTGTTGTGTAACCACTTGGATTATCATGACAATGAATGGGGAAGTTGTGCTTTTGTTAACTGTGCTTCATTTTTTTATATGAATAATTTGCATAACTGCAGTCCAATTGCAAGATCAGGAAAATTGGTTACCATAAAAAGGATTCCACCAATACAAAATCTAACTACATAATCTAACCAACAAGAACCAAAAGAGATTCCATAATCCACCATTCCATAAACCTAACTATTACATAAATCAACTCAAGATTTCACCTGTCCAAAATCCACCAACAAAGAACCAGAAAAAGCTGAATCATGAAAAATCGCTTCCCCAATCCCTTACATTTTTCCTTCAACTTCTTCCTCTCTTCTTTCAGCATTTTGTTAACCATCATCAAATTTTTTATTTCTTTTTTCATATCCTTCATTTCCATCTTCAGCTCTGTAATCTCTTCTTTCAACATTTTGTTACTTTCTTTCACTTCAACTTCAACCAAAGTTAATTTCTCGTACTCTTCCTTCAATTTGTCATAGGCTTCTCTCCATTTTACATGTTCTTCATTATCATCCCATAGGAAAAAGTCACACCCACCTTGCTTCTGTCAAAAGAGGAAAAAAAAAACAGCTTATCACAGACTCAAACACCACTTCAAATGCTATGAAAAATCTCAAATAACAAACTTTAAACCAAATCAATTGGATGCACTTACGTTATATCTCAAACACCCCCAAAATTTTCTCCTCGGCTCGTCTCGGTTTTGGAAGTTCGGAGAACAGCGCGTCTGCCACATAAGCACTCGTATGCCGTTGATGTGGCTGAAACATCAGACATTTGTGGAGGATCGACGGATTGAGTTGGGAGGAATTAGGAATTAGGGTTCTTATGGAAATTGGGGATTAGAGATTTGGGGGTTCTTTTTTATTTTGCTCGTTCATTGATGTTGTCTGCCTTTTTAATTTCGTTTTTGTGGTTTTTTATAATTATTTTTTTATTTAAATAATGACGTGGCAACGGTTTCTTTAATAGATGTATTTCCACATCAGCCGAATATGGCCACATGTCCTACAACTCAGCGCAAATCTGAAATTGGGGCGAGTGCGAATCACTCGCCGGAAGTTGGTCGCGAAATTGAGAAATCCGGCGATTTTGGACTGAAATTGGACGACTTCAGGGATATCAGGACCAAATTGAAAATCGGAAAATGTACAGGACCAAAATCGGATGTGGCCTCTTGGACAGGACCAAAAATGAAATTTTCCCTAAAATAGGGTGTATTCAACAATGAGAGCGTAAGAAGGATGTAAATAGGTGCAGCCTTAAAAAATTAACACTCATAATTCCTTTCTCTCTCATCATTCTCTCTCTCTCTCACACACACACACAAAACACAGAGTACACACAGCAGGCATTCTCCCATGCCTCCACCTATAAAGAAGCATGCCAATTGCCAACAGAAATTCCAAGGCACACACAAAAACACACAACCACACACCCAAAAAAACACCTACTTCTCCTTCACCCACCCATGGATCACCACCATGAAAATAGAGGTGGAATAACAGAACCAGAAATCATATGAAACAGAAAAGATTACAATATTTTTCTTCCTTTTTTGCAGATCAAGAATGAAATGAAAAGACCCATTTAAAGATAGAGGAAACCCAAATCGAGAACAAAAATGTCGTCTTCTCCGGTGAAACAGGACGCGGTGTTCATAACGAGCCTGATAATCCTGTGGTACGCCACCAACATTGGCGTTCTCCTCCTCAACAAATACCTTCTCTCCAACTATGGCTTCTCCTTCCCCATCTTCCTCACAATGTGCCACATGTCTGCCTGTGCTGTCCTCAGCTACGTCTCCGTCATGTTCTTCAAAGTTGTGCCGGTGCAGAGGATCAAATCCCGGCCCCAATTCCTCAGAATCACCACCCTTAGCATCGTCTTCTGCGCCTCCGTCGTCGGCGGCAATATCTCTCTCAAGTACTTGCCTGTTTCCTTCAATCAGGCCGTCGGCGCTACGACGCCGTTTTTCACTGCATTGTTTGCTTACTTCATGACGAGTAAAAGGGAGGCCTGGGCTACTTATACTTGCCTTGTGCCTGTTGTTGCTGGGGTTGTCGTTGCCAGTGGGGTATGGATTTTTCTGCAATTCTTGGGCTTTTTTTGTTTTTCGATTTTGCTGATCTGATTTAATTTGCTTGAGATTTTCTGGAAGATCGTCTTTCCTTTTTTTGTGGATTTTTTATTTGGATTAATTGATGTGGAGTTCTAATGTTTTTGGTGGGTGATTGATGAGGAAAGATCTAATCTTTAATGGCTTTTCTCTGTTCTTTTGTTCCTCCCCATGATGAGCATTATTCAGCTAATTGCCATATCTGAATGTGTATGATAGATTTCATGTTTTTTTTTTTAGCAAGATTTTATTTTTTCTTGGTGGATCTATCATAACTCCTTACTTTAATGAACATCAGATCTGAAATCGTTTTACTGTGTGGATTTCATAGTTTAGATACTTGAAAATTTTACTTGCTGATCAATTTTTTTTGGTTGTTGGTTCGTCCTATGAATCTCACTTGCAAATTCGCTAGGCATGTATCGAAATTGTGCTTGCTAGTCTGTGATGTATTTATCTGTATAGACGTTCTTCGTCTCTGTATGTATTTGTCATTTTTGTTCTTCTTATGCATTGTTCAAATGGAATGCCTGTCTTCTATTAATGATCACATTACCTCCTATACATAGCACAACATGCCAATGAGATCTCTTCAATCTCATATTTACTCTTGATTTTGAGCCTTATTTGTACTGATTAATGTTTGTGGAAGATTTACTCTAAAGCACATCGATACTTGGACATCCCAACAATGATTGCGTCTCTCTCAATGAATTTAGGCATGATGATTTGTGGTTTCTAAAATCACATTAGTTTCTCATTTCTTGTAGGGCGAACCAAGCTTCCATTTGTATGGATTTATCATGTGCATTGGCGCGACTGCAGCTAGAGCCTTCAAATCTGTGCTTCAGGGGGTCCTCCTTTCTAGTGAAGGGTAAGCAACCCGATCACGAGAACTGCATTTGATTTATGGTTTGAAAGGCAGTGTTTATTCTAAATGGCTTTAACAAGGGTATTTTACATCCCATCCTTGTTTTATCAGTTTGTTTCTTTGGGTTATAGTAATGGTCATTTTGAAACTTGAGTAGTTTTAGCTTATAAAGCTTAATACAGCATGCACTCATAATTGCAGGGAAAAGCTGAACTCCATGAATTTGATGCTTTATATGTCCCCAATCGCCGTTGTAGCTTTGCTCCCTGCTTCTCTTGTAATGGAGCCCAATGTGATCGATGTAGTCGTTTCTCTTGGAACAGAACATAAATTCATGTGGCTTCTTCTTTTAGTAAACTCAACAATGGCTTATGGAGCTAACTTGTGCAACTTCTTGGTGACTAAGCATACAAGTGCTCTAACTCTCCAGGTCTCTCTCTCTCTCTCTCTCTCTCTCTCTCTCAAGCTGACCGTATATAGCGCTCTCTATCATATTTTCTGATTGTACGTTTACAATTTCTGATCCAGGTACTAGGCAACGCTAAAGGTGCTGTGGCTGTTGTTATATCAATCCTCATTTTTCGGAACCCTGTAACTATTATCGGGATTGCTGGTTATACCATGACCGTCATGGGGGTGGTTGCGTATGGAGAATCGAAGAGGAGATTCAAATGAGCTTTCGGATTCAATATTCATGTGAGATTAATTCCCCTGATTTTATCGTCAGATGTTGTATTATTGCATGTTCAGTAGGAATATAGTGGCTATTGAAGTCACAGATTTGTATTTTTTGTACCTTCCTGATTGCAACTGCAAGAAACGTACAGAGCAGTGCTTGCACAATCTCGTGCAAAATCAGCTTAGGCATAGAGTTATTTTTGTAACAATCCACTTTTTTTCTTTTTTTGGGCAAGTGACAGTTTAGAACGCTATGAAATTTATCAGAGAGAAGATATTATAGCATCATGGTATCATGAGTAACTATAAGGTTAAATTACAAAAATGACCATTGCCCAGAACAGGATATGGCCACAATGTGAAGGTTATGGAAGTCATCTGTCATCTGCTAAAAATCTGTTCTTTTGTTCATCCCTTATTAAAAGATCGAAAAAGAAAACCACGCCACCCCACAAAAGAAACAGAGAAACAAAACGAGATCAGAAAATGTATATGCATATTGTATCCCTGGCCAAAAATGGAAAGGAAAAAATTCCATTGAAATGTGTTTAACTCAGGTCTGAGCTGCAGCTCCAAATAGAGGTTTAGTTATATTGTTTACGCGAGATCTGGGCCACTCGGGAGAAGATCGTAACCATCGTGCTGTTTAGCAGTTGCAGTCTTCGTGCCAACTGGGATGCACTTCAAGACGACAGCAATAGGCATACCGATGAATCCGATTACAATGCTGAGAAGCCATAGTTGCCAGTTCAATGGTACGGTGCTGGCAAAAGTGCCCAGGAATTCGACTATGATGACTTGGAACACGACTGTGGCCGCGATAATTCCTATGAATATCCAGTTCCCCAACAGCCCCTGGAAGATGTTTATCTTCTCAACGTCGCGGCTGTTTATTTCATTGAAGACCTGGATGTAGCCAACAAGTGGTTGAAAGGGTTGGTGCTAAAACCTTGACAAAGCGAATTGAATCCACAAGTAAATGATTACCTGGCAAAACACGAACGTGTTGAATATGAAAGTGTTGAGTATGGAAGTGGCACCAGGGCCACTTAATCCCAGTATTTGCTTCCCCATGAAATTGAGGACCAGCAGAACAGCCAGCTGATAAATGCTCTGACCAATGATGTTTCTCCACATTTTCCTGGTTATGAAATTTTCGAATCTTCCCACCGGAGGCCTCTGCATCAGGCCATCGTTTGGTGGTTCCGTGGCTAGTGCAAGTGCACCTAAAGTGTCCATAATTAGGTTCACCCAAAGCAACTGCACAGCTGTGAGGGGAGCTGATCCTGGAAGTATAGCCAACAAAAACAGTGGTAAATAACACGGAAACTAGGTGGTCACTTAAGGGGGAAAAGGCGAAGTGGAATGGAAAAGAAGTACCTGAGACGCAAGCGGATATGAAGTTGATCATGAGAGCGACAATGTTGACCGTCAACTGGAATTGCACAAATTTCTGAATGTTGATGTACACAGCTCGTCCCCATTTCGCGACATTTACAATTGTTGCGAAATTGTCGTCAAGCACAATCACATCTGCACTTTCTTTTGCAACCTGGAGGAATTATTTGACGGGTGGTTAGAATTAAAATGAAGGATTCTAAGCATTTGAAAGGTTTCGTCATTATACAGCATCTAATATTAAGAAAGCATTCATGTAAGGAGCATTTTAGAGACCTCTGTTCCTGAAATGCCCATAGCAAGTCCAATGTCTGCCTCATGCAAAGCAGGAGCATCATTTGTCCCATCCCCAGTAACTGCAACCACCTCTCGAAGCACGTCTCTTGCAGTCTTCACCAAAACATGCTTATCTGTTGGTGATGACCGTGCCATTACCTATACATAAAATCTCGACATTTCAGATTACAATATAAAGCTTAAAGGAAGTTATTCTGCAGGTAACATAGATGCGTTCATTATCCACCTTAAGTTTTGGTATTAGTTGGCTCATCTCATCAGTAGTCTTACAACGAAAATCCGGACCTTCTATAGCAATATCATCATCTTTAAGTATGCCACATTCTATTGCAATTGCCTTGGCAGTATAAATATTATCACCAGTAATCATGCGTACAGTAATTCCAGCAGCTAAACAGGTTTTAACAGCTTCCCTAACACCAGGGCGAACAGGGTCCTTAATTCCTACAACCCCAATCAATGTATAGCCACTATCAGGGATGCTATTCTCATGAGAACCATCATCGATATCCTTAAAAGCTAAGCAGAGAGTACGTAAAGCGTCACAGGCAAACCCATTGATGACATCCGTGATACTACTTCTTTGTTCTTCAGACAATGGGCCAACCTCCCCATTGGCATCAAGTCCATTGACACACATTTTCAGTATAATCTCAGAAGCACCTTTGCAAAAAGCTCGGGTCTTGCCATCTGGAAGAGCTGCAAGAACAGACATCCTTTTCTTTTCTGAATTAAAAGGTTCAACCTTCAACAACTTGCAGACACGGCGTTGCTCCTCAAAATCACCACCAAGGAGTAACCCATATTCTAGAATCGCTGATTCTGTCGGTGTCCCCAATATGTCCATCTTTCCATCTTTATCCCTGACGGCCTCGGCACCTGTATTATTAAATATTGCTTGCAAGAGAGTGGACAACACATCTTCCGACATATCGGAAATCAATGTATCACTGCCTCCACTGGGATCAACCTCTTTTATTTTCCCACAAATCCATGTTTTAGTCACTACCATATGGTTTGTGGTCAATGTGCCTGTTTTATCAGTGCAAATGCATGTAGCAGAACCCATCGTTTCACAGGCTGACAAATGTCTCACCAGTGCCTTGTCATTCATTAATTTCTTCATGGCAAATGCAAGACTCAGCGTGACTGCAAGGGGCAATCCCTCTGGAACTGCAACAACAATAATTGTCACTGCAGTAGCAAAGTAGTTCAAAAGAGTCAGAGCATCACTGGAAGACCATACGGTAAATTCATGGCGAAGTCCTTTCTCAACCACAAATCTGGTAGTCAAGACTACGAAAGTCAAAACAGCAAAGCCCAGCCCGATTTTACCAATAATTGTGGCAACACCATTCAGCTTCACCTGCAGTGGTGTCTCATCTTCTCCACCCTCACTTATAGTCTCCATCAACTTTCCCCATTCAGTTCTCATTCCAACTGTAGTTACCAACATCTTAGCGGTCCCATCTTGAACCTTAGTCCCTGCTAAAAGAAATGGTCTTTTTTCATATATCTCAACCGGCACACTTTCACCTGTCAAACTTGACTGATCAATCAACAAGTTGTACCCTGATATGAAAATTCCATCAGCTGGAACCTGATCTCCAATGGATAGAATGACAATATCCCCAACAACCAAGTCATATATAGAGATCTTCTGACGAACTCCATCTCTAGTAACCTGGATAAAAATCTTTTTCTTCTCCAAGTCCAACTCTATGAACTGTAATGATTGCTTGTAATCACTCACGGCAGTAACCATGACCACCAGAGCTATGCTAAGTATAATTCCCAACCCATCATACATGCCCTTTGGCCACCCTTCAGTGGCAAGTCCCACAACAATAGAAACCACAGCACAAACGATAAGTATGATGAGCGTCAAATCATGCAAAGCCTCCCACACAAACGTCCAAAAACCTTTAGGAGCTTTCTCAGTGTAGCGATTGGCACCATATATATTTTGTCTAATTGGCACATCACTTGAGTTCACTCCTTTTTCTAGTGAAACATTCAATCTATCAGCAAGTCCTTCAACTCCTTTAAGTTTGCTTAAAGTTTTAATATCATATGAAGCACCAATAGATGCAAGTTTATCGGGGTGAATTTTAAACCCTGCTTGTTTGGCTTCTTCCTGGAGCCCCTTTTGGATATCCGTTTCTATATCTTCTTCGGTTGGTTCATTCCTTTTAAATTGTCCACCTATGTGGTAAAAGGAAATGAAGGTAATGAAAATAAAACCAAGGCTTAGATATAAAACTGGGTATTGTACATTATAATTATACCAACATGTCTAGAAACATACCATTGATAAACCTGAGAGCTGCTGTATAAGTCATAAAACAAACACGTATATTTTCCTGGCAAATAAATATAAACAAAATGAAGCATTATTAGATAAGAATTGGCCCACGAACGTCTAAAGCTTTATAGCATATTAAAATATTCAAACACTACGCAAATAGAGCCATTAAGGACTACAATGTTAGAACAACTGGCTGGTAGAACCACATAACCCACCCACCCCCTAAAAAAAGGACAAACTTTATTACAACCAAGAAATTGTAAGGAAAATTAAAAACACACAGAATGTCCATCCATAGCTATAATTCCTACTATAAGAGGAAGTATTATTTCACCAATGGCACATCTTTCATCCAACACCAATCAGTAGGTAGGTGTCATCAATTTTCACACGTTGATCAGCTACATCAAAGATAATATCCACTATTAATTTACACCAATCACATGCATCCAATATACAAGTGTTTAAGAACACACTTGGATGCATTTCTTCTCCCCAACTACCAATCCAATAAGGTATTGAAATTCCTGGGGCCCGAACTGTTGTACTTGTACAGAATTAATTTTGTGTGTAGCCCCTCCCTTATGGTGGTTGTGGATAGCTAGAGTGAAATTATTTTATTACTTTGTAGCTGGGCCAAGACAAAGCTATTTCTTCATTAATTTGTTGAAATTATGTTCCCTCCCCCAAAAATTGAAATATTTTTTTATTCGAGCAATCATGGTCTGCTCGTAGAAAGTCAAATCCTTCAACTGCATCCGTTGAAACCAGAAGGGGTCTGGTGAGTAACCTCATCATCCAAAACTTTCTATTTTTAGATTTCAGATGTACTGTAACACTGTAGCTATAAACAGAAAACGAAGGAGACATTTTTTTCTTTTTAAGTTCTGTAATGATGTTTTCTCAGAGTTTTAATCATTTAAAAATCCAATTTTACATTTAGTCATGTGATCATGAATACTCCCTCCGTCCATGCTATCTTTATCTACTTTCCGTTTTTGGTTGTCCCAGTTAACTTTGCCAGCCCAAAAATGGCAACAAGAAAATTACGACCTTACCCCTCAATTTATTTCATTTTACTTACTTTACACTCAAAAAGCACACATTAATTACAAAACTGTCATTCAAAAACATTAAAATAACACATCACATCAAAGTCAACAATTTTTTCTTAGGATTCGTGTCGGTCAAGGGTGGCAAAGATAAGGGGGACGGAGGTAGTACATTTGATGTTTTAGTTCGATAACCTATCCAAATGCATAGGTCGCTTAATTGGAATTTAAAATAGAAAATTTCAAATCTTCTATATTTCATATCTTCATTTATTAAAATATATGACTTTGATGCCAAGCAAACAATAATATGTCACATTAATTTGTTATGGCAGTTAACAGAACAAAATATTTGAAATTTTAGAGATAACAAAAAAAAAATAAATAAATAAATAAAACACAATGAACCAAAAGAAGAAATGGTTAGTATTAAAGAATTCTTTTTTCCACTAGCAGTAACAGGCCACTTGTCAATAAATAATAAATGAGGCAAATTCCAATAATACCCATCAAGAAAACACTAAACTACAAAAATACCCTAAAGATTAGCACTAAACCACAAACAGAATGGCTACCCAATGATCCTCCCAAGCAGAAATAAACAAACAGAAGAGCTCTAGTTTTTGCTTTTGCACAGAAATAAAATCAAAAATTAGTATCACAACAACCACAGAACCTAGATTTTTTCTTCCGCAAGACTTCCAGAGTTTCAAAACTGAAATTTGTTGAAAAGTGCGCAATTTTTTATTTCAAAAAGTCTAATCTGCACTCAGGATCCGCAGAAATTGGTGATGCATCCCAAGGAGATCCAGAAACAGAAACAGGAAAAAATGAGCTAAAAATCAAACTGAATCAGGAAAATATAATCTCATAATCGTTCAGAGTCACGAATTTCTCGATCTCCAGCATCATTTTTTCAGATTGAGATAAACACGTTGGTAGAGATACGTACACTGAGTTTCTTCATCTGTTCCTTCGCTTCGGAGCGCTTCTTAAGATCGGCGGAGTAACGGAACCTCCTCCGCCTGTTCTTCACCAACTTCACGGCGTCGCGCCACTTCTGCACGGCGTCCTCCGACCGCCCCTTGGACGGCAAATCGAACTCCGGCGGTATGAAGCTCTCCATGACCGATCGCTATCACTCTCCCCGCTGACGTGGCACTGCTCCCACTTCACCTCACACGCAGTAATGGCGTTGGAGTTGAACAGAAGAGTGATGATCCCTTGGATATGGAATGGGCGGATGCTATTCACATTTTCGACCTTTTATTGCTTTTTAATTACATTTCACTCCCTGCAGTTTTTTGTTTATTATTTTCACCCCCTAAACTTTCCGATTTATTTGGGTATGGCCCTTGCGATTTGGAATGTTCAAATTAATTAACATAATTATATGTGATTTGTCGAACTGAATTTTTATTTTTTTAATTCCAGAAATTTGGTCACTTATTACATGTAATAGTTGAATCTAATTTGAGAAAAAATAAAATAAACCGTCCAAGATCTATTCCATTTATTGGCTGCCAAATAAAATATTGTGAATTGATTGCATTATTATTGATGTCGATCGACTTTCTTTTTTTTATTGTTTGTGGTAACGACTAACGACCATTCAAGGTGTTCACACTTTAGGTAAATAAAATCGAATCGGGATAGAATAATTGAATTCTAGATTCCATTTAATACTTTTTTGTGTTGACAACGTTTGGTTTATTTGTAATTTCAAATTGATTTACAATTCTATCTTAAAATCTATCAAAATGTGTTCTAAATATAGGTTCTTGGATTTCAAATTTTGCTCAACCTTATTCACACTTCAATCATTTGATCGACATATTAATTAAATCAATATATCGGTGTTCACAAAAATTGTTGGATTTGTTACCGTAGATATATTGGAATAGAATATTTGATAACATATAGTATAATTTTTTTGAAATCATCTCATGAACCTTGTTACACGTAATCACAACCCGCAACCAGCAACTCGAGACCGATTTGCGAAAGGTACAGTTACAGTGAGACACTCATGTAAAATATATCGCACTTTGTTTTTTTAATTAAGTATTAAACAAATGATGATCGAAACATTATTATAATTATACAGCAAAATATTGAAAAGAATTGAAAATAATTGAGTTTCAATTTATAAAAAGTTGTATGTAACTAATTAAATGAATTGAAGAACCAAGAAATGGATGTATCAAAACACCACACAGCTGTTCACTAGAGAACATAATGTTTGATTAATAAATAATTAAATGATGTTGGCTGTATCTGAAATATAATGTTGGTTTCTTTGTACTATTATCCAATTGCAACATATGATATGTGCTATGGTTTTATTAAATTATTAGTAGTTTTGATAAATCACAACCTGTCAACATTCTTGAGATCATCATCTTTATATTACAATTACACATAATTAACTATTTAAATCATTATTACATTGAAATTTTTAGATGTGTGACACATTATCCAATTCATTTGGGACCTTGTGGATGCCTTTTTTTTTTTTCTATTCAAAGATCTACCCATGTCTCTGTGTTGTTTTCACATCAAGAATTATTTGCAGATGAAGAAATATAGATCATTATATTGGACTGGTAAATTTGATTAGTGGTGATTAAAATGAAAATCACTAATTAACTTGATTACTAGTTCATAAAACAATATAAAAGAAATTTAAAAAAAAAACTAGTACAAAGTAAAAGCCTGCTAGTTAAGAAACTCAATTAACTTGTAAATTAAAGAAATACTCCCTCCGTTCCGACCTAATTTGTCTACTTGACATTTTTGTTTGTCTCATTCTATTTTGTCAATGACAAAAGAAAAATTCTCTCCTTACCCCTACATTTCTGCTATTTTAAAAAATTCTCACCCCAATTCCCCTTTTAAATTCTAATTAAAGTGCAAAAAACATAAAGTTAACACATCCAATCAAAATCAACTGCATTTTTTTAAGCTCCGTGCCCGGTCAAAGTAGACAAATTAGACCGGGACGGAGGGAGTAGATCTTTATATTGTTCATACAGAAAATTTGACTAATTCTTGATCCATGTACACATTGTAAATTTGTAGTGTCTCCACAAAATGTAAAAAAATTCTTTTTATATTGGTTATTAAGTGTTTTTCTCCCTAAATTTCATAAAGATACCTCTACACTTCATATATTTCTAGAAGGGTTAAAATACATTTAAAAAAAAAAAACACGTACTTTAGAGTTTAATTTTAATAGTAACATGAATTTTTTTAGATGTAAAACCATGTAACACAAAAAATCATCAGTAGTTTTTAATGTCTGAAAAAAGAGAGTTCATAAGTGGTTTTTTTTTTTTTTATAGATGTGAAACAATTATATAGGAATTAAAATAGTATAATTTCTTAATTATTATAATAAATATAGCATATGGCGACATGTAATGCACACTGATTGCCGGAGCGCCGGCAGATTATGTGGATCCATTTCTCACTATTCATTCCACTTTCAAATTCAATCATATTAAAATTTTAAAATCTTTGAAAATATAATGAGTATCTAAATTGTAACAATATATATATATATATATATATATATATATAAAAGGTCTCTAAATTGAATATCTACAAACTTATGGACTAGATCTCAATATAGGCCAACTAGACTTTAAGGCCCACAAACTCATCTTATTTTCAAATTCAGTTTACATTTATATTCATTTAAAAATGTTGTTAAACCATTGACATTTAATACATCACAAAAGTGCAATGATTTTGAAAAAGTTATTGGATTTGGCAGTCTCAAATTTATAATTAAATATCTTTCAATCGTGACTCCCATAAATTTGCTTTACATTTCCTACAAGGGTGACTTTGTTGGGTACTTGATTCCCACTAGGGATGGCAACGGGGCGGGGCGGGGCCAGAGGAGCAATCTCCATCCCGTCCCCGCCAACTTCGTGGGAAATTTTTTTTCCCCATCCCCGTCCCTGCCCCGCGGGGAACCCGTGGGGATTCCCTACCCACAAAATATTTTTTTATTTAATTTTTTTAATGTATAAAAAATAATATTTTAATATATAAAAATAATCCACAAATTACATATAACTAAAATGTTAACAAAATCACCAAAAATTATCCAATTTGTATAAAAGATAGTATATTATATAAATATACTATCTTAAAAGTACAATGATAAATTATATTATTACATTTTCATTAATTTTTTCAATACTTAATGCATTTAGAAGAGCATGAGAAACGAGAGTTTTGTATTATTATTAATGTGTATATAAAAATATATTATTTATTTTATAATAATTTAATTAAAATATATTAATATATATATAAATTGGCGGGGCCCCGTGGGGAACGGGGCGGGGAGTATGATCCCCGTCCCCGCCCCGCCCGCCCCGCTAGTCGGGGAGAAAATTGCCCCCGTCCCCGCCCCCGCGGGGGTATATTTCGGGGAATCCCCGCCCCGTTCGGGGCGGATCCCCGCGGGGAATGGGGATTCCCCGCCCCACTGCCATCCCTAATTCCCACTAACTTTTTTTTTTTTTGGAGAAATCCACTATCTATAATTTTTTATTATGTTTTGTCAAGATTTGTTTAAGATTTATAAGCACTAATTAATTTCCATAAATATGATAATCAATAAGTGGTAGAATGTTTGCATCAAGATTTCATTTCTCAAATTGTGGGGTCAGAAAAAGGATTTCTTTCACAATTATTCTGATTCTAATAGTAAAGGAGAATGCACTTTCGAGTATCTATATCTATACTAAAGGAATAACCAAGAGTGACACATGTCAATCTCTGGTTAATCCTATTTATTTATAATTGAATTTTCAATTAATTCATTTAGTATTTATAATTGATTATAATAGAACATTTAATGAGATAATAATTATTGAATAACAAAGTATTAATAACTATGATTCATAATAAATTGTAAATTATGAAAATTTGGACAAACATTTTAATTAAGTTGATGCTTGCAATTATATTAATTGAAAATTTAAAAAAAATGCACAATTTAAATTTAAATGCATACTAATTAAATTAAATTAATGATAAATAATAATAATAATTAAATTTCTTTATAAATAACAATTTTTAAATTTCTTAATTAGTATTAAATACCCATGTGATATACGGGCTTACGCTAGTCTTATATAAATGTAGGTAAACATTTTTGGAAATTTTTGGACACAACTATAACTATCTTTCATATACTAAACGAATAATCATTAGAGGACACATATCATTTTATGATTGTTCCAAATTTTCACTCATTTTTTAAATTTATATATATATATATATATATCTTTAATTTATAATTTAATTCTTTTAATGCAAAATAATGACAAACAATTTGTAACCTATGAAATTTATTAACTTTATGTAAAAAATAAATTGATTGCTAATTAATATATATTAATAATAAAATTTTGATGAACATATGTTAATACTAATATACATAAAATTAAATATTAATAAAAATAAGATGTTAATTTATGTTAATTGTCACTGGCCTGATAGGTATATAGTGAAGGTGTGGGGGATGTAGCATGGTGGATGAGTGGATGGTAATTGTTACCCTATGACAATGGAAGTATAACGGTTTATTTTATCTTCTTCGATTAGCGGGCCAATTTCGTCCTACAGTGATTACTCTTAAGGAACGAGTCCATGATGACTACTGCACCATTGAATTTTGAGTGGGTCAATCTGAGCTAAAAGTCTTATGGTTCTAGTTCGTAGGGGACAGAGACAAATGAAGCTGTCATAATCCAGCTAAGCTAATCAACCGTCCAAAAATGTTGCCAATGCAGAACATTAACAGCATATTCTTGGAATATATTAGGAAAAACATAGTAAACATGTAGTTGCACTAAGAAGATGATACACCTGTGGTTTACACGCGACGAGCGAGCAGGAAACGACCAATTCCGGTCTAGCCGCTGTTGTGCTGCATATTAATTCCTTTTATTACTTATTGTTTTTATCTATTATTTTCTTTATTTCCGGTCTGGTTTCTGTCAGCCCATGAATTGTGTTATTAGAGTATAAGAACTTGAGATTAGGGTTGATTATGAATTATTGGATTAACTAATTATTGACCGCTTGACTTGGACAAGAGTAGCTCCCGGATATTGGATTCGTGTGTTATTATTTGGTGTGCTTCCTTATCATCCAACAATTTGGTCCGACTTGCCGGATCACCATGACTCGTAGCGAGGCACGTTTGGATGTCTTGGAAAACATCGTTACTGCATTGGAGAAGGAAGTGCGATCAAGAATGGAGTCGGTGCATTCGGCCATCGCCGCATTGACGGCCTCTGTCGCTAGAATCACGAAGGGAATTGAAGAGATGCAGATGACTACTCAGAACCAGACACGCGGTAAATCACCTGCCGTCGACTCTGGCTCCTCCGCTGGGGAGGAAATTCCAGTTGCAAACACTATTGCTAGGACTGCAGCCCCACCCCTGAAGCTGTCCCTGGCGAAATTGGAACTCCCTGGGTTCATTGGTGAAAATCCCTCTGCATGGATCGCTAGGGCTGAGCAATTCTTCCGAATTGACAACACAACCGAAGACATGAAACTAGAATACACACTGATCGCGATGGAGGGACCCGCTCTCCATTGGTTGCAATGGCTGCTTAACAATTCACCCCAATTGAGTTGGAAAAAGTTCACCTTGGAACTACTACGTCGCTACAGGGATGACCCTCGCGAGAACCCCTGCGAGGCTCTCACCCTTACACGGCAAACGGGAACCGTAGACGAGTTTGTGGACTGTTTTATCTCTTGATTAGCAGCGGTTCCCTCCCTCTAAAAAAAATGATGCTCTTGGCCTATTCCTTAGTGGTCTTCGAGAGGACATACGTATTCGTATCCGTGCTCGTGAAGCAGAGGATATTAGCGCTGCCATGCACACGGCGCGCGAGATCGAAAGGGAGTTGGCTGCTATCCATGGCACTTCCTTTGGCCACCAGTCTAATTCCCAGGCCCAACCATCACCGGGCTACTCTCGATCCACCAGAGTTATAGCATCAAAATCTAATCAATTGGGGCCTTATCGCCCTCCTGACCAGGCTCGATCCGCCAGTTTGCAATCCCCACAGAATCGCCAAGGGGAGTCTGCTGCATCGGTCAACCAGGGTACTCGCCCAGCCCGACAAGTTTCCTCATCTGAATATCGTGACTTACGGGTTAAGGGATTATGCTTTCGTTGTCGCGAGCCCTACAGCCCGTTACACGTATGTGCCAACCGTTCCCTCCGGGTCATGGTCGTGTTGGATGATGATGAAGATGTTGATCTAGAGCCGATTGACCCTTCTGCGGATCCAGCCGCAGAGCCGCCCATCGCGCTACAAGTTTTTATTACTTATTAACAGAAGATGATCATGTAGATGAAGCAAAGCCATAAGGGTTTCCTAGTCTTGTTAATAATAATAGTGGGATACTAAATGAAGATTGAGACCGGCAAAGCTATTATGATTTTCAAGAAATGAGGCAAAGGGCATCTATTTTGTAATCCAGACCCTAAATTCCCACCCAGTGTTTTAATCCTCGACTTTTACAATGATAAAATGGAAGACTAGGCAGTGGGAGACTAATGAAAATCAATCTCATCAATTGAAGTTTAGCAATTGGATAATTCAGAAATATCCATAACTAAATCATTTCATCATCGTCAAAGCTCATTTCTGCTACTTGCATGGATATTTATGAAAGTGAATAGACCGTCGAAATTGGAACTATAACACATAAATTCACTCACGGGCTCTATTGGAAAATCAGAAACTCAATGAGGTTGTGGAATTTGTGCACTTTACTCTTCCTCTGCCATCATATCCCTTAGCTTTTGCAACCAGCCCGTATATTGACCGTGCTCCTTATTGTGTAGGTGGATGAGGAGAGAGCTCGTAAAGTTCTCTTCGATCCCTCTGGCCACCAGATATTGCCTCAGCTCATGTTGTAATGCAGGGTCCAAATCACTGCAAAAGGAAATGATTGCGACATTAAGATAAAAAATAACATCAGTCCATACAAGAGGGATGAAGATAACTTGGTGGAGAGTTGTAGATGAGATCATTTGACAATGCTTTAGAGTAATATCTTTCACTTAAATCTTCTATTCTTTCTGCTTTGGGATAGACGATTTAGTCACAGGCACAGTACATGTAGTAAACATTGACATAAAATTTTAAGGAAAAATATATTAATTACAAGTTTACAACATATGAAACAATATCTGGTTCCAAGAAACTAATGAAGTTATGTGCTTAAGTTATTGAACATGAAACAAAGCCCATAGTACCTGCAACTTTGACAAATTTAGCATATTTTTAAGGACCCAATTGGCTTCCAGTCCTCTCTTTTTTTTTTTTTTCAGTACTCAGATCATTATATGATGGCAAGACAAATGCTAACCAAGGTAAATGAAGCTATATCCTCAGCTGGTGTGTGCGAGTGTGTGTGTGTGTTTGTGTGAATAGATATGCATATACATAAAACCATCAATTTCTTTCACATTATTAGGCTGGTGTAAATTGATAGTGACATGTCCTGTCAAGTCTCAAACTCCACTCTATTTCAACATAAACTAAACACGACCAACTTAATTTTAGTAGGAAGATACCTGAATAAGGGTCCTCTATAAATTGAAGAATTGACAGATGACGATGATGATGGGATATAATATGCATTCTGAATGTCAAAATCAGGATCACCACCACCTCTATTAGATGCTACACAATCAAACTGCAAGATAGAGCTTAAACCAGGCTTTTTTACGCATATTTTCAACAAAGCATCCGCAGGGAACCTGCTGTCTCCTTGAAATGTGTCACGTCCCAACAATGCTGAGATGGCAACTTCCTCCCCCGATGAACATTTTTTTCGCAGGACCACATCTTGAGACTGAGGAGAATCCCACTCCACTACAAAATCCCCCAACGAACCAGTCTTTTCATTCTACAATCATATAGCAGCACAAGAAAGTTAAAAGATCAAATCCATACCCTTCACTTATTATTTCAACAACTTTGTTTATACCATAGAGGTGTGAATGAAAAAGCAATATTGAATACAAACTACTCAAACAACCTATTTGTGCATTTCAATCAAAAATTCAGCTTCTTGAATGCCGATCACCATTGCAGATATTACATTTACGCAAGTTGTCAACTATAACGCTTTGCAAGTTAACAAAACGGTTATAGATTTCATTAATACGAAAACATTTCATCTCGAAGTTTCAGGTGAACTACTTAATCCCAGTGAGCAACAATGTGTTCTAAACAATCCAATGCACAAAATTCAACATTCCCACAACACTTCCAACAAAGATAGAAGTTTAAGCCCATAATATAATTATTCCTAAATGTGGCCCTCCCAATTCATATTCTACCCTATTTTCACTCCTCACCAAATCCCTAACACAGAGAACAACAAAGTATCCTCTTTTCCCCTTCATTTCTAACAAGAATCAGCAAATCCCAAATAGAGCAACAATCTGAGGCAAGGTACAATCACCATATCAATCGAGAATCCAGACAAACTCTGAAGCAAATACACCATCAAATTGGGGGGGGGGGGGGGGGCAAGAAATGAAAGATTGATAAAATCAAGGCCCAAATGTCATGAATTCAATCAGAGTGAGTTTAGGGTGCAAAACATTGTAAAAAGATGGAGGAAAATCGACCTGGAGCATGGAGGAGAGCTCATGATTGAGCTCAGATTCCAGAATTTTCAGCAAATCCAAATCTTGAATGGCTTTGCGAGCTCTGCGCAAAACATGATTCACTCTCGGCATTATTCTTTCTACTGTTTCTTTTACCCCCTCTCCTTTTATTACAGTCCAAATGAAAGATTATTTTTTCTTTTCGTCATTCAAAGGATTATTAAAATAGTATACTTCATGTTTATCTTTAAAGTTAAATTAATCAACTTATCATGTTATATATGTTAAATAATTTCATTAATTAATATATTGTGTATATTAAATGTCTTAACACCAAATGTAATACCAATGTAACAAAATAATCATGTGTACACTTTTAATGGTAAGTTTATGTAAAGTAAATTTGATCAATTGTTGGAATGTGTTTACTTAAGTTTTTATGCATATCATCTATACACTCCAAATGTCGTGATTTATGTTTCTTAAAAAAAAAAAATCCTATGTTTTATGTAATTAAAAGTTTGTATTTTCAATAATTTTTTTATCAACTGTAGTGAAGAAATGAAAGTTTTTTTTTTTTTTTTGTCTCTTCTAAAATGGTAAATAAATTCCTAATTCATGGATAAAAAAACCAAAAATACTCTTTAAATAATTGATTGGATAAATACTCGAAGGTTCCAAACTGAAAATAAGAATAAAAATTGGATTTTTTTTAGCATTTAAATACTACCCGTGATTTTATTTTATTTTAAATATCCTTCAAAAAAAAAAAAAAGGAAATAAATGTGTGAAAGAAATATTTTTAATTATCCGAAAAAATGAAATTTCACCAAACATATATATGTTAATAATACTGAAACATCTACATCCATATTAGACCCTTCATATCATTTTCATGTTTACAAAATTCTATTTTTATACATATATGATTCGCAATGATTAAAATTAAGGCCCAATTTTCAAACTATCCAATTTTACAGGACAAGGAACTCGTTTATCCATTTATTTAAAAAATGGCGTTTTTACCCAATTTGTGTGGGAAATGACTTTGGTGCCCCCAACTTAACTTTGTATTTACATTAAGAATCAATTTTTTTTTAAACACACTAAATTCATAATACAAAATACATGTTTTGTACAAGGAAATATATAATTGAAAATACAAAATACATCTAATTTTTTAAAATAGTAAATTCATATCCCACAATTTCAGTTACATTATTTAAAATTCAAAATTACAAAAAAAAAAAAAAATTGTTCCAAAAATTTGAAATTTTATTGCTACTTCCCCCTTTTCATCCCACCATTCGTCCCCACCCACCATCAGTAAAAGAACACAAATCATAGCATCTCTACATTCATAAGCAAAAGGTATTGAAAAGGACCAAGCATATCGTGAAGGATCAATCACGACATTGTTAACGCATATCGTGTTCATACAAGAAGTGCAAACAAAGAAGAACCCTAAAATGCAGAAACAAATGTATAAGAAATCGAGAAAAAGATCCAGACCAGCACCCACGCCGGCGCAAGACCAACCATCGGAGTCGGTGGTTCCAGTTGCAGCCAGTTTAGATGCCTCGGAAATGGTGGCGGCTTTAGAGGTGGCGGCCAGTGACCCTAATCCACCGGAATCGGTGCCGCTTTTAGAGGCACCGCCCAGTGACCCTAATGCACCGGAGTAGGTGCCACTTTTAGAGGCACCGCCCAGTGACCCTAATGCACCGGAGTCGGTGCCGCTTTTAGAGACACCACCCAGTAACTCTAATCCACCGGAGTCGGTGCCACTTTTAGAGGCACCACCCAGTAACCCTAATCCACCGGAGTCGGTGCCGCTTTTAGAGGCACCACCCAGTAACCCTAACCCACAGGAGGCAGTGCCTTTTCCGGTCCCGCCGCCCACTAACCCTAATCCACCGGAGGTGTTGCCGTTTGAAGATCCGTCCCCCAATGTAGAAGTTCTATCGGAGGAGGCTCCGATTGCAGAGGCCTATTTAGATGTTCGGCCGGAGTCTGAGCCTGCTGCAGCGGCGGCATCGTCTATGACCACCTCTGAGGTTGGTTGCTGTTTCTTTTGTGTGTTTCAGTTTCAAATAAAAATCTGGCGCAACACGCTAACTGTGGGATATGTAAACGATATCCAACACCAAAATATCGTTGTGAACTCGATATAATTTGATATTGTGATGTCGGCTTATATCGTGATCACACACCGGTGTAAGAGCACAAGGGTTGTTGATCTGTATTTACAAACCGTGTTCACACATGATCTTCATCTAATTCATATCGTGCTCACACTGAATGGTGTGTCCACATATCGTGTCCACACTAAACCTTTATGAATGCAGTGTATATAGTGTACATGTATATATCATGATCACGCTTAAGACAGTTCATATCGTTATATAAATTCATATCGTGTCCTCACAGTTCTAGTTATGACTTATGAATGTATGCCGCTGCATATCGTGTTCACAGTAAAAACATGTAAACATATCGTGTCACACCACCTTAAACCAATATGAATGTTCTTCTCATATCGTGGTCAGCCGTAATCTCGGATATCGTGTCCACACTTATTGATATGTCCACATTGTGATCACACGTTTTGATGGATGATACCATTTAGGGTTCCGTCCACATATATATTGAACACGACATAATTTATATCATGACCACTAAATGTGGATATCGTGCCCACACATAAAATTATTCTTAATTTACTTTTGACTTTATAGCGTTCTAACAAATCTGTTTCTTCAGCACAGTCTTGTTTTTCTGTTCACTTATCATTTACACACAAGCATTTTCCTGTTTGATTGTTTTGCATTAGGATGATTTTGAATGGATCAAAGGTCATGCAAAAGACTTCATGTATAGTATCAATACATACGTGAAGTCTAAGTGTATTAACGAGATTGAGATGCAACTGAAGCAAGTTGGAGTTGATACCTTAAATGCATTTCGACGGTCATGTTTTGGACATTTTCTTGATTTCCACGGTGGTGGAACGAGCTCGAACATTGCAATACATTCCCTTATTGCCAGAGAGGTCAAGAGAGGCTGTAGCAGGGAAGCTGATCGCCTGTGGTTCAGAGTTGGTGGCCAAAATCTTCGATTCTCCAAGTCTGAGTTCGCACTGACAATGGGTCTGAAATTTGGAACCTCCAATTTCGACCCTAATATGAAGCACTATTTGAGTGAGACGAGTCTTTACATGAGGAAAGTCCATTCTGGGCCGAGAATGATTGTTGAGTCATTGAAGAATCGGTTTGTACGAGGGGATTTTCATAGCTCCACTGATGACATATTGAAGGTGGCGAAGATTCTTTTTCTATATCTTTTCCTTCTTGGAGTTGATCCCCAATGCACAATCGTGTATAGGTGGGTTTGGTGCTTGGTGGAGGACACCGATGCTTGGGATAATTTCCCTTGGGGGAAAGTAGTTTTTCAGGCTAGAGTCAGTCAGAAGGGTGCATTTCCCCGACACAAACACCACAAAAAAGGGCCTACCACCTATACGGATGCTCGACGGCCTTACTAGTAAGTTATTATTGACTCTTAACAATCAATAATAACTGTATCGTCATTATATTGGTTTATTTTCACATAAATGTATTCAATCCAATTTTCTCAAGGTATGGGCATACGAGGCCATTCCAGCCTTGGGTGCCATTTGTGGCCGGGTTGCGGTTCCAGAGGCAAGGCCGCGTTGCCTCCGATGGAGATTCAAAGTTGTGAAGACCATTTCACCATCTGTGTTTGAAGATGTAAGCTATAGTACAAAATTACGAATCCTTTTATTCTAACAATATGCCAACGTCCATTTGACTGCCCTTGGAACATTTGTAGGCCCAAAATCTGAATACACTCGTTGCCATGGACTTGGAGATGCAGATGTCATACATGTCCGGCATTCATGATAACATCACTGAAGGAATTCAATACATTCCTCCTCCAAGCCGTTTTTGTCGAGGAAGAGCGGTGGGTGGTGATGTGGTCGAAGGCCACGGGTTAATAGAAGGAGTAGAAGTCCGAGAGGCGGAAGAACGTGTCACAAAAAGACCTAGGCCCCAGCCGCATACGGAAGCTCTACCCTCCCGACTTCTACAAACAGAAGCAGTTCACCATGAACCTACCATTCCCGGACAAGAAGCTTCATGTGCTCCTTCTCCCCGACATGCCATGAGCCCTACTACTCGGACCCTCGCTGATGAAGATGAACGTCGCGAGTGTCATGAAGCTGCTAGTGGATATGATGATGCCTTCTGGACACGCTTGGATGGGTTATTGCAAACGCATATGCAAGCATTACAAACGCATATGCAAGCAATGGAGGCTCGTATTGAGCAGAAGCTTAGACTCGTTGTGTCTGAAGAGTTGGACAAATTGACCACTGCTCTTAGGCAGTCTGAGCATCTCATAGCTGACCATCATGAGAAAGGTCATCTGGATATTCCAACCGCAGATGTCGCAGGAATTTCCACGGATCGGGGTGATACGACCACTGATCCAAACGTCCTTCATGATGACGCTCAAAGAGAGGGGAGGGTTGAAGATGTCGGTGTAGAAATGGCCGAAGCTGTAAATGCCGAAGTTCCCCGCTTGGATGATAGCCTTGCGCATACGCTCCTTAGCACAGAATCATACGCTCCTGAAACGTGCCCGACGGCCACCACTCAAACTCATAAGCCCTTTCAAGGAGAACGAGACCCGTCTTTACAAGGCCTCAAAAAAGGATTTCACAAGGTTCCTAAAGAGCAATCATAGGTGCGCATCTTATACGTTGTAACACTGCCAACACCCTCAATTTTCAATTTATAGTCTGAAATGCATTTTAGGGTTTAGGCATCACAATAACAAATTCGGTGCTTTTGTAACAGTCGAAACGTTGGCCTCTTGGAGTGTGTAGGCGCAGAATGGTTCGACCATCTGATGAACTCAAAGTCATATCTGACTGATGAGGTAGTGTTTTGACATTGAACACCACCAACCTTTATTCATTCTAGTGCTACATGATATAGGTGTTTAACATTAACATTAATGTCTTTATTGTAGCATTTGAATGTGTACATGTCCATCTTGCATTCTGATCCATCTTTTGCTGGAGTGGAATTAAAATTCAAGACGCCTGACACTCCTGGAGTAACCCTTTTAGATACACTCTTTTTTGTAAGTGACCGAACAACTCCGTCATGTCGTGTTTATTAATTTGGTATATTTTTTGTTTTTGCATTAAGCTGTACACTGTTTCCGTAGACTGCTTGCAAGGGCATATGGAAAAAAAAATTGGCGCGGATTATATGCTTAAGGAGTATGACCCGAATGTGTTGGATGACTTCACGGATGATGAATTGAAATTTTTAATTGCTTACGTGCATGGCCTTAAACCGAGATGGGACAAACACAAGCCGTGGTCTGAAGTCCAACAAGTATGATCTACAAGTTCCCACACAACATGAATCTCCAATATGAACTATAATATCATTGTGAACAGGTGTTTGATTGATGGGATTATTTTGTTTTGTAGGTTTTAACCATTGTACACTACTCTGATTCGATTGTTGGGAAGGGGTCTACAGAAGGCCATTGGATCCCATGTAGGATATCATTGAAACAGGGAGTTGTAGCTTTGTATGACCCGATTAGCTTTAGAATAGAAAAAGATTCTTGGGTAGCCCGTCAGCAATACTTCAAACCTTTGTGCCGCCTTTTACCTATGCTTATTAAAAAATCGGGCTTTTACGAGGATCGAACTGACATACAACATGACATGACAGAGTGGCCTCTGAAAAAATCCAAACCTGAAATGATATTCGAGCAGCACGACGACGTGTGTTGTGGCCCTCTTGCACTTATGACCATGGAATCACTGATTTGTAGATCTATCAACAAAGATTATGCCGAGTCTTCACTGGTTGCACAATTTCACAAGAGGATTGCTTTCACAATCTACAAGTGGAGCACGGACCCGGATACCCACGACATGGACTAACCAGGAAAAACATGTAAAGTCTTGTGTTTCTGTGTTTGTGTATATAGTTGTGAATAGATAATGATTCTTGATCATACACTCGTTTTTAAATTTCATTGAGGCTGCGATGTTCGATGTCATACTGGTGTGTATGTCCTTCTTTTGTACAAGTATTAACTCGGATTACAAAGATCAATTCAATGACTAAAAGATCCCTAAATTCAACTCGACTCGACGTTGTACACTCGAGAAACATGATAAACACGCTTCAATATGATGTGATCACACAGTTTTAATGCGTGCTCACAATGTTCATATAAATCACGACCCGTCTGCATCAGAGGCTTCTGATAAACACGCTTCAATAAGACGTGATCACGTGACTATAACAGTGATCACGACATGCGTATGAGTTGATCACCTCTGGCTTTTTTTTTAACACAATTCAACTCGACTCGTCTGCGTCTAATCTAGTCGAGTTTATTTCACTGGCATACTTTGCACTTACGAATTACGATGTCATGTTGAAGTTGTGCTCACGCAGTTTAACCTCGTGTTAATGTGTCTCCAATATTGTATCATCGAATCTATAAAAACCCTAGGGTGTTCTCTTGTGACAACAATCCTACTCGAGTCGATGATGTACGCTCGAGTCGTGCTCAAACAATGAAATCGTTGTCACAACTGACGATAGTGAAACTGAAACACGCTTGAACTCGTGATCACGATCTACGTCATATTGAATCACCTACGTGTATGAATTGGAAAACAGGAAAACTCGACTCGTCTTCGTCTACTCGAGTCGAGTTTATTTTGGTGGAATAATTTGCACTTACGATGTCATGTTGAAGTAGTGATCACGCACTCGTGTTAATGTGTGGTCATGATTTCCCTGATCAACACGACATATCCTGAATACAAGATATTGTGATGACATTTCCCCCGGCTTTAAAGAATCCAAAATTCGAAAATATAAGTTAAAATTCAAATTAAAAAAATGATCTAAATAACTCCCACCTACTAGGGCAGACAAATTCCTATTACCATTTTCTTTTAAAACCAAACCCGATGGCCCCACACCATATTTGAATCAAACCTTTCATATTCCCGAGGAAAAATCCCCCAAGATTTGTTGTTATCTGTATCGTTTATGTAAGTTCACGCTATAATCATTTCTACAGCCACGATAAAGTGAGACGTAAAAGCTAACACCATTTAAAAAATCATAAAAAACAATTTTAACGGCGATAAACTGAAGAAATGGTGAAAAGATCCCAACGACTCCGAAGCAGATGTAATCCCTCGACTCGTGTTAATGAGACTGTTGTCATCGAGGTTTCGAATAGCTATGAAACCTGGGATGATGCTTCCATCGATGGGTCTTCATCTGTGGGCGGTCCTGTTTTGGATGCGGCGGCGCCGGAAGAAGCAACCGCTCCAGAATGTCCGCGTGCAACGCACCAGCATCCTTCAATAAACCCTCAAACCAGAATGTCACAGGTATGTTCTACAACATTTAATACATATTCCGGTAATTTTTTGAAGAGGCAAGAGACTTGCGCCTCACGATATGATCAGGGTTACGCTCCGTGTTGGTACAAATCGGGATCCGATAATCATGTATTGTGATTAATATCGTGTTAGGGAAATAAATGTTTTTATATCGTGTCAGTATCGTTGAATGAAATTCATCGCGTTTTGATATGTACTGTGCATAAATGCTGAAGGTTTCATATCATATTAATATCTTGTTCGCGCATCTCATAGATAAATGTCGTGTTCATATCCCTTTGTCAGAGCCTTATATGAGTATGAGTAGCTTCATATCGTGTAATAAGTAATAATCATATGCCTTGATATGCTCATATATGTGTTAATTCGGCTTGACCACCTGTGGATACACTGTCCTCACCATATGCCTATTGCTATTGTAGTACATGTACTATTCTTGTTTATCTAGTCATTGACACCAACTAATTTGGTTTTAACCTCCTTCATCTTAATGTGTTAGGATGACTATGAGTGGGTAAGGCCAAAAGTCCGAGACGCTACCTACACAATCAATGGGTACTGTAGGTTGAAGTTGATTCCTCAGATACATATGCAGTTAAAGGATGTAGGCACCGAGGCGTTCAACCAGTTCCGAGATTCGTGTTTTGGACATTTCATCCGTTTGGACACCGATACTGCCACCTCCAACATTGCCCTTCATACCCTTATATCCAGACAGGTTTGCATACCCAACGTACAAGGGGATGAAATGTGGTTTCGAATCGTGGGTCAAAATTTAAGGTTTTCGAAGACTGAATTCGCTTTGATAACGGGGTTGAAATTTGGCGGATCAAGTTTTGATCCAAAGGGATTGTCGGTGTTCAAACCTCAAAGCCTGTACAGGAGGAAAGTACCCCATGGAGCCACAGTTACTCCAGAAGAACTGAAGATAAGGTTTTTCAGAGGTGAATTTGATGACTCCGTTGACGACGCATTCAAGGTGGCCAAGATTCTTATCCTCTATTTTGTCCTCCTAGGAGCTGATTCACGTCGCAGTACGGTGGAACCCTGGGTTTGGTGTCTCGTAGAGGACATGCATGCATGAGAGAATTTCCGATGGGGCAAGGTGGCATACCAAAAGCTCATTTACTCATTGAAAAATGTTCACATACTGGCAAGGATCGTGGATGTTAGATGCAAGGCAAGACAGGCCTATCATTTGCACGGCTGTACCATTGCATTGCTTGTACGTTTTTTATATCCTCATGAAAATAGTGATGCATATTATATCATAGTCATAGTCATATGCCGTCTAAGTTTATTCTTGTTTCTCATGGGTATTAGATATGAGCGTATGAGGTGATTCCCAAACTGGGAAAGTATTGTTGCCGTGTAGAACATCCAAATGCTCTGCCACATTGCACTCGATGGACTTTCAAGATTGTGAGGCACATTCCACCTCATCTTTTTACCAACACATGGGTAACAACCAACGTTTTAAATTATTATACATAGCTTCTTTGGCTAAACCCTAAACCTAATGCTAGGATACTTTTCGTTTTGTAGGAACAATACTTCTCCGAGTTGGAAGCAAGCGCAGCTGAGCTCCAGCAACTGTATATGAGAGACATCGAGGAGAACATGGAGGATGGAGTTCAGTTCGTTCCTGAGGAAATGCCTACTGGGAGAGGAAGGTACAATCGAGTGAAGGAAGTCGGGCATGATGGAAGTCATGAAGACACTCATCCAAAAAGAAGAATACATGATGAGGACATTGGGCCATCAGCATCTGTGGCTGAAATGTATGATGACAATGTGCCAATGAGTCGACCCGATCATCAGGACGATCCACTTGAAGATCGGATTAATGAGACCATGGGACAGGATGCTGGAACGCCACATTCCACATTGTTGGACAGCTTTTGGACGAATGTTAGGGGGATAATTCGAAGTGAGTTTAGAGAGATGGAAAATAGGCTGAAGGCCGACATTCGGGCCATGTTGGCCGAAGAAGCTCTCAGTAGACGATTTGGAAATAACACTGAAAATCCCCTCGCTGAGCACAACACTAGGGAAGATACGAACGCGGCACATGATCCAATCGTTGATGAAACTGCGACGACGATCATGAATGACGACATCGACCCGAGGGTTACCAGAAGTCGCACAAGAAAGTGTGGGACAAAATGACTCGTGCTTTTATTTACTTCGATGTTAGAACCTTGTGCGTATTTAAAGTTGTAATATACGAACTTGGACATTGTTTATAAATTAAGTGAATGTGTTCTCTTTGTAATTAGAAAGCTTTCAATTTCTGTGCACTTCCGGATGAACTTCTGACTGCGGATTTTATTTCACTTTCAAGATGTTCATTTTATTCAGACTTGAGCCATATGGTCATATGAATGACTTTTTTGTCCTTTCACAGTTGTTGATAAATCGACCCGCGTAAAATAACACGACTGTAGTAAGAACAATAGACAATGATATGGTGCTGCTCATACTGTTCAACCGTGATCACGTTAATTAATATCCTGCTCTTGATATTAATTAGCATAGCGTGATCACGCACGTTTGTACTGCGTGATCACTTTCTTCCGACACTAAAACTTCATGTTCTCCGGCCCGTGTAAAATGACACGACTCGAGTGTCGTTCGCTGAACACTGATATGGTGCTCAGCTTGAGAAATCGTGATCACGTTGATGCATACCGTTAATGTTGATATGAATTGGCATAGCGTTATCACGCACGTTTGTACTGCGTGATCACTTTCTTCCGACACTAAAACTTCACGTTCTCCGGCCCGTGTAAAATGACACGACTCGAGTGTCGTTCACTGGACACTGATATGGTGATCAGCCTGAGGAATCGTGATCACGTAGATGCATACCGTTAATGTTGATATGAATTGACATAGCGTGATCATGCACGTTTGTACTGCGTGATCACTTTCTTCCGACACTAAAACTTCATGTTCTCCGGCCCGTGTAAAATGACACGACTCGAGTGTCGTTCGCTGGACACTGATATGGTGATCAGCCTGAGGAATCATGATCACGTTGATGCATACCGTTAATATTGATATGAATTGGCATAGCGTGATCACGCACATATGTACTACGTGATCATTTTCTTCCGACACTAAAACTTCATGTTCTCCGGCCCGTGTAAAATGACATGACTCGAGTGTCGTTCACTGGACACTGATATGGTGATCAGCCTGAGGAATCGTGATCACATAGATGCATACCGTTAATGTTGATATGAATTGGCATAGCGTGATCACGCACGTTTGTACTGCGTGATCACTTTCTTTCGACACTAAAACTTCATGTTCTCCGGCTCGTGTAAAATGACACGACTCAAGTGTCGTTCGCTGGACACTTATATGGTGATCAGCCTGAGGAATCGTGATCACATAGATGCATACCGTTAATGTTGATATGAATTGGCATAGCGTGATCACGCACGTTTGTACTGCGTGATCACTTTCTTCCGACACTAAATCTTCATGTTCTCCGGCCCGTGTAAAATGACACGACTCGAGTGTCGTTCGTTGGACACTGATATGGTGATCAGTCTGAGGAATTGTGATCACGTAGATGCATACCGTTAATGTTGATATGAATTGGCATAGCGTGATCACGCACGTTTGTACTGCGTGATCACTTTCTTCCGACACTAAAACTTCATGTTCTACGGCCCATGTAAAATGACACGACTCGAGCGTCATTCGCTGGACACTGATATGGTGATCAGCCTGAGGAATCGTGATCACGTAGATGCATATCGTTATCTTTATATTAATTATTGTGGATTCGTTTGGGAACGATATGCGTATTAGTGAACACGATATTAATGTGTCGTGTCAGATTCGTGTTCTTTTTTCAAATATGTCTCGCATGGACCAAAGTTGAAATGGAGCCCATTTCAAAATTTTAAAATTTTGAAAGATATTGATGATGGAAAAATCTGTTTTATTATAACCAGAAACCGTATATTTCTGGAATGAACGGCTGCACCTCAATTTGATATTGGCTAGTACGGATCATTGCGTTCCCACGAACTTGGATAGTACGTCTGATAACATCAGCACGATTGGTAAGTATTCTTCTTAGTTTTAAAAAAAATTTGCGAACATGGAATGTTTTTTCCTGATGTGAAATGTGATTCATGCTTTCATTTGGTTTCATGCTTAGTTGCATTATGACGAGCGGAAAAAAGAGGGATAAAACCGCTGCGAGGGATGGTCCACGTGGAAAGAAAACACGAAACAATTTGTCGTTACTAAACAGACGTATGCATAAACCTAGGTTTGATGCATTGTCTAAACTGGAGGTTGCAGCAACTAGATTCTTTTCCCGTCAAACTGCTACAGATCTAAAAATTGAATCAGATTGTGATCGATTGATTGGCAAAATTGGAGCATCTGGAATGTTGCTGGACTCGTGGGCTATGTATGGACGACTTACAATTGAGTTCCTGTGCAGTCTTGAGGTTGAAAGGGACTCTCAGACGAACGAGCCAACAAAGATTGATTTTCAAGTAATGAATGTTGCTCATACTCTCACCACAGACAAGTACAAGAAATATTCAAACTCCCAACTGATGGGATATACAAACAGCCAGAGATGTTTCACCCAGACAGTTTTTTGGAAATCACTGGTCAAACCTGTTGGTACTGATGACTCTAAGTACGACGTGTCCGGTTCCAAGGCCTCTTAGATAAGAAATCCAGTCTTTCGGTATGTACACAGGATACTTGCATGTACTATTTTTACGCGATACGAGACTGGGACTGTCCGCAAAGACGAGTTGTTTCTTCTTTGGTGTATGCTAACTGGCACGAGGGTAAATCTGGCAGCGTACTGGATAGACCACCTGTGGAGGGTGTCTCAAAAGAAGACAAGCATTATAAGCGTTGGTGGCGTGTTGACGCCCATTGCTAACTTCCTTGAAACTGTGTTCGATGATGACGATATCGGAAATATGATTGAACCGCAAGATGGTGTCTTCCTCGACATTCCAGTACTGACTGCGATGAGAATAATCAAGAAGGAGGGTCGTGATCATTGTCTGGTTCAAGTACATGGAGACTCATTTCCGTTGATATATCCTCATTTGACGACCGTCGATACTTTTGAGAACAGGACCAATTGGTTATTGGACACCACAGCACATTATGAGGCCATAATGGACAGAAAACGTCAATGCTTGCCGGGGGATAAGGCGGGTGAAATTCCAATAAGCAATATTGACTTCTACAAGACAAGTCGTGCCGAGTCGAGTGGCACCAATAATGATGTTGAGAAAAAAATTGCTCACAACGATTGTGGAATGAAGCCGCCGAGCAAAGGGACAAGCGTATTATTGAAATGTTGGAATCGATACATCGAGGGATCACTCGACTACATGTTCCAAGGTCAGAAGGGGCACAACAGACATAATTAGGCTTTTGATGTTCATGTATTATGTTTTTTTAGGTGTTGCATTTTATCTTTTATCTATTTTAGTCCATTAAATAGGCTGGTTTCCGGTAATAGAAATGTTGAACAAAAACAAAGAATTATTTTATGAAACAGGTTCCAGCTGATTCAAAAGTGGTGCTATAATTGGAAATTTAATAAAACCCTTGAAATGAAATACAGCTTAGGCAACATAATGAAGAGTAAACAAGGGTAGATAGAACGACAGTCGCTGATTACTCCATGTAGTTCATGAGGACATCAGCCGCCCGGTACCAGACGAAGATCTTCCTCCAATAACCTTGATAGAACGGAAATCCATTTTCACGGAACAATCGGGCATTGTACGATTCCTTGAAAAATCAACAATGTATATATAAAGCTATGAGTGGGTATACTACATATTTTTCATTGACAGAAGATGAAGGGTCTAAGTGCTCTACCTTCTCAATATGACGCCAGTAAGACTCATCAACGGTAATAGTGTGCGAGGTGCGATCCCAGGTGACAATATTCCATTTCTTGTAACTCATGAAACCAGCAACCAAAAGCTTGTTGTCATGTACGAGTTTCTGGACTGCTTGCCAACAGAATTTTTCGTATTCACCAGTTTTCTCTTGCATTCTCTCTGAGACGTCGTCAACAAGTTCAGTAAATAGTACGGGATCTGTCGCGTCGGACTCACGAACCATACGGAGGAGGAGGTCCGTAATATCGGCAACTTCGTCGTGCGTGAACGGACTAAAGAAGGTAGAAAGATCGGTACAATCTCGGACATTGTGTTGAAACGGTATAGAAAAATTGTAGGTGAGAATAATGGTTGGCAAACAGGGTTTAATATATAGAGGAGGAGATATATCGAGATATTTTCAACCTTCATCCTATCCAAATCACATTTAAATTTTTTCAACTGTCATTTTTATTGGGAGTTGTATTTCAATTTTAACAAGTTAAATTTCAATATTATCGGGAGTTGTACTTTTGTTACCGACGCTTGTGTAGTTAAATTGTGTGAACACGCTCCCTACATGAATACATTGTATAGTGTGATCCTTACGTTCTTAAAGTTCTGAACTTGTGAAATCGTGTTAACGTTTTTTACTCAAGATCATTATATCCCGCATCGTACCGTAATCCCAAAATGATGTTTTTTTTAAACAATATAAAGGTTTGTGTAATTATGTAATGGTGTTCAAAACGTGTTATATCGTGTTCATGATTTTCCGCACCGCATCGTGATGATGACATACCATAATGTGATCGCCACAATTATTCGCAAATGAAAGCAATTGAACTCGACCAGTTCAACAAGGACACTGGTCGAGTGTTATTCGGTGGACAAGAATATGGCGAATGGAATGATTGTTTCGTGTTCACGTTGAACTTGAGCGTGATATGGGGTGGCCCTCGTATTGTATCGTGATGATGATTTGTAATTTCAGGTTATTTTTGCGCACTTAGTGTGTGGCAATGTCTTTCGTGTTCAGGTTATGCGTATGTCATCAAAACAGAAAAATGTACTAGTCAACCAAAAATAGTATATACAGAACAAAATAAAAAATACACATACGAGGTGATTGTTCAACAACAAACAACATAAATTAAAGTAAACAGATTACCACTTGATATTTGGATCAACTATGACACAGGTAGGTGGACAGATCATCAGCATACAAGAGAACATCAGCCGTCTTGCCCCAGACAAAGATCTTCTTCCAAACTTTGTCAAAAAATGGAAACCCATGCTCACGAAACAAGCAGGCTCTGAACGATTCCTTGAAAATGAAAAAGTTGATTAAAAATAAATATACTGAAATGGCAAACAATCTGAGTTGTGATCACACAGAAGGGACTAGGTGATTCACCTTTTCCACAAGACGCTAGTAAGAAAAATCGACCTCAACATAGTTTGATGTTGGATCCCAGTGGACAATATTCCGACTGATGAAACTCCTGAAGTCGTCAATCAAAAGCTTGTTGTAATGTACAAGACGACGCACATTTTGTTTCGAGAATTTATTATCGCTGGTTTGCTCCTGCATTTTCACTGCAACTTTGTCAACAATTTCAGTGAAAACCACAGAATTGGTCAACCTAACCTCACCACACATAGAGAGATGGAGGAGGTGGTCCGTAATGGCGGCGACTTCGTCTTTGGTAAACGGTCCGAAGAAGGAAGAAAGAGATGGTACTGGTCGAGACATTGTGTGCATAATGTTCTTCATGAGTTTTTTGGAAAAATGAAGGTATTTAATGTCGTAGAGGAAAAAAAATGTTTAATATTTAATATACGTTTAATATATAAAGGAGACGTGGTCCCGACAGTTTTGGAGGTTGCAGAAGCGTGTCCTATCGGAATGGTTTAAAATAAATAAATATTACTCATAAATTGGAAGTTGTTCATGACAAAAGGCTTGATGTGAACACGACTGAAATCTAATTGTATAGATTTATGTGAAGAGGATTGTAAAATAGTTGTGTGTACACGCTTGTATAAAATGTGAAGTGTGATCACGCACGTAAATTGGAAGTTGTTCATGGCTACAGGCTTGATGTGAACACGACTGAAATCTAATTGTATTTGTTTTTTGGCTATGAGGATTGTAAAATAGTCGTGTGAACACACTTGTATAAAATGTCAACTGTGATCACGCACGTAAATTGGACACTTGAAATTGCTGTATCAATTTGTGTGAACACGGTTGACAATCTTGTTTTCATATGAATCGATATATGTATTGTGAAACGTAGATGCATGAGTATGAGATAGTAAACAACCAAACTTGAATTTTAATTCAACATTGTATATACAAACATTTCAAAATGAAAGAGAACATAAAAAACATAAAGCGGGGTACTGGCAAGTAAATACGATGATCACTGGGCCACCCTCTGGTACAAGAGAACATCATGCGCCATGTGCCACAAAAAGATCTTCTTCCAAAAATCTTCATAAAACGGAAACTCATTCTCACGGAACAATCGGGCATTGAACGACTCCTTGAAAATTCACAGTTTGAATATCAAATTCAGAAAAGCAATAAATTGAATAATATAAAAATGTCATTAACATAATATGAAGGAACTCGGTGCTCAACCTGCTCAATAAATTGCCAGTAAGATTCGTCCACGGAAATAGTGTTGGCATGTGGATCCCAAGTCACAATATTCCATCGAATGAAACTCCTGAACTCGTTCACCAAAAGTTTGTTGGCTTGTACCAGCCTCCGCACTGCTTTCACTGAGAATTTGGAATCGCCAGTTTGCTCAAACATCATCTTCGCGACTTTGTCAACATTTTCAGTAAAAATGATGGGATTGTACACTTCTTTCCCTTGACATTGATAGAGGAGGCCGGCCGCATTACCGGTGACTTCGGACCTTGTGAACGGACCGAAGAAGGCAGAAAGATCTGGTACACGACAGACCGCCATTGTGTTGAAGTACAGATTGTTGAGAAACTAAAGATCTTGGGATAATACTGTGATTTGGATTTAATATAAAGTGTGAACACGCAGTTATGTAATGGTCACACTGTGGATTATTTTTGTTCAAACTTGTATTCTACACGCCAACCATCACATTCTCAAAAAAGGCTGAATTTGTCAGTCAGGTGTCATTCAGTCAATCACAATGTCACAAGACACTGGCCCCTATATGCCTGGGTACTCATGAAAATAAACTAGCCCCCATGTGCGTCGGTACTCATGACAATTGACAATATGAACTTACGCGAGACCCAATAATGTTCACAACCACACGACCCGTTGGATATAGCACGGGTCAAGTATTGGATCATTTTGTGTGAACATGCTTGAGTGAACACACCGGTGTAACAGTTTGCGTGAAAATGCAAATGTTAACATCAAATATTAAAGACACTCGACCCGTTTGATGTACCACGAGTCCACTTTTGGGTCAGTTAGTGTGAACACGGTGGTCTAAAGCATATCGTGTGAAGACGATTGTGTATCACTTTGCTACATAACGACCCAGTAAAGAATGTATTCAATGAAAATAGTGAACCGTGTAATATCGTTCGAGTCGTGTATTAGTTCAGTTCGCGTGAACACGCTTGTGCGTGCGAACTCAAATATTGAGTGAACACGGTGAAAGCAAACAAGGTAAAATCCGTGATCACACGGTAAAGGTGTGCGCAGCCCAGACAACCATTTAATTCCAGCGACCTCTACTCGACTGGACTCAATATAACACGACTCGTGCAATTTCATATGTGATCACGGTTTCGAGTGTTATATATCGTGTTCACATGATAAAGTAATGCGATCCAAAATGTCAATTAGTGAAATCTTTTTTTCAGAGTACTAGATCAGGAGTTATGTCTGTATAAAGATACTAAATGGACACCAACCCTTGAGGAAACCTTGCTCGATAGTTTGTTGGAGTGTAAAAGAAAATAAAACGTGGCAGGTGGGCGCTGAGATGAACGAAAGCAACTATAGAACGTGCCTGTGAAGCTGTTAACAGAGACACGGTGGTGAAAATGACACGTCTAGAGGTCATCGATCGTGTCAACCAATTGGAAAGACGTTTCAAGATGTTCTCTATAATGTTGAAGCTCCCGGAGTCACTCTATACCCGGAGTGGAACTGGGTACATGGGGGTTGGCAACAAGATATGAAGTGGTACCGTGTAAGTATATCATCCGTTAGATTGGTGCTTTTACTACAAACATGCATTCTCAACACACATATACGTTGTATAAAATATCATTGCATTATATGGTAGACATTAGGAGATAAGATCTCATTTTACTTGGAGATGCTTAAATACTCATGGTTTATAAGTCAATATCTAATGTGTGTGCACTTATAGATTGATGACATATCCTCTGCGTACTTATTGGCTGGAGAACCTTACACTCAGCAATTAGCACAACTTTTCAAAGGTCTAGACTATGAAGAACCTCTTGACAAGAGAGCCTCAACTTCAACAGGTAAGTCATAATCATGCAAAAATTTCCATCTAGGACGTTAGTAATGAAGTATGCTCACTTTTTATGTATACTTTAGCTCGAACATTTTATTGTATTATGTACTAAGTAATGGCTGAAGACTGAACATGTTTATCAAAAGTTCATATGAAGGCTACATACCTTAATTACCATTCAAACTTACACTACAAGTCCGCCTTGTATGTCCAAGCCCCCCACAATTGCTACAATGTATAGGGCCACGAGATCTCTTTCGTTGTGGCTGAACGGAGGGTATCTCGGTAGGATGTATGTTGGGGGCTGCATCAGAGGTACTTGCAATACAATTTCTAAGTTTATGCCCTGTGAGCCCACACCGGCCACAATGTTGCGGTAAATCTCTAGTCGATCGCTCCACTGGTTTGTTCAATTCCATTACGAAAACGACGACATCTAGGGCGACCTACTTGCTTTGGGGCAGTAGGTGGCATGCATTTTTGTTCTACACATATTAAAATTCAAAGCATAATGTTCCACTGATGGACACAAAAGGGAGCAAACTTATACACTTAGATTACAAATAAGCAACGTAAGGGATGAAGGGTCTTACGAATAAGTTCCCAATCTTCAGGGCAAGAAATGGGTGTAACTTCACCATTCCAGGTTCGCCTCAATGCATCCGTTTTGAAGTACTCTGAAACAAAAGCTTCCAAGGAACAGTTTGCCTTCCTGAAAAAAGAATTTCAAACAATAGGGAATGTGAATTAAATTTTGATAGCACCATTGCATTGATTATGAGGAAACCATGTTTTGATCAATAATGTGGACTAACCTGATTGCAGAAATAGCATGTGGACAGGGAATCAAATCTAGTTCAAATTGTGAGCACGTACATGTTTTAGCGTGTAGGTTGACAATGTAGACATTACGATCACATTGAACCTTATATTTATGGACATTCAAACCATTAACAGTCATGTCAGCACTATGAGCCACATTTATGTTCAACCTTGTGAGAGCAGCTTCACTTAATACTTCGGTGCGTGAAAGCGCCATATTGCGTCGTTCAAAAAACTACTTCTCCATTATAGTTCTTGCACACTCCAAGACTGCACAAACAGGAAGACCCCTTGCCCACAATAATCAATTGTTGAAGCTTTCAGCAGCATTGAAATTCAAGAATCCGAAACGTAGAACATCACACTGGGATCGAGCCCAACGAGTGTATCCTATAGTGGCTAGGGTCTTCAAGGCTTCAGCACCACGAGGGAGACCCTTAAGAGATGAAATATGCTTATGGAATTCAGTAGAGGAGTAACAATATGCAGCATGCTGAAAGTTCGCTACAACTTCTTTACTGTACTTGGCCAGGTTATTCTGTAGATGATAACAACGTAATCCATGATGGGCGTTGGGATAAACATCTCTTACCGCCTTTTAAATACTTTTGTGTTGGTCAGAGACAATTAGAAGGTCATTTGGACAACCATATGCAAGCCGCATCTGGTGTAGGAACCATTTTCATGATGCTTCAGATTCAACGTCACCAACACCAATACCCAATGGGAATATTTGATCATTTCCATCAAGTGTGACGGCAACAAACAGAATACCACGGTATCTACCTTTCAAATGTGTGTCATCAACGACAAAAACTGGTCTACAAGCACTACGGAAACCTTCGATGGATGCTCCCAACGCATAAAAGACATATTTAAATTGATCATTCAAAGTTAGGAGCTCTGCGACAGAACCGGGATTCATCAATTTCAATTGGTTCAAGTACGAAGGAATCTGATGAAAACTGGTTTGGGAATCTCCGTATACGAGAGACATGGCATGATGTTTCCCCCTCAGTGCCACTCTATAAGACACGTGTACGCCGTGATCTCTTTCCAAATCCACCACAATATTCTTCGGGATGACGGAGTAGTTTTCCTTCACTAATCTCGAAGCAAACAGTGCACCAACCACCTTTGATTTGATGGTCTGGTTGAGAACACGGTTGGGATCGACAACACACGAATGAGGCCCTACAAACGTCGTCACTCTCCAAACACCCCCAAATCCCTGAACACGTATTGTGAAAGGACACTTGGGTTGAGTGCATTTAATGTACAACCGAGTACTATCAGAACAGACAACTTTATAATCAACCTTATTTCGTAAGTGATATAAACCAACTTTCTTAACCAACTGGTCTTTTGACCCAAATGTCGAACCCTTTAACAAAGGGTTTACATATTCAGAAGTGGATTGGGGTTCAACGTCTTCAATATGATTATCATTGACAAATCTAGACCCAAATGTTGATGCAATACGTTTTGGATCAACACGGACTTCACTATCGAAGCTAGCCTGACTGGATGGGCATGCAAAGAACTGGGAAAGGGCACCATCTTTTTGAATAACATAAGATCCGAATTCTTCGAAAAAAAGCTCCAACATCCAAGTTGGAGTCAACGTCAATTCGACCATCAGGAACTGAAGGCTCTTCATAGTCATTTTCTTCATCAATATGCAAATCTGACTCAGTATTCATATTATCTTCACTGTTTTCATAATGCTCCACTTCATGGTCAGATGCATACTCAGGTACGTCACCCCATTCGCCGTCATGTGAATTTTCAATATTTGAAACGCCTTGATCCAATGGGTTGATAGAATCATCAAAATCACTAACCAAATTCTTCTTCAGCGGTCGACGGATGTCATCACCCAATGATGTTGTAGGGCCACTGAGATTCAGGCATTTCGGTGAATGATGTCGGGATGAAGAGTTACACCATTGATAATTGCATTGTGTTGTCCATATTTGAGCAGTCTGGGATTTCATTAGCTCAACAAAACCACCTTGCCTACCACAAGGTTGTTGCCAGACAAATTGATTTGTTGGGCTACTTATGCTTTTGTGTGTAACATAAATGATCGGCATATCTGAGCTAGCTAATACTCGATCCACATCATGATTTGTTTGAATCATCAATTTTCCTCTTCTATAGGAAGCTATATTAATCAAAGCATGAATGATGTATGTTGTAGTAGCTTTATCTGCTTGAACAACACCGTGGACCAATTCATATAACTCATCACGGGTAATTCCATTTGGTGGAATTGTTATGAACTCTTCCTCCTAACACTTGTATTGTAAGTCTTCCCAATATCCCCCAAAATGAACAATCAAATTGCCCAAATCCGTCTAAAAATAAAGTACATACTTTTTTTAATTTGTACTATCTACAGCGAGGATTTAACTATGCATAAATTTCAATTTCATATGTGGACATCATATTTATATCATACATGTTAATCGAATGAAATCGTGAAGACATACATACCATGATAATGATGATGGACGTTCATATCGTCATCATGTGTTGTAAGTTCAATTAATTAAGGTTTTATAAATTAATATCGTTAAAATGTATGAAAATTTCATTTCGTGACCACAACTAGGCAGCTGAATATCGTGATCATAATAAACATTTTCATATCGTGAGCACATCGATTAAGCACAATAGTGACCACGCATTACATCTTCATGTCGTGAACACTCAAGCTGAGATCACTCAATCGTGATCACGTACTATATTTTCAAGTCGTCAACACACTTGCTAAGTTCATATCGTGAAAATGTAATAAAACTTCATGTCTTGAACACACTTTCGCCTTCCAAATAGTGTACTAAATTTTCATGTCGTTTAGAAGCTTCATCGATTGAGATAGTGACCACACCGTCAACAAGCTTTATGCAAGCAAATAGTGAGACGATATTCTCAGTTCATAGCATGAGACTCGATCAACATTAGAAGTTAGAAATGAGAACTACCCACCAACATCAATGGCGAGAAAACTGAAAGCGAAAACATACAACACCAATTGCGAAAAAATTAAAACTACAAGCTAAAACTTACCATTTGCAATGAAGCTTCGGTTGCTTTTAACGAGGATGAAAGTTTCAATGGAGATGAGGATCACAAAAAAATGTTGTTTCCATGGACATGAGAGGAGCTTCAAGCTTTCAGGGGAAGTGATGATCATGTAAATGTGACTGCAAAAAGTGGGTTAGGGTGTTTTCATCATGCAAGATTTTGAAATACATGTTAAAGTATTCATTTAATTTAATTTGATGTTAAATACAATGTATTAAATTGTGTTTTGAATTAAATTACAATGTATTCAAAACAAGAAAAATACAAACATATGACCAGGATATTAAGGACTTTTCACTTGCCAAATTGGGTAAAAAAATCATTTCTTCAATAAATGGGTATAAAAGTGTATTTCCACTAAAATTAAAGAGTAGGATTTAATTAGTAGGGAATCTATATTTCAAAGCACCAGAAAGAAAGTACAGTTCTTTTTCAGCAGAAAGAAATAGTTATGATTGTGTTACAGTAGAAAAGAGTATTTTGTGTCGTTTACAATGCAACAGAACTATGCTTTTGACAATCAATCCACGATGATCCTTTATGTTATTAAATAATCACAAACCACCACATACATATAGATATATAACATCACTATTTGTTATTTGTTATATGAAATGGATTAACCAAAAGTAATGAAATACGAGGTGAACACATACATATAGATATATAACATCACTATTTACTACTACTATTTGTTATATGAAATTGATTAACCAAAAGTAATGAAATACGAGATGAAACGAGAGTAATATGAGACACAATTAAGATGATGTTTCGCCAGTTTTGATAAAAGAAATTGTCTATTATTCACCACCACAACATTGCATATGAAAATCAAGCCAAGAAACATAACATAATGCAACTTTTAGACAAGAAAAGAATGAAATCAAACCATCACAAACTCAAACAACCTAAATGAAACACACACAATGTCGTTATTTTCTGGTAATGTGCTGAATAAAAGAGTCCATCTCAAGCCGAGACACGCCGCCGTCCTCCGTGGCCCCTCGCACCACCGCCGACAGCTCCTCCACCCTGGTTCTGATCTCCTTCCCTTCCTCCGGCGACAACAGCCTTCTCACCACGTCCTCCACCGTGGACGCTTCCACCACCTCCCCCTTCTCCGACCCCCACCTCCTCACCGGCAACCCTACTTTCAGTATCTCAGTTATCAGAACGGCGTTGGTGGGCTGGTCGGAGTGCATTGGCCAGGCCGCCATGGGAACTCCCATGGTGATGCTTTCTATGCATGAGTTCCAGCCACAGTGGGTCATGAAGCCGCCTGTTGACGGGTGAGCCAGTATCTCCGGCTGTGGGACCCAGTCTCTGACCACCAGCCCTCTTCCCTCCACCCTTTCCTCGAACCCCACCGGAATCTCGACTCGCCGGACTTCTCCGTCGAAGACATTCGCCTTGTCGGCGTCTCTCACCACCCAGATGAACTTCTGCTCGCTGTTCTCCAGCCCTGTTGCCAAAACCTGTATTTCTTCATCTGTTAGACATGTCGTTGTCCCAAAAGTGACGTAGATGACGGATTTGGGTTCCTGTTTGTCCAGCCAGCTCAAACACTTGTCGTCTGATTTTTCCGGTAGAGACAGCTTCGCCGGAATCAAAGGCCCGATAGCCCAGCTCTTGAGTTTTCCGGCGACCTGTTCGCTTCCCAGGATTTCCAAACATTCGGGCTCCATCAATCTGCAGGTATTGTAGAGATCTCCGGCCCTGTAACTCAGCGCCTGGTTCTGCAACGCGATGAAGTAGTGCAGGCCATCGGAGATGGTGGTGGCGATCAACGGAAGCTCTCTCAGGCGAGGTATTGGGCACTCCAGTCCGACCTGCTCGAACACGAATTTGACCTGACAGTAGGCGGAGAGACAGTTGAAGGCGTAGGATTCGGCGTTGGAAATGGAAGCAACGTCCTCTATAAGAGAACCGATGAGAGGGTCGTGGATGACGATCACTCTTCTGTGCTTCTCCGACAAGGACCTCATGAAGTCTCCGAGCGGTTCTCTCATGCTCATGGCGGCGTCCCAGGCCGGCTGGAGCTGGACAGGGAACTTGTTCGACGTGGTCGGAATAGGCGCAGGAGAGGGGAAGGCCGGGATGGGAAGGTCCTGGAAATGGATCTTGGCGACGTCCTCAGGGCTCAGGCCATTCACGCGGACCTTAGCTTGGCGGTTGTGCACGGGGGAGCCGACGTAGTGAACGGGGATGCCGTGGGCCGAGATTTGGCAGGAGAGCTGGAGCATCTGGTTCAGGTGCCCTTGAGCTGGGAATGGCACTATCACAACGGTAACGTCGGCGGCATTGTGGTGGTCGGCCAAGCTTCCCATTGAGAAAGTGTTCCAACTCATGAATTTTAGTGATCTCTCCTTCATTTATATAGAGGAACACGATGTTGACAGCTGGCATTATTGTCCCACCTCGTCTCTAATTGCGGGACGGACCGGACAGCTGCTACCTTATCATCTAGACAAAAACTTCCGTACCCAATGCACCATACCCCTAAATATATTATTAATTTGATATTAGGTATATATTTATGAGGTATTATTAATATATTTATAAGGTATTAATGATACATTCTTGAAGGTATTAGTGGTATATTCATAAGGTATTAGTTGCATATTCATAAGTTATTACGTGTATAATTGAAATATATGTTTTAGTGAATGTATTATTCAAAGTATTACTTGTTACATGTTAAGATATTACGCATATTATTTAAAGGTATTACAATAAGTGATTGGGGGCACGGTGCCCCGGCACGGTGCCCCCGGGGCACGCAAAACCTACTCTATTATCTAATATAATGTGTATATCAAAAATGATTTTTATATTGTCTGGTTAACATTACAAACTTTTAAGAGACACTACAAGAAAAATGAGTATTTACGATAACATTTTTTGCGACAACAAAAGTTGTCGCAATAAGTCTAGTTTTTGCGACAACAAGTTGTCGTAAAAAATGTTAATAAAAATTGACAAAATGTAGTCACAAAAAGCAATGTAAAACGACTTATTTGCGACAACAAATGTTGTCGCTAATACATTTGCGACAACATTGTTGTCGCAAAATAAACTATTTACGAGAAGGTTTTTGTGATATTAATTTAGCGACAACATGTGTCGCAAATTGTACTTACGACAATTATTAAGGTTTTTGCGACAACATTTTGTTGTCGCAAATACCCATTTTTCTTGTAGCGAGAAAATAGCTCAAATTACTATAATATATATAATGTTAATTATAACAATAATACCATGTATTTTAACTTTTTGTCTTTTCTACCACAAAATATAAGGAATTATACTTTTTTACCACAAATTTGACCGAATCCAACTTAACAATCATTGAATGATTGAGTAGTTGAATTATATTTACTTGAAATTACATTTACTTTTGGAATCTTATTTTTACTGAACTTTTTTACTTTTCAGAGTGATTTGAATTATCGTTCACGAGATGCACAGAAATTGCAAAATTCATCTATTTAATGAGTGAGGAAGATTCATTTGTTGTTGACATTTGTGGTCCGAAATTAGGGTTAGCCGAGTTAGCCGTGGTCCGAAATTAGGGTTAATCAACTAACTAGTTTAGGGTTAGACGATTAACAATGTTAGGGTTAGCCGAGTAATTGTTTTTAGGGTTAGTCGAGTAACTGTTTTTAGGGTTAGCCGAGTTACTTTTTTAGGGTTAGCCGAGTAACTGTTTTTAAGGTTAGCCGGGTTATTTTTTTAGGGTTAGCCGAGTAACTGTTTTACTTTTTTAGGGTTAGTCGAGTAACTGTTTTTAGGGTTAGCCGAGTCACTCCTTAGGGTTAGCCGAGTCACCTGTTAGGGTCAAACCTCTTGAGTCACTCGTTCAACCCTAAAGCAGTGACTCGTTCAATCCGAATTTGACCCGTTCAACCCTCAGAAATTTGCTTAATAAATCCAATTCCATTTGTTTTTCAAATTAATAAAAAAGAAATGTCTTTCTCGATTGCAGTTTGGTTCGGAGGCCATTGGGAATTTAAGGAAATAATATTAAATTTAAGAATCTTTAATTAAATTCAAATATCATAAGCAAACAAAATTGTGGCAGACTGAAAATGACTGAAAAAGTGACTGACATAATTTACTTTTTAAGACATTGTGGTATTTTGGGATGTTTTGTTATATTTTGTGGTACTTTTGTATAGACTTTTATATTAAATGGTATGTTTAATTTGTATTGTTTTACTTTGTTTTTTAACTTTTACTTTTACTTTTTACTTTCTTTTTTTTTTTACAATTTTCTTTCATTTCTTTCCAAATGTAGAAGGCTTTGTGAGGGAAAATTTAGTTATTCTTATTTTAGAGTGTGGTTCTGTTTTTATATGTACTAGCATTGTTATATTGAAGTAGAAAATGGTTTGTAAAGGAAATCTAATTTCAATGGTTTGTAGAGGATGCCTAATTTTATTGGTTTGAGATGAAAGATTGATTCAAAATTATTAAATTAATTTAGAAAACCAAAATGGAATTAAAAAAATTACATAAATTGATGTGACATTTTTAGGATGGAAAAGTGACAAATTTATAAATTTTGCCAAGATTTTTTTATTATTATGTATATATAGATATAGATAGATTTTAGATTGGTAAACAACCTATATTAATATTAATTTTCATTTCAAATTAATCATAATATTGGTATTTTTACAATAGTTTTCAAACTTTTAAACATTTTATAGCCCTTCATAAAATGAATTAGATTAAAACATATTTTCCACATTTATATATCTATCAAAATTATAAACTAATTTAAACTTTGTTTGATTTTTGACAATGTTTAAATTTCATTATTTTCAAAATTAAACTATATCATTAAGATATAGTCATATCATTTAAAATAGTTGATTGTATTTCATCTTTACTCATCATATATGTAAAATTGAAGGTAATTTATTATATAATAGTGTGTGTGTATATGTATGTGTATATATATATATATATATATATATGAGGCTTGTTCTAGAAGATACCTAAAAGTTATTTAGTTTTTTTCCTCTTTTTTTTTTTTTTTCTATTGTTTGATTGCTTTGGAGGGAAAATAACAAATCTGAAATTTTCTCAAACTTACTTGCTTTTAGTATAACTAGCAATGTTCCCGCGCGTTGCACATTATATAATCTAATAATTTTATTATTGATGATATATCATAACGATATATCAATTAAAAAAATTAAAAAAATTTGTGTTGTTTGAATGTCTATATTAATGAAGAGGTTTGATATTTTCAACTTTTATAAATAATTGTATAAGATAAAAAAAAAAAATTAACTTTTCCCCTTGTATTTTATTTTCTTCCTTTAAATATGTCGAAAATTAGTAGAACCATGATCATATCAACTCTTACTGAGTGAGTACCCCTCTCCTTCACTTCTCTTTCTCTAAGTGATTGTATATTTTTTGTTTATATTGTAATGCTAAATACTTCTTATTTTTTGTAATGTAATGATTTATCAATAAATTTGAATAATCAAGATGATGACAATCATATTAGTGTTGATAATATTTCATTAAATCTTAAAAGATTCCATAACGATTTTTCTTCTTATTTACATCACTAACTTTTTCTTCTATTTACATCACTAACTTTTCTTCTTCTTTTGACATTTCTAGCATCTATTTCATGCTAGTTCATCCTCATTAAGTAATAATTGTTGAATATGCATTTCTTATGTAGTACAATAGTTTCCATCTTGACTTTGTTTTCTAATTTCCATCACTGTTTCTTCTTCTTCTTTTCATATTAATAGCCTTCATTTCATCTAATTCATTCTCATTAAGTGAGTTGTTATATATACATACATTGCTTATATGCGAAAATGACTTTTATCTCACTTTTTCTTCTTATTTCCATCACTAATTTTCTTCTAATTTTGATATTTCAAGCCTCCAATATTTTTCTTCTTATTTTAATATTTCTCACCTCCATTTCAAAACGCTAGCTCATCCTTATTTAGTAAGACTTTCATCTCCATTTCATGCATTGCTTATATAGAAGTAGACAATGGCTTGTAGAGGAAGCCTAATTCTAATGACTTGCGATGGAAGTTTGATTCAAAATTATTAAATCAATTTACAAAGCCAAAATGAGATTTAAAAAATTACACAAATTAAAATAGATGTGAAGCTTGTCCAATTGGATACACAAAAGTTTTTTATTTTTCTTTCCCCCCTTTTTCTATTGGTTAATAGTTTTGCAATTGAATAACAAAATAGTAATAATCACCAACTATTGTCATTTTAGATATAATATAGATTTTCTGCATATATTGTTTTTAGATGGATTTTTTCAAACAATATAATTATTCCAATATTTAGTTTGTATTTAAAAATTCAGATTTCAAATTAATTTTACATTTTGAAACAATATTTTTTAGATTTTAGAAATCGATTTTTAATTTTCTATAACATCATAAAATTAGATTAATTATTTCTATTTATTTGAAATAATTTTTAATATATTACCAAATATTTTTATTATTTCTTTTAAAAGAATTTATTAAATTTTGTTGATTTTTATAAGCAAGGTAAGAGAGAATTGTTGAATGAATAAACATAGTTTATATAAGGCAATGACTTCGAGAGAAAATTTGATTTCAATGGCTTGAGATGGAAGCTTGATTTTAATGGCCTGAGATGGATGTTTAATTTAAAATTATTAAATTAATTTAGAAAACCAAAATGAAATCTTGAAAGAAAAGACAAAAAAAAAATTATTTACACATATTGATGTGACATTTTATATAGTATGAATATAGATATAGATTAGTTTATAAATAGTATAAATATAGATATAGATATTTTCTTTCCCCCCTTTTTCTATTGGTTAATAGTTTTGCAATTGAATAACAAAATAGTAATAATCACCAACTATTGTTATTTTAGATATAATATAGATTTTCTGCATATATTGTTTTTAGATGGATTTTTTCAAAAAATATAATTATTCCAATATTTAGTTTGTATTTAAAAATTCAGATTTCAAATTAATTTTACATTTTGAAACAATATTTTTTAGATTTTAGAAATCGATTTTTAATTTTTCTATAACATCATAAAATTAGATTAATTATTTCTATTTATTTGAAATAATTTTTAATATATTACCAAATATTTTTATTATTTCTACTAAAAGAATTTATTAAATTTTGTTGATTTTTATAAGTAAGGTAAGAGAGAATTGTTGAATAAATAAACATAGTTTATATAAGGCAATGACTTCGAGAGAGAATTTGATTTCAATGGCTTGAGATGGAAGCTTGATTTTAATGGCCTGAGATGGATGTTTAATTTAAAATTATTAAATTAATTTAGAAAACCAAAATGAAATCTTGAAAGAAAAGACAAAAAAAAAATTATTTACACAAATTGATGTGACATTTTATATAGTATGAATATAGATATAGATTATTTTATAAATAGTATAAATATAGATATAGATATTTTATAGATAGAAGAGTATGTTGAAAGTCATTCTATTGATTTCTTCAATAAGATTTGTCTATAGATATCTATACACTATAGATATAATCACCACTTCTACTTTTTAATATTATTTTAGTGTTGAATAGTATCTTGCAAGCCAAATATTAAAAGAACTAATGATAACTAACTAACTAAAAAAAAATAAGAAGGAAAATACAATTACATCAATCACATGTTGACACTTGGACAAGAAGACAAAAAATAAAATGGGAGGGAAAATGACACTATTGTAATTATTTCCAAATATCTTGCTATTAGTATAGTATATATATAGATATAGATAGATAATGTGTACATCAAAAATGATTTTTAGAAAACACAAAATTCATTATTGGATTATTTTATTCTATGGGCTAGTTTGGTTCAGGGTTTAGGAAATCGATCCATAGGTTAAAATTGAGATGTTTTATGTGGGAACTATACAAAAACTTATGTGAGATGATTTTACAAATAATTTATGTAAGAAAGATTTTTATTATCCAATAATTGAATCAAGTTCCACTAATTCTTATACAAATTGTTAAGTGTGAATTATGGATTGAATTGTCTCGTATATGTGGGACGGTTTCACGTAGGAATGTCTATTTTAGTTGTTTGACTGTATGGTTAAACATGACAATGTACGTTTAAAAATACATGAGTGTGCTTTCTAAGATTGGAAATTACGTGTTTCTTAAAAAATGAATAGTTATAAGAGATTGACAACAATTACATATATTTTTGTAAAAAGTTTATTAGTGGGGAAGCAATATATGATAGGCCAAGAATGTAAATATGGCCAAAAGAGTTGGAAGTCTATTATGAAATGTAATAGTATTTTCACCCCTAATCTTGGTTAGGGTTGAAAATAAAACATACTATTCTCTATTGGATTCAAGATTAATGTTTGGTTAAAGTTTCGTTTGAGCTCTTCGATAGATATATATTAAACAAGCTCGAACATACTTATGTGTTTGATAAAATCTAAAACTTGACTCACACTTGAATTCGATTATTATAAAACGATAAAAATAAGTATAAAAATATCAAATTACTTGAGCTTGACTCGAATTCGGCTCGTCCAAAGCTCGTTTTCGGTTAATTATCAAACAAACTCAAACATAAAATTTGAAGCTTGATTATATATCAAGCAAGTTCGAGCAGTTACTTGTTCGGTTCAAATTATATCATTTACAGCTCTAATCTTGATTTAGTAATGGACTAATAAAATTGCCACGAATATACAAAGTGTCTGGATTCCTTTGTAATGTAAGTCTAATATGGGCTGTCAAATTATGCCTATATATATGTTACATGTGGTTTGACATGTCTTCATAGGATGGTTTCACAAAAATCTTACTCACTTTTAATGGGCTATCATGGCTATGTTTTTCAATTTGTAAACTATATTTTTGTTCTTTTTTATTGCACCCAATACAGGTTCATCTTTCAATCACTTTTCTACCCAAAATGAATTTAATACCTTGGTTTATTTAATTAAAATACATTGAGCCTACACAAAAACACCCCACATGCATGATTTCAAACTAAACGAAAATCTCAAATAAACTTTCTGCTTTCATTCGATTCGCAACCTCACTTTGAACTAAAAATTCAACAAATTTTCAATTATTGTCTAGAAGAAAAACCTAAACATGACCCTTTTAAAAAATCATAAACTTTAAGATGTGATAAAAAGAAAAAATCGATTTTAAATCATGAAAGCACCCTACTTAAATTTTGGTTTTGATACATTCCATTCTTTATCAAGGAAAAGGTGGCACATATATACTGTCTACATGTCATATGAACTTAATATGGGCACAGTGCATAGTATCAAATTAAAATTTCCCTTTACGATGATATATTTTCTTATAGGACGTGCAAATTAAAAGATCAATTTATTTAGTCTATTTATGAAAACGCAACATGTGATCAAATTTGTTTCTTGTACTATTTTAAATTACTACTTCAGTGTCAGAAATTTATAACCACACATATATATGGTCCAATTGATCGATGCCCATTCAATGTGGCCCCAACTAAATATAGTGTCCATGTTCATGATCATCATTGTCTCTTATCCTTTTGTACCCAATTTATTTCTTCAGCAATGTTTCATTGTTTATTCTTATTTTGGGTCTAATGCAAAAAACATTTGAAATTATTGGTTTTTTTTTTATTTCCAATCTAAACCTCATTTTCTTATCAAATTGCAATCTGAACTATTAAATTTATCAAATTGTAAATTTGATTCATTTTTCAACAAAAACGTGAACATGACCGCACGTTGGAAACATAAGGGTACTCTTATAATCTTTTAAGTTAAGGTCCCTCATATAACGTCAATGAGAGAGTTATGGTTCACGTTTTTGTAAGAAAATAGTTCAAAAATTGTAATTTGATAAATTTTAATAGTTTAGGTTGCAATTTAATAAGAAAAAAAGTTTAAATTGAAAACTGATTTATTTTTATTTTGTTCTTGCTGTTCACAAGCAATTTTTTATTTATTACGTGTTTATTTTAGACATTTATACCATCTTCACATTGATGATCATTGATGGAGACTCAATGGGCCCTATAAGTTAAGCAGCTCTATTAAATTAAAGGAATAATTTGATAGATATCACGGGGGAGAGTTAGAGCAGGAAGCCGAGCTCCTTTTCTCCTCAGCCCACAGAGACCAAATGTAGGATTGCCGCCCTCCCTTTCGATCGATACACAGTTGAGGAGGCCAATCACTTCCCCTAGGTTTCGAGAGAAGAGCGTAGGATTGAATTTTTAGAAATCAGATTCGTAGCAGGAATAATAAATAAGATTGAAACAAGATAAAATCGTATATCAAAACGACTTCCGGCAATTTATAACTTTGTTAATTTTCTGATACATTACATAAGTTTTATTTATCATGAAGAATCAAAGTACATTTCTTTTTTTAACTTCATCACTACTGCAAAATATAAATAAAAAGTTTGCTGTGAGTGAGCAATAAATTAAGCAAGTTTCTAGTTTTTCTAAAATAATAGTACTGTATATCTTTACAATATAAATTACATATTTGTATAAATTTTTGTGACATAATATAAACAGGAATAAATGAAATGGGACCGGGCTGAGTGATGAAAATTGAAAGTGGTCAAGGCCAATGATTGTCCTTGTGGAAATAATTCGTGGTGTCCTCACATCTTTATTAATTATTTTATTTATATTTTGATTGTGCAAAAAAACATATTCATCAAATTTTTATTATATTCTATCGTGAGAAGGGAATATGATGGTCGATATTTAATTTTATTAAAGTATTGCTTGGAGGTTAAAAAAGAGAGTCAAATAATTGTGGATCTGATACGATTCACAATTAAATACGTACAAAATACGACACAATAAGAAAAAAGATGATCATAAATGACTTGTCTACTTGCCCCTTTCAATTATTGTAGAGATTCATTTTACCACTTTCCTATTGTATCCAACTTCAATTCAATCTTAAATATTTAATTAAAGAGTTGCACTCTCGTGAGACCGTCTCATGTGTGACGGTACTGGCGCACGGTCGTGTCCCAGGTACACGGTCGACCGTGCGCCGAAACATATACTTATAGCACTAAAAGACATACTTATAGACAAAAATCACATGCTTATCTCGACCGTGCCCTGAAACCTGACCTGTGCGCCACAGATTGCTCATGCAAGGCACGGTCTGTCCCAGGGCACGGTCGTGGGCGAGAAAAAAAAATCACATACTTATAGTGAAAAATCACATACTTATTATTGAAAAAAACATACTTATACACTACACTCGCGCACGATCGTGTCTTAGGACACGATCGACCGTGCGCGAGTGTCGTCGCATGTGAGACGGTTGCATATGAGTATTTGTGTTAATTAAAATGGTGTAGCTCTTTTTTTTTATGAGTAAGATTTGTGTGAAACTGTTTCATGGATCATGTTTCGTGAGATAGGTCAATCCACAACTCATATTTTATAATTTACATATAAATTAGTAGAAATGAGTTTGATTCATAGGTTAAAAGGACCCTGTCTCACTAAAACACTCTGTGAGATCGTTTCACGCTAGTTCTTGTGTTTTTTTTAATTAAGTTTACAATATTTTTAATTTTGATTGTATGAGTAAATAAGTAAATTTATATTCTTCTTTTTTTGGATTTCAAAAATCATGTATTATAAATATAAATATTAGTATTGCTACCCAAAAAAGAGTTCGAGATCGAGATGTATAATTTGCTATGAATAAAGTGATGGAATTAAAAATTATTTATGATTTGAGATATTATTTTATCGATGACCCATCATTTTCACATCAACCACCTTATTATTTATTTTTGTAAGATTTTAAGAAAATTTTAATATATATGAATAATAAAAGATGTGGTTGTCACTTGTCGTTCAAAGATTCAATTATCTTTTGTAGATGAAAAAATTGTAAATATATGTTTATGAAATATTCCATTCTTTTCATAGACTAGCTAGTAGCTCGTAGTCATTTTCATAACTATAGTCTTATTATTTCTTCATACATATTTAACAATTAATAATTCAAAGAATAAAATTTCATTATAATAAAAGATGCACAACCTGTATAAAAGATTTAACCTTCATCTTATCGTTGTTATATATTATTTTATATACTTCCACATTTCATTGCCAGCACATGAAATTTATAGAATATAATTGTGATCAATTTACATGCGGACTTAAAAATACCTAGTTGTTGGTTTGTCAAGGCATTGGTTTAAGCCAGTCATAATCAATTTATTAATTAAGAAGATAATTAAGTGTTTGAAGTATAAGTAATACATAAGTTTACACAATTGATATAATTTCGGAATTTTATTTGAAGCATTTGGTATAGTTATTATAAAATAAAATAGTAATAATAATACTTAAGCTGATAAATAATGTTGGGTGAGTGGCCCAAAATAGCTCAATCACTATAATATGGGATAAAAATAGCCACTAATAAGTTGAAATCCCACTTATAACCCAAACACTTTAATTAGTGTCAAAAATAACCATTGATTGACACAAAGTAAAGTTGAAGTCAACATGACAGTAAATTGGTAGAAATTGGAGCGAATCTTGGCACTAAAATGGCAGGAATCTTGTCCAAATTTTTGACTAAAATGTAGTAACAAATAGACATGATTTTCGTGTATCTCTCATTTCAAATATTTGGCTTGAAAATCAATTTTCTCTCTCTTCCAAACCATAATTTATATAAGTTGGTTTGAATTTGTACACGAAGAGTATGTTGTTTAAGGTCAAAATTAAGGGTTGCATGTAGTCTTATCTTCATGGGACACGAAAATACCAAAAATTAGGCGTTCAATTGTACACAAAAATGTAGATTGTAGGGTTACACGAAAATTACTCTTATTCGAAAATTATATGAATAAGCCTAAAAAATAGGGTTATTCGAACAATAAACTTATTGTTCGAATAACCCCTAAAAATAGGGGTTATTCTAACAATACAAATTAGGGGTTCAATTGTACACAAAAATGTAGATTGTAGGGTTACATGAAAATGTTCTTGTAGGGTTATACGGAAATTACTCTTATTCGAAAATTACATATAATTTTCGAATAACTCTAAAAAATAGGGTTATTCGAACAATACACTTATTGTTCGAATAACCCCTATTTTTTAGGGGTTATTTGAAAATAAGTGTATTGTTAGAATAACCCCTAAAAATAGGGGTTATTGTAACAATACAAATTAGGGGTTCAATTGTACACAAAAATGTAGATTGTAGGGTTACATGAAAATGTTGAGGGTTACACGAAAATGTTGAGGGTTACACGAAAATATTCTTGTAGGGTTACACGAAAATTACTCTTATTCGAAAATTACATATAATTTTTGAATAACCCAAAAAAATAGGATTATTCGAACAATACACTTATTGTTCGAATAACCCCCTAAAAATATGGGTTATTCTAACAATAGGTGGAACAATAGAGGTTATTCACCTATTGTTCGAATAACCCCTAAAAATAGGGGTTATTCTAACAATAAGTGTATTGTTCGAATAACCCCTAAAAATTAGAATAACCCCTATTTTTAGGGGTAATGAACAACACACGTATTGATCGAATAACCCTATTTTTAGGGTTATTCGAAAATTATATGTAATTTTCGAATAACCCTAAAAAATAGGGTTGTTCGAACAATAAGATTATTGTTCGAACAACCCTACTTTTTAGGGTTATTATAATATTATGATATATACATTGATTTCATGCTCAATCATTATCAATCATTGTCAAAGTTTGAATCGGTCAAATCAATGGTTATTTTGGATAAATATTATAGTTGTTGGTTAAAATAGGAATATAAATTTAGTTTGGGTCATTTTTTACAAATAGTATAGTGAAGGGGTTAAATTGGGGTATTTCCACAATAATGTTACCCTATTTAGTACCTACATTTTAAATAACTAATGCCAAATACTTTAGATGTCCAAGATAATAGTATAATTTCTTTGTAAATTAAAGAATTTGTCTGATTTCAATCTAATTTGGTTAGAAAATTCTAATTTCGCACGATACCACATGTGACTGTGGTTTTTTTTTTTTTTGTGACGTATAAGTGACATGACACCACATGTCAATCCATATAAATTTGATACAAGTCATAATTACATTACTTTCAGGTCACCATAAAATCCAAATTTGAAGAAACATGCATAATACTGAAATTGGAAACACTCCTAAATCATGAGAAATGAAAATGGTGATATCTGTGAGATCAAAATTGGATCCCCACATTTATGAGAGGAAAAATAATTTTAATCAATGAGATTTTAAGATTACTACCATGCAAATCACACATAAATCACATAATGTAATCCATGATCAATATAACATTTTTCTACTATCCTAAAATTCAAACACATAGTGTTGCCTTCTTGTACGATTAACAATTCCCTTTCCCCTGTGAGTATAAATATTAAATTAGGATGAAACTATATACACTCCATAATTTACTTAACACACCTCATTTCTTAACAAATAAAAGATATAAAAGTACACTTTTTGGTGTGTTAAGTAAGGTATGGGGTGTATAACCCACCCATTAATTTATGGGAGGATTTCCAAACTACCCAAATTTATAGAACAAGGAACTTTTTTACCCATTTTTTTAAGAAATAACTTTTTTACCCAATTTGGGTAATGAAATGTCTAAGATGCCCTCAACTTAAGTAAATATTTACATAATATAAACATTAAATATAAATATATTAAATACAAAATACAAGTGAAGATATACTAACTAAATACAAAATACAAAATTTAAAATGAAATCCAAAGACAAAATTCCCTCCATTTTGAAAAGTTGAAAATTTATTTCCCCCCACACCAAATATCATTTACCTCCACACCAAATTTCATTTCCCCACACCAATACTTTCCAGTTTGGCTTCTGAACTCCTACGAGACATTTGAGATTTTTAATATGATATATTTGATGAATCTATAAAAAAAAAAAAAAATCCACCAAAACTCCATTATAGCAACCACTTCAATCATACACTCTCATACAAAAAACTCCACCATGTGCAATCCTCACCACTTCAATACTAATGACAAATGAAAATTTTAGAATAAAGTTTGGATCTTGCTGGTAAATCTGAAGATATATTTTGTTGTCGTTATCAGATCAAGATGGAAACCGAGTTGAGTGAAGGAGGTCGAAAAAAAGGTTGAATGTTATGGAGTGACTTTGAATTTGATGATTTGAAGGTTGAGTGAACCTCCTAAATTTTCTGGTGTGAATAATTGTATGTTCTGCGCATTCACGATATGGATGTTACAGCGTGTTCACGATATGAATAGTCATTGTGTTCACAATATGAGTAGTCGTGTTCACGATATGAGTAGTCGTGATCACGATATGAGTAATCGTGTTCACAATATGAGTAGTCGTGATCATGATATGAGTAACCGTGTTCACATTTAAACTCGAGTCGAGTTGGAATCGCTGGAATAATTCATTAAGGCGGCGACTCATATGTATATCATGAACACAATATACTTATATCGTGAACACGATCACTCATATCGTGAACACGATGACTACTCGTATCGTGAACACGACTATTTATATTGTGAACACGACTACTTATATCGTGAACACGCTGTGACATCCATATTTGAAGTTTTCATCTGAAAAAATGAAGTTTTCATCTCTAACATGTTGAATAAGTTTTGAAAATCATTTTAATCATTACATGTGAGTCTCATTATCTACTAATTTATATTCTATTTTATTTATTTATTATCAATTCAAATTAATTATTTATTGGTTGCATTTTTTAATAATGTCAAAATCGTCATATTAGACTAATTAATTATGACATTAATAATTTTTAGTTCATATTAAAATATAATTAATAATAAATAATAATAAATTAATATTTAGTTCAAAACTTTGTTTTATGGATTAATTACATTAAAAAAGACATATATATATTGCTAGCAATTAATTGAAAATAACCATTGTGAACATGTATTAAATTTTCATATCATGAACACGTATTATCAGTTTATATCGTGAATATGTATTACATTTCAAATCTTGAACATTCATTCTCAGAAATGAGAATTACCCAACGTAAATGGTGAAAAAACTAAAACGTAAAATAAAAGAGTTCACTCGCTATTAAAAACGATATTTTCATGTCCTTAACAGACTTGCTAAGTTCATATCGTGAAAATGTAATAAAACTTCATGTCTTGAACACACTTTCACCTTCCAAATTGTGTACTAAATTTTCATGTCGTTTAGAAGCTTCATCGGTTGAGATCGTGACCACACCGTCAACAAGCTTCATCATTTCAAATAGTGAGACGCTATTCTCAGTTCATAGCATGAGACTCGGTCAACATTAGAAGTCAGAAATGAGAACTACCCACCAACATCAATGGCGAGAAAACTGAAAGCTAAAACATACAACACCAATTGCGAAAAAAGTTAAAACTACAAGCTAAAACTTACCATTTGCAATGAAGCTTCGGTTGCTTTTAACGAGGATGAAAGTTTCAATGGAGATGAGGATCACAAAAAAAATGTTGTTTCCATGGACATGAGAGGAGCTTCAAGCTTTCAGGGGAAGTGATGATCATGTAAATGTGACTGCAAAAAGTGGGTTAGGGTGTTTTCATCACGCAAGATTTTGAAATACATGTTAAAGTATTCATTTAATTTAATTTGATGTTAAATACAATGTATTAAATTGTGTTTTTGAATTAAATTACAATGTATTCAAAACAAGAAAAATACAAACTTATGACCAGGGTATTAAGGACTTTTCACTTGTCAAATTGGGTAAAAAAGTCATTTCTTCAATAAATGGGTATAAAAGTTCCTGAGCTGGACTCCTGTGAGACCGTCTCATGTGGTCGTGTCCTAGGACACGGTCGACCGTGCACGGGAACACATACTTATAGCACAAAAAGACATACTTATAGACAAAAATCACATACTTATTTCGACCGTGTCCCAGGACATGACCGTGCGCCACAGATTGCTCTTAGTTTTCACGCGAGGCATGGTCTGTCCCAGGGCACGGTCATGGGCGAGAAAAAAAATCACATACTTATAGTGAAAAATCACATACTTATTATTGAAAAATACATACTTATACAGTACAATCGCGCACGGTAGTGTCCTGGGGCACGGTCGACCGTGCGCGAGTGTCGTATGTGAGACGGTTGCATATGAGTATTTGTGAAAGTTCATTGGCCCATGAATATGGGTAAAGGGAGGTATTTCCACTTAATTTATTGTGTTGATATTTCAACGTTGTGCTTATGAAATTAATTATTCAGTTTTAATCTCAAGATTTCAAGGGAACAAGATATCACGAAATAATATATTTTATGTGGTATGGTAATGATGTTCCATTATTGTTGATATTTTTAAGATTTCATAACAAAAAATATATAATTGAATATTGGGAGACTTTGTTGGACAAATCGAGTTTTGATTTGATTTACATAAATTATTAGCGTCAAATTGTTTAATTTTTTATTGAGCTAAATTGTTTATTGTTAACGATTAATTTTTGTGTATGAGGTAACATTTTTCTATATATCATGTAATACATATGTGCAATATATGTATATAATATATTATTGATGTCAATGGTATTACATGTTACACACAAAAGTATTACCCGTTGACTTCAATAGTATTACATGTTGTACATAAAAATATTGCATAATGTTTTCCTCTCATAATGTAATACTTTTCTATATATTATCTAATAATTCATAATGTAGTACATTTGAATGTATTAGTTAATACTTTTCAATATATCATGTAATACTTTTGCAATATATTATGTAATAGATGTATATAATAATAAAGTATTATCTAATTTATAGTAACGTATTACCAAATACACATAAAAATATAACATATTTTCATACAGTCTGACCAAATCGAAAATCATCATATTTTACAAAAGTATTATCTAATATATTGAAAAGTAATATCTAAAACATACAAAAGTATTACATAAGTTTCTCAAAACTTTGGTACACATGATACACATAAAAGTATTATCTTATAAAAGTAAAGTACTACATTTATAATGTAATACTTTTATGTATGTCTTGTACTACTTTTATGTATAATATATAATACTTCTAGGTCAATGGCGTTGGCCGATTGTCGACCGATGTTGACCATTAACCAGATCGGATTTACCCGTCTCATGGAATGGGATCGTAAGACGATCTTACTCAAAACTTTGTCTATATGTTATGCTTAAACAAAAAGAGAACTAATTATTTTGCTCAACTGAAACATGGGTATAACTTAGTATGTTATAATGAAGGTTTAAAATACTGTGACATTTCGGCATAACATCGCCGAAATATCACCAAAATGGAGCCACCAAAATATTATCACATAACAAAAAAATTCGTTGAAAATATCGTAATATATCGATAAATATTACCAATATATCGTTTTTTTCAGCAATAGATCACGATATTTCGTTTCTCTAAAAAGATGGGCAGTGAGTTAAGGATGAAGAGTACGCGTAAAAGGATTGTAGCGCCATACTTTTCTTCTTTTCTTTTTTCTTTTTTTTAATGAATATGTGTGTGGTGGTAAATGGTGTTTTTTTTTTTTTTTTCCTTTCCTTTTGTTATTATGAAATATCTATGTATTTAAAGGATGTCTATCAAAAATCAAAATTGAATTCTTTCTTTGTCTCTATATAAATGAATCAAGTAAATAATTACTTTATATAAATTTGGTTAAATTGTTTGAAATAAATTAACATACTATTATTTAGTCTTCTCTCATAATTTAATTACGTTTAGTTAATTTTTTTGAAATTTAATAAAATGATTATAATGTACATAATATTAATTTATCTCCATATTTATTGTAAATATATCTTTTTATTTCAAATTTAAGTTTAATATTACTTATAATATTTTTTATACTACTAGATATATTTTATAATTCTTTTTAGAAGATTTCAATATTTTTTTTTAAAATACTGATATTTCCACCGAAACCGATATATTCATCGATATTCCGTAAAATCTAGGTACTGATATATTCACCAAAACCGATATTTTCGTACTTGGTTATGATCAAAACAACAAAGGGTGGGACTATCCGCACCCCATAAATTTCTAAACGCCCAAATACTAAATACTCTCAAATTAAAAGATAAGACTACCCACACTCATAACCTCTCTCAACCAACCTAAAATAAAATATTAATTTATCTCTCATCCACCTATTCAACCTAATTTTATTTTTTTTATATCCACATTCACAACCCAACCCAACCTGAAATAATAATAATTATTTTATTTTTTATTAATTACATAAATTTTTAATCAATATTTATTATATTTAAAATGTACAAAAAATACATTAGATAATTTAATATTCTAAATCTATAAATATATTAAGGAAAATACTTTAAAACATATTTTGAATAAGATACAATAACGAAATTACAATTACAAGAGTTGAAATACGGAATTGAAAATAAATAAATCAAAATACAAGTAGATGCATGAAATAAATAAAAAACTCAAATACAAAACATGCAAATTACATATTAGTTCCTAGCTAGTTCCAAATTTTTGCTATATATGCTCAATCAAGTTGTTATTTAGAGCGTTGTGAGCTTCTCTGTTGCGAAGTTTTTCCCTATTAATCATATAAGTGGACAAGTTCGCAATGCGTTCAGTAGAGTATTGCAAACGTTGATCATCATTTGTAGGATCATCCACTAAAAATTCAGTGGGATCAAAATAATTTTGGTAAGTGTCTCGTTCATCCTCTACTATCATATTGTGCATGATGATACACACCATCATAATTTTTTCCATCAACATTTTATCCCAAACAAGACATAGACGTCGAAGAAATGCGAAACGAGCTTGTAAAACCCCAAATGCTCGTTCAACATATTTTCGTACAACCTCTTGATGTTAAGGGAACAACTTGTGCTTTTGGAGTTGTGGAGAAGTAATTGATTTGACAAATGCAGCCCATGAAGGACATATGCCATCAGTGAGATAATATGCTCTATCATTTTCCCGACCATTTACAACGTATCTAACCTTTGGTACTCGACCTTCCAAAATATCACTAAAAACTGGAGATCGATGGATTGCATTAATATCATTGCACGAACCTCGTGTTCCAAAGAAAGCATGTCATATCCATAAGTCATAAGATGCAACAACTTCCAAAATGATTGTTTGTTTTCCACTTTTCTTTGCATATTGTCCAGCCCATGTAGCAGGACAATTTTTCCATTCCCAATGCATGCAGTCAATACTGTCTATCATGCCTGGGAATCCATGTTGTTCCCCAACATAGAACAGTCTTGCCAAATCATGTTCATTGGGTCTTCTGAGATACTCGTTACCGAAGCAGGATATGACCCATTCTACAAGTTTTATGAGAGCTTATCTTGTCACAGTCGCACTCATTCGTAAATATTCATCAACGACATCGGCAGATGTCCCATACGCCAACACCCTCATAGCTCCAGTGTATTTCTGAATCGGTGAAAGACCTTGTCTACCAGTTGCATCGGCCCTTTGTTGAAAATATACATCATTGGTAGTTACAACTTCCACTATATGAAGGAATACTGATTTTTGCATGCGAAATCTTCGTCGAAAGACCTCAGGAATATACATTGGTCTGTCGACAAAATAGTCGCTCATCAAACGCTTGTCACTAATCTCCTCTCCTCTTTCACAATACCTTCTTATGGCTCTAGGAGTGTGATCTCCTATGAGCAGATTGAGATTGTTTATTATCATATCATCTATGATACGATCAAATTGAGGATTCTGCTGAGCAACTCGTTCCTCTCATTCATCAATTTCCTCCCATTTATTGTTAGAACTAGAGCTTGAATCTGAATTTGCGGATGAATTTTCATCGAGAGACATTTATAAAGTGGATTGTGAAGGTGAGTATGATATAAGAATTTTAGTGTGCTAGTTTGATATGTATCCAATTCGTATATATATATATATACAAGTGTTAAGACATATGCATATGATGCAAGGCAATAAGTTACATATGCATATGATGCAAGGCAATAAGTGTTGTGATAGATGCATGTGATGAAAGCTAAAAAGTAACAAGACAAATGCATGTGATTAAAGTTAAAAATTGACAAGACAAAACACTAAGACTACATTCATTGTGGGTTGTCCTAATAAGACAAAAAAAAAAAAAAGATAAATTGAAATTGGAGGTGCAACCGGTTGTGGAGATGGGTGATTGACCAACCCATCTCACAACCTATCATGCCATGGGTTATTCAATTAGAGTGTGACAAGTGTCACACTCTAATTAGTTCTAGTTATTTTTTTGGATAAAATTTAGATTCTTGATAAATGATATTTATTTGATTTAATTTTATTTCTTAAAAATAACCAAAATTCCTATCTTTTTTTTTTTATCTATAAATAGAGTGTAATATTGACATATTTTGAATCATAATCAAAAAATATTTATTTTCTCTCAATCTAAAATTCTATTTTTTTTACATTTTTGAGGTTCACTCTTTTCTCATATTATTTCCATAATCTCTTTCTTATTGTGTTAGTATATTATTTTTCGTGTATTATCGAAACAAATTTTCTTACTATAATTGCGGAATTAAAATACAATTATTATATTTTTGAATATAATTAAAAAAATTCTCAAAATAGTATATAATTTCATATTAATTATTGTAGTGTATTATATAGATGAGAGAAAATTTAATATTTTATTAAAAAGTTAGGTTGGGTTGGGTTGTTGATAAAGTATGCAAAAATTGGAAGGGACATCTGCCATTTCTACCCTATTTGTTATATATATGGACAAAAATAACACTTATTATAATGGAAGGACAAATCTAACCCAAAACTAAATTTTAGCCCAAAAATACCCACTTTTGACTTGTGTGACATTGACACATTTTCAGAATTGACTCATCTTTTCAGCTTTTGACCCACCTTTTCAGTTTTTAAAGCCCTTTTGGCAAAAAAAAAAAAAAAAAGGCACACTGCTGCCAGTGGGAATCGAACCCAAGACCACAATGAGCAAATTAAGTTATAGTTCCACTAAGACAAATAAGATTTATATAATAGTTTTCGTGTAACACCTAAAAATAGGGTTACATGAAAACTCTTGAAATCAAGTTTACACGAAAACTCTTAAAATCAAGGTTACACGAAAACTTTTGAAAATCAAGCTTACACGAAAACTCTTGAAATCAAGGTTACACGAAAACTCTTGAAAATCAAGCTTACACGAAAACTCTTGAAATCAAGCTTACACGAAAACTTTTGAAAATCAAGCTTACACGAAAACTCTTGAAATCAAGGTTACATGAATACTTTTGAAAATCAAGCTTACACGAAAACTTTTCGTGTGATTTGTGGGCATATATACACGTGGCATAACCCCATGTGTTTATGCATACAACTTTTCGTGTGATTTGTGGGCATATATACACGTAGCATAACGCCATGTGTTTGTGCATACAACTTTTCGTGTGATTTGTGGCCATATATACACGTGGCATAACCCCATGTGTTTGTGCCCATGTGTAATAGAGGAAAGAGAAAAAGGAATTAAGGCGTGATGATGACATGTCAGAGTGTCCATCTTTGACTTTGCAAAAGTAGGTACTTTTGGCCACTTTTTTTCAAAAGTGGATATATTGGGGTGTAATATATAATTGGGGTTATTTTTAACCTATTTTTTAATAATATGGGTAATTAGGGACATTTGTTTATAAATTGGAATTTGGTTGAGTTGTAAATTGTATATGTGGATGAGAGAGAAATGAATATTTTATTAAGAGGTTGGGTTGTGAATGAATGTAGTCTAAGAAGACCCTACACTTTTTATCCCCTTTTGATTTGTGTTTCGTTGTTGAACATTTTGGAACAAATTTCGGAAGGTATTTTGTGGTGGTTGGACATGCTCAGAGGTAGAATCTTGATTTAGATTCGAGAAAACTGAATGTTTTGATAATAACTTGGATAATCTTAAGAGAGGAAAAAATTGAGAGTTAAGAATTGATTGAAAGCTTGGATAATTTTGAGAATTTGGATAATCTTGGGAGTTTGGAAAATAATTAGGATGATTTGGATCCATGATAGAAATTGAGAGATGAATGATAAAAAATAGAAAAGAAAATAGAGAATTTAAGATGTGTTCCAAAATATGTCAATATTGATGTCTATTTATAGAGAATTAAAAAATATGAATATATATATATATATCTATATTTAAATACATATATTATCCACAATATTTACAATATACATTTTATCCGTATAAAATCTAGTTGAACCAATCAAAAAAATGACACGTGTCGCCTTTTGATTGGTCAACTCAACATAAAGTAAATGTTGATATTTATAAAATCTACAACTCTCCACACACCTTCCGTCTCTCCCCCGCCGGCCCCGCCCCCTCCTCTTTCTCCCTCTCTTGAGTCGCCATCCACCACCACTGAACGTGTGTGGCTGATTGTGGTCGAGCTCCTTCATGTGCGCGTTTGTCGAACGTTCGTACATTTGCATTGTATGTGAGTTAGAAAGATGGTGTAGAATTTTGGGAAGATGAGTTGTTTGTGAGGAATGTTTGGAATTTCTAGAACATGAAATGGGTGTGTCTAGAAATTTTATTAGTAAGCTTATTTAGGACTTTTCATGTATATTTATTTTAAATGGGATGTGTTAAGGAATTGATGGGGTTATGTATAGTTCCACCCAAGAACGAACATAATGTACAACTATTATCAACTTAAATATCAATTAATATAACTATTTTTGTAGTCATAAATTGATAATTCTAAATAAATTAGTGAGACAACTTCGACTTCATCAATTTTAATAACAAGAAAGGCCCTCTCTGGAATTTAATGGAAATATCAATATATATATATATATATATATAAAAGGGTTAATTACAACTAACTATCTAAACTATAGCACTTTTCACTTAACTATCTAAATTATGTTTGATTGCGATTAGTCATCTAACCTTTATATAAGTTGCAAATGACCATCTAAGATCATCGAAAAATCATTTTAGTCAAATCAAATCATGTGTGAGGCACAACCTCTACTTATAAGGGTATTTTGTCATTTCAGATTTTAATTAGAAAATAAATCAGATTAATTTCTAAAACAAAAATTTTATGTTTATTTGGACACAAACTTAAAGGAGTCTTCAGAGCCCAAATTTGACAATAAATCAAAGAAATTCATTCAAAAATCGTAATACAGTAGCAATAATTCTTTTTGACGACAAAGTTGGAATGTTTAATAGCTTTTTCAAACTAGGCACTACTTTTTTATGGTACTTTTTTGTTGGTAATTCATCTCATTTGATGATTATAAATTAGACTACGATGTTCAGAATTATTATTTATTCATTTGTCAAATTTTACAAGTTTGATAATATATCAATATAACCATGTGAAATAGTAGGTAATCATCTTGCTTTGATTGAGTCATAAAATGAATGCTAATTTAAAAAACAAAAATATTATTGCTGATGCTACAATTTTTGAATAAACTCTTTTTATTTGTTGTCAAATTTGGGCTCTAAAAGTTTTTATCCAAATAAATTTAAACTTTGTTTTTGAAAATAATATAATTTATTTTTCAAATTAGAATGTAAAATGACAAAAATACCTCATAAATAGAGGATGTGCCTCGTACATTATTTGATTTCGGCTAGAAAAGGATTTTCCGATAATTTTGGATGGTCACTTTGCAACTTATATAAATGTTAGATGATTAATTGCAACAAAAAAAAAGTTTGGATAATTAAGTGGAAAAAAGGGGTACAGTTTAAGAGGGTGTTTGGCTAAGCTTATAAGCTCCTTAAAAAAGTTTATAAGATGTTAAGTGTTTATAAGCTCCTCAAAAGTGTTTGGCTAACTTTTAAAAATAAGATCTTATTTTATGAGCTTATAAGATGTAAGGAGCTTATAAGCTCTTTTTTGAAAAGTTGGGAAATCCCAACTTATTTTTAAAATAAGAGCTTATTTTTCAAAACACCTTCAAATTTAATCATTGAAATTACACAAATGTCATTACTAACAACTTATAAGCTCCACCATCTTATTTACCCAAACACTTCAACAACTTATATTAAACTTAAATTAAACATCTTATAAGCTCTAAAAACATCTTATAAGATATGATAACTTATAAGCTCTAAAAATAAGCTTAGTCAAACACCCTAAATTGTTATTTGTAATTAAGCCTATGTATAATTGCCCGTCCTGCCATCATGGCCGAATATGGCCCACAGAATAGAGGAGATAGATCGTTATGCGTGTTAGGCCCATGTTTTGAAGTTGGCCCAATCCACCTCACAAAAGAGCCCGGACCAATTCAACCCTCCTGGAAGTCAGGCCCAGCCTGAATTGGGCTTCAAATCTTAAAGTGGAATTATCCTTTTCTTTTTTTGAAAGAAAATAATAATAATAATTCAATTTGACACTATATATTATCTAAAGGAGCAATGTAGCCAGAACTTTTATTAGGTCCAATATGTATGTATACTAAACCTAAAGAGTGAAACATACTTATTATACAAATAATCAGATTGAAACCTCTATTATATTTGGTATTACATTTCATGTTTCATCACATTTAATACATGATATCATGTATTAAAAAACGATATCATTGAATACACTGTGATGATCGTTTTGAAATGATAGAAGTAACACAAAATGTCTTACAACATTTCATAGTCAAATAACTGGTGCTAATTATTTTAAAATAGTATTAAATTAAAAACACATGGAGATAGATAACTCATGTGATTACTATATGTATATTATAGGGAAAATTTCCAAAATATCAATTTTAATAAGTTAAGGAATTTATCTACTCATTTTTATAAGAAATAACATTTTTACCTAATTTGGGCAGTGAAATCTTCATAATACCCTCAATTTTAGTTATATTTACATAAGAAAAGAGTTCAGGAGACTCCACCCGCATCTAGGAAACTCTACTCGTGTTCAGAAACTCTACCCGCATCTACTTTTCAGATAAGGTGAACATGTCGTGAACACGGAATATAATATCGCGTTCACGAAATGCATCAAGGTTCAACATGTCATGAACACGGAATATAATATCATGTTCACGAAATGAGAAACGTTCACATATCGTGAACACGGAAAATAATATTGTGTTCACAATATGCAGAAAAGTTCAACATATCATGAACATGAAATATAATATTGTGTGCTGATATGCTGATATCGTGTTCACAATATGCTATATGATATCAGAATTATTTCACTTTATGTAAATATAAACTTAAATTGAAGGCATTATTGACATTTGAGTCTCAAAATGAGTAGAAAAATACATTTTTATAAAAATGGATAAATAAGTTTGTTGTCATATTTTAATATGAATTAACCGAGATATTTTCACTGTATCATATGGAGTTACAAACTTTAATATGTGCAATGAAACTATCCAACTCCCTCCAAAACTCACCACCCTCCTCCATGGACTTCCTCATAGCGCCGCCGACCTCCTGCCGCCCGGCGTCGAATCTCATCTCCTTCCGCCGCCCCCATGAGTGTCTCAACGGCCCTCTTCACCGCCGCCGCCTCCACCCTCTCTCCCCACCGCATCACAGCCACCGCCGTCCTCAAGATCTCCGTCAAGAAAACAGCATTCAGAGGCTGATCACTGTGCATCGGCCACGCCGCAATCGGAACCCCATTGATCAAGCTCTCGTAGCACGAGTTCCACCCACAATGGCTCAAGAACCCTCCTGTTGATTGATGAGAGAGAATCTCCATCTGTGGAAGCCAGTCCCTCACTACAATCCCATCTTCTCCCACTCTCTCCTCGAACCCTTCTGGCAGCTCGATCTTGCTCACCTCGCCGGTAAATATGTCGGTTTTGTCGGCGTCTCGAAGCAGCCATATGAACTTCTTCTTGCTCTGTTCTAGCCCCATTGCGAGCTCTCTAACCTCCTCGTTTGATAGTGAAACTAGGGTTCCGAATGACACGTAGATCACTGATCTTGCAGCTTGTTTGTCTAACCATTCCAAGCATTCATGCTTCTTTGTTCCGTTAATGGCGGTCGGGTTTTGCGTTAGGGTTGGCCTGATTGCCCATTGCTTCTTAACCCCACCAATTTCTTCTCTCGAAAGAAGGTCGATATATTTAGCCTCAATCAATCTACTCGTGTTATGAATATCTCCATTTCTCTCTTTAAAATGATCAGGTTTGTTAACGATGAAATTCAGGATCCGTTCTGGGAAGATTTCTCTTACAGAAGGCAGTTCATCTACTTCTCTCTCTACCTCAAATGGCTTCGCCATGGATTCCCACAAGAGATAGAACATATTGAAAGCTGAGAGGCAGCTGAAAGCGTAAGATTCTACGTTCGGGATTAAGACAGCTTCCTTAACCGCCTCAGCAATGAGTCTGTCAAAAATGATGACGATTCTTGACGTGTTCGCCAACAGCTGTCGCACCACGTCGGCGATAGGGCGGTGCAGGTCCAAGTACGCCACGGTGGCGGGTGCTATATGCGTCGGATGTTTGTCGGCGGAGTTTCTGTCGGGCTCCGGCGAGGGGATGGGTGGCGTGGGAAGGTCGTGGAACTGAATCTTGGCGAGGTGGCTAGGGTTTAGGCCGTCGGAGCGGTGCTTGGCCTGGCGGTTGTGGGTGGCGGAGCCGAGGAAGTGAACGGGGAGGCCGCCACGGGAGGAGATGAGGGCGGCGAGTTGCAGAAGCTGGTTCAGGTGGCTTTGGCTAGGAACGGGCACCATGACAACTGCAACTTCTTCGAGCTTTTGATTTTCTGCCATGGATGAAAATGAAAAGCTCAAGAACAATTCTGATTTCTGGAATAGATTTGTGTGATGCAAATTCGATTATGATTTTTATTGGAGAAATATTTTTGTCATTTTGTTACTGTTATTGGTCGTCTAAGGCGGCCATTGATAAGGATTTCTGTTTAGCTTGTTTTTGACTCATGTTGTTTACCATACCACTAGCTATAGTCTTCAAAGTATTTTCCATATTCTAGATTTTATTTGACCCATGATGCTCATTCTTTGTGTTAATTGGATCGATTTGATGTTTACTTTTGTATTTCTTAGTTTTTATGTGTAAATTAGTGATACAATCTTTACACGTAATTATTTTATAATATACTCCCTCCGTTCCACTATTTTCAGTCTACTTATCATTTTCGTTTGTTTCAATTAAATCTGTCAGCCCAAAAATGGCAAAGAAAATTTTACTCTCTTATCCCTCCATTTCTTTCATTTTACAACTTTTGCACTCAAAAAGTTGGTTTAAATTACAAAATTCTCACTAAAAAATATTAAAATAACACATCCAATCAAAGTCAACAGTTTTTTCTTAATATATGTGTCGGTCAAAGTAGGCTAAAAATCATGGGACGGAGGTAGTAAGATGAAACATTAATTAATGTGGAATAGAGAATTTTGATTACATTACAACTTATCTTCAAATTACGTTATTTTAGAATTATATTGATCTCTTGTTTAAGATTTTTTTTTTTTTTATATTTACGTGCTTGTTTTTAAATTTTGATTCTTGCACGTTTAATTTTTTTTTTTTTTTCAATTTCACTTTAACTTTGGTTAGAATTTTCAAAATTGCTGACATCATATATAGCAGCAATATAAAAGATTTTGATGTAGTGGCCAAATTTCAAGCGGTCATATCAACGATTTTGAAAATTTTGACAAAATTGAACTGAAAATTAAAAAATATTCAAACATATATAAATTTTTTTTATATATGCTTGGTAAATTTTTTATATCAAAATTGAAATTACCCTTTATCTATATATACACATACATAGATGTTGTTTGTAATACCTGGTGATTATAAGGTGAAATCTATTGTGTGATTGGGGAATTTTCTTATGGTGAATGATTAGGTTTAACTCAAGTCAATTGCGATTAATAATATATTAAAGTTGTAAAGAAAATTGAAGTTTTGAATTGACCGAAATAAAGTGCAAAAGACAATACGTTTGGAATTTAGATTCCATCCAATAATATTAATATAGGGTCATTCTATAATACACCAAATGTATTAATACATTAGACTCTCCATCTATTTTCAGTCATCAGATTTGAGATTATTAAGGTCAAAGTCTACAATTATCTCAGATCTAATGGCTGAAAATGGTGGACAGTTTGGTGTATTAATACATCTGGTGTACTATAGAACCACCTAATAATATATATAGTTCCAAATTAAGTATCAATAAAAACAATAGTCGATATATAGTGGTAGAGTCAGATCAAATATTGTATAATTATAAAATAAATTAGAGTTTAGTCTAGATTTTGCTTTGTATTTTTATATATGGGATTTGGAATTTTCAAACACCAATTTGGTTTATGTTGCATAACATGTTGTGTATATATAAATAAATAAAATTATCATGGCCTAATGGGCAATCCACCAGCCCAGAACCAGTAAATAGAGATGGATTGTTATGCGTTGCTTGGCCCATATCTTATAATTGGGCCATGTCTTATAATTGGCCCAATCCATCTCCAGACCAATTCAACCCATTGTACAGGCTTACAGCCTCAATTGAGCTTCAAATTTTCTGTTTTATTTTCCTGAAAATCATCAATTTGATTACATCTATTTATTTGAGGGTCAGTTTATATTTTCCGAGTTTTTATAAGATTATGAATTTTTATACGCTTCACATATAAGATTAGGACTTAATTTACGACATATTTGAACACAATACATTCGTATAGTATAAACACGCTACAACACGGTACGTTAGAGGTAAAATATAGTGTACACAATATACGTGTGCTATGTTCACAATATGATTATATTGAGTTCGAAATTGTCTTATACTATACCCATTTTATTTTGTGCGATGCACGGTTTATAATATATGATTGATTAGTTTTAAAATTTCTAATACAATAATGTAATAATATTATTTTAACTTAAATTATATATTAATAAGAATTTAATTCTTTATCTTTAATTTATTACATCTTAAATAATATTATAATTTTAAAATGCAAACAATAATATATATATATCTATGTTTAACAATGAATTTTAAATCTATATTTGAAATATGAGATTGTTAAATAAACACCAATTTTATACACGTACCCATTAATATTGTAAATTAAAATAAATTGAATCAAATTTAGTACTGAGAAACATTTATTTTAAACGATAATTTATATCTAAAAAATATGTTACTTCATAAAGATATGCTGTGCATGTTACAGATTAATATAGATATAAGTGTCTTGATTAATATATTATTGTATTTTTTGATTCATACTTATTAACAAATGTGTTAGTAAATAATTATTTTGCATTCACAATTATAGATATATTTGAAGAAAATATATAAATCTCATCAAATAACTAAAAGATCTTGATATGTATTTAAATAACATAGCTAGTTCAGTATTCAACCCACTCGTATTAACAAATATATCAAACAATTATACCAAAATGTTTTTCATTGTTATTAATTTCTCAAAAAATATAAGACTTTTTATTTTAAAAATTATTTTTTTAATTTCCTAATCTATAATGTAATTTAGTCATTTATCTTTGTATTTGTAATCTTGTTAATACAATTTGCACCAAAATGTAAATATAAAATTTATATTTTTCATAAACTAAAACAAAATTTAAAATAAAAAAATAATTAATTTATGGGAGGATTTCCAAAATACCCATTTTCATAAGTCAATGAACTTTTTTACCCATTTTTTAAAAAAATAACCTTTTTACCCAATTTTTAAAGTGAAATCTCTATAATACCCTTAATTTTAGTTATATTTACATAAGAAAAGAATCTAAGAGACTCTACTCGTGTCTAGAAACTCTACTCGCGTCCAAGAAACTCGACTCGTGTCCAGAAACTCTACTCGCGTCTACCTTTCAGATAAGGTTCAACATATCATGAACACAAAATATAATATTGTGTTCACGATATGCTGATATTGTGTTCATGATATGCTGATATGCTGATATCGTGTTCACAATATACTGATATTGTGTTCACGATATGCTGATATCGTGTTCATGATATGTTGATATGCTGATATCGTGTTCACAATATGCTGATATTGTGTTCACGATATGCTGATATCGTGTTCATGATATGCTGATATCGTGTTCACAATATGTTGATATTGTGTTCACGATATGCTGATATCGTGTTCATGATATGCTGATATACTGATATCGTGTTCACGATATGCTGATATCGTGTTCACAATATGCTGATATGATATTAGAAGTATTTCCATTTATGTAAATATAAACTTAAGTTGAGGGCATTATTGATATTTCGTCCAAAAAATGGGTAAAAAAAGTCATTTCTTCAATAAATGTGTATAAAAGTTCCTTGACCTATGAATATGGGTAAAGAGAGGCATTTCCACTTAATTTAAAGATTATAATTTATATGAAATAGAGAAAAAAGATAAAATATACGTACTTCATAACCTACCTACCTATAGACACAGTCTAACTTAGTGGACCCCACAACCCTTAAAAATATAAATCTTTTTATTTTTGATTTATTTAATTTCTTGTAAATATTTTCTTTCCATTTATAGTATGTTAATTTAGGAGGAAAAATTAGTTATTGCTATTTTTATTGAAGCTCTTCTTTTTATATATATAGATTAATTTACTTTCTAAATCATCAACTCAATAAAATGAGATTTGAAAAGGTAGTTAAACGATTGTGATTCGAAGAATTGATGAAAATAAGAAGACTTAAAAAAACGAAAAACAGAACTTGTTACAGATGAAACAAGCTCGTTCCATTGGGACCATGAAACCCCACTCTTTGATCATCTAGTAATATGAGCCATGAAAGCCTTAATTTCCTCGAAACAATCACCACCTTCCTCCATTGACGCATTCAAAGCTCTGCTAATCTTCTGAGCCCTGATTCTGACGTCATCACCTTCCACCAACCTCTCAACAGCCATCTTCACATGGCAAGCTTCCACCATGTCCCTCTTCTCCCACTCAGAAACCCTAATTCCCACTCCCAGAATCTGTGTCATAAAAATGGCATTGAAAGGCTGGTCAGAATGCATGGGCCATGCAGCCACAGGCACGCCCATGTTGAGGCTCTCGAAGCAGGAGTTCCAGCCACAGTGAGTCATGAACCCTGCAATGGCTCCATGGGCAAGAATCTCCAGCTGTGGGGCCCAGTCCCTGACCACCACCCCATCTCCCCCCACTCTCTCCTCAAACCCTACTGGCAGCTCTATCTCTCTCCTCTCTCCCGCGAATATGTCCGCCTTGTCCGCCTCTCTCACCACCCAGATGAACTTCTTCTTGCTCTGCTCCAGCCCCATCGCCACCTCTCTCGCAGCTTCATTCGTGAACGATGTTGTCGTTCCGAACGAAACGTAGATCACTGATCTTGAAGCTTGCTTGTCCAGCCAAACCAGACATTCATGCCTTGCCCGATCTTGACCGCCATGATCGCTTATACTAAGCTTTGGTCTGAAACCCCATTGCTTCTTACCCCCACTGATCTCTTCTCTGCTCATCAGATCGATGAAAGTGCCATCCACAAGCCTGCAAGTGTTGTGGATATCTCCAGCCCTTTCTTTGATATTGGCAGACACGATGAACTGAAGAGAAGGTTCTGGAATAAACTCTCTAACAGAAGGCAGGTCTCTTACACCTTCTTCCACTTCGAAAGGCTCTCCCATGGCTTCCCACAGAATGTAGAAGAGATTGAAAGCCGACAAGCAATTGAAAGCATACAGCTCTGCATTACCAATCGAAACCGTGTCTCTAGCAGCCTCAGCCACCATCCTATCGTAGATGATCACAACCCTTCTTGCTTCCATTGCTAGCTCCCTTGCAAGAGCCCCGATCGGTTTGCGTAGATTCATGTAGGCCTCGGTGGACGGGAACAGGTGAACCGGAGTCTTGTCCGACGCGTACGGGTCCGGGTCAGGTACCGCGATTGGAGGAAATGGAAGGTCGTGGAATTTGACTTGTGACAATGAGTTTGAGTTGAGCCCATGGGACCGGAGCCTGGCCTGACGGTTGTGGGCTGCGGAGCCCACATAGTGGACCGGAACGCCGTACGAGGCGATGAGGCCGGAGAGCTGGAGGAGTTGGTTGAGGTGGCTTTGGCATGGAAGAGGCACCATCATGACAACAATGTCATGGTGTTTAGCTTCCATGATGTAATATTAATTGTGTAGTGAATTAGATTTTAGGGTTTGAGGGATTTAATGTGTAAGAAAAGGGGATGTGACAAATGAGATGAATTAATTATGATGAGTAAGTGATCAAAGTTTTCTTGTTAATTAGTTGTAACGAAATGGACAATTTGATTCGGCTGATGATATGGTCTTAGGATTTGCCGTCTGATTTGGAGTTATATGTTTGTATCACCACATAAGGTTTGATGGATGAGAATTAATTAGGTTTGTATTAACTAATTAGATCTATATCTTGTTTGAATCATTATATTTAGCAGTTATGAAATGAAATAATTTTGTGAATTCTTTCACATAAGGTTTGATGGATGAGAATTTCTATATTAAAATTAAATCTCGGATTTAATTCGCATGTGTATCAGTGTTGCAACGACTTAATTTAAGCATGAGTATAAGAGTAATACTATGTACTACTATTTGTAGATTTGTAAGAGAGAATCATTTTGCTATGTTAATGCTTTATAGTATTTTTCAAGAGTATTTATATCTCAAATTACACATTTATATAAATATCAATAGAAAGTAACCCTTTTCACAATCTTCATGCCATTTAATAAATTCTCTTTAGTGGTAATATTCTTTGGGCTTTGATTGCTAGAGCTACCAGTTTATAAGGATTTACATAACCCAATAGGCCCAAATAAGCCGAATCTATATCACTAGAAAATGAAGGGGCTAACAACCTCAAAAGCCCAATAAAACTTTTGAAGCTCGACATGCTTAGGCCCATGATCCTAACAATTTAATCGCCATTTTTGTGAGCAATAAATTATCATGTTTCACGAACTTAGATATAGTCTCATAAAATTTATACTCAGTTTTCTTTTCTTCATATATTTTTTTTTTATGTCGCGCGTAGTACAATTCGGAAATGTTTATAGATTTTGACGTTTTAATATTATATTTCTGTTACTACTTCCTAATCATGTTCATCCAGTTACCCGGTTCCGATTTCCGGAATGACCGAACCGGAACCGAACCGACGGAGGGAAATTGTCAGTTCTGGTTCCGAAACCGGCGGTTTAACCGGAACCGCCGGTTTCGGCCGGTTTTTCTATTTTTTTTAATCACCAATTTTGATTTTTAATACTTGTTTTCGACTAAATTGATATTTTAGAATACAAAATATGAAATCTAACAAATAATAATTAAGTGAACAAACTTTTGATAAAAATTGGAAAATTACAACTTGAGTTTACATAAAAGTTTATTTAATTTATGAGATTCTATCTATTACAAATTTACATAAAATTTTTTTATCTATTACAAGTTTTCAATTATATCTACAAATTTGTAAATAAAAGATTGGGAAGGGGAAAAAAATAATTTGAAAGAGCTTGAGTTTCATTATAATTTTGGAATTGAGCAAGAGAGAGGTGTGAAAAATCACCATCTTTCAACCCCTATTTATAAATTTCAAAAAATACAAAAAAAAAAAAAAAAAAAAGGGGGACGCTCCGGTTCGATCCGGTTTGTCCATCTGGGCCTTTGATCTCCAACGGCCCGTAGATCTAAGCCGTCGATTTCAATTTTTTTGGAAACCACCAGTTTTACGGTTTGGAAAATCGTGAACCGTAACCTAACCGGATATATCTGGTTTCCAGTTACGGTTCGGAACTGGAACTGGGTCAACGGTTCGCCGAACCTTTGACCGCTGGTTCGAAACGGCCTGGTTTGGCGGTTTTCGAACCAAATGAACTTGTTTACTACTTCTGTCTACTACTTGAGATTTTATCTTTTATGTTGATGTGACGATACTTTCGAAGTTTAAAGTTGTATTCCTGCGAACCAGCTGCATGTATAATTTTCAATATAAAAATTCATGTGGTACAAGTGAAACTCTTATGTTATAATAATTTAACATTTATATGATATTAATATAACATTTATGTACAAATATCGTAGCTTTTATGTATTTGAAGAATAGAATAAGGTTTATATTAATATAACATAAAGGTTTAATTAAAAGGTATTACAGTTTGCAATACGCTGTAAAATACTAAATATAAAGCTGGTTATACAAACATAACATAAAGATTACACGAATATAACTAATATAGGTTACGTGAAGATCACAAAAAGATTAGAGGTGCAGCATTATGATTTGTGCGCAGATTTGGGGGCGCGTGGGAGTGTGTGTGCATGTGAGTGAGTGCGTGTCTTGAACATGAAAATCATCTTTCAGGCCATATGACTCCGGATTACCTGAACCATCTCATACTACTCGTGCATATAAATATTTATTTGAAGTTTAACACATATGGTTATACCTCATATCTATGAAATAATGAATACTACCTCCGTGCCAAAATAAATGACGTTTTAGCAACTAAAATTTGTCTCAAAATAATTGTCGTTTTCGTATTCCAAAGCATATTTACATGCAATATACCAAATATGTCCCAATTTACTCATTTCAAATTAAATATGTTAAAGAGATAAAAGTTCATCATTAATTAAACTTAAATAGGAGTAGATTGAACATTTTATCACATTTCTTAATATATGTGTAAAAGGCTAAAACATCATTTATTTTGGGACGGAGGTAGTATATGATTATGAGTAGATACCTTTTTTATTTGATTTAATTGGAAAAGTACATAACACCCACGTTTTTTTGTTGGGAAAAATGTCTATTAATTCATAAATGTGTATAGTCCATGCATAAACCATGACCTAACATGCAGGCTGCAATGTACTGATCATTAATTAGAAACTTTGTGAATTGCACGTACATTAATAAATTTGAAAATTTATTTGATACGTACTAGTCCATTTAATTTGACAACCTTTAAGCTTTAATTCGGGAACGAATTTAGAGTCCCACCATGTAATAATACACTTTTTAAAGATCGTTTTATAAATTTAGAAAACATGTGAGACAAATTAAACTATAATTTATAAAGTTTGGATCGAGATTTACTCATACAAATGAAAATTTAGTTAGTGTTATTGATGAGCGTGAAGATAGGCAGCTATATATATAGAACTGTTTAGAGATAATATTATTTTCTTTCTAACTTCAAACTATTTTAGAAATTTGACCTTATAAATAGTGTGAACGGGTTTTGATGAGGATCATGTTAATTAATTAAGTGGTTTTTGGGTATAAGATCATTCACAAAAACTCATGTGAGACGGCTTCTTATTACCCATGAATTGAACTCATATCCACAAATTTTCATATGAATTGCTAAGTGTGGGTAATGGGTTGACCCGTCTCACGAAAAAAGATCCGTGAGACGGTCTCACACAAGATCTACTCAAGATCATTTGTTTGGCTCTATAATAAAATGTTTAAGTTCTTCTTGACTAAATTACTCATTCTATTGAATAATTAATTAAATGTTTATAAAATGATCTCATTGTTTTTTCAAAGTAATTAATCTACTTTTGATGAGGCTTCTAAATTTTAACCCGATTTATTGTAATATTTCTACATGATTAATGAAAGTTGTGTGTTTTAAAATAAAAGTTGTTTTAGCAAGTAAAACTTATCCCAAAATAAAGTCTCGTTTTCGAATTTCAAGACATATTTGCTAATAATATATCAAAAAATACCCTTACAAAATTAAAAGTGTTATAGAAGTTGTTAGAGAGAAAAGAAAAAATGCTCCCCATAATAATTAAACTTAAATCGGGATAAATTGAATTTTTTATCACATTCATTAATTTGTAAATATAAGTCTAAAATATGTATATTTATTGTAGACGTGTCAATTTATAATAAACGTGTTTGTCATTCAGACTATTATTCACCATATGATTAGAGAAACATTTTCTTGGAGATATTGAATTGTACTTTCAACACATGGAAAATGTTCTCCAAAATGGAGAGTTCATACATCACTTTTGCACCGATCCCTATCAACCATTGACTTCGGAAGTTTAGAACTCCCTCCGTCCCGGTCCAAACTACCTACTTGGACCGGGCACGGAACCTAAGAAAATGCAGTTGACTAAGTTACTTTTTGATTAAAAAAGTGTTTTTTATACTTTTTGTTGTTGTTTTTTGACTTTTTGGTTACTTTTTGACTTTTTGGTTACTTTTTGATTAAAAAAATATTATTTCTTTGCTATTTTGGGGTTGGCAAGTTTGATTGGGACGGACGAAAATGACAAGTAGGTAGCTTCGAGCGGGACGGAGGGAGTACATATCACGTCGGCGTTTAAATGTTTGGTAAAAATCGAAACAAAATAACAGAACTGAATAATTTCATTTCGTAATTCATCACATTTAGTACATATCATATAATTTTAATTTATAATGTTAATTAATAGTTGTAGGTAGTATAATTGGATATTAGAAATTAGAAAGAAAAAAAAAACTAAAATATAAGTCTATATATATTGCAAATTAATATGAGAAAAAGGAAATAAAAGTAGCAATTACGTGTAGAAAATTGAAAAAAGTTGAACACATGGGTCATACATGGTCGTCACGTGATTGTATCATGTTCCAACATCAGTGGGGACACTTCTGTCTCATAAATGGCAAATTTTTACATCACCTAAATTCGCTTAATTCAATATATATATATATATATATGCCTATAATTAATTGTAGTTTGTACTAATAAATTATCAGATTTTGATGCACCACATTTACAATACTTGCTCAACATTTTTTATATAGTTTAGAGACTAATTAAAACAACAAAAAATCAATGATATACGTGCTTTTATATATATATATATATATATATATATATGGGTAGTGGGGCCCTAAAATAAAATGAAATATGTAGCTCACGTTACAATAATGAGTAGGACTTGTGTGCCCCCAGGATCCGTACCCCAAACCCGACCCGAATTATATATATATATATATATTTTCTTTTTTTTTTCCATCTTCTTTCTTCCAAGTTGAAAACAAAGAGTCTCAGTTTCTGCTCTTCTTCTGCAAATTCCGAACCGAAGAGAGAGAAAGAGGAGAGAGAATGAACCAGGAGATGAATGGCGGCGAAATAAGGGGCCACCACGAAGAGAAGATAGCTTATGTGTTCAAAGTGGTGGTGATCGGCGACTCAGCAGTGGGCAAAATCCAGCTCCTATCGCGATTCGCGAAGAACGAGTTCTGTTTCGACTCCAAATCCACCATTGGTGTCGAGTTTCAGACAAGAACTGTCAACATCAACTCCAAGCTCATCAAGGCCCAGATCTGGGACACTGCTGGCCAAGAGAGGTTCCAATTTCAATTTCATCAATTTGCCCTAATTCCTCGTTCGATTTCGAAATTCGGTTCGACCCTCACCATCAACTGTTGACATGGCCGACACCATTGCATTAATTCCCACCTGCAACAGTTGTCTGTCTCATTCCAGTTTCTGTGGTGTATGCATGACTCAAATTTGAAGTTGAGAGATGAACAAAAATTGTGGAATTAATGTAATACCACTAAGGTATTAATGTAATACCATAAAGACATTTCTGTAATACCATTAAGGTATCAGTGTAATACCATAAAAGACATTTCTGTAATACCATTAAGGTATTAATGTAATACCATAAAGACATTTCTGTAATACCATTAAGGTATCAGTGTAATACCATAAAAGACATTTCTGTAATACCATTAAGGTATCAATGTAATACCATAAAAGATATTTCTGTAATACCTATAGGGTATATGTGTAATACCAATAGAGTATAGGTGTAATACCCATCACTGAATCATCAACTAGGTAATCAGGTGTGTGTGGGGCGCACACCAGACTTGCTATGGGCGCGCGTGGAGGCTGCCCACGCGCCGGGTCGGATCTGGGGGGTACACAAGTTTTTGCCTACAATAATTTACACAATATATAATTGTCTCTACTCGTGATTTAGGCATAGTATAGATAACGATGTGGTCCTTTTCAGAAAATATAGGATCGTGTATGAAAAATAAGATGAAACAATAATGGCCCCCCCAAAATATAATATATTATGATTTAATTTTTACAAGTCTTAATTTGAATTAAGTACAAAACTATATTTTTAAAATTAATTATATTGAATACATATTGTACAAATTTATAAAAATCCAAATAGCAAGATGAACCAAAGAGAAATTTAATAAATAATAAAACATACAGAAAAAAAAGAAACAAGATCTTTACTAAAGGATCTGGATTTTTTTTATTACATTTAATTCTTTTTTTTTTGGAACAAATTACATTTAATTATATGATGCTATATTTATGTTATATTTTAATAAAAAATACGTGGGTAAGAAAAAACGATGTGGTGGCGTACGTGTGTTATCTGGTAATATGAGAAATAAAAGAAGCCAACTCCAAGCGCGTCAAGCCACCTTCCGTGGCGGCCTTCCTGACGGCGCTGCCGAGCTCCGCCGCCCTCTTCCTCATCTCCGCCCCTTCCTCCGAGACTAACAGCTTTCTGACGGCGCTCTCCACCGCCGGAGACTTGACGATCTCGTTTCTCCGAGCCCAATCCTTGACAACGAGGCCGATTTTGAGTACCTGAGTTATCAAGACGGTGTTTCTGGGCTGATCGGAGTGCATTGGCCAGGCGGCGATGGGAACTCCCATGGAAATACTCTCCATGCACGAGTTCCACCCACAGTGGCTCATGAATCCCCCAGTTGCAGAGTGGCCTAAGATCTCCAACTGTGGCGCCCAGTCTCTCACTACAATTCCTCTCCCTCTCACTCTCTCCTCGAACCCCTTCGGAAGCTCGGCGTTTCCGTATTCTCCGGAGACCACGTCGGCCCCGGCGTCGGCGCCTCTCAGGACCCAGATGAACTTCTGCTTCGCCTTCTCTAACCCGATCGCCAGTTCTTGGATTTGGCTGTTTGACAACGTTGTCGTGGTCCCGAAGGAGACAAAGATGACAGAGTTGGGGGCGTGTGAATCGAGCCATTTCAGGCATTTATGGCGGACTGGCGATTTCCTCTCGCCGGAGTCTGCATTCACAGGGTTGAACGGGCCGAGGGCCCACTGTTTCTTGTTCCCACTGATCTGCGGCTTCTCCAGCAGCTCCAGAAACGGGCTTTCCACCACCCTGCATGTGTTGTAAATCCGGCCCGAATTCAGCTTCAGGTACTTATGCTGCTTCACGACGAACTTGAGAAACTCCGGCGTGAAGCACCCTTCCAGAGACGGCAAGCTCTCCAGTACCTTCTCATCGACGTCGAATGGCCGGCCAGTGTTCTCCCAGAGGAAGAAGAAGATGGTGTAGGCCGAGACGCTGTGGAAAATGTACGACTCAGCGTTTGGGAAATCAACGAAGTCCTGTATCACCGATCCCATGAGCGAGTCGTAGATGATCACGACACGCTTCGCGGAGGCGGAGAGGCGGCGGAGGAGGTCGGCGAAGGGGCGGCGGAGGGAGGGGAGGGCGTCGAAGAGCGGCTGGAGATGGGAGGGGAACTTGATGGGGGCATCAGGGTCGGGTGGGGGGCACTGGAAGGTCAGCGATGGGAGTTCGTGGAAAACGATGGTGGTCATGGCCGAGAGAGGATCCCAGCCCTGGATGCGCCGCCGCGCCTGGCGGTTGTGGGTGGCGGTGCTCACGTAGTGCACCGCCACGCCGTGGCCGGAGATGAGGCGGGAGAGGTGGAGGAGCTGGTTGAGATGGCCATGAAGAGGAAAAGGCACCATCAACACTGCCACCTCATCTTGTTTTGGTATCCCAATTGGAGCCATTTCATATGATCACTTTCTTCTATTTCATTTCCCTTTTTTTTTCCTCCTATTTATTTGTGTTACCATTTACTATTTTGCAATATAATAATTGCAAATTTGTGTGTCAGTGTCACACACTTTTCACACACTGGTGTCTAGAGGTACAGAAAAGGGTATTTTTAAAAGGTTTGTTTTCCACCTACTACCTCCGTCCCAAAATAAATGACGTTTTAGCAACTAAAATCTGTCCCAAAATAATTGTCGTTTTCGTATTCAAAAGCATATTTACATGCAATATACCAAATATGCCCCTATTTACTAATCTCAAATTAAATGTGTTAAAGAGATAAAAACTCTCATTAATTAAACATAAATAGGGGTATATTGGACTTTTTATCACATTTCTTAATATATGTGCAAAAGGCTAAAACGTCATTTATTTTGGGACAGAGGTAGTATTTATTAGTGTGCATGCATGCCACAATTTTACCATATATTTTACAATATAATAATCAAAAGATTGTGTGTCACACACTAACACACATTGGTGTCGACATGCATGTACCGGAAAGGGTAATTTTAACGGAATAAATTTTCTATTACACTTTGTGTTACATTTTCTAAATTTCAAATTAATCATCACGTGCCACATGTATTCAATGACATGATTACTAATTAATATGTTGCAAATATTAAATGCTATGTAACACGAGATATCATCCCAAATGTAATAGAAGATTTAGACCGATTTTTAACAGGTTGGTTTTACATATTATAGAATGAAATATTGTTTTGATAGGATTTTATAATATATATCTATACTATATATAAAAAGGAAGAAATTGACAAATTTTACACATTTGCCACTCAATTGCAAAATTGGAGATAATTACTGATTTGTCATTGACCAATAGAAAAATTGTGGAAAAAAAAAACTAAAAAACTTTGAGAATTTTATAGAACAAGTTTCATATATATTTTAAATATAATAAGTAGTCTTTTAATTTAATATAGGGGTAAAATGAAATAGAGGAAATTATTTTGGATGATATTATTATATGATTATGTCTTAATGATATAATTAAAAAATTTGAATATAATGAAATTTAAACATTGTCAAAAATTTAAAAATTTGAAAATTCTGTAATTTTAATATATAAATGTGAAAAATAGGTATAAAAGTTAAATTTCATTTTACGAAGGGCTGTAAAATGTTTAAAAGTTTAAAAAATATTATAAAATTATTAAAAATAATAATTAAATTTGAAAGTAAAACTAATAATAATCTAATAATGTTGTGAGGTTAATCTAAAAAAATCCACAAATATCATTTAAAAATAAATTCAAACATATAGATATAACTATAAGAAAAAATATTTTAAAATGGTTTCAAAATTCTAAAAAAAATATTGTTTTAATTGTAAAAATGAATTTGAAACCTAAATTTTTTAAATATAAACTAAGTTTTTGAATAAATACAGTGTTTGTAAAATAAATCCATCTAAAAAAATGTAGAAAATTATTTACAAATTATTAAATATAATTCTAAGATATAAAGGAACAAAAATATGAATAGAACATATAAATTAACAAATATAATTAATCACTTATAATTAAAGCACACAAAACACAAAACTATTATTATTATTGTTTTTGTTATTGTCGTCGTTGTTGTTGTCATTGTCATCATCATCATCATTAAAAAAATACGGATTTTTTATAAATCTCAAAATAATAAGATCTCGTGAGTAATATTTTAATATCATAAATTTATTATATTATTAATAATCGTATTTGTCATAATAAATAATAAACCGCGCATCGCGCGGGTATACTGCTAGTATATATAATACTACACTTTTTATAATTAAGTAAAACACATGCATATGGATTCATACTCAAGAATGTATAAGAAAGAGCATAGGCTTAAATTGAGTCATTAACCCACTATAAAACAAAGTGGTATGAGCTTATTGTTTAAGTATCAATATTAATCCACTTGTAATTAGTTATTAAAATTTCACTTTCATATATCATTAAACAAAAATGTTGATTCTTACTCACCACATTAACAAATAATTCCAGTACTTGTTATTTATTTTAAATTTTTGAAAAATGAAATCCACTTGTTAATAGCTGGACACTGTTCATTAATGCAACCCTCGTAGCCATCTCTATCAAAAAACTTTTTTCAATATATATATAGGTTATGAAACTTGCAATTTGTAACATGTGGGAACTGAATTGATTCAACTTTATTAATGATCATGACATCATTATAACTACGCACAATCCCACAAACAACAATTGGGCTTTTCCACATGTGTGATTTTGGCTTTTTGTCTACCTAGTTATAATTGATTTGGTTAGAAGATATGAACCTATTCAATGTTGATGAATAATTTTTGGTCCACCGTTTACACATATATCGTACTTTACAATGATTCACAATAAAGAGAAAAAAATCTAAATCTCTAGAAAAACAATGTTTATTACATGTACTATAAGAACTTTCTATCTTAGATAGTAAAGTAGTAGTATATATATTTTTTAATATATGTTGGTTTATGCAATACACAATATCGTTTATACTTAATGATATATACCAATTGGATAAATCTCTATGGATCAAATTGATCAGGATCAATAGGGTTAAATTTGTAATATTAATTAAATTTATAATGTGTTATGTCTAAATTACCTTTTTCTTTTGAATTTAGGATTAAATTCTCTCTTCATTTAATTATACTCTTTAAAGATATTAAAATAAAATAAAATAATAATCCATCTCTCTTCATTTAATAATGATATCATAATTTTAATTGCAAATGTGTTTTAACACACATGGAAATAAAAATAAAATTATTATTTATAATGGAGAAATATAACTATATATTGAGTTTATGTAATTAAACATAATAAGTTTAATATACTATATGAACTCGGTTTTATCCTAATGTTTACCACCCTTATATAAACAACTAACTAAAATTTGAATCTTTCATATTATAAACCTGCTATGTCTGTTATTATTAAGAAATAAAGTCAATGTTAATCAAAATTTGATTTGCAGATTTTTTTTAATTTAACAAAAAAAAAAAAAAAAAGAATAACAACCTTAGAATCCAACAAATATGTATACTTTTATACAAATACACACATATATATATATATATATATGTTTCTATATCAATTTGTTAAAATAATTATGTAGAGTTCTCTCCATTTGACCGTGCTGTCGTGACGATATAAAATTAATTAAAATTCTTCCTATCCTAACTAACTAGTAGATAGGGCAAGTCGGAGTCGATCCCACGAGGAGTGAAGATTTAACTATGTCACCTATGTTCAATTCAAGAAACAGAAAACATGGGGTTTGGATTGATCAACGACTAACACTAAAATTAACTAAGAACTTAAATAACAAATTAAACGAAAAATCAAATGATGGAAAACATTCCAGTTAACAGTTCAGTTATCCCCCAAGATCAATTATATCTAATCAATGTTACACCCCTCTCTCAGATTATCATGGAATTATCACCCCTAGTCTAATAACAAGCTCTGTTAAACCGAATCGTCTCTTAATATTAGTTAAATTAGGATAAGATCACTAATTAACAATATTCAATTGAACAACCTAGAATAAGTTCTCTAGATTTAATTCATCAAATGCATTAATCACCAAGATGATAGGATGAACTAGACTCCAAATACAGAAGCTCGATTTGATAATCTAGGATTATGCTACCCTAGAGATGCACAACCTCTAGTTTACTACCAATGAAAATTAAACCACAACAATTAGGATTCATGATTTAAGATTCTAGCAATTAATTATCAAACACTTAACCTAGGTGATCAATCTAAATCAAACATCATAATCGAAATCATTCAACATATATAGCATAATCAATTCAATCAAACATCGAGAAGGGGAAGAGATTAATCAAGACATAATTAAATATATGGGTTCAAATATCCCTGCTAACCGGAATTGGAGAATTATCCAAACATTCTTGAAATCGAATCCATAAAAGTATTAGAATCCATAAGAAAAGAAAACTAATCTAATAAAATAATTTTGTCTCTAGAGTGGCTGGAGAGAAAGAAAAGAAAGATATCTGATTATGTGTGTGAACATATCTTTTTAACCCTTTTGGAGATGGGTTTAGCCTTCTTTAAGCCCAAATTCTCATCCACAATCTCGTTGGGCTGGGCTGCAGACGGATCACATTGGTAGACTGGGCTGACATTGGGTGATCCAGTTGTGTTCATTTCTTGGCCCATGAACATATCTCTTGATCAAAATATACTCCAAAATTCCTGAATAATAGTGAAAATGATATATGAACTAATTTGATACCAAAAACATATATAGATACAAAAATGATGCATTCAATCACATAAAAGTTTATAAAATCTCAAATAAAAACATAATAAAATGCACCAATTTTCTACCTATCACCATTAGACTTGTGCTTCCAATAAATCTGGTGAAGGATGCGTTTTTCATTCACGGGCTCTCTTTTTCGATGATGAATGAGGAGTTCGAACCATCTTTTAAGAGCTATGTATTATTTGTATGTATAACTATTCATTACTGAGAGATTATATATATTTGTGTGTGCGTATATATATATATATATATATATATATATGCTTCACTATTAATTAAGAAATAGTACTTAATATGGTCGACCAACATAAATTAGTGACTCCTTAAACTACTAATACATTATTATACATAAATATATTTACAATTATTACTTGGGGCTATGAATGTATAAATAATCGATGGTTTCACGTGTTATAAATATATAATTATTGTGAACATTACTTTTGAGACTCTTCATTTCTTATGACCATTGAAGTTCATATACTCTTGTATATATATGTTGTATTCAAAGGAATGAAGATGATGATAAATGAATAAATATTCTATCTTTTTAATCTTGTCTTCTTATCTTTTTATTGTTATTATATTGTTTTGTTGTTATATTGATCCATACATAGAAGGTGATAATCACGAGATTCAATATTTTATAACACGTTATCAGCACGAGTCTCTACCGATCAAATCTGAGTTGAGTAGTGCCTTTGGAAAAAAATCATGTTTTTCTTGCTAGGTATTTTTCTTTGATTCAATCCAAATATATGATCTATTGATACAATTGCAATTTGATTCAAAAGTATTCAGATTCTGATGATTCCTTGTAAATTAATGATCTTCTGTATTAGATTTAATTATATATATTTTAGATGACACTTCGATAGATAAATAATATGATTATGCATGCGCTGCAATTTATCGAAAACTTTCAGTTGCAAAATCCATCTACAAAAATATATTAGTTATTTGAATTAGCAAGAACTTTTGATGGATTAAATACTCCAGTTTTGTATAACATAGAAAATTTTATGCTTATCCCGCAATTAAGAAACTAAGCATATTTTAGTGCATTTCTTAGTTAATTAAATGTTTATTATAAAAAGTAAATTGCCTGATCAACTTACGCTAATTATTGTAGTATGGAATGTGCATTTCTTCTGTGATTTTGTTTCACTTTGTTTCTACATTTTTTCTGGTATCACACTTTGTTCATTTGTCTATTATATTGTTCATGAGAGAAAATTCTAAGAAAGATTGAAAATTAAGGTCTCAAACTGAATACCTCCTTGTGCTTAATTGACACTATATAAGCATGCATTGATGTTCTAGCGAAGTTTGATTATGATTTTGTTGCACATCCTTGATTTATATTACTTGAGAATGCAGAGTGTTCATACATGATGAACTGCATTAATTACTACTACATGACCTTTGAGTTGGAAAATATCAAGTAAGTGGTTCTTGTATCTGACCTCACTATCATAAATAATCTTTTACTTTATCCATTTAAGTAATTGATTTTTAGTCAAATTTACATGACAACATTTTCAATAATGATTAAAATCATAAGGAACCTCAGTTCTGAGCTTATTATAAGTTAGGTATCATGTTCGTTAGAAGACATTGTATATTACTTGAAAATGAAACATCCTTTATGGATATGATTATCTAATTGCTTAATGTGAGTTCTGTCGATGGATTTCTGAACTCTCCCTATAAGAAATAATTAGTTTACATAAACTTTTAACGACGAGATTCACATTACTTTCTTTTATTTACATAAAATAATTAAACACGAATCTCAAATCCACCTCTACCCTGAAGGCAAAGAACGTGATAAAAGTGTCATTTCAAGTCTTAATAATTTGGTCCATATAATGTTGGTAGCAAGTTTTTGAAAAAATTCATCCTTTCTCATTAGGATTGTATTATACATCCAACCTTCTAATCTCGCTTCTGATTATCATGATTACTATGATATTTATTTTTCAATTTACTACATTATCCTCTAGAATATTTTATGATTTGTGTCATTATATACATTTGTCCTTAATGATAAGACGTTCTTATCACATTTGAACTTAGAGTAAATGTAGAATTGCTACAATTATAACTTGTTATTTTTAGGCTCCAGAAGAGCTTCTTTAGTTCACCATATGAATACCAACTTGGTTATTAATGATACGTTGTTAAATCTATAATTTGAATGGTTTTCACATTGAAACTAATAGTGAGAATGATATAGAATATCTTTTGATGAATCAATCCATAAGATACATATACTTCCTTCTTCTCAGGACTGTATATACATTCATGTAACCTTCTAATCTTCATTATTCGAGTAAGTGAAAGTTTTCATCCTCCAAAGTCGTTCATGAGTTATGGAGTCATTTCTCACACGACACAATCTCATGTTTCAGGTTTTGTATAATTTCATTTGACCTAATATGTCAAACAATATAATATCTTATCTAAATGAGATAATTTGCAAAATTTACAAAAGGAAAACTTATAGTACGACCGTTTCATATCAAAGTTGGATTAGAATCTCCTATTTTCCTTGAACGGATACATGGAGATATTTGTGGACCAATTCATCCAACATCATGACCATTTTGATAGTTTTTGGTCTTAATTGATGCCTCCACTAGGTGGACTCATGTGTGTCAAACAATGTTTTCGCAAAACTCAATGCTAAAAATTGTTGAACTTCGAGCCAAATTCCCTAAATACCCAATTAAATTGATTAGAATGGATAATGTTGGGGAATTCACTTCGAAAGCATTTGATAACTATTGTACGTCATTATGAATTAAAGTGGAGCATTCGATTCCTTACGTCCACACTCAAAATGGTCTAGAGTTGAATCATTCAAACATATCAAATTAATCGCTAGACCTTTACTACAAAATTCCGACTTATGAATTTCATGTTGGACTCATGCATTTTTGCATGCTGCTTCTCTAATTCAAGTTCGTCCAACTGCATATCTTGAATATTCCCCTTTACAAAATTAGTGCGTGCCCATGATATAGTACAAATTTATAAAATATTCATCGGCATTAGGGGGAGATAGATAATAGTCATTAATTAAAAGAATGCCGATAAATTAAATCTATATTATTTAGATTCACGCACTAGCAAACTGAACTGGAAGTTTAGAAAATAATTAACTTACAGTATTGTGCAAGTAATCTGCCAGATGTGTTTATTGATTGTAAAGGAGTGAAAAAATCACATATATATGCTATGAATTCACCACCAAGAGTGGAAATTCTTAGAATATCTGATGTAACTCTACGCCTGAAGCATAAAAGACCTATGAATATAAACGATAAAAATCCGCAGAAATAAAAACTAACAAAATTATTCAGTCACTCCAAATATCTCCTAAAGAGATTCGTCCCGAAGATGAAAAATCATAGTAATAATGCACGTGCACAAAATAATCAAAACACTAGGATTGTGGAACGACCAGATCAAAATATTTTAGGAAATGATAAGGATTTGGTTGATATAAATATCAAAGTTGCAACTAATATTATAGATATAGGAGAAACTCAATATATAAATATTATTGTTGTCGACAACATACTTGCCTCCAAAATTGCTCTTATCATCTATAAAGATAATCTGGATCCAGAACCCAAGTCAATGACTAAGTGCCAGAAGCGTTCAAATTGGATAAGATGAAAAGATGCAATTGAGGTCAAACTAGACTCGCTGAACAAGATAAAAGTTTATAAATTTGTCGTACATACCCTTAAGGATGTTATCCCTGTAGGATACTCATGGGTTTTTGTACGGAAGAGAAATTAGAATAATGAGGTACAAAGCGAGGCTAGTAGTTTGATCAAACACATTCTCCTGTTATATATGAATGACATATATAACCTACATATATCCTAGTAGTTTGATCAAAGAGATACCTATTATTGAGTTTGATCAAACACATTCTCCTGTTATATATGAATGATATAATGTTCCACTACTTGATATCTCTGGCAGCAAATATGAATTGAAGAATCCATTTGATGAACATTGTTACCACATATCTACACAAATCTTTAATTGCAAATATTTATTCCAATAAGTGAATTCTTCCTGAAGAAGAATTATATTCAAATAATGATGCATTTTCTTGAGTAATTATAATGATGCAAATATTAGATGAATATTGTATCATATTTATATGTTAATTATATGTGTTTTTATATGTTAATTGAAGAAGCAAGTTCGAATTTAAAAGTCGACTTTTAAATAAAAACTTTAGGTAAAATCAATTATTGTCTCGACTTGCAGATCGAGTATTTCCTTGATGAAATTTTCATATACTAATCAACCTTCTCGAAGAAGGTTTTGGATAGATTTTACATGGATATGTCTCATCAACTAAGTAAAACAATCGATATCTCTTGAAGTGGGCAAGAACCCATTTAATTATGAAGAAAATTTTGAGTATATATAGGACCTGAAGTTCCTCACTTCTAATTTATCCTTCAAAATGGATCAGATTTGATATTAATGTAAATCCACTAGTAAAGGTTTAGTGCTCCTCCAATATATTGAATTATCATTAAATATATTTTTCGGTATCTTCTAAATTCATGTTACCTTGTTCACTAAGTTTTTGGTGAATTATTCACATGCTGATTTCTATATCTGATCTTTGTGATTCCAAAACACAAAGTAGTTAAGTTTTCAATATGTAGGTATTACATTTTCAAGAAAATATGTTAAACAAAGTTTGATTGCCACTTATTATTTTATATGATGTCTTATGAAAATGTGTGATTAAAAGTTTTGATAAAACACATTTGTGAGTCTTGTGGTATTTGTAAAATTATAGATTTCTTAGTCATTTATGAGAAAAATGCATCTTTGTAGCGAGTAAGTAAAATGAAAATTTAACAAAACTCATGAACTCTGGAAGAGTTGTGAAATTATACAAAAAGTACGCTCCAGTGACAATCTTGCAGATTTGTTTATTAGAGTCCCTACCTACATCTACTTTTGAAATATATATTCCTGGTTTTGAAATATGTAGGCTTGGAAGACTGTTGTCTTCAGGGGGAGCGATGTTTTCAAAACAATCATGAATATTGAGTCTTGAATATTAGTTTTACATCTTTAACCTGAAGGTTAGGTCCTGAAGACCAACATTGTACTCTTTTTTCCTTGACTAAGTTTTTTCCCACAAGGTTTTCTTAGTTAAAGGTTTTTAATGAGACAACTAGTGTAACACTTTAAGATATTCTTGTATGTCATGTACTCTTTTCTCGTCTAGTTTTTTCCCACTGGGTTTTTCTAGCGAGTTTTTAACGAGACATGTACATCAAGTCGTAATGTCCAAGGGGGGTGTTATAAATATATAATTATTGTGGATATTACTTTTGAGACTCTTCATTTCTTATGATCATTGAAGTTCATATACTCTTGTATATATATGTTGTATTCAAAGGAATGAAGATGATGATAAATGAATAAATATTCTATCGTCTTAATTTTGTCTTATTATCTTTTCATTGTTATTATATTATTTTGTTGTTATATTGATCAATACATAGAAGGTGATAATCACGAGATTCAATATTTTACAACATCACGCATGTTCTTATACACACGTTTAATTAGGAAATTTGAAAGTCTACATATTAATATGATCTTAAATATAACCAGATAATATGACTGTATATTGATTACATTTATATGTTCTTATACACCAACGTGTTATATATAATGTAAATATTTATATATATAAATTATGAATTGTAATATTTATTAAGGTGTTCATAAAATAAATTGTATACTATAGACATATGTAATATATTATCAAATCAAGTTATTAATAACCCATGAACGATTTGGCTTCACTTATATTCATAGTAGCCTAGTCCATATGTATTTCATATGAAGATGTAAACAAATCGAGCCGTCGTGGTCCATTCTCAATTCGAAAAAAATATTATTCTAGTTTAACCTTGATAGCTTATATGTTCACGAGTCTCAATTATATGTTTAACGGGCCCAAACTTGAACTAATCTTTTTTAAAGTACAAAACGATTAATTTGTATATATGTACACTTTTATATTTTTGCATCAAACAATTTTGTATATATAAATAATTTTGTATGTTTATATTGAATCAAGCTCGATCTTGATTGAACTCAACCGAATTGAGATCGAATCGAATTGAGATAGAACGAAACCAAATTTGATCAAATTGAAAAATTAATTTTAAAGATTTATATATATATATATATATCATTTATTTTTTATTATCTTTATTTAACACAATATACAATTGATTAAATTAAAATTTATAATGCTACAAATTATAATCATTATTATTAAATTACATACTAATGCCCCATCAAACATGATAAATATTTTGTAAATTATAAAACTTTGGAACGGTGTTAACTTTTCATCAAGCCAAGTATTTGGTTTTCTATATAATTGGTATATGAAACATTGTCGTGTCTGCTAAATTAAATTTAAATTATTTAATTTTCTATTTGGTTGTATTTTATTTAAAATGAATTTAATGAAAAAAATATAAAAAAATATACATAATTAATTTTTTAATTATTTTTTTTTTAAAAACTGTGTTTTATTTTAAGATTGGCTTTAACATGTTGGTTTGTTTGCATTAATATAAACAAGGGAAGACAAAGTTATTCATCAATAGGAAAAAAAAAAATACCTATCAAATGTCAAAATTAATTTCATTATTGTATGAAGAAAGTGTCAAATTTATTTTGATAAAAAGAGTGTGCATTCATTAAACATACAATGTTTAATGTAAATTGATAAAACTTGTAGTATTTCCTAAACCTTATAGTTAATGCATTCCCTCCACTTAATAAATTCAGAAAAAAAAAAAAAAAAAAGAGAAGCACTTACATGCCCCCAACCTGCACCGCCCGCCCATCCGGCCCGACCCGTTTCATTTATTATATATATGATTTTTTTTTTTACTTTCATGCTCTTTGGCCAGAACAGAGCGGGCGTTGTCGAGGTTGGTGAGGCTGGGGATGTCGCCGTTAGGGACGGTGACAGTGACGGCGACGATGATTCCGGTGTCGGTGAAGGAGCAGAGGATGTAGGGGTTGACGTCGAAGATCTTGGCGCGGTCGATGGTGGTCTTCTCCTTGAGGAACTGAGCCACCTAAGCCGGCGGAGGGAGGTTGTCACCGACGGTGCTGTAGTTGACGCCGATGGAGTGTACAGCGGTGGCGGCGACAACGAGGAGGAAGAGACCACAGAGAAAAGAGGGCCTCGTGGATGAGACCGTCATTGAAACAGGGAGGAAGGAAGCTTCTAGCATTGAGTAATTGAGTGAATGAATTTACTTTGTAGAGAGAGAAAAACATGTAGAGAGAGTATGGGTTATTAAAAGTAGAAAAATGAGGAGGGTTCAGAAAACGCGTGTTGGGATTGAACCATGGTTATATATTGCCTCTGCTTAATTTGTAATAGTTTAAGGTGTTTATTTTTGTTGTTGTTCCTCTTGGATTCTTTTCTTCTCCTTCTTCTTCTTCACATGATAGTCTTTTATTGGTCCCTTTCTCCTTCTTCTTCACAACGTTCTTTCATTTTACTGATAAACATGGTCAAAATTGAGTTTTCTAAGTTTATTTGCAAAAACTTGAAGAAAATGATGATTTGCAGAATATTTTGAGGAGGAAGATAATGAAAATCGAGATATATTATGTAATACCACATAATCATACATGTAATACCTTAAAGGTAAATATGTAATACCAAATATATAATACATATCACTGAATCATATAATATGGAATCCATATATGTGATACCTCAAGAACATACATGTAACACTTAAAGAGTATATTTATAACACCTATAGAGTATATATATAACACATATTACTGAATCATATAATATGGAATTTATATATGTGATACCTCAAGAACATACATGTAACACCTAAAGAGTATATCATATAATATGAAATTTATATATGTAACACCTTAAGAACATACATGTAACACCTAAAGAGTATATATATAACACCAATCACTATAGGTGATGGAGTGATAAAAAATATGATAATAATCATATCTCTTATATGTATATCTTAATAGTGTCAAGTGAACAAGAACTTTCATTCAAAGTCTAATGAACAAAAACAAGGGAATGTTATGACTACGGTTACTTCAGGTGTTGTGAAAATATTCTAAAGGTATTACAAAGATACTATATAGGTGATATAAGATCACATGCATCTATAAAATATAATGAATACAATTCCTTCAGATGTTATGAAAATATTCAAAATGTATTACAAAGATACTCTATAGGTGATATAAAATTACATGCATTTATGAGATATAATAAATACAGATCCTTCAGGTGTTATGAAAATACTATAACACCTAAAGAACATATATATAACACCTATAGAGTACATATATAACACCTATCACTAAATTACATAATACGAAATATTTTATATATGTGATACCTCAAGAACATACATATAACATCTAAAGAGTATATATATAACTCATATAGAGTATACATATAACATTTATCACTGAATCACATGATATGAAATCTTCTATATATGTGATACCTCAAGAACATAGATGTAACACCTAAGGAGTATAACTATAACACATATTGAGTATAACTATAACACCTATCACTGAATCATATAATATAATTATAACACCTATGGAGTACATATATAACACCTATAGAGTACATATATAACACCGGGACAAGGGCCAAATTTACCCCATTTACTATATTTTGGACCAAAAATAACCATCACTATAATAAAAGGACAAAAATAACACATCTTTATATATACTAAAGGAATAACCATAAATGACATTTGTCAATCCCACAAATTTTCTCATTTTAATTTTCTTTTTACAAATTAAATCTATTTAAAACCTAATTAATTTTTCTATTAAATGCTATCAAGATTAATATTGAAAATATACATTAGTAAATAATATAAAAATTTTAACAAAATTTGTTAAAGTAACACATACTATGAAAATGATTCATAAATTTGAAATTTGTTAATTTAAAAAGTTTTTATATATACTAAAGGAATAACCATAAATGACACTTGTCAATCCCACAAATTTTCTCATTTTAATTTTCTTTTTACAAATTAAATCTATTTAAAACCTAATTAATTTTTCTATTAAATGCTATCAAGATTAATATTGATAATATACATTAGTAAATAATATAAAAATTTAACTAAATTTGTTAGAGTAACACATACTATGAAAATGATTTATAAATTTGAAATTTGTTAATTTAAAAAGTTTATCTTTATATATACTAAAGGAATAACTATAAATGACACTTGTCAATCCCACAAATTTTCTCATTTTAATTTTCTTTTTACAAATTAAATCTATTTAAAACCTAATTAATTTTTCTATTAAATGCTATCAAGATTAATATTGAAAATATACATTAGTAAATAATATAAAAATTTTAACAAAATTTGTTAAAGTAACACATACTATGAAAATGATTTATAAATTTGAAATTTGTTAATTTAAAAAGTTTTTATATATATTAAAGGAATAACCATAAATGACACTTGTCAATCCCACAAATTTTCTCATTTTAATTTTCTTTTTACAAATTAAATCTATTTAAAACCTAATTAATTTTTCTATTAAATGCTATCAAGATTAATATTGAAAATATACATTAGTAAATAATATAAAAATTTTAACAAAATTTGTTAAAGTAACACATACTATGAAAATGATTTATAAATTTGAAATTTGTTAATTTAAAAAGTCTTTATATATACTAAAGGAATAACCATAAATGACACTTGCCAATCCCTCAAATTTTCTCATTTTAATTTTCTTTTTACAAATTAAATCTATTTAAAACCTAATTAATTTTTCTATTAAATGCTATCAAGATTAATATTGATAATATACATTAGTAAATAATAGAAAAAATTTAACTAAATTTGTTAAAGTAACACATACTATGAAAATGATTTATAAATTTGAAATTTGTTAATTTAAAAAGTTTATCTTTATATATACTAAAGGAATAACCATAAATGACACTTGTCAATCCCACAAATTTTCTCATTTTAATTTTCTTTTTACAAATTAAATCTATTTAAAACCTAATTAATTTTTCTATTAAATGCTATCAAGATTAATATTGAAAATATACATTAGTAAATAATATAAAATTTTAACAAAATTTGTTAAAGTAACACATACTATGAAAATGATTTATAAATTTGAAATTTGTTAATTTAAAAAGTCTTTATATATACTAAAGGAATAACCATAAATGACACTTGCCAATCCCTCAAATTTTCTCATTTTAATTTTCTTTTTACAAATTAAATCTATTTAAAACCTAATTAATTTTTCTATTAAATGCTATCAAGATTAATATTGATAATATACATTAGTAAATAATATAAAAAATTTAATTAAATTTGTTAAAGTAACACATACTATGAAAATGATTTATAAATTTGAAATTTGTTAATTTAAAAAGTTTATCTTTATATATACTAAAGGAATAACCATAAATGACACTTGTCAATCCCACAAATTTTCTCATTTTAATTTTCTTTTTACAAATTAAATCTATTTAAAACCTAATTAATTTTTCTATTAAATGCTATCAAGATTAATACTGATAATATACATTAGTAAATAATATAAAAAATTTAACAAAATTTGTTAAAGTAACACATACTATGAAAATGATTTATAAATTTGAAATTTGTTAATTTAAAAAGTCTTTATATATACTAAAGGAATAACTATAAATGACACTTGTCAATCCCACAAATTTTCTCATTTTAATTTTCTTTTTACAAATTAAATCTATTTAAAACCTAATTAATTTTTCTATTAAATGCTATCAAGATTAATATTGATAATATACATTAGTAAATAATATAAAAAATTTAATTAAATTTGTTAAAGTAACACATACTATGAAAATGATTTATAAATTTGAAATTTGTTAATTTAAAAAGTTTATCTTTATATATACTAAAGGAATAACCATAAATGACACTTGTCAATCCCACAAATTTTCTCATTTTAATTTTCTTTTTACAAATTAAATCTATTTAAAACCTAATTAATTTTTCTATTAAATGCTATCAAGATTAATATTGAAAATATACATTAGTAAATAATATAAAAATTTTAACAAAATTTGTTAAAGTAACACATACTCTGAAAATGATTTATAAATTTGAAATTTGTTAATTTAAAAAGTCTTTATATATACTAAAGGAATAACCATAAATGACACTTGTCAATCCCTCAAATTTTCTCATTTTAATTTTCTTTTTACAAATTAAATCTATTTAAAACCTAATTAATTTTTCTATTAAATGCTATCAAGATTAATATTGATAATATACATTAGTAAATAATATAAAAAATTTAATTAAATTTGTTAAAGTAACACATACTATGAAAATGATTTATAAATTTGAAATTTGTTAATTTAAAAAGTTTATCTTTATATATACTAAAGGAATAACCATAAATGACACTTGTCAATCCCACAAATTTTCTCATTTTAATTTTCTTTTTACAAATTAAATCTATTTAAAACCTAATTAATTTTTCTATTAAATGCTATCAAGATTAATATTGAAAATATACATTAGTAAATAATATAAAAATTTTAACAAAATTTGTTAAAGTAACACATACTATGAAAATGATTTATAAATTTGAAATTTGTTAATTTAAAAAGTCTTTATATATACTAAAGGAATAACCATAAATGACACTTGCCAATCCCTCAAATTTTCTCATTTTAATTTTCTTTTTACAAATTAAATCTATTTAAAACCTAATTAATTTTTCTATTAAATGCTATCAAGATTAATATTGATAATATACATTAGTAAATAATATAAAAAATTTAACTAAATTTGTTAAAGTAACACATACTATGAAAATGATTTATAAATTTGAAATTTGTTAATTTAAAAAGTTTATCTTTATATATACTAAAGGAATAACCATAAATGACACTTGTCAATCCCACAAATTTTCTCATTTTAATTTTCTTTTTACAAATTAAATCTATTTAAAACCTAATTAATTTTTCTATTAAATGCTATCAAGATTAATATTGAAAATATACATTAGTAAATAATATAAAAAATTTAACAAAATTTGTTAAAGTAACACATACTATGAAAATGATTTATAAATTTGAAATTTGTTAATTTAAAAAGTCTTTATATATACTAAAGGAATAACCATAAATGACACTTGTCAATCCCACAAATTTTCTCATTTTAATTTTCTTTTTACAAATTAAATCTATTTAAAACCTAATTAATTTTTCTATTAAATGCTATCAAGATTAATATTGAAAATATACATTAGTAAATAATATAAAAATTTTAACAAAATTTATTAAAGTAACACATACTATGAAAATGATTTATAAATTTGAAATTTGTTAATTTAAAAAGTCTTTATATATATTAAAGGAATAACCATAAATGACACTTGTCAATCCCACAAATTTTCTCATTTTAATTTTCTTTTTACAAATTAAATCTATTTAAAACCTAATTAATTTTTCTATTAAATGCTATCAAGATTAATATTGAAAATATACATTAGTAAATAATATAAAAATTTTAACAAAATTTGTTAAAGTAACACATACTATGAAAATGATTTATAAATTTGAAATTTGTTAATTTAAAAAGTCTTTATATATACTAAAGGAATAACCATAAATGACACTTGCCAATCCCTCAAATTTTCTCATTTTAATTTTCTTTTACAAATTAAATCTATTTAAAACCTAATTAATTTTTCTATTAAATGCTATCAAGATTAATATTGATAATATACATTAGTAAATAATAGAAAAAATTTAACTAAATTTGTTAAAGTAACACATACTATGAAAATGATTTATAAATTTGAAATTTGTTAATTTAAAAAGTTTATCTTTATATATACTAAAGGAATAACCATAAATGACACTTGTCAATCCCACAAATTTTCTCATTTTAATTTTCTTTTTACAAATTAAATCTATTTAAAACCTAATTAATTTTTCTATTAAATGCTATCAAGATTAATATTGAAAATATACATTAGTAAATAATATAAAAATTTTAACAAAATTTGTTAAAGTAACACATACTCTGAAAATGATTTATAAATTTGAAATTTGTTAATTTAAAAAGTCTTTATATATACTAAAGGAATAACCATAAATGACACTTGCCAATCCCTCAAATTTTCTCATTTTAATTTTCTTTTTACAAATTAAATCTATTTAAAACCTAATTAATTTTTCTATTAAATGCTATCAAGATTAATATTGATAATATACATTAGTAAATAATATAAAAAATTTAATTAAATTTGTTAAAGTAACACATACTATGAAAATGATTTATAAATTTGAAATTTGTTAATTTAAAAAGTTTATCTTTATATATACTAAAGGAATAACCATAAATGACACTTGTCAATCCCACAAATTTTCTCATTTTAATTTTCTTTTTACAAATTAAATCTATTTAAAACCTAATTAATTTTTCTATTAAATGCTATCAAGATTAATATTGAAAATATACATTAGTAAATAATATAAAAATTTTAACAAAATTTGTTAAAGTAACACATACTATGAAAATGATTTATAAATTTGAAATTTGTTTATTTAAAAAGTCTTTATATATACTAAAGGAATAACCATAAATGACACTTGTCAATCCCACAAATTTTCTCATTTTAATTTTCTTTTTACAAATTAATTCTATTTAAAACCTAATTAATTTTTCTATTAAATGCTATCAAGATTAATATTGATAATATACATTAGTAAATAATATAAAAAATTTACTAAATTTGTTAAAGTAACACATACTATGAAAATGATTTATAAACTTGAAATTTGTTAATTTAAAAAGTTTATCTTTATATATACTAAAGGAATAACCATAAATGACACTTGTCAATCCCACAAATTTTCTCATTTTAATTTTCCTTTTACAAATTAAATCTATTTAAAACCTAATTAATTTTTCTATTAAATGCTATCAAGATTAATATTGATAATATACATTAGTAAATAATATAAAAATTTAACTAAATTTGTTAAAGTAACACATACTATGAAAATGATTTATAAATTTGAAATTTGTTAATTTAAAAAGTTTAGAATCAAATATAAATCAATAAATAATGAAAAAATAAAATAAATGTAGGTTGATTGAAAAAAAATTATTCATATGTTTCAAACTAATTAATTATTCAAATTATATAATTGTTTAATATATGTTTTTTAAAATAATATATGAAAATAGTTTGAATTTATTTTTTGTATCAATTCAAAAAAATAAAATTTGAGGGTTTGAATAATGGATTCAAAAATATTTAATTTTTCTAGATAATAGAGAAAAAAATAACCATGTTCTTTTACAGTTTATAGTTAGATATCATTCACATTAGAAAACTAATTCAACATTAATATATTTTCTAATATAATTAACAATTAATTTTCTTTCTAAAATTGCTAAATTTAATTTAATTTAATTTTTGTAATCCCGTGTATTTTAATATACTAGTTCACTTTATTTTGGACCAAAAATATCCATTTTGACTAATGTATAAATGAGATTGTCAAATCACATTTGTCCACTAGATGTTGAAAGAGAATCTTGTCAAATTTTGTCTCACTTTTGTAGGCAAAAAATTAGCACTTTTTGATTTTTTTTTTTTTGAAAAAGTTGAAAAAAATTAGCGTATTGCTGTTGGTAGGATTCGAACCCAAGACCACAATGAACAAAATAAGCTCAAGTTCCACTGGGACAAATAAGATGAATATAATAGTTTTCGTGTAACACCTAAAAATAGGGTTACACGAAAACTACACCGGGAGTTTTCGTGTAACCCTATGTTTTAGGCATTACACGATGAAAACTACATGGTTTTCGTGTAACGCCTAAAACATAGGGTTGCACGAAAACTCCCAGTGTAGTTTTCGTGTAACCCTATTTTTAGGTGTTACACGAATACTATTGTATATATCTTGTTTGTCCCAATGAAACTTCAGCTTATTTTGTTAGTTGTGGTCCTGGGTTCGAATCTTGTAGGCTGCAGTGCTGTTTTTTTATTTTTTTCAACTTTCTTAAATTTTCTTTTATTTATATGTTTAATTTTCTTAATTTTTCTAAAGGGGAATTTGTCCACTTTACACATGTCATTACCCCTTGTTTTCGTGGATATGCATCTTAATTTTTCTAAAGGGGAATTTGTCCACTTTACACATGTCATTACCCCTTGTTTTCGTGGATATGCACACATACATTTGATACACTTAAATTGGGGCATAGGGGACAAAGATAAAGAACTTGTCAAATCATGTCTTACTTTGAAGTCAAAGTGGGTATTTTTGGTCGAAAATATAACAAATGTGTTATATTTGGCTTATCACTATAGGAGAGAGTATTTTTGTGGGGTCATATTTTAAGAAATGTGTTAGCTTTGGGTATTTGTCCTATAACACCTATCACTGACTCACATAGTGTGAAATCTGATATGCGTGGACGCACACCAAATCAGGTGGGGGTGCGCGTGGGGACGCGTGTGGGGGCGCATGGGTGCAGCCCATGCACCGGATCTGGTCAGGGGCACGGATCCAGGTGCATATAAGTTTTGTTGAAAAAAAATAGTATGGGGGATATAAAAGTCTTTTCACAATAATGTGAATCCTATTAAATACAATTGATCCGGATCAAATTGATACATTTATCACTAGTCATATCAATTTAAACAAGTGAAGTAATAGTTATCTTCTGCAATTCGATCGTGCTCAAAATAACATGTGACTAATTGGTTCATTAGCTATGGTGTTGTCAAATCCGATTCCCAGATATGGATGAACTTGAATAGCCAAACCAAAGAGGAGATAAATGATCAGAAACCAGAAAAGGTTCCTTACGAGATAATAATATTACTAATAATGGAACGTGCATGAGACTACTTCCAAATATCAGGAAAAGGCCAATCAGTTCTTCATCTAATGTCAACACACACCTTCTTTAAGGATAAGTTTTACGTGAAATCATCTCACGGATGGTCAGGATCGAAATATTGGTCATGATCAAAATGTGGCAGACTAACTAGGGTTAGGTTGATTAGGATCGACCCGAGTTGGCTAGATCTTGAATCGATGCCGCATCAAACGGACCCATAAGGCCATTTTAAGGAGATACTCAAGTTGATTAAATTCAAAAAAAATTGAAAATGAGAGGAGGCAAGATGGAATAAAATCTAATTGAGATATGATCAAATCTGATTGTATCAAAGCAAACCCCTAAATTGTATTATTAGATATATACTTATCATGATCTCGAGCATTGGCCTATATGTAGACTAGTACTTTAAGGAATACAGATTTGAAAGTGATTGTATTACAGACATATAATTAAACCAGCTAGAATTAATCGGCTAGGATCGACGGGTCCAAATTCATTTTTTTCTTGTGTTTTTATTCACTTTTTAATTCCATTTAATTGTTTGTTTGACTGAATTCGCTCATACAAACTTCCACATCAAAATAATTTAACGTAAGCTCAATAGAAGATCTATTTTATTGATCTTGAGTTACAAAGTAATGTATGTTATTGTATCTTGTAAATCACTTCAATAATTAAGAATCACACTATTGATACATTAGATGCCACTAATGAAGCCATTATACGTAAATATAGCTTCACAAAAACTTATGTCTGAGACTTCACTGAGAAATATCAGTTTTAACTCATAAATTAACCAAATTTCTTTAATTTCTAGGTGAATTATTGATTATGAGTTTACTTATCTCATAAAATATGATGTTCTCACGTGTGAAACTTAGAGTTAACAAATTGATGAACCAGAGGCAAAGTGGATAAGGTATCTTGTACTTTCTTTTTGAATTGTGGCAAAAAATATCACGCATCCTTTATTTGATAAGTTGATTGATTATAAATATAATAAAGTAATATCAATCAATCACATGCCTAACGAAATGACAGCTAAGCTGACAATAACAATGGGAGTGGATTTAAGAATTGAGGGACTCCTTGATGAGATCGTTTTACGGATTTCATTTTGTGAGATGAGTTAATTTGATTCGATCAAAAGTCAATGGTCAACGTCGATCAATAGCTGGTCAACGGTTGGTCAATGTCAGCCAACGGCTGTTAACACCGTTAATCAAAAAATATTACATGTCATGCATAAAAATATTACATTTCATATATAAAAATATTACATTCATAATGTAATACTGTTATTCTACTCGCATAACATTTCTATATGTATCATGTGATACTTTTAATTAGCACTCGCATAATATTTCTATATGTAATATTGTTATTCTATTCGCATAATACTTGTTAATTTTAATAGTATTATATGTTGCATACAAAAGCATTACATTATGAGAGTATTACTTTGTTAATTTTAATAGTATTATATGTTGCATACAAAAGCATTACATTATGAGAGTATTACTTGTTGCTTTTAATAGTATTGCATGTTGTACATAAAAGTATTACATTTGTGTATTAGACAATATTTTTCTATATATCATCTAATACTTCATAGTATTATATGATACATATAAAAACATTACTTGTTGATTTCAATAGTATTACATGTTACAGATAAAAGTATTACATGATATATATAAAAATATTACTTGTTGATTTCAATAGTATTACATGATGTTATGTTCTTATAATATAATAATATTTTTGTGTGTATTAGGTAATACTATTAGGTGATACTTTTATATAGATCGGATAATAATTTTGTATTATATACATATAATGTATAATATATTACAAAAGTATTATATGATATATAGAAAAATATTACTTACTACACATAAAAATATTACATATTTTCATACACTCTAACTAAATCCAAAATCATACTATTTTACAAAGTATTACATAATATATTGAAAAGTAATACCTAAAACATACAAAAGTATTACATAATTTCTCAAAACTTTGTCACACATGATACAAATAAAAATATTACCTTTTAATTATAAAAGTAAAAGTACTACATTCATAATGTAATACTTTTATGTATATCGCGTACTACTTTTACATATAATATGTAATACTTTTGGTCAACGATGTTGACCGGCGTTGATCAATTGTTAACCGACGTTGACTTTTGATCTTTGACCGTTGACTTTGACAGTTGACTTTTAACCGAGTCGGATTGACCCGTTTTACGAAATGAGATCCGTGTAACGGTCTCATACAATAATTTGTCTAAATGATTTGAGATTTACGGGTTAACGGTTCCTCTCCATTTCGTTTAATCATTTTTAATGTATTTTAAATTAATTTTGTTCACTTAAATGTATTATTATTTAAGAATTTTCCTATTTGTTGTTGGAGAATTTTGCAATAATTTGATCGGCTCTACACAGTCAATTCCTCTGCACTATGCTTGAAAAAATGTTATAATTTATTTATAATATTATTAATCTATCATAAATTTTATATTTTTAGGATTTTATTTTTGGAACAACTATTAGTATAATATTTATTTTTGGGTTGAACTATCCACACCCAATATATTACTAAACACACCCCATAATTTAAAATTAAAGAAAAAAGAAAAGGAAAAAGACAGAATTACCCTTATTAATAAAATAATTAAATATTTTGAAAAGGCTATTTACACCCCCACTTTTGCTTTTGAACCACCACTTTTTGCTATTTCCAAATCCCTTTTACTAATTCCAAACTAAATCTTAAATAAATTCAATTTATACCAATATTCATCTAATCTATATAATTCCAAAGGTCCAAACACCGAGAAAACAGTATATAGGCTGGAAATTGTCGACCTACCCCTTTATTATCTCCTTGAGATACCAAGGTAAACTGACTGTATTACAACGCCACGTATCGTTCGAGATCGATCCTTGAAAATGGTATCAGAGCCTAGGTTTATTAAGAACTAAATTTATATTTATTATATATTTATCTGTAATTCACAATTGGTGAGGAGAATCATTCGAGAAAAGAATGGATTTGGACGAATGTCCAAGATGTATTTTCTACAAGAGATATCATCAAATTTTGACGATGTATGCTCAAGAGCATCGAGATCAGGTGACATATTGGCACAACCAATATGCCGAGAAAGAGGAAGCAGGTGCCGACGAGGAAACTTTGAGGCAATGCGATAGACGAGCCGCATATCACATGAGTTATCTCGTGGTAAACGAAATGTTATATTGCGATCTGATGAATCATCAGGAAGCAGCCCATCAAACCCATGTTTGAAGGAATGCCCGAGTGGAAGGAGATACTTCCAAATACCTCTAAGATTTCCGAAGATCTTAGAGAAATCCAGAAGACGGTGCAGAATTATGGCAACCGCCATAATCACCTACTGACACAAGTTCATCAGATCCAGAGCCAAATGGAGATGATGATAAAAAATCAAAAGGAGACTCTTGAAATCATTCATGATATTCAAGAAAGAGTCAATAATCTGAAGAACCGACCAAGTTCATCCGGAGGAAAGAGACATATAAATTTCGGAACAGTTCCCTACTTACATCTAGATGGGAAACCAACCGAAGTTTTATGACCTATGACCGATGATGAAAAGCTTATTGCCATCATCAAAGGAAAATCCGTTACAAACAAGTATTGGATTTGGAAACGATAAATCTGCAGGATCTATATGACCTTGCTGAATCCTTCGCGGGATTAGGTATTGTGGATCTAAAGATGAACGCAGGAGATGGATCTGCCTTGGTTACTCGTGATCAACCGCAGAGACCACCAGTCAATCCCAACGTAGCAGAAAGTTTCGGATCACATCATGTGGAGAACAAATGCCACACGTAGGGGATTTCACCACAGGAGAGAATCCTATTGATGTCATAGGAACTCGACCACGTTCTAAAAGGCCGAATCTGTTTAACACGCCTTATGGAAAATCTCAGCTCGACCCGATACATCCATACGGGTTGATGTTAAATCTGGACATCCCAGATTTCAAGAATCGTGGAATCCTTATCGACGATTGGGCATCGGCTATGAGGATTGCAGCAGGAACCCTCGATCTTACAAAAGAAGGATTCATCTTACTACTCGAGATGAGTATGGAAGGATCTGTAAAGATTGTCTGGGATATGACAGCACCAGAAATGAAAAACAATGTTACAGCTGGTGAGTCATTAAAAGGAATTGTCGATAATATGGCCAAATTATTCAAAATCCATTTTATCGGCATAGGCTATTTTGAGGGGATAGAAGAAGAAAAAAGAAAAAGATAAACAAGCCCTCTACAGCTTGAGTTACATGATATTTGTCATATTGACGAATACATCAAGTTATTCACCGAGTACCGATGAAAGTCCAAGGTGGAATACAGAGAGGCTTCGCAATTATTCTTTGCGAAGATACCAAGTCCCTGGAGAGAAATGTTAATCAGGGAATACAAGAGTGCAGATGACCTAGATACGGTGGCTAGAAGAATGTCCTTCTTAAAGGCCAAACTATCAGAATGGTGTCATCAGACAACACTCTTCAAGAACTACAAGAGACTGCGAGGAATCAATAAAATGGTTCCTTTATATTGCGAAGAGAATGACATCCCAACAGTCGTTAGAGGTCAACCACGGAGGCATGTCGAAACAAAAGGCTCGAAGTTATAAATCAGGGCAAAGACCAACACCAAACAGGAATAGAGCTCGAAGTTTTTCATCAAGCTCTGATCAAAGAAGTTCCAGCAGAACCACAGGAAGGAGAACTTTCAGACGAGCTCAAACCAAAGCTAATGAAAGTTTTAAAGATTGTAATTGCTGGACATGTGGAACAAGAGAGCATATCTCAACAGACTGCTAAGAGAATCAGAAACGAGAAGTTAGACAGTTCGAGGCAACACCCGAACTCGAAGAAGCTGTTTACTATCAAGATCTTATACAGGTGTATCAATTTGAGGATCTACCTTCAGATGAGAGCATCTATGAAGAAGAGTTCTATTCTGAGGATGGAAGTGAATCCAGCTCAGAATCAGAGTGAAGAAGAAATTCTTCAATCAACGGTGAGAGAGGATATGTCAGGATACCTCTCCCACACTACGGTGTCTCATAAGACTATAATGAGGATTATGAAAGAAGATCCAAAGTTCCAGATGTACGATGGTTTCACCATTGGAGCTATGGAAAAGGCGTTGGATAAGATTGGTTTTCGTAGCAGAAAACACCAAATTATCCACAGAGTAACTACCGGAGAATTTGCCATCCCGATGGAATTCACTGGTAACTTGATCGAGATGCAATTGGTCCCCTACAAAGACATATAGGAGATCAAAAGCAGAGTCAAAAGAGAAGTTGCAAATACACTTTCATGGATTCATATCGGAGCCATAAGAGTTATTATTAATTGTTATTATTAAATTAACATTCAAAGAAGGAGTAGATTTGCCGCTCAATCTTGCACTAAAAGAAATTTGCCAATAGACAACACTGAATAGACAACTGATTTTGTTTAAACTATTGTCGTTACTAATATTTACAACAAATATTAAGAAATATGTTGTCTTTTAGCGTGTTTTTGCGCTAATAGACAACAGATTTTATGCTTTGTTGTCTATTCCCATGTTTTCTCGAGAATAGACAACAACTTTAACAACACTTCATATCTGTTGTCTATTAGCGTGCAATTTACTCATATACAACTGATAATATCTGTTGTTAAAAGTGTGTTGTGACTATAATTTTATATAATTATATAATTAATATATATATAACATACTACAAATTTATATATTTTGGTTTAATTTATAATATAATCTTTATTATATGACTAAGTGTGGAATTAAATCCCTTAATCACATTATAATATATGAGTTTTCTAAACATAATTTAATAGAACTAATGAAAATATATACATAAGTGTTGGTAGAATGAAAAAAAGATCCCAAAACTAATGAAAATTAAATTAATTTGAATATAAATTAATAAAACTAATCAAAAAAGGAAAAAAGAAACAAGAAAAAAAAGAATTTGAAAATAGAGGGAAAATCGAAAAACCCTCCCAACACCCCCCAAAATCTCCAAAACTCATTTCAATGTTCTAGGGCACAATCAACAATCCCAGAAATTCGATTAAGCAACGGAGGAAGTTCGGAGTTACTGTTGACGGCGAAGCAGAGCAGTCGGCGGAGACGATGAAGCAGCGACGGCGACGGCTGTGATAACTAAGCAGCGACGGTGAATAGAAGCAGAGGAAAACTAGGCTATTGTCTCCGAGCAGTCGACGGTGAGCCACCGGTGAATTTAAGGTCTTGCTTGAATCACCAGGTTAGTTTCGGTCTTGAATCTACGAATACACAAGCTCAAACTTTCTTAAAGTATTAAAGTAGATGAGTTCGTTCAAATTTCAAGTTTCCATTCATGTTTTGAAGGAACTGCTTATTTCTAAGAATTCATTATGGGAAAGAATTAACATAGGCAAGAAAGGAATGTTAGTCCAGTTTAGTAGTCCTTTGGGCAGATTTTACTTGATATCTGATCTATTTTCCACTTTGCAGGTTTCCTTTCATTGCCTGTGAAGTTTTTACTTGTGAAATTGATGTCATCTTGAAGACACTAGTGGATGGGGAGGAGGTGAGATCATCTATTATACAATTAAAAAGAGCATTTGTTCATGTAAAATTTGATAGTAACTCCACATGATTGTTCAATCGACATCTCTATCTTGTTGTAGCTTATGAATCCGCTCTTCTCTTTTCTGGAGCCAAACCGTTATCACAGTGCATTATTGGCTGGGTATTTTAGCAAGGTTTGGATTGATTACTCCTAAACTTGTGCAATATTTGCTACTTAGTGTTGATTCTGATATTGCTTGATAAATATTTGGTATTCTGAAGGTTGTGGTATGCTTAATGCTGTGGAAGACTGTTCCACTGATGAATTATGTCAAGGTGATCATTGTAAAACTCTTAAGATATTTTCGTTGTCCACGCTAAAGGACAATGAATCTGTTGAATTCTTTTGTATTTGCTATGTCCTGTTTTGTAAATTGCTTAAATCTTACTTGGTGTTCTCTCAACTCGTGGGAGTCATAAGATGATTGAGATTACATATATATTTTCGTTCATCATGAAATTGCATATTTTGAGCCTTATAATCTTTTATTATCACAGACCATTATCATCACAGATGTTCTCTTGAATCCTGTTATATTGAATTTTCTGAATGGAGATGCTATTACATATTTCTGAAAGCTGATTTAGAGGGGGATGTTTTTTTACTTCATTTATTGACTGAAATATAATCTTCATTTTCTGCAGAGAAGTATAAAAAAAAAAGATTTCTTTTGGTTTTTAAGCTTGGTATTGTTTAATCATGATTATTTCCACTCTGGAATTTTCTATTTTCCTAATGATATTGCTTCTTTTCAGGCTCATCAAGATGTTTTTAAGAAGCTAGTGGATTTGATTGGTATCACGTCCATAATGGAGGTTGAGTCCTATATTTTCTATTCCTCCTTTTGCTGTGCTGCTTTTACTGAAATCCTTGTATATTGGTTTTGTATTGCTGTTTGTAGGTGATTCTTTATTCTCATTTGATTCTATATTAACAGGTCTTGATGCGACTCGTAGGTGGTGACGACCATCTCTACCCTAATTCTTTGGATGTTTCTTATACATACCATGAAATTATCATGTACTGATTTGTGTTTTCATTTGTTGTTTTACAGGAGTCATGGTTTCCATGTTCACTCGTGCGAAGTCGAAGATAGGGTGTGTTGATGATCACACACATGATGGACAAAGTAATAGATCCGGAGAAGGTGCAACTGCATTTAAAGGTAAGGATGAAGTCGGATCTGATGTTGATGATAAAGAGACTAGCATGGATGCACAATCAACAAGATCCCATAGAGGTCGAACATTTATGGATAGACTTTCTGTCCAAAGGGCTCAGGGGGTGAAGAAGGATATTTCATTTAATCATCTTAGGCAGCCAATTGGAAAAGATGGTACTGAAATGCAGAGTTACATTGGAGTTCTTACTCGAGAGAAAGTGAACATCAATTACAAAACATGGAAGCAAGTGCCCAATGACATTAAGGAATTAATATGAGAGTCTGTAAATGTAAGTATTAATAGCATGTTGACATAATCCAGCTTCATATGGTTATTTGGTTGCTGATAATCCTTTTTTCTGGATTTAGATGGTCTACAATGTTCACTCTGGATGGAAGAATAATTTTTTGAAATCATCAAATGATAAGTGGCGTCAGTATAAAACACACCTCACTCAAGATATCATTTTCAAGAATCAGAATGATCCGGAGAAATTGAACAAAACACCCGCTGGCTATGGTATTTCACAAGAACATTGGAGTGCATTTGTTATCAGTCGCATATCAAAGGACTTTCAAGTAAGCTTCTTGATGAGTTCTTACATGTGCTTATCATTTATTATGTATAATTAACCACAATGTTATATTTGATGTTTAACATGCTAGAAACAAAGTGAAGAATTGAAGAATAGGAGAAAGAAGAACATGTATCCCCATCTACTTTCTCTATTTAGGATTGGCTGAAGAAATAGTAAGCACATATTGAATATTGCATAAAATACTTTATACTAGGAGACGTAATTGAAATGAATTATCTTCTTTGTAGTCGGATGAGTTGGGTGATGACATTGAAATAAATAGAGTTATTCTATGGAAGCGAGCACATATGAATAAAGATAGGGAATTTGAAGGCAAGGAGCTGCAGGATAAAGTGAAAGCCATTGTATGTCAAATTTATTTTATTTTTTATTAAACTTCAGCTTTCATTTCCTACTTATCTTTATGCAATGTTGTGCATGCTGAAATTCAGGTTTTAGGTCTGGGATTTGGTGGGAATGGCAGTCTTGAAGCCATTTTTGTTGTAATACTGTTTTTAATTTTCTGAAATTCCAGCTTTTGTTGTAATGTTTTTGTTTTTGAAATTTTAGCTTTGTTGTAATGCTATTTTTTTTTTCTCTGAAATTCTAGCTTTATGTCATTATTCTTACATAATTTACTCTTCAGGATGAATATATAGAAAAAAGGAGAGAAGACAAACTTCATTTGAAAGGAATTCAGGATGGTATTATTCCAAAGGCTTTACAATCAAAGGAAATGCTGGACGTGTGAGAGGGATTGGAGGGCATGTTACTCCAACAATGTACTTCAATTTCAATAATTCAAAGAAGGATGTTGGTGGACACATAGTCAAGGAGTACAAGAAAGAATTGTTGGAGGCAAAGAGAAAGATGAATGACCAAGATGCACGAATTGCACAATTGGAAGTTGAAAGGAAAACATGGAAAGATCAAGATGCACACATTGCATTACTAGAAGTTGAGCTGAAAAAAAGGGAAACTTGACAGATTTTTATTTATGAATCCACATTTGCTGCCACATATTCAAGTGAACTCCCAAGGTAAAGACAAGAAGACAGAACTCATGGAAAAAAGAGCACGTGTTTTGGCAATAAGGTTATGCCATGCGAAGCCTAATCAATTGGTCTTGGTGTCTTGCAATATAAGGTAAGTAAGAGAATTATGAATATGTGTTAAGTTTACAAACTGAAGTTTGACTATGCCCATGCAATTTAACTATTATTATAACATGCCAGTGAACATTGGATTCTTACTATGATTGATCCACACAAGGAGATTGTATATATCCTAGATTCTCTTGGTCCTCGCATTCGAGATCTTGACTGGAAACATATTGTGAATATGTAAGTTGGTAGATACAACTCATTGTTGATATTAATTGGCTTAGTCACATTCTAATTCATCTAAAATTATATTCATGTCTGCAGGGCAATAACATTTTTTAATGTTAGCAAGCAAAAGAGAGGTAAAAAGAATCCAATGTGGGAACTACTAAAGGTAAATCTACTTGTAATTGACTACTTCTTTAATGATAACTTCTTTTCATTACATTTAATTTCTAATATAGGGTCCTCGCCAACCTGATGCACTGCAATGTGGTTATTATGTAATGCGCTCAATGAGAGAGATAACTGAAAAGATTAAAACATTTGATCAGGCTTCACTACGATCAATAGTATTCTTCTAACCTTTTCCTTATTTTCAAGTTTATTTTATTCTGATTATCTCTTTGTTAGCAATGATTACATGAGTATGTGAGACTGGCTTGTGGTTATTCACAGTTCATACAAAAAGAATACACTGAAGAAGAAATCGATGAAGTGCGATCTGAGTGGGCGGATTGCGTGCAAGATTATATATAAAGGATACGGTTAGACTTCATATGTTTTTTTTATAAGAATGAATTCATTGTGAAAAACAAGTTGTGAGATTATTATAATTATATATTTTGAATAATGCGGGTGTGAGTCTTCAAGATTTCATTAAAGGATTTCATGTGAATATACTGAACATATGCTGACTCTTTTTTATGTGTAGATATGGTTAGCGTGACATGTACATGCATGTTTAAACTATCAACTAATTAGTATGCAAAACTAGTTTTGACGTATATGATATTAGTATGCACCTTTGATGCTTTGAATCATTTAGTTTCCTACATTTTGCGTACTTTAAGTAGACAACTCAGTGTATATACGTTTAACTTGCTGGGAAATTAATTGAAATGTCTATGCTTTTTTTGTCTTGTTGACATTTTCAAGTATTATAGATTTTTTGTAATAATATGCAGCAATTAGACATCAATGTATTGGGAAAAGAGAACAAATTAAACATGTTGTTAAATATATTGAATTGACAATGGATACGACAACAACAGAGCTTCAATGTTGTCATTTGCACTTACGACAACAGATTTTACATGTTACGGATATCTGTTGTCCGAATCACAAACAACAACAGATATTACCTGTTGCGGATATGTTGTTGTTTTTGGAAACGACAACAGATAAAATTTGTTGTCTATTACAGCCGCAACAAATAGTAAGGCTAATAATTCGGAAAATTTACAACACTTCAGACAAAATAACAACAGTTAATATCAGTTGACCTCATAGAAAACCACAACAGATTTTACGTGTTGCAAATCTGTTGTTGTTTCTATAAACAACAACAGATAATATCTATTGTCTATTAGCGACTTTTTACAACACCGCCATAGACATCAGATATTTTTCCACTTAGACAACAGATAATATCAGTTGTCTATTAGCGTATTTCTTGTAGTGTTGCCATTCTGGACAAGCAAATCTCAAATCTCAAGGATTCATGCCTTGGGGTGATTACAGGAAATTTGTGTGCAGGAAAATTGGCATTCAATATCTATCCAAGAATTGCATACAATCTGGGAGATCGAGATTTCAACCGAGTCTTAATCCTTCATCAAGATTTCAAAAGAAATGATTTGATGAAAGAAGGGAATAGACCCTACTCGATTACCTATAAGATTTCCTACGCTCTCTCGAATACACATCACTCAGATGTATTCTTGATAAATGAATTCATCGAAGTTTCAAGAATCTTTGAGGACTTCGCCAGGGTAGTTCTACCAGAACTCATAGATACTCCAACCATAAAGGAGATTGATATGAGAATCCAAGATTAACCCGTCTTCAACAAGAGCTAGAGCCTTAGAATTGAGCCAAAACGAATGTCTATATAACAAGACAGGCTAATGAGCAGCAGCCGTTGGGAAGAAAAGAAACCAAGTACAATTCAGCATATCCCAGATGTTTTCAAAACAAAAGGAGAGCTGAAGTGCCCAGAAGGATGGAGTTGAGTTAAAGTAATATTCGACATTACTCAATGGAACAACATATTCCCTTGTAATGTCTTATATTACCTCCAACAACCGATAGTTGGAAAATTTCAAGGAACCCTAAAAATGGGTGAAATTGAATTGACTATCAAAGGAGTTGCAGGAATAATCCCAGATCAGTTGATACTTGAGATTGAGTTTCTTGAGGATCACAAACCTTGGAAAGACTACAAGATGGAATGGAGTTCACAGTGGCTAATAAAAGATACAGAATCAGATGACCACTAGTCCATTCTCCATATACATTTTTATCGGAATGATATATGAGGAATACAAGGCTGAATATTTCGCCACCTATATCGATTCAGGTGCCGGAATATGTACTGTAAAGTAGGAGGTTTTCCCTAAAGAAATCGAAGAAGATCTACCAGCTATCGTAGGAAGGGATTTCTCTAAAATGATTCTTATCCTTAATCGAGGAATCAAGCAAGCGGAAATCATGATCGGAGGTGCAGGCGGTACCCCATGGTACAAAGTCAAGACGCCACCAATCTATTTCCATGATACAGGCGCAGATGTGTTGTTAGGTAACAATTTCCTACAAACATTCAAGCGTTTCACACAGGAAAATGAGACAAGAAGACTTATTTTCACAACCCTATGATCATAAGATTATTGTCCAAAGACTACGAGAGGCATTCTACAGAAAAATGCCTATCACTTTTCGCAACAAGCGTAGTGATGAAGCCAAACTTCGACATCCAAAAATGACGGATAGAAGGAGATTTGGTGATGCACTCTTATCCTATCGACAGTATGGTCATGGTCCAAAATGCAAGGAACGCAAAGGGACCAAGAGATGGGATAATCACGAGTACCCGTTCAAGGTATCAGGAGAAGACCAACCTTCAGAGGTAATTTTTGAATTATGGAAATGCCTTTTGGAAGAGTCTTCGACATCAAGTGAGATTTCCATTAATGAATAGATTTCACTCGAAGATGTCAAAATGAAGATCCAAAGGAATTATAATGAAAATCCTTTGGCATGGTGGAACAAGAACAAACTCAAAGCATCCTTAAGGGTTAAAACCGGAAAGGAATACGAGTTTGTAAGATCCAAGCCAATCCTTATGAACCAAGTGGATCGTGAGGATATACAGAAGATACTTAAGGAACATTTGGACCTTAAGTTGATCTCACCAGGAGTTTCTCCATACAGTAGTTCGGGATTCCTTGTAAGGAATCATGGAGAAATCAAGCGAGGAAAACCAAGACTTGTTATTAATTACAAAGGAATTAATGACATCTTGGAGTTCGATGGATACTACATCCCAAGTAGAGAACACCTGGTCAACAGCATCAAAGGTGCCAAGGTATTCTCTAAATTCGATTGTAAATCTGAATTCTACCAGATAATGATGGAAGAAGAAAGCAAGAAGTTTACAGCCTTCTCCAGACCACAAGGACATTATATCTGGAACGTAATGCCCATGGTATTGGCAAACGCCCCTCAGATATATCAGAGAAAGATGGATAATCTTTTTAAAGATTATTTCAGTTTCATGTTCGTATACATCGATGATATACTCATTGCATCCAAGAACGTGAAAGAGCATCTTAAGCATTTGGAAATCATTTCAGATATTTGTCACAAGGAAGGATTAATGCTTTTGGAAAAGAAGACAGTAATTGCTACAAGACAAATTGAATTCCTAGGAATTGAGATCGACGAATCTGGAATCATCCTACAAAACCATATTGTGGAAAAGATTCAGGGATTTCCAGATACCCTCAAGGACCAGAAACAACTTCAGAGTTTTCTTGAAGTTGTTAACTTCACCGGTATGTTCATAAACAATCTGGCGCACTACAGGAAGGTGTTTAGCCCATTATTGAAAAAAGATGCAATATTCAAATGGGAAGATGAACACCAAGAAGGGATAAGGCAACTCAAGGAGGTTTGTCAACAACTTCCAAAACTTGATATACCCCAAGACGAGGATGAACCAGTTCTCTATACAAACACCAGTGATCATTGGTAGGCAGCAGTCCTTATGAAGGCTACACCAACTGGAGAAATGTCATGCAGATACTGCAGCGGTTTATTCACAGAAAGTGAAGTAGATCGATGGCATATCAACGACAAGGAGTTCTTTGCAGTCAGAAAGGCTTTAAAAAAATGGCCTTTATTCTTACTGACTAAGAAGTTCATCTTGAAGATTGATAATTCAAGCATCAAAGCTTTTCTGAAAAATAAAATTGAATCTAAACCAGAAAATGCTAGACGATTAAGATGGCAGGCTGAATGTCAATATTATGATTATGATATTGTCATTGTGAAATCTCACGAAAATGTTCTTGCAGATTTATTGACACGAGATGGAAGGACATGTCGCTGACGAGGTCCTCAAATGAGTCAGGCCTCTCAGGGAAAACCTGAAGAGCCTACAACGAGGCTTTGATGCTTTATGCATCAATGCAGAAGTCGCCCAACGACTTCAACAGGCTGATCAGATATCCGTCTCTGGTCTAATACGAGCATGCCAGTATGCACATGGACAATTGTTCACAGTGCTACAAGGGCCTATTCTCCAGGCTGCATCTCCAACGGTGTAAAAGAGAGAAACAAGAGAACGGGCCTCTAACCCGATAGTTATGGATTCAAATACCATAACCGAGAGTTCTGCAGATGATGCATTCCTTGAGGATGCACCAACTGGGACAAATGTTGAAACTTCGGTGTTAAAACCCGAGTCTTCAAACCAACCCAGCACCCCTGGGGTTAAAGAGGGAGAGTTAAATCTTAGGCCACAGACTGGCAAAACTAAGGTTCAAACTGACGAGAATTTAGTTTCCCCTATGTAGGTTTACCAAAGGTAATGGGAGAAGCTGATCACCAGGATAGGTATCCATCTAGAGAGAACAATCATTGATGTCTCTGGAAAGTACCCAAGAGTTTGGATGAAACCAGGAAGTCATCCAAACGAAGTACATGAATGGTATAACTTTGGAGCTCTTGCTTCAATCTATACCGTTTCACCAGGATTCCCTGAAATTTCAAAACTTCCGAAATGGATTGGGACGGCGGTGCACGAGACTTGGGCCAATAATCCACATTTGGCCAGAGGTGATATTTTAGAATTGTACTTCTTTAGTACAGCTCCAGAACCAGCCAAGAAGGGTTTCCATGAAGCCTTTCATTTCATCAAGCTAAGGAGACCTGACGGAAACGCCTTGAAAACCATCAAGACAGCTGCTCCGGAAGATACTCTAATTCTGGTAGGAGCATTCTCAGAAGACGAAGCTTCTACCCAACGAGCATGGGGACTATGGGTTTGTCTAACCAAAATGGACAAAGTCAAGTACCCTTTCAAGTTCTTTCATAATTCGGCAAATGGATCTTTCTTGCTGAATTCCATTACAGGAACAACCACGAGCTTTGCAGAGGACCTCTTCGAAACAAAGAGAAGGATCTTTGGGAGAACAAGCTTTCGCCTACCGAAAATTTTGCAATATGACGCATATTGGCCGATGGACAGATCACGTCTGCCAAGCATGCCCAGAGCAGAAAGAACCCGAGTTCGGGAAAGGGTTTCGACCCAAACCCGACCGACGAGAGCAAAGGGCAGAAAAAGACAAAGGGCCTGCCCAAAAGAAGAGTTATCCATGGGGACCACGAAGGCCGAATTTCTATGATTCCCCGATAGAGGTAAGATGGGCTGAGTCATGCCCTACAAGCATCACATGCGAAAAAGTCATGGGAAGAAAAAGAAGATTACTCGACAACTTCACATGGGATGAGTCACGAGAAGAAAAAGCTGGCAAGCACTCACTCAGTGGTTGATCCACTCAGAAAAGGTGGACAGCTGGCTTAAGCAGGTTTGGAATCCGCACTTCAAGTCTGGATTTCCATCTATAAATAAGACAGGAAGAAGGAAGCTAAGGACATCAACAATTCTCCATAGTTTTCTTCAGAATAAACATCTTTTATATAATTCTGAGTTTTCTTAGTTTTAGTTTATGCATATAAGAGTTACAACCATCTCCATGAGAGGTTGATCTAGTATTCTCCTCCCAAAAGGAGATTACAGATTATGTAATAAATATTTTTTTAGTTCTTAATAAAAAAGAGGTTTTTGCTTCAACGTGTTTTTCCGTTCGATCAATCTATCCCTTGGAAGGATCATCCTGTACACCTGGTGTAGGAAACGAACCAATGTTGTGCTAGGCATACCCCATATGATGATTAATTTGGGGGCATTGTGCCCCTTAGAATGGGTTGTAAACGAATCGAATCGAATATCGTGATATTCTATTCGTATTCGTATTCGTTTATTATTCTAATAACAAAAGCAATTCGTATTCGATTCGAATCAACTATTTGAATATATTCGAGAATATTCGAATATTCGTATTCGAAAATTTTGAACTTGAAATTTCAAAAAAAAAAAATCAAAAATATATTTATTTCCAAATCAATAATATTATATTTCAAATATATAGCATATATATCATATTTACTTTTAGGCATTATTTTAAAATATATGTAATATGTAATTATGTTTTATGTAATACTAATATGTACTTAGACATTACTTATGAATATGGGGATTTCCATTTATGTATATATATATATATATATATAATTAAAATAAGAACTTACATATATATATATAATTATTCGAATATATTCGTGAATACTCGAATCAAATACCGCCATATTCTTATTCGTATTCGGATAATATACGAATATAAAAATGTATTCTTATTCAAATTCTTATTTGTATTTTTCGAATTCGAATCACTATACTCGAATTCGAATACCGAATGTGATAGGTAGAAAATTGGTGAATTTTATTGTGGTTTGATTTGAGATTTTATAAACTTTTATGTGATTGAATGCATCATTTTTGTATCTATATATGTTACGTTTTTAATATCAAATTACTTCATATATTATTTTCACTATTATTCAGGAATTTTGGAGTATATTTTGATCAAGAGATATGTTCATGGGTCGAGAAATGAACACAAAGCGAAGTTGGGGCAGTTTAGGTCCCGAAGCCCATCACACTGGATCACCCATTGTTAGCCCAGTCTGCCAATGTGATCTGTCTGTAGCCCAGCCCAGCAAGATTGTGGACGAGAATTTGGGCTTGAAGAAGGCTAAGCCCATTTTCAAAGGACTTTAAAAGATATGTTCACACACATAATCAAGTGAGTGATCTTTCTTTTCTTTCTCTCCAAGTCACTCTAGAGAGAGAATTATTTTATAGATTAGTTTATTTTCTTATGGATTCTTCGACAATTTTTATGGATTCGATTTCAAGGATGCTTGGATAATTCTCCAATTCCAGTTAGCAGGGATGTTTGAACCCATATATTTAACTACGTCTTTATTAATCCGGTTTCCCCTTCTCGATGTTTGATTGAATTGATTATGCTATCAACATTTAGATTGATCACCTAAGTTAAGTGTTTGATAATTGATTGCTAGAATCTTAAATTATGAATTCTAATTGTTGTGGTTTAATTTTCATTAGTAGTATACTAGAGATCGTGCATCTCTAGGGTAGCATAATCCTAGATTATCAAATCGAGGTTGTGTATTTGGAGTCTAGTTTATCCTATCGTCTTGGTGATTAATGCATTTGATGAATTAAATCTAGAGAGTTTATTCTAGGTTGTTCAATTGAATAGGGTTAATTAGTGATCGTATCCTAATTTAACTAATCTTAAGAGATGATTCGGTTTAACAGAGTTTGTTGTTAGACTAGGGGTGATAATTCTATGATAATCTGAGAGAGGGTGTAACATTGATTAGACATAATTGATATTGGGGGATAACCGAACTGTTAACTGGAATGTTTTCCATCATTTGATTTCTCATTTAATTTGTTTTCTAGGTTCTTAGTTAATTTTAGTGTTAGTCATCGATCAATCTAAAGCTGTCAAAATGGGTTGGGCCGGCCCGCCCCGCTAAATTTGAGGGTTGGACTTAGCATTTAGGAGCCCCAAGGCGGCTAGGCGGGGCAGGCCTTGGCGGGGCGGGCTTTTGGCGGTCTATATAAAATAAAATATTTTTAAAATGTTTATTTGACACATAAATAAAAAAATATTTAATATTGAGAAGAATTATTATTATTTAATGTAAATAATGATGTTCATATATTAAAGTTGGTCAATTTATTTATAAAAATGAAAGAATGTTAAAGAAATTTCTACATTTTATGATTATTTTTTTCATAATTTACATATAATTCAATGCATGTAAGGTTGAATAAAGAGTAAAAAATATTAGAAATATTATTATTTTCATTTTTAAATTAAAATTATCAATTTTAAAATTAAAAAAAAAAGAAAATTGAAGTGGGCTGGGTTGGGGTTTTCCCAGCCCGCCATAATGTCGGGTCGGCCCGCCCCACCCAGCCAAAAGGTGGGTTATGGTGGGTTGCAGGCCGGGGCGGGCCGACTCGTTTTGATAGCACTAGATCAATCCAAACCCCATATTTTATGTTTCTTGAATTGAACATAGGTGACATAGTTAAATCTTCACTCCTCGTGGCCGTGGGATTGACTCCGATTTGCCCTATCTTCTAGTTAATTAAGTTATGAAGGATTTTAATTAATTTTATCGCATCACGCAGCGCGGTTAGAATCGAATCAAAAGATTCGATTCTGTTACAACCCTATCCTGAGACACACAAGTGTCACTCTTGAAATTGTGAGTGGAAAGAAGAGGAAATAACACACATTTCTTATAATTTGTGCCCAAAATACCACACTCTTATAATTTGTACTCAAAATACCACACTTTTATAACTTTTGTCCAAAATACCACTTTTTTTATAAATGTGGTCCATTTCTACCACCAAAACTGACATGACAACATAAATAAGTCACATGCAATCTTATGTACCTAAATTTTGTGCATAAATACCCTCAATGTTTAACAATTTTTGAAGCCATGAAAATCACTTATTCTCATGGATAAATTCGTGGAATCGTTGAAGTTTCTAAGATATTTGAATTTTCGTGTAACCTTTAATTTTCGTGGAACCTTAAATTTTCATGGAAACATTGAATTTTCATGGAACCCTATAATTACCCTACCGGAAATATCACTATAATTCCATTCAAAAATCATGATTTATTCACCATTGATTATATACATGACAAAAACTTATATACCTCTGGGGCACATAGGGGTATTGATTTAAGTATTATATACATGCTCTTTAGGTGTCATATATATATTCTATAGGTGTTATGTTTTTTGGTGTTATAAATATACTCTACAGGTATCATACGTATATAAGAGTATACATGTGATACCTGAAAAGTATATACATGATACCTGTAGAGTATATATTTAACATCATATGATGATTAATTTGGGGGCACCGTGCCTCTGGAACACACAAGTGTGACTATATATATATATATATCTTACCCTTGAAATTCTACTTTATGAAAAATAAAATATATTAATATCCATGTTGGATATCGACATTGATTGCAACAGTTGAATATATGTCATGTCATTGTGCCTCAATAATAAATTTTAATACTGTAAAAAATATTTAACAATAAAGAATATTATGAAAACTGAAAAATTAACAATTTTTTGTGTACAGTATTGAAGATGACATAATAGACATCATTAAAAATGGATTTTAACATAATATAATTATGATAATTGTCCTTATATTATTTAATGATAGATGAATTGGTTAATGGCTGGATAAAGTTAAGCTACACAAAAGATTGTGGGCCTGGGCTGCCGACTTATTGTGCTGCCGACTATTGGGTTCTCATAAAGGTAGTTAGTTACATTTTATTTAAGTGGGACCAGCTTTTTCACGTGACATGTTTGAATAACTGAATTTCACGTGGATCAATAATCTCGTTTTCTTAGTTATTTAACTTCAATTAAAAATTAATAGAAATTAATTTATGTTCAAGAAAAACGATATACATATAATCTTTTTTCTTTTTCCTTTGAAAGCAAAACATGGAGTAATTAAAATTATCTAGTACCAGATAGTCATGATTATAAATATTCGATAAAATGTATTATTGATATATAGTTTATATTAAAGTATTACAAAATTAATATTTATATAATTAATATATATGTTTAATATTCGAAATTCAAATCTCAAATTGAAATAAAAATGTTTGATTTGTTTTGAACCATACTCTTGTTATAAATACCTTAATAAATTTGATATTGTCAAGGTGTAGTTACTTAATTATAACAGGGATAGAAAAATTCCGTATATATAATCATAAATATATTAATGCAGGTTTTATCCTAGTTAGTGCAAACAAAAAATATTGAAATTAGTTTATAGTCATGAACCTCTTTATTACCTGATCAAAAAATTCAATACAAACTATGTGTATTCAGATATATATATATATATATGCAGGGTGCGATAATAATATAAATAAAAATAAATAAAACTGGTCTAAAAGAAAATTGCAATAATTTGTTAATTCGAGCAAACGTAACAAAAGATCAGTTTCCATTCTATCTTTTAATATGAGCAATGAATGAATCCATCTCCAATCGCGTAACGCCACCGTCCGCCACCGCTGTCCTGACGGCGGCAGCCAGGTCGTCAGCCCTTCGCCGTATTTCCTCCGACCCCATCAATGTTTTCAACACCCCGGAAATGGTGGACGACACAACAGTCTCATTCCTACGAGCCCAATCCTTGACAACCAAGCCGATTTTGAGGACTTGAGTAATCAGCACTGTGTTTCTCGGCTGATCAGAGTGCATTGGCCACGCCGCCATGGGCACGCCCATGGAGATGCTCTCCATGCATGAGTTCCATCCACAGTGGCTCAGAAATCCAGCTGTTGCAGTGTGCGCCAAGATCTCCAGCTGCGGCGCCCATTCTCTCACTACAATTCCTCTCTCTCTTACTCTCTCTTCAAACCCTTCTGGCAGCTCCCATAGTGGGTCTCTTGCTTCCAGGTTGATTCCTCTATCTGCGTCTCTCACAACCCAGATGAATTTGATCTCGCTTTCTTCTAGCCCGTCAGCGAGTTCTTTGATTTGTTCGTTGCTTAAGGTGGTGGTGGTTCCGAATGATACGAAGATCACAGATCCTGGTTCTTGTTTGTCAAGCCATTTCAGGCATTCATGGCGGGTTTCGTCGGGTTTTTTCTCTCTTATCTCCACCGGATTGAATGGCCCCATGGCCCACTGGTTCTTGCTCTCATTTCCCAACAGCTTTTCGATTGAGTCGAGGTATTCACCTTCCACTGATCTGCACGAGTTGTAAAGGCTGCCTGAGCTGAGGCCCACGTACCCCATTTCGGAGATGATGAACGCCATGAATTCCGGCGAGAAGCAGTCTTCAAGAGAAGGGATTAGTTTCTGCAACCCTTCATCGACCGGGAATGGCGTCTGTTTCAAACCCTCCCAGAAGTACAAGAAAATGGCGAAAGCTGAAACGCTGTGGAAAACGTAGGACTCAGCGTTTGGAGTCGAAGCAACGTCTTGAACCACGGAAGACATCATCGAGTCGTGGATGACGACGACTCTGTGTGCAGTGCGTGAGAGAGAGTGGAGGAGCTCCGCCACCGGCAGCCGGAGGTGGGCCAGCGAGTCGAACAGTGGCTGGAGGTGGGAAGGGAATTTGTTGGTGGCATTGGGATCTGGGATAGGAGATTTGAACTCCGGGATAGGGAGGTCGTGGAACTGGATGTCGCTGGCGGCGGCGCGTGCATCCCATCCGTGGATGCGGAGCTTGGCCTGGTGGTTGTGGGCTGAGGTGCAGAGGTAGTGGACGGGGATGTTGTCTGCGGCGACGAGGCGGCTGAGCTGGAGGAGCTGGTTGAGGTGGCCTTGTGCTGGTAGAGGCACCATTACTACCACCACGTGCGGCAGTGCAGAGCCGTCCGAACCGCGGTGGTTCTGGTGGTGGTCCTGGTGGTTGTGAGCCATGGCTAACTAATTAGCTTGAATCTTGGTATGTTTTTGATGTAATGCTGGTGATTGGTCCGAGGACTTAATAAGATGTGGGAATTATTGTTTTGTATTTATTAGATTTGAGATGATCTTTGTTTGTGAATCATTTGTACTTTGAGTAGTGTTGTGATGATCCTTATGAGTGTAACTTGGCTTCTAGTGTTTGTAAATTTTTCTACAAAGGTATCTATTTAAATTTCACTACTATAAAAGTTAAAAAAAAATTATTACCATTAGTTTAAATTAACTGTCAAGAGTATTATATACTATGTTTTAATAATGATATATATATGAGTAAGATGCACATGATCTTAAAGGCAAGAGAACCAAATCGTTATATATAAGTAAAATTAGAGTCTGAATCTTCTAATATATACATTTAGTGTTACATATCGTATCACATATGAAGTTCTTAACTTGCTAAATTTAATAAATGTATATAGGGACGAGAACAAGTGGGCTGGCTCATACAATAAAAACCGTGTCACACATATTACATTATTTGAGATGAATTTAATTTAAACCAGAATATTATCTAATTCGAATTTCTGTTTCATAAGAGTCTCTCAAATTTAGTTTTTGCATAAAAATATTGGGTGTATAATAACAAGTAGAGTTTGTGATTGAATAATATAATAGAACATCATGTCATGTAATCTTGAATCATGCTAGGCCACATAAACATACAGTCCTATGCTGGGCCACAGCTTACACATGCATTTTTGTTTGTACTCACATTATGGCACAACCCTAAAATAGATAAAGCGTTTTTCTATTTTTTTATGAATATGTTCAAAACCCTAAAATAGACATTTTGATGCTATATTCGGATGATAATATTAATGATCGTGTTATCCGAGTGGGGTTTATATTTTTCAATCTCATTGCAACTTGTCATTAATTTATTGCTAGAAAAAGATAATGTAATTAATTATTGATGTTTCTAGTACCATATACTGCCTCCGTCCTTGCCTAGTTTGACCGGGCACGGAGGTTAAGAAAAAACAGTTGACTATTGCTTTTTAAGATAATTCATTAACATTTTTGTAATAAGGGTGAAATATAGGGATATACGTGTTTAACTTTTGTGACATTTTAAGATTGTTTTTTGCTTTTGTGTGACATTTTTGTAATAAGGATGAAATATAAGGATATTAATATTAAACTTTTGTTGTCATTTATGGGCTGACAAGTTCATTTGGAACAAACTAAAATGACAAGTAGACAAGTTGAGCTGGGACGGAGGGAGTACATGCATATATTTGTTTGAGTTTGGAGTTGATCCTCTGTTGCATTTAATGTTACATTTCATATTTCATCACATTTAATACGCGTCATGTGTTAAATAATTATGATATTAAATGCACGTTGGTAACAAAACATCTCGTGTAGTTTACGTTATATTCTTCGAATATGAAAGATGATTCTAGTGATCACATTTTCCTTCACATGTGCATTTCTGTATTCGCTCATGCATCTATATGAAATATATATATATATATATAAAAAGGAGATTGAGCCAATCTTATATATGTGATTATAATAACTTATACATGATATTACTATATATTTATGAGATAGATCGATCTATAACTATATATATGAAACGTACTGTTTTGAAAAATTGTATCCATAACACATTCTAATACGAGTTTTTATAATTATTATTAATTAGGTGAATATTATCTTCACTGGCCAACAAGACTATCTAATGATTCGAGTGTTTTTATGATAGTATTTTCTTGTGGAAATTTTTGAAGACGCTAGAGGTGTCGATTCATATAGACAATATAATATACAATATTGTATCATTTTAATTAATAAGAGGACGAAATATATATATATATATATATCATAGAGTAACAAACAAACAATTAATTAACCAAACCGGCTTTGATTTCAGTGGTCCTTTTTATTTGGTGACAGAATACACGAATAATTAATCACTTTCATTCAATAATAAAAACAAGATCTACTGTAATATCCACGTATGCCAACTGAGAAACCAACGTTTTAAACACTTATGTGTCAGGGGCACGGTGCCTCCAAATTAATCATCATATGGTGTTTTATATATATATTTATATATATATATATATATATATATATATATACTCTACAGGTATCATGTGTGTACTCTTCTGCCCCCAAATTAATCATCATATGGTGTTATATATATACTCTACAGGTATCATTTGTATACTCTTCAGGTATCACATGTATATTTTTATATACATATGATACATGTAGAGTATATGTATAACACCAAGAAATGTAACACATGTAGAGTATATATATAACACCTTAAGAACATGTATATAACACCTAAATTCGTGCCCCTATGTGCCCTAGGGGTATATAAGTTTTTATCTTCTAATGCCCCTTGTAAAGAGATGTAGATCTTGAAACACTTTTGAAGGTCGTTAAAAGTCTTTGGAATATTATCACACTTTTAGGTGAACTTAAATTCTTCAAATATTATTTAATCCTATGATTTAGAATAGGATTAATTAATGTAATTGGCATATTGGATTTAGGCCGGATTTAATATGTAAGTAATTTTAGTACATAGAAGACATTATAATATTTAATAACTAAGAGAATCTAAATTTGCTTAAGATAATTCAATTCACAACAATATATCGATATTATACACATACAATTCACTAATCTATGATTACTATTAAAAACAAAAATATCAATTATGATCTTCAAATCAAAATTGGAAATTTTACCTGCAAGTTTGTAAGTTATTTTAAAAAAACTTCTTTATACACAACATTTCTAGTTGAAACATTTTTTTTATCATATGTGCTACAAACAAATATCGTCAGTTACTTAAATTAAATATATTAAAATAACTAAAAAATATGAATTTAAAATCAAATTCAATTACTTAAATTAAATACGTGTGTTGTGAGTATGTATATATAGAAACAATACATAATAAAATTAGAAATTTTACGTAGGAACTTCATGTAAGCACTGTCAATTATATATTTTCAACCTTTTAATTTAAAATAAATTGAATTAGAAAAAAAATTAACATCGTTTAACATCGAAGATGACATATAATTATTATGTTATAAGTATCACATAAATTAATTGATATAGCACGACATTGATCATTACAATTTAAGTTCAACACAAAATTGAAATGTAGTAGTAGTGATCATGATTATGACAATATTATAATTAGAAACTAAACATATAATTTAAATAATCAGCTGAGCCATTTAAATTCAAAACGTGCACTCTCATATAAAAATATAAGAAGTTCTAAGTGTAAAATAAAAGACGAATATTTTATTTGATTATGAGATATTTATAATTTAAAAAATATTTAGGATGACATATAATTCAGACTACATACATATTATATATACATATGTGTATATACACACATTTTAAATAATGTAATATTTATTTATTAATCTATATTAAATATGATATAAATTATACACATGCAAATTAATATTTATTATTGAAATTATTGTTTGGATATCTATTGTTGGTATTTAAAAAATTATTCAATTCAAATCAATTAAATTAAGATCAGTAAAATGAGAATAAACTAATACAATATATATTTATATTATTAAATCAAAATGATTAAATAGTAAAAAATGAAAAAATAAAAAAATTTGTTGACGGGATACTTACAAATATTAATTTAAAAAATACTTAGGATGACATATAATTTCACACTAAATACATATTATACATGTACATATATGTATATACACGCATCGTTAATTGTGTTACACTTATTTATTAATTATATTGATATTAAATATGATATCAAATTATCCCTAAACAATGCACCCGGGTTGGATTCGGGTCAAGAGACCCGCCTCTCTTTCTCTTTTTTTTTTTTTCGCACAGTTTTTAAATTTTTGCACCTATCAATAGATTATTTTAGAACTACATTTAAATTATGTTAGACATACATTTACGTTATGTTAAACCTACCTATCTTCCCATATTTCATACATTTTCTTTTTTGTGTTTGGTTTTTGAATTTTGGCACCTACCACTACGTTATGTTAGACATATTTTTATGTTATGTTAAACCTACCATTCTGCCCAAATTTCATACCTTAAACCTTAAAAAAAAAACCTTAGGTTTGACACATGTATCATTACGTTGTATTAGACATACTTTTAAGTATAGTTAGACATACCTTTGTGTTATGTTAAATCTACCCATATAAGGTAGGTCTAATATAACACAAAGGTAGGTCTAACTATACATGAATGTATGTATATTGGAGCAAGTTTGGGTGGGCTTGAGCGCGAGTATCAGGCGCGTGAAACGCTAGTGGGAGTGTGTTTTTTTTTTTTTTTTTTGCGTTTTGACCAGGTCAACCCTGATGTATGGATCTAGAATTGTGTGTTCAACTCATATAAGTTTTTGTCTAATATTTATTATTGAAATTATTGTTTGAACAATATTTATTGTTGTTATATAAGATTTTATTCAATAAAAACAACTTAATTAATATTAATAAAATAAGAACAAACTGATACAATATTTATATTATAAATTGGATGGATTAAATAATAAAAATACAAAATAAAAAAATTGTTGATGTGACATTTTTTGTTAAGAAAACGATAGTTCTGTAAATATCTCAAACTTTTTCCTCTATTTTTATATTATAGAAATATATAGAAAGATTTTTTTTTGTTTTGAGTTTCTATACAATAAGTATAAAATTAAATGTCTTAAATATTAATATTTTTTTATTTTTTATTAATAAATGTAAAATGAAAGTTATTAATGATTTCTTAAAATTGAAATATTTAATAAATGAGACATTTATTGCAGTTATTTTTTGAAGAATATTTTGCTTCTATATATATATATAGATTAGCGAAAATGAGTTTAAATTGATAGTAAGTTCAGACTCACAGAATTATGTTTTTAAGCTATATATATATATATATATATATATATATGTATGTAAGTTTTTGTGGAATGTAATGTTTATATATTAGCAAAATAAATTGAAAGTTGTAATAGACCAATTCTGATGTAAAACCCATACTGAAAAAGCTGAGTTGGGCTTATTATTAGATTCCTTTAATGAGCCTAATTATGACTAAAAAGTAAGCCCAACTGACAAAAGCCTTACCAGTGATTGGGCCTGGTAGCCCATCCAAATTTTTGAGTCTACTAGCAGAAAATAATTAATTTTCAGAAATTAGAGTAAGAAAATAACTCATGATCTGATTTCCAAAATCAATAAAAATGTATGTTTGGACGAAATACAGACTGATGTGGGTAGAGGATGAGCCCTTTATTTGGGCAATTCAGAAAATAGTAGAAACAGTCAAATAAATACATCGCCAGAAAAAGTCAAACAGAGATGCCAGAGCCCAACGTGGCAGAGCTTAGCAGAACACTCTAAACACAGAACTCTGCAGAGCATGATCAAGTAGAGCTCATTGAATGAAGAGGGGATCATTCAGCATAACTCAGCAGATCACGCTCAAGCGAGCTTAGCAGAGGAATACAGAATCGTCTAGATAATATCGACAGACGAACAGAAAAGGTGGTTATCAAAGAGGGCTACATGGCAAATATCCAAGAGATAAGGAGAGGATGAATCTGTTACACATAAGACAAAAGAGAGTAACCTCCTAACAAACTTGAAGAAATGAATAATCAGGGAAAATGAATGAAGATTCTGGAAGATGCCACCTAAGAAAGAGAGAAAGGGAGAAGAGTATAAATAGGAAGAGGGAAGAGAATATGAGCACGTCTTTTTCCACAAAAGAAATATTCTTAAGAAACTTTACACTTATTGTATTCTTTTTCAGCTCTAATGGAATGAGTTCATGAATATTGTCTTTTTGTGCAATGCATATTTGATTTCATGTGTGTTGATTATCTTTTCAATATATATTGTGTATGCTTGATCTTACTTATATTTGTTGAAACCTCAACACAGACTATATAAACGGGGAAAGAATGAGTTTTATGTGAGATCGTCTTGCAAATCTTTTAATGTGAGACGGGTCAACCCACAACCTATGTTTCACAAGTTATATATAACTTTGTGGAAATGAGTTAGATTAGTGGATAAAAAATCCGCCTCATAGAAACAGTTCGTGAGACCGTCTCACGCAAGTTTTTGCTAACGGAGAATTATGTCTGAATTTGATTTGTTGTCGAATGAGGAAAATGAATTTAATAATTCCTTTCAATTAATTAAAAAAACATTTGCACAAAAAATATAATCCCTCCGTCCTAGCTCAATTTATCTACTTGTCATTTCGGTTTGCTCCAACTTAACTTGTCAGCCATGAATAACAACAAAAGTCAAATATTAATATCCTCATATTTCATCCTTATTACAAAAATGTCACTTAATTAGCTTAAAAAATAATTTTAAAAAGCAAAAAGTCACAAAAGTCAAACATTAATATCCTCACATTTCACATTTATTACAAAAATGTCACCCAATTATCTTAAAAAACAATAGTCAACTCTTTTTCTTAACCTTCGTGTTCGATTAAAGTAGTCAAGTTCAACTGGGACGAAAGTAGTCTTATATTATTTATTTTTGGATTAAAAAAAGGAGTTGGGATAATCATCATGGTTTAAAAGTAGACAGTTTCATCTGCAACACAAGATTTTCTGTTACTGTTGCCTGTCAATTATGCAGTGTTGACGTATTTGGTATCTTTATCTTTTTTTTCATTTAATTGTATTTATCAATAAAATTCTCTAAATTTATTAAAGGCTAATTCTATACACCCCCCATTTATTTCATGCAAAATGAAAAAAATTACAAAAAGACTTAAATACCCTTATTAATCATTAATAAAAAAATATATATTATAAAAACTACAATTTCTAAACACACCCCATCCTATATCTACTAAATACACCCCATACTATATCTACTAAACACACCCCATTACATAAAAAGCATTCTTCTTCCTCACCATCACATACACATTACATGCAACTCCATTAAAAGCTTGAACAAATCCTCCAACAATCATACACCTGTTAAAGTTAAAGAAAACGAAGAAGAACTCGTCATTATGGATAATGTAAGTTGTGAACTTCGTTTCTACCGATTTATTTTGCTCTAAAAGTAGGTAATAGTTCATCAAAAATTTGAAAATCGCGACTTCCCAACGAAAAGAACAAACTGAAATTTATATGGTTGGTTCGGCCAGTACTAGCCGAATGAGCTAAAGAGATTTCGGCTAGTACAGGCCGAAGCACAAACCAATAAATCGGCCTCTAGTGGCCGAAGCCTCTAAGAAGTTTTCGGCCAGAATCAGCCGAAATCTGTTTAGTATTTTCGGTGAGTTTTGGCCGAACCGATCCAATTTTTGCTTTTCGACCTTCTTACGATGCACATCCTCTTGATTTGAATTGACATATTGAGTAAAGTATACTTATGTTGTTGTTATTTTCCATATGGATAGGAAAACGAATCAGATGGGCGGAAATGAGTATTATTAACCAACCTAAGAGTCGAATGATGATCCAAATTATCAATTTATTGATTTCTCGGCGGAGTTCGTGATGACTGAAATTTTTGAGAGTCGTGAGGAAATGGTTAGTTGGGCGTACAAGGTTGGAATACGTCTAAAAATGGTTGTCCTTATTAGACGGAGTGACAGTGGTGAAGGTGGCTGGCGAGCTAGAGTGTTTTTGGGATGTGAGCGAGGTGGTAAGTATCGGCCACCAAAGAAGAGATTGGGGTCAAATCGGCAGGACTCCGTTGAGCAGCAGTCGGTATCTTCACGAAACACCGGCACCAAAAAATGTGACTGCCCTTTCATGCTAAAAGGAGTGCATGTGAATGAGCTCGAATATTGGAGCTTAGAGGTGGTGTGTGGTTTGCATAATCACCTAATGGGCAAGCATTTGGTCGGATATTCATTTGCAGGTCGACTAATACCTGCTGAGGATCATCTTATTCGTGACCTTTTACTGAACCGAGTAAAGCCCAAAGATGTTTTGAGCACCTTGAAGCAATCCTTTAAGGAAAATGAGTCTACATTGAAGACACTATATAATGCTCGTCAAAAGCATAAAGTTGTAGAGCATGGAGGATGAAATCAGATGCAGCACTTGTTGGGGAAATTGAAGGAGGAGTGGTACTACCACTTGAATAGGAGATGCGAATGTACATATAGTGTCACCGATCTCTTCTACGCTCATCCTACAGCTGTAGAGTTGTAGCGTGCATTTTCGAGCGTGCTCTTAATGGATTGTACCTACAAGACTAATAGGTACAAAATGCCCCTCCTAGAGATCGTTGGTGTTACCTCCATAAACATTACGTATTTTGTGGCCTGTGTGTATTTGGAGAAGGAGCGTGAGGAGAACTATCGGTGGGCACTCACTACACTCAAGGGACTAATGATCGATGATGTAGTACCGAAGGTGATAGTAACTGATCGGGAGATTGCCCTCATGAATGCCCTTGTCGTGACTTTCCCCACTTCTACACATTTGCTTTGTAGATGGAACATTAATAAAAATGTCTTGGCCAAATGTCGACCACTCCTTGGTAGGGCGACAAGTGGGAGTGTTTCATGCATGCATGGAATATTCTGATATCTGCTGAGGATGAACCCCGATTCACCGAGCTGCTGAGGAGGTTCCACCTTAACTATGTAGATGTGGCCCGTACCGTGACGTATTGCATGAAGACTTGGATTGAGCCATATAAGGAGAGGTTTGTGCTATGTTGGACAAATAAGGTGATGCATTATCAAAATACAACAAGCAATAGGTATGTCATGTGTTATTATTACTTAACTTGAATATTTAATTGTCGTGATTGTTGATATTATGATGTTACTTAACGCATGTGATATGTTATGCATTCGTAGGGCTGAGAGTGCATATGCGAAACTCAAAAGACAATTGGGCACAAGTCAATCAAACTTTGAGACTTCTTAAGAGAGAATAGATAACTTGTTTAGTACATCTCACACGCAAATCAAGGCCTCGTTCTAGCAGAGCCTTAATATGGCGTCACATCTGTATTGCTTACCTATTTTCAAGATCATTCGAGGGCTTGTGTCTCATCACGCCCTTGTCTTGATGTTTGAAGAGATGAAAGGGGTTGACAGTTGTGGTGTCGACCCTCTAATGTGTGGTTGTGTGATGAGGATGACTTGTGGTTTGCCTTGTGCACATGAACTTGCGGAGTTGAAACGATATCACCAAGTCGTCCAGCTTGAGATGATTGAACCTTGTTGGACAAAGTTGGATTGTGAGCCCTCAAAGAGTGAGGAGACTTTAGATGAAACTCGTTTTTTTATTACTAGTACACTTGTGCAGGTACGTTTCGTGGACATTTCATGATTTTCGTTTTTCAATTTGCTTTAGGATTGTCACTGTTCGACCAGAACATTGTGAAAACTCTGGGACAGATTTGACAACAACTGGCTGATTTCCCTTCACATCTGTCGACCAGTACTAGCCGAAGTAGATGAAGATACCTCGGCCAGAATCGGCCGACTGTTTAATTACACTTTCGGCCAGTACTGACCGAAAATAGTTTGTTCTTTTCAACAAGTTGTGGCCAAACAGTGGAGTTTCTTGCATTTTAGGTAACGGGAGATTGAGATCATTAAGTTTTATGTAAATAATAGAACAAGTTACTCAGACTCAGATGTTTATACTTAAATGCATTATAATAAACTTCCATGAAAAGTTACATTTCAAAGGTAAACTAGGAATTAATTTACAAATGTACGAGGTATCAAGTCCAAAAAGAGTACAAAACTGTCAAGAACGAGTGTGAAGTCTACTAAATCTATCTGCGTTCTCGACGAGATCTACAAGCTGATGCCCTAGCAGAGGACTCCGGGGCATCATCCTGGATGTTCAACGCTTGATAGGCCCCAACAAAAACGGCCACACCACAGACATGTCCAACGCATCCTCGTGACCATGGTATTGCTGATATACCGGAGTCATGATACCCATAGCATCCTAGATCATGTCCCACGGCCGGGGTTCGACATGTGTCGAGGTAGTCCCAATGGCAGTCGAGGAGTTTATCGGATTCTGGACAATGGGGTGGGAGAATTCATTGTACCAACTCAAGTAGTCCGGCACCATCTGCCAAGGTGGATGTGTGAGGTTGCCCCTGGCCTTTTGATCTAGAACGTGGTTGCGCTATTGACGAAAATAGCTACCCAATACGTCGTACATGACCTTGTACTTCTGCCAGTGTTTCCTCTCTGGACCACACTAGGCACGATGGGCCACTCTGGGATTGTCTGGACATATCCAAACTGACGGAGCACTCTATCTGGATGATATGGCTCCACACAGTCGAAAGCACGAATACACCCTTGGTAGAAGGCGACATCGTCACGAGGATATGCCCGTCTACAGGTCGAGTATGGCATCCAGTTAACCTATTCCAAATTGAAATATTAGTGAATGAAAATGGATCACGTTATCAATAACAATCATGTAAAAGGAAAAAGACGAACCTCGTGCATGGACATGGTGTCCAACATCTCACGTAGGGCAGACACACGATCCATAGTGCCTCCAGAGCGTGATCTTTGGATCCACCTCACAGCAAATGGATCCCCCTCCTCGTATCGGACATTGTGAGTGGGTCGTGTGAAGGGAAAGTACTCGTAGATCCAGGCCTACATTGTAAATAAAAAGTCACAACTCAAAATCGGTATTTCAAAAATTAGGTTGAAATTATTGTCAAAAAAAGTGATAGTCTAACAACCGAACTAACCTCCAATAACGTCAGATAACCACAAATCTGACGCATACCACTACGAGATGCGAGGCCGAGCTGTTGATATAGATATGCAAGCGCAGCTGCTCCCCAAGCATACTGGTGAATGCAATTGACCTGCTCCAAGAGTCCCAAAATCTTTGTGTCGACACGAGTGTCACTCTTATCGGAGAAGATTGTGCATCCCAGCACAAACCACAAGTAGGCCCGCACGCCACATACGCGTCTCTTCTCATCATCAGTATGGGCGGCCTGGCTGAATCATGATCTCAACCACTCAAGTTTAACAGAAGCCCCAGCTTGCCCAAAGATAGCCTTCTGTGCCTCACTGTAGGGGACGCCCAATAGCCTAGAGACCATACAGCCTGGTCTCTCAACTGGACCGCGACTTTGTTTGACGGCCACTGTTCTCCCACTAACTGGCAACCCCATCAAACAAAGGACGTTGTCCAATGTGATCGTCATCTCTCCCCTGGGCATGTGAAATGTGTTGGTCTCAGGTTGCCAACGCTCAACAAAAGCACATATCAAATTTTTGTTTGGAGTTTTGTATGAAATGTACCTCAAGTCAGCAATCTTCGTCGACTCAAGCAGGCTCATAAACTCCGGAGTGGGCGGTGGGTCGAGTGACCAAGTGACCATCTTCGCTGTATGACACCAGCATTTAAGGATGGGTCTTTCAATCCTATCCCAAATCCTGTACGCCACATGAGTCTTAAAACTCGGGATAAGACGGGGATCAACAGGACCACCGGGACAAAGTCCGGTCAACATATCATCATCTTCAGCTTCTTCATCGTCTCGTGGCTTTTCACCTTCTTTGAGGCTCAGGTTCAGCCTCAAATTGAGGCTCAGGTTCAGGCTGAAATTGAGGCTCATCTTGAATTTCAGCCTCAGCGCCAACATTCCATTCAAGCGCAGGAACCATAACATCAGGAATGTGAGCCGGTGACTCCTCCTCCTCAAAAGCTCTACGTCTTCTATTAGAGGCGGTCAGTCTCACTCTCGTATAAGTCTGATCTGCAATATTCATCATAAGAATAAAATTAAGAATGTTCAGTTGTTGAATATAAAAAACGTAAACATAAGCTAGGAAGCGTCGACCAGTAGTGGTCGTGCAGCTTCAGGATAATTCAACCACTTCTGGTCAAAGCTACCTCAGAGCATTCGACCAGTTGTGGTCGTTGGTCTTCAACACGCTTCGACCATTACTGGTCGAAGCTGCTTGAGGGGCTTCGACCAGTTGTGGTCGAATCTCGTTTAATAAATTCAAAAAACCATGGTCGAAGCCCTCCCCACTTCAAGGTCGATTTACACACAATTTTCAACAGAAATACTAATTTTTTGCACTGCTTTTACCCTAATCTATATGCAATTCAACTCATAAACTCATCTACACTTGAAGATAACAAAAACTTAAACTTATAAAACAAAAACTAAGAATCGAAAGAAACTCACGACAATCACCCGGGGGTCTATGCGTCTTCTTCATGCTTCGATTCAAAGTGGCCTTGATGTTGAACGATGAGAAGTGATTGAAATTTGGTGAATTTCGGCCGTTGTTCTTCTATCAAAGAAGGCCGAATTTGCTGTGAAAGGAGAACGAGAGAGAGAGATGGGTTTGGGGTGGGGTGTGTATTTTGTTGGGGTGTGTTTAGTATAATATATGTATTAGATATATTTTTTAATGAAAGGGTAAAGTTGTAAAATTAAGGGGTGTGTTTAGAAATATTAAGTTGTAAGTATTTTATTGTGGGTGTGTTAATAATTGGGGTGTTTAATAATTGGGGTGTCTATAGAATTTCCCTATATTAAATGCTACTTATTATATAATTGAACTTAAAGAAACCTTTGTAGGATAGTAATTAAGGTTAAACTTGAAAAAAATGAGATTATAACTAAATAGATATATAATTAGACAAAAAAAAAATACTTAGATGAGAGTTGGCAGAGAATATATATATATTATATTCCTACAAGTAACATATATATTTATTTTATAGTTTTTCTGCATGAAAAGACAAGAAATTGTCACATGTTCTTGTTCCTCACAACCACTAAAACAATTATCACATGAAATGACAAACAATTACATACTTAAAGATTCTATGCTATATTTCTTTGTGTACCAAAACATCTTCTTTTTCCTACAATGACATTTATATTTTCTTATTTCATTTCAATAATTTAATGATAAAAATTCCTGTCTAACTAGCTAGCTAAAACTTAAATTATTTCCTCAAAATGACGAACAAATGTGGTCCAACCATTATATAATTTAAGTAACCTATGATAATGCTATCCTCAATGGAAAATTACTAAAACTGACTAAAAAAAGATAAAATAAGATAAAAACGTATATTTCCCAAAATCAAGAATCCATAACAAAATCTTTTGAGTTGGTATGGTAAATCTCCAACAGATCTCAAATCCAAGAAAAAATCTCCCTTCCCATACTATAATTAATTGGACTGCAACTTGAGCAAATCGTTTTCAATCCAAGTTTTTCAATTGTGTATTCATATAGTTTTTATGCTTTCTAGATAAATAAAAATATAAACTTCATAAAGATGAAACGTCCACATTGAAGACTACCATGGATTTGGACAATTATGAATAGTATATCACAATGACATTCATTGCTCCTATATATTCCCTCTCAATATATCTATAAGTGATATTCACAATTTTATCCCAAGAAAAAGAAAAAGGAAAATAGCATGATATTATAATAGTCTTTTTTGTTTCATTTTCCATTATATATATATATATATATATATATATATATATATACACACACACACTACATTTGAAATCAAATTCGAATGGACATTCCTTTTAAAAACATGATAATCTTCTCTTATTTAAGGAGTATAACGTTATTAGTATATAATATAAAATATGGATCAATGGTTTGAAAGTGGTAAAAAAAGACAAGAAAAAATATTTGGCAAAATGATGAAGTGTGTACTCTTTAAAAGGGACCAAACTCATTCACAAAATCCTCAACTACACATTCTTATCTTAACTAACTCAAAGCTGTCCCAAATGGACAAAACCATCATTCCAAACAATTCATGTGACCAAATCGAATCACCCCCGCCGCCCCAAGTGGCGGTGGTGTTGGTGCCACTGCCGGCGCAAGGCCATCTCAACCAGCTCCTCCACCTCTCCCGCCTCATCTCCGCCCACAACATCCCCGTCTTCTTCACCGGCGCCGCCACCCACCTCCGCCAGGCCAAGCTCCGCCTCCATGGCTGGGACCCTTCCTCCATTGCCACCATCCACTTCCATGAGCTCCCAACACCTTCCTTCGACAACCCTCCACCTGACCCACATGGGGCCCACAAGTTCCCTTCTCAGATCGTCCCTTCCCTCCTCGCTGCCACCCATCTCCGGCGGCCCCTCCACTCCTTTGTCGAGGGCATTTCGGGGATTTTTAGGAGAGTCGTTATAATTTATGATTTTCTCATGTCTTACGTTGTCCAAGACCTGGAATCCATAAAGAATGCAGATTGCTACATTTTTCGAAGCATTTCGGTGATTTCTGCTTTCTCGTGGGAATCCAAATCTTGGCCTGATCATCAATTGCCATCTGAATTGGGTGAGATCATGAAGGAAATCCCATCTGTAAGTGGGTACTACTCCGAGAAATTCTCAGAGTTTCTTCATCTGCAACACACAGCTAAGAACATTTCATGTGGAGAAATCTACAATTCCAATAGAGAAATAGAGGGTTTGTTTCTTGATTTGTTATCAAAAAGAGGATCCGAAATCTGGGCTTTGGGCCCATTCAACCCTGTAAGAACACCTCGAAGAAGCGACCACAAATGCCTAACCTGGCTCGACAAACAAGAACCCAACTCAGTGATCTACGTTTCATTCGGAACAACATGCTCCTTCTCCGACCAACAAATCAGGGAGATCTCACTAGGGTTAGAAAGGAGTAACCACAAGTTCTTGTGGGTCCTGAGAGAGGCAGACAAGGGCGACGTCTTTGCCGGAGATGGAAGAGAAAGGCAGCTGATCCCAACAGGGTTCGAAGAGAGAGTGAGAGAGAGAGGGATTGTAGTGAGAGACTGGGCACCCCAGTTGGAGATTCTTGGACACGGGTCCGTGGGTGGGTTCGTGAGCCATTGTGGGTGGAACTCATGCATAGAAAGCATGAGCATGGGTGTGCCCATTGCAGCCTGGCCCTTGCACTCCGACCAGCCGGCCAACGCTGTCTTGATAACCAGAGTGCTGAGGACTGGTTTGATGGCGAAGCGATGGAGCCGAGGTGGCGATGACGTGGTGGGCTCGGAGATGGTGGAAATGGTGGTCAGGAAATTGATGGGATCTGAAGAGGGGGATGAGATGAGGATTAGGGTTGGAGAATTAGGGCGTGCAATCAACAACTCCATGGTCGAAGGTGGAGCTACTTGGATGAAGATTCAATCCTTCATTCATCACATTGCTAGATAAGTTCTTTTTTTTTTTAATTAAAAAAAAAGGGTTTTTGAAAAATGCCCATTAATATTGGACAAATTCGTAATCGATTATACAAATGGACGGTGTATATATATCAATAAAATATGGGTTAACATTATTAATTCTTGTTCTCATGATGATTTTCAATTTAATTTAGTTTAACAATTTAGAATCTGTCCAGTTCCACTTTCATTTTGACTAAAAAATTCCAACTTTATTGGAAGTCCACAAATTTGGACTTTCCGGTGACTTAACAGTGATGAGACTATAAGAGTTGATGTTGCTAATGTAACTAAGAGAAGAATTATAAGAAATTTGTATTTTATTGATATAAAGTCTAGTATATATAATACATTTGAAGATCTAAAAAGATATAACAAGATATAAAAAAATATTAACAACTTTCTGGATCAGTATGTCTAAGTTTATCTTCAAGTGAAATTTAAATTATGTGGTAGAATATTCTTTTATACGCCAGCAAAATCGACATTCCATCTGCAACGGAGTTCGTTCCATCTGCAATGGAGATTTTGGAACGTAGAAGCTCGAAACGTGTTCTGGGGAGTGACTTTGTAAGAATGTCAGCGAGCTGATCAACTGTGCAGACATAAGAAATGGCCAAGAGTCCTTTAGACAACAAATCACGAACAAAGTGAACATCAATGACGATATGTTTCATCTTTGAGTGTTGAATAGGATGAAATGCTAATCGAGTGACACTCATATTATCACAAAGTAACTTTGGAGTTACAGAGATTGGAATAGCAAGCTCCTTAAACAAATTGACTATCCAAACACAAAGTAACTTTGGAGTTACAGAGATTGGAATAGCAAGCACCTTAAACAAATTGACTATCTAACCAATTTCTGAAGTAGCTAAGGCAAGTGCTCTGTACTCAGCCTCAGTCGAAGACCTAGAAACACCAGTTTGCTTCCTAGATGGCCAAGAGATCAGATTATCACCCAGAAGATAATATAAGCAGAGATAGATTTACAATCCTTTAGATCACCAGCAAAATCGAAGTCTGAGTATGCAGTAAGACGAAGATGAGAAGTCTTACGAAGAAGAAGGCCATGATGAAGAGTACCCTTTAAATAACGAAATAGACGCTCCACCTCACCCCAATCTGATCCGAGGGTGAAGCTATTCGCTGTGCAAGCAGGTTTACAGTAAATGAGATATCAGGGTGTGTAAGGGCAAGGTATTCAATCTGATCCCGAGGGTGAAGCCATTCGCTGTGCAAGCAGCCTGTTCATATATAGTAAATGAGGTATCAGAGCGTGTAAGGGCATGGTATTGCAAGCCACCAATAGCGCTTCTATAATCAGTAGGATCAACATGTGCATCGCTGGAGGACCCATTAGGATTACTTAGAATGCGTAAAGACTTTGCTCCATCCATATGATGTCATCAAAAGAGATCGACTATATATTCCTTGACAGCAAATCTGGTTTGTAGATGTTTGATGAGTTTCTCAATATGAGATGAGCACGATCCGGTGACAATCAGGTCATCAACATATACAAGAACCAGTAGGCGAACCGAAGCACAATTATAAATAAACAATGATGTATCAGCATGTGACTGAATGAATCCAAAAGGGATCAAAGCAGAGCTTAGTGCAATATACCATTCACGAGGGGTCTGTCGTAAACCATAAAGAGATTTACGGAGGAGACATACATGAGATGGGCGAGTAGAATCTATAAAGCCCGATTGAGACATATAAACAGGAGCCTTTAAGTCCCCATGAAGGAAAGCATTACTGATGTCAAGTGCTTCAAAGAAAAATTAGCAGATAGCGTCAAGGTTAAGACAGTACGAATTGTGACATGTTTGACAACAGAGCTGAAAGTCTCACAAAAATCAACACCAGGACGCTGATGAAAACTTTTAGCAACTAACCTTGCCTTATAACGATCAATCGTGCCATCCGGGTTACGTTTATTATGAAACACCAATTTATACCCAACTATATTTGCATGAGATGGAGGAGATACAAGATTTTAAAGACCAATTAGCTGATAGCGCCAAGGTTAGGACAGGTTTGACAACAGGGCTGAAAGTCTCACAGAAATCAACATGACCAAGACGCTGATGAAAACCTTTGGCAACTAATCTTGCCTTATAACGATCAATCGTGCCATCTAGGTTACATTTATTATGAAACACCCATTTATACCCAACTATATTTGCATGAGATGGAGGAGATACAAGATTTCAAAGACCAATTAGCAGATAGCACCAAGGTTAGGACTGTATGACATGTTTGACAACAGGGCTGAAAGTCTCACAGAAATCAACACCAGGACGCTGATGAAAACCTTTGGCAACTAACCTTGCCTTATAACGATCAATCGTGCCATCCGGGTTACGTTTAATACGAAACACCCATTTACACCCAACTATATTTGCATGAGATGGAGGAGATACAAGATCTCAAAGACCAATTAGCAGACAGCGCCAAGGTTAGGACAGTACAAATTGTGACAGGTTTGACAATAGGGCTGTGTGAAGTATATGGCTGAATCACATGCGGCAAGCTATCACCAAGCTTGCATGGAATTTGTTAAATTTTGGTTAAGTCAGAAAGACAATAGTTATATTGGTGTTGTTAAAATGGAATAAAAGCGTTGTGGTTGGCAGATCTGTTCAAAGTGTTGTTAAAGGGTATAGGCGCATTTTTTCACCTATAAAAGTGTGCTTCTCTTTTGTTCTAAAGTTAGATTTCTTCTCCCTCATGCGAAAACACATTTATACTTACAAAAGCACGTTTGGTGTTAAGTTGTGAGTTAAATCTTGCGAACCAATGGCATGTTACACATGGGAGGCTCGGTGGTTAATTCTGGTAATTTCAGCTCAAGAACAAAAACATAGTGTGAAAGAGGGCAACTTCCAGATCTTCCACAGGATTCGATTCTTATCTGTTTGATCTAATTCTTGTTGCAATGTAAAGCCTATATATATGGCTAAAACGGGCTAGTGTTAGATTAGAATGACATTTACTGTAGAGAGAATTATAGCTTACAGAAAAGAGAGTGTTCATCATCTTGAAAGTATAATCTGCAAAGTTGCAGAAGAGTGTTTTGTACTCGTTTCTTTGCTTGAATAAGATTTCCCCTCCCTGTTTTGTTCAAATGGATGTTCCGAACCACGTAATCCTTGGTGTTCTTGAGTGTTATTCTTTGTTAGGAAGTTTTTGATTCTTGTTGTTCTTTGTTGAAGTCTCAAATCAGTCTTCAAAGGTGTGGTTGATCCTTATGTTTCTTGGGAGATTCTGATTATTTCCTATCAGGCTGAAAGTCTCACAAAAATCAACACCAGCACGCTGATGAAAACCTTTGGCAACTAACCTTACCTTATAATGATCAATCGTGCCATCCGGGTTACATTTAATACGAAACACCCATTTATACCCAACTATATTTGCATGAGATGGAGGAGATACAAGATCCCAAGTGTCATGACGTTGTAAAGCATTGAATTCCTTAGTCATAGCTTGACGCTGTCACGCCCCAAACTTTAAAAGTAAACGATAACACAATTTTTGACCTTTGAAATAGGAACATGAGCTCATAAAATATAAATACCCATTTTTTTTAAAATAAAATTTTACAGATTTATTTTCAAATCATTTAGCAAAACGTTTAATCATAGAATAAATAAAACATTTAGCGGAAGCAACTCAAAAAAATAATATTTTATTCAAATAAAGTTACCATGAAAAATAAAATAAACATGCGCCAAAAATCTAACTACAAAATTTAAATAACAAAACGAAAAGGTTAGCGATTCAAAAGAATTTAAAAAGAACTCAATAAACTACTTGTTCACAATCACCATAATTTATATTCTACTTGTCATTAATATTAAATAATTCCCACTAGCATCCATCGTTCCACCGCATCCGACTTCTCATCTGTAAAAGAATGTAATAACTAGCTCATTGAGGTTACTGTTTGTCAAGATTAAAGAGAAGCATATGCAACATAGAATAACATGTTATCAGCCATTTAACGACCGATTAATTCATAACCATGCTATTGACCACTTAACGACCAATTAAAATTCTCATGCTATCAACCACTTAACGATTGATTAAATCATATATGTTGCCCCATCCACATCACACATACATGCGTTTAATAAAGACAAACAAGGAAAGAAAACCCCACCTCAAGATGTAGACATACATGCGTTTAATAAAGACAAACAAGGAAAGAAAACCCCAACTTGAATGCTAGTGAAAACATGAATGTTTGATGCAAATTGCAAATGAATGCAATTCACGTTCTCGTTATCTTCAGTTCCTAAAAATAAAATAATTTGTGTCTTAGTAAATATTTAACTAGTACTCTTAATAATTTAGTAATTAGAAGAATGTAGGGTTCTCTGAAAGAAATAAGATGTAAGATTGAAATATTAGGAAATGGACTTGAAATTTTGAGATCAAATACTAAGAGATTGAACTGAAAATCATTAAGATTGAGTAGAGTTAAAATCTGGAATTTTAATAAATTGAAAGGGAATAAAAATATAATCTTTTTTGGAAATTGAATTTTAGAAATAAATATGAAATCCAAAAACTAGTAAATGATGAATGTAATATATTTGGATGAAGGTAAAACTAATAAAATTGGAATTGAAGATAACTCCCTCCCTCTCTCGTTCGTATCTCTCTCCCCCTCTTCTTTCTCTCTCTTCTTTTCTTTGCACAATCTGGTGTGTCTCTCCCTCCTCTCTCTCTCCTCTCCTTCTTTCTACTTCATTTCTTCTTCTCATTGTTTCTCGTGCTCTCTCAAAATTACCACTACCCAATCAAGAAAATAATCAATGTTGAGAGGATTTGTAAATCAAAAGTTGAAGGGTGGATTGAATCAAATGTATGGAAAAGAAATCATATATTTTCTAAAGATTCGTTTTGATAAACCAAAACGGAGGATTGTAAATCAAGATTGAAAAAGAACCCAGATAAATTCGAGACTGAAAAAAAAGTTGAGACGAAAAATAGAGTATATTCTCTAGAATTTATTTTGACAAATAGGAAATACAGGAGATGAAGATTTCTAAAAAAAATTTACTTACGTAGTTTTTCCTGAATGCTTAGTTCTCTATTAATTATTTGATATATATACACATAAGAAAAGAGATTTCTTAATCCGTTTAAATTAATTTGTTTTGATATGATAGATCTTTATGGAGATTTTGTTGAGATTTAGATCTTTTATATATTTTCTTTGATTTATTATTGGATATTTTTATGAATTAAATGTATCAACTTATTGGGAACATAGATCATAGATAAATTCTAAGCATTAATTAAATCATAAATGAATTCTATTAACTAATTAAGATCATAAACTTGTCATGAAGATTAATTGTAAATAAATTCCATTAACTAATTAGAATTATAAACTTGTTGGGGATAGAACTTAAACAATCTTATTATTTAATTAAAATCACATGTGAAATTTTGGGCTTTATTAAGATTCAAAATAAGTTATTAGGATTAATACATACAATTAATTGGTAAAGTTATAAGATTATGAAACTATTAGATTCTAAGATTAAAATTAGTATTATTGGTTTAAATAAAACTTATAATATGATATAATTAAATCAAGTAAGTCTTGGATAATCCAAATGAATCGTGAAATTATTAAATTATGAAGATCAAATTATCTTAATATTAACTTTTTGGATATTACATCAATATATATATATATATATATATATATATTAAGGAATAGATAAATGCTATTTGCTTACATGCCTTTAATTATTTAATAAACAAAATGAAAGAGATATTAAGTTTGAGATCGAACGAGAAATAATTTTGACGAGAGAGGAAACAATTTTGATATGATTGAAATTTAAAGAGTTTGTTCTAGAGAATTCACTGAAAAAGATAAGATCGTATTGGACTTTGGAGAAAATCAAAAGATCAAGTTTAAAAGACAAACTGTTAGAAAAACCTCACATGTTAGTTCACTAGCACAATTTGAAATATTTATTTCTCAAGGAATATAAGATCAAACGATCTTTAATTTTAAATGTACTTCATAAGTAGTAAAATAATTAGTAAGACATATAATTAATTTCATAAGATCCCAAGTAATATAAATATAGGTTTTTACTTTTGAAATTTAAATCCCATAAATGATGAATTCTGCATAGTTGTAGAAGAAATTTAATATCTTAAGAATAATAAATATTTTAGTTAGAAAACTTTCTCGAGAGATGAAGAACTTGTAAAAGTATAACAGTTTAGAAAAAGTCATTTAAAAACCATCAAATCTAAGTATTAAATTCTTAAATCAGTAGCATCGTAAGTTTGTCAATCTTTCAAAGATGACTAGAAAATAAATTTTAAATGAAATACACGTCCGACTGAACTGTAATTTATATTGTAGATGAAAATCAATATTTTACACAATCGGATAAAATTTAATAAACTTTGGAGATCTATAAATATCATTTCGAAATTTCTAAATCAGAAACGTTAAAGATGTTACTCTTGGACTGAAGTGATATAAACATCGTATTAAATAATTTATAAATCCAATTAACATGAAAATTTAACAAAATCTTAAAAACACATAAAGGGTCAACATACTAAAATCGTATTGAATTCGGAGATGTTTAATCACGAATTGAATTTTTGAATTGAAATAACATGAGTATTTATATGTTTCTTTTAAAAGGGCTTCAACAGTTTAATAAACTTATATCTACATTTGAAATATATGTCATCATAATATTCAATTTAATATATAAGCTTTTTTTTATAATATTATTTAATTATCTTTCAGATTTCATATCTCAAATTTTGGGGATATTACAGACGCCATAGAGCATTGGAAAGAGCTTATGAGACACAAGATGGTTCAACATTATCCGGAAGAGGATGTTTTGTTGCTGCAAATAATCTCTTGGGCTTAATTATGTTGTTCTGAGCTCGAGTGTTGCCTTATAATGATCAATCGTGCTATTCAGGTTACATTTAATACAAAACACCCATTTATACCCAACTATATTTGCATGAGATGGAGGAGATACAAGATCCCAAGTGCCATGACGTTGTAGAGCATTGAATTCCTCAGTCATAGCTTGATGTCATGAGCATTGGAAAGAGCTTATGAGACACAAGATGATTCAACATTATCCGGAATAGGGTGTTTCGTTGCTGCAAATAATCTCTTGGGTTTAATTATGTTGTTCTGAGCTCGAGTGCGCATAGCATGTGTTCGAGGTGATGGTGGAGGTGGATGGATCGACTGACTTGGAGAATCATGTGTGGGTGTGAGAGAGATGGATGTCTGATCTTTGGATTGAGAGGAAACTGATGGTGAGAGAGTAGGAGAAGTGTCATGATATGTATGCACTGGATCATGTGACTCTTGTGATATCAATAGATGAGAGTTGAAGTCTACAGATATGGAAGAGGGATTGGAATCCGCCGCCGTTGTTGAATAAAATGTCCAGAACATGGGCTCTGAAAATTTGACATGCCATGAAAAAAAGATCTTCCCAGATTCTGGATCGGAACATCGATAAGCACTTTGATTAGTAGAATAGCCAATGAAAATGCAAAGCTTTAACAGAAAATCCAATTTGCCAATATTATATGGACGTAGCCAAGGAAAACAAATACACCCAAAAACACGCAATTTAAAATAATTAGGCTCCATTAAGCTCTTGTTTAAACAAAACTGCAAATAGACTCACATTATTTAAGATTGGTCTAGGGGTACGGTTGATGAGATAAGTTGTCGTCTGAACAACAAATGCCCAAAAACTTGCTGGAAGTCGTGCATGATGAAGTAAGACACGATTGATTTCAAGAATGTGTCTGTTCCGTCTCTCAGAGATTCCATTCTGCCGCGAAGTGTGAGGCGCAGTGGTAAGCCAATTAATTCCATTGGCAACAAGATAAGGTTTCAACTCCAGAATTCACCCCTGTTATCAGTGTAGAACTTTTTAATCTGAGTGTTAAACTGCTTCTCAACAATTGTACGGAATTGATGAAAAATCTGTACAACTTGAGATTTAACATTTAGCATATAAACCCAGCAATAACGGCTAAACAGATCAACCACAAGGAAAAAATAACGACATCCATCAATTGAGACAGTAGGTGTAGGGCCCCAAACATCAGCATATAAATATTCCAACGGGCGTAGTGCAACAAACGAGGAGTCACCAAAAGGCAATCGGTGAGCCTTGCTCATGTTACAAGAAAGATAGTCATCAGTTAAACAAATGAACCAATACGACTTGAAGGGTGACCAAGACGAGCATGCCACTGATAAGGGATTGTTCGCACTCCAAGAGTAGCCACCTTGGGTTTTGAACTAGAGATTTGAGGTTGCATGCGATAAACACCATCACTACATGGCCCTCGAGCCAGTTCTACCCCGTGATTGGATCATTGATCAAGAAATTATTAGGAAAGAACTCCAATGAAACATTATTAGCCTTGGTGAATTGGTGAACAGAGATAAGATTTTTAGCACCATCGGGTACACACAAAACATTAGACAGCAAATATGTACGAGAAGGAGTATGAATGTGAGAAATACCAATATGTGAAATGGGTAGCCCCGTCCCATCAGCAATTTGTATCTCATACATACCATTATATTCAGAGTGAATAGAAAGGTTACCAAGATCACCCGTTAAGTTATGTGATGCACCTTTTGTAGGGGTGTTGTATGCCCTTGAAAACCACATAATTGACAAGTAATGGGGTTGAGATTAGTGCGGGGACCAGTGAATGGATGATGTCCATGACCCCCATGATTTCGGCTGCCGCTACCACCTCGATTGCGGTTGTTGTAAGGTTGACCACGACCACCACCTGACTTCTTGGAGTAAGGCCTCTGCTGCGATGAAGTAGAATTAGAGTGGGCAACAGTTGCTATTGCGACGAATGTAGAGGACTCGGTTTCTAGTTGCTTGAGATGGATCTCATGTTCAATCAGACGATCACGTAACTCCTCAAATCGAAAGGGAGTTTCATGGGTTTGAACAGAACTTATAATGTCGCGGTACTGATGACTGAGTCCATTAACAATGTAGAGAGTAAGATCATCTTTCACCGGTTCATCAATAAGACCAAGTTCATTAGTCATGGCTTTGATGTAATTAAAGTACTCGGAAATAGACCGGGTACCAATTGACGCCTTTGCCAGGGTCGTCTTGAGATGCATCACATGGGCCCGTGATGTACTGGCAAAGGCATGAGTGAGAATTAACCAAGCAGCAGCAGCCGTAGTGACAGATGATAGAAGAGGCAAAATATCCGAGGACACTAACCCTAGAATCACAGCTAAGAGAAGTTGATCTTGTTTGAACCAACAACGGGCAGTCTCAGGTGCAGTAGTTGCATTTGGTTTAGGGGTGGTGTCATCTATATGACCAATCAGTGAAAAATCATTCAAAAGCGCGCACAAATGAGTACGCATAAAGGGAAATTGGAGGTGGTTAGCTTAATGGGTAGGTGATGATGGGCGGAGAAATTGGAGGTGGTTAGATTAATTTGGAGGTGGTTAGCTTAATGGGTAGGTGATGATTGGCGGATATTGGAATAAGTGGTGCAGTATCAGATGTGGTGTTGCTGCCGGTCAACATGGTGTTGTCTGTTACTGAGGAAATATCCTCTTATATATAAGAGTTGATGTTGCGTATATAACTAAGAGAAGAATTATGAGGAACTTTGATTTTATTGATACAAAGTCTAGTATGTATAATACACTTGAAGATCTAAAAAGATATAACGAGATACAAAAAAAATCTTAACAACTTTCTGGATCAGTATGTCTAACTTTATCTCTAAGTGAAATTTAAATTATGTGGGAGAATATTCTTTTATAGAGACGAAAAATGTTAATTAATAAAAGTTTCACTCGTCATTTATAGGTCATCAAGAAATTTCAAAGGAATTGTATTGGAATCTCCAATAAATTCTAAATTGAAGATTATGATAATTTAGATATTAAGATCACAAGAAACAATAGTTATGAGATTGAATGTGATTTTAATTCGTAATAATTGATAGGATAAAAAATGCATCACTTAATATAGTTGATCAATATCTATTATTATTACCTAAACATGCCCGTCCGGTTCGCCAGTTACAGTTTCGATTTGGAACCGACGGTTCGCGGTTTTTGGAAGGCCAAACCAAAACTGAATCGGATGGGCTAAGGTTATGGTTCCGGTTCCCTGAACCGGCGGTTTTACCTGGAACCGCAGGTTCAGGGTCGGTTCCATTCTTTTTTTCTTTTTAAAAAATTTGCTCCCTATTTATACAACATTTCAAAAAATACAAAAAATAAAGTTGGTGCCCTCTGGTTCGAACCGCCGATTCCGATTTGGTTTGGTTAGGAGATCTGGACTATTGATCTCCAACGACCCGTTGATCTCGGCCATTTAATTAGAAATTTTTTGAACCGCCGGTTCGGTTCTGATTCTGGTTGAACCGGTTTCCAACGACTACTCCGCGTGGGTCGTTGATCTCCAACGACTACTTGACTTTGAACGTGAGCCGTACACGTGGCAGCCTAAAATATATAAAAAAAATTAATGCACAAACCGGCGGTTAAATTGCCAGTTTTTCGGTTTGTATTTTCCCGGAACCATTGATCGCTGGTTCGAACCGGCCCGGTTTCGATTTTGGGAACCATTTGAGCATGTTTACTATTATCTATATAAAAATATGATATTTATTACAAAATATGAATTCCCTAATATAACCTTATTAAAGATTATATTTAAGGTTATCATAGTAATTTATGGTTTTTATATTTAAATAATTTTACATTAGAATTGTAAATCAATCTCATATAGAATTCTATTATGAGTGGAACTCTAAATTTAATATAGATTATATATCATTATAAAATATTACTCCCTCCGTCCCTGCTAACTTTGCCTACTTTCCTTTTTTGTTTGTCCCACCTAACTTTGTCAGCCCAAAAATGGTAAAGAAAAATTTATTCCCTTACCCTTCCATTTCTTTCATTTTACAACTTTTGCACTAAAAAAACACACATTAATTACAAAATTGTCACTCAAAAACATTAAAATAACGACAAAAACTTTTATGCTAGATCCATGCACCCGACCCGACCCGCGCGTGTACGCGCTTCCACGCGCGTCTGACGCGCTCCCACGCGCCTGGGCGGATGCGCACCTTTAGGTTACGTTAAGGATACCTTTCAGTTATGTTAAGGATACCTTTAAGTTATGGTAAGGATACCTTTCAGGGATACCTTTCAGTTATGTTAAGGATACATTTAAGTTATGGTAAGGATACCTTTCAGTTATGTTAAGAATACCTTTGAAATCCTGATTCCAGGTTACATGCCACGTTATGTTAAGAATACCTTTTAGTTGTGTTAAGCATACCTTTAGGTTATGTTAAGGATACATTTAGTTATGTTAAGAATACCTTTTGGTTATATTAAGCATATCTTTAGGTTATGTTAAGAATACCTTTAGGTGATGTTAAGGATACCTTTGAAATCGTGATTCCAGGTTACATACCATGTTATGTTAAGAATACCTTTTAGTTATATTAAGCATACCTTTAGGTTATGTTAAGGATACCTTTAATTATTTTAAGAATACCTTTTGATTATATTAAGCATACTTTTAGGTTATGTTAAGAATACCTTTAGGTGATGTTAAAGATACATTTGAAATCGTGATTCTAGGTTCCTTTGAAATCTTGATTTGATACCCTTAGAATTCATTCCAGATCACATACATTTACATTATATTAAGGATACCTTTAGGTTATGTTAAGAATACTTTTATGTTATGTTAGAGATACCTTTGTATGCAAAATGTGTAACACAACTACCTTATGGATAAGGTATCTCTAACATAACATAAAAGTATCCTTAACATAACATAAAGGTATGCCTGACGTAAATTAAATGTATGAAATTTGGGCATAAAGGTATCCTTAACATAACCTAAAGGTATCTCTATACATTACCTAAAGGTATTCTTAACATAACCTAAAGGTATGTCTAACTTAACGTAAATGTATGAAATCTGGGCATAATGGTATCCTTAACGTAACCTAAAGGTATTCTTACACATTACATAAAGGTATTCTTACACATAACTAAAAGTCATGACTAAAATTGAAAAACAAGCTAGCGCGAAAAAAAAAAAAAAAAGAAGCGGGTCGGATTACCCGGATCCGACCCGGGTGCATGGATCTAAGATCCATGCACCTGATGCACAAGAGACTTACTCTAAAATAACACATCATATCAAAGTCAACAGTTTTTTCTTTAACTTCGTGCGGTCAAACCGTGGCAAAGATAAGGGGGACGGAGGGAGTATTATTTAAGGTCTTAAAAGTAATTTAATATTTTTGATTTAAAAAATTCATCCTTCACGGACGACGCACGTGCTCGATACTCGTATAATAAAATCAAAGTAATGAATTTATCATCATGTGTATATTCGTGGATTTGAATTAACATATGATTCATAGATTAATAATGGATTGAAATTAAAAGTTGCTTTAATAATCAATTACAAATCTTCTTTCTTTCGAAAATAAAGAAATCAATTATATCAATTGCGTGTGCATTTGGATGATGATGTTGCTCCAATAAATTAAGTAAAAGTTTGAGACAATCGTGCTTTGTCATGAATGCATGTAGGACGGTCAAAGGAACCACCTTCATCGAATATAGACCATAATGGTCGAAATTGTTAGCATAAATTAATGCTTTATAATATATTTCTAGCTAGCTTATAGCATCTTCATTAGATTTTTTTTTTTTTATATAAAAAAAGTGTTCAGAGAATATTAAAATAATAATGTGCAAATTAATGAACATATTATTAGGAGAGAATATATTTGGTCATTCCTGAACAAGATTACCCGATTGATCCAGCGAGATGAATGAAATCAATCAGAAGTGCTCGCGCAAGCGAACACTCTTGGAGACTCGCCAACAACTCGCTTGAACTTGAAGAGAGAAGCAACTGTCTAGGAAAGCTAGCCATGCTTTATGGTGAATACTGTCAGGTTTAAATGCTTTGAGATCGTAATGATTGTAATATCCCTCAATAAGGAAGTAACATATGAATTTTACATTTATGTTAACTAATGGATATGCTCCCATACATGTTAGGATTGGAGTATCTAGATTCGAGTAACGCTAAAGAGAATTTGTTTAGTGAGAGTATGTATCTGTTAATAAAATAAATAAATCAAACTCGACTTCAACACAATTATGCTAATTGCATGGTGAGCATGTTCAAATTATAGGTAGCTAGATATCTTAGCTAATTTGTAAAATATATATAATTTGATATTTATTTAACGAGTAGGTCTTGCGTGTCCCGGGGCACCGTGCCCCCAAACACTTATTGTAATACCTATCTTCAAGAATATACCACTAATACCTTATGAATACACTAATAATACCTCATGGATATATATCTAATACCAAACTAATAATACCTTTGGAGGTACGGTGCACCGGGTACGCAAATTTTTGTCTTATTTAACAATTTTCATGACACTTTACTCTGTATAATAATTGAATTTGATAAATAAAGATCCAAGTCTTACGTATTCAATTTTATAAGATAGATTAAACCACAATTGTCAATGCACAAAACAAACGAAGATTTTGTTGTAAAAATTAAATGGATACAAGTTTTATGTTCATTTTAGAGAAATGAATTCAAATTATCAATAACTTGGGTGTTGAAGAGGGTTTGTGAAAGTGGGTGTTGGGAGCTCATGGAAATGGAAGGTGGCAACGGAGGAAGGGTCGACCCAGCCACCGTGTAGCCTGAGCTTGGCCTGTCGGGGCTGGTTGAGATGGCACCACTGTTGTCCACACCATTTTTGGTGTGCTTTTATGGAGGAACTTCAATAGTATTAATTTTTAATTAATTATCATCTATGTTTGGTCTCCTCAATTTTGTAGCCTTCAATTATTGTAGTACTTTGTTGGTACGTAACAAAAGCCATTTCATGTCGGCATTTAGAAAGAAGAACAAAAACTTGGCCAAGTTTTTTAAATTTACTATCAGAATTTCTTCAGCTTTGCTGTCATAGAATCAACAATAGCAAGACAGTATTAAAAAAGGCAAAGACGAAGGAAGAAGTTATGTCTTGTTTATGAAAAATAGAAGCAATTTAGATATTCTATTTCATACTGTACATCATTGTACGTACGTACAAGATATATGCTTTAATCGATAAGTTCTTGAGCCCAAAATGAATGGCGATGAAGTAAACTGCAACACGTTGATATTTCTAACAAGAAACATTAATGATTACATTAAATGATCGAATTGCCTGATACATGTTAATCATCAACTAATAGCTAAATTGCAAACGAACTTCACCAAAAGAAAAAGAGAAATGGAGTGCATCTTCGACACAGATTATTGCTTCCAGTTGCTAATAAACAAGTCAAAAAACCCTTTTTCATGTCTAACATTTAGAGTAAGAAAAGAATAATTACCTTCAATAATTTCATCATCGTCTGAGTATAAGTGTGTTTTGACAGCATGGTTTGCTGATACTTCAAGGGCTGCAGAGATTTTTGAGGTCTCCTTCTTGAGCATACCAATTCGGTATTATCTTTAAAAGATGGGGGTACAGATCTTTATACGAGTTTCTTATCGTCCCTTCTGCAACTCCAGTTGCAACCGATACATCTGCAAACACACGAAGGAAACCTCATAAATAACGATGCAAAAGGATACACACTGAGTAATTATGAGCAATGGAAGTCTACCTTTAAGTGGCTTTTTAGAGTCTGATAGCTGTGTGACTATGTAAATAACTGCTGCTGCGATTGAAATGGGGCTCCTCCTAAAGACGACCAAGGTTATTAACAATGTATAGAAGCAAGAAAAGTGTCTTAAGAGACAAATCAACCTAATGTCAAATTGTTCAGCCTTCCCAACAGCTTCTTGGGCAGCTTTAACTGTTTGGTTTGCCATTCCAAGATTAGAACAAAAACGTCTCTGAAAGGAAGCTAGTATCATTATTACAATCAATGATATTGAAGCAATTACGAAAACTTCTATTGCTTCGCCATATGATCCTTACCATGAAATCACCAGCATGTATAGTTCCTATCTCCACTGACTGCCCCATCTCAAGCTCTAGCTGTTTCATGATGTATTCTTTCGCTCGTCCAATTTCCTTCTTAGTTGCCCCATTGGCAACAGAGCAGATTTCTGGTTCAAACTCATGAGTTCAAGAAAGTTCAGTCACACACAGATATGAGCAAAACGTCTGAAACGGTTTATACATACCCTTCACAGTACGAGGCTTGTCTTCTTGGCGACAAGCAATGTACAAACAAGCAGCCAATATGGCGTCCTGATTTCTTCCTCGACTGGATTTCTGATCTTCCACCTTCTTGTAAATCTCATTAGCCCGATCCTTCAGATTTTATTATATCATCAAGGAAATTGTTACACCTTAAAAAGTACAAGACAGAGAAAGAAGATTGAAACATGACAGCCCACAATGTGTTCCAACTCATACAAGAACTAGAAGTAACAAAAGGGCTCGTATAAATTAGGCTGACAAAGCAGACTCATTAATGGAACCAGATATACACGAATTATTGACTTCAACATATACTGAGATCTTCGATCGGACGATAAAGATGTTGATAGCAAGTGAACAAGATACCTTTATAGTTGCAACAAGTCCCAACCTGAAACACATTAGCTACATTAGATGGAATTTTAGTACTTGTCAGAATAATGTTATTGGCAAAACTCTGCCTTGTAAGCCAAATCCCAGAAATGATCACTCCAATTCCAAACACATACAAATGCAGAATTTGCAAGAATTCTTCCAGTACAGAGAAAATAAAAACGAGCAAAAAAAAAACACGAAAAAATCGTTCTTTATACTCCAATAATCACTTCACTGCGAAGACAACAACCACATAAAGATTACATAAAAACAGAACAACAAAAGTTCAATCATGATTAAAAAAAGGGTCATAGAATCTAAGTCATCCCCACCAAAAAAAGAAAAGGAACAGAACACAAAACAATTTTCTTTCACCTAACCAATATATATTTGCAAATAAACACTAAATCACATTTAGAAAGTTTAACAAAAAATGAAATTTTTACCTATCTGACATGGTAGCAATAGTCTTGAAAGCCAAAATGAGGGATCGATCAGGGTTGGAACCGCGATTCTGCCAGCGTCCAAGCGAGGAGGTGAGGAAATCGCTCGTGGTGCCATTGGGCTTAGAGATAACAGTAGACAAACCGCCGTCAGTCAGAAGCGGGTTCGTGGGTCCTCCGACCCGAACCGGATCGTTGTCGCCGGACTCATTGGCGAAGGTCCGCCACTCAGATGTCTCGTCGATCGAGTGCGATTCCAGTACAAGGCCGCACTCCGAGCAGACGGTGTCGCCGGCCGCGTGATCCAGCACCACCTCCGTCATCCGCTTGCAGTCGGAGCAGTACACGTCCGCCATTGCCGGAATTCAGCCAATTACACAAAATTAACGGCGAATTGCACCAATCGAATCCATGGGGATAGGTCTCCGGCGGAGTGGAGTGGAATTTATAGAGGGTTGGTGGGTAGAGAAGTCACGAAGGATTCATGGATTCCTCGTTGGTGGATTATTATGGCGCATTTATTATCAAAAACTTTTTTACGTCATGGATCAGAAACAAACACACAGATTTTCCTATTCACTTTTCTGACAATGGAATGTCGTCGTATCAAATAGGCTATCCAAAGAATTTCAAACAATTTCTATTTTGTGGAAATTATATTACTCTATTTTGATATAAAATCATTTTATTTATTCTTGATATTTATAACAGTTAGTTCAAATTATGACTCTTAAATAGCATTATTTGATGATAACTTGTACAAATTGTTTTCAGATTATCTCCAACTTATTAATGTGTAGTAAATAAAAATTAGTACCCTCATTCAATATGAACATGGCAGAAATTTATATGTACAGAAGGGAAGAAAGAGAGAGAATAAGAAGCTGAAACTCATTGAATAAATCATAAACGTTAAAATAGTGTAGATGATGAGTCTATCAAATTTCAGAAATGAAAATTTGCAACTGTGACAGTGTTTGTAAGTAAAATGTGTGTAGTGTATAATCCTTCGTTTGGTATCCCCTTTGACAACAACAATCTGCAAGAATTGGCAATCTCAAAAACATTCAAGATTTAGGGCTGCTTAGGCTCTTCAGGTCTCTCTCCTTTGCATACCACTCGGGTATGATCTTTGTCGCGTGGGGATACAGATCCTTATACGCATTCTTGATCGTCCCTTCTGCAACTGTAGTAGCGAGCGATATGTCTGCAACCATACATATTTGTTTTCAACAATTAGACTTTGTATACCATTGAAAACACATCAAGAAATGGGAAATATGGTGGAATACAGAAAATCTGCAAGAATGTCTGGAGCTTAAAGATCTTTAACATATGATTGAAAACATAGAGACATTGGTGGGAAACCACGGCATCATGAATATATATATATATATGTGTGTGTGTGTGTGATGATTGAAACAAATCTCCAATAGGTAAAGACAGTTAGAACTCAAACCTCGAAGGGGTTTCTTTGAATTTGAGAGCTGTGTTACCATGAAAATGATCGCGGCAGCAATAGATATAGGGCTCCTCCTGCAAGTAAGACATGCCCATATATCAAGTTCAAAACCAATCCCTCCTAAAATGGGTGGGTGGGGGTGGGGGTGGGGGTGGGGGTAGGGGTGTTAGAGTATGCCTAATATCAAAATCCCCTGCTTTCTGGACAGTTTCTTGCACAGCTTTGACCTCTTCATTGCTCATACCAAGATTGGAGCAGAAACGTCTCTGCATAACAAAAAATAACGATGACACAAGAAAATAATATAAGCAACAAATTGAAAATAAGAGTACTTAGTTTGCTATCATCTCATTATAAACTCACCAAATAGTCCCCTGCATGAATAGTACCCATCTCCATAGACTCACCCATCTCAACCTTCAACTGTTTCACAATAAATTCTTTAGCTCTGCCGATTTCCTTTTTGGTAGCTCCAGCAACGATAGAGCATATTTCTAGTTGAGATCCAAAGGTTCAGAGGACCGTAACAAGGTAATTGTGCACAATAAAACTCAATGTGCAAGTGATTTAAGGTGGCACCTTTTACAGTTCGTGGCTTGCCTTCTTGACGACAAGCAATATATATGCAGGCCGCCACGAGAGCTTCCAAGTTTCTTCCTCTTGTACACTTCTGATCTTCCAACCTCTTATATATCTCACTTGCTCGATCCTTCAAGTAAAAGAAGTATAAGAAACCAAAGTTGAATTTCAAAGTCATAGAATGGCATACAGTCATGACAAGTTGAGGTAAGTAATGACACAATTCCATAAAACTACATGTTAAATGCTGAGAGACCATGGAGATAGAAGTAGATGTTCATTCATCCCAACACATTATAATAGGGTTCCGATAAAAAAAATTTAAGGGACATTTAAAGAAGAAGATTTGATGAGCTAATTTTCACAATGCAGTGTGTACACTCCACTGTTGCTTTATTGCAGTAGAGTCGATCAGTAAAAGTACATACCTTGATGGTAGTTACAAGGCTCAACCTGGAAGAAGAGAAACAGCTCATATTAGTACCATCCATTGTGATGTATATGCAATACCCATAAAAGATAAAGAGCAGTAACTTGGATTGGCCTCAAAGAGAAATACTTCGCTCAAACCTATAGTACCACAAACTTTTAAAAATAATAGTTCATCCATAATCAAAACAAATTTGAGAGCTTTACCCCAGGCCCCTAGTCTAACATCACATAATTATGAAGATCAAATCTTCATGATTCAGTTATCAACCATAGCTCAACAAAGAGCTATGTCACCTATTTTGAATAACTAGAGAACAAAGAATACCTCTAATATCACATCCGGAATAATGTAACTAAATGCGACAAGAAATGGACAAGTTGAATGGCATATGATTGTATCAAGATTTCTCACACAAAAGCATTTACTCAAAGCCCAAAACAAACAAACCACTCAGCTTTTCTCATATAGAATGCTCCAAAGAACAAGAGACACCCCAGAAACAATAAAAAACAACAACTGAACCCGAGGCTCAGACTATTGATCAATGCAACACATACATTATCAACGATTCCAATTCTCCAATGATAAGCCACTAAGATTCACTTCATAATAAAGATAATTTCTTATGACTCATTCATGAACCAAAATTTTTAAATCAACTCAACACCTTGGCCACCTATAAATCTGGGGAAGATCGTTTTTAAACCAGTTTTTCAAGCAAGAAAGTGTCTTGATTATATCATTACATTCAATCAAATTAACAAACCCAAAAAAACCCTTTAAAGATTCCAACATTAACTCCCCCCAAATCTGCAGAACCCACGGAACCAACCATTGATTGATTCATAAAGAAAACAGTGACCGACCTATCAGCCATGTTAGAAATAGTCTTAAAAGCTAACACAATAGCCCGGTCGGGATCCCCGCCCCGGTTCTGCAATCGGGCCAGAGACGAATCGACGTTCGAGCCATTGGCACCCCTGGAAATGACGGTGGTGAGAGCCCCATCCCCAAGAAGCGGGTTAACGGGTCCACCCACACGATTGGGATCGTGATCGCCGGATTCATCGGCGAAGGTTCTCCACTCGGAGGTCTCATCGATGGAGCGGGCCTCCAGCACGAGGCCGCACTCGGAGCAGACGGTGTCCCCGGCGGCGTGATCGAAGACCACCTCCGTGTTCCGTTTGCAGTCGGAGCAGTAGGTGTCCGACATCGGATTCGACGAATTGGGAAACTGGGATTCAGGGGTGTGATTTAATCTGGGTTTTGAGGGAATTTTGAGAAACTTTCGCTCTCTTCCCACTTCCCTCCCCCTCTTTCTCTCTCTGTGAGCTGGAGAAGCAAGAGGGTCGATTGCGAGTGGGTCAAAGGGATATATATAGAGAGAGAAACAGAAAGAGAGATATACATGATTTTGAGGGCGGCTTCTCGGCCGGGCCCACTCTATCAACTTGCAATCCCAGTTCTCTTCCAGTTATTATCATCATTATCATTATTCTTCTCTCATTTAATTTAATACATTTATCAAAATATATTCCAACATACACATTACTAGTTCTAGTTCAACACTTGGTCGACACATTTTTTATATTTTTACTTAAGTTTAGATAGTAAAAAAAAATTATTTGTTTACATATAATCTATTCTTTAATTAAGGAGTAAATAGTTGTAGCCCGTAATAAGGCCTTAAGGATAAGCCAGGCCCATAAAGGAATTACCTAACAACTTAGGGCCTATGACCCAACATGGATAGCCCAAAATATAAATGGGCTTCTGATGTGGGCCTACCTTTAAGTCCAAATATTGCAGTACTTGAGGCCTTCAAGTTGGGCTACTTCACCATTGGACTGGCTATGATGGGACTATTTAAAACTAGGGTGAAAGTATTTAATACTCTTTTTATTGAAATTTTTGGTTAAATCAAGTTTTCACACCATACATGCAAGAAAACATATATGTTACTATCTTTTAATAAAGTTATTATTTAGTAATATCTTAACTAATTTTATAATTGTGTCGTGTTTTCAAATATATCAATCTCATATGAAGAACAATTTAAATATTCAGTTAAGTACGTCACCATGAAAGGTTTGATGTTATGTTAAATTTAAGTACGTTTTTCTTTTAATACAATCTAAATTGAGTTTGTCATGGATCAAAGCCATGGGATCATGTCAAACGCATGGAGTTTGAATTGGACTCGATGATTCTGTATTATGCTATTCACATTCATCTGAATTTTTGGAGAGTGTGGTAATTAGCATAAAATTGTTGTAAATTCTTCGATGATAATCTATTGTTTAGATTGATCTTTGATAGACATGATGCAATATGGTTGCTCGCTATTTTGCAAAAGTTGCTCGATTGTACCCTAATCCTTATTGTTGGGTTGAGCCTTCAAGCTTTGTGGAAAGCCTACTCGATTTCTTGTATCTATTCATAAAGTTTTCATTTTATCACAGTAAAAATGCAACTGAAATTGGGGTTGATTCAACAATTTTATATGTTAGCTTTCCTACGATCGAGTTACTCTATGTGACCAAGTAGATTGAGCTGAAATGGGACAAATAAATATCTATTGATACCATGTATTATCCTATAGATATTTTATTGAATAGATAGATAGATGGATAGAATAGAACATAAATGGAGAAATGGGTTGTAGCTCATGGGATGTTTTAATATTGCAAGAATCTATGAACATTATTTCAATCATAAGATGGTGAGTTGAAGCCTCAAACCAATAACATCTTCATGTGACTCCCTGCCACACAAGTGGTCCATCTAAAGCTAAAGACTTTTGCAATTGTCAGAAACAAATAATAATAATAATAATAATAATAATAATAATAATAATAATTAAAAAAGAGTGTGTTGGAAATAGTTTAATAGATGAATCTCACTAGCTGAAAAGTAGGTTTCTTTCCTCTTCTTGCAACGGTCCAATTGTGGATGCTGATTGGTGCCCATTATTTTCAAACTTATCTTTTCCCTCACTTATTTTTACTTTCATGAAAAGAAAAAAAAGAAAAGAGACAATTTGATGGAGAGCCTTCGTGAATCTGGTATTTTGATTCATGAATCAAACTCATTTTCACTAATTTATATATGGATTGTAATGTTGTAGGCTGTGGATTGACCTGTCTCACAAAACATGTTCGGTGATCTGTCTCTCATATGATTCATCATCTTTCTTTTACTACTAGTTATTATCTTCAATTTTATCTTCCAAGTAATATAAAAAGGTTTGTAAATATTGTTTAACTCAAATAAATCGAATTTAATACAACTCTAAAAGACATGTGGGTTCCAAACTATTTTTACATAAATTTACGTATGAATTATGAATTGAATTGTTTTCTATTCATTATTGACATTATTAAGATTAAGATGTTATGACAGCCTTTCTTGAATTATTTTGGTGTCTTGGTGTTCCGACAATAATTGTTATTCTTAATCACTGTAAATCTATTTCTGATAAGGGATTAATTATATAGAAAAATGATGACACCTATGAGCATCGACCAATTGATACAAAATCAAGATTAATGATTCTCTTGTGACTTGATATCTGGTGGAGTAATCTTAATAGATAATAAATGTTTAGGCGCACATTAAAGAATCACAAGTAGAAATTAATTAAATTCATGAGTAAAGAAACTCGTACAATTTGATCTTGAGGTATTTGTAATAATTCTATTTATATACATTCAAAAATCGTGTTATAATTCCAGATTAACGATCTCGATTCAACATCAATCTATAGATTGGATTGGACTTTACATAAATTAATTAGATTAAAAGCTAAACTAGTGCCTTTTTTCATCATTGAGTTTGATTTAAAAGAATGGATTAAATAAATGTAAAAGCAATACAACTTTATAACATAAAAGGTGTTATATTATCAAACATTAACATTTCTATACACCAAAAATATAAAAGCCACATATTGATCCATTGCAATTAACTTGATATTAATATTATATGGTTTTGAGATCTCAAACTTAATTATGATTTATGGGCTAAAATAAAAAGTAGATTACTATGGCCGAAATTGCTGACCTCACTTAAAATTTGACCTTGCATTAATTATTTAGTTGACCAATAATATTTTCAGTACATTTTATAGTCTTCTATTAATATTTGATGACGATATATGTATGATATGTATGCAAACAATTTATTTATTTATATAAACTACAAATATTTATCGAATCACACATTCTGTGTATTTCAGACACTGTAGAGAAGGTTGGATTAATCCTCGGCATTTTGGAAAAATATATTTACATTTCCTGTATTTGTTAAAACTTAAAACTTATTTTTTAATACTATAAAATTGTTACAACTCATAAATTATACATAAATAAGATAAATTGATATGAATGTCTCGCAAATTGTGCAAAATTGTTACCTTTTAGTGTGTGTGAATCTCTCGAGAAAAAAAAGTGTGAATAAATGCATTGTAAATGACGCCGCCATCGTTGGCTTTAAACCCTCTTCATTATAGATTATTTATATACTTATGCTTATTTACTGTATTAATTAATTTCGTCAACTCATAATAACTTCTGATTCCCAAAATAAATATTGTTTTTGAATTAAGGGATGTGATGAAAAGTCCTATTTAAGTTTAATCAATTTTAATCTTTTTAACATATTTAATTTGGTATTAGTAAATAGGGGCATTTTAGTAGTAGTATTTAATTATCATGTCTTGAAATACGAAAATGACACTTATTTTGAGACAAATTTTACTTGGTAAAATGATATTTATTTTGTTTTTTTATTTAAAAAAATGATCTGAAATTTTCTAAAAATAATACTTTTTTTTTTTTTTGGATGAAGCTGGGATACTAAATGTTGTTTAATTTTGAGTTTAATCTTCACTAAGAGCAACTATTTTGAATTTAACTATTCTTTTTGCAAATTATAGTGATGGTATTATTGTTCAAGTGGAAGACTGTGGTAAGTATTGTTCTAAAACTAAATGAAGAAATATTAATACTAGTTTAATAGTATTATTATAATATTATCCCTTCGTCGCAACTTAACTTGCCTACTTGTCTTTTTTGTTTGTCCCAACTCAACTTGTCAACCCATAAATGACAAAAAAAGTCAAATATTAATATCCTCATATTTCATCCTTATTACAAAAATATCACTCAATTATCTTAAAAAACAATCTTAAAAAACAAAAAGTAATAAAAGTCAAACATTAATATTCTCATATTTCACCTTTATTACAAAAATATCATCTAATTATCTTAAAAAATAATAGTCAACTGTTTTTTCTTAACCTCCATGTCCAATCAAAGTTGACAAATTCGATCGGGATGTTGGTAATATTATTTAAGCCCATATGCTCTGGTTTGCAATTAGTGGCCTTGCACTGCTAAACCTACCTTTTTAAAGTCACACTTTTTAATGTGCTTTATATAGCATAAAATTATTTATTTTCAGATTAAAAAAGGTACTATTATTTTAAACCTGTCTCTGCATCGAGATCCTCGTCAAGAATTAGATTTTGATAATTATGACAATTATGGATAAATTAAAATATTTTACCCATCCCTATTTCAAACAAATTAATTACACAACTTAAATAAAATTTATGTGAATAATATTATGATTAAAAATACATTTCCACATGTTTATTCTTCATATTTAAGCTTATATTACATGAATTATAATAATTATTTATACATGTGATGTAATATGAGAGTCGGTAAGACCGTTTTTATGAAATGTCAGATGAAGTCCATCATATAATAAAAAATATAATTTATATAAGATTATTATTTTTCTATACATGTATTTTAAAATTTCATTTACACTTCAATATGAATTCATTGGTGTATAAACATTATTAATACTGTGCATCAAATTGTCAATCTCTTATCTGGTGACAATGCTTAGTGCAAGATTAATTAACCCAAAATTAACTTAGTCAGAAAATTAATTATGGGATAAGGTTTTGGGGCAATATTTGAATTCAAATAACAATTTTAGATTGTGTTTATCTCATCAATACATAAATATATTTGTATATCATTTACAGTTATCATTTTATATTTCTAAAAAAAAAAAACGATGTTGATGTATAAAAAAAATTGAGACATGTTACGATCACATTATATGAGTTTAAGTCATACCAATGATATATTATTATTAATGTATAGGAGTAAACACTATTTGGTTATAATCGAGAAGTTAAACCTAACAAGTTTTCAAAATTTTGGTTATTTTGATTGAATTTTGGGAGAAAATCATTAAGATAACGAAGAAATGAATCAAAAATTTAGAATGTCAGTGAATTCAGATTTAATACTACTAAATACTATTAATATATGATCGAACAATTAAGATTTGACCTAAAGATTCATACACAAAAGAACAACCAAACATAAAATTTCGGTTAAATCGGTTAGAATTAAAATCCAACCGAAATATTGTTGCTAAAACTTCCTTTATTAACTACTACGTACTTATATAAGAACAAAACACCAATTTTACTTTCTTCCATGCATGAATTATGTACTACATAGATGATAAAATATGATATATATATATATAAACACATTAATTCAACACATTTATACAAATTATTTTCAAGAAATTCTCAAATTAGAATAAAAAAAAGTCATATCGGATCATCCTCACAAGGAAAAGAGTCACTGATATATAGTGAATTATGTATTCACTCAATCACATGAAATGAAACTCGTAAAACAATTTCACTAAAGAAAAACTCATTTTAAAATAGTAGAAAAAATATGAAGAACCCTTTTTTATTTAATTTTTACCACTGTCATAAATTATAGGTCTACGCGTTTTTTTCTTTTGATTTGGTTTTACTTTAAAAAAAAAAAAGGGTTATTTAATTGCCTTTTTAAATACGTCAATAAATGTCAATAAAATACTGCGATGAGATTAGCTGTGCTTTGTTGTGTTTATCTTACTTCAAACATATTTGCAGTCTCCAATACCGTGTTTTCACACTTTAACTCCTTTTAGAAATATACTACTTTTTCATACTAGATTTAAAAATTAAAAACAACAAGTTTCATGGTGTTATTTTTGGGAAAATAATAATGAATGATGATGATCAATACACTCAATATTTGGACTTTATCTGAAAAGGAAGAGGGCAAATAAAATTATGTTCATTTTAATAACGTCTATTTCCAATCTCTTCTAGCTATAATCTATAATTTTTAATTAAACCTCAAAACAGTCTCAAACCTAATATAATTTGTAATTTTGATCAAGTTTTTACAATTTACAAATATATCACGACTTGTAATAATTTTTTACATTTTAGCTATACTGACAGTTTTTGAATATCATTACGTCAACTTTGAAACTATAATCAAGAAAAGTTGATGTTCGAAAAATTCAAGATCGCTGGGCTGAAAAATTACATTATTTAACAATCAATTCAAGAGTTGATAAAAAAAAAAAATTAAAAATTGTATTATATTTGTTAATTTTGTGTTTTTTTTAGCAATGAACCCTTTTTAACATATATTCATCTTGTGAGAACAAAAATTAAAACTAGCCAAGCTTTTCCTGTACAAAACTCCTTTACAACACAAATAGATACATTCCCTCCCCTCCCTCTCTCTCTCTCTCTCTCTCTCTCTCTCTCTTAAAGAATAAACAGAGCCACCCCAGAAAGCACAGAACACCTTCTTCATTCCCCTAAGCGATCCAGACAAACCCATACTCGCTTTCTCTCTCTACGATATAAAGCCACAAACTTTACAACTGTTCGATAAACTTCTCTCTGTTTTCTTGTTTGTTCGTTTTGAAGCTTGCTGGAAAAAAAATGGTGAAGTACCAGAAAAAGAATCTGTATACCCAGTGGAAGAAAAGCAAAGAATACATGGTTGATGAAGACGAAGAATCTGGCGTGGACCCTTTTGGCTTAGTCTGTGGAAACTCTGTTCACATAGGAAAAATGGCGAAGCCCAAGTTCTTGTATTTCCTTTTATTCTCTCTCGTTTCTTGCAGCTTGATTTTAGTTCCTCTTTTCTTCTCCTTCAGCTCTAACTTCTCCTTAATCTGTAAGTCCTTTTTTATTTTTTCCTAATAATTTCTGGGTTTAAATGTTCTTTTCCTCCTTGATTCATGGATGTTTGTATTTATGTATTTATTTTGGTTTTGCAGACTCGGATAAAAGGCTTGGTTCTGAAAGTGGTCTCAAGCGTTTCCTCTGCTCCTCTGTTTCTAACGGTTAGTTTGTTTTCCCCCTGTTTTAAATCTTTGATTCGCCTCTTTTTTGTGTGTCTTGGGAGGGAAAAGTGGTATGATTAGTTGTTGTTGTGGCGGCGCCGCCGCCGCCGTGGTGGTGGTGGTGGTTTTCTTGTATATGATGTTTGTGGATTTGAAAGATCAGGGTGGGGGGAACTTGGGGTCCTGTTTTAGTGGGGTAGGATGATCACATTCATAACTTGAGATTATTACTCTAACAACATAATAATGACCAACTTTTTCTCTTGTTTACACTTTTATTTCATGTTGATGCCACAATATAATTAGGGATTCATCATTTGAGTTTTGAAAGAGCTGTATTCTTAATGCAGGCACCATTTGCTGTGATAGAAGTAGTACAAGATCTGATGTGTGTGTAATGAAAGGCGATGTGAGGACTCACGTCGCCTCGTCCTCCATTGTTCTATACCGTACCAATGGTCTGGTTGATACCCTTTCAAACCAATCTGATGATGGTGAAGAGGAGGTGGAGGCCCTCCAGCACGAAAAGATTAGGCCGTATACTAGGAAATGGGAAACCAGTGTGATGAACACAATCGACGAATTGGACCTTGTTGTGAAAAGGGGCTCAAGTGTTCATCATAAATGTGATGTCCAACACGAAGTTCCTGCTGTGTTCTTCTCGACTGGAGGGTATACGGGTAATCTTTACCACGAGTTCAATGATGGGATTTTGCCTCTGTACATCACTTCTCAGCATCTGAACAAGAAGGTTGTGTTTGTGATTCTTGAGTATCATAATTGGTGGATCACAAAGTATGGAGATATACTATCTGAGCTCTCAGATTTTCCACCTATTGATTTCAGTGGGGATAAAAGGGTACATTGCTTCCCTGAGGCCACTATCGGGTTGAGAATCCACAATGAGCTGAGTGTTGATCCGTTCTTGATCGAAGGCAATAGGACCATAGTCGACTTTCATGGTGTATTGGACCGAGCATACTGGCCCCGTATCAGAGATCTCATAGATGATGAGAACCGAGAAGCTGAAGCTCAGACACAAGACTCCAACCTGGCAATGACAACACAAAAGCAAGACTTGACCATACCTAAGCTAGTTATAGTATCAAGAAATGGTTCAAGAGGGTTAACCAATGAAGATCTATTGGTGAAACTTGCAGAGAAGATTGGATATAAAGTGGAAGTTCTAAGGCCTGAAAGAAGCATTGAGCTGGCTAAAATCTACAGAGTTCTTAACTCAAGTGATGTCATGGTTGGAGTCCACGGTGCAGCCATGACCCACTTCCTATTCATGAAGCCCAGTTCAGTTTTCATCCAGATCATACCACTTGGCACAGACTGGGCAGCAGAGACCTACTATGGTGAACCGTCTACTAAGCTCGGTCTATGCTACATTGGCTACAAGATCCTTCCGGAAGAGAGCTCATTGTACGAGGACTACAACAAAGACGACCCCATTTTGATGGATCCTAACAGTGTCAACAAAAAGGGATGGGAATTCACTAAGAAAATCTATCTTGATCGACAAATGGTGAAGCTAAATCTTAGGAGGTTCCAAAAACGACTGCTTCGAGCTTACTTCTACACAAAGGCTAGAAAAAACGGGCGTCTACGCCGTCAATCACAGTAGCATTTCATCTTCTTTTAAGTCCTCTAACACATTCTTTAAGGGCAATCTTGCTTTTGTACATCAGTAACTAGTGAGGATGGGAGATGGTTGTAAAGATTAGGGTATTGTCAATTTGTATATCAAACTCTTTTGTGATGATCATCTTTTTTCTGATACAATTTAAGATGATATTCTCATATGGGTTATCTAACATGCATGTGCCTTTTAGGGGGTCCCTTTGATAGGGCCCCTTTTACAACTCAGTTGGCATCTTATATTATATTTCTTATTTTATGCTATTTTATTCCCTTAACACATGGTATGTGTGTGTATCAATTACACCAATTAATATAAAATGAGATTATTAGTAAGAATAGATTCTCCTTTGATTTGTCAACATCAGATATTGAAGGAGAAAAATGAGATATTGTTGAATGGTGTGGATAATTGACCTTTGATTAGTTTCACTTTCCCTTTCAATTGTAATTTTCTCATTAAAATTTTACATTTTCTACGTTTTACTATACAAATATCAATTGTTGTTTACTAGGCACATCTATGGTTGAGATTCGCTTGAAATGATAAAGTGCAAGAAGTTATAGAGTTTAGAGGGCAAAATCTGACCAATATAAAAGATCGAAGGACAAAGTGTAAAAACCCGAAAAGTTCGAACGACGGAGATGCAATTATCTTTTTAAGTATATGCATTTAGTTATGAATTTTAGCCCTTAATTGTTCAGGGGGCAAAGTACTAGATGCATATATATTTAAAGGGCAAAGATGAAAAGGATGTAAGAATGAAAGATGTCCTCATAAATAAATTACACTTGTCTTTATTTGATTTTAAGCAGTGTCGCAAATAGACTTTCCAATCACAACATTGCAAATTGTCAATAATAAAAAGAATCTTCAGCCCCCAATCTGTCGTAATTTCACGAAACATTTGACAAATTTTATTCAATTTATTACATACAAGGATAAAATAATTGAACTTTGATTATTTATGACAAATTTTATTCAATTCGTGGCATGTAAAGATAAAATAATTGAACTTTGATGATTTATTTGGCAATGAATTTATCAAGCTTTTCATTGACCAGATTCAAATAAAAAATCCATTCTTTAATTCCAAACATTGCAACAAATGATTCTTGTTTTTCATTAAACAATGGCAACAATGCCATAAATCAAGAACTCTTGATTGTTTTTTTCCTAAGTTGTACGTAAAAAGAATTCTGCAGAAAACTAGGAACTCTGAATTTCTGTAAACTCAGTGCCAAGACCAAGGTATCAACTTGTCCTAACTTGCTTCGAGTCGAAGCAAAAGCTATGCTTGCCAAAACAGCCTAAGAAACTTAAAGCCAACGTTTCATTAACTTTGTAGAAGCACGAACTTGAGGCGGAGGTGTCTTCGCATTCCTATTCTCAATCCCATCTGCAGGAAACCTGAACGTTAGATTGAAACGTATATGATCATAAATGAACTTGTCATTAGTCCATAATGAAACTCACAAGAGTCTGTTGAAACCCCTCCAATTGAAGATCGCCTTGATCTTTCGGGTGGTACTATGCCTGTTAGCGATTGCCTCCTCATCGCCCTTGCATTAGATGAAGTCGGTGACTTGGCAACGTCTATCATGCCAGGTAGCATCGTCTCAGTTGGTTTCTGTTGCTTCCTATAGTTCACATTGTAAATGAAAAAGTCAAACTAAAGTAACATTAAACTGATAACATCATGAAGTTGGTAACCAATTGCTTTACCTCTTTTCTGACCCATTGATCAACTTTCCAATAGTTCGAAGAGATTTTCTTATATGGGATCCTTTTCCATGAGTCGTGCTAGGTGTCTGAATCTCTGAGACGTTCTTACGGATATTTGGCAATGTCGAGTGGATCTCATTGCCTGATCTTATCTGTGGTTCGGGTGTTCTTGCAATCTGTGAAGATGGAGCCACCACCTTCATTGTTGCTGTGTCGATTTTTGTCATCGGACATTTTAGAGCAGAACTTAATGGACTCAGAGGAGCCCTTTGTTCCAGCAAAGATCCATTGCTCGCTTTCTTCTTTACAGAGGACTTTGTGATCACATTTCCATCTTCAAGAGGAGCACCATTGTTCTGCACATTTCTTGGCCCTTCTAGACTTAATCTTCGAGAGCGAGGCTTCGTAGAAGGGGTTTTGGCTCCCTTTTTCTCCACATGATTAATCATTTCTCCACATGATTCGATGCTTAACCTTCTAGGCCGTGGAGGTGTTCGCTCAGTTAATTGCTTAGGCTTTATAGAAGGGGTCTTTACTCCCTTTTTTTCCACTGTCACAGAATTCTCAATGCTTAATCTTCTGGCTCGTATAGGAGTTCGTTCATTCACTTTAGGTTTATCTAACGGCGTTCTTGCGGATTCCTTTGTTCTCTTCGTCTGAGGAGTATCGGCTTCCTCACCACCCAATGCCTTTTTGAGGCTCTCTATCTTTGCTCTAAGCTCTAACAGGTTGCCATCTTTATTTGCTCGAGCTGCCCCAAGTTCTACAGTCGAGACTCTCTGAGCAAATTTCAATGTGCTCATTGTCTCTACAAAAGAATCACGTTCTGGGTTCACGTGAGCTAACATCAATGTTTTTGCACTCCCTCCTGCTCAATAAACCACAATCAGTATGAGCATTGCATACTTTACATGCAAAACGATTAGCTGCACGATAGAGTACCTAAAGAATTTTGCAGAAGTAAAGTGAGCTTGCTGTTTCGATATGGAATATGAGAGTTTTTCTGGGCCAAGGCTGTCATAACATCAACCAAACAAGCAAGAGACTTGTTTATGTGCAGTGCTTCTTTGAGTCCATCGCCTGTTACTTCTGACTTATCAACCCGTTCGCTGCCAGCTAGATCCACCAGATGGAGACAGCTGCGAAGGGTGCTTCCCGTAGCATCTTCACCATGGACATGGACAGATAATACACTGCACAAATATAGTGATGTTTGTTAGTTTCAGAATGACAAACAAATGTGTCAAACAGCTGTAAGAAAATCGACCTGTGTGAACGACTGCTACTAGTGTTAATGGCCGTGGAGCCCACAGCACGGTTCATTTCACCAAGTCTCATCAAATTTATGACATCTTTTGTGGACTTCACAGGACGCAATGTAGCATCAGGAAGAGCCAAGCTATCATTGCTTAGACAGCTCCGTATCTCTAATGTACTCAGGGTTAAGGAACCAAACTCTATACACTAAGAAAGTAGTATGTAGAATATCTAAATGTGAAAGGATATTTTTTAGAGCCCGAATCTTCAGCAAGAAGATCATGAATTTGTTCGTTGTATATCTCGACCATTTGTACTTGAATTTCATACTTCATTATATCCTTTCTTTGGTCAGAATGATCAAAAAGATCATTAAGAGCCAAATAACTGATTCCCAACTCCTTAGATGATCCACCAGGAGGCCCATACTGTTGATGAAAAGTGTGTGTGATTAAACAATCCTAATCATAAGCATATCAAGAAAAAAAAGTATGCACCCTCTTACCATGGTGTGTGTTTTGCCGGATCCAGTTTGACCATAAGCGAAAACACAGACATTGTAACCATCCATCGCAGATCTAACCAGAGACCTCATGTCTCTGAAAACCTCGTCTGCAAGATCAGATGTAATTAGTTACCCACAAGACGATGATAAGGTAAAAAGCCTTTCCAACATATGAGAGAGTCGTTTACCTTGAGTGGCTGTTGGACCAAACACATGATTAAATTGGAATGCTTTCTTGCCATCTCGTAGTGCTTTTGGGTCTATGACCACTAGAGAACCGTCTTGTCCGATGTAGTCAACAACGTTTTGCATCTCAGGACTAAAGACAGGTCTAATTCTGCAATAAACTCGAATATTTCCTGAAAGTGGACAATTACAACACGTGTCAAAAACAAGTTTTTAATCTCTTATTAGCCGACTACAAAAAAAGTACAATCTAGTGTATCTACACGAATTTAAGTTAACCTTTCAGATCTTGAACCATGTTGTGGAGATTCCTATTCTCTTTAACGGCCTCGTGGTAGCCAAGAGCAGCGTTGGACATCTCAAGCACTTGGTTTCCTAAAACCATTTAAACAAACAGAACATAACTACAAAAATGTTGAGCACATTTTTTACAAGCTCTTCAATTTATTGAAAGAAAATCTAGAGCATATTTTGCATTTATTTGTCCTCTCCACGCATCTGGTTACATGTAGTCCTACCACCTCTGGTTATAATCTAACCACAAGCCTGGTTAAGTTTATGCCTGCTATAATTACATGCATCGTAAATTTTTTAAAGGATTATTATGTTGACACAATCAAAACATACCAAGTTGTTTGAAATCGATTTGAATCTGAGATTGCAGGTTCTGGACCTCTTGCTTTGCACTTGATAGCAACAGTTTGATATTCTGCAATCAGAAAGGAAATTCATTCACATCGGAAACCATAATGGATAGCTATACTGAGTACACAAAAGAAAACAGAGAATTCGTATTTCACTAGCGAAAAGTAATCCTTTGTTGCAAGGGGGAAAACGATAAATCATGAAAGCATACTAAAGCTTACCGAAAGTTCCTTTTCTTGCCGCTCAATCAGTTTCCAGTGATTGCAGTTACCCTTCTTCAAACAAGCCTTGCAACACTATTGACCAAATAACTCATCCATGTTAATATCAAATAGGAATAAATAGAAGTTGTCTACATATATTACAATATGGTTTATGAGGAGTCAACAGATACTAAATATAAGAGGAGTAAAATGCAGTAATTCTGAATTGAAGCAATGAAAGAGCTGCAAATAGCTGGTCAAGTTTATTGGTAAACAAAATGGATCAAGAAATTTGAAGTTTTCTGTGCTTCCATTTATACTGTCAATCACCTGAACTATATATGTTTAGGGTAAAAAAAAGGGATGTATTAGAAACATACCTTGCGGTTTTCCAGATTTGACAAATCTGCAAGTGGGACAAAGGTGGAACGCACAGGTGAGCAACGTCTTCCTCTTAAATGGTCCAATGCACTCAATTCCATCTGTTTATGGATATAGAAAGAGGCTGGTGTTATCATATAAACCAATACATGACTGGTACAAGAAGATATCACTAGATTCACAAAAATAATTGAAGTACCTCTAGTGAACCATTTTCTTGTCATAACCAAATTTAATATAATGAATCCAATTTGACATAAATACATAACAATGGCAAGCTAGCTACATACGTTCTTTAATGACGTACCAATTAAACCATTTAGTCTAAGAATGGATCACACGATATTGAAATTCTGTAACTGATTAGTACATCAACCATAATAGCAATTAGACAATAACTTTTTCTTTGGAAATTCATTTATATGAACAATGGCGGCTTACATCAGGATATTCTTTCCGAAATTGTTCCTCAAAACAAATTGATAGAATATTGCTGAAGAAGCCCACTGAGTCCTGTTAAAGGGAGAAAATAAAATTATGACTAATATTTAGAATATCTAGTCATTTAAGGTAAACAAAGATTTGCATTAAACGTTACTCACCACACTTCCTCGACGATAGGAAGCAACTAGGTTATTATCGATGTTCTCCTTACTGTCAACCATACGTTGAGCAATAGTCTTGACAATTCTATCTGTAAATTTTTACGTAAACCAGCATTAATAAATACACTAGGAAATCACAGTTCTAGTGGGATATTAAACAACTAAATTGACAGAAATACCAGCTATCCATTCTTGTTTTAAGATGCAACAACATTCAAAGATGAAAGCAATTTTGATAGATTTTTTTAGTCCACTAAAGTCTTCATGGTTATTTTTAGCTAGCATAATCAATAATGCTAACAAAATGTCTCAAAATAATAGTTAAAATGGATGTTATTCCAGATTTTGGAAAGATTGGGACCTACGTGATTTATATGAAGCAAATCAAACTACCTTGAAATTTCCTTATATCACTCTCTGATGGCATTCGTTTGTTGCTGCCATCTGAAGTGTCCATGTCCAGTCGCCTCACACTTCCATGAGAAACTTGAACTGGACTTCGTGGATGAATCCTACCAGCTGAATGCAACATCAAAGGTGATCTAGGTGGCTTATAAAGTCCATTGCCGCCTGTCATTTGCTTCCACTCATGGTAAGCTTTCAGTGCCAGAAGGCAATCAACAACCTTAGTTGACAACCCCTCTTGCAAATTGTCCTACACACACAGATTTGTAATATATTTAAGGTAATAATGTGCATGTTAGTTGATGAGGTAAAAGAGCATTTAGTTATTACCCTTTCGAACACAGAAGCATCAAAGACAGGAAGCTTCAGTTCTTCTGCAGCCACTAAAAAGTTCCGAATATTCTCAAAGTATTGATAAGCTGGCAATGGCTGAGAATCCCATGGGAGTAGTGGTGACACCGTTGTGCTTTCTATAACCTAACAATTTTAAAACCAAACCAACCAAAATTGTTCATTTCCTTGAGAATTGGGATAGATGATTAATTCACATATATGGACAGAAGCTTGGACAATGAAAGAATCATACCTTCGGAACTGAGCCAGGTTGAACTTTATTGATTAACTTGCAAAGGACTAATCCATTTCTCAAGCAAGAAATGAACTCTTTCTCTGACGGCTGGCTCGGTATTCCAAGTGGGCCCACAAGGTAATCAAGCCAATGGACAGCTTGATATCTTCTCAAAGCTATGAGGTCAATAAAAGAACAAAACAAACTCAAAAACGACATATTTAATGAATCTTAGCGAGTTAAATTAAACTCCGAAAGCGACAAAACCATGATCAAATATAAGGTAACACTCTAGAAAGCTCAATAGGGTTACCATAAACTGATCAATCAAATTAAGCATACATAAAGCTAGGATATCTTCTCAAAGCTATGAATTCAATAAGAGAACGCAACAAAGATTGAAAACAACAAAATTAATTGATCTTAAAGAGTTAAATTAAACTCAGAAACCAACAAAACTATGATTATGAATCAGAAAAGACTGAAAACAATCAAAGAACTATCATGTTCTCTCATTTGGCCAGAAAACAAATAATGTTGAAAATAAATAAAAATTCAGTTTCAGGAAAATCAAGAAATCTTCGTCTCCTAGATTAAGTGACCATCAACTTTACTATTCAATAAGATTCGTCATGCATGCATCCTTCCAGTGACTAAATCATACAACTATTGTTTAAAAACAGTTAACAAAAATAAAAATCAATCAATGAAAAACAAATAGATCATTCATACCTGATTCTTCAGCCCTTCTTGAAGCCAAATTCAACTCTCCTATTCCTCTCCTTCTTAAATCCATTAGACCTGCACCAAATCACCATTCAAGAAAATCAACAGTTGAACACCATTTGTTCTAATCACATACACGATAACAGAACTGAAATAATTTGCACATATAAAGCTCACACATATATATATGTATATCAAAGCCAAGAACTCACTTCAAAGATTTATTTCCACAACTGAGCCTGATTGCATAGAAAAAAACTAAACCCCAAAAATTACCCTTAATTTCAGAGAGAGAATATCAAGACTGAAACGGGTTTGCAATCAAATCAGGAATCTTTATCAGTTTGAGGTCAAGAAAATGAATGAGCTGTTTAGTAATGTTATTCAATAAGCATTTACCATTTCTTTCCTTTCTTGAGGTAAATATTTAGGCTCGGATTTCCAAACCTGAGGCTCCGGAATCGTAACGTTATATATGTAAATTTGAATTCAATTTGGTGGGGACGAGGATTGATCTAGGCCGTTGATTTTCTCAACTGAGCGATTATAAAGCTGTTTTCTGGGCCTTGTGTTGGACTTGGAATTTGGGCCTTCCATATTTTCTTTCCATAATTAATATACATCAGCTATTCTGCTAAGTCGCAATTATGACCATCTATTTAAGATTTTTTTCTCTATATGTTAAAACAATTAAAGATTGGAATTTCAATATTGAGAAAAATTAATTTAATGCTTTCCTTTCCTGGAAAATTTTCCTAAATTTTATTAGGAAGCAATTGAGACTAGAAAATATTAGAGAATCTCTTGTGCGATTGTTTTACGAATCAAAATTAGTAAGACAGAAGCTCATTTAGAAAATACTGAAATATGAATAGATATATCAATATAATAATAATAAATTAAGTAATAATATTAATATTAATTATAAAAATGTTGAAAAGTAAAATAATTATAATGGAAGTAGATTAGTAAAATAATAGTATTAGTTTCAGAATTGGGCCAACTTTGGACTAAAAACATAAAGTAGGCCCATAAGATACCCAAGTGTATCCTAGACGGCCCAATTTAAACTATAAGCCCCGTCCAGCAAGATATGGGTCTCGACTCTTGATAATAAAAACTTTTTTTAAAATTAATTCTCTAGGTCAAAATAAAATTAAATATAACTAATTTTAATAACTCATTTAGTTTTTTTGACATAATAATATCACTAATGTTCATCATAAGATACATATAACCCACTCTTAAGTTTTTTTTTTTAATACAACGACACCTCTAATATTTTAAAAATTAATATATTTCCATCGTGTATACGAACATTTCAAACTTATATTCCTTTTTTTCATGTAAATATGATCTTTTTTTTTTTTTGTGTGACACTTTTATACTTCTTTTACATGAGTTTTATTCTTGAATAATGTACTTATATTGGATTGGAGAAAGAAAGAAATAGTATAGGGAATAGGTGTATTTCCTAACCCTAAATAAAGGAGTATAAATAGCAAATAGATCAAAGTTGACACCAAACTAAAGATGGAGGATTTCTATACACGGAAATCAGTTCCACTCTTTGAATTTATTATTTTGCATATTTTGGTTATCATACCATTTTTATACAATTGGGAACAAAATTTCCCAATTTAAAATGTTGCAAATTATTATAGCCAACAACCTTTATAAGTCATATAATTACACTACTTTACATAAATATCCATAACTTTACGTAAATATCCATATGAATATTATGTAGATTATTTCTCAATTTGGATACACATGTTCGTTAAATATTTGGTATTTACATAGCTTAAAAAATGCATTGGATTACTGTAAAATTCAATTCAAAAGACAGGATGATTTAATTTATATATATATATATATATATATATAGTTAACAATTCAATAGTGATAGATACATACTATATACATGGATATGAATTTTCATCGACATATTTTAAGACTTCTAATTATTATCTGATAATAGATCTAAGATCATCCAATTACATATAAGTTAAGTTGTATTTCTAAACCTTTAGGGGTGTTTACTTTGGGGGTTTGGGATAGTTTAGGTTTATAAAACAACCCAAATTCATGTTTACTTTGTGGGTTTCAAGCCCGGGTTTTGGTTAATCACGTGGGTTTGGGCCGGATTAAAACAGGGATTGGGTTGTGCTATATGTCCGATTCTAAACCCACCTATTTTGGTGGGTTATGTCCAAGCCCAATAGTGTTTGGGGTAAAATTACACTACTACCCTTACTATTCATAGAAAAAGTTCTTTTGTGCCCTTCTACTTCGATTTATTACAGATTTTCCACTACATATATACATCTTTAAGGAAACCCTAACCCTCACCCCTCTTCCTCTCCGAATCAGCGATCCCGCGGCGGCCTTCGTCGATTCAGCAACAACCTGCGGCGGGGCAGCGACTGAGAAGCTCAGACGGCGGCGGCTCCAGCCGAAAGTCCCGACCTCCATCTTATTCAGGTAACACGGAATCTCGCACATCCACATTTGAGTGATTGAAGTCCGATTTAGGCGCGACAGAAATTTTGTTTCGTTTGGGTTAGCCGCGTTTGAACATTTGCGTTTGAGGATAAATTTGTTGAAGATATATGTTTTTTCTTACATTTTTTATTTCATCAAATTTCCCGAATTTTTTGGATCTTCAGACATGTTGTGGATAAGAATACGATGCAATACAATGTTAGAAAAAAAGATCTAAAAAATGGTTTTAGGGCATCTTGTCGATTTCATTTTCTATGCTGATCCAGTTTAAACAATCAATAAGCTTAGAAATACAGTGTTGGTGTTAGACAAAAAATGAACAATCTTGCAAAGACATACTGCATTGGACTGTAATTGACTTGGGCAACCATGTTATCACTAGTGAAGACATTTCCATCCTTTGCTTTTAGATACCTCAGCAAATATTCCCTTTGATAACCATTATGCACATTGTGCAAATCATTATCAGAAATCAAGACACTTTTACTTAAGTTATAGCTAAGCATTCAGGAAGCGCTTAAAACATGCTTTCGATGTGTTTTAAGGCATAAAAAATGAGCAAAACCAATTTTTCATTTCCCCATTTTTCCAATCAATTTTCTAGTTTGTCTGTGTTCTTACAGTAGTAATAGTACTTTTGAAATTTTCACTGAATAAAATCATGTTGGCTGTTCGGTTTAGTTTTTGGATTATATGGTCTTTCCTCAAATTTCCAGAAATGAGTCATAAAAGCTGAAATTGAATCTATACTATATGCATTTCGATTGATGGATATATATATTCAATCAATTACAGTATATGTATATTGAAGTTGTGTTGTTGATAATTTGATTTCACTGCGGCAGTTGACAGGTGAATTGCCCACTTAGAGCTGAATTCTCATCAACATTACGGTTCTCTTACTTGCTATACCAGGTTTGATGCTAACATCTCCTTCACAAGCTAAAGTTTTTATCATAAGAAGCACTTTCAAGAAGCATATATCATGAGCATTTTAGTTGATTAGGTTTGGGCTTGCTTGCTGTAGCCATTAGGAATTTATGTACTATATGCAAAAGTTGTGATGAATTATATCAACATGTAAGACTATACTAGATCTTAGGAGATCCTCACTGGATCGTAACAAAAATCATCGTTAAATATTAAAACATAATTACATTTTGTGTTTATTTGATGTATGTGTCGGTTGAAGTTGTTTGGGAACTTTTACATTTTCTGCTAAGTGCAAATGTATGGGTGATGCTTTAAATTAAACAATGTTTGAACTTGCCTCATTCTGCCACTAAGAGTAGTGCATTGATTCGATCATATATTCTGTGTTAGCCTAGTTTCAATGGACCAGACCTACTAACTAAGCTGCACAACCTGTCTTTCACCTACCAAATGTCATGTCTACTACTCTCAAGTGTCTATTTTTAGCTGTTGGTAAAAAATTGGTAGATTGAATAATGCGGTTGGTATCATACTTGCACGTACACTACAATTTTAGATATTCCAGGTTGCAGAATTTCTCACATTATCACCATTCCTTAAGTAAATGCATTTATCTTGTTTTGTGTATGTGGTCAAATGTGTGGGAACTTGTATGAAATCACAACAATTCCATATCACTGTATGATACCATGGAATTGAAGTGCTTCCAAGTCGAAATGCAGTCTTGGTAAAATTACGAATCCACTATAATAACCATGATTTTCCTTAAACCTGTCCTTAAAACTAATTTTTGAAACAATTAAGACAATCTTTTGATTTATGCAATATTTTCATCCTGTATTTGTTAGATATCAAATATGATGGATGAAATCTCTGACCTCGAGCTAATGTGTCCTGCTGTTGAAGCAATGAATGCTTCATTCAAGTTCTTGTGTACCCTCATCACATTTGTACATATCCATAGACGGCGTCGAAATTGTTCTACTGCACTTCCCAATCAAGTTCGGAAAATGTACAATGTGAAATTCAAAATAACTCGTCAATTAGAGCACATTCGTGACCTTACCCTTTTAAGTGATTCCACTTGCATCAATCATCTTCGTATATCTCGTGACACTTTTAACCGTCTTTATTTCCTATTGGAGAACTTAGGGGGTCTTGAGTCTACGATCCATATACCCATTCATGAGCAAGTTGCAATTTTTCTTTCAATCCTTTCTCACCACAAAAAGAACCGAGTTGTTAAAGATGACTTTCTAAGAAGTGGCCACACAATAAGTAAACTTTTCAATTCTATCCTCAAATGTCTGCTTTCACTACACAATATACTTCTTGTCCAACCGAAACCCATTGATGATGATGAGCAGACCGATCGTTGGAAATATTTTAAGGTACCAAGCCATGTACTTGTATTTATTAATTTCCGTCTCTTCCAATGTATGGAAGGGAATTTCCTTCTAATAATCTTATTGCGTAAGATTATCAGCTTTTCTTCCACTTTGTAGGGCTGTCTTGGTGCCCTAGACGGCACTTACATCCCTGTGAAGGTACCTATTGGTGAAAAACCGAGATATAGGAACCGCAAGGGCTTTGTCTCTGTCAATGTCTTAGCTGTGTGTGATAGGAACATGAATTTCATCTACGTGTTGACTGGATGGGAGGGGTCAGCGGCCGATGGTCGTGTTCTGCGTGATGCCATTACCCGTCCCCATGGATTAAAAGTCCCCATAGGTAATTATGTTGTTTGTTTAGTAAAGATAGTGTTACTTAACATAATTTCAATTTAGATAAATGCAATTTTAAAAGACTTAATGAAATTCATAACTATGCACACAATGTCTTGACAGGGAACTACTACTTGTGTGACGGAGGGTACACAAATGGAAATGGATTTCTAGCACCTTATCGGGGTGTTAGATATCATCTCCAGGAATGGCATCACGCTGCCCAACAACCTGAAACACCTCATGAGTTGTTTAACTTGTTGCATGCTAGGGCCCGTAATGTTATCGAGCGGGCATTCGGGGTATTGAAAGCTCGTTGGGGAATTCTTAGGAGCCACTCTTTCTACCCAATCAAAACGCAAAACCACATAATCTTAGCATGTTGTCTTCTTCACAACTTCATTCGTACTCATGCAACTATCGACCCATTGGAAAATGAGGTGCTAGACCTTTTCCCTGACCCCGACTTTGAACCGCCCGTGGAGGTGGGGTTTGTTGAACATGTAGAGTCATCCCAAGAGTGGACTGATCAAAGAGAGAGCATTGTCCTAGATATGTGGAACAATAGGCAAAATCCTCCTGAATGTGTGAATAGTTTTTAAGGTTGTTTTACATGTAATTTTCATTCCTTGAGATGTATGATATGAGCATACACCAATTTTATTGTCTTCATTAACATTGAACATTTTTCGGCATTCAAACATAAGTATGTTGTCTTTATTTGACACTAGTAATTAATTTGTTACATGTTCAATTTGACAACGTTGCGCCGAACCTTCATAGTTCATTAATATCTTATCTTATACAAAACATTCACTTTCTAGCTATGAACAACACAAAGAGTGTATTGATAAAAAAGACTACCAACACTAACACTAGAAGGACTTTGAGTCTTCATGAAGAGCAACAACTCATTCATGCATTGAAAGAGTTGATTGTCAGAGGGTACAAGTCTGATAACGGCTTTCGAACCGGTTACTTAACATTGTTGGAACAAGCTCTATCCCAACAATTTTCCGGTACTGACTTGAAGGCGGAACCGCATATTGTTAGCAAAATCCATGCGTGGAAAAAAAACTATCACAATCTCTCACAAATGCAAGTACAAGTGGATTCGGGCTCAGCCCACACCACATGATTGAAGTCCAAGACGATGTTTGAGCAGAATATGTGAAGGTACTAAATCAATTTAAATGAACTTCCACCTATGATTTTTTGCTCACATAATGTAAATGTCTATTAACGCAACATTCAGAAGGACAACAATGTCAGGACCATGCGGTTCAAGACATGATATTTTTTCAACGACTGGGTCGAAATCTTTGGGAAGAACCGTGCTACTGGAGAGCATGCGAAAGGGTTCGTATATGCTTTGCAGGATTTCTTGAACACGGGTAATACTGAAACAACTAAGTCATCGAACCAGCCTGTTCCACCTTCGACTGAAGAGACATCTACGAATTTCATGTCCAAACAAAATGCTGAATCTTCTAACACTTCGGGCCGTAGTGGAAAGGCGAAGGCCAGACGGATTGAAGTAGACTCTCCTGATCCTTTGTTGGAGACATTGTCCGAGCATTGCGAGAGAAATGCACAGGACATGTGTGAGATCAAGACAGACATTAACAAAGTGGCCAAGAGAAAGACTTCAAAAGTTTCTCCAACGGCCAAACGCTCTCAGGTTTACGATATCCTTGGGCAGTATGACTTCCCTAGCTTCGAGACGAGAGTGCACATTGGTCGCTACTTAGCATCCAATGAGTGTGAGTTGGACTACTTTCTAAGCGTTCCAGACGAAGCACGACATGTTTTAGTGAAGGACATCATGGACAAAATGTAGACCCCCAGACTTAATTCGAATTAGGCCCTTTAGATTTTGAAGTTTAAGGTGTATGACAATGCTTTTATAAATCTTACCTTCTTCACTCTACTGGAAGTTGATTGTCATGGAGTTTGGAACATATCTGTCACTATTATGAACTTCTAAGTTGTAACTTAATTAAATGTATGTTTTCATGTATTTTGCCATATAGGGAGACATGTAATTACTTCAGCGTAAGGTTCCAATTCCTAATCGAATGTATATAAATCAAAATTGAAACAACACATCCAAAGACAATATATCGAGCGGACATTATAAAGACGTATGTGGAAAGGCCCAATGTGAAAAAATATCCCAACATTGAAAATTTGTCCTTCATGGTTTACATAAGCCACAAGCACCATAATTAAGAAGTAAGATACAAAAGGAACTTAGGAGGTTGGACATGCTAAGTAGGTAGATAACAAACAACATAAAGACATACTAACACACAACAACATAAAACACAAAGCACATTGCTTGCAATCATTTTTTGCGATTAGGAGATGACGTTGTGGACGAAGAGACGTATGATGTACCATACAAGCTCATGCATATGTTGTCTCCAAAGACCTTTGACTTGCCCTTGGAGTTAGGATGTTGTTTGTTGGAGCTCGACTCCGTCTTCAAAGATGGAGAACGATAAGACTCATCATCGTCGGAATAATACCCATGGACCCCCAATTCTTTCATGAAAGTTGATGACATGCTACCCGAGACATCACTTGAAATTTCAATCACCTCATCCAAAGGTGTGTACTTAAGGACAGGTGGCACCTTCTTATCATCGTCAATGAGAATGATATCACCGTAATCGAATTTCACTTTCGGTGTACATGTTCGGAGAGCCGATGGTGGACCAAACATGACTTGCAAATCCTCCCAGTGAGGATCCCCGTATGTGGCGTATGTCCATGCAAATGGATCCAACTTCAATCAAAAAAATGAACAATATACGAATATAAACAATGTAGAAAATGAAACAGTTGTAAAATATGTGGAAAATCACATCTCAATTCAATAATGACCTACTGCAACAATCTCAGTCCACGTGTCGTCATTGTACGCAAGTTCATTATTCTCCATGGCCCAAGCCACGTCATCCCGCATCAAGATCCTTGAGAAAGTTGAGTGTCTTTTGCGCAACAAAAGTACTTGCTTACCGCGTTCCTTGAGATCGAAACTCTTGTTGAAAAACTTCGAGATCATGTATTGCGCCGTTTGTATAGCGTGTCGGTTATTACCTTTCCAAACAAAATGACCCATACGTGCTTGATCGGCAAGCACCTCGGCGAATAGGGTCACGACATTTACGTCCCAGTGGAGTCCGTAAATGTAGTCCTCTTGTCTTAAACCCGAGGGATTTTTTACCATTGTGTTACTATGTTGGAAAGGGTATTGTTATGATGTGTAAATTGATTTCTTCCACTTCTGGTATATAAAGACAATAAACACATAGAACAGGTGGACGAAATGAATACCCATTGAAGCAGTAGAAGACAAGTTTAAAAAGTATGCATTCAATAGAAGTGATATAAGGCTGCATTTTTGTAATGGATTGACCAAAAAGGTAGAATAGCAGTACCCATGCATGGTTTTTGGCCCCACTAACATTGAACATTTTGTTGACAAAAATAGTAGCAAAAGTAGGTGTACATCTACCAGCACAGACGAAGCTTACACAAGTAGATAAATATCCAAACATAACATCCAAAGATAGATGTGTATGTAGCATATGTGTACTTGTTTGCAACATTACTTACAAAGTATATCAATGAGTGTAATTAATGAAATCTAAATGTATGAAGCACTGCATGTATTCAATTACTGGTGAAGGGAGCGAGGACAGTTGTTCATTTCCATATCATTAATGAAAGAATGAACACAATAAGTTGCAAGCTTCACATATATATTTAATTCCACTTTATCACAAGCAACTGCCAAAGGCTCATGCATATTTCTACATTCATCTCTAACACTTCATTATTGTAGATTGCAGGAAAACATGCCTAAGAGGAACCCGAAGATGGCCAATTTCTTCCACGTCTTCACTTACGACGAGGCGACCGAGTTGGTTCAGTGGTTCAACAATTCGGGCTTTAGACTGAATTTCAAGGACAAAGCCATTCTTACAAATGTGTGCGTCAACATCGTCATGGAGTTGAACAATGAAACAGGATATGGTCGTTGGAGTGAAGACAACGTGAAGAAGTTCGTTGCCAACAATGTCAAGTTGTTCCCCATATTCGTTGACTATGTCAACAACAATGTTGGCCTGCAATATAACAAGAAAAAGAATTGCATATATGTTAGCGTCGAGTACTGGCATTTCATTGGGAAGGTAATACTGAAAACGTAGTTACAATTTGGCAAGGCATTCATACATGTATTAACATGCTGCAAAACCAACACTTCCGAATTTATTTTTCCTTATTAATGAGTTGCATGTTGGAGACATTGCAGGAGAAAGAACATTAAGTCCTCTTTCGAGAATGTGGATATCCATTCTATGAAACTTGGAGCATCATACTTTCGTACCACCGACCAACTGAAGTGATCATGGATCTCGTAGGCTCGTCTCCAGCATCGCCGATTGTGGTTCGGGATGAGCCTTTCGATCCCGAAGCAACAGACAGCTGGGATGTACAGTTTCCCTCGACTCCTCGCAGCATGAGCATTAAGGATTCGAAGTTCTGCACCCTATGAATGAGTTTTGTGTTTGTACATACTTTTGCACCATGTATGGAAGGGACCGAGTTGGCCGAACATGGATGGGTGTAGGGATGTCTTTTGCTAACGTGAGGTTATTAACATGTTTTATAAACTATTATTAGGATCAAATGGGTAATTTCAAAGGTTTGGGGGCTGCACATATGCGTGCAATGTATATTTAGTGTGCAAGTAATTTTTTGGAACAATGTGTTTTGAACATCCCAAATCCTTCTTGCACTTTGTATTTAACTAAAGTAGTACTAATGTGCAATCTTGCAAATATTTAGACATTACATTGCACTAGGCTCTACTCCTTTTGTAAAAACAGCTTCATGAAGACATATGTTCCATAATTGAACTCCATTCATGAAAAACTCAAAACACATACATATATTAATCATTCTGCCACTACTACTTTAGAAGCTAGACTTAAGGTTTGACATTTCCCAAATACATAATACATATCGGATCATCATTTCACTACAACTTACAAAGACCATGAGACACACCATCTGTCGTGATACTACTCTTACGTACAAAGAGTACAACACTCATCATCAACAAAATGAATAGTAAGATGATGATAAGTGACTTCAATTTCCTTTCACGAGCTGCGCCCCTCACAAGGTCCAACTTCAACCGACAAATCTTATCAAGACACTCAGTTGCAACATCTCGAGGACGTCCTTCGAACGGCGGCTCCAACCAAATGAACACATCACAAGCTTCTTTCTACAAATTCACTCAAGTATATCAATAAGTAAGCACATAGAATCATTATTCATGGATGAAATTATGTGTAAATAATCAATGAAGGTTGGTTTAGAAGTACCCCGCGAAAAGGACAAGTCATAAAACGTCGCATAGGATTCTTTTTAGTCCCCGAAGTTTGGACTTGCATTGGAATCATATACCGACATCGCAACAAAGTATCCGTTGGATGTACGGACATGCTTAACATTGCGCATATGGATATGCATTAGAACTACAATCTCAATAATAACAACACTTGATAAAAATGAACATTAAACTTAAACTCATTCTACATATCCATAGCTAGATTGAGCAAAATTTTTCCTACTGAGTTTATTTACTTCTCCATAAGAACTAGCAAATGATACAGGTTCTACAATTTCCAAAGTCTACGCATCTCAACACAAAACTTCAACCACATAATGCTAAATAAAAAGTACCCATTGAATATGCACAATCCTTACACATTCAATTCATTTATCCACCATATCACTCCTCAAACCGCAAGTATGCACACACAATATTGAACTCGGAAATACTATTTATTTACCTCGTCGACATTACGGTACTTTAACAAAACTCCACTGCCGATTTATTGCTCCAAATCAGATTGCCCTTTTTTTTCAAAATCAGTTTTTTTATCACTTCGATTCCAACTTGGAGAGTAGAAGTGGCTGCCAATTTCTACCTTCAACTAAGTTCTCTACGATAGTAGACCCAAATACAAATTCATGAGCATTCAAATTGATTTTTGTTACAAGAAAGGAAAAGAAATGCAATCTTACATTTTGGGAAGCCGAAAGAGGGAAATAATAGGAAGAGAGTTCATGGCTTGGAAAGAAGATACTCGAAATATCTGGTGTCTAAAGCTGTCTTCTTGCTTAGCCGAGTGGATTGAAGGTTGAAGTTCTTGGGAGAGATGGATCTCGTTTTTTCGAATGGAAGCTCCTCTTCCATGGGATATTTTCACCACTCTTCAAAATTTGAGATTTCTTCAATTTTTTAATGATTATATTTTAATAAAATATGGTTTGGGGGCAAAATTGTCCTTTGATTAATTTAATCCATATTATCCAACATACCAAACAACATTTTATAAACAAACTCATTTTAACTCACTTACAAACATTCAAACCAAACAAAAAATTAATTAAACCTACATCTAAACCCACATACCAAACATTCAAATTAGCACTTTTTAATCATATATGAACAGTGCAATCCCACTTTTTTAATAAATCCAAACAATCCCACCCACCAAAGTAAACGGACCCTTAAAGTTCAAACTATTCAAAATCTTAAACGACAATTTGATGGGAACAAATTTCACATTTGAATCCCCAAGAATTTAATAAATAGATATAGTTGTAAATTTATATGATATTAACTCAAATGATAATTACTATAAAGAAGAGATTAAATTGTGGAAATAAAATTCAGATGTGGATAGTATAATTTCATCGATCTCATGAAATTATATTTATGATTATGATGACATTCTTGGAATACACATTCAATATTAGAATAACTATCTTATATAATCATAAATTACATTTTCATTGATCTTCAACAAATATTATTTATCTTAATTTCCAATATCCTCATATAATCTCCATAAATAAATTTACTTAATAACTTAAATACTAAAGGTCTTATGTAAGACCGTCTCACGAATCTTTTTTCGTGAGACGGATCAACCCATAACCCACACTTAACAATTCATATGAAAATTTGTGGATATGGGTTCAATTCATGGGTAATAAGAATCCGTCTCACGGAAACTATCCGTGAGACCGTCTCACATGAGTTTTTGTGAAATAGTAATTCATATCCTAATCAATATATATATAAATATTGATTATAATAACTTAAATTTATACATATTTCAGTCCTTCATATTTTCAAGTGTATTATAAGGCAAAAACTTATATACCCCTGGGGCACATAGAGACACGGATCTAGGTGTTATATACATACTTTTCAGGTGTTATATATATATACTATATAGGTGTTATGTTTCTTGGTATTATAAATGAGCTGGACTCCTGTGAGACAGTCTCATGTGCGACGGCACTGGCGCACGGTCGTGTGCTGGGACACGATCGTGTCCCAGGACACGGTCGACCGTGCACCGAAACACATACTTATAGCATTAAAAGAGATATTTATAGACAAAAATCACATACTTATCTCGACCGTGCCCTGAGACCTGACCGTGCGCCACAGATTGCTCACGCGAGGCACGGTCTATCCCAGGGCACGGTCGTGGGCGAGAAAAAAAAATCACATACTTATAGTGAAAAATCACATACTTATTATTGAAAAAGACATACTTATACACTACACTCACGCACGGTCGTGTCCTGGAATACGATCGACCTGTGCGCGAGTGTCGTCGCATGTGAGACTGGTTGCATATGAGTATTTGTGATTATAAATATACTCTACAGGTATCATATGTATATAAGAGTATACAAGTGATACCTGAAGAATATATACATGATACCTGTAGAATATATATTTAACACCATATGATGATTAATTTGGGGGCACCGTGCCCCCGGACACACAAGTGTTACTCGTATTATAATATCAATTTCAATTAATCCTCAAATAAAATTTATTTATCATATTGATATATAAATCCTCGATATAATTTTGATATTAAAATTTAGTAAATACTTTAAATGCTATATATTAAAATTTCTTTGTATCTATATACATATATCAAAATTTAATTCTGCATATAATATTTTGAAAAACGATTTTAGTACCAAGGATGACACTAACCTCTTCCGACCCGAGATTGTCTTTCAAATTTTAAAGGAGGCAGTTCCCACTCATTGTATATCAACAAAAGTTAGTCTTTAAATCATGTTAGTTTGTATCTTAAAAAATCGGTTTTTAGTCATGGACAGTTGTATGTGCATTCTCCACAGACACGTAGGGAGGAATCACAAACTGCAGAGGACTCAATATTCTGACTGAGATAAAGAGAGTGAACAAAGTAATAGAGCCACAAATGTAGATTACAGAGAAATGTTTCAAATTTGTAAACTACAGTATGAACATTACACGCAATTTATCATATTATGCATCAATCAACCACTTTATTTCATAATCTATTTTTATTCTATTTATTTATCATACTTTGAATAAAGATATTGACACAATAATATAATATACGTCTTTTAGATTCAATACCGCAATACCGATCAAAAACTCTATTATTTTGTTTATTGATCATGTCTCGAATAAAACTATTAAACACAATAATATAATAAAGGTTGTTTACATTTTAATCTCGTGCATCGCACGAGTGCACTACTAGTTAACTTAAATATACTAAAACTTCTGGCAAAATGTGATGTATGTGCACTTACTTGTGGATATATAGATTATGGAAATTTATGTAATAAGTTTCTAGAAATGTATAAATATACTTTTAGTAAAATGAGAAAAATCTGGATTTCCTGGTAAAGATTTTTATGTAGTGATTTCTTGTAATTTTATTACATCAACAAGTACTCCGAATATTTTATATATATATATATATATATATATGTATATATATATTAGAACACACTTGACAAATAAATAGAAACCTCAATAATACACATAAATAAAAACCTCAATAACAATTATAGAATAATATTTTATTACTCATATAAGACTAGCCAGTTATGTCACAAAGAAAACTGAATAATGTTTTATTACTCATATAAGACTAGCCTTTTACGTCACAAAAAATAAAAATAAAATTAAAGACATATATCAAAAATATAAAAACAAAATTCGTACTGCATTAATATTTACATCAAAAATAAGAGGTGAGATCCACATATAGAATTACATATTAATTTTCCAATTCTTTTAACTTTCCCTTTATTAGTATTTAGCCTAAAAAAGGAATGGGCAAATGCAGAGGATTCTTTTCCCATAATATCAAATATAGTAACCATTATTCAAATTAAAATATTCTGAATTTAGGTTATTTCACACACATTTTTTTATTTCCTTCCCCATTTTAATGTTTCTAATTTTAGTAATTCTATTTTTTTCCATTTATTTTATTTTCCCTCAATTTCCTTCATTACCATCATTGGTAAGTTGGTCTAACTAGCAAAAAGGTCATATGCATCCATTATAATTATACCTTAATAATATATATTTAGAATTAAAAACAATCATTTTATCAGATTGATTATGAGTGAGGGAAAAAATGGGAGTTTCTTCTTTTTCTTTTTACATTGAATTTTTTTTTTCATCAATTTTTATTGAAATTGTATTTAATATAAAAGATTAAATATTTAAAAAAGACAAAATACTTTAATTTAGTATACGACGAAAATTGATTTGTTGGACAAAAGCCCTCTTGCTTTTCACTCACACGTGGTAGGCATGCATACATTAGTTACGAATCACATTCACATTTAAATATATATATATATATATATATTTTTTTTCTTTTCGAAATCTGTATATATCAAATAAAAAATCTTTATTTGAATTTTATAAATCTCATTACCATGATTCTTGAAACCGTAACGTTTATTACTTACCCTTTTTTAGTTAGTATAATAATCACATTTTTTTTATAATATGATTTAAAAAAGAAAATAAAGAAGAGTTTTATACCTAAAAAATGTGGCAATTTTCACCTAATGATAACGTATGATTTCTACACATAGTAACTCAATCACATCCCTTTCCATATTTCCTTGCCAATTTTCATAACCTTTGCCTTTATCTTTACATCTAGAAAGGGATTGAAAAGAAAAAAAATATATTTTCTTCATATATTACAAATTCAATTCTTGAAATATATCATTCATAGTAAGCCTAAACCAAGAAGCAATTCCAATTACCTATTTTATATTTAACCAATTTCTCTACCTCCACACTTGGGACAAATGCATTTATAATTATTGTACCCCCTCTATATATACACACACAAACACACCTATAAATCTCACTAGCGAAAGTAAAATAGTAAGATTCATCACATTAGATTGGGAGGAGGAGAGAAGGGGAAAAAATGGGGAGAGGAAAAATCGAGATAAAAAAAATCGAGAATGTGAATAGCCGTCAGGTAACGTTTTCTAAACGACGCGGTGGGTTGTTAAAGAAGGCAAAGGAGTTGGCCGTCTTGTGCGACGCCCAGGTCGCCGTTATTATCTTTTCCGGCACCGGAAAATTGTACGAGTTCGCCAGCTCCTGGTAAATTTCTTGCTTCACTTTTCGATATTTTTTTTGTTTTTTTGTTTTTTAGACACATTGTGTTGGATGGTTAAAATTATTAATTGATGGGGAAAGATGCAGAATTATTTGATTTGATTTTAATAGATTTGTTTTAATTCATCTTGCAAACCAAATAGCAATGCAGCATTTATCATCCAATAATTAAAAAAATTATGAGTTGTTTTATTAATTTTTTGGTTTGATTTTAGAAAAAAAAAATTAATTATTGAACTGATTGTTATAATTGTAATGATCTATTGACATTAAATTAAGTGAATTATTCGGCCCATTTTATTTCTCAAAAGCCCAAAATATTGGACTAGGCCAGGTGATATAATTTGAAGTAAGAATAAAATATAAAAAAGTCAACTACTAAAAAGAATAGAGACAACTACACCAAATAGAATAATTAATTATTTATATGATTTTCATTAAGATAATATTTTTATGATTTAAAGAAAAACACAACTCTATTTATGCAATTGATGTGTTACACACTGGAAGGGTTGCAATCGTCTAAATACAAATACGCAATGAGTTCTATATTTATGCATCTTTACATCTTAAACAGCTTATAAAATGATCAATTTTGAAGATTTATAACATTTATACTCCCTCCGTCCCAGCAATATTAGCCTACTTTGACCGGCACACATATTAAGAAAAAGTTGTTGACTTTGATTGGATGTGTTATTTTAATATTTTTGAGTGGCAATTTTGTAATTGAAACCAACTTTTTGAGTGCAAAAGTTGTAAAATGAAAGAAATTGAGGGGTAAGAGAGTAAAATTTTCTTTGCCATTTTGGGGCTGGCAGATTTAAGTGGGACGGACGAAAATGGCAAGTAGGCTAAAAATGCTGGGACGGAGGGAGTATTTCTTTTAGATTAATTATGAAAGATTGTCCTGGTAAATATGACTGACAAAAATGCATGTATGTTATTATACTATCAAAACGTCTGTGTATGGATTTGAATATCCCTATTTGATTTTCCATGAATTATTAAGTTTTTGATCAATTATTTATTAATTGTATCAATTTTATATTTTTGTAGCATGGAACAAATTCTGACAAGGTACAATCAGAGTCATGAAAGCCTTGAGCTTGCAACGGTTGAGCATGCAACTAATGAGGTAAATTTGGCTTATTTAATTTGATTATTCATAGTTTTAGTGAAGTATAAATTGTTTTTTTTCTTTCTTTTTTGATAGTTTTGTAAATATATTGATTAATAATTTTCAAAAATTCATATGATCGATATTCTCATGTATATAAATTTGCGAGAAGGAATCCTTTTATAGATTGGACTAAAACATTGTATGAATCAAATTCCTGAATTCTTTATGTACATTTTTCTTTCTTTTAAAATACAACTAAGAATAATAATTGAAAATTTTCTATCATGATATTTTTCTGGGTTTAATTTGAAAATTGTGAAGCAGGAATCAACGGTTGAGATAAACGCCCTCAAGAATGAGATCGAAAGGCTTCACATGATGAATCGGTACCATCTAATTTGTTCTGAATAAATATATCACAATTTTTTACAGTGTGTTGGTAAATTTTTTTATTAATAAACTTATATTGTGTTGAAAACTATTATATATATATAGTTCATATTAAATATTAAATTTCATTATGAAGCCAATTGAAGGGCAAAGAGCTCGAAGGGTTGACCTATGATGAACTACATAGCTTAGAGCAACAACTTACTGAAGGAATACTGTCCGTCAAAGATCGAAAGGTATGTCTAAAATAATATTTTGAATATATTTATTTCTTATTATACGTTAATTTAAAAGTCGAGATTAAATAATATTGGTATTGATCAAATTTATGGAAATATATATTGATATTGGTGAAATGTTGAGAACTGATGTTTTGCATTTTTATTCGAAACTTTCGAATATTTAGCTTCATTTGTATCAATAATAATATGATTTTTACATTTCACGAAAATGTTTAAAAAATATATGCATTTTTCCACCATTACTTTCAAATATTTTTTGGACACTCACCTTATATTTTGTTTTCTACCTTTTCTAATCTGCACTTTCTTTCTTTTCTTGACTTTTATATGTATTTTATACTGTATTTCACCCTTTCTTTATCCTCTCCTTTTCTTTTTTTCTATCTTATATAAAATTTTGTTTTAATTATAATCTACTCCTATATTGTTAATGAAGGGATATATATAAGTCTAACAAAATTAAATACAATAGAGAAAATTGTGCCCAACAAAAAAAAAAACTTTGGTTGTAGTATTTGCAACATGTACAAATTAATATGATCAATCTATTTGCCATATTTAATTTCACTGAAATGCAGTTTTATATAATACAATGATTTTAACTACATTTTAATTTCAGGAGAAAGTACTCTTGGAGCAGCTGGAAAAATCAAAGCTGCAGGTTTTTTTTTTTTTTTGTTTCATATTAAATTATTTTATTCTTTTCAATATAACCAATAATTTCACCTATTTTTAGATTATTAATCCCTTAATTTCTATATAATATGTATGTATATTTTCTGGTATAGGAACAGAAAATCGTGCAGCAAAACGAAGCCCTCCTTGAAAAGGTAATTGATTAAAATAAGCCGAAAGAGAACTTCTACTTCTAAAGTAGAGATTTAATTATGTTACCATCATGACTACTAATGATGGTAATCATCATGCTAATTAGTGACATAATTGTTTAATTAATACATGTTGAATTAATTAATTTGTTGTAACATTTTATGTTTATGTAAAAAAAAAAAAAATTGCAGATTGAGGAGCTTAGGCAGCATGCAAGGCTAAGTAGTAATGAAAATCATATGCTTCTGAGCAAAGATTCTTGCATTAGTTCAGCTTCCATTCGTGAGGGAACTTCTGATACTTCCTTACGTTTAGGGTAAAGTTTCTATCTATTTCTCGATATATATAATTTCATCGATCATACTTCTGATACTTAATTCCTTACGTTTGGTGTAAAGTTTCAATCTATTTTCTTGATATATATTTCATCGTATGATCCCTTCAAAGTTTTCGATCAAGTCAATCCATTGGTTATTGATCTACTATTCCGAATTGAATTGGTTGAATCCTTGTTAATCCGATTGTGAAATATTTTTGGTAGAAATTATTTATCTTTCCTATAATTGATATTTTTTTTTTTACTATATGTTATCCAGGTAAATGTAATTTTTTGGGCTAATTTCAATTTTGATCTTGCATGTTTTCATTTTCTATTTTTTGACAACCACATTCCGTTTTTAAATTTTGATCCTATATGTTACGCCAGTTTATTTTGGTTGGAATTTTCGAAATCATTGATGTGGTCATCCAAAATTTTGACGTGGAAGCCAAATCCGACGGCCACATCAGCAATTCTGAAAATTCCATTTATAATTGGACTGAAATCAAAAAATTAAAACTGAAACATACAAATGATCAATATTGGAAAATGGATACTGAATTGTCAAAAAATTGAAAAGTGTCTTGCATATTGGATCAAAATTAAAATTACCTTGAATGGATATATATGTTTTTTCAAAACGAACTTGATACATATTATCTTCTTGTAGTTGGATTAATTCTTAATTATTTAAAAAATATTATTAATTGCTAACTATTTTTTAATGTTTGGAATATTTATTTTTACAGAATTTCACCAACTATTGTTTCTGAAAAGAGGAAAATGCTCAAGACAGATAACACCACCGACACCAAGAGTGCAATGGTTGTGGATTGATTAATGGCATTTTGTTATGATCCAAACATGACCTCTATACATTAATTGTCTGTATTTTTGTTCTTTTTAAGGTTCTAGGAGTTTAAAATACTCTCTTATTTATCTAGACTTATCGTGACAAAAAAAATTAGTTGACATGCTATATTTCTTTAAATGATCCTTCTCTAATTTGAGTAGTAATTTTATGAAACTATTTGGTAGATATAATTTTATGAGACGGGCTTATAGTCTAGGTTTTGGTTGCAGATAGTAGAAGTCCGTCTTATAAAATTATATTAGCGAGCATATAATTTTTTTCATTTCAAAAATTTATTAATGTTTTTGAATTGGATACAATGAGATTAATTTAGGTATATAAACTAAGCAAAACTTTGACATGGGATTTTTAAACTCATATTTGCTTTAGGTTGGAGCTTTTTTTTTTTTTTTTTTTTTTAATAGGAGAAAAATGGTCATGGTTGTTATCTGTGTGGTATAGTTATTATCAGTAATGTTTGCAATTCTTAGGACCCTTTTAAAAGCTTATAAAGGGGTATTTATGAATTTAAGACACTTAAAAGAGTATATATATGTTGACTATTTATGTAGTTAAGCATCATTATTTTAGTAAATTAGTTACAATTTTAAAAGAGTATCACAGGATACAATCAAAACCTATGTAACAATTAAACAGTAAAGGGGTATATATTTTGGGCTCTTAAATGTTATTTTATTGAATAATTTTACATGTTATATATGGCTTGACCTTTCAAAGTTCAAATATCATGTCCATGATGTCTCTAGCATAAGGTGAAGAATTTCTTCAATTGATCTGGTTAAATTTTCACATTCAGTATATATATATATATATATATATATATATATATATATATTAGATTTTGAAATGGTAAGTGTGAATTCCGAGTAATTTAAAAAAAATAGAAATTTATAACAACATAACAATTTTTTAATAAAACAGCTATTTCAAAATAACATAATTATTACTTATCAATAAATTTATATATTTATTTAAAATTCTTTTCATAATACGTAGTTATATCAAATAAATTACAACAAGTCATTTGATTTAATATTGTATTTAGTCGGATTGATAATCAAGAACTTTTTAATTTATACTAGTAAACATAGAAATGAACAAATAAAATATTGAAAATCTAAAAGCAAAATTGAAGAACCAAATAAAAAAAAAATTCACTAAAAAATATTTTAACCAGTCAAATTGATGATCCACCTAACCACGAATTCGATAATGAGTGTGTGTGTGTGTGTTTTTTTTTAAATAAATCCAAACCTTTATATATATCAAAAAAAAAAAATCATGGAGTAATTTTCCAAAAAAAAAAAGGAAAAGAAAATAAAATGTGTTGAATTGCTTCAGACATAGTTGACCTAATTGAAAGCGGAATAATGTCTGCTTGTGGTAATAAATATTCCACGTGGCAGCATCCTTTAATGGATCTCAGCCGTAAAATTGGTAGGCCAACCAATAAGATTATCTAAAGCCCAAACAAATAAGGTGTTTGGAACCGGCCCAATTATTTTATTTTATTTTATTTTCTTATAATTGATTTCAAGCTTATGTCTAATTATTTTGGATAATTATAATTTGATTATTCTAAATTATCATTATGTAAATTATGGGATGTATGTAACTAAATGATAAGATCTTTTGCAAACTAGACAATGTAATTCCCATCTCAATTCCATACAAAAAATAATTTTTATTGTAACTTATAATTTTTTATATCCGTATATAATTTGGCATTAATATATTCTCTATTTCTTTAAATTTTAAAAAAAAAAACTAAAAATAGAGAAAAAATAAAGTGTCATATTTATGTTGGTCAAATTGAAAAATCATTATGTTTGTTTTTTGCTCGTACGCCATCCCGATGTCACTATCACAATTACTAAATATTATAATTAAATGTCAAAGATAGACAAATAAAATTGAGGGTGACACATAAATTTTAATTACTATCATTTTTAGAAATGTATTTAACTATTGAATTTAAGTCGCTTTCTATATTTAACTACCGCCAACCATAGTAAATCCAATGGTCAAGGAGCAACAATTTAAATTAAATATTTTGATTACCTCTCTTTTTTTAATCCTTTTAGTTTATAATTATTATTAATACATAGGAGTGTCACTTGATTTGCAATAATATTTTTTGAGCAATTCAAAGGTCTTTGCATATGTTTTGATCGGACAATCCAAACTCTATTATTGTTGTAGGATTTACTATTATATAAACTGCATTAGAGACAATTGACATTAAGGTATTAAATCAATAACAATAATAATAATAATAATAATATGAGAGACCACTTCATAATTATAACTGTATGAGATGGATCCACAATCTAAACTTATAATATTAACATAACAATATTCACACATGATGATTCGTGTAGCACAAACAACACAAACACCAACACATACAAAAAGATTCATGTAAGTGAGGGTACGTGTTTCCGTCAAACTGATCTTCATTTAAAGATTAATTAATGTGTTCTTCTTGTTATTTCATAAACACAAGGATATCAATCAAACACACCAATTTAAAAGTTATATACTTCAAGAATCCATTTAATGAAGACATATATACTTAAAATTAAAAGTGACATGCATATAATGTTTGTTTATTTTATTATATATAAAAAAACGGCTCCTGGTGAAGCACAGGGTTGTAGGAGGAAATGAAGAAGAAGAATTGAATGGAGGGGTTTGCACGTGTATAATTGGTAATGGCTGCATTGGTCCATATCATGTAATTATTAAATTAATGTACATATGAATTTTGATGAATTCAGGAATTAATAAAAGACAATTATGGCTTTTGGCTATAAATATATAGTGGCATGACATGACTCACTCCATTCATGAAATGAAATGATCATCATCACTACCCTCCACACTTTCCCTTTATCATAGTTCATAACCCCTTCTCTCTCTCTCTCTCTCTCTCTCTCTCTCTCTCATCCCCACAAACACACTACAATATCTCTTGCCTTTCTTGCTATTATGACAAAAATGAAATTCTTCTGATTTTCTTTCATCTTATTCCAAGAATTTATAATCTCCATTCTTTTCTAGTCATCTCTCTCTCTCTCTCTCTCTCTCTCTCATCAAGATATAGTGAAGCATGACACACTATGAGCAAATGGCACTTCCAAGAACAAGCAGCTGCAAGAGCACAAGCAAGATCATCCCAGCCAATTACATTAAATCAACGTCGTCTCTCAGCGCGGCGGAGCCCCCCGACGGTTTCCGCCACCACCGCCACCTGATCCGGCGAGCCTCCGACTCCGCCGTTTCCTTACACTACCGAGCCGAAGCGGCGTCACCACCTTCTTAAGATCACTCCTCTCCATCTTCACCTTCCCCTCCATCCTCCCCACATGCAGATGGCTCAACATCCCCACCCACCTCTCCATCACCCCCTCCCTCGGCCGGAAGGTCACCGGAACCCTCTTCGGCCACCGCCGCGGCCACGTCAGCTTCGCCGTCCAGGACGACCCGAGATCCGAGCCCGTCCTGATAATCGAGCTCGCGGTCTCCACCTCCGCCCTGGTCAAGGAAATGTCCTCCGGCCTGGTGAGGATCGCCCTGGAGTGCGAGAAGCCGGCCCCCCGCGGCGGAGGAAGGGCGGCGCGGCTGTTCTCCGAGCCGACGTGGACGATGTACTGCAACGGGAGGAAGTGCGGGTACGCCGTTTCGAGGGCGTGCACGGAGTCGGATTGGCACGTGCTGAGAACGGTGCAGAGTGTCTCAGTCGGAGCCGGGGTGATTCCGGTGGTGGACGACGGCCGGAAAAGCAGCGCGGCTGAGGGTGAGCTGCTTTACATGCGGGCCCGGTTCGAGAGGGTGGTGGGCAGCCGTGATTCGGAAGCTTTCTACATGTTGAACCCGGATGGAAATGGAGGGCCCGAACTCAGTATTTTCTTGCTTAGAATTTGATCAAATTATATCTGCTTTCGGGCTTTGCTAATCATTGCTCATAATAAATCGGGCTCTATATCAAATTAAATTTGGGAAAGTGATCATTGTACTCATATTTTTATACATGTGTGATGCTTTTCATTTAGTGTCAATGTTTTTTAGAGGCATATTTTGCTATTTAAATCATTTCATATATATATATTCTGTATTCCGGTGTTTCATTCCTAATTGGTTTTTAGTACAAGCCACATATTATTATTATTATTATTATTATTATTATTATTTATATTCACTTGAAAATACAAGTTTAGAACTAAATCAAAGGTGTAACATTAGTTTGTTGATCATTATGGTGGGAAACACAAGGATATAAATATATATACTTTTCCCCCCAAAACATGGGGAAAACAAGATCATTAAAACTTACAATCATCCACACAAAGTCTATTAACATTGTAATGTCATTCATATTCAAAAAAAAAAAGTTCCATCTCTAGTCTATATTGGAATATTCTTATTGCATTAATATTAGTTTATTATATATTGATCTATGCTGCCAAAAATAGATACATGCATGGCTTACTTATGCGTGACAAATTAATGACATATAAAAACGAGTTCAAACATTGTAGTATAATCACTACTCTGCAACTATCTTTAAAGAATCAATTTGTGATTTATACTTTATGTTATCTCAAGATTTACTTTTAAAGTTGATTTTGGCCAGAATTAAATTATTAATTTATTATTTACGAGAAGCCATAACTGATTCATGATGCTTTTAAGTTCACATGATTAAATAATTTAATTTGGATTGTTGTATGTGCATGGACGGTAACTAATCCATGATGTGTATTAATTGTTTATTTAATTTGTTGATATATTTTAGTATATCCCAAAAACAATATAATATTTACTTTGCCCCAACCAGATAATTTACAAGACGTGGCTAAATCTAGTTCATTTATTATACATCATTAAGGGTTATAATATTTTAACCTTGTTTCACCTATAATTTCTAAAATAGAGATATGGATCAATTTCTTGAGCTTCATATCAATATATATATATATATATATATATATATCAATCAATTTTTGGTTACACGTACAATAAGCAAAACATGGTGAGACAGTCTTATAAATAGACTTCATGATAGGGATCATTTTTACCCACTAATCAAACTTATTTCCACAAATTTATACATGAATTGTGAAATATAGGTTGTAGATTGACCCGTCTCATAAAAAATAATTCGTGAAACAATCTCACAAAAGACTTACTCTACACATAATTCTAAAAATAAAGTGGGAGCTGTTTAATTTAAATCCATAATTTCTATAACTAATTCGCCTTGTATATCGAACTGTGTACTATATGCGAATGATCAAAGAAAAGAAAGAGTTGATCTTTTTATCTAAGATATGTTGATATGATTTTAAGGTAATCATTTTGATTAATCAGTCACAAACAATCATCCAATTTTTCGTTATTTATTAGATAATAAATATTCTCATGCACTCAATAAAGAATAGGGATTTTGTACATTTGAACAAAGACATTTCGAATATACAATCTCAGGGGAAAATAAAGAGTGTCATATTGAATAGCCAACTTTCACATTATCAAAAATGAATCGAAAACAAGGTAATGAAGCCCAGTTTTCATCTCCAACACACCTTATATATTTGCTTCAATAAATTCTCTGTACTCTTTCTTCATTTTAACACCCGATACGGTCCTGCAGATTCGATTCAAGAACCCTACGTTTATCGATGTGCATCATAATCTTTCATAATATGGAACGAGAGGGTCGAAGTGTAACCAACCTGATCATTTCCTTGTTCTTGAAAAACTGTACACAAGGTGTGCCCATGATTCCAGCAGCCTCAGCAATCTCTGGATCCTCTTCGATGTCAATCTCGACTAAATGGACACTCTGGTCAAATTCGTCGATTACCTGACCATTTCATGAATTAGTTATGCACCATCATGTACTGCGTAATTAGCTCTTGAAGTTTCATTCCATGCTCGAATTTGTTTCTTTCTTCTTGTAATATGGTATAAATATGATAATGTACCCTATTTCTATCAGCTTACTCCAATGTAATTTCTTCGTATATGATCAAATGTGCGATTTTAATGTTACAATATCCAACATCGGCTCCACATGGAAGTGTGGAAGCGTATATAAGTGGGAGTCAACCATTTACCTTTAAACATGGTTTTGGATAGAGCTCATAGCTTATATGTCTAACATATAATTTTGAAAATTTGACAACTTAACCCGTACCATTTGATATGAAAGACGATTATGCATTTGCAACTAAGCTTACAGCCAGTTGGAATGAAATACGTACCTTGCTAAGAATTGGTTTCAATGTTCTACAAGGACCACATGTAGGAGACGTATATAGAACGCATACAAGTCTTGGGCTTTCATGATAGAGCTTACGTAGAGCATACTGCAACAGTGACGAACACAGTATGTAATATATATATATATATATATATTATTGGCTATTTGATTGAACGAGTGGGGTAAATATGTAATCTTTCCTAGAGACGGTCATACCTGGCCCTTGTGCTTCGTTAGTGTGATATCAAAACCTTCGTGTACATCTCTGTCTGTAAGTTCTTTCTTGACCTCTTCAGTCAAAGGCTGTAAGAAACGGAGAAGTCAGATAACACTTTGGATTCAATTGACAAATAGATTTAAGATGCCACAAGTAGCATGCCTGGTGGAATTCAATCAGTAGATTCTTGCTTGTAAGATATCTTTCAACCGAGAGAGCTGCAATGCATCCCGATCCAGCTGCAGTTACAGCTTGTCTCCATTCATGGTCCTGTTTGAAGATAACATGATAAGATCAGAATCAATGAGGAAAGTTCAAGAAACGTTAAAAACTATGATTAATGCAACTGGACAAATTAAAACCTTACGACTCCTATAAGCACTTTTTTGCCGACATATTTGAGTAGTTGACATAACAGAGGAGTTATAATGTTTTTATTGTATGTTCGAGATTCAGAAAGGATCATGGCAGTTGACTAAAAAAGTGACACACAGAGTCGAATTCAACTCACACTACAGGTTAAGGTTTTCCCAATTGGACCCAAGTTCATAACATCTACAAATAGATAAATGCAATATTATACCTGTACATCACCGGCAGCAAATAAACCCTCGACTGAAGTTTTAGCAGAACCTTCCTCGACCAAAACGTAGCCAGCAGAATCAAGATCAACCTGGCCTTCCAACAACTGGCTATTAGGTGAATGACCGATCCCATAAAACAAGCCTTTCACTTCCAGAACAGATTCCTCTTTTGTGTCAATATTTCTCATCAATATGCCTGACATCTGCTCCTTTGAGTTGCTGACAACATCCACTACTTCTGTATTGAAGTGGACGGTGACGTTTGGATTGTTAAATACTCTGAAACATTCGCCATAATCAACCTGTTAAACAAACATTCCAGAAGTTGAAACTTAAAAAACATTGCTCATTAGTAATTGAATGGACCTTAATAAACAGTCAAGAAAAATACATATGGAAGACAAGGAAAATACCAATGAGAATGATGGCTGGGATATATATCTAATAGGAGGCAAACTATGAACAATGGTGAAATTCAAGTGGAATCGTAACACTTCCCAACTTCTACCAAATTTATGTCCTACATGAAATATGGACATGTATAATATCCCTAGAGTTGGATTTATTTCATTAGCCAAAACGCTATAATAAGAAAAAAGAGTGGGAACAGGAAACAAGTTTCATAGAAATCTTTATCTGACACCTTAGGGAAAATACTATCAAAACATATAAGTTTTGCAGAATCCTTTGAAACAATAACCATTTTCCAAAAAAAAAAAAAAAACAATCTCCAAATTAGTACATTTATTGAAGCAAATTGCAATACTACAACCAAACAATTTGACAAGATGTGATGCCAGAAGTGAGCATTCCTTACCTGTCTTGCATTGCTTTTGATGCTCTTAATTGGTCCCTACGAACAAGTAAGTGAACATGGCGAGCATATTTAGTCAAGTACAAAGCTTCCTCTGTAGCTGTGTCGCCTCCTCCAACAACAGCAAGGACTTGACGTTTGAACAATGGAGATGCTCCATCACATATTGCACATGCACTGATTCCTCTACTCCAAAATTCACTTTCTCGAGGCAGTCCTAGTCTCTTTGCAGTGGCTCCAGTAGCATAGATAATACTATGGCATTTTACCTGAAAAGTTTAATTTCTTAAATAAGCAACATTCTGAGTAAAAGTTTTTATAGGAATACTGCTGTTTCCACCAAAATCTGCCATATCATCCAACTGCCAAAACCATTCTAGTAAAATCAGGATAACTTCAATATTATGTCTCATCACATGCAGAGTAGAAACGTATGAAAAATATGTATCTACAAATTCTAGAGTCCTGTAACTGGCTCACTTCAAGTCTAGGAAGTAAAAGCCTACAAGAGGCGACGGTTCCCAAACGACCATCACCTTGCGTTCGCTACTCTGCACTGTAAAAGGCCGATTTTTCAGATCAACAAACTCTACATCTTCTTGATGCAATTCTGCTCCCCAACGCTCAGCTTGTTGTCGCATCCTAATATAACAAACACAGTCAAGATTCTGATTCATTTTCATTATGACAGACACCAATCAATGAAGAAACAACAGCAGCTTTCAAAATCCAAATACCTGTCCATCAAATCTGGACCTGTTATTCCATCAGGGAAACCGGGAAAGTTCTCGACTTCAGTCGTGGTCATCAATTGCCCTCCTGGAACACCACCTGCTTGATATCCCTCAAACACCACAGGCTTCAAATTAGCTCTACCTGCATATATTGCTGCTGTATATCCTGCAGGCCCTGATCCTATAATTACCAAATTCTCTACACCCTCAGCTGCAATATACAAAAATTCAATGCACATAAGACTAATGCCACAACAAAGCAAATCAAAGATATCTTTATTCAAATGGAACTTAACCAATCCAACCAAGAACTCTATACACTCATTATTTCAACTTCATTAACCTCATAAGAGAAATAATTCACGAGCTGAATATGTGCTAACACTACAATTGATCATAATAAACACTGTTCAAAGAAGCAAAATTCCAATCTCTCTAGCAAATCAGACACCTGAAGAGTTAGGCGATTCGTCGGTAGAACCCGCGGCGGCGGCGACGCGGAACGGCGAGCAATAGACACGGAGGTGGTTGAGCGGAGATGAAAAACCGGCGGCTTCGAAGCGAGCGGGTCGTCGGCGGGTCAACCCGCCTTTGAGAAATAGTAAATTGCTGCGAGAAGGAAGAAGGGCGTTGGAGAGAGTGGAAGGAGTGGCCATTGAGTAGAGAGATGAAATGGTGATAACGGGCCGGGCTTGGAATCCGACTCCGATTTGAGCTCCGGCGCCGAAAACGAGGCCGTTTGTTATCTTTCTGTGTGGAGTGACTGCCATTGGTTTCGAACAATACGATTATCTCCTTAAAACAAAAATCTCTCTCACACAGTCACACACTGAATATTATATTAATATATAATAAATACTATTTTACATTTTTTGAAATTCGGATAAACTTATATTTTTACATAAATATATTATAAGTAACTTTTTTACATTTATTGGCTAATTTACCATTTACTGTTCAACTAATGTATTTTTTTTCTCAGCTATAGTAATATACCAAATATTTGGGTATGTTCAAAGTAATTCAAGTACCACATTTCGAAATAAAAGGTAAAATTAAGTTTATATATGTGTATCATTTACTAGTAAATATTGCATTTATAAAGTTTGTTTCAAAAAGTAAGAAAAGAATCATCAACGAGGCCTAATATGGGCTTTCATGCCTAAAATGGGTTTAAAAATTAAATTTTATATGGGGTAAAGCTAAAGCATGACGGTCGATCTGGGCTTGTTCTTCAGCCCATTATCGTATCAAAGCCTGGCCCTTTTGTATATTAGGCCCATTTATTTCTTCATTCTCTGCTTCTCCAAAGTCCAAATAGAAAATAAAAATAAAAAAAGTTGATGGCTGAGTGAGGACACGACCACATTCAGTGACGGGCCCATGAATTTTGGGCAGGGACCCCAACTGAAAAATTTATAAAATACACGGCCAATTAATTTTATAGCACCCTAAATTACTTACAATTAATTTTATAAAGTCAAAATATTACGGTATGAATAACTTCTCAAAGTAGTAACTTTGTTAGCGTTCGACAGAGCAACATTAAAGTAAATAATTTAAACACTGTTACATCACATTTTGAAACCGTTAGCATGATAGTTTCATTGTTAATATTTCCAACATCAACATTTTAATGTATGCTACTTTTTTTTTTTTTTGACAATAAACACAAACACTTCATTGATAAACAAGAAGTATAAGGTTACCAGATATTGCAAAAGCAAATCTCAGCCAAAGCTCCACAAGTGTTTCAAAAAGAAACAGGAAACTAAATAAAAACGATGAATCAGAGGGTAAAAAATTCTCAATGAACTAGTAATTGCTTGCACATTTCAGAGAGATACAGAACAAAAAATTTGAAACTTCAAATTTTCATTCTGGAGAAAGCTCAGCAATTCTTCAAACCCACTCTGAAAAAAGACGCCAACTCCCACAAAGCCTTTACCACATCTTGCAGCTAGCCTTGAGAAGGAATCGATTTTCAAAAGATGTCCAAAAGCTCCCACAAAGGGGAGAACACAACTCCCACATAGGGGGAGAAACCTATAACAAAAAAGAAGAAAAAAGGCAAGAAACATAAAGGCAAGCAACTGGTAGGGTTTCTAGAGAGAGAAATGAGAAAATACATAATCTTTAATATATGTTACTTATAAACAATGATTCAACAGTGTATCACTTATGAATATTCATTTTGAAGGTCTTTATATTACTAATGATGTATTTTCATAGTACCTTTCCATTATCTAAGGATAAACCACAAAATTATAATTACAAAATAACATTACATTAAACCAACTATTAGGCAAACTATAACATCTAGCTTATCAACAATTGTTACTCAAATCTAATATTTCAAAAAACAATAGTTAAATAATCAATCATCATATAATAATAACAATAACAATAAATTGTGGTTGTTATTTCAATCGCTCCATACCTTAGTAAGTCAACAAATGGATATATTATATAGTCACTAAAAATTGTTCATGAAAAAATTTAAATGAATTTAATAATCAATTAAAAAAGGTAAACAATGAGTTTAGATACGAAGAATTTACACCAAAGTTCTCAATTATTGGTGCCATCAATAAGAATTTGATCATAATATAATAAAAAATCTAATATTTTATAAATAAAAAATATAAAAATATATCTAATTTTTTTAAAAAAAAATTGAGGGGCCAGTGTCCACCTTGGCCCTCGTCTAGGTCTGTCCTCCATGACCACATTGATTGTTCTTGTGAAATAGTTCCATACAATTATAATTAGATGAGATCAATAAATTCACAATTTATACTCTACAAAATACAAATTAATTATAAAAACAAATTTAATGGGTGGAAATACTGTTCAGTTTCATAAATTGACTTTATATAAATTTTTGTGGGTCTAAAATCTATGAAAAAAATATTAACAAACTTAATTTATGGAAGTTTATAGAACAAGATTAGTAAAAAGAGTAATAATGCTCCCACATGTTGGATTAGACACCATACCGGATTAAGTAGTATAGTCACTTGATTAGACATAGTTGATGAAGATATTAGTTTATATTGGTCGCTTAATTAACACTTAATCATGATATCACTTGACAAATTCTAAACACAAGGAAACCCTTTAGAAAAATGCCATTATATTATTTTTTTGTATAACTTTAATTTCTATAGAAATTCTTTTAGAACTCTAAATATTTTTAATATGTATAATTTTTTGTTTTGAGGATATTCGGTGTGAAATCATTGTAACGTGGTAAGAAAAAAAGACGAAAAGATTTGAATTTTATGTATTATTTTGTCCACATATATTTATTGTATATATGCAGAAAAGGAAAAGAGATAAGAAATAAAATATTAAGTCAAGAAAACTCAGCTGCCAGATTAAATAAAGAATATTCTAAGCACATTCATTTCCCCTTTTCTGTGGAAAAAATTAAGATATATATGTAACGCGTTTATATATAAATCATTTATATATAGATATAATTAATTAAAAAATTAATAAATCATTTATATATATATATATGACTGTGTTTATTTTTTTGGATAATTGGAGTTCTAAGAAATGACCTCCATAAACTACCTAGTACTTATTACAAAATTGATAGCATCTATGTATTATGTAATAATTATATTTTGTATTATCCCTAACATATTAACTACTACTGCAGTGAAATCTTGATAAATGAATGTTCGATAAACGTATAACCTCGACAAATAAATATTTTTCTTCGGTCCCGACTTGGGCCAATAAGGTAAATGAATAACCTCGCTAAATGCATTAATGAATTTTTTTTTTGAATTCTTAAAGACCCTATGTAAATATAAATGAATAATCATTAAAATACATAAGATATATATATATATATATATGTATAAATACCCTAAAAACATGTGTTTCAATAAACAAATACAAAAGATCATTTCTTAACAAAAAAATCGTCTAATGTCGTTTGCTTTTTTCTTCCACCAAAATGCATCACATCCTTAACTTTTTCTAGTGCAAACAAAATTTCTGGAATATTTTGCACATGTTGTAGCAAGTAGTTTCGTAGGGTGATTACCGCTTAGAAGACTTCTTTCAATGATACATTTGGTGTGACACCACTATCATCTAGTTCTGAATCATTTTCATCATTTAGTACAGACTCAATTATTTCTTCGTCTGTAGGCAATTCCATAACTGCATCATTCTCGTTAGGATAGTTCAAAAGATGTTCAACGTCCATCACATGTCTGCAGTGCAAATTAGAAATGATATTTATTAACCCTTGAATTGTATCTTCTTCTAATTGATCAACTTCTTCTTCGGGAACATCAATTTCTTCAGATCGTATCTTGTAATGTCGGAAAAAATTAGCAATTGTTTTTTCTGTTACATCAAATCTAAATTATCCATTCATAGAATCTAATTGTAATGATAAAAAAATATATATAAAAATACCCTTAAATGAATATATAAAAATTCGATAAATGAATAAATTATTCATTTATCGATAAATAAATAATTTCGCTAAATGAATATTTTTTTTCTAGTCCTAAGGTATTCATTCATAGAGGTTTCACCGTCAAAATAATTTCTGACTTAAAAAAAGAAGAGAGAGAATGTCACAATGCTTCTAGATTAAAGCATGCATATAAATATTTCTATAATATTGACTACATTGATTAAAGTTAACTGGATTTAGTTGACTACGTAATATTATATGCTTACAAATTCGATTATTCATGCATGCTATATTATAGATTAATATACTATGAATAATATATCGTTTTTGTAAACCTTTTTTTTTTTAAATTTATAAAACTCAATATCACAAGTTTATATCTGATTATTTTTTATCCCAAAAGAAAGTAAAATACTATAGTTCAAGTTTACTTGAAACTTTCCAACATGATTTGTAATAAATGGACTCATTTACAAAAATATTATATTTTGATATTATTTTGTATTTTATATTTTCAATACACCTCATGATGTTATTTTTCATTATGTAATTAATGATTATTAATATTTTGTATATAATTAAGAGTAGTCTTATGTAAGACCGTCTCACGGATCTTTTTTCTGTGAGATGAGACAATGTACAACCCATGTTTCACAATTCATATATAAGTTCGTGGAAATGAGTTAGATTAATAGATAAATTGATCTATTTCACTAAAACTATCGTGAGACCGTCTCACACAAATTTTTACATATACATATAATCAATATGAAGATTAGAAAAGGTGATGTTGTAAAGTCAACAAAGAAAAATCCAAAACATCATCCAGATTAAGGTGGAACTAACATTTAAAATCCATAAACAACCAATGAGCAAATGTTCTAGATAACTGTACCTGGAATTAATTATTTTTTGGAATTATATAATAACGAAATTGGAAAGTCCCAGAATTAAAATTAAATGGATTTAAATTAATATAAGTATAATATAATATTTTTTATTGAATTACCTTCTCACAAACATATATACTCCCTCCGATTCACAATAAGTGTTGTTTTGAAAATTTCAATTTTTTTTCTTTTTAAATGACGTTTTGAGGATTAATTTCATAATATGCCCTATACTTAATGCATTCACACATAAATTAATTTGTATATTACTTATTTTTTCAACAAAAATTAAATAAACACTTAATTAATGAAGAATATATTAGGAAAATAGAATAATTTTTAATTTTTGTGCAAACAATTTTTGTGTAAAGCTTAAGAATCACACTTAAAATGAACAGGAAGTAGTATATAATTAGTAAATAAAAATTATTACTAATATTATTGATGGTTAGTCTAGAATGTGTGGAACATTTCAAATTAATGAGTGAGGTTAATTTTATATTGGGATTTGATGTAAGATTTTGACTGACTTAATTCAACGTTGGAATTGGGTATGTTAGCAAAAGTCATGTATGTACACTCAAATTTCACCAATTTATTGTATTTAAATTCCAAATATTCAATTATTATAATTACTCTTAATTCACAAGAAATTAAACCTCTCTCTCTCTCTCTCTCTCTCTCTTAAAGTCAATACAAACAAAGCCTTTCTGTGTGTACACGTTAATTCTGGCAAGTAAACCCCCCTTTCTCTCTCATATATATATACACATACATTCTATACGTATAAGGCATTTGGAGTGAGAGAGAGAGAGAGAGAGAGAGAGGAGAATTGCATTTCTCATGAACGGAGGATCAGTCGTGCTGGGTTTCTATTGTTGGGGTTGGGAGTTTCTAACCGCCCTTCTTCTCTTCTCCGCCACCACCACTCCCACCACCATCTCTAATTAATTTTATTTATTTTTAATTCTGTCGATTTTTCATCTTCTTCTTCCTTAGATAATACGGCAGATCAAAAGGTGTAAATTAGTTGTAATTGTAATTGTAGAAAAGATAGAATAGAATGATGATGATGGAGACGTCGGAGGAGTTGGTGGAGTATGTACGGAAGGCGTCGCCGCCGCCATTCCTGCTGAAGACGTACATGCTGGTGGAGGATCCGGCCACCGACGACGTCGTATCGTGGAACGAAGACGGCACGGCGTTCGTCGTCTGGCAGCCGCCGGAGTTCGCGAGGGATTTGCTGCCTACGCTTTTCAAGCACAGCAATTTCTCCAGCTTTGTTAGGCAGCTCAACACTTACGTAAGTTTCTCCTTTTCTTTTCTTTTATTTTTTTAATTCAGAAAGGAAAAAAAAAAAAGATATGCTTTTTTTTCATTTTCAAATATTGCTTTTGATCATGTTGTTTTTTTTTCCGGATTCAAATCATGCAAATTTACCATCATGTGTTTTTTAGGATGCACTATCATCATCATCATCATCATCATCATATATATTTGAGCAACGAATTGTGAACAAATAAATAGTAGAATCATGGATCTGTGAGATTAAAATCTTATTTAGAAGATTCAGATGATTTGTGGATATAAAGTCAAATAAGTTGGGTGAAATTTCAATGCAATCCGTGAATGATATATCACCTATAAGTTTATGCATGATACATCTAACTAATTATAAAAAAAATTTGGACATTCTTTGGTAAAAAATATCAAATGATGTTATCATTTCTAGCTGATTTTTATAGCATAAAGCTTTTCCTTCATATTCAATAGAAAGGCCAATTAAAAGCTTGGACTAAATTTTTTTTTTGTCACCTAGAGTTATGTACGTAGAATATTCATTTGATCAATTTGAAACAATATTTGGACATGCTAATGAACATCTAAAATATTTGTAGGGTTTTCGCAAAACTGCTACAAACCGGTGGGAGTTTAGCAACGACATGTTTAAAAAGGGCGATAGAGATCAACTCTGCAAGATCCGTCGGAGAAAAGCATGGTCCAACAAGGCACAGCCCAGTGTACAAGCAACGGAACCACCATCGAAGGACAACCAGTCAGAGAACGACGACCAAAGATCATCATCAACCTCATCCTCATCGGAGTTCACCACCCTCATTGATGAAAACAAGAGGCTCAAGCAAGAAAATGGGATCTTAAACTCTGAGCTAATCATCATGAAGAAGAAATGCAAAGAGCTTCTTGATTTGGCAGCTGGTTATGGAGGAAATTCGGAGAAAGACGAAGACGAGGAAGAAGAAGAAGATGATGGGCCAATGCTTTTTGGAGTGAGGTTGGGAGTTGGTGCAGGTGAGATGGAAAGAAAGAGAAAGAGGGCTCATGAGATGCACATATTTGATCTTGTGAGTTAGGGTTTATGAAATTAATTAACATTAGTCTCTTTAAAAATATGAATCTGATTTAGAATATTAAGTTGGAAATTATATATGTGGGTGAAAATAATAAATATAGAGTAGGGTTTGGAATGGTGCAGGAAATGCAAAAAATGTTATTCGAAAAGAACTGTGAAGAGACAGTTCATAATTTCATAATTTAGGATATTTTCCCAAGTTGTAAAGGTTTTATACACAAATTAATGTCATACTTTTAATGTACGGTTTATTTCTTTCCATCTTTTTTCTATTGATTTGTTTTCTTGTAGCAGTTTATATATGAAGAATGAATTTATCAAAAAGACCATCTTAACCTCCATATAATAAATTCTTGACTTGTTATATAGGCCAAATCGTTCAATCACGATGAAACATTCGAATTCGATATATTACATTTTATACTCAAATATCACCAAATTTAACTTAAATCACAAATCATTTGGTTAACAAATATCAAATTTGACATAATTAATTCGAACTTATATAAGATGAGTTACTCTCCTGTGCACCAGTTGTGCAACTGGGCCGCGGTGTGCGGGCTAGCCTGGCCCACCTAGCCCGCTCCTCTTTACTTTTTTCGCATGTTTTGGTCGTTACCTTCACGTTATGTTAGTGTTACCTTCGTGTTATGTTAGAGTTACCTTCGAGTTATGTTAATGTGACACTATCTCCAGATTTCATATCCTTAGTTTAAAATCACTAACTAAAATAACACGATGGTAATACTAATATAACATGAATGTAACACTAACATAACATGAAAGTAACATTAACATAACATGAAGGTAAAAACAATGTTAATCATACATTCATGTTATGTTAGAGTGACTCTCAAGTTATGTTAGAGTTACCTTCATGTTATGCTAGTGTTACCCTCATGAGGGTAACACTAACATCTCATAAAGATAACACTAACATAACATGAAGGTAACCTTAACATACCATGAGGGTATGATTGCCTGGAACGAATTTTGGTGGGTTTGAGCGCACCTACCAGGCGCGTGGGGTGCATGAAAACACGCGTTAGATAAGTGTGAGGTAGGGTCGACTTGGGTAGATCCATACACCAGTTGCACAAAATATTTTACCTTATAATATTGGAAGAGTTCATTTTGAAAGCCATTGTTAAAAAGTCAATTACTTTAAATCACAGCAAACGTCTTTATTTATTTGAGTTTTATTAAACAGAGAAATTGACTTTAGTATGGAATTGGAAAATGATGGCTAACTAATATAGAATAGAATTAAAAGATTGCCCCAAAACTAGGAAAAATATGCATTTACTTCGTATAGTTTCCTTAATTTGAATAATTCAAATTTAAGAATAAAACAAATCCAACAACCAACAATATTAATTCTTTCTTAGACTCCAACCTGTTATTAGAAAAAAAAAATCATAAAAAATTAATATAAATTTAAGGGAAAAAAAAATTCATATTCAACAATTCCCTTAATTGCAAGTGTATGGATCGTTTTATTTATTATTTTCTTTACCAAATATAATTTCTATAACCACATATATAAGTATAAACTACAAAATTAATATCCATGAAGATTGAGAAATAAAATCATCTGATTTAATTATGTTCTCAATAGCCATGAAAGTTCTCTTGTATATTCTAGGCTAGGAGAGAATCAACTTGAGAACTGTGCATGATCAACAAATTCAAAGGTCACCCTACTGAAAGAACATACATGAAACAAGTAAGGTGATGTGTATCTATCAAAAAGAATCCAATTCCAAATGAAATTTGAAATAATTTGTCTCTTCCATATTAAATAATGCAGTTGAAGTATGAATGTCATGTACTATTTACAATGGAGAAAATACTGCACATTTTCAAGAGAGCCTAAACTATTGAAAAATTAGAAGACCTTCCTCGAAAAAGCAGGCCTGTCATAAACTGGCTCTGGAAATGCGATATATTATGGTTTACCTCATGGATTAGTTGCAAAATGGTTGAATATAGTTTCAAGTGTGGATTGGCTGATGCTATACTCTGATATGCCAAGCGCGTTTCTGCATAATTTGGAACGCATCATGAGAATAGACGATTGAAAAGAAAATTGTCGAGCAAACTGGGTGGTTGGAATTCTTACCGGTTTCTTTCTATGTGTCCAAAAACATCAGCTAGTGAGAGGTCTTCATAGTATGGCAGCTGAAATAGTCACAACCAATTCATATGAACTCAAAATCAGGACAAGTAGACATGTAAACTTGTCGTTATTGAGTTATAGTGTAACTATGCATGAAATTCAATATAAATAAAGACTTAAGATATTTGGTTCAATATGGTAAAGCCTCTAAATGAGTTTTTTTTCAAGAAAATGCCCTAGTAAACGAAAATAATAGTTCCCTACTGTTTTTGCCAATGATTTCCACAAAACCCCTTGATCATAAACAAGAAACCAAACGCACGAACATCATTACCTGGTATTTTACACTCAACCCGTCACAACCTTGGTAAGTAGCATTAGGAAAGGAAGATTGGATGAATGTATCAATTGCTGCAAACTTTTCTTTGGTTAACCACCACTCTGAAAAAACTGGCAGTTGGATGCCACCTAAGAAGATAGCCAAATTACAGGAAGGTTTTCTGAGAAACAAATGAGTAATACTGAAGTAATTACAAATTTATCGGATGCAAGAAGTTGCCATACCATCACGAAGCAACTGCTCTGACAACTGTTCACCAAAGACCCCAGAAGAATTACTATCTGTTGATACAAGTGCCTGCACTCTTTCTTCATTGCCGAGCCATCGTCCAATTGTTACAATCATCTCATGCGATAAGTTGATCTCTGACGCTGTTTCAGCTGTGCAGTTAATCCCTCCTATGCAAACTTCAAGGTCGTTCAGTATACTTCGGTGCTGAGAAGGACTGTGGAAGAACTTCTCTTGAATTGTTTGGCACATAGAATCTAATTCCAAAGAGCTTACTTCAGTAGGTTTAACCTGAAGACAAGAAAGTAAGAATTTAAAAATGAACACATTATAGTAGACTGTTAAATTATCGAAAAAACTACCTCTAGCTCAAGCTGATTGCCAAATCTGTTTTTCAGATGCTGAGGACTCCCAATGCATCTGAGCTTGCCTCCAACCTATACACATGCATGCAATATAGGAGAATAAGAAACAATCCATTTACATCATTCAGAGCAAATTACAATCCAGTGAATCAATAGAGTAGTACCATTATACCGATCCTCGTGCAGAGGGCTTGAGCTTCATCCATGCTATGGGTAGTAAGAATAACCGCTGTCTTTCCTCTTCTGGTTGATAGACGTGATATAACTTCCCACATGAATCTTTTCGCAATAGGATCCATTCCTAAAGTAAATGACATGGCATGAATGGAGCCACTCAAGTGAAATTCAAGCGTATTCATAAAAAATGTGCAACAATCTATGGGCTAACTGCAATTTGCCATCCATCTTAGTGAATTTCTGCACTTTGCCATAGACTTTTTTTTTTTTGGGTTGTACTTGGCCTCTTAAACTTAGTGATTCGTAGCCTTAAATTGCTCGGCATGTGTGTGGCAAAGATTTGTACGAGATGGGGAATCATAGAGTTCAAAATGCAACCAAAAAAAGGTTAGACTGAGGCAAAATGCAAAAATCCAACCCCCCGCCCCCCCAAACACGTGTGTTGCCTTCATGCTACATCCCCCGTGTCTTTCAATACATTACATATTTATTCGTAAAAAGCTCTTGCCTATAATAGTTGGTATCAAGACCAAAGGTTTTGCAAGTGAGACGTATAAATGGATATCCTCTAGACCAAAGAGTATCAGCTTGCTGCACATCAAATGCATATATGGATTGCCAAATATTTTAAGCTAAAATATCTTCATCACACGTCTTTGAGAGAATATATGACTTCTCATGTTTCTTCTTTTATAAGGTACTTGAATGAAGGTTCAAATTGTTAAAATGTAAATTCAAGCTATTTCCGTAAATTAAGTATGACTGAATCAGGCCAAAATGATTTGCAGTTTCCTAATTAAACTAGGAGGCCAGGCCCTCATAAATCACTGCTTCCTAATAGTCGGCTGCTTATGCTACGTAACAGAAATGAAGACAATAATTGGGCAAATCAACTGGAAACAACTTATTGCATTCAAGAGAAAGAAAAAAACCCAAATTTAGTGTTATAAAAGAAGAATAAACAGATTTCAATACCAGTAGATGGCTCATCAAGAATGACAACTGGAGGATCCCCGATCATCGCAATTGCAACAGATAGTTTTCGTTTGTTTCCCCCACTTAATGCATATGATGGCTTGTCTGCATGTTTCAATAAATCGAACTCTACCAACTTTTCCATGACAACCTGTATCCATATCAACCATCAATTGTCCAGTAATAGTGTATAAATTGCAAAATACACCATCAAAGACTATTTGGTGTGTCATTCACAAAAATGTGACTTGATTGTCTAAAATTAAGAGGGGAACATAAACATTAAATCAGAACATTTATTTCTCTACCCAAATGAATCTGATGGAGCTGATATATGATTCAGTAAATCCTAATCGGTTAAGAAATGGTGCAAGAAATTGCACTTGTCTTCTTATGGTGTATTAGGAAGGTCGGTCATTTATAGCTTAGCATTGGATAACATAGTAAAACAGTAAACCAATAAAAGATTTCAGGAAGAAAAATCTAAGGATGTGGATGGATAAAAGGATGTATCCCTACAATACGAAACTTTTGACAGATTTCAACAATTTTGTAAATCCATTTCAGTTGTCTTGACCCTTGACCCCTTTCATTTATCTGACAGCATATTTCTCTAGTTTCTCCAAGATAAGAGAAAAAACAAAAGAAGGAAAATGTTATAAGCAGCATAAAGTCATTCAGTAGTGAAACCAAGGGTGAAGCAATGACTCAATAACTGTTTGTGGACATTAAAACTAATTAAGCGCAGGTTCACCAATTTACCACAAATGAACCTCATGGTTTCAACTATGCTTTCAACTTATATAGAAATCATGAATGGAAAAATTTAAAGAAAAAAAGGTCCAAAGGTCACTTACATCATCAAGCTCATAATCTTGGACTCCTTTTATTCTAGCGTAGAGTTGAAGATGTTCCCGAGCAGTAACGTATTCAAGCAGAGCATCAAATTGAGGACAATACCCAATCTAACAGGAACAAAAATACAAGATAGAACAACCAGATGTCTTTTAGTTAACTTTGATTACGACACCTATTAGCCAAGCTTAAATAAAAATAGAACTGATTCAGGACAGGACTTACATGCTGATGAGCAACCTTGGGATTTGATCTTATATCTTTTCCAAATATATAAGCAGTTCCATCACTGGGGCGTTCTTCTCCTGAACTCAACAATTTTGATAAGATAATATAATTGTTTGGATAGTACTTCATCAAAAAACTATGTGCAATTCTTGTTCAGCATGTTCAACATTTTGAAAAAAATGAAAACAAACTTGAAGCCAAAAGAAAACCGGCGCAGATTGGTGACTCATGATAGTCAAATATACCTGACATTGAAGTCACCTCATGCATTAATTAACCTAAAAAACTTGTTGGTCTTTACTACGAATAGTAAATATCAAACAGAAGTCCTCCTCACTAACATCCTACGGCCATAGTAACAGAAAGACTCCGAAGAAACATAGATGTAGATTTTATAATAGGTGTAGTATGTACGGAATTCAGTTGAACTGGTCTTTCGGGGCATAAGTATCTCCCTTTCCTTTCTTTTCTTAATTGAGTAAAATTGCATGTACCTCACACTGACTTGAGGGGTAAAGGCAGTGTATATATAAGAAAGAGTATTACCAGAAAGCATTGCTAACGTTGTGGTTTTTCCAGCCCCATTGGTTCCTAGGAAACCGAAACACTCTCCTTCTTGTACGGAGAATGTCAATGAATGCACAGCAACTTTTGAACCATGCTGCTTGCCTCCTGGATACACCTGAAACGAGTAATATATAACCTGTAAATGACTAAAACAGAGTTTAACCAAAATGAAGAAAATTATGATATGTTGAGAACCTTCCGAAGATTACGCAGGTAGATAACTGCATTACTAACTCCACCAGAAAGTACCCTATCTCTTTCTGTTTGTACATCAATGTCCTCCTCATGATCGGAATTCTCTCCCAATGTTGATTTAAGAAGAGGTTCTAAAGAGCCACCGGAAGCTGTGCAAAAGAATGTCCTTATTCTCATCCACAAGTCAGAGGCTGTTCTAAAATTTATTTTGTGAGGCAGCAGCACTTCAAGACCAAGTGTAAAGACAAAGTAAATGACACCCTACACCAGGTAAAAGCAGAGTTAATTGATTTAAATCTTCTCCAGAAACTCTACATATATGATATTTCTGAGACAGAGAGACAAGCTGATGCATCAACAAGAATCATGGTGAAATTGAATGAAGATGCAGAGAATTGTTAAGCACCTCAGCAGCCATATAACATATAGAGGCACCAGTGACATTCCAGTCAAAAACACTATCACCGGAGCCTTTTTTCATCCCCTGTCTCATAAGAGCTAATGATGCTAATCCATCAGCAAAGCAGAACCCAGGTGACAATCTGAAGAAGTTCTGCAAAATTGATATCATTTCTTTAGACATAATAATCCTACTACCCATACATAGAAGCAACATGTAAGATGAATGCATTATATCGTATCACCTTAATGACTAACCACAATTCAAAATCGAATCATTTAGTTTCCCACTGGCTTTATAAACAGACATCTAATTAGATAAACTGCCTAAGTGATTCATTTAGCTCAGCAAAAACCATATCTCCTGAAACGCATCCTAAAATTGTTTTAATATCACATCTCATCCAAAGAACAAAGAACAGAACAGATATATTACTCATTCGTCTTTCCTATTCAAGATTAATATGAAAAGGTGTCATAAGGAATCTCAGGGCTGCAACCTTCTCCTGCAGCTCAAGTTAATTCAACAATAAGATCAGCAAATGTAGTCCATCCACAGGCAGTACTTGTTTCAAATCTAACATGAGCAGGAAGGAATTGACAATATAACAAGGATAACTCTAGCAGGAAGCATATTCAAGTATTAGATATAACTTTGCACCTAGTTGAATAAAGTAAACTTCCGGGTAAATTATATGATGCTGTACAATCATTCCAAGAATAAAACTAGAAGAACCAAGATCTCAACCTTGAGAAGAGAGTTGGCTTGTGCTGTTGACTGCATAAGCCCCATTATGAAAGATATAGCCATAAGAATGAGCCCAGTGAAAAAATGTACCAAGAGGACAACATTCTGCAATATACAGAAAAAGATTCAGCATTGGAGCATAGTTCTCATTACTCACAGCTGAATAATACAGAGAAATACCTGTGCCATGCTATATTCAGAAAAGAAAAAGGTGAGGCAATAAGTAGATGATGCAATTGATAATCCATATCCCAAGAACATGAGGATGGTCGAGAAGATAGAGATCCTTCCAATGAATTGATCTAGACCTGCACACCAATAAGTTTTAAGTTATGGAATTATTAAAAGAATATTGAATTAAAGTGACCAAAGAAAATTCAGTCACATGATTTATAATTTTTTATTACACCAACAAATATATATATATATATATATATATATATACTACTATTATTGGAAGTTTATTGTGGTCGTGTCATGCAGTTTTCAGCAAACTCTCAGCATATGATAAGTCCGTAAAAGCCCACAAAACCTATATATATAATTTATATATATATATATCATGAGAACAATGTAATTCAGAGTGGTGGCACAAGGTCCATGAACGCACCGAATATGCAAAAGAGGAATATTGCAAAAGATGAAGGAAATAAGAAGCTGATGAAGTCCCAAAAATATGTGGAAGCCCAATATGACAGAATGGACACCTAAAAGGGGATAAAATACAAAGAGCATGAAGACTGCCAACTGAGATAGCCTGATAGAACAGATGTATTTCTTTTAAGGAAAATATGCGTGTACCCCACTAATAAGTTGTTGATGCTTAGCTTTTACTTCACGCTCCTGCATCAAGAAAAAAAAAAAACTGCTAAACAAGCAGACTACTATATAAAATTGCAACAGTAGGACCAAAGTTTCCAACACAAAGATATGTGTAATGTGTCAATGTTCTATTAGAATGCTAACCTATAACGTCTAATTGCAGTCGCTAACCCAACAGCACTAAGATTATAATTATATGTGCATCTCCAGTACTACAGGAAGCATTGTAACATTTTTCTAGCTAAGGCTCCTTGTCTCCATCCACAAGCCTCTACTTGTAAGATTGAGACAAAAAAGGATGTGCCAAAAATAAGTTTTTGAAGTCAGAATGGCAGTCCATTTTAGCATATATATAGCAGACCACCGACACTCAATAACTTTGAGAAGATCTGTAATTAATAAAAAGCAGAAAACAAAGAAGAGGGCAACTTCATAATCAGTTTTTGACTTTCTTTTAAAGCAAACCTAATGAATATAAACTAAATTTGGATGAAGAGATCATTCAGATCTTTCATACATCATACCTTCTTGTATTGTAAAATATTAATAGGTTAATCACTCATAAGACTTTTTGATCCTTGCAATAATTTGAGGAACAATTTAAAACCCCTGCAACAAAGTTGTGGAGTAGCTCCTCTGTCTGCACTCACTCTACTATGGTTTCGTGGGAATTTGACCCTCAATGCAATACTTTGACTATTTCTCTCTCTGCTTTCCCACTATTATGTACAAACTAAGACGTGTCTATGCCATAACCTCTCAGTGGATTTGTGGGATTTTGAAAAATTACAAAACACCATGTTAAAAATACTAAGCATTCAGAATAACTTTCTCAACTTAAGTTTGCATAATAAATCCACTATTTAATAAGGTGAAAATATCCATATTATAATTCATTCATCTTACTCAAAAATTGTTATCTAATAAGACCAATTATAATTTCAAATTTAACGAAAATTTTACCTTCACAATAGCAACAGCAAATGAAGCAGGAATAAATGAGAACGCCATAGTCACGACAACAGCAACTTCAAAGGCATCCAGATCCTTGACATCACACTCAAAAGTTAATGTATAAATTAAACTCATATTGCAGAAATAAGCTCACAAGTCAGTCACATACTACAACAAAATCGTTTCAGCTCAGCACATGCAACCACAAGAATCAATTTTTCTATAAACCAAGAAACTAAATAAACAGGATAAATCACAAAAATTTATTACTTTTGGACTTCAGCAAGATTATGAACTGAAAAGGTTGAATAACCATAGTATTTCAGTTCTTGAATAGAGAAACTTAACACAAAAAAGCTTTTTATTATAACATTAAAGACTTCAGATGTTAGAAGCTAGACCAACTATTTATGACTTCCAAAAGGTATATCGAATTCACATCAAGATTAAGAGAAATTTCAAAATTGGCAAATAAAATGTAGCTTATCATTATGGAAAACTGTTATTTTTAACTGTCAAAAAGTGAACTTATGTAGACAAATTTCCAAAACATACATGGCGCTGCTGGAGCTGACTTTTTGTCATGGGCAATGGGTGATTGCGTGTCTGAATTGTCATGTTCTCATCAAGAGTAGCAAGCCTCAGTATCGCTGAATTTATCAAATTAATATAGGTTGGAGCAGCATGCTGACAAGTACTGTTGTGAAGAATAGTATACCCTAGACTCCCATCTTCGCTCTGTTTATCCATAACAACTGCTCCATACCTGTAAAGAAACAAGCATAAGAGATGACAAAACTCTTTAAAAGAAAATGTAGGAATCGTATTCAGATAGGCAGTAAATATGAAACTTAATGGATAGTCATTATAGCTACTTGGTCTTGGTATCAAAACTCAAAAGGTTGAGAAATTGTTAAGGATATTGATTTTTGAAATTATATAAAGCAAAGGAGAAAATATGAAATAAAAATTGAAAAGGATAGAATTTAAGTTACCTTGACTGATAGGATTCATTATAGCTAGACATGAGATATTCACTCATTGAAAGTAAAATGGGGCCTAAGTTTGGCCCTGCAGCTTCAACAGCATCAGCCAATGCCTTCTCTGAATCAGGAAATCTATACGAAGTTTTTTTAAAGGTTTGAATCCAACCTCCATGCACATGCTCTGAAACCTATGGGATGCATAACATGTGATATGTAAATCATTCTTTAAATTAAATAGAAACAAATGTAAGCAGAAAATAGAAAGTTCAGAAACCTCTTTCGCAATGCGCAAGGATAGATCAAAAGGAATTGGGCCGCCACCACCTCCACCAGTCAATAGAGGATTGAAGTGTGAGGTTGTGAAGGTCAACTGTTGCTGGTCTGGATGTGGCTTAAGATTGATCATAAGAAGACCCAAAAGCAAGAATATTGCAGGAATTAGTAACTGGAAAACAATTGTCTTCCGATCTCTCCGAGCTGACACTGCTCTCTTTATCAGTAATGCTTTTGAGTGTTTCCAGAAAGTTGACCTTGAAAGTATATTGAAGCAACAGCACTGCATACTAAGGAACTTTATAACATGTAGCGTAGTTGCCAAAAATAGACTAGTAGCTTTGCCCATTATGGAGAACATAAAGCCAAAAACTTCAGCATAATTTTTACAAACTTTAGAGTAACCAATTCTTTCTGAAGCATTATTTTGGCTAGGTTGATTGACATCTGAATTAGCTGTAACTAGAGGCTTCTCATCAACAAGGCACTCAGTTTCATCAAAATCACCTCCAGCAACTCTCAGAAATACTTCCTCCAGAGTTGTGACAGAAATACCATAGCTCTCAATGCCAAGAAAACCACTGCCTCCATAGTTAGGAGTCTCAAGGCTGGGATTTGATCTTTGCATACAACGCTCTATTTCACGAAACATGCTTTCAAAGGACGATGAGGATGCAAGAGGGAGTTTGAACGAGATTTCAGTACCGACCTGCATAGGCAAAAGAGGCAAGTGATCATTTTCATTGAAATAATGCCATAGTCATAGTGGATATCTACGTTTCACAAGGTAAATCGAATTCTCATGATAAATCTATGTAACATAAATGTTCAACAAATGGCCTAAGAGCATCTTCTAATATCAGTTAAAATGAGAAAAAAAAAAAAAAGTGCTCCAATTAGATATGACTATATATAGTAGAAGCTAAAACTTCAGAAGAATACTTCGCTCACGCATGTTGCTGAGGGAATGTGACTGTAAACGATATCAGCTGCTGCAGTGGCAGTTGGTGTAGTCTGAAGAAAAAATATCACTGAGAAAAGAGAATGCTAGAAGATCTAAGAACTCCAAAAAACATAAATAGGGAGAATAGTTGCATACCTTCACTAGAGTAAGAGTATAACCTACTCCATAATGCTGCTTCAAGTAAAAGGAACTGTTGGAAAATGGGCAGTATATTATGGACTGTGGAGGAAAAAAATGTATCAACCAGCTTTTATGCATCCATAGTTCCTGTTTGCAAATTAATATTTTCTGTTCGTCCTTCAATCCTTTTCTTTTTTTCTATTCTTGTCTTAAGGGGGTGAGGGGATGTGTGGATATATTCCAGCATAAAGTTCTGCATGTATTAAATTATTTTCAAAGTGATCCATCCATGAAAGAAACAAAAATCTGAGAAGGAAAAAAAAAAAAACCTTCCACAGCATTTAAGAGAACCATTAGCCATGATAGCTATTCGATCTCCTAGTGCATCAGCCTCATCCATGGAGTGAGTGGTTAATAGTATTATTCTTCCCTTTTTTATTCTTTTGATAGTCTGCCATGTCAATCTCATTGAGTATGGATCCATTCCACTTGTGGGTTCATCAAGGATAATAACCTGTATCATATACAAGAAACGATCATAGCAGGAACCATAGTCAAAATTAGCAGGATATTGTCCAAAAGCTTAAACAAACCTTGCTGTCTCCAATGAGTGCAATGCCCAAAGACAACTTCCTCTTCATGCCTCCAGAAAGAGCACTTGCAGAAGTATTAAGTTTATCTGCCAATCCTACCTAAGGAAAGATTAGATGCATAAATTATCTCTGATCAATAATGAAAAATTAAATCGGTGACCAAAAATGTAGCTCTTCAATAATAAACTGTGGCCTATTAGAGCACCATGTGAAGATATATGATGCTAAGAAGTAGAAGTCACATAAGAATTGAATTAAGCCTACAAGAAAAGCAAGTTAGCTTCTTATTCTGGATGGTATAAGAGACAACTGGTTTATAAGATATTTGGCATTTTTGCTGTGCTTCTCATATGTTACATCCAGTCAATGTGATAGTTTGACGATTAAATTAGCTGTATGCTGCATTGGTCAACTCACTTACAGAATTGAATAAAACATGTAGCACTGCCGCCATTAAAGGATAAGAATTATCAAATACATTTCTTTATATGATGTGATGAGCATACAACAGTGTAGTACACTGGGCAGATAGACTAATGAGCAACTAGAGCCTCAGCATTAAAGTAACTTACTTCTTCAGCCATTTCAATGATGACGTTCTCCAAGCAATCTTCATTCACTCCCTTTATATTAGCAAATATTTCTAAGTGCTCTTTCACCTGAGAAATGCAAATACCAATAAAGTATTATGAAGTGCTGATACACATACTTAAGTTAAAATGGGAAGAAGAAAATGATATCATTTATTTTTCATGAAACAAACATTCAGCAACTCCAGATAAGAAACAAAGAGAAGGGAGAAAGAAATAAAGTAACTTAACTAAAACTAAACTATAGGCGGTCAGACTATAACTATTTCTGTTGTCTTCAATTACAAATAATCATCAACTTTAGGTTGGATTGTATTAAACAAGATAGATTTATGATGAATCGGTCTAGCAATGGATTACATATAACAATGATATGACCTCAATGATACTGAGACAAGTTGAAAAAAGGAAAACCAATGTACAGCATTTATAAAAGAAACGTGAAGCTATGAGAATTGTATTTACTTAAGAGTATTCAGAAATCCAGAAAATGATAAAAAGGAAACTGGAGAAAGCTTGAGAAAGAAACTTCTCTTACAGTCAATTCAGGAAAAAGAATGTCATTCTGAGGACACACACCCAAACTTTGGCGTATTTGATCCTGTATGACAAACAAGGTAACCGCTTTTAGCATGAAACTGTTAACTAGAAAGGGGTAAATTCAGATAGGATGCTGTGATCAAGGGCAACAGTAAGGTCGATATTTCATTATGATATTCTAAAAGTCAAATCACCTCCAAATATTCTATATTGAAGCTGTAATTTATATTTTTGGTGTTTTTGTATGGGACGTCTTGTCCCTCTTCCTTTTCGCATTTCTTACGAACAATCAACCTCTAAATAACCACATCATCTATAAAGCTTACACAATGTTAGAATTGATTTAAAATGTTCATTTTCTTTCTCCATAAATGAACGCATATTCGTTTTTAAGTTTTCAAGGAATGATATTTTTATCCTTCCAAAATCTCAATACTATTACAATATTGAAGTAATCCCATATCCTACTATACCCTGTTAGCTATCTACAACTAACCACAACAAAAACAACATTGACAAGAAATCGTTTCCCATAAAGTACACTTTTCACAACAAATACAAACATTTCCAACAGTTCTCCACCCTACCATCCAAAACTTATATCCCCAAAATTGTTTACTCAGAATAACATAAATAACTTCAGAAATTGTATAGAGTTTTTGTAAGAGTATCAGTTTGACCCTTGGGTGGAAGTTGTATTCTTTTTCATAAGTGGGCAGAAGTAAGGCTCGAAACAAGACCTCCAAGACAGCCATGTCCTAGTACATTACTGTATCTTCTAAGAGCTTGAGCTGCTAGAAAAAGGTGGGTATTTAATATTTAGTGTCCCGTTATAGCATATTCTAATTCCACAAGGAACTTCAAATTACCCTGATGTGCCAGGAGAAATTACTCATCCATCAAATTTTCAGTTCATTTAGCATCATAATGTATAAGTACACAGAACACCATCAACAATCTTACCATTTCAGTTAAAATGTTCTTTCCAAAAACTAATGCATCACCAGAGGTGGGACGAACAAGGCCAACAAGCATCGACATTGTTGTGCTTTTACCGGCTCCATTATGTCCTGAAGAATATATAATTGGAAAGATGCATTTGTATAGTTTCAGGTTCTCTAGAATAAAATAGTTACATAAAAATCCAATATACGATTCAGGAGGATTCTTAAAAGCAAAACAAACTAGCAGCTTAATATGACCGATATTGATAAAGATATTAAACCTCAAGAGAATAAGAATCATTTCTTTACAAATGCAAGGGTAGTAAACGTAACTGGTACCGTTCATGATTGGATACTACTCCTACAGAGAAAGGTTGTTGATCAACAAGATTACTTTAACAAACATTGTATCCATAAATGCACAAGTGATCTTAAAATTGCACTAATAGGACCAGATAAATCCCTAATGAGGTAAAGTTTTTTGGTCTTTTTAATATGATCATCTTAATTCTTCCAAGCATGCATTTAAAAAAGGCATCTGATGACCAATGTGACACTAGTTGCCAAGGTTTCAAGTCCAAAGCTCGTACTCTAGAGTCGGTAAAGTTATTGAGGGACCAATTATGCATGTCAATGGTTTGACATAATCAACTTAGATTTATGCCTGGCTGATCAACTAGAAAGTTCACCAAAGAAAATATACCAAATCAAATGAGTAAATTTAAACCGACAGATTTGAATTATTCAAGGTGCAATATTATGCCAAAAAAATAAAAGAGAGAAAAATAATGTGGTTACCTAGAAGAGCTAGAATTTGATTTTCATACAGTGTCAGCTCTAAAGATTTGACAGCACAGCAATTTGCCTTCTTAGAAGAGTACACCTTGTGCAAATTTCTTATCTGAATACATCTGGAGAAACAGTTTATAATTTAAAAGCTACAAAAATCAAATCTCGTCATGTTCACTAGAATGCAAAATTTAGGTGCCAATGCAATTCACTTACCGCCCGTCGAGTTCTTGTTGCTTCATTTCAAAACTTACTGCTTCCACAGCTGGTCTACAAGCATTCTTTTCAGAAAGAAGAGCATTTTCCTCAAAGTCCCTATCAATTAATTTAACAAGTGAACTTGAAGATAATTGTTCACTTAAATTCTCCTTCCGCCGGAAGTGCCTAAATAACTTAGAAATCCAAGAGCAGTGCACCCCATTTTCCTTATGAAGGACCTGATCTCATAGTAAATGGGTATAAGTAAAATGTTAAAATATCAATAACTGTGGAACTGTCAAGTGACGACACGGTTGTACATGAATTTTCAAAATAAAAAATGATTATTGATTCATAAGTAGAGAAGATTACCTTATCTAAATATAGACCAATTGCGCAATATAAGCAAGTGTCAAGCAACATCATCAGAAGACAGACCAGAAAGCTAATGCCAGAAGAATCCTGCAATAGGGTTGAGTTTGTTGAAAGTGAAGATAGAGGGAGAAAAAACTCTATGAAAAAAACATACCCGCCACATGTTAGTCCACCGTAGTCCAACATGAGCACGTTCATAATCAGCAAAGTTAATTGATCCCAAGGCAAATGCCGTAGGTGAAAGAAAAGATGCCAAGACCTTGAAGAGCCTACATCATACAAAAAACAAGATACATATTTCACCATCAAAGAACATTATCTATTCATAGAACGTTTACCTTGAAATACTTACATAGAAACAGCCTCATCATCTACAGAATAATAAGGAAAGAAAGCTGCAAGAAAAGCAAGTGTCCCAACAGCAACAGCAGTTTTTGCCCGTGTGAAGAATGTGGAGATCAGAAATGAAAGTGTTATTGAGCTTAGTCCAAAACAGAAGAAGTAAGCAAACACCAGAGACTTGTCACTATACTTGAAAAGCGTCCCCATTGTAGATAGAGTGATAATTCCAGAAGAAACAGCAAACTGCACATGGAAAAGAATACTCTTTTTGTGATCTACATGAAGATAAAAACAAGAAATAAGCTTAGCAAGACCTTAAGGCCTGTACAGAGACAATCTTAATGAACAATGTAAAAGCAGTATTTATAATCACAATGAAGTGGTACAACTCAAACCTGCAGTGCATATGTTAGAAGCCACGAGATATTAAACATACTGTCTTCCAGACCCATCATGTAGAGACCTTCCTTGATCTTCTGCTCCTGGTGTATAAATAATTAACAGTATTCAGTATAGAAAACTTCCAGGGAACATGTAATTCCACCCTGAACACAGAAAGCTGATCATTTATACCTTTTCATAAACGGAATAACTAATCAATCGAGATATTGGAAAGAGAAATCCCAACAAGTACCTGTCAAGCAATAAGGGGAAAACACAAAAGTTAAAGAGCAATACCCATGGAAACTCAACAATTAGCCAAAGAGCTTCAATCAGTAGAAAATGCTGAAAGGATAATGCCAAGAGAAACAAATATATATAAGATACATACAACACTCCCATGACCCTCTTGACAATGGACTGAAACTCATCATCTGTGTACTCAGGAGTTGGAAATGGGGCAAGTCTTATATTCGAAGGGCTAAACTGTGTCGAGGGTATCTTGAGTTGCTTGTTGTGCAACAAAGTTGAGTCTGAAAATGAAATTAGCTCTTGGATGTCTGAGTTTGTCATATGTTGTGCAGCAAATATAATGAATGAATCCATTACTTGCTGAAGCTGCAAATAGAAATTATATAAATAAAAATGAGCAACAGCTTTGAAAAAACTACCATGTTCTTCAAATTCTAGGTCCTAACTAAGAAACATGAAACAAATCCATCAATCTAGCTCTTGAATCCATGAGTTAGTTTATTAATAAGGCCATTATAATTTATAGCACGTCAGATTTCATATTATCATTTTTAAGAAAATAAAAGGATACAATTCCAAATTATAATTCATGCCTAGATGACATTTCCGCATAAATAGCTGTTAAATTTAAAGAAGGTTGTTCTCTCAGGTAGCCCAAAATTCTAATAAATTAAATGACAAATGGGCCTATCAAATCAATAAGCTAGTAATACAAACTAATATGAAGGCACCATAAAATGTAATAAGCAACTGTCACGAGATTGCAGCCACTGAAACCTACCATAAAATACCTCCCCATATCCTCCAAACAAAACCAAAAAGAAGGAATAAGGGTAACATGACATAGGCAAAGAAAGGCATCATCACAGGCATAATTTTCAAACTATTATCAAGCATAAAGCATCTCTCATGAAAGGTGGCTTTATATCAAGATAAGATTTCTCTGGCAACTACATGGTAGACTTCCTTAGCCAAATAGGTAGGTTTTAATATTTAAATTTAACATAAAAGGAATTTACATTTGCTATTTTGTTTTCAAACAAATCTGGTGAGAGTGAGTGCTGAAGGAAATTTACAATTTATAATACTGACCATTTTGAACTTTATTCACTAAAGCTGACACCATCATCAAATTCATTACTTCACTTACAATCTTTACTTGATACCTCCAATATGAAGACAGATAGGAATTGATTACATTCAGAGCATATATGCACCAAAGTTCACCAAGCTAAGAAATTGGACAGTAAAATAGACATCCACCTTGCATAAGAATAGCATTAGAAGGAATATAAGCAATAATGTGCTGTCATGACATAGATTGCATCACACCTAGAATTATGTATTAAGAGAACCATTTAAGTCATCCAGACTGTAATGCACAATGTCAATCTCCAAAAGCAAATAATTTTTCTTAAATCTAGAGAAGGATAATGAGGCCATACAGTCAAAAATCCACTGAAGCCGTATTGCATTATTGGTACTATGTTCACACCTAATGCCAAGTCATTGAGATAAGGACCATTGATGTCCATTATGGATTTAACATCAGGAAATCCGGAAAAAGCCCACGTGTGGTTCAAGCGTATGCTGTAGTCAAACATATGAGGGCCTTGAGTATGAAAAACAACTGCTCCTTTGATTTTTGGATTCGTGTGATTCCTGAAAGCAGCAAAAATCAATGTAAGTTTCCTTCTCCTGTACTCTATAACCAGTAAAGGACATTTTGAGCTTGTACATGAGAACTGATAGCCTGAGAATACAATAAGATCAAATTTGATCCATACTTCTCGAGCTTAGTAAAGGGAAAGAATTGAATAATCATGACCAGTGCATATGTTATAACAAAGGAGAAGAAGAAAACGGCTGTGACAAATTAATTTTCTCCTCAATTTTGCCAGTAAATTCCAAAAAAGATACTACACATTGACTCAGCATCATTAGGGGATGCTTCACCAAACACGACACTACCCAAGGCATCTTTAGTGCATGCTTTCCCAAAAACAAGAGGTTCACAAAATATTCAAGCAATTGAGAAACTTGGCATTCTTCTCTGGCTCTGTGGAGTCATTTATACAGCATGCTTGCACTGCTCTCCGCTGTCACCAATACCTCAAAGCCATCATCATAGTGCCTTGTTGCGAATGGTCAAATAAGAGTCACAGAAACACAGAGCTCACAGTACTACCACCACTAAGCAACAAAATTAACAACTGCTGACTGATGAATGGCAGCTATGGCACCACTTATAGCAATGTGGTAGTAATCACTTTATATTATTGCCTCATGTACAAATTTACAATTCCTATGAAAGAGACAAGAGAATAAGAAAGAAGTCATAGCTGACCTCACTTTATCATAAGCACCATATAGGTCTGAGTGTATATAAGTCTCGAGCTCTATTTCATCTTTGTAAACTTTGGCTGCCAGCTGGATTACATAAAAGTAATCATTAGCAATGCAGGAGTTAAGAACAATTAGGGCAATATAGGTCTGAGTGTATATATGTCTCGAGCTCCCTTCCAGTTCTTAAAAACAAAAGCTCATTCCACAAACTAGTAACATTAAGATAAGCTGCAGAGTAAAACTCCCCATGGACTACACAAAAGCAGGCAATTGTAACAAGAAGCAAGCCATAACTAACTAATAATCATCTTCTGAAATTTTGCACAAGGTCAAGCAACAAGGGCTGAGATGCCAGCCAAGATCAGAGACTAAAGATTAAAAATTCAAAAAAGTCCTAGAAACAGTTGATTTGAGGATGAGTCACAAATCACTCAATACACACACAAACACACACACGGACACACGGAAGCTTAAAAACTATCTTTAATTGCAATATAACAAAATTATATGCAAACTCACATTATAGTGAATCCTGGCAATGAACTAAATCACAAATTATATCGCATATGCAAAGAACAGCATCCTAAGCCAAGATAACAATAAAAACTATACTCGAGCATATGAAAGAAATGTAAAAGACCAAAAAAAAAAGTATTAAATTTTACCTTCAACAGAGGAAATTTAACTGACAGTAGATTAATCATCATCCTTGTCTCCTTTGTATCTGGTGCAAATGCCAAGTACTCACCCTCGGCGCATAATAATTCCAAAATCTGGTTGAAAGGTGCAGACCTTTCACTTTTCCCCACTTCCAAAAGCATGTCCTTTCTAATATATCTGCACCAGACATGTTTATTCTCCGTAACCTTTATATCTCGACATTTACAGTAAATTTAGCATGTCAATACAAGAGATCAAGTTCTTTTTCAACCTTCATAATTCAACTTTCAATTTGGTTACTATATAACATTATCATCCTCACACAAATCCACCCACGTTTCTTGGGTATTAATTTGGTTACTATATCAAACTACCAGTAATTTTAAATTAACAACATAAAGTGAGTGTGTTATTTTGAGCATATGGAAATGATCAGCGCAGTCGACTCATCTTGTTTGCTTTGATGATTCAATGTTTTTAAGCAAGAAAACTAGCAACTTTGAATAACTGAGTTAGATTTTGAAATAATTAGAGGGGATAGAGATAAGATACTTACGCCTGTGGAGGGTGTAGCTGCGTATCAACTCTCGTTCTTACAGCTATGAGCAACAACATGACAACAGTTGGAAGCAAAATCTGTTGATTGAAATAGACCAACATCAATAAAAATAAAATATTATACACTCATACAAACATTCATATTAAACAATGACTTGAGAAAAGAATCTGTGATAAAACTCTATCCCAAATAATTTTCATCAAACAACATGAAATTGGTAATTTGACTCTAAACAACACAAAATTCACATCTAAACACACTCCCAAATTCAATAAATGAACAAAACAAGACACTGTTAGAAACAAAAAAAATAATCCCAATTTGAAAACCGAGCAAATTCAAATCGATGAAACATGCAATAGCAATACACTATAAGCATTAGCATATCAAACGTAAGAGCTTAGCTCTTCTGCGCTTGTGAAAAGCATACCTCTGCACAGGTGATAAAAGGGTGGCGAATTTTGAGAAGCCAGTTCTTCCTGAGCATGGCCTTAAATTGTCTTCTAGAAGACCTCATATTCTCTTTACCTTTCTCTTTCCTCCTCTCCATGGCTGAATTTCAGCAAGCTCCACCTTAGAATTTCAACACACACACACACACACACTCTCTCTCTCTCTCTCTCTCTCTCTCTCTCTCTCTCTCTCACTAAAAGCCAGGAAACAGTCGGAGAACAACAGAAAATCACACATACACTAATATGCATTCATCCCCTCTCTCTCTCTCCATCCTCGCGGTAAATCTCTGCCATTATCATACCAGCAAAAATCCTAGAGAGAGAAGACAAAGAAGTGGTCGGAAAAGTGATCATATTTTGATCGAGTGAAGACATGTGTACGGAGAATATGTGCCTTCTGCGTTCCGCATTTACAATCTCGTCTTTTATTTAATCTCCATTAATTAATGCTTTAATTAACACTTAACAACAATTAATATTCTATAATTTTGATATTAATATATGAAAAGAATATCATTATGGGATGGTGATTTAATTTTTCGATATATAATAATTGGAAAATGTCTTGGGCGGCTCAAATGTCACAATCACTTTTCTTTTTTCTGTTGACGAATTTAAATATTTAGTTGGTAATTATCTTGTTTGACATAAAATATCTATAAATTTGAGTGATTAATTATTTTATTAATATATAAACTTTGCTTTTGTTGACAATTGCACTTTTCAAATAAATGGAAGTACAGCTGCTAACATTCATAACACTTTTTAGTGGCCGAGGCTAACAAGGCTAACCCTTTCTCTTTGGGCCCACCAAGATGCTATGGGCCACTCAATTGGGCCTACTCCAATGTATGTTTGTTTGATATTTATTTAATATAATATTTCATATTATATGGGTTTTAAATTTTTAAATTTGAAGTCCTGTTTTCTCTTTGGAAAAGTTGAGATAAGATTAAGTCACGTGATTTATACGCAACGTCAATCGCATGTAACCATTTTATAAACAATCAAGTATATGAATTTTAAAAAATGTTATCTATGGTGACACAATTTTGAGCCATTAATTTATAGATTTTATAACATGTTTGTTTTTATTTTGATAGTGAAATCATGAGAAGTTAAGAATATTCGATTTATGAACATGTTGCATTAGATTGGCCCCTATGATTACGACATTGAAATATTTTTTTATTCAATTGCTTCGATATTTATTATTGTATTCAATCAGGGCCCACTTCACTGGAATTCATCGCCACATCAGGCCCAATAAATGTACAAACAAGTCGTCATGTCCTGATTTCATTTGTTTAAACATAAAATGAAAAAAGAGCTAAATTAAACTAATGCCCCGATGGAAATAAGTATAGTGATTTGGTATTTTGAGCCCAAAATTGCAGAATCTTGAAGAAACGATTGAGTTGGGTCGAACATCCGGCCCATAACAAAGCCCAGCTGATTGATTTGGTAAATAAAGGCCCACTTTTCGAAGCTCTAAGAGTGGGCCGGTGACACGTGATGGGCCTGTGAAAGTGGGCCCAAGAAGAAATGATCTTCGCCTGACGCCGCCGCCGCTGCATCGCAGATTTGCAGTCGGAAACTCTGCTAAAACCCAAATCACACGCACCAACACACACATACAAACACGCACAAGTTTTTCCATATGTGTTTGAGAACATGAATATCATATTTTTGTCGCCACCATTATGCAGAAACTCCTTCATTCATCAATTTTTCGTAGAATCAAGCTCCAATACTTCACTCCGTCATCCAGCTTGACTACGATTCCCGACGATGGCATCGACAATCTCAACGTCTCCAATGCAGTTCTCTCCATTATCAACAATGTGGACCCCATCGAACCAGCGCTCGACGAGTTATCTCATTGTCTGAATCGCGAAGTTGTGATTTCAGTTCTGCAGTCGCAGGCAAAATTGAAGAAAGACCCGCGGATTTGCTTTCGATTCTTCTTCTGGGTTTCCAAAGCAGCGCCTTTTCGAAGTGGGGTTGTGAGTAATTTGATCGTTGACATGCTTTTAAGTTGTGATAATGGGGATTCGTTTGATTTGTACTGGAGCGTTCTTGATGAATTGAGGAATCGGAAGCTGAGGGTTTCAGCGAATGCGTTTTCGGTGTTGATTCTGGGGTATTGGAGGTTGAAAATGGCGGAGAAAGCGGTGGAGACATTTGGTAGGATGGAGGAGTATGAATGTAAGCCGGATTTAGCTGCTTACAATGTGATATTGCATATCCTGGTTAAGAAAGATATGATATCGTTGGCGTTGGCAGTTTACAACATGATGCTGAAGTCAAATTGTAGATTGGGTCGCGACACATATAACGTTTTGATTGATGGGTTGTTCAAGAATGGAATGACTGAAGCTGCAAGCAATCTGTTCGAAGAAATGGATGGGAAAGGGATTCGGCCCAATAGGATCACGTACACGGCAGTTATATCAGGACTGTGCAAAGAAAAGAAGCTGCTTGCTGCACTTGACCTGTTTAAGGTGATGATAGGTAATGGAATCAAGCCAGATTCTGCTGCGTGCAACAATCTGATTGATGGCTTCTGTAAGAATGGCAAGATTGATGATGCCTTCAGTCTTGTCAAGTCATTTCAGGTTGATGGGCATAATGTTGGGATCAAGGGGTTTAGTTGTTTGATGGATGCTTTGGTGAAGGCCAAGAGGATCAGTGAAGCAGAGGAGTTATTTCAGAAAGTTCTTGATGAGGGTTTAGTACCTGATCTTGTTTTGTACACAATTATGCTGCATGGATTAGCTGAGGCTGGAAGAATGGATGATGCTATGAATATGTTTAGGGATATGATTGGAAAAGGTATCATGCCTGATACTCAATGTTACAATGTGTTAATCAAAGGGTTCTGTAACTTAGGGCTGTTGGACGAAGCCCGAACTCTTAAACTAGAGATATCGCGGCACGATCAGTTCCCTAACAACTGCACTTACAGTATTCTTATTTGTGGTTTCTGCAGAAATGGTCTGCTGGGAGAGGCTGAGCAGATTTTTAATGAAATGGAAAAGATAGGCTGTAATCCTTCTGCTGTAACTTTCAATGCATTGATTGATGGGCTGTGCAAAGCAGGTAAGCTTGAGGAAGCTCTGATAAAGCTTTGCAAAATGGAGGTTGGGAAAAACCAGCCGTTGTTTATTCGCCTCACTCAAGGTGCTGATCATGTTCTTAATACAGAAAGCCTTCAAAAAAAGGTACAGAATTTGGTTGACTCTGGGTCTATAGTAGAAGCTTACAAGCTTCTGCATCAACTTGCTAAAAGTGGGGCTGTCCCAAATCTGCAGACATACAACATTTTGATCAATGGTTTGTGCAAGGCTGGGCATCTTGATATGGCTCTTAACCTATTTGAGAAGCAGCTCAAAAGGAAAGAGCTAATCCCTGATTCAGTAACATACGCTACACTCGTAGATGGGTTCCAAAGAGCTGGTAGAGGCGAAGATGCTTATAAGCTCTATGAACGAATATATGAAATCGAATCCAAACCTAGCTCATCTGTGTATAAAACACTTATGACTTGGTGTTGTAGAGAGAGGAGGATTTCTGTCGCCTTTGGATTTTGGTTGAAGTACCTAAAAAGTCGAGATGGTGTGGAAGATGCAGCATTGAGATCAATCGAAGTAAGTTTTGAAAAGGGCGACTTGGAGAAGGCTCTAAGAAGCATACTTGAAATAGACAGCAAGTTGGTAAATTCTGATTTGGCTTTTTATAGCATTTGGCTTTCTGGGTTGTGTCAATCGAACAGAGTGCAGGAGGCGTTGAAGACCTTTTACGTTCTTGAGGAGTTCAACGTCCTCGTCTCCGCCCCTGCGTGTGTTAATCTGATTCGTGCTCTCTGCTTTAAAGGAGAACTGAATAAAGCAGTTGATGTTTTTCTTTATACAATGCAGAAAGGTTACCTATTTAGGCGTCCACTCTGTAACAGTTTGCTTGAAGCTCTTCTTAAATCCAGAGATGAAGTAATCCTTGCTTTGGAGCTTCTTGAGAGAATGAAATCTGTAGGTTATGATCTCAACTCTCATCTATATCCAAGTACAAAATCTCTTCTACCCCATATTTACAGTCTCACGAAAACACAGAATGTATCGTCCCGATAGCTATTTGTTGCTGTTGTACAACTCTAGCTTGCTAGATTTGCTGCTCTCAACCTTTCTTCTTTTTGGTTTTGTTAGGTTTATAGTTCTTTGTAATGGAGGCTTTCAATGTTACTTGAGTGTGAGTACAAAAGGAGTGACAAGTGCACATTGCATGCTCCCTCAGTTTTGTAACTTAGTCTTGTAAGAATAAGAGCAGAGATTGTTTCATTTATGGTATCTGTGAATACTGAAAAGATGCTCTTTATTAAACATTCTTCTTATGTTTTTCTTCCAAGTACACATAAAGTAAAGTTGCAAATTATGCATTTCATTAACAGAAAGTACAGAAGGCATTTCTCAGGATTTACTACTAAAATGTTATTGTCAACAACATTTAGACAGTAATGCAACTATCAGAGCCATCACTATTATAAAACGAAGATCCAGCTCGACACATCTGTCATCACATTATCTTCATCGGATGTGATATCATCAATGAGCTTCCTGCAAATCCCTTCATCTCTTTCAGAATCGTGATATGGTTCACGTTGGGAACTTATCGCCTCTATGAACTGGTACTGATCATTGCATTAGTGGGGATAGGATGATCACTGTTTTTGCTTTCTACGATTGAGTATCCAGATTTCCTCTTCAAGCATTCTGACATGAGAGAAACAAAAAATCAGGTCTACACAGACGAGAAAATGAAGAGAATCGAGCAGTTAGTATGTGATACAAGCAGCTGAATCTGGATGGAGATTGAAGGGAGGGGCATGTTTCCTTTCATGGTTGCTTTGCAGCCTTACCTATTCGTTCTCGTATGGCTGCAGCGTTTTCGATACCTCCACGTGTTTGACCAAACAACAATATGTTGTTGTATACTTGAGCTGAAGGTGGCACCCCTGCATCTTCCATCCATTGCATCACCTGTATAGAAGGAATTACTTGATATATCCACTTGAAATTCAGATAATAAATTCTAAGCCTGAGATTAAACCTCTATGTATTTCCTCCAATAACCAGCAGCTAAAAGATTCTTCAATAAAACGGTGTAGGTAGTCGAGTCAACTTCTGCACCCGATGCGACTATCTTCAGAAACAACTGCAGAAGCGATGAGAGGGAAGATATCGATCAGTCGTTAACTTGGATGCAATCCTGATCTGACAGTATTTTATCACCAAAATTACAGTTATTACCTTCATCATGGTGTCAATCTTTCCTATTTTTCCAAAAGAATGAAGAAGATGGTTCAGAGTTCCAACTGAGATACGAGGAAGAGAAGCCTCCATATTTTGAATAACTTCAGTTAAGGTTTTCCAATCTCGCAAGCTTCAAAAGATACCATGATAAGTTTGTTGAATTTAATGTTTAAAAGAAACACAAGTTCAAGACTTACAGGCTACATGCAGAAACCATTTCAAAGAAGATTGCATCAATAAACGGAATATTCTTCTCTCTCATATACTCGACAAGAAGCAGGACTCTGCCTGGTTGAGATCCTCGATTGAAACTTCTCATAAGAGCTGCACAAGCTACTGAGTCTGGCTGGACATTATTCAACCCCATTTCTTCAAACACTGCAAAAGCTTTCTCCCACTGCTCTGCACATCAAAATTTTCCAGCAAACTTAGCCAACTTTCTTGCTTGAACTGAACTTTCATAATCGATACACTACAATGGACTCACCAGTAATACTATATGCATGTAGCATACCCGTATATGCAATAACATCTGGATGCAAGCCGTCCATTTTCATCATATTGAACATCGATTCAGCTTCAGCAATTTGACCCTGCAAATACATACATAGAGAGATGCAGTAGGGAAAATTGTAAGGAATTAGGAGTCATAAAAAATTTCACATTATACAAACAAAAGTACGCCAAATAACATAACTTGCCTGTCTGCTATAGGCACAGATTGCAGATGAATATACTTCCTTTGATAAAGGAATCTTCAGATTCCCCATTTCAACAAGAAATTCTATCGCTTCACTGTACTTTGACATTTTGCAACAGCCACTTATCAGGATATTATAGGTAACCGAATCGGGCTTAACCCTCTCTCCCCTCATGCATCTGTATAAAGCTATAGCTTTCTCATTTTCTCCAACATTCATATAACTTCCAATAGCAGAATTGTAAGCGATAGTATTTAATTTTATGCCTCGCATCTTAGCGGCTCTAAGTATCGAATCAATCCTAACAGGTTGACAGCAACGGCCACACGCTGCCAACAAGGAACTAACTGAAACAACATTTGGCTGCACACCTTCTTGCTCCATTTCCCTTAGCAGATCCACAGCCTCGGATAGAAAGCCATTAGATCCATAGGCATCGATCAGTGCATTGTAAGTAACCAAATTTGGTTTGCATCTGTTTCGTCTCATCATATCAAATATTTCTGTGGCCTTCTTCGGTTGCTGTGATCTTCCATATGCATTTAGTAAAGAAGTGTAGGATACAACATCTGGGCGGATTCCATTCTGTTTCATTTCATCAAAAATCAATGCTGCTCGCTCACTTAGTCCAAGCAAAGCGTATGCACCAAGCAATGCATTGTATGAAACAATATTAGGTTTCATACCCTCGGCAACCATTGTGTTGAAAACAGAATGACAATTTTCAACCTGCCCACAAACAGAGTACATATGCATTATGCTAGTATAAGTCACAATATCAGGAGAACATTCTGATCTTTTCTCTCTCATTGCATTGAAAATCTTAATAGCTTCATCATAATTTCCCGATTTAACCAGACAATGTATCACAATGTTGAAGGTCGTAGTGTCTGGCAGGACATTTGTAGCCTTCATTAGCTCAAAATATGAGAGTGCTTTTGCATACTGTGATCCGGTTTTATATGCGGATAGAATAATATTGTGAGTCACCAGATCAGGTCCAACTCCATTATCTGTCATCTTTTTACTAAGCTTCAAAGCCTCCCTCCAATTGCCACTTGATCCACAAGCATTAATCAAATTGTTATAAGTTGATCTACTTGGAGGAATCTGCAGATTTGAAACAATTCCGATAAGGCAGTACAATAATAAAAAATAATGGAAGCATAGGGACACAAGATCAACTGCATGTTGAACAAAGTAGATAACTCGAAACGGTTGAAATGTGTCGTTATAAGCATATAAATTTCGAACGTGGAAGTACAAACCTTAAGAATGCATGAAGGTTGCATGACAGACAACCTTTATCATATAGATACTGATTGCACCTTGTCTAAACTTACAGAGGACAGGCATTAAGAAATTTGATGTTTAATAACTCTATGAATACACATTCCCTACAACCAAGTCAGAGAAGGAGCATGAGAGAAGGAGTCAGTAGAACGAGGTCGAATCAGGAATATGGTGGTATACAATCATTACTTAGTTTCCGTGGAATTTGCATAAGTTCTTTGGTAGTTCTCTTACTAAATAAAATTAAGTCATGAACAAAGAGTAATTCTGATCTGCGAAAGAAAGCATAAAATATACACTGTTAAAATAGAAATTTCCTAATTTAGCAACTTTTTGCGATTTAATAGGGAACAAACATTTGAAAGCATAGACATTTAGATTATCAGCAAGTGATTATGACATCAGGATAGCTGCAATACACCATTTCCTTCAAATTCAAAGCAATTAAGATCATCCTAAGTGTATTCATTATAAACATTCTTAGCACAAAAACCAACCATGCAGCCTCAGAAATCATGATAAGAACAAACACTTTCGAGTAATGGTTCTCAACTCTGGGGCTTTTCGGATATAACTTCTTATTAAGAAAATTTTAAAGATGAAGGGAATAACCAATTTTTGTTGATATTATAAGTGGCTAACATTATACAAGTTCATATCTATTATAACCAATGGTCAGGGTTGAATTGATTTAAACCAACCAATTTCCAGAATGTCTTAAAAGAAAGTACAGCAGTAAAAAAAGTTGGGCTGGTATAAGTTTAACACAGGAAGGCTCATTGATGAAGATATATAGCTGCTATAGATAAAAAAAACTAGCTGAAATAGAATATACAACAAAGATGGAAGCTCACATCAACCAGAAAGATTGATTAGGAAGAAAAAATGTAAATACACACAGCTGCGCGAAGCATGTCTTCCATGATATTCATTCCCCAGCGCCATTGACGAGCACGCCCATGTGCATTGATAAGAGAATTGTAAGTTTCAACATCAGGCTTGCACCTACAAAGATAACAAACAAAACAATGACCATGAAGCAAAGGAAAAAAAAAAATAGCTTGCCCCCAACTGGTACTGGATATAAGAATTCTTGTAGTAATTATCTAGCACAGAAAGAGTATAAAAAGGTTACAAATTTTCTGTTTGGTATTAGTTCTTAAACTCATTTGAAGTATTGATGGATTTCCTCTTTATTTGAGCCATATATAGAAGGAACGTCTCTTGATGTAAGCAATCAACAAGAAACTTTTTTGTCAGATATAACTCAGTTACTGAAAGAAATATTTAGCAGCTATCATTGGATCTCTCTAAAGATATGTTGTACGCAGCAAACCATGATAAACACATTTTGTTCTTTGATAATCCAAAAAATTTGGAGCACAGGGAAAAAATTATTTCAAAAGAGGCATTAACAACACTGTAAATATACTGCACTGCACATAAAGATGACAAGCATACCTCCACTTTTGCATCTCAAAAAATAAGCCCCGTGCCTGATCAATACGATTATGTCTAACATGCAACCTGATCATCATATTGTAAATATCATTTCTTGCACAGTAGATTTTTTGATTCTTCATCCAATTGAAAACTTGGATGCTATGTTCTATAGAACCTGTGCTGGTTATTTCCTGCAAAACAAAGCAGAAGTTACTTTAAATTTTCTTAAGGAAAAATTTATAATCAGAGAGCAACTGTTCATTCTTTAAACAGAAGGTGAAAGCTTCATAAGAGAACAGTCTTACAGTTAACAAGCACATACTGGCAGCAAAACAAGGAATGACATGGTAACACGTTGATATAACTGAATAGGGTTCATTAGAATCAAAGAGAAACTTTGGAGTACCTCTAAACAGTTCAAGTGTGAAAACCATAATAGAGAACAAGCTCAGACAAGCACATCTTGAATGACTTACAACACCACCAAACTAAGCTTGAATCCCACTAATGGGTTGTCTAAATGGATCCTATTTCATGATCATCGTTAAAATCTCATGGCAACACAGTAAACACATAGTCGTATAAATGTCATTTCTTTGAGTAGAGCAATGACACACTAAGCACATCAGCAGTTACTAGTGAAAATAGGATACAAATGATTAAAAACGTCATTGTCATGGGCTGAAAATGCTATAGCAAAGAATATCCAATAAATTAGCTTAAACTGTTAAAAAGTAGATGTTTTTTCATATCAAGAAATTAGTTTTCTCCTCCATCCCCACTGAACAACGAAGAAAAAATCATTAGGCATAAAACAGTAGATATTGTATCTGGCTTCAACACAAGTACAAATGAGTTATCCAGACTTTGCACCTTCATTATATATATCCTCTATCCAAAACTTCCTCGTTGCACCTCATACAAATGTCGTCCTCACTAATACAACACAAAGTGTGCTAAATCGCCTAATCTTTATACAATTGTCGTATAAAAACTAAGAATTAGACAACATTAACCTTTCAAATTGCTGTTCAATTTTACTTAATTATTTCTCGAACAAATTTCAGCGTCAGACAATGCAGAGCCACCACATAAAACATTACACCCACAAGGAACAAAACAAAACACCATCCAAGGGAAATTTTTATAGTGAATAAAAGAATTCCAAAAAAAAAAAGCTTACCCTGATCAAAACGGGAAAATTCTTGCGGGAAAAGCGGCCAGCCCAGCGGTTGAGCACACTCTCAACATCCTCCCAATGATTAAGCTTAATTATATTTTCGACCACCTCGGATAGACTCCAGTCCTTCTGAAAGCGGTCGCCTTCAACTCGAAAACGCTGTCGTTTTGGGAGGTCGGACTTCCGGATGCCGGATATTCTGGTGTACAGCTTGTGGGTCCCAGCATCGTAGTCCACTTCGGCCAGCTTCTTCTCTTTGAACGGGTCTGAATTCGAGCAATTTATTGTTGTTGAGGTGGTGACTTTGGCAGTGGACTGAGGACTCTTCCGGTGACTGAATAAGGGTGGCTGGGGGTATAAGGCGGCGGCCATGAGAGCTTTTGCGGTGGTAAGGAAGATAAGCCCCGCGCTCTTGGCTCCGACGACCCTTAAAACTCGTGTTACACTTGACAGCTAAAACCGATTTTTTCCAAATATTTTTTTATTTATTCCCAAATTATTCCTATTCAGATTCCTCGACTATAATTATGTTATATGTCTTTTATAGAACTAATTTGACCATTTTTTCAAATTTTAATTCCTTGATTGATAAATAATATTTTTCTTTCAATTTTTATATTCCTGACAAATATTTAAAATAAAATGATGTTCATCTTGAAGACAAAATTTTAAACTTCAAATCACTTATTTTAAAATGGAAAAGGTATGTTTTTTCTTTTACAAGGGAATAGATTATAGGATTAATTACAAATAGTCATCTAAATTATATATTTTTTACATTTAATTATCTAAACCATTTTTGATTGCAATTAACCATCTAACCTCTGTATGAGTTGCAAATGACTATCCAAAATAAATTGAAAATCATTTTCCGACCAAATCAAATCATGTACAAGGCACACCTCTATTTACGAGGATATTTTTGTCATTATAGATTTTAATTAGAAAAGTAATTTAGATTAATTTCTAAAACAAAAAATAAAATGTATGTGGATACAAACTAAAAGGAGACTTCAAAGCCCAAATTTGACAGTAAATAAATGAGTTCATTTAAAAATCGTAGCATCAGTCGTAATAATTCTTTTTTACGACAAAGATGGAACCTTTAATAGGTTTCTGACAACTTTTGTGGTAACTTTATTATCTTATTTGATGATTATAAATTAAACTGGGATTTTCAGAATTATTATTTATTCATTTGTTAATTTTTGCAAGTTTGATAATACATCAACATAGCCATGTGAAATCGGATATAATCTTTGCTTTGATTGGGTGCTAGAATGATTGTTAATTTTTTTTTAAAAAAAAATTATTCTAGTTGATACTACGATTTTTGAATGAACACCTTTTATTTACTGTCCCATTTGGGATGTGAAGCCTCCCTTTAGTTTGTATCCAAATAAATTTTAATTTTTGTTTTAGAAATTAATATAATTTATCTTCATAATTAAAATCTAAAATGACAAATGGCAAATTAGTGTGTACAAATCAATTCTAAACCACATTGTCAGCAACTACATTCCAGCTCAAAAATACAATTCAAAACTGCTCCAAGGAAATCGAAGAAAACGTTATGATCTAATCTTTTTCCATTCTGCAAAGCCACTTTTTAAGCTCTAGACTGACCCAAAGGTGAATGATGTCCCATAAAACAGAGAATTCAATGTTTTTCTGAGCAGCTGATTATCCATTCTTTCTTTCTCGTTTTTTGAACTTCGAAGTTTTGGATGCAACACCGTCTCTATGAAGGTTTCCACCACTACTCTTCTTGAATACTGTCCTCTCCTGCTGCTTTCCACCAGAGAACTTCCTCTTGAAGTCATTACCCCCTCGAGGTTTGAATGAATTGCCTCTTTTTGGGTTGGCATGATCGTAGTTTTTCCCGGTATTCTGTTTCTTATCCCAGTGCTTTTTCCAAGGTCTAGACGGTCCTTGTTCCTTGGATGAGGTGGCAGGTTCCTCTCGTTTCCTTTTATGCTGCCTGGAAAAAGAGTTAGCTCGATTATCATCATGCAGAGTTATGAGAACTCAGTTTCTGACCAACAAAAGATTAAGCATTGTAGTTGGAGAAAGAATCAGGACCCTGTAAGAGATGAATCAGAAGGATCTGGTTTATTGTCTCTGTCTCCAGCATCTTTAGAACTATTCTTGCCACGACGATTCTGCACCAAATATGTAGAACATAAGTGCAGTGGATTCTAAGCCATACAGAGAAATGAAGAAATACAAACGTGCCCTGAAGAACAGTGGTCACATAAATCTGAACCGGTGCATTTCAACAATCTACCAAATCCAAATTCTTGAATGACCATGAATTCACACAATAAAAAAAAAATCAATTAACCATAAAATCCAATCACATCAATTTTCAGTGCGGCACCAAGTACTAGAAGCACAAATGGGAAAGGCACACTTCATGCAATTTGAAACTATAAATCAAATCACCATCTAGTATACAATGAAAGAACATGATTAAAACATAAGACTTCAGATTTCTGCTCCTCTTTGAATCACCCGTTTTCATCTCTTTTTTAAATAGATTGCAGGCAGATTAGATTTAGTTTCTGTTTTAGGGTCCATTTTTGCTTGATATAGATTCAGAGCATACCAATCGTCCTTCTAAACCTGTTTAGGTCATGGATCGATAGCCCTCAATCCTATATACCCAATGTACATTTTTATACAGATAAATTCATTTTTATCATAAAAGGAATTAAAAAACAGAAAAACAAATATTGAAAAAGGCCCAACCATTAGCTTAGCTTTGCTCAAGCTAGCAGCCAATGCCAAAATATCTCAAACATCTAGAAGTGCATTAGAATGTAGCAAAACAAAAGAAAAAATCTGAAAAAAGCAAAAGACAAGTACCTCTGCAACACCCTGCACAAAATCTTTGTATTTCTCAGGTGCAAGCGCCTTCACTTTAGCCGTACCACACTTTCTCATCATGATTTCCAAGATCACACCTATCTGTAGTAAAATAAATGCACCATCTCAATGGACCAAACATTAAGTTAAGACTACTGCAGCACACCCCCTAAGGTCATACACTTTAAACTGCCACCAAGGTTAATCTGAAACAAATTCCATTTCTCTTTTTATTATTCAATACGTAAGCAAGCAAGACCAAAGATCACAAACCTTTTCCTTGAAATGATGGCGAGATACAGATGACCAACGAAGCACTCCATCCATAATGTCTGAAAGAAAATGATGCAAATCATTTTGAGGAAGACATGATACTAATACCTTCACGAAGCCCAATACAGCCTGTTCCATTTAGATCAAGCACCTCATCAGCATCATTAAAATTTTAACATATTGTTCATCTCTAAAGGCAGGGGGAACTCACTTTAATAACCTCAATTGCTTTACTGTGTAACAACTCCATTACAGACGGCACAATGTCAGGCATTGCAATACAGATATTAGGATCGCTGAAAACTAATACCGATAATGCAGACACCACTCCACTCTTTATATGGGGAGATGGACCGGAAAGATAACCTATAATCTGGCATAACAATACACAATAGAGTCTCATTTCCTCAAAGCATTAAGGAATAGCATGATCACTAGCTATATTTTAGAATGCTAAAGGTAGCTCCATCAAACAACTTCTTCAAAGCTAAAAGTTAAATGAAGTGGCTAAAGGCAACATTGTTTTGTCACAAATGAATTTCAAATGTAGCTGACTCAAGTAAATCCAGAGGATGCTCCACCGGAAGGCAAAATTTGAAAACCAGCACAAACAGTTCATACCAATGCTAGAGATATCTTACCATCATAAATTTTATAATTTGTTTTGTGGCATTTGGCAAATCTTAAAAACATCTAGATCAATCATTTACATGCATAGCAAATGTGGAGTCAGATAGGGATGCACAAACCATTGTTAGAAGCTTATGATAGAGTCCATCAGAAGAAGCATCTGTTGAGCTCCTCAACTTGGAACTTATCTCATTCAAAGCATCATAAGCCACTTTTCTGCCTTCTTCATTGGACTGAAATTAAAATAACAAATGTTTAGTCATGAGAACTATTTCCAAGGAAAAATGATACTGACTCAAATCTTCAATAGATCATCAAAAGTAATTAGAGTAAAAATATTCCAATAACACAATTAGCCACAAATGGAACATCAAGTATTAGGAAGTGGCGGTTACATCTTTTAATGTGAGAATAATCTCATTCAGAATAAGAAAAGCCTTTGTATTCTCCTCATCCGCGTTTCTCTGCACAACAGTAAAGTCTATCAAGATTTAAATAAAGCAGAATGGGAAAGAAGCAAAATAATATAATAAATAAATAAATAAAAAGGATAACCATAAAGAACATGAGTTCATCTTTTATTAACTTCAAGATCCTTAAACAAGCCAAGCTAGAATATTGTTCTCCAATAAAAGGGAACTTTCATTTATTAATCAATTACCAGATCCAATAAATAGAATTAAAAATTGCTCAATGTTGAGACTAGCTAGCTTACCATTAATGCAAGAATCAATAAGGTCTGCATACAGGCAAAACGACTTTTAGCCAATGGGATACTAGTTGAGGATTTTATCCCAGTCAACAAATCCACCACTACATCAAATTTTGAAGAGCCGAACCCAGAATGTTTCTGCCCAGAGTAACAAAAGCAGATATGAGATACTTTTCCTTCCAAAAAATAAATGGAAATTGCTTTTCATTTTAACCTCAAGAATTCTGCTAAGAGTTTGATATGCTTCCATCTGGCCAACCTCATCGCTCTCCTAAAATCCAAAATACAGATTGTCATAATAGCATCATCAATTAAAAATGCAGAGAGAAACTAGTGGGATTTAGCAAACCTGCAAAGCTTGCAGAGTAACAGAAAAGAGTAAATTAACCAGATCCTCATCAGAACCTTCGACAATGCAAGACGCAAGCTCCAGTATTAGACACCTTCAGAAAGACAAAATTATGACCTACCAAATGTTAACTTTAATATATCTATTGCAAATATATTAACAAATATTTTTCCCTATAATCCTGTAATGCCAGGACAAGAATATTTATGAAATGTTGAAAGGAAAAATAAATTTGCTATCACCTCTTTGTGTCAATACCACTTCTATCATTTTCTTCAGTTAAACCATCAGTGTTGGAGTCTAGTTTTACATGTTCACCAGTATCATCTTGAAGCTGAAACTTCTTAAGCGAACCAATAACTATTTGTTTTGTTATTGAAGGATCGCATATAGATGCCAAGCATCTGATTGCACCCTAAAAATTAATAAAAACAAACAATTAGAAACTAGATGCCAGTAACTTCTTGAGGAAAAAGATAGGTCACACATCTACAAACACATTTAACTAGGAACCCACTCGTTAAACTGCACAATGATATAGAAATTGTACCCATTACAAAATGGCCATAGGAACATACATACTAGCTGATATTCAAACTTTGGATGATATGTATATAAACTTAGTAAAGGTGAAAAACGCCCATCTATTTTATACAATTATATGATAAACTTATATAAATGATGACAACCTTTAGATAATTGCGTGCCTCCCGAGGGCTCTCAAATAAGACATTAGTTAAAGTCTGAAGCAATTCTTGGGCACATGAAGCCATAGCCTTAATGTTTTTGCTTGCCATCTTTTTCGAGTAGACATGTCTTGTTTCAATATCCATCTCAAATTCATTGAAGTCTCCTGTCCTTTGAACTTCTGTCAACTGCACAGATCCACAATCGGAGGCAAGAGCACTTCTATTTTCATTTACTAATTCCTATAAAATTAAAACATCAACTAAACGTATCAGAATATTAACAACAGTCAAAAGGAAGTATTAAGCAAAGGAGCACAAGTACAACAATTGAGAACAAAGCCACAGTACATGAGAGCATACCTGTAAGCAAATGGTGATATTCTCAAGCATAAACGAGTCTTTTTTGAGAAAAGGGAGTAAAAGTTTGCAGAGAGTTGCAAAGCTTTGATGAGTATCAGTAGGCCAGTGGCAAAAGGCAGGCAACAATCCCCAACAGCCATGGGCATGACCCTGCAGATCTTGGCCAATTACTGAATTTCTAACTGAAAAGGATCAGAATTTTAAATTCCATAAATAAAAAAGAAACAGTTTAAAAGGCTCTTATTATATGAAGTAACCTTTATAATAAAAATTGGATGGCTTCAATTTGGATAGGTTACCAAATTACAGAGGATTTAATCATAGATAATACTGCACATGATTTCCTAAATTTCAATTTTCCAAAAGTTCAAAAGCACTGTTACAAAAGGAGCATAATTGCGACAATATCAGACATAGAGATCAGCTGCTCAATTGATTATACAATATATGAGATCAAGACAAATGCTTTGCAAAGGTTGTATGACAACACATCAATAAAATTATTGAGAAAAGTGACGATTTCATTGTACCATCCCAACAATGTTATGATTTTCACATCACCCACTAAGCTTTTAAAATTACCACATCAAAATACTTCAGTCAAGAGTGAGACTAAACACAAAATAACTGGGAAAAAAAGTTCTTCATTTTCTCATTGGTAAATACCTGTATGAGATCCCTCCTCAAAGGATTTAGCAAGAGGCACAATATGCTCCATAAAGAATTGCAGCGACGATCCAATTATATTTTTCTTTAGAATGGGTAATAACCAAATATTTGAACAGGAAAGATCTTCGGCACTGAAGGAAATTGGGAGCAATGGAAGTAATCTCTGTGGTCCCAAGGCAGCTACAGCACACCCTATGCAGTGTTCAAGCTGCAAATATGGAGAAAATAAGACGATAAAAGAAAGACAGTTGAGTAGTTAGTTTTGCCCAAAAAAAAAAAAGAGTATACAGTTCTCGCGCGACAGATCCCCAATTATTGCATTTCCAACCAAACTTTTTGCAACTTCAATGTACTCAATGGATGAATGGATGGATGGATCCCAATTATTGGATGGATAGATGGATGGATGGATAGATAGATAGATGGATGGATGGATGGATGGATGATGGATGGATGGAGAGTACTCACATGTTTTGCTTCTGAAGCACTGGTAGAGGCATCTATCATCATATCAGCAAGTTTAAGAAGTATAGGTTTCATCAAGATGTCTGATACCTTACCTAGATTAAAAAATAATTGAACACCATTAAAAGGTAGACGACCCATTACCTCAAAAATGTTAAGGAGAAATTGAAGATTCAACATAAATGTATGGAACTATTGACTGATTGCACAGAAGAAACTTTTTCAATAAAAGTAATGGAAACTTGCTCTAAATATATTATTTGATACGCTACTTGTGAAACTATGTGATTTATTAGCTATGCATGCAAGCACAAATAACAACACAATGTTTGCAGATAGTTAATAAATAAAAACCCTACCTTCTAAAAAGACTAATCCTAAAAAGTCACCACCAGACAATTGCAACTTACTTGCAGGAGAAATCCTTAATAAACACTTACCAAGTTTAAGGAACAAAAAAGCTACTACTGAAAAGAAGTGTTCACTCAGGTTTGGAGATGAAGCACTCAGTAAATTGTACAATGCGGTGCATGTAGCTTGTATTGCTTTAAACACTGCAGAGTCAGTTGCCTTATCTTCCATTTCTTGACTTTCAATAGTCAAAATGCTTTTTTCATCAATATGCTGATCTATTAGTTCTTTGAAAATTATGGAAGCCTGTAAAGCGACATCATCCTTGGAAGATAGATAGCCTGATAAGAACATGCATTGAGAGTAAGCATTGAAAAAACATCATATAAGAGAATAGTGAAAAAATAATCATAAAATCAAATCTGCAAGTATAACAAAATTAGAACTTGCAGGATGCAGTCATGCAGCAGTTAAGAACACTTCTAAACATTTTTACCAAGAAGATGAAGCACAGAACTGAAGAATTTAAGGAAAAAGAAACCATCCCCTTTACCCCTATCTTAACAATCAGAAAAACGTAAAAGAACTTTCCACTTGAAATGGCAAGAGGAAGCATTTGTTTTTCTCAACTGTCTCAATGCATGGAAAATCTAGAACATGAAAACTTGAAATTTGGACGAGCAAAAGAATTGAACTACCACTTTACCCTTAGTCTCACAAGCATAATATGTAAAGAATTTACCCTCCACTCACAATAATGCTCGAGCAAATTTGCAAGAATTTTGATATTGTATTGTTGAAAAATGTGATATCAATTTCAAAAACAACTCGGAGTGACTTCTCATCAACTGTTGACCCCCAGGTAAACAAAACAAAAAATGGCATAAACACAAACATGGGATGCATGCAAATCAACGAGAGATGGATGTAAACAATGCAAAGATATATAACTAGACAATTTCAGTTTGCAGACGTGAAAAGTTTGCAAAGAAAATGTAAGAACAAAACCCAAGGCATCAAGAGCACACCTGCTAAGGATTCAGTTATCATAGAGAAAAAGGAAGCCCATTCATTTGAATCACCATTGTGAAGTCTTCCTAAAGCATTTTTGGCTAAATTTGCAGCAAACAATACACTGTCAAATGGATTCTTTTCTCCCAAAGATATGTAGGAAACTAGTGAGCTAAAGATGTCTTCAGCATTAGAAATTATGACTTCAGATCCAGAAGTTTCAAATATAGCTGAAATAGTATCCAAAATGTGTCTTGTCACCACTGAGAACTGGGAACTCAAGATCTTCAACAACTGTGGAAGCATTTTTGTGCGGACTTTGGGAGAGAGATGTGGAACAACATGCTTCATTACATTCAGCAAATGAAGAACATCTTGATGTTCAGATCTTGACATTGGTTCATATTTGTGCCCATCCACAAATTTTGTAGCACTCATTTCTATGGCCAATGGTATGCGACCTTTGAGCAACAAGTATAATGATTTACTAGCCTTCTTGGAGATAGCAAAGGACTCAAACGACTTAAAAACTTTCAATAGACAATCTTGAGCAGATTTCCTAACCTGATGCAAAAAAGAACAACGATAAAAGTTGGCAAGCGAACATGATAGTGGATTCATCATATGCCCAAGTCCAGGAAAACTTAATTATATGTACAAAACAGAAACCACATAATGACTTGATAATGAACTTGCATCCAATTGTTAGTTTGTGATTCATGACTAACTGTATAAGCATCACATCAGATGTCAGCGAAAACTATCCTATCCACATAAGCCTCGACTGGCAGAGTGGATGATTAAAATAATATGAAATTTTGAACTTAAGCAGTGACTATATTAGACAGTTGCTTAACACAAACCTTGGGCCGCTTATCGAGAGATAACTTCAGAAGCCACTCGAATCCTAAATCAACCGAGTCCCACTCCATCAAATTGCAGAATTCTGCAACCAAAACTCCCACACACTTCACTACAGCTCTAACACCCGCAGTTCCCAAGTTAGCCCCATTCTCCTCAACAGTTGTCACCAGAACTCTGACTGCATCAGCCGCTTTCTCCGGCTTTATTTCATCCTTACCGACCAACGGAAGCACAATTGAAACGAAAGAGGTTAGCGCACCAAGAGCATTGGAGTCGAGGTTCTTTGAAGTGGACAGAGAAGTGATCGTGGCGGCGAAGTACGATATCGGAGTAAGAGGAAGAGCAGATGATTGAATAATAGAACGGGTAGCCGCGGCGGTGGCGCAGAGGTGGCGGTGCTGCGCAGCTGAGGAGCGGGCATAACGGGTTAGAAGCTGTTGGCATATGTCAGCGTCTGCAGCAAATGACTGGGTTGCTTCTGCAACGTCGTCGTCCATGACGCCGGTGGAGAAATGGCCTGATTCGGCGGCGGAGCGGTGGCGGTGAAATAGGGTTTATGAATCAGGGTTTTGGGAAGACAAAAGCGCGCAATTAGTTATAGTTGGAGCAGAAATAAAATTAGGGAGGAACTATAAGCACCACACAAGTTTTTTAGAGCACCACACATTTTTTTTTTATATAATTTTTTTATTGTGAAAAGACTAAACTATCCTTCATTAAAATATCAAATGCTAAGGGCACCACACAAAAAATTAAATTGGATACCAATAATACTAAGGGCACCACACACTCTCCTTCGACATTCCAAACAACATTCGGCCGATTCATTCTTCATTTTCATCACTTATTTGGTTGATTTTTTGTAGAAATTTGTATACATATCTCTAGGGTTTGTTATGGGTTGGTGAATCAAGAGTTTAATTTGATGAATTTGTGTGCAAAAATTATTGTTTTTGGGTGAATTTCTTGAAAAATCGAACAAGTGTTTTTGGAAAATCGTGCACGCTTCGGTTCTGGTCGACCGAAAGCACAACGGGACAAGCGGCCGGGGCTACCGAACACGCAGTGGGGCGTGCGGCCAAGGCAGCCGAACACGCAGTGGGGCGCGCGGCCAATCCAGCCGAACACGCAGGGGGGTGGGGCAGCAGCGGGGGACTGGAGAAGAAGGTGGAAGAAGAAGAAGAAGAAGAAGGGGGGTGGGGCAGCAGCGAAGAAGAAGGTGGAAGAAGAAGAAGGTGGAGAAGACTAAAATATCTTTCAGTGAAATTGAAGTACTAAAACACCACACAAAAATCAAAAGAAAAAAATAATGAAAATATCAAAAAAAAAAAAAGGGAAAAAGCTCTTCTTCTCCGAGCAGTCCCAACCGTCGTACCCTCCCTCGCTGCAACAATGAAAGAACTGAGTTTTGATAGTTGTCTATCAAATGCACAGTCATTGCGCCCAAAAATAATACCATCATCCAAAGATCTCTGGACAGTAGACGAGCAAGATGTTGATTCCTGTGAAATAGACATGTTTGGTCAACACAGACCGAACTTGACAACTGTCATTCGGTCGGGCCAACCGAACAATATTGTATGTGTGTTCGGTCGAGGCAGCCGAACACTTTGAAAGACATTCGGTCAAGCCCGCCGAACACTATGAGTTGCAAGGAGGGTGTGTGTGTTCTGTGGGTAGGGAAGGGCGGGAGTTGCAGCAGGGGGACTGGATTTGGGTGGGGGGCGGGGGTGCAACGAGCTGAGGCGGGGGCGGCGACAGAGGGCTCGAGTTGCGCGGGGAGGGCACGGCTGGAGAAGATGACCATTTTTTCTTTTTCTTTTTAAATTTTTTTAATTTTTCTTTTGATTTTTGTGTGGTGTTTTTAGTACTTCATTTTTAATGAGGGATAATTTAGTTTTTTTCATATTTTATTAAATTATATCAAATAATTATGTGGTGCTCTTGGTAAAGTGAGTGGTGCATTTAGTTATACTTAATCTATAATCCCTAAAATTGAATTAGACTAAATTTTCTTTAATGCAGTAATAATTTTTTTTGACAATAAAATAATTTCCATTGAATATATAATACCAAAGGTTGAAATATTATTTCTATCTGATAAATTTCTCATACCACGATTTTGTTGAATAAATCAATAATAATTTTATGTATTAAAAAATCATGAAGTTTCATATTGTAAATTTGTTAGTGAATTTAATAGGGTTTATTGCGCGAAACCCCCTCGTGTTTTAAAAATTCTGCGTCGGTCCCCCCTGTGATAAGGAAATTGCAACTTAAACACGTGTGATAACAAAAGCTCGACACACGCCCCACACAACTTAACGGGTGTTAACGCTGTGATATTTTTTCATCTTCTTTCCCATTATGTCCCTCATATACCCTAATAGAGGATTGTGAGAAATTTTAGGGTTAGAAAGATTTCTCCCACCAGCCACCACCACCACCCGCCGCCCTCTTCCCCCACCACCCCTTCCCCTCTCCTTTCATCTCTCTCTGAAGGAGGAGGCTGGCGTATTAATGGAGTTTGGAGTTCTTCTTCTTTATTTGCTTCTGCCTGAAGAAGGAGTTCTCTCTGAAGAAGGAAGAGTATAATTTAGTTTGGAGTTCTCTCTGAAGAAGGAGGAGTATGTGCGTCGCCGCCAGATCTCCGTTGCTCAGCCGCCGTTGCTCAACCATTGGGGGGTTCGATGCAGCGCCGTTGCTGATTTTATCTCTGCCCTGGTCTGGTTCGACCGTTGGCAAAGAGCTCGTCGGCGGAGGAGATGAGGGTTTGGTGGATGCAGAAATCGAAGTGGAAATCGATGGTGGGATTCGACGGCTTCTTTGAGATCGTGGGAGAATGAGATTCTTGGGCTTGAGATCTCTGAGCACACATCCACTGCCATTGATGGATGGGGATCGATCGATGAGTGGAGTGGATGATGATCAAGATTCGGTGGCGTGTATGTGCGTGCGCTCCTCAACCGTCTATCTCAGAGGCTCAGCCTGAACCGCGGCGCCGCCGCCTAACTCCGAAACTACCCCCACATCGCCGGCGTCCGTCGCCTGTAGCACCGGAAGATGTGGCGGCTGAAATGGAGGGGAGCAAGGGCTGTGCAGAGAGGGGGTTTGGGAGTTAGGGATTGGGTTTGGGAATTTGATTATTTCCAGGGGCCCTTTTGCAATTTCTCAGTTTTTACTTATTTAATTTTCAGCCCTTCATCCTCTACCTTATTGCATTTTAGCCCCTGCAGAATTTAATGATTTAATTTCAGCAATTTGAAGCTTTGTTGTAGAGGAATTAAGCTTTGATATTAGTAGATACTAATTTAGGTCCTAATTTTTTTTAGGTTTGATATTAGTAGATACTAATTTAAATGATGTTTTTTTTTGAAAAAAAATTATATGATTATAAGTATTTTTACATGCACATACATATATAAGCAAAAGTAAGGAGGGAAAGGGTAAATAAGTATTTTTACATGCAAATAACAGACAAAAAGAAGGAAAAATCGCACTCCAGGCGCGTCCAGCACACAGCCATCAAGTCTAACAGAATTGGTGTTTCGCGTCGAATTTATGAAATCCCAGGTGTTTTTCCTGCAATTTATTTAACACAAGGGGGTTTCGTGCGAATTTCGATAACACGAGGGGGTGTGTAGGATTTTACCCGAATTTAATATAACACATGTCCAATATGAATGGATAAAATTGGAGCAACTATAGAGTAGAACTAAAAGCACCACTCACTTTACTAAGAGCACCACACAATTATTTGATATAATTTAATAAAATATGAAAAGATTAAAATATCCTTCATTAAAATTGAAGTACTAAGACCACCACACAAAAATCAAAAGAAAAAAAATAATTAAAAAAAAAAGCTCTTCTTCTCCAAGCAGTCCCACCCCGTCGCCGTACCCCCCGCAACATCTGCTCTGACCTCCGGAAGTGCTTGAAATTGAAAGAACTGAGTTTTGATAGTTGTCAATCAAATGCACAACCATTGCGCCTAAAAATAATACCATCATCCAAAAATCCCTGAACAGTAGGTGAGCAAGGCGTTGATCCCTGTGAAATAGACCCGTTCGGCCAACACAAACCGAACGCGACAATTGTCATTCGATCGGGGCAGCCGAACAACATTGCATGTGTTCGGTCGAGGCGGCAGAACACTTTGAAAGACGTTCGGTCAAGGCCATCGAACACTATGAATGCCTTTCGATCAACTTGATTGGAAACGAACTTGCTTGTTGTTTTTTCGGTCAACTTAGGGTGTTTTCTCCCTTTTCTAGGAGCATTGAACTTGCTTGTTGTTTTTAGTCAATTTGTGGCGGTCATCGTCGATGTGAATCGGATTCCGGGGGATTGGATTTGCAGAGGGGAGAGGGCGGGGGTGCGACGGGCTAGGGCTGGGGAGAGGGGCGGCAGTGAGGGGCTGGAGTTGCAGGGAGGGGGTGGGAGTTGCGGGGGCGGTGGCGGGCTAGGGTTGGAGTTGTAACAGGGGGAGGGCGGCGAGTGGGTTGCTGGAGAAGAAGAGCTTCTTTTTTTTTTAATGATTTTTATTTTTTAATTATTATTAATTTTCTTCTAATTTTTGTGTGGTGCATTTAGTACTTCATTTTTAATGAAGGATATTTTAGTCTTTTCATTTAGAAATATATTGTCAAAATGTTTGATTTTTGTTTTTTTAATAAAACAAATTGCTTATCAGAAAACCAAACTTTTATTACAAGGACCATACGAAAAGGAACTCATAATCTTTTTATATATAGAAGAAAAATTAGGATATATTTATTTGGTCAAAAATGTTTTATAAAAAAAAAAGATAAAATCAAGTACTAAAATCAAGGAGTGTAGAGATGTTATCTTGTGACTTGTTTTTATGTTACAAATTGGTTTTTATTACAAATTAAGATCATTATAAAAATGTAATATGTGTTGATACTTGATATTATGAATGAAAAAGTGTATTTATTATTTTATTTCACATGTGCTCTTTTACAAAAATAATAGATTCCTCAACTCACAGAAATCTGAAAGGAAGATATTGTATGAAGTCCTATCAATCATCCTACACATAGAAATTATTTTCAATTAAATTGGCCACAAAAAAAAAAAGACTTTCAGCCATTTCCTATAATATTTTTTTTTGTGACAACTATGTAAATTGTGATAATGGGGCCTTTTTTTTTTTAGATTTTTTTTTATGGAGATAACCTAAAATTAATAAAATATTTTAAGCATGAATGTATATCAATGGACATCATAAATGTAATAGATATATAAAAGATTTGTATTCAAACACGTCTTGGTTAAAATGAAATATAATTCCAATATACAGCTGTACTTGAATAAAATCAAAGTAGTACGAATATGTGGTGTAGGGGTTCTTATATTAATTGCAATTGAAAATTATTGAATTAATTGTGTGTATAGCAGTATAGCTAGGTAGGTGGATTATTGGGGGCCATAAATCTTAAATTCATGGTAGGACATCCAATAAAAAAAATCTAATTTCAACACACAAAAATACAGCAAATAGTTTTCTCTCTATGAAATAAAAATCAATAATTCAAGATCTTTACTCATGTCATGGGGCAGCTACCGACGATATTGCTGCATTTCTATAACATTTTTCGATGTAAATATGGTATGTAGTAGTTGAATAAATACTACAATTCAACAAGGTGCAATACTATACATATGATAAAAGCTAGGGTTTGATTGAGTTGGATTGGAGCAATAATATTCCACAACTTTATTTGTATCAAAAAAGAAAGAAAAAAAAAACTACTCAAGATAATTATTTTTAGCTTTCTTGATAAAATAAAACAATATCTTCAAATCATTTCTAAGAAAACACAACATTTGGAGTTGGTTTTCAATCCTTAAAGAGCAAGGAAGGTATAAGAACTAGGTTTCCCATTCTCAATAAAGATTTCACTTTTGAAAGAAACTTCACTACTATAATTATTAATGACCATGACAACACAATATTGATTTTAATATTTTTACAAATTTCACTTATTTATCTATATACACACAATGATGAGTTAAAGACTACTTTGAGACTGTCTCATAAACTCATGCTCATGATACGAGGCAGACCATTTGATTTATAATTTCATGATTTCACTATATATATAGTATGTGAATGTTATTTTAAAATATTGAATAAGTTACGCATTTTAAGAAAACAGATTGAGAGGTATTTGAACAAGTTATGAGTAATGACTATAAATAGCTTAAGTTAGCTGGCTAATAGGTCAAGCAAAGAAGTGGAAGCACATGATGGTGAGCATGTTGTCACATGTTTCACATAGAATTACAACTATTATCACATAGTCAAAATCCACACTATATAAAGCTATATCTGGATTTTGTGATTTTTTGGTACTATAATCATCAATAATGGACCAAAACTATGATCATTTTGAGGTTATTTTCTCTATCCTTACCGCAGATTGTGGGAGTCATGTAATGGTATTCACATGTTTACCTTTATTCATGTAATTATTTTGTATGTTATTACACTAATCATGCATTTGACTAAATAGTTGTATTTATAACGAGTGTTCAAACTTTACATTAAAATAACAATTAGTTCATTATTCACATGTTGTTTTAAGGAACATCTCTTTTAAAATTAATCAATACATCACCACACGTATTTTACTCAATTGCAGGTAATATGTTTGTTGATTAACTTCTTTATGGACTTGAAATAAAATATGGTAAGAAAATAACGTCATTTTATGCGGGTTATCATTATATGTGATAACAAGGCATCTGTTTCATATATTTATTATATATACTAAAAAATAACCAAAAGTGACATATATCGCTCTCTGGATAATTCTATTTAATTATAGTTTAATTTTTAATTAACTCATTTAATATTTATAAATTATTATAATAAAATATTTAATGAGATAATAATAATTGAATAACAAAATGTTAATAATTATAATTGATAATAAAATTGTAAATTAAGAAATTTTAGGCAAATATCTTAATTCAAGTTAATGTTTACAAATTAAATGATATATAATTAAAAAAATATCGAACAATTAAATTAAATTACATACTAATTACATTAAAAATTAATGATAAATAATAATAATGAAAAATTAAAAATTAATGATAAATAATAATAATGAAATTTATGTATAACTAACCATTTTTAATTTTTTTAATTAGAATTAAAATACCCGTGTAATACACGGGGCTTACGCTATATATCTTTATCTATCTATATATCTTTATCTTTATATATCTTTATATATATATATATACACACACACTAAAGGAATAACCAAGAGTGACACATGCCGCTCTCTGGTTAATCCTATTTAATTACAATTTAAATCATTTAATATTTATAATTTATTGTAATAGAACATTTAATGAGATAATGATAATTAAATAACAAAATACTAATAATTATGATTGCTAATAAAATTTTAAATTGTGAAATTGTAGCCAAACATTTTACTTAAATGTGATGTTTGCAATTACATTGAATGATAATTAAAAAAATCACATAATTAAATTTAAATTACATACTAATTAAATTGAAAATTAATGATAAATAATAATAGTTAAATTTATTTATAAATAATAATTTAAAATTTCTTAATTAGTATCAAAATACCGTGTGATACACGGGACTTACGCTAGTGTATATATATGTGTGTGTTTGTATGTGCCCATGATATAAAACTAAATCTTGATGTAAAAAGGGAATATATATATATATATATATATATATATAATTATTCAAACTATCTAATATAACAGTATAATTTGTTAGTAATCAATATACTTGTAAAAGATCACATAATTAGTAAAAGATCAGTCCTCTAAATATATAATTTCTTGTAAGATCATTCTACGAATCCAATTTTATGAGATTAGTTGATATATAACTTATAATACATAGTACACAAAATTTAGATCAATTGTGTTTGAGATAAGCTTTTATATCCCATTAATGTATATATAATATATTTGAGAATCACTTATGTACCCTGGGGTACGGATCCTTGGATCCGTGCCCCCGACCCGCACCGCCGACCCAACCCGCCCCGCTGAATTTTATATAAATATATATATATATATTTTTTTCAGTTTCTCACCTACGGGTTTTTTTCTGTTTTTTTCTGCGCGTCCTTCCTTCTTTTTTCTTCTTGTTTTCTGCGCGATTTCTTCTTCTATTTTCTACTCAAATTTTCGATTCTTCTCAAAGATTATATTGTGTGAACTAAAGCTACTCGAAGACAATCTTCTCTTCTCACATCCCAATTTCTTTTCTTTTAAATACATCTAGGGTTTTCAGAAATTCAAATTTCATGATCTAAAGCTATAAAGAATGGAGCATGCAAACGATGAAGAAGTGAATACAAATAATCTTATTAGTACAGAAATTATAATCTTAGACCAAAATCAGAGACTATAGAAAGGATTTTAAGCAGTGGAGAAGATGAAGAAAATGTTCAATCAACACGTTTGAATACTCTGACTGGTCAAGGTATGAGCGTTGTTGTTATAATACCATTAAGCTTTCAATCACAGTGTATTGCACATAAAAATGTTTGAAAATGTTATGTATGAAAAATAGTACAGTGGTGTTATATATTGTCTCTAAAGGTGTTATAATTATTCACTAAAGGTGTTATAATATTACTTGTATGTATATGATATAATATTAAGAGAAATATGAAAAAGAATCTTGAAGGTATTATCATTATGAAAAAATTACAATGGTGTTTCTCATTGTCTTTATCTGTATTATACACAGTTAATTAAGGTGATATAAAATTTTCTCTTCCAGTATGAAAATATGTGAAAGGTGTTTCTAATTGTCTCTATAGGTATTACAAATAATTTATCAAGGTGTTATGAATTTTATTGTGGCAGTACCATAAAAAACAAAGTTGTTTCTAATTGTCTTAGGTATTATACACACTTTATTCATGTGTTATGAATTTAATCCTTTCAAATATAAAAATATGACAAAGGTGTTTCTAATTGTCTCTATAGGTAGTATAAATACTTTGTTAAGGTATTATGAATTTTTCTATTCCAGTATCAAAAAATAACAAATGTATTTCTGATTGTCTCTTTAGGTATTATACACAATTTATAAGGGTGTTATGAATTTTTCAATTGCAGATAACATCACAGAGCCAGTTGATTTAAGTGGATCTTTGATAGGATTAACAAAAAACAGTCTCAATGACATGTACGAGCTCTACTGCAAACATGCTTGTCTCGTAGGATTTTCAGTTCGGAAATCAACTACGAGGTACTCCACAGATGAAATACCTATAGAAATAGGTAAATTATTTGTGTGCTTTGCAGCTGGTCTCAAAAGACAAGACACTTCAACAAAGAACACCAAAAAAAGGGCTATCATGAGAACAAATTCCAATGCCTTGATGAGGGTGAAACTGAATGATGAATGTTTATTTGAAGTTGTAGACCATGTCATGATCCATAATCATCCATTAACAAGATCCGAATGGAACCATCTTCACCATTCAGAAAGAAAAATAGATGAGGAAAAAAGAAAAACAATTGAGCAAATGGTGTCTTCAGGATTGAGTTCAACGAATTCCTTTCAGTATATGGTTAATGAAGCTGGTGACGAGGAAAGTCTAGGCCACACGAAAAAAGACCATATGAATTTTGTACATAGATTCAAAATGAAAGCTATTGAAGGTGGGGATGCACAAACAGTGATAGACATGCTACAAGAACATCAAGCTAGTGAAGAGGACTTCTTTTACAGGGTCCAATTGGATGATGATGGCAGGTTAACTAACATATATTGGAGAGATTCAATGATGAAAGAAGATTATGAATTATTTGGAGATGTCTTGGTTTTCGATACAACCTATAGGACAAACAAATACAACTTAGTTTGTTCTCCTTTTGTTGGAATTAATCACCATAGAAGAAATGTGATGTTTGGTTGTGCTTTTTTGTCCAACGAACAAACAGAAATTTTTGAGCGGCTCTTTGAAATATTTAAGAAATCAATGTCCTGGAAATGTCCAACAACATTGTTCACAGACCAGGATTTAGCTATCTCAAAAGCAATAGAAAAAAAGTGTTTTTCTAACACACTTAACACATCATATTATATACTGTGATACCTTATATTGTATACTGTAATATCTTATCTTATATATTGTAACACCTTATTTTATATGTGTGCAGGTGTTTCCTCAAACAAGGCATAGACTTTGCTTATGGCATTTACAACAAAATGCTATAAGTAGATTTGCTCAATTAAAGTTAGATAACTCATTTAAAGCATCGTTCAACAAATGCTTATCAGGGTGTGAAAATGAGACTGAGTTTTAATATTGTTGGAGAGATATGATATCAAAATAAGGTCTGGAGAATCACTCTTGGTTCACAAGATTGTACAGCTTGAAAGAAAAGTGGTGCACAACATTGAACAAAGAATACTTTTCAATGGGAATCCTATCATCTCAAAGGAGTGAAAGCACAAACAATGCCATTGGGTTCCATGTTAGAAAAACAAGAAGTCTAACTAATTTCTACAAATATTTCAAGGAGACTATTATATCATGCAAACTCAAGGAGCAAGATGATGAATTCCAATCATCGAGGTCTAATATCCTGAATCTACTCTACCAATGATAGGTATGTTATTTATTGTCTATATAGGTGTTACAATTATTCACTAAAGGTGTTTCTGATTATCTCTATAGGTATTACACACAGTTAATTAAAGGTGTTATGAATTTTTCTCTTCCAATATGAAAATATATGAAAGGTGTTTCTGATTGTCTTTATTTGTATTACACACAATTAATTAAGGGTGTTATGAATTTTTCTTTTCCAACATGAAAATATTGAAAGGTGTTTCTGATTGTCTTTATAGGTATTATGAACAGTTAATTAAGGTGATATGAATTTTTCTCTTCTAATATAAAAATATGTGAAATGTATTTCTGATTATCTCTATAGGTATTATGAATAATTAATTAAGGTGTTATGAATATTTGTCTTCCAATATGAAAATATGTCAAAGGTGTTTATGATTGTCTCTATAGGTATTATATATAATTTATTAAGGTGTTATGAATTTTTCTCTTCCAATTATAGATGTATAAATCCTAAATCTACTATAACAATGATAGGTATGCTAAAACATGCTTCAACGGTCTACACACTTCCTGTATTCAAAGATTTGAAGAAGAATTCATCAAATGCTTTCAAGCATGTCTACACTTCTAATGTCTGAACAAAACACAATGATTTACAATGTGTCATCGCATGATGGAAAAGGTTCAATGCATCAAGTGATATTTGATTCTAAATTGATGCTTACAACATGTATTTGTAAGAAATTTGAAGAATATGGTATGTTATGTTACCATTGTTTGAGAGTCATGCATATAAACTCCAGACAAAGTATTCCTGATGCTTATATAAAAAAGAGATGGACAAAGTTTGCGAAATCAGAGGTTTGAGACAAATTTAAGAGTTCGACAACAACAACTGACAAGGTGTCTGGCAGTATTCCTTTGAGACACAACATGTCAAGAAAGTATTACAATCTTGTGTTGAAATGTCAAGAAAATAAGGAAGCAAGAAGAATTATTGAAGAAAGTTACGAAAGGGATGTTCATGCCATTAATCAACTAATATCTCCTACATTGCCCCCCACAACAATCTGAAACATCATCTCAATCGAATGTAGTTCGTGATTCAGCCCGTTTAGTGACCAAAGGATGAAGACAGAGGGTTAAAGGTCACTTTGAAAGAAACAAGAAGACAAAAAAATCTACTGCAACTTCTACAACAACAAAGGAGTTTGGCTCAAAAACTCCTAATGTTAGATTGTGTTAGATATATTTGTAGAATGTTTTGATGAGACAAATCCTTAATGTAACTCTACAAGTATAACCAATCTCAGGATAGGTTACTACAAATAGAGTTACTGCAGAAGATTAAAAAAAATAGAGAATATGCCGAAGGAAGGATACTGAAGGGTATGGGTGAAAAGAATCTGGAATTAATAAGGATACTATTGACTAACAGGAAGCTACTAGAAGAAAGGATCTCGCCAAAGAAGGATGCAGCGAGCCAGGAAGCTACCTGAGAAGACTATGCCGAAAGCATACTGCAGGGAGCAGCATGTTACAAAAGCCTCGAAGCCACCTGAAGGAGCAAGCCAGAAGAAGGAAGCTCCAGAGTGAAGCCAGAGGAGAAGCTACAAAGCAGGCATGGGCAGAAAGTCAAAGTTACCGGTAGACACAAGAAATTACCGGTAGAGAGAAGAAGGAGAGGAGCCAACCGGAAGAAGACACGTGGAAAGCGAAAAGCTGCCGTGTGTCAGGTAGTGCGGCGTGTCAATGTCAGAAATATATCTACCTTCAACGGGCAGATTTCACCACCTATAAAGAGGAGGACTGAAGACTGAAATGTGTGTGAGTGAGAGAACACACCTAGTGTGTGAGAGAAGCACCAAGTGTGCGAGAGAAAAAGAAGACGAGCCCATCAGAATATCCAAGCTCGCAGAGAGAAGCGCAAGAGAAGAGAGAAGAGCTCAAGGCTCACAAAAGAGAGAAGCGCAGTAAAAGGGGGAAGTTAAGAAGAGTAGAGAGTGTTCACAAAGAGCAATAGAAAAGAAGAAGAGCTCGAACACTCCACACCCCAAGAAGACACACACCCAGTCTACCAGTCAGCAGCAAGCTTCAGCAGAAACAGTCTGCATATGAAGGTCAGGCTTGTTGCACCCAGTTGAAGATAAAGGAGATAAACCTCTCTAAAGAGTACTCAGTGCGATGAGTAATGTCCTGCTGAGTTTACCACTTTCGAGGAGAAAGTGAAAACCCTGGGTGGGTAGAGAAGGATCCTGTGTGGGTCTAGGGAAAGTAGGCAAGCATCTGTGTGAAGGCTTGCTACTTATTCGTTAAGGATGAGTTGTAATAGATAGGTCTATGTAAATCAACCAGCTTAACCAATGTTCCCTCCCGTGAGGAGGAAGAGAGGACGTAGAAGGATTACTCCACCTTCGAACCTCTATACATGCTTGTGTCTTTATCTGTTTACTGTCATGCATACAATCTTTCTATTAAGATGCACATCTTCTACCAGGCATAGTAAAAGACTTTCGCATTCACTCTAATCAGCAACCTCTCAAAAGGTTACTGACATTAGAAAAAGCCGATAGAGGTTGAAGAAAAATGAGTGATGGTTTAGTAGGCTTATTCACCCCCCCTCTAAGCCTATTACCAGTTGTTTTCCGGGACCAACAGATTGTTTTAGTTTACTTTTACCCTCGTGAATTTTGAATGCTATAATGTTATGAAATGATTTTATTTTGCTTTAAACATTTTCTTCTTTCATGTATGTTGAGTTTGTTAATGCATAATAGCATAATAATACATATAACACCTGAATGGTGTAACACCTATGTATTATTCACATAATACTCTAAAGCTTCATTTGGATAAAGTGATTTGAAATTCAGGATTTGAAATGAGTGGATTTCAAATCCTCCCAAGTTGGAGTGGATTTGAAATCCACCAAAATGACTCTGAAATTAGCTCAAAATGAAAACCATGGATTTCAAATCCACATCCATCCAAACACTACCGATGGATTTGTTATCATTGATTTCAAATCCCTCCTCAAATCCACCTATCCAAATGGGCCCTAAGGGATATCATATAACACCTATAAAGTAAGAGCTTCTGATTAACATATAAAAGAATTAGGTAAGCAAAAATACTTTTACTTGTAGTGAGCTAGTAGCTCCATAAGCCAATCTATAACAAAATCAATATTTTTTACATATAATTTATACATTTTTCATCATTTTATGCTAAAAATGTATATGAAATAACTATAAGGTGTTCATGTATTACCTTCAAGGAATGAACCTATTATGTTTGAATAACATAACACCTGAAATAAAATATGTAATATCTAAGGTTATATGTGTAACACTTGAAAAGAACATTTATAACACCTTATAAGTTATGTAACATGTTATGTATAACCTTCAACACATTTGATTTCAGTCTTTTAAATCCCTCAATATATTGTTTTACAAATTAATATCCTGATTTCTAAAGTTCATAAAAATTAATTTAACTGCTACATAATAACAAAATCATTATATAACACTTTTAGCATATATATGTAACACCATAATTGTATTTCCATAATACCGTACAATAATTAATATACTACTTTTCATAATTGAATTACTACCTCACAAAAGAAATAAAATATGTAATACCTAAAGGTTATATGCGTAACACTTGAAAGGAACATGTATAACACCTATAAGTTATGTAATATTTTGTATATAAACACTACAAGAAAATCGCAGATAGACAACGGTTAAAAACCGTTGTCGTAGGCCAGAAAGCAGCGTTGTCGTAGCCAGGGTTGTCGTAGGGGTCAGCAAATTTTCGCTCATAGACAACGGTTTTTAACCGTTGTCTTAGACCCCTACAACAACGGTTGTGACGCACATAGACAACGGTTTTTAACCGTTGTCGTAGGGTGGTTGTTCAAAAGAAGCGTTGTCATTGTTATCTACGACAACGGCGGGACAACGGTTTTAAGCCGTTGTTGTAGAGACCAATGACAACGGTTATTAACCGTTGTCCTGCCGTTGTCGTAGATAACAATGACAACGCTTTTTAATCTTTGCCGTTGTCGTAGACCCTTATTACAACATTTTGAAACTGTTGTCGTAGTCTATTTTCAGCGTTGTCTTTTACAAGTTCTAGCAGCATTTAATAATTATTATATATTAATTGAAATTCAAATATACAAACTAAACATTCAAATTGAAATATTCATTTAATAGTTCATACAACAACTATTACTCTAAAAGTTCATATGATCTAAAAGTTGGTACAAAATATGGAAGCTACAAGCTACATGATATCTGTATTTTGGAAAGAATCTTGAGAGAAGGGTACAACCAACTTTTTACAAAAGATATAAAGGAGTTAGGATCTGATTATAAGATTGCTTCCCAATCCACCTGCACGCCTTCTGGAATGCTTCTGATGAACTCCATGTTAGCGGCAAGAAGTAACCCGAGCATCACAACGAGCCCAATTACAGCACTACCTCTTGATAGTGGCATGAAATTGTACCTGAAAACAACATTTTAGCTTCGTCATGTAAAAGGATACAACTAAGGAATGTGTATACCATCATGCACTGTAAAGATAACTCTCACCAGTAATAAGTCATCCTTAAGATTGCCTCCCTCACATTCTCAAGCACATCAAAATCTGTTGACCCGTAATTTTCACCACAATAAGAATCACAGAGTGCCTGCAAATCCAGTTTCGTTTATCAACTAAAAGGATATGGTTTCATCAATCTATTCCAATCTGATATTATGACAAAATAATTCTGTATGTTTATGAGTTTTTCTGATTGCTTTCATTGAAATACTAACAAGATGAAATCAATGTCTTTCACAACAAGCTGAACACAAAACTTAAGCACAAACTGTCAATAGAGAAAAATGGAGGAAAATGATTTTTCAGATAGCACAAACTGTCAATAGATCAAGAAATCAAGAGAAGCATAGCACAATTCATAACCACGAACGCAAAAACCAAAAACGTAAATTACAAAAACAACAGAAGGAAGAACAGTTTCAGCATAAAAATTACAGAAATTCAATGGAAAAAAACAGTACCAAAGCTTCCAAGTAATGATGTCTCTCCTTGCACATTTCTTCTCTAGCCTGCATAGCGCGAAACAAGCAAAAAGTCACTGATATGCGTGACGGAAATGCGCAGCTTGGGAGGCGATAGGGTAGAGGAGAGATGAGGAGTAGTAGCTTCACAAAATGATTCACATTGACCTTTCCCTTGCCTCCCCATGTAGTAGACCCTGCCCAGATGGTTTAGCAGCGGGGTGAGGCGAGTCACTAGGGCTTCGTCGCCGTCGGTGAAGATGGAGAGCGCCGGGAGTGGATCTCGGCGGCGAGGGAGGGGTCGGAGGTAGTCATGTTGATTAGGATGCCGCCGGGGTGGAGGCCGGAGAGGGCGCCGAATGAGGGGTCGAGGATGACGTGGTGAACGTCGGAGGGGTAGCCGACGATGGAGAAGACGACGTCGGATTAGGAAGCTAGGGATTTGGGGGAGGGCGCCCAGTGGGCCTCCATGGAAAGTAGGGATTCGGCATGAGAGGGAGAGAGGAGCAGTGGTGGGAGGTGGAGAAGAAGGGTGAGGCAGCGGGGGCGAGGGACGGAGGAGTGAGCACTGGCGGAGGGGGCAGCGGCGGGGAGCGGAGGCGGCAAAGTGAGAGAGGGGGCAGCAAATGGTGTGGGTAAGAGGGAGAGATAACAAGGATTTTTGAAGAGATGAGATACGACAGTGAGGGATGGAGGCAGGGGCGGCGGCGTGGCAGCGACGGCAGAGGTAACAGCGGGACGGTGACGGCGGGGTAGCAAATGTGGAGAAGAGGGAGAGTGCTAGGGTTTTGAATTTTAGATACTTAAAGTCATTTTTTACATATAAATGTGATACTATACTATTAGTAAATGACCCAATTACTTATAATAAATATTATAACAAAATAATTACAACTCAATTTATTATCATATATATTTAAATTAGTTTTTCATTTACTTGATATTTTCTGAAAATTAATCATAAACAAATAAAATTTAATTCAAAAAAATAATTATTTCACTTAATTCACCATATATATCATTTATAGTTTAATTAGAAATTCTTTGTTCAAGTTTAATAAAAAAAAAGATTTCAACTTAACTTAGTCTACAACAACGCTATTATCAAGCTAGATTTGGAAGTCTAGGGTTTCGATTGGGAAGGGATATCTAGTGTAAATTTGGGGATTTTGAATTTGGGGGTGTAATTTCTCTAAGTCTTTTATTTTATATGTATTTACATTTATATATAATAGTAATAATAAAAGAAAATATTAAGTTAATTTAGTCTACGACAACGCTACTATGAGGTTAAGACAATGCTATAAAGTTACCGTTGTCTTAGGGATCAATGACTACGCCTCAACGACAACCTCATATTGTACCCGTTGTCTTAGGGATCAACGACTATATATCTACGACAACCTCATGTCATAAGCGTTGTCTTAGGGTTCTTTTTTTACCTAAGACTACACCACTACGACAACCTCAAGTCACAACCGTTGTCGTAGGGCTGAATTTTACCCTACGACTACGCCTCTACGACAACGCCAATAAAGCGTCGTTGTCTATGAGCACATTTTTCAGCCCTACGACAACGGTTTTGTCTACGACAACGCCAATTTTGGCTACGACAATGGTTTTTTCAAAAAATCGTTGTCTTAGGGGCGTAGTCTATGTGCATTTTTCTTGTAGTGAAACTCCAACACATTTGATTGCAGTCTTTTAAATACCTCTATATGATTTTTTGCAGATTAATATCCTGATTTCTAAAGTTCATAAAAATTAATTAAACTGCTATATAATAACAAAATCATTATATAACACTTTTAGCATATATATATATATAACACCATAATTGTATTTCCGTAATACCTTAACATCTATACTTATAAATTTCAATAACTTAATGTAATTCTGTTAAGAGGTTGAATATATACCTTAAACAGTAATTCATAAAATACTTTTCATAATTGAATTAATACTTGTCACATAAAGAAATATATATATTAACAAATAAATAGAAATAATACTGAAAAACAAAAAAAAAAATAAGAAATATATAGAACACATATGATAATAGTTACCAACATTATAAAACAGTCATCATCCCTACAGTCACAAAACATGTGCAAACTTCAGCATAGTTATAATCTTGAAACATTTAAACTAAAAACAAGTATTTCTGAACCCCAATTAACTACATCAATGTTTTAAACTAAAACAAATATCATCCACAAACCAAATAATCATTTACTTTCCTGCTCTTTTAGTACGAGGCCTATATGTCCTTAGAATACCTTGCAATTTCTTCTTCAAATTCAGATTTTTTTTTCTGTTGCTTCCTTCTTTTTTTCTTCAGCCAACTTCATCTTCATCTCGGGTTTTTGTTGATAAAAGTTAAAAAAAATTCTCAACACATCATCCCCAACCTCGTTAATCTTTGATAGAACAATAGTTGCACAAAGTTCAGCTCTGAGAAGTCGTCTTGTACCATCCTAGAAAAATTAAAGAAACATTAAACAGAAATCATAATAATAATATATGATATCAAAAATAATTAAAATACAAAAAGAAAAATACCTTTGTCAAATCTGGAGATGTATATGGAACACCATCGAAATGTTTTATATGATGCATCATATACACACCACAATCTGAATCAACATTTTTGGTCTGCCATTTAAATGCAACATTCTCGAATGGGTACATAGCCAACTCTTCAGCCTTCTCATGTTTTTCTTCAGCTAAGAATATGAGCATTTGATTTCTCTGAAAAATTATTCACAAAAACAAAAATCATATTAAATATATTAACAAGTTATGTATAATAATTAATAGGTAGTCAGCAGATACCTACATAACACCCAAAGATCTTATATAAGACACCTATAAGGTATTACACTGATACCTGAAAAAACATATATATATATATATATATATGATATCTCTATGATACACTAGTGTTATATATGACATTCAATGATCATATACACTTGTGATACCTGGAACACATATTATGACACCTAGAAGATACACTAGTCATACCCAGAGATCATATACATGATACCTATAAGCTAATCTACTGTCACCTGAAAGACATATACATAACACCTAAAATGTACACTAGTAATACCCGAAGACCATATGTATCATACTTATAAGATACACTAGTAATACCTGAAGATGACATATATCACACCTAAAAACATATTTATGGTGTCTACAAAGAACAGAAAACAAAAAACATATGAAATTTACCAACAATTCAACAACTTTGAAAAAATCTTCATCTTCATTATCATATACTCTGTTGTCAAGGTACTAAAACTTCTTATCCACCATGTTAAACACAACAACAACATAGTGATTCTAAAAAACAAATGGAATGAATATCTGCAATTTCCATAAACAAAAAATAAACATCAAAACATAAAATTAACTACAATAACATTAATCATAAGAATAATTATAACACTCCAAAACAAATTACCATTTCAACAGAATGAAGAGCATTGCTTTTATTAGATGCTAGCCATGTTCTCCAACTAACTAACATCCCTCTTGCATTGTCTTCAACTTCACCCACCTCATTCATCATTTTATCCAAGCAATTCTAAAACAAAGAAAAATTACAATTACATAAACAAATATAACAAATAAATATAAATGCACATAAAAGATATATATAACTTACACTATGTTCCAAGTTGAACACAAATCGACCCCTATTCACCTCAAAATCTTCATTAGCATTCACCATGAGACACCATGCTGAGATTATGGTATTGTATATTTGAGTTTTCGGAAGTAACGAAACCATATCTTCTCTTGGTACAATATAGAAATACCCTTTCTTGAACAATATCTCATCCCTGCAAAAAAAAAAAAAAAAAAAACAGTTAGAAAAAGTGATACCTAATAAACATACATATAATACCTCAATGTTATATATATGACACCTTCAAACCTTCAATATAATATAACTGAGATTCTTTAAATATGTATTAACCCTACTACCTAATATAATAAAATAAATAAAAATTACTAAAATACAAAAAAGTTAAACTTACGAGCCTATGCCAATAGCAGCATCTTCATAAAAACAATAGTCGACAACCTCTTTGTGCTGTTGATCCAATACATTTATAAACTTCTTTGAAAAAAATCAGAAAATCAGACAAATAGCACACTTCATCTTTGATTGTCCAAAAACCAGAACAAATATCATCTTCCACAATCTTACTCTTCGAACCAACAGACATCATTGCATCACTCAACTCTTTTTCTGAAGGAATATCATTGTCAGATAACTCATCACCAACATCATCCTTATCTGCACCAAGCTTTACTTCAGGTGTGAGAATTTCTTCATGCACAGAACACTCTGGAGATAAAAGTTCAAATGATGGCATTTCTGATGCCAACTTCTTCATTAGCATGAAATTTGCAATCACTTCATCGATATATTTGTGCAGTTTCTCATTAGAAATTTTTTTTGGAAATCACTCATATCAGGTGTTGAGTTATTAACTTGTTTCCCTTCAATTTTTTTCTTCATGTTCAACAACTTTTGCATATGGTAATTTGATACAATTGAAATGTCTCTTTGGTAAGAAAGAAATGCTTCATGGATCTCCTATCAACACAACAAAAATAGATGCATATTTCTCAGTTATAAAAAATATAATATCTGCAATGTATGAATTAGATATAACACCTGTAGTGTAAACTAATAATACCTAAAAAGGTCAGATATGATACCACTAAGGTACACTAGTGATATATATGACACCCAATGATCATATATATGACACCTATAAGGTATATATATAACACTTCAAAGCATAAACAATAAAAAAAAAACACTTACATCTTTTGCAATACTCTTTATTGTTTCATTAATAATGAAAAAAAATAAAACATGTATCACTTCAGTATATCAATAATGATACACTAAAAAAATAAACAAATCTATAAGATACACTACTCACAACTTAAAGACAAACATATAACACCTATAATGTAAACTAATAATACCTAAAAAGGTCAGATATGATACCACTAAGGTACACTAATGATATATATGACACTCAATGATCATATATATGACACATAAGGTATATATATAACACTTCAAAGCATAAACACATAAACAATTAAAAAAAACACTTACATCTTTTGCAATACTCTTTATTGTTTCGTCATCAAGTTCCCCATCCGGCAGGTCAAACTTTATACATTTGCGTGCAGACTTCTTCTCAAACACAATATGACTTCCCTCACCAACTTCAGCTTGATCAGCAAAATCACCAGCCAAATTAACTCCAACCACCTTACCCTAGCATGAAACCGAATACAAATTCAGAATCAACTCTCCCTCGCCATACTTTCCAGCCTCAACTTCCTCCTTACATCTCTTCGACATCTTCTCATTAGTCCAATGCTGAATGAGAGGTAAAGATTTAGGCTCTGCAACACCCTTCCACTTCAACCTCTGGAAATACAACAACTACAGTAGAACTACACAACCACTAATATACCTCATACTTCCTTTTAGTACAATTTCACTGATTCACACAGCCTACCCAACACATAAGAACACCAATCCAGTTTCGAAATACCATTCACATCCTCCAGAGACTTGAAAACAACAGTAATCAAAAGTCTATTACATGGTGGTGTTAAAAATGAACACATGGCATACAAAACAAAAAACTTTTTGAAATCATCTCCATCGTCTGCCAATCGAGTAATAACATCAGAAAGTGATCTTAAAGCTGACCTAGGAGTAATACCATATAGTTCATTGTACGTAGAAAAAAGAGGAGAACTCTCATCACCCCTACCATACACCGACACATTACGACCCTCATTTCGAGGAAGCATAAACACATCATACACATCATCAGGTGTCACAGAGAAATGATGAAAAGAATCAATACATAACATCCTACTAGACGGATTAAAGCTATCTACAAACCACCTCATCATTTTCAAATCACACTTTGTAAAATTCAAAAATAATAAACCACCAAACCCAATAGATCTAACATATTCCCTCTGTCAAGCAGTTTAAGATTGAATAAGCTCATATAAACCTTTCAGCCTACATTGTGTAGTCACACTGCAAAAATAACAAAAAACAAAAAAACAAGTACATATTAAAAAAAATTATACACAATATACCATATAAATCACGGAATAAAAAAAATAATAAAATAACTTACTTTGAAGAAATCATGTCACCCTGAACAAAATCAACAATTTCATTCCCCACAGTTTTCATTTTAGTTTTCGAAGGACTACAAAAACACAAATATAATTGAATTAAATAGATAACAGATAATGAATATTACATATTAAATATGATACAATTCAGTAAATATAAATAGATCACCTTAAACAGATTAATGTAATATATATAAGAAAACACCTTAAATGTGTATATGTATCACCTCAAACAAACACTTATAACACCAAAACAACAAAAAATCACTTCTTGTAAAATACCTTGCACCATGAATTGAAGAAGCCTTTCTTAATTTCTCCCCAACTGCAGATTTTTTCTTTTCTCTTCAAAAACAAGAACAATATCAAAAATCATGTAAGAATAAATTGATATAGAATAGACTTATAGAAAGTCATACATAAAGAGTTCTCTTCTAATTTACAAAAAAATAAACTTACTTTGAAGGAGTCTCATCAACTTCAACAAGAACACCAACAACATTCTTCTTCAAAGAATTAGATTTAGTTTTTGGAGAACTACCAAAAAAAATAAAAATTAAGTAAATACATCATTGAATTAAATAGAAAACTAATGAATACTATATAACTTGTAAGATACATATAACACCTTAAATGTTTATATATAACACCTAAACATTATACATATAACACCTAGACAACCCCACAAAACATCAAAACTAAACAAAATAAATACCTTCTAATAGCAATTACAGGAGACTTCCTTGATTTCTTCCCAACTTCAATCAATTTTTTTTTACTTCAGCAAAAAACAAAATAATATTAATAACACCTATAACTTCAAGAATAAAAGATACATCTAAAACACCTTAACTATTCATAAATGACACCTGAAGTATACAAATATGATACCTTATAAAAACAAAACAAAAAATACAAATACAAATGTAACACCTTACATTAAAACATATAACTCCATAACAGTCTTCATGTAATACCTTAAACTCATGTAAATATACAACTACTACAATTTATACAAAACATAAACAGATTTTACCCGCCATCACCCTGCACCTTCTTCCCACGAACGTCATCTTTCTGCACTGTCTTCTTCCTTTCAAGATCTTTTTCCAGATTACCCAAGATCTCCTCCTTAGACCTCTTCTTAGACATTGAAGAATCCAACAAAATAGACTTCCTCTTCATTATCCTAACAAATTCACATAAACAAAAACAGAAACATTCAAACATCAGGAACAAAACAAACAGAAAACAGAACAAATCAAAACCCTAGAAGTATGTTAAACCCCAAACAACAGAAAACATAAACATCGAGAACAAAAATAAACACCAAAACACACGATTACATGAAAAAGAACAAAAAAGAAACAAAAAAAAAGAGTACAAACACATACATGCACAAACTCGCAAAAAACCCAAAATCTTCACAATAAACAACATATGCGCAATGTCGACCAATCACAAACCACTAACAACATACAAAACACAAAATCGAAAACGAACTGATTACATAAAGAAGAACAAAAAACAAAAAAACAAAAAAATTACAGATTGTAACACCTACCTACGCAAAGTTGAGAACCACCGAAAATCTTCAAATATACAAGCAATATAAATGCAATATCAGCACAAACAAACTGCAAATCGAAGAAGAAGAGAAAAGAATGAAAAAAAAAAAACTGCACCAAACCTCCCCGCGCGAGAGAAGAAGAAAGAGAAATTGAAAAAAATTCAAAAAAAACTATTTATATTAACCCAACCGGGTCGGGTACGGGCGGACGGGTCGAGTTGGAGGCACGGATCTTAGGTATATAAGTTTTGTTGAATATATTTTGATATATTCAATATGTTCCATCAACCCCATATCATTATTCATGAATAATCAACTATATTCAGACTCCCAAATATTCAAAATAAATATATAAATAGACAATTATGTATGTTCTTCATTTATCACACATAAAAGAGTTGTACCTTGTGTGTTCAAAGTACAATAAATCTAGTCTATCACCGACGGTCCAAAACACTACTAATTATCACAGAAATCTGAGGAGATTTTATTAACTAGAATTAATTTTTCAAATCTAAGTCTTATATTCTTTAATTAGCAATTTAAACGCCATAAATCACCAAAAAGATGATCTTGTCAAAATTAATAGGATAAAAACTCGATATCTATTGGTGGTATTATTCATCACTTTTATTTCATAATAAAGAACTACAGAAAATAAAAGGTGGAAACTTTATTCACTATTATGTAGAAAATTGATGAATTATTAAACTTTGGAGAGGAAAATTCTTCTTTGTTTGCAAAGTCAAATCATTAAAGCACTTTATTCTCCTCTCTTTATAAATTATAACCCGCTCCCTTCTTAATCTTTAAGAATGTTCCTTTGTTTTTTTCTTAATATACATAATCAACACTTCTTAATCACCAGTATATATCTAGAGAGAGAGAGTGTGTGTGTGAGGAGAGAGAAAGATGCCATGGTAAAAGAGAAATAGAAACAGAAACTGAGGATCCTAAGTAAAAGATTGAAACTTTTCTGTCTGTGTCGTTGTGTACTTGTGTGTGTGAGTTAGAGAGAGAGACAGAGAGAGAGAGAATGGGATTGACAAGCAAGAGCAAGAACAGCAGCAGCAGTGAAGGGTGGGGAATGGGATTCCTTTTGGTTTTCTTTCCAGAAGATCAAGATCAAAGCCATGAACAAGAAATCAAGAAAAAGCCCAACAATTTCAATCTCTTTTCATCATCATCTTCATCCTTAAACCGCTCAAATTCATCTCATCTTCTCTACAAAGCCCAATCCACAATCTACATCTGCCTGCTCCTCCTCTTCACCACCATTCTCCTCTTCACCCTCTCCACCTTGCCTTCCACCACCACCACCGCCGCCGCCGCCCGCCGCCTCTACCGAGTCCCCCGGCGGCACCTCTCTTCAAACCTTCCAGAAGCCTCCTCTTCACCTTCGAACTTCTCACATGCATTGCAAGGGATGGGCACTTTGTACAGAAGAGGCACCAGAGCCATGAGTGACCTCGTTGTTGCTCATGCAGCTGAGTCGCTAACGCAGCACGAGTTGAGGCTGTTCGTCAGACTCTTTCACCGCTCTGCCCTCGCTTCAAAATCGGATCTGTTGTTCATATTTCCATCGAAAACACCAGCTTTCGATAAGGCCATTGTTGAAGAGAACAACTCGTTCTTGAAACTCGTGACTCAGTACTCTCACGAGAAGCACAGCAACCATTCTCACTCCACGGCGAGTTTCGACGTGACCCAGTTCACGAAACTCAGTAAGAAAGATAAAGCAAGTGGAGAGCCAATCTGGGGTCGAAGAATCCGTGGCAATTCCAGCGAGGAAGGTGAAGCTGAGTCGAAACTGCTGAGTCACGGCTCGGTTGTCGGTTTTGACGTGGAGGAGCTCGACCCGGAAAATTCCCTGTCCGGGTTCTTGGATCATGTTCCATTGAGTTTACGGAGATGGGCCTGTTACCCGATGCTATTGGGTCGGGTCAGAAGGAATTTCAAGCACGTGATGTTGGTGGACATAAAGGAATTCCTGATACTCGGTGACCCACTCGGCCGAGTCAGAAGCAACAGCCCCGAGTCAGTCCTCTTAAAAGCAGCAACTCAGTCCACGCAAGGCAAACACGGGAAGAAGAACTCGGACAAAACTCAGTCGGCTCGTCAAAAACAGGTCAACTCGGGTATCATAATGGGCGGGTCAAGAGGCGTTCGTAGATTTTCAAACGCAATGCTGATGGATATTGTTAAATCATCCATGCAACACAAGAAGAAAAACCCAGTTACCGAGTCGGGTATTTTGAACCAGCTCGTTGGAAACGACTTCGTAGTGAAGAACGTGAACTTGATCGTGTCGACTGAGTCAGTGTCCGATCCGAGTTCACTCAGTGGGTCAAGCTCCAAATCAGGCTTCATGAAGAGTAACAGCTTAATTAGGCGGGGAAATAGCAATTTGGATGTTAATTCCATGGTAATGAAGCATTTATGTTCATTTCCTATAGATTCTACAGTTTATAGTGACTGCTAATTACAATATAAATTTTTTGTTTTATACTTCATAGAATTTGTTGATAACACAGTTGTAATAAAAAGAAATGTTTTCAGTTCCTTTGAATTTCGCTTCTTTTATTTTTAATAAGAAGCATGCTATTTTTTATATTAATTTTAAATCTATGTATGAGGTTTCCAACCCACAAAAAAAATTAATTATAAATTTTGGAAAGGAATTTAGGATTTGAATAAACTAATGGAGGTCATCACTACACGAAAAGGGCCTTGATAGTATGTACTTTAATCCAACTCAATTAACTAATATTAATGATGATTAAAGAGTATAATAATGATAAATAATAGAAAAGGGGTAGGAAAAAAAGATGTTTAAGTAGTGTCAGTAGAGTGGCCAACTGTCACGTAGAGAAGATGACAGTCGAATAAGGGCCGCGATTATCGAAGATTTATAGAAGAAAAAAACACGTGATGCGACTGTCTTCACAGAGCATTCATGACCCGCCTGTCACCGCGTTAATACCCATGCATTTCTCCTGCAATCCCCTTTTATATACTTTTAATTAACTAATTTATTGATGGGATAATTGATGCAAAATCATGACTTTTTTTTTTTTTCCAATTTTAGCATGATTTTTGGATTTATTAAATGTAACATTAATATTTATGCATTCAAAACCAATTGACGGATTTTGGTTTTGAATATTATTTTGTGCAAAAAATATTTTTTTTTAAGAAAGAGAAAATAAAAATAATCAGATTAGAATAGATGGAGTAGAAATTAATTTATTTGATAATATTTAATCAAGAACTTGAGGAGTAAAGATAGTGCTTTCTTGATTTCCATGTTAATTACTAGAAACATATGTAGATATGAAATAAAAGGCGTGGAAGATTGAATAAGAATTAATCCAAGATTAGTTTCTGCATAAATATGTCTAAGTTAACATAATCACGTACTTTAACCAACTTACTTCATCTTCAATAAGCCATTGATTAGTGAAGAGATTAAAACTCCTTCAATTTCAAGATATTATCCATACTTTTTATACACCTATTATATTTTTTAGATTCTCCTGAAAATTATTATAAACAACTCTAAACATGTTCGATAGTTAGTTGAAAATACTTTCAATTTTACATATTAAAAATAGATTTTTTATGTATATTTCAGTGGTTTTCGGCTAAATTGAATGTTATCGGACTTTTGAAATTTGTTATTCCAAAAAAAATTTTAAAAATGAATTTAATCAAATTATACCAGTTTAGATTTTATTTATTTATAACCTCTTAGTCAATTATCCAAATACATGATCAAATCAAAAATGTCCATATTATTATGAAATCATACACATACACACATATATATATATATATATGATTTGCACTTTTGACGTAGGTGCATGAATCTTAGATCCATGCACCCGGGTCGGATCCAGGTTGGGGGACCACATCTTTTTTTTTTCCGCACATGATTTTTGAAAAAAATCACATACCAATAGGTTATGTTAGACATACATTTACGTTATGTTAGACATACCTTTAAGCTATATTAAACATACCAGTTCTGCCCAAATTTCATGTCTTTTTTTTTTTTTTTGGCTTGATTTTTGAATTTTGGCACATACCACTACGTTATGTTAGACATACATTTACGTTGTGTTAGACATATCTTTATGTATACTTAGACATACATTTGTATATAGTTAAACATACATTTATATATGTTAGACATACTTTTGTATATAGTTAGACGTTGACCTATACATAGTTGGTCTATCTATACACAAATGTTGGTTTAACTATACACAAAGATTGGTCTATTGGAACGAATTTTGGGTGAGCTTAGCACAAGTGTTCAGGCGCGTGGAAGCGCGTTTTGGGCGTGTGAACAGGTCGACCCGGTTGCACGGATCCCAGATCCGTACAACCGGTGCATAAAAGTTTTTGTCCTATAATTATTAAACTTGCACTTGTCAAAAACATTTATAGATACATGAAATAGATATTTTTTTAATCACTTTTAGTGTTTGAATTGATAATAATAAGTAGTAAAACTCCAAATATATTTAGGAAAAAAAGAAGAAAATTAAATAGGGAAGGGCAAAAAGTCACGTAATGAATGTGAAGCAAGTAAGCGTAGGGAGGCGAGAGAAAGCGCATTCATTGAAACCACGTGCTTTCTGCTTTATACGTTTTTTAAAAGCCCTCTAATTTACAAAATGTTATTGTTATGACAATTCTACCCCTCTTACCTTTTCACTTTTCCTAATTCCCCCACCACCAAACCCTAACCTAACTATGATTAGTGTGGCTTTTTAATGTTTTCTTTAAGAATATTGTTGCACATGAATTAAGAAAATATTTAATAGTTATAATTATATTCATAGAATGACTATAATATTCTTTGTGTCGTACAAAAAAGATAGAGTTCCAACAAAAATTATGAGTATTTACAATAAACGAAAATCCAATTATAATATATTGTTCAAACTTATTAAGTTTGAAAATTGAAAAGATTTATCCATAAATAAATTTCATATTCTATTATTGACGGATTGATCTCTTCTCCTCGAATAACATTCTAATTTCAAGGCTTTTTTAGATCTACCATCATATTTTTATTTGGACTTATTTGATTATAAATTGAATTGAGGCTGAAGAAAGTTTAATTGAGTCAAAGACAAGTCAAGACTCAAGTTTGAGCACTTTAATTTTGATTTATTACAATTTTTTAAAATTGAGTAGCTTTATATTATCACATATGTGTATCTCTTTTCACTTAAAGTAGTAAACAGCCCATACTACACAATTTTTATAATGAACAGATTTATTGAGATTAGTGTAAGGAATAATCTCAGAATGATAGTAATATTATTATTAATGAATTTTATCTATTCAGGTTCCGAAAGATAACATATATATCAACACAGGTTATGAAAGATAAATCTTTCAAAGATTGAAAACTATCAATAATGAAACGCCGTATTCTATTACAGCTTACTCTCTCTCAACTGATATGGCTCTTGATAGATTCTATTACAGCTTACTCTCTCTCAACTGATGTGGCTCTCAATAGAATACACGACGTTATCTTATTTTTCTCTCTAATTAACGACGTTATTTTTCTCTCTGATTAACGATGTTATCTTATTTTTCTCTTATCTTGACTTTCAAATCATGCTTACTTGGATATTAGGTAACGTAGAGTAAAAAAAGAATACAAATATTCTTCTCTTTTACTACTTATTATATTCGATAAAATATTTAATTAAATACAAAATTTACTGATTTTTATATAATTTCAATACACATTCAATTTAATTATTGTTATATATATTTAAATAATATCAATCAACAAAATATATTATCATACAAATATTTTTTTAATATATATTTTCAGCAAAAATAAATATCGTCAAGTTATCGATATTATATAAGATACAATATTACAAAATATTGATATTAATTATAGACTATCAATATATGTATTATTGTGCATAAATTAATATCGAAAAAAATGTAAATATATCAATATTATCATGTTGTTATTTATTGATATATATTATTGAACAAAAATTAATATAAAAATATTGATGTTAATTGCGGATAGTTGATAGATGTTATCATGTTTTTATTTGTCGATATATATTATTGAACAAAAATTAATATCACATACTATCATGCTCTTATAATTTGTCGATATATTATTGGACAAAAATTAACATCACAAAATGTTGATATTAATTGCGGATAATTGATATATATTATTTGACAGAAATCAATATCACAAAAATGTCGATATTATATTGATACAATATTATAAAATATCATTGAATATTATGTAGATATTATATTGATATTGATACGATATCACAAGATATCATCGAATTTATATGTGAATTGTAAAGTGTGGGTTATAAGTTGATATGTCTCATATGATATGATCCGTGAGACGGTCTCATGAGAGTTACTCAATATCAAATCACTATCCTTTGTATTGAAAAAAATAATCATTATTATAGACATATTGATTAATATTATATTACATGAACTTGATTTAATGAAATGAAATACACACTACACATATCCTATCTTTACAAATGTACAAGAGTACCCTTTTCTCTAGATAAAATTAAATAGTAAAATTCCAAAAACATCAATTTTGACACCTATAAGTTCATGAAATTAATTAATTTTTTAAGAAAAATTCAAACATGCATTTCTTAATTCGAAGCCTATATGGCAAAATCTTGGCTTTAGTGGTGGAATGAGTACACGATGATTGCACTTTCATACATGAAATCAAAAACCATTGTAAAAAGACCAAAAAGGCCACCGACACAAATAATGAATTCCACTTGTCCTCATCTCATTCATAGACTTTTCTTTTTCTTGGGGTTTTAATTTTTTTTTCCTTCAATTTTTCATAATAATAAGTATATTAGACTCTATATCCCCTTATTGTGGGGGACAATTCTTGCATTGATATGATCCATTACTTTTTGAAGTGGACTTTAGAAGAAGACATATTGGTTAATTGTGTGAGAAACAAGAGAGAGAGAGCAATAAAAGTAGCAAGCATAAGGAATAATTTACATAAAATTACAAATATCGAAATTCAGTTAAAAATATATAAAAGTGTTAGATTCTCATTTCTACAAGTAAATATGAAAATCTAATTGTTTTTCAAACCTTGAGAACTAAGTATATGTTTTTTTAACAATTATTTATATTTTAGAATTCAGATACCTAATTTTATAAGATGAATTAATTTAAAAATAAAAATCATTTTTTTAATGGGTGATTGTTTCACAAATGAGAAAGATAGGCCAAATTGAAATGGGTGACATTTATGCATTGGGTAAGTTCCCACCCCACCACCCCATCTATCCAATTTAAGACAAATTTTGGACTTCAGTTTTTAATTATGTCCCTCTTTGCAATTTGGTATTCTTTTTTATCTATATTTGCATCCATGATATTAATGTAAGATGACTCAATGTCAACAAGAATAACATTTGGACAAGTTAATAATCAAAATTTAAAATATAGTAACTTTGTGACAATAAGTAAAACGTTTAAAGTATTTTCCACAACGAGATTTGAAAGTTCAAAATTTCAGAAAAACAAATTAAAAGTATGAGTACTCAAAAATCAAAATGAAAAATATGAAAAATTGGGGACTCAAAAATGTATTTTGTCAAAAAGGTTTAAACTATATAGTATAGTATGAGAAGAGCACAATGGACAAATAATACTTGAATTCATCACAAAAGCCAAACAAATTTGTTTTTTAAATTTGATGAGATTCGTCTAGATAACATGCAGTAACAAACAATTTAACTCTAAACTGTTTTTTCTTCTGAAAATCTTAAAAAATATTAATTCAAAAAAATAAAAATAAAATCCAAATAGTTGGATGAACATATATAAATCAAGGTAAATATTATTACTTCACACCAAAACAAAATTTTATTTTTATATCGTGGGCTTTTAATATACATAGTCGTATATTTTCCCATGATGAGATAATAGTTTCATGTATTTTTTCCCGTGAACCATTTTGCCACCTCACTACCATCACCATACTATTTTATTGCCCATATCTACACATGGGCAAAAACTTGTGTACCCCGGGGGTACGGATCTTAGATCCGTGCCCCCAGATCCGACCCGGCGCGTGGGCAGCCTCCACGCGCGCCCACGCGCCGCCACGCGCGCCCATAGCAAGTCTGGTGTGCGCCCCACACACACCTGATTACCTAGTTGATGATTCAGTGATGGGTATTACACCTATACTCTATTGGTATTACACATATACCCTATAGGTATTACAGAAATATCTTTTATGGTATTACACTGATACCTTAATGGTATTACAGAAATGTCTTTATGGTATTACACTGATACCTTAATGGTATTACAGAAATGTCTTTTATGGTATTACACTGATACCTTAATGGTATTACATAAATGTCTTTATGGTATTACATTAATACCTTAATGGTATTACAGAAATGTCTTTTATGGTATTACACTGATACCTTAATGGTATTACAGAAATGTCTTTATGGTATTACATTAATACCTTAATGGTATTACAGAAATGTCTTTTATGGTATTACACTGATACCTTAATGGTATTACAGAAATGTCTTTATGGTATTACATTAATACCTTAATGGTATTACATTAATTCCACAATTTTTGTTCATCTCTCAACTTCAAATTTGAGTCATGCATACACCACAGAAACTGGAATGAGCTCTTCAATTCCTAGGCTATTTCTATTTCATATGAACTCAAGACAAGAATATTAATCAGGATATTTAAAGTTCTCGCCATGTGAACCCAACTCAACAGCTTCATCTCCATTTGAGCAAGATGCCATCATTCTTCTGAATTCTGCTTTGAATCCAAACACAATGCGAGCCCAATTCAAGTTACAGCAAGGAAAAATTGCAGCCCACTGCCACGATCTGCAAGAGTTGGATCTGAGCAAGAGCTTTAGGCTTTCTGATCGCTCGTTGTATGCCCTAGCACGTGGATGCCAGGAACTCGTGGAGCTGAATATCAGTGGTTGTTCGGCCTTCAGCGATGCTGCTCTTGGATATTTGACTAGCTTTTGTCGAAAATTGAAATTCCTAAATCTTTGTGGGGAAGAGGATCGAAGAAGAAGAAGAAGAAGAGGAGGAGGAGGAGGAGGAGGAGGAGGAGGAGGAAGAAGAAGAAGAAGAAGAAGAAGAAGAAGATCAGAGGAGGAGAATGAGAAGAAGAAGAAGAAGAAGATGGAAAAAAAAAAGGAAAAAATATATATATATATATAATTCGGGTCGGGTTGGGGGTACGGATCCTAGATCCGTACCCCAGGGGCACACAAGTCCTACTCCTACACATGAATCTCATCAATTTAGTTATATCGAAAAAGATATTTTATTAGTTGTTCCACGTACATTTTCGTGTGTGATAGGTTCATTATGTTTGTTTTATAGTGTTTGGAGGTACTTAATAAAATTAACATTATGGTTTAGAGAAAGATTATTCCCTAGATATCTTAATAAGATAATGATATTAATGATGTAAGCAGAATTGGATATACTCAATAGAATTAAAGATATATATATATATATATATATATATAGTGATGACAACCAAAAAATAGGGCAATAATTGCAGTCCAACATGGAGTGTTAATTAAGAGTGATTGTAACAAAAGAATGATAATGATGGCATCAACTCTTATATTATACTCTCTCCGTCCCGGTCGAACTTGTCTATTTTGACCGGACACGGAGCTTAAGAAAATGCAGTTGACTTTTACTTTTTGTTTATTTTTTGCTTACTTTTTGATTAAAAAAATGTTTTTTATACTTTTTGCTTTATAATTTTTTTGTCATTTATGGGCTGACAAATTGGATTGAGACAAACCGAAATGACAAGTAGGCAATTTCGATCGGGACGGAGGGAGTATAAAATAAAATGATGGTTGGTGTGGATAAATTTTTTTATGTTTTAAAAATTTGATACCTTTGCAAAAGGAAACAAAGTTTTGAGGGCTCACAATTATATAAAATAATCACTAATTATGAATAAATAAATAAATGAATGAACTTAACTTTTGTAATAAAAAAAATTGATAAGATTACATAAAGATTGCTTGTAATAATGATGTTGATGGCTGGGACACCTGGTTTTGTCGTGATTAAAGGCAAATAATTCATCAAGTTCTTGAAGAAACCATGTGGTTGATTATCATTAGATAAATATAATTAAAATTAGAAGAGGTTAATTATCTCTTGGCTGGCTTCAAATCTTCTAGATTCCAAATTGATTACTATTCTAAAAAGGATAAGTTTCACATATCCGCGTGTATATAAACCTACACAGAATCACTTGATATAATCCAATAAGTTCATGTATAAATATACATAACCATATCACTTGGGTGTCCCGGGGTCATCTTGCCTCAATTCGACCGCCGCATGGCGTCAGATATATACTTTTAAGGTATCACATGTATACTTTTAAGATGTTACTTACATACAAAATAAAAAATTAATATATTTAGTGAATAAGCAAGTAATACTTTAAGGATATACACATTTGCTTTAAAGGAAAAGTAATACCTTAAGGGTGTGTTTGCTTGCCCTTATTAGATTATTAGAGTGATATATATCATATCAATAACATTAACTTATTTGGTTGAAAAATAAAAGTTCATGATAGAAAAGGGTCCAGGTAATATATCACCAAATCTTGTAATATAGCTACCTATAAGGATGAATGGATAACTTATCACATTTATTAATGTCAATTCCTAATCACTTGAATATAATCAAAGCCTAATCAATAATTTGAAGCAAACACACCCTAAGAGTATACACGTGATAACTGAAGAGTATAATATCTATGCGTTGGGGCACGGATCTAAGATTCGTACCCGATGTATATAAGTTTTGTCCATCCATGTATGTGTGTTTACACGAAATTATCACTTAAGTGTGTTTACATAATCAAATGCACCTATAAATTATTATAGAAGTAGAACTCAAATTATAATATTATGAGTCTAATTTTATAAAATAAGTTTATCCACGAGCTCACAATTCACAACTCGCACGATTTATTAGAAATGTGTTTAATTTGTAGATATAATGGAACTCCATGAAAGTGTCATGGTATATTTATTTGTAAAATAGACAAAGATTCATAGCATTTGTTTCTCGAGAAATTCCAAAGGTGGTTTATAAATAAAAGAGGGGTAAAATACCACAGATCCCCTCGTGTTATAAAAATTCGCATCGAACCCTCCTGTGAAAAAAAATTGCATGAAAAATATATAGGTTATGAAAAATTCGGCGCGCCACACCCAATTCTGTCAATCTTGACGGAGGTGTAAAGGACGCGCTGGAAGTGCGAATGTTGGTCATTTTTTACCGTTATTTTTGTGCAAAAAGACAGATATATCCTTAGCTTGACTATATATATATGCATGCAAGACTAAAAAAACACCACCTTGTATGATCCCCTCCCCTCAAACCTCTCCATATTACAGCCAACAGGTACGGTTTTTCTCTTCTTTTTTAATTATAATTATTATATTTCTTTATATATTTAAATATAATATGAATTTAATAATGTTAAATTTTACAAAACTTACATCATTGAGTAGAATACATGTTAAAAAAAATTCTTATAATTTTTGTAGGATACATGTCAACATTTAGGGCATCGATGTCCAAAAACAAAGAAGTTTTGGATTTACGATATAGTTACAAAAAATGTTATTGCCGTAAAAATGCCGAAATTAAAGTTGTTGGTCCGTCCAAAGCCACGGTTGGCAAATTGTTTTGCACGTGCTGGTCGTCTCAATGTGGGTTTTTTGCTAGGCTTGAACCCACATCGATTGTAAGGAAGAATCATTCGAGCGAAATGCAAATGCCAGATTTGGATGAAGAAGTGGACTCTCCCGTATTCCCTAATTCCAAAGAATTGCTCACCAAATGTGACGATCTCTCGTTGAAGATTGAGAAGCTCGACAAGAACCAAGCAACTATCACGATAATCATTTGTCTTGTATTGGTGCTTCTTAGCATTTTAATTCTCAAGTAGATCCCTAACTTTAGTAATTTGTTGCGATAAATTGTAACTACCCATGTGGTCATTTTCCCCACTTTTGCCACATTTAAAATTAAATTTCAGAAACTGTTTTGTTCATGCAAAAACAAGAACTACACAACTGAAATGAAACAAAATTGTATCTGGCCATTCAAATTTCATAAGATGTCAAATCAAATATTGTTGTTGTACAAGGCCTATATAAACTTAATTACAAAAATCAGCATTTGTATCCCCATATGTACCCAAAAGATCTACCAAAGCTGCCAAAATATGTATCCCCCACAATGAAGAGTTTTAACAGCAACCCAAAACAGCCATATTGCATCAAAAAAACAACTTAACAGGCTGCACAAAATGTACACAAGGCTGCCTCAATGAAATTCCAAAAACAACCCAAAAGTTAATTCTACACAAAACAGTTGTGAAACTTAACATGTGTTAATTCCTTCTTGTCCTCTTGGTGGGTATCTTCTGCTTCCTAGACCTCTTAACAGATGGATCTCCAACTTCATGAATCTGTATTCACAAGTGAATATTCAACCCTCAGATTCTAACTAACTATCAACAAATGTGCTTATATTGTGATTTTAATACCTGATTTTGTAAATTGCTGGCTTGGGAAGGATTTTCAACAGTTGATGATTGAGTGTTAGGGGTTGTTGTTAGGGGGTTGTTGTTATCTTCAAGGTCATTATACACTCATTAGGGTTATCCTTAAGTGCATCCAGTATTCTCTTTCCTAAATACTTGTAATTAGCCTGCTTGTTGTGAACCCTATAGGCACATGTGTGCTTGCCTTTCAATGTCTTAACCTGAAAAGTCTCTGTTTTTTGGACTACAGAGGCTCTCAACTTCCAGTCACACCCACTCTTACATACAACAGTTATGACCTTTTTCTCAATCTTAGGGAATTTCAACTCATATCCCTTCCTAACAGCCCAGTCCTGCAACACATCCTTAAATATTTGCCCAAAAGGAAATGACATCCCAACCCTAAGTTCAAACCTCTCCATATCTGTGTTCTCATCCCACTCATTACCCTCCTCACCTATCTTATTGGGGTCCACCTCTTCATCACTAAACCACTCAGCTTCTCCCACCCCAAGTTCTGCAGCCTCTTCCTCTATCTCTTCTGCCCTCTTCCTCTTCTTTTTTTCCCTTAAAACTTGTCTATATTTCCTAAACACATTTCTCTCATGACTTGGAGACCTATGTGCAAAGATGTCATCATCTTCAGGACCTTCAAAGTCCTCCACCATCCATAAGTGGACAGAAGATGATGCATCACTCTCACTCAACCCCTTGTATGACTCATCAGATGAGTCATCAAATTCACTCTCATTTTCCCCTTCCTAACCCTCTGCCTCCCCTGCAACCTCTCCAGTCTCACCATCTCCTGAGTTACCCTCTCCAGCCACACCCTCCCCCATCTCACAGTCTACACCCACACCCTCTACATTCTCAATCTCAACATTTACATTCTCATTTCCAAAACAAATTGAAGGGACTGACTCTTGGGTGGACAAGACATTACCCTCACTATCAACAGCTAGAACAGGACCTAGCTGATCCTCAAAATAAAATGGAATAACCTTATGACCCTTATACTCTTTGAACAACTTCATAAGGGATTGGTCATCACTAATAGTCATCAACCCATTGTCAAGATCTACCCCAGGCAAGCAGGAATATACATCTATACAACTACTTTTCCCACCACAATCGCTATAAATATCCAACAGATTTTCATACCAAAACATGTCCACATTCACAGGTGGTACATATACCCTAATCCCCCCCCCCCCCCCCCCCTCTCAATTTTGCCAACTACCTAAACCTACCACTCACCCACACATCAAATGTAAAAAAATCACCTTCATCAGCCATAAATTTGAAAAATACCAAAACAAGACATTGAAGGAGCTTAGAATTCAAAATAGAATCCAAAATTCATGCCCCACAAATACACACTCAACAGTTTGGACAGCAAATTTAATCCCAAAATCACATGCTCACAAGTTAATTCTAAATTTCAGAAAACATAACATAAGAAAAAAAATTACATAGAAAGAAATACTCAAAACTAAAAGATTCATAGTGAATACAACACATCGACTATCTAACTAAATATATATATATATATGGATGATCGCAGGTGCTCAAGATAAGCTTAAGAGATTGAAAGTCTCTAGACAATGTAGCACAAAAGCATAGCTGCACTTTAGCCTTGGGGGCAAATGCACTCACACATATAAAACCTCCAATTCAAAATTTGAGCATCTCATCACCATATGTAGATCGTGTAAAGAAACAGTTATCACATAAGACAAGTAACAAAATTAAAAGGTGGTTAGAAAATTTTATCCTAAAATTCATGTAACTTCCAATATATTGAATTTGAATCTGTAACTGCTTGATCACCATCTGATATAGATTGATTCGTTTCCTGAAACAAATATTCAAATATAGTCAGTTAGAAACCAAACAACATTATTCAAAAAGTCAAAAATAAAATAACTGTAAATAGATGTTGTAATCACAACATCTTTTAGATATTTTGCTATTTTAGATATTTTTCTTAAGTTTATATCTTGGGAAAAAAAAAGTTTTTTAGTTCTCTATGTTTACCTTATTAGATTTTTAGTCTCTAACTTTCAGCTTTTGATTTTTAGTCCTCTATGTTTACCTTATTAGATTTTTGGTCCTCTATCTTTTAACTTTTGATTTTTAGTCATCTATATTTATTTCATTAGTTTTTTAGTCCTCCAATTTTCAACTTTTGAATTTTAGTTCTCCATTTTTTTAAAAATATCATTGTTATAAATTTCAAAACTAGTAAAATAGGAATAATGTCATTTTTTTAGTTTTGTATTATCCATTTTCACCACAAAAACGTATATAATTTATGTGAAATAAATTATTAGTTACTTAGTATCAATTTCTTCTGAGAAAAATACTGAAAATGAATTTCAGGAATAAAAATCTGTATATAGAGTTTGAATAAGTATACAATGGCGCTTTAATTAGTATCAGTATTGCCCTGTACACATGGATCCTTTTGATTGGTAGTTAGAGTGGTTATTTACTAGCTAACTATTTAATGTTACATCTCGTGATATATATCATTTAATATACGTCATATATTAATTAATAATGTCATTAAATACACGTGAAATAAAAGATGTATCACCAAGAGAATATATAATGGGTTTGAAAAAGAAAAATTCCTTTATTTTTATATAGTTAACTACTTAATTTAGAGTCCGACCTTAGTTAGTTACAGAATACGAAGATTATATTAATATTTTATTATGAATAAATATTTTAAAAGAAACTAACATAAGGCCCGTTTATTACACAAGTTTAAATAACTGAATTTAATAAAAGTTAAGAATGTATTGAGTAAGTCTCATATGAGACGGATCAACTCATGACTCATATCTTACAATTCACATATAACTTTATGAATATGAGTTTGGTAAATGGATAAAAGAGATCCGTCTCAGGGAAATAATCTGCGAGATTGTCTCACGCGCAAGTTGTTGTGAAATGTATTTTATTGGAGTTGTTAGGGGTTGTTTTGAATTGAGGGGTTTTTATAGTTATAATCGAATTGAGCCGAGCTAACTATTGAGTGTTTGAATTTGGTTTGTCAAGTTATTAAACGGACTCGAGCTTAATTTAATGAATGCATTTATGGTTGAGTTTACTCGAATTTAATGGAGTCTTAACGAACTTAATAAATATTAAAAGAAAATTATATTTTTATTAAATAAATAACAAAACAAATTACATATTCTTAAAATAAATGTTATATATTATCTAGAAACCTATAATTTAATTATTATAAGGGATTTTATCGATTGGGAACTCGAAACATAAGTTATCTATCAATGCGAGTTATGAAAGATAAACCTTATCAATCCACTAATAATATATATATATATATATGAATCATAAATAATAGTTTAAAATTTATAAATTAAAATGTTAAATATTAGTATCATATTTTACGAACTAGCTCACGAGTTTTGTAACAAACTTGTTCGCGAGTTACAAGCCGAATAGAGCCAAGTATGAATTTGTTTGTCTACCTTAACAAATTACAATAAATAAATTCAAACAAACTTTTATCGAATTGAGCTTCTAATAATTCACGAAAGCGGTTTGATTCATTTACATCCCTAACATATTTGAAACCAAAGTGTGGAGAAAATTAGAAAGAGTAAAAATAAAATATACTCGACACTCTTGCAGCCCAAATAATTTGATGATTTATAGGCCTATGGAATGGGCCTTTTGAAGGATTACATTTCTTAAATTATGGGCTTATAAGGTTCAAATGAATAGGTGGGTTCAATGCTATACTAATCGGTTTCGGTTTATTTGCGCCAGTTGGGTGTGTGATATATGAATATGAAATGAATTTTTTTTGTGAGACCGTCTCACAAATCTTTTTTCATAAGATGAGTCAATTTATAATCCAAACCTAGTAAGTCATATGAAAATTTGTGGGTATGAGTTCAATTCATGGGTAATAAGGATCTGTCTCACGGAAATTATCCGTTAGACCGTCTCACATAAGTTTTTGTGATATGAAATGATAATTAGTGATTTTCATCAATCTAGATTATCTTTCTTGTTATTTTTATTAGAATGATTGAAACTAAAATTGATAGGTGGACAAGATAATCAATTTTGAATATGATATATGATATTGAATGATCATGAATCCATCATATAAAATATTTTGTAAATAGGTATATGTTTAAGTAAATTTATTATTATTCTTTGACCTATAAAGTGATTACGCTGAGGTTTGATTTGCTACATAAATTAATATAAGGTCCGCATAATGCAAGAGATTTTAAAAAATTAAAAATTAAATTAAACTTAATAAAATTGAACTTTTTTAAATATTATTTATATAAGAAAAAAATTATGATTTTGAGAAATAAATATAACCTAGCATTAAATATTACACAAGCACAATATAATTAATATATTATTCAGTTGTTGAAATGTATTTGTCTTGAGTTGGTCTCTTGTGAAACCGTCTCACGTGCAACGAAATTCAAGTATGTCTTTTATAAGTATAAGTATATGTGTTTTTCAGCTATAAGTATGTGTTTTATAAGTATGTTTTTACAGGTATAAACATGAGTTTTAGCAGTACGTCTTTTACACTCATAATTATGTCTTTTTCTGCTATAAGTATGTGATCTGAAATTCCGTCGCACGCGAGTTTTGTTCATTTGTCTTTTGTGAAGGAGTATAATTTCTTTTATTTCTTATTTTTGAAAAAGATATTTATTGCTATGTTTCTTATATAATTCGATATTTCCTCCATTTTTTTTAGTTACATGTGTATTGTTAAAGTCTAGAATAAGATTTCCACCATTTAGTTATTGAGTGACTCTCCTGTTTGATCTCAGATCCGTGTAATCGGGCCGCGCACGAGCTGGTGTGGGCCAACCCAGCCTGCGCCCCTTTACTTTTTCACTTGTTTTGGTCGTGACCTTTATGTTATGTTAGTGTTACCTTCATGTCATCTTAATGTTACATTCGTGTTATGTTAGTGTGATCTCATTTCCAGATTTTATACTCTTAGTTTAAAACCATTGAACTAAAATAACACGAAGGTAACACTAATATAACATGAAGGTAACACTAACATAACATGAATGTAAAAAACAATGTTAATCATACCTTCATATTATGTTAGACTGACCTTCATGTTATGTTAGTATTACCTTCATATAAGTAACACTAACATAATATGAAGGTATGATTGCTTAAAACGAATTTTGGTGGGTTTGAGCGAACCCAACAGGCACGTGGGAGCGCGTTAGGACGCATGAAAACGCACGTGAGAGACGCATGAACGCACGTGAGAGACGCATGGAACAAGTCGACCTAGGTGCAAAGATCCAATTTCACAAAATATTTTACCTTAGTTATTTTGTTGTATGATAAAGCCTTGCTCCTAAGGAACTCCCTTTCAACTTGTTTTTGCAAGGGCTAATCACAAATAACTATCCAAATTAAACTCGTTTTTCACTTAATTATCTAAACTTTTTTTAGTTACAACTAACCTCATTTTTCACTTAATTATCTAAACTTTTTTTAGTTGCAACTAACCATTTCACCCTTGCCATAATTGCAAACCACCATCTAAAGCAATTAAAACACCATTTTCCCACCAAATGGAATCACGTGGGTGATTTTAAAACCGATATTTCAACTCAAATGATCAAATTCACAAACCAAAGAGAGAAAAGATTCATAGCAATACAATATTCATTGATTTTCAAAGCAAACAGCTTCATCTACATTCCCTTAAAAATGTACAATAAAATACACATACAACCTTCCAACTGAAAAAATATATAAATGATTGACGAAGGAAAGATGAAACTGAGTGATGACAAACACAACTGCATACCAACCAAATCAAAGAATTTAATCTGCTTTTCGTCTTTAAACTACAAACGGGATCACAGCACGTATACAAGCAGTCGAAGACGAGACCCAAGAAAAAATCATCCTTCAGAGCAGACATCACATAACCAAAAGCAACACCGAAAACTTGATGGATGGTAAAATATAAATCCATCGTGATCCAGGCATAATGACCCGTAAAAGTAGGTTGCACTGGGACGATAGATGTGGACACAAACAAAACCTTGTAGGTGAAGCATGAGAAAGCACTTAGTCTGAAGATCCGTTTCTGGAGTAGTTCAATAGTTTGCAAGTTCATTTCTAGAAGAGGTCGACTTTCCTTTTCATCATGTCCTGCTTCCACTTCGGCAGTTTATAGAAAGCATCTTTGGCCATTCCCAACACTGACTTGAATTCTTCTTCAGAAAGATAAGCCTGAAACCATTTGTTATCATTTGAAAAAATGAATCAGGACCAGCATGGTGTTTGTAATAAGAGATGGGAAAATGCCGATGCAACAACATACCTCTCTCCGTTTAAAATCAATCCCTGTAACAGGGTTCTCCGATTTAGCCTTCAACTGATCATAACTAAATGTACTCTGACCACTTTCAGAGCCGTATTCATCCTGATCAATCTCTGGCTTTGATGCTGAATCCTCCCCATTAGTTTCTGGGTCAGGCTCTACTGTCTTCGTTTCCTTGATTTTCGAAACCTCTTTGGAATCTTCGATCTCAGTAGCGTCTTCACCTTTCACAGAAGCTGAAAACAATTTTTTTCCAAGTGTTAGCTGAATAATAGAACAGACCATTTTTTTCCAATTTTTTTGTTGCATGTGGTCCGTCACAATTAATTTTATCTATAGTACTTCAGATAAATAAACGGAACTGAGTTTTCACTTCGCAATAAAAGTTTATCTACAGTACCTTTTACTTCAGATAAATAAACGAAATGTGACTTTTCACTTTGCAATAAAAAGTGATGCACAAAGGACATTTATAGTACCAGAAGGGCTAGCCTCTGCAGGAGGACTTCTACTTGGCCGCACAGGGGAGACTTCGTTTGATCGTGTCTTTTCAGCAGTCAAAACAGATGACAAAGCAGCAACTGCAGCAGCTCTCTGAGAACTCTGATTTTTCCCCCCTGACCGTGGGGTAGAAGTAGCTTTCGGAGATGAAGTCGAACTGAACGCAGAGTTCAAAGCAGCTAAAGCAGATGCTCTTTGAGTTGGTCCCCCATTGTTTGAACCATTTGACTTCTCCTAATTTGCAGATAATTTAAACAGTCAGTTCACATATCAACCCAAATCCTGGACACTAAATACAATATCACAATGTGATGCCTGCTGCCAAAGGAGTCCCTATCATGTTCAGGAAAAAGATTTTTGATGTAGTCACATGCTTACGATTATAATCTATGACTTACCTCTGCACCATGACCGCCGCCAAAGAGTAGCATGACCTTCTTCTGGAATGAATTTCCATGTGCCTGTTTTCAGAAAGAAAACATTTGTCAATATAGGCGTATATGGTATAAGCCTAGAATGATAAATCTTAAATTGGATGAATAGAATGATAAAATCAAGCCTTCACATGAGAGTAAAGGGTGCCAACAACAAATTGTAAAAGAAATACATATAGTTCAATTATATTGGTTGAGTGAATGCTTATAAGTGGTAATGCCAATATTATCAATAAAACACAAAGCTCTTGGTTAGAGGTGTGATATTCAATCCCATTTATGCTTGTGGGCATCAGGAATACTAGTGGAGCTAAGACTAAGCTTTAGAATTTACGAGCAAAATTGACAACCATGTAGTTAAGTGTTATAATAATGGATAGGCATGAGGGATGTCTGAAGTGGGTCCATCTTTCACCAGTATTTTCAACATTCAGTATGCACATCAAATCCCATAACTCACTGCATTGGATAAGTTAAAAATTCAGAAGCATGGAAATCATACGTCCCATAATTACTTTGCAAAAGAAACATCCCAGAGTAAACAGGAAATTCACAACACTCCAGTTTAGATACATTGTCTGACTTACACTAGCTTTAACAGGATCCCATGAAAAATAGGTGGTAAAGAAGCATGGCTCATTTCCTTCAGCCACTCTGTATAATGGAACATTGAGGGGCAACCCCTCCAGAGAAGCAGCCATCTCGATGTATTTCTGTCATAAGCTTCAATGGTCAGTCGAGTACAAATGTAATCCAACTTTGGCAACTGAAATAAAAGATGTCCAATACCTGTCCCATATCAAAAGCACTTTGCTTCTCTTGAGAGTCCACCGATTGGCCAACCCAAACAAACACTTCAGCATGTGTATCAAGTATCAATACATCCTCAGTTAAAAGGTCGTCTTGAGAGAAATTGTATACTTCATCCGCCTGGAAAATCAAATGTTATTTGAGAATGTGTTCACAATTGATAGATAAAATCAACAACTAACTGATTTTCTACAATTTATACCTCAAACTTCCCTGGGAGTATATATAGCAGCATGTGCATCAACAAAGAAAAAATTAGAACAGGTTAAAAGTCACTTGAGTTAAGATTTCATTCATGTAATAACTTTTTTGAAAAGGACAACAGAAGTAATAGCATGAAACGGATTTTCTACCTTTGTTGAAGGAAAATGCAAACAAGTGGGGATCTCTGACAATCTCAGAAGAAACCTTCTTGCTGGTGTAACTTTGTTTTCCTCCAAGAGCAAACCAAAAGGATGAGCTCTCAGTTCCTTCTTTAGTGTGTTTGATGGTTGATCCCGGCTGAGTTTATTAAAAAAAATAAGATTATGCCAATTACAACAGAATAAAAAGATGCTAGGGAAAAAACCTCATACAGTAAATCATTATAATAATAATCACCTTGAGATGAAATATGAAAATAGCCAGAACCACAGTGATTGAAAGAATAGTTACAAATTTGAGCATTCAGATACATAAGTTTCAACAGATATTATAGACTTTGTCAAAAACATTATGTATCAGCATCAACCTAAATTTCAAGTTCAGGTAAATAAAAAGTTGAGGAATTCATTTTCATAAAGAAACTGAAATCCAGACATACGTATACTAGAAAAAGAATACCTTCAGAAATTCGGCAATTTTGGCTGCCAACTGTTGTTGCTCAAAGGTGCCTTGATTACCATGCCAACTGAAAATTGAAGACCCGGATTGCAACAGAAAACATTCATTTGAGTTTAACGATGTTGCCGCCTAAGAAGATGACAGGATACAAAGCAAAATCAATAGACCAAATCAAAAGATGTTATTTACTGGTTTCAAGCAAGCAGGATATATATGTTGGAAGCATAATTAACTTTTTGCACTAAGTGAGGAAATTCAAATTGAAGCAAGTAAGTTGATTTTCAAGCACATCTAATTGGTCTTAGGAGTTTAAGAGAAACGAAAATTCAGTCAGAAGACACCACTCCATGGCACCAAAATGACGATACGTAAGGTAAAAGATGGTCTTTAACAGCTTTATAAACACTAGCTTGCACCAATTTTCAACAAATTATAAATTGAAGATCCTTCTAGAAGAGTCTAAAGAAAGAAAGGGTAAAAATTTCCATTTGAAGGAGGTCCCAAGTGCAGATAAAGAAGATGAGATTTGACTGAAAATGTCTTAGGACAAGAACAGAAAGTACCACCAGCATAACAATGCGGTAGGTCCCAAGTGCAGATAAAGAATAGATTTGACTGAAAATTTTGAGGACAAGAACAGAAAGTTCCACTAGCAAAACAAAGTTGAAAAAAAACTTAGCATGTTATATCAGGTTGACCAACAAAGCAGCCCACCATGCAAATGAATAGTATGACAACACTGGGAGAACAAGCATACAAAAAGATCCCAAGTCCATGGCCCTCCCTAAAATATAGCACTATTAATCCTACAATATTTTAAGGTATTGCATTTTCAGTTAGAAATAGTCCAACAAAAAGCAGAGACTGGCAAACATGGACAAAGAATTTGTAGTGTACAATAAATCATGACACAGTTATCACAAAATTACTCAATTATAAGTAAGTTGAACATGCTGGTGAACTTACGGCTTCAACTTGAACAGCTTTGTTGTTATGGGGGGAAGTTCCAGAAATACAGATGAGAGCCACACCCTCACCAGTGTATGTTTCATCATTTAAACCTTTATCCGCTATATAATTCTTGTAACCGGAGCTCAATCCACCCTAACGAAACAATTGTAGATTGTCAGACAACCTATCCATAGATTAGGTCTCTTTATAAACAACTACTTTATTTTTATTTCCCATTCCAAGTAGTGAAGATCACCTTAAGGACAACCAAAGGCTGAAATATTGCAACAAACTGTGGTGGCTCCTTCCCTTGATATATCCGACCCTGGAGGAAGCATAATTGAGAAACCCACTTCCTATATTTCAGTCTTATGTGGTAAAAGAATGATGATTATCATTACCAGAACAGGTCTCCCCTTCAGTGAGTTATACATTGTAGTTGATAATTTGGCAGCCATCTTTTGGTCCTCCTGAGAATTTAGAGGCGACTGTTAGCTCTGTTTTCCAAGCAACTATATCCAATACTGTCAAAACTACAGCTCCAAGTCTTAAGATTTAACATTTATAACAATGACATGTCAAGTAAATTTGTACACTACCTCAGAGCATTCACTCATAATAATGCTAAAAACTGAAGGTTTATGAAGTATAAGCTGAAGTATAAGTTCAGTTGTAATCATAACATGATGACAAGACTGAAATGTCTTCAGCATATAGATAGATATCCTAATTTATAAATTTGGGATGAGAAACCTTAAGATTGATAATCCGGTAAGCTTTAATAGCATTCACTATATAGCCACCAGTAATTTATAGTACCTCAATGCTGTCTTTTCCAATCCAATAACACAGGTAGTAATCATCCTTTCTTTCATTAGAATGGTATGTATAGAGCACAATATAGCAATCCCCGCTGTAAAACTTGCCAATGTCTTCATTAGGCACAGGTGTTTTGGCACTACCATTGATGCGCCAAACCTGGAGTATACAATAATTAGAGTTTCATACAGTTTGATACGACAGAACAAACAACGATGCCAATGGAGAGCAAAAACAAGCACGTGATAGAAGTTAGACCTCTGTTTTTCCACCTCCTTCAAGCAAGGGAGGGACTTCCTCATTTACAGGGGAACTTTTACTTGCTCCCTTCATGACACCACCTTGCTGCTTCAGTAAAGCTACAAAAAATCACGTCAGTTTCATATTTTGAAAGACATCTCCAGAAAATATGACCGAACTCCTCAGGACTGAAAGATACCTGCTACTTTTCCCCTTCCCTCCTCAGCAACAGGAGCACTTGATCCTGATGGCCAGGAATCAAAGTTGGACTTGAATGAATGATTCTCATAACCTTGAATAAGCCGAGTTATATGTGTTGCCTTTGGCCTATTTTGGCTAGCCACAAAATCCTGAAATAGCACTTGCATGTTAGAGTTCAAATTATTTTAGAGTTCCAACACATGAAGTTGAGCTTTTATTTTTATACCTCTGCAGCTTGAATGGCAGTTTTCCTTTCATCCACTTGAGTTACCCGGCCAACCCAAACAAATACCTCAGAACCACAATCCAACAAATAGCATTTGTTATTTTCCAAAATCGACTTAGAAAGTTCACCATCTAAATTCTTAACTTGACCATCAGTAATGCTGTCAATAAGCAAAACAAAAGGAGACGCAAATTAGTTAATGCTGTCAAGAAGCAAAACAAAAGGGAGGAAATGCATTATAGTTCCGGGAGTTGATAGTCACAAAATAAGACAATAGCTCGTATCTGCCACAATGTAAACATAAGTGTCTCTCTGTGTGTGTGCATGTAATAAACAAATCACCAGCTTGACATGCATAAAAAAACAAGTTCAACTAAACAAAATCAAATAGTCTCTCCTTATATTAGAAGAAAATGTTCGAGACCAGAGCAGACGAAGTAACACCATATTATGTTGATCCTTATAGTTGCATCAAGTATATGTGCAATGTAGTGGTGAACCTCTGAGAAAAAATGTCTGGAACACTAATCAGCCTGAAAGTAGTCAAATAAAGTTCATCCTCCTAATACAACCTTGAGATCTGCAAATAGAGATAAGTGAACACCTCTAATTGCAGAATGTAAAAGTACCAAAACTTGGGCACCTGAGAGACGTCCAATTTGAGGTTCATAGAGCACTAAAAGGCTGATAACAGAAAAGGATTTATTGGTAAAAGAGGACATGTCTATTCAAAGAAATCTGTCATCAATTGACAATTCCAAAACTTGTTCAGAGGAAACACCAAAGAAGAAATGATAGATAAAGGAAAGAAAAACAACTAGTTCTTTGCGAAAGAGTTTCCAACCTAAGTTATTTTGACTCTTTGAGTACATAGCAGAACTTCCATCCTTCTCAGTTAAAAATAATACTAAATGTGACCCAAAACAGAAATGTTTAGCACAGTGATTAAAAAAGCACGCCTAGGCGCGAGGCAGGGCGATTTAGGGGTGCAGCGCCTCTCTATCCCGAGGCGATGCGGTGTTTAGAAAGGCGCCGCCTAGGCGCGCACCTCGATCGCTTCACAGAGAGGTTGAGGCGCTGAAAAGCGGAGCTTTTTTTTTTGCTTAGCCTACAATTTTTTTTAAAAATTAATTATAGAGAGAAAAATCACAATTTCTAAACCCTAGTAAGAAAATAGGCGCCTCTTCTTGCTCCCAAACCCCATCCCACTATCTCTCTACCCTCCCTCCATCACCAACGGCCGGCGACCACCACCGGCGACCAGAGACGACCGCCGACCACCAACGACCTCCGGGACGGGCGGCGGCAGCAGCAGGAGGAGGTCGCTTGTTTTAAAAAATTTAAGTTTTTTTCCTTCTTTTTATACTTTAATTATAATACTAAATTATTAATTATCATATTCTTATTTATAATATTCTGCAATTTTCTTTCAATTATTTTATTAAACTAGCTTTTTCTTTTTTTGTTTACACTTATAATAATCACTAACCTAGTAATTTAAATTTTAATGTACTTTAGTATATATGTAAATTTGAGTAATTTAGATTATCTACTATTAAGTAATCTGAAATTTATTGTTTTTGCAACAGATAAGATTATATATGTGTTTTTTTAGTTTGGACGCCTCGCTTCAATGAAGCGGACGCCTCGCCTCGCGCCTCACGCCTAGGCGGTAGAATAGGTTTGGCGCCTCGGTGCGCTTTTCACTTTTTTTAATCACTGGTTTAACATTGAACCTTTTAAAACACACTATACAGTACAACTTTCAAGGTTCACTTATCCATTAGATACAGATTTTCAATTTCATTAATTCAAAGGATTCATTCATCTGGGCATAATGCCTCAACTTCCCTCTTTAATAACCCATAGTTATAGCCATATTTCCAAAGTGAAACAATCAGCAAGCTTCACAGAAATTTTTCTTCAACTAATGACTCTGCGTTGAGTATTCTCTATACCCAGCTAAAAATAACCACATACATCAAAACCTATATGATTTGTAAGGACAAGATATGAAAAATAAATACCTATAAAGTTGGGCAGGGGTCTTCTCCGGAATGATATCATCTTCGGTAGCAATCTTCTTACCAATTGGAGCAAACCCACCAAAGAGTACCCAGAATTCACCAGAATCTGTCTCAGCTTGTAGTTTTCCATCATCTGAAGTTTGTGACAACATTTAGATGCAATAAAATAAATGAAGTGCAAACCATAGAGCAGCACCAAGTATACATGTGAACAAGAACAAGAAACTGCATATCCTAGAGATCATTTGTGTACTCACCAACAATTGCAACATCACATGTTCCCTCATGATACTTGTCCTTTAAAAACTGAATTACTTCTAATGATTTGGCCCTTTCCTGAATATTCGAGTTTGCACCGTTGAATTGATATATCTTGTGCTCGGTGTCAAGAATAAAAACATCATCATGATTCAGTGAGGACCTTGAAAATGGGACCTGCAATGTAACAGAAACCAATCAATTTTCTGTATATGGCAAAGTCCATCAAATACTGTTGTATGTAGATGCTAGTGACATGGAGGACACGTCATGTATATTACTAAAGATTCCATTATAATGTCATAGTATCTTGAGGTCTATATTCTTACCTGCTTCAATCTTACAACTCGTTTTCCTCTACAAATATATAACCGCGTTTCAAACTCTTCTTCTTCGGGTTTCTTGAATCCAGATACAACACCACCTTCCAGTGGTATGATGCATGGTTTAAAATATGACAAGAATTTGTCAGACTCATGCCCTTGTAGTTCTCTGTACTGCACAGCACGACCTCCAAGAGCAGCATCAAGTTCAACAGTTTTGATAGCTGCAGTCCCAGCTTCGTCCTAGGACATTGAAAAATAGAAGTTACAAAACAGATACCAGGACACTATGAGCACAAACAAGAATAAGGTCACTACCTGACTAGTATCCTTTCCAAGCCAGAAGTGAATGTCATAAAGATAGGAACCTCCCTTACCAGAACTTGTCTGCATAAAAAAGCAATTCAATAAGCAACCCCAAAACAGAGTACCCTTCTTTCTTGCTCTATTTTTAATCAAAATAAAAGTCACTGAAAAGATTAAGGAAAATATTTTATTGGTAAGGTATAGGGAACAAATGAATGCACCTGAAGAATGATATAAGAATCTCCAGAGTAGAATTTTCCATAATCAGACTTTGGCAAAGGAACTGGTTGGAAGTTTTCAATCCTCCAGATCTCAGTCCCTCTGTATGGTGTTAAGTTGAACAATGACAACAAAATTCAAACTGAACAAGCACAAATGACAGAAGTCCTCAAATACATAAACGCATTTACATAACACATATTTTATATTCATTTTAGACAAGCAAGCAGAAATTACTAGCCAATTTGGTTAGTCAATAAAGTATCATTTCAATATGTGAGGATACACTTTTTGACCAACTCCTTGAAAAGCAGGTTCCAGAGCTTTTGCTGAGCTAGACATTGTGTGAAGTTCTTCTAAGTTTGGAAATAGAGAACAGTTTATCAAGCTCCTAATGACTAATTGAATTCCACAGGATCAACTGTAAGTAACCAAAAACAAGGAGGATAATTAAATTAGCTTCAAGACTCCGAATTAGCTGCTGCAATTATTTAAAGATGAAGAAAAGCAAAGCAAAGAGACAACCAAATAAGATCCACATTTGCCCTCTTAAGGAAAACAAGATTCAATTTGATCTTTGCTCGTTTGAGAAAGGATATGTGACAAATAGACCAACTATTTGCCCAAAAGAGCACATAACCTAAGACATCTCAACCAATTAGTTCATTTCTTTAGAATAATAATTTCTCTTGAATAACAAAATTGTGGAAACCAAAAGCTGCAGTGCAGATCTAGACTATCAGACTATCAATTCAGACATGACAATGTTTCCTAAAACATTTAATTGGCGAGTACACGATTTTGAAATATTAAAGCAGGCAAGAAACTTCCATCAGTTGTCAGAATCATCTTCAAAACAAGCATCATTAAAATAATTTTTTAAGCTAGTGAGATATCTCTCAACATTCTCCCAAAACCAGATCGCCGAAGCAAGAAGAATTGAATTTCAAGACCAGGGCATAAATTATTTGTCACTGGTAGTCCATTCAGTGAATCAGTGACCAATAGTTTCTGGAAGCAGATGGGTATATGATAAAAATTTTCAGAAACTAGCTGATCAATGCCACTCCAGGATCAAGGTCTATTGGCTTTTGAAGGTGGTAGAGAAAGGACACCTCAGACACACATTCCCATAACTAATATAAAAAGGAAAAGGAACATTCCAGTAGTTGCCTTATCAATACAAGAGGACTCCATGACACTAGCCATATACAGTCAAGTAACAAAAGCAGGATGTGATGTCCAATAAAGTTATAATGAACACATCAGACTAATAATACTGAAGCAGCCTGCTACGATTTCATAGGAAAGGAACCATGCTATAATGCATGGATAGAATTTCATGTCCTTTGCATTTCTTCTTACTGAAAGACCAAGATGCCAAAACCAATGTGATCAGGATTAATGTTTTCACGTATCATTCTAATACAATTAAAATCCACTCAGGCATTCACCTTATGTGCCAGAAACACCAATATTCAAGAGAATCACTTCACCTTCAATACATCATATCACTTCATTAACTATTTCTATGCATATCAATTAGCCACCAAAAATGGCATTTATCAGGATATATTAACTTGGATATTCATATATCACTAGTACACTCTCCTCATAGCAATTTTTTAATAAATGTGCAAGAATCACAAATTCCACCTACAAACATTTCTTTAGTTTACTTTTTTATACCCGTTCCTCGGTTCAATCATGATGGAATATGGTCTTATAGAATGGAATAACTCATTGATATAGAAATAGAAACCAAAAAATATACTCCCTCCGTCCCGGCTTAACTTGCCTACTTTGACTGGGCACAGAGGTTAAGAAAAAATAGTTGACTCATTAAATCTGTTGACTTTTTGTTTTTTAAGACTTTATTTAAGGGAAGGGATTAGTGTGTGGGGTGAAATTGGGTGACATTTTTGTAATAAGGGTGAAATATAGAGATATTAATGTTTGACTTTTGTTGCCATTTATGGGCTGACAAGTTAAGTTGGGACAAACCGAAATGGTAAGTAGACAAGTTAAGCTGGAAGAGAGGGAATATTTATTAGTAATCCTGTAAAGGTTCTCCAATTCTAGCTTCATAACCCAAATCACACTATTTTTCAGCATCTAGTACCACATATTAGCATGTAGAACAAGCATATCCCAATTCAGCATCGTTTTAAGCTCCCACAGAAAACTCATTGATGTAGAACTTTTATTTGATTGAAAACAAGAGTCCAACTATAAACTAGATTGCCAGCTAAATCTATTTTTTTTTTTTTGCTTTTTTTTTTTTCTTGAATTTGAAAAGCCAGCTAAACCACTTATTACCAGACTGTTTCAAGCCAGTACTAGAAGCAAAACTGATCATCAGAGCCCATAGCTCAGAATCAAAAACACTAAAATAAATTCATAAACTTTAACCCAATTTTGCGAATTCCTCAATACATCTAAGGTTCGGTCCAAAAAAACAAAAAGAGAGATCATGACAAAACATCTTACTTCACAAGAACAAGAAAACATAGTTAGAAAAATCAAATCAAATTACAAGCAATCTCAACGCCAATGTAAGGCTACTCAGCATTAGTAGAGATATAGCAAAAAGATAGATCTTTTCAGATAAGCTTTCTCATAAAATTAATTAATAAAAGATTGGCAATAGTTAAACGAATTCCATCTCACGAGAAACACCATAATCATTCAGATCAACACAAGCTACATCCGATAATCAAGCAGCAGAAAACAAAACTAAAATCAGAATTCAAGAAACCCAAATTAAAGTACAGCAAAATCGATCTAAACGGAGCCCAACTTCGAACTAATTCAATCAACAAACCTCCGAGGGATCTCTTCAATTCTCTCTCTCCTCCCCCAAAATACTGATAAAGAGGGTTTCTAGAGAGAGAAAGTACAGGAAAAGAGAAAGGTTTATAGGGAGGAGAGGAGCATGCAGAGCTGGCATATGAAAAAAAGTAGACGTGGAGAGAGAAAATTATTTATTTCATGAGAGAGAAAAGGGAATTGAATAATTGCAGAACGGAATTATGATCAGTCTTGGAAGTAAATTTCTTCCCTTTTTCCCTTTTTTTATCACTGGCCACTGGGTTTAAATCTTCACCTTTTAGCTTTATGGGGCTTTCGAGATTTTCTGCAGAAATTTTGTTCAATTCTTTTTCAAACAGTATATACCCTAAAATGAAGGATATAGATACACGAAGATGTGTATGTATAGATAGAGAGAGAAACAGATATTTTTAGAGAGATAAATGTGGAGAAAAAGGTGTAGTGAATAAATGTGGGATGAGTTGGAAAAAGGGCATTTAATATTTAGGCAAAAATGGTGGTGGCCTGCACCACCAATATAGTAAAATGTTTTTTTTACCTTTTTTCTCTATTACTTTTTCCTTATATTAATATTTGCCTTTGGTTAAATATCAATCAATTTTTCAGTTATTTAATCATTTATTACTATTATTATTAATATTATCATGTTTAATTTATGTATAACAACTTGCTTTTATTATTTAAAAGTTGTATCCCCTTTTCTTATTTCACAAAATCTTTTGTGGATTAGACCCGACCTGTACGTGTACGCTCTCCCACTAGCGTCCCACGCGCCTGGGTGGATGCGCTCAAATCCACTCAAATTCACTCGTTAAGGATACATTTTAGTTATGTTAATGATACCTTTTTAGTTATGTTGAGAATACCTTTGAAATCCTGATTCCAATTTACATACCACGTTATGTTAAAAATACATTTTGGTTATGTTAAACATACATTTAAGTTATGTTAAGGAATATACCTTTAGTTATGTTAAGGAACATACCTTTAGTTATGTTAAGAATACATTTTTTTGTTATGTTAAGCATACATTTAGGTGATGTTAAAGATACATTTGAAATCGTGATTTCAGGTTCCTTTGAAATCCTGATTTGATACCCTTGGAATTCACTCCAGGTCACATACCTTTACGTTATATCAAATATACATTTAGGTTATATTAAGGATACATTTATGTTATGTTAGAGATACATTTGTGTACGAAATGTGTAACACAACTATGTTATGAATAAAATATCTCTAACATAACATAAATGTATCATTAACATAACCTAAAGGTATGTCTGACGTAACGTAAATGTATGAAATATGGGCATAAATGTATCCTTAACATAACGTAAAGGTATTCCTAAACATTACTTAAAGATGTCCTTAACATAACCTAAAGGTATGTCTAACGTAACGTAAATGCATGAAATCTGGACATAAATGTATCCTTAATATAACCTAAATGTATCCTTAAACATTACATAAATGTATCCTTAACATATGTAAAAGTCATGACAAAAATTTTAAAAAGGTAGTGCGAAAAAAAATAAATTTAGAAGCGGGTCGGGTAACCCGGATCCGACCCTATTGCATGGATCTAAGATCCATGCACCTGATTCACATGAGACTTACTCTTCTTATTTATATTTATGTAGGATATTCTTTTACAAAATTAAATATAATTTGAATATATATATACATACATATAAGGTATGGGTAACATGATGTATCTAGATTTGACTATAAGTCAAACGAGGATGAATGTTATTTGATCATATAAGTAAGACAAAAATTTATATACCTCTGTGATACATAGAGACACAAATCTAGGTGTTATATACATGCTCTTCAAGTGTTATATATCTATTACCTATATAAAAATATGGATATTTCTTACAAAATATGAATTTCCTAATATATCCTTATAAAAGATTTTATTTAAGGTTATAATAGTAATTTGTGACTTTTATATTTAAATAATTTTACATTAGAATTCTAAACAAAAATCATATATAATTCTATTATAAGTAGGACTTTATTTTATTAGATTTTTTTATTAATATAGATATGTATATCCTTATAAAAAATTATTTAAGTCGATTGATAGTAATATAATATTTTTAATTTAAAAAATTCATCCTCCACATGCAACGCATGTACTGATACTCGTATACTCTATATGTGTTATGTTTCTTTATATTATAAGTATATTATACAGGTATCATATGTATATAAGAGTATACATGTGATACCTAAAGAGTATATGTTTAACATCATATAATAATTAATTTGGGGGCACCATGCCTCTGGGGCACACAAGTGTCACTCTATAACTAATATATTGTGTGTACATGTTTCATTCAGATTGGTTACATTATTACAACAATCATAATTTTCGTGCTCCATATCAATGAAGAGATGTTTTATAAAAACTTGTAGAAGTTAAAATATTTTTACATTATATGACATTTTATAAAGTATATGAAAATACAATTAGTATAGTTATATAATAAATTGAGTGCTACAAAATACAGGTTCATATTGATTGTGACTTGATTTTTAGCTACACTTCATTAAAATCCAATAGTAATGGGGTCATGATGGTGATGTTTCCTAACCAAGAAAAATATATTATCTATATTGGTTATCCCTTTATACAATTCATAACTTTTACCATATTTTTTTTAGAGAATTGTATATCATTTATTGTTCTAGAAGAATGAGTTTGTAGTTGGAATATTTTGGAGCAAAAAAAGTGCAAAACTTCTTAATTGAAATAAAAAGGGAAAACCAAACTCTAAGCATGTGGTATAATTCCATGCTAATCTTCATATCATGTATTAATATCATTTATTAATTGTGTCTTAGTATCATTTTAAAAAAGGTTGATTTTTTTTTAATGTCATACCTTTTATGTTAATTAACAATAAAGAGGATTTGTTTGTATGAAAGTCTCTTTGATCAAGTCCTCATTGATTTATTTTCAAAATTCAAAATGCAATTTTCAAACACAATCGCTTTATTTTATTTTTCATGATTTTCTTCTTTGTTGTAAGTGAGAATTCAAACCACTCTCAACACATTCATCAATGAGTCAACCCCAAAGAAATTGCTCTCATTAATCATCTTTTACATTCAATGACAAACAATATGAAAAAATAAATAGAAATCTCCATATAACAAACTAAATAAAGGGTGGTTGGTTTAAGTAATTTTCATCTTCCAATGAATGTAAATGGCTTCAAATTAGGGTTTTGCTTTTCTTCACTTCAAATTTAATTTATTTGAGCTGTCAAGTGTGTCCTTATTTAAATGTTTGAGTACCTTAAAAAAACCATATATATATATATATATATATATATGCTTAGAGTAAAGATAAATTATACTAATATTAAAAAATTGAGTAAGTCTTATATGAGACCGTCTCACGGATCATTTTGTGTGAGACGGGTCAACACACAATTCACATGTAAGTATATGGATATGGGTTGGACTAGTAGGTAAAAAAGATCCGTCTCAAGAAAACTATCTATGAGACCGTCTCACGCAAGTTTTTTTATAATAAATTACATCGAAATGATTAAAGCAATAGAGGAAAAATAAATAAAATTCATCTGATCAGCATAGCCTCAACGTATATGAATAATTTTTCTCACGAATATATGATCTTCAATTTTCTTTTGGTATTCACAAAATTATCATGCTTTCATATGATATGCAATAGAAGAAATTCTATTTTTTAATACAAATACTTGCGTTAGACGGTTTCACAGATGTTTTCGTGAGTCGAATCTTTTACCCATTAATCAAACTCATATTCACAAATTTACACATGAATTGTGAAGTATGAGTTATTGATTGACTTGTCTCAAGTAAAATGATCTGTGAGACGATATCACGTGAGATTTTTTTTTTTAACTATCTCATTTCAAACTTAATTGTTATTAGACCAAGTTTATTGGTGACCCAAGGTTGGGTCACTAGTCACCATATTACATGACAAAAAATTAAAAAGAAAAAAAAGTTTATAAAAATTAATTTTGGTGATCCGGTTGCCCACCAACCTAAGGTTGGCTCAACTTTTACTATCTCTCCATTATATTGTGACACTTGTCACAATAAAATTGGTAACAATTTTTTTTTTATATAATTTAGATTGTTGATATTGAATATAATATGTATCAAAAAAATTATCAAAATCCATGACTTTTTTTTTCTCTATAAATAGAGTCCAATATTGATAGATTTCAAGATACATATTTTAAGTGTATGATTAAAAATTCTTATTATAAATATCAAATTTAGAATATCAAATATTTTTTTATATATTTCTTACAATTTTTTAAAATAAAAAATTGATTATATATAATATTCAATAAAAAAATAATGAAAAAAATATATTTTATAAGTGGGGTTGATGCTAATAAACTCATATAGAGTTGTAGGTTGGGTTGAGTTGTAAGTTATATATGTGAATGAGATAAATGATTTTTTATTAGAAGGTTGGGTTGGGTTGTTGATAAACATAATGTTAGTCAATCCATTCAACTTCTGACCCGTAACTTGAAATTTCATTCATTTATTTTATATATATATCTATATCTATATTATACTAAAAGCAAGCAAGTTGGAGAAAATTTATAATTTGCCACTTTCCCTCCTAAAAATGTCACATCAATTTGATGATGTGTAAAATAATTTCTCTTTCTTTTAATTTTTCAAGATTTCATTTTCATTTTATAAATTAATTTAATAATTTTAAATTACATGACTTTCTTGATAAACTATCAAATTATAATAAAATATAAAAGAAAAATATATATAATTTTTGATTAATAATACATTATAATGAAAGAGAGAGAAATTATCATTTTTATGTATTTATATTACGCATACTATTAAATTTTTGGTTAAATAATTATATAAAAGATCACTTAAGTTAAAAATCTATAAAGTAAATAAAATCTATATAATATAATTTATTGTAGAAAAATTGTTTTTTTTTTCATATTAACATACTCACGTGTCTTCTTTTTAAAACGTCTTTTTTATTTTAATATATAGTTGGTGATAAAATATTTAATAGAATTTTTGAAATTCATGTACTTAAACATAAATGTTTAAGATAATATAAATATGTAAAAGTTTTATGAAGTTAGAAGTTGATACGAAAATATTTTATGTTAGAAGTATATACTACGAAATGTGTAATGTAAGAAGAAAGTATAAGTATTCGATGTTTTTTATTATTACAATATACATAAAAGAATATGAAAAATGTAATTATGTAAATTCATTTCTATACTATATCTAAAACGGCAATAATTAGTGATCATTACCAATTATCATTCATTTGCAAAACTATTAGCCAATAGGAAAAAAAGGGAAAAAGCAAGCTAAAAAAAAAAAAAGAATAACTTTTGAGTATCTTATTGGACAAACTCCTAAAAATTACTGGACACTTTGAGTAATTTTTTTTAATTTCATTTTGATTTTTTAAATTAATTTAATAATTTTGAATCAAGTTTTCATATCAAGCCATTAGAATTAGACTTCATCTACAAGTCATTGTCCTATCTCTATATAAGCAATGCATGAATGAACATGAAAGTCTCACTAAATGAAGATGAGTTAGCTTATTGAAATGGATGTTTAAAATATAAAAACAAAAGGAAAAATAATGGAGCTTGAAATATCAAAAGAAGAAGAAAATTAGTGATGAAAATAAGATGAAAAATTGAGGTGAAAATCATTTTCGCATTTAAGCAATGTATGTACATATATCTACTCATTTTTTGAGAATGAACTAGATGAAATGGAGGTTAGAAATATCAAAGAAGAAAAAAAGTTGGTGATGAAAATAAGAAAAAAATTTGATAATGGAAGTTATTGTATATAAGCAATGTATATATAATAACTCTTATTTAATTAGGATGAACTAGCATCAAATGAAAGTTAGAATTATCAAAAGAAAAAAAAATTAGTGATGAAAATAAGAAGAAAAATCAATATGAAAACCATTATACTCATATATATCAACTCCCACTTAATGAGAATGTGATAGCATGAAATGGAGGTTAGAAATATCAAAGAAAAAAATCGAGATGAAAGTTTTTTCAGATATAACAAGATATTACCAGTACTAATTTAATTGTCATCTTGATTATCCAAATTCATTGACAAGTAATTGCATTACAAAAAAAAAAAAAACCATTTAGCATTATAATAGTATAGATTACAAAAAAACATTAAAAAATGATTTAACATTTTAGATACAGTATAAATTACACTATATCATCAACAATAAAAATTATTTGATTATATAACAAAACGCGCATCGCGCTGGTGCACTACTAGTATGTTAGAAAAACCGACTATATATACTCCCTCCGTCCTCCTTATCTTTGCCACGGTTTGACCGCACGGAGTTTAAGAAAAAAATGTTGACTTTGATGTGATGTGTTATTTTAATGTTTTTGAGTGACAATTTTGTAATTAATGTGTGCTTTTTGAGTGCAAAAGTTGTAAAATGAAAGAAATGGAAGGGTAAGGGAGTAAATTTTTCTTTGACATTTTTGGGTTGACAAAGTTAGATGAGACAAAAAAAAAAAAGGAAAGTAGGCAAAGTTAGCAGGGACGAAGAGATTATTTATTATATGTGCCCCACATAACAAATTTATCCTTTTGAATTAAAAATCAAATAAACTATTTTTATGTTCAGCTTGGTGAATTTAACCCATCAAAATCACACGTGGACTACGTCGTGGAATATGCATATTTCTAAAAAGAATTCACAAATAATATGTTAAAACATATTTTTAATTTTTAAATTAAAACAACTTAAAATCCAAGAATATTAAAACTTTATTAATTTTAATATCGAAATATAAATAAGTAATTAAAAATTGAAAGTGAGTTGAACCGAAAGATTTGTAGAGAGAGAAAGTATGAAGTGATGTGGGCGGTTGGTCGGTAGCTTTAGCGGACGGCCAGGATTTGATTACGACATTTCCAACTGCAAATTATGATTTTTCTGAAATCTCACACTCATCCCATTTGACCATTCATTTACACCTTAATCTATGATCTGATTAATTAAATAAAAAACCATATGTTTTACTTTTTTAATAGTAATGTGCAGTATATATTGGATTTTTTATATAGAATTACGAAAATTATTTTGTATAAAAGTTTATTCACAAAAACTTTTATGCATCAGGTGCACGGATCTTGCATAGGTGCACGGATCCTAGATCCATGCACCCGACCCGACCAGCGTGTATACGCGCTTTCCACGCGCCCTCACGCGCTCCCACGCGCCTGGGCGGATGCGCTCAAATTCGCTCGTTAAAGATACCTTTCAGTTATGTTAAGGATACATTTAAGTTATGATAAGGATATCTTTCAATTATGTTAATGATACCTTTAAGTTATGGTAAAGATACCTTTTAGTTATGTTAAGGATACATTTGAAATCCTGATTCCAGGTTACATGCCACGTTATGTTAAGCATACCTTTAGGTTATGTTAAGCATACCTTTAGTTATGTTAAGAATACCTTTTGGTTATATTAAACATACCTTTAGATTATGTTAAGAATACCTTTAGGTGATGTTAAGAATACCTTTGAAATCGTGATTCCAGGTTCCTTTGAAATCCTGGTCACATACCTTTACGTTATATTAATGATACTTTTAGGTTATGTTAAGAATACTTTTATATTATGTTAGAGATACCTTTGTGTACAAAATGTGTAACACAACTATGTTATGAATAAGGTATTTCTAACATAACATAAAGATATCCTTAACATAACCTAAAGGTATGCCTGACGTAAAGTAAATGTATGAAATTTGGACATAAAGGTATCCTTAACATAACCTAAAAGTATCCTAAACATTACCTAAAGGTATCCTTAACATAACCTAAAGGTATTCTAACATAACGTAAATGTATGAAATCTGGACATAAAGGTATCCTTAACATAACGTAAAAGTATTCTTACACATTACATAAAGGTATCCTTAACATAACTAAAAGTCATGACCAATTTTTAAAATACTTAGCGCGAAAAAAAAAAAAAATAGAGAAGTGGGTCGGGTAACCCGAATCCGACCATGCACCTGATGCACAAGAGACTTACTCAAGTTTATTTTATGTTTCTATACAACAGTCAAACAAATAAATGGAGAGACATGGCAATAGTGTACTGATGCCATAAATTCATTCAATTACATAATTTATTTGATCTAATTATATTTCACTACTCGATGTAACATCTAGTAGAACGAACACGAACACCGACCATAGTGTCGATATGCCCACAAAAAGTATATAACCTAATTTCAAAAGTAGGTTTCCAATCCTTAGAGTATACGAAAAAGAAATATGCCATCACTATACAACAACTAACATCTAACAACCAAAATACTGTTCCACCGTAGTCACATTTTAATGTGTCGATATCGACTACTGTGGTTTGGCCACAATGTGAACGAGGGCGATATGGGAATAATTGTTCACTGGAAAAAAAAAAGAAGGATGCATAAATTGAACCAGCACTACCTTGAGAAAATCAGGAAAGAACCACGAGGCTGATTGGCTCTTCAGCTCGTCTCTCAGTAAACGGAACTCAAGATCAAGCCGTAGATGAACAGGACTTACCGAGAATCCATCCTAGGGTGTTGTCTCGAGTTTCAGCCATTGGAGTTGGGAAGACGATGCAACAGTAGAGATGGTTGGACAAAAGAACTAGTTAAACAGGACATGGAGGGCAATGTAGAACAGAGTTATCATGAAATAAAGGAAAAAGATAAAGGCAAAAGAGGACCCCCACCACCAGCCTGACATAACCATCACAGGCCCTCCTCATCTTCAATAAAGGAACATGTCTGTCTTTTGAATTGTAATAATCACTAACAACCATATAGCCCATAAAGATGTAGCCAGCAAACTTTGAGAATTTATACATCACATGAATGGCCAATCATATAGATGATTATAGGTCCAAAAACATTATAGATGATGGAGCAATTCTAATCTGTAAAGCATACAACGAAAACATCAACGAGCATTTAACCATGCGAAATAAGTACCAAAATGAAATTTTTGCAAACATACCATGCAGCAAATTTGTTGAAGCCTTACAGATTTCATGTCATTTTTCTTTCTTAACTGATTCTTGCTTGAATTATCAAGAATCAGAGCAATTATTCTCCGTATTTTTCAATAACTTCGGTCTAGGCCTCGAGGGTTTCAAAAAGCCAGCCTGAAAACTAACCATAGCTCTTAAAACCGCAACTATTCTTAACTCAATGTCAGCACCATTTGGCTCAAGAACTCGTAAACATCTCGCAACTGCCTCCATTGTACTCATACAACCAGCAAATGGCTCTTTTCTTAGAATCAATTCCGAGTCAAAAATAGTCCCACCCTCAGCTGAAACATCAAAATCCAAGCAAACTTGAATGGCAAACTTGGATAAAAACGATGAACTTGCAAGCACCATTTCCTTTGCGTGCTTCCAAGTTCCATCAAAAACGATCAGAACAACACCATCCCTCCCAACATTATCAAGAGACGAACTCGCTTCAACCAATCGCAAGGCTTCGGGGCCTATATGATACAGAAACACACTCATCTATATACTCTACACTGTCCATAGAATTATAGAGAAGAAAATGCAGAAAAGAGTAAAGGCAAGAAATTCAAGCTCTTTTGGCCTATATCATGCATTCGAACTGAATAATTTGACACCATTAATGGCACGTTTAAACACAAACAACATTAAAATACACCAAATTTAGTTCTTTTTGTCCAAAGAAATCAAATCAAATCAAACATAAACAATATAGATGGCAAGAGTTTCCAAAGTCCATGTCATCAAGAAACATGAGATTGTCCCAGAAAACTGCTTTTTATTAGTTTAACACAAAATGTAATGGCATGGTTTTACAGTAGAAAGGTTGACAAAGCAATGTGCAAGCCATACAACACAAGGTACAAACAACAACTAGCTGCAGCAGCTCAAATAAGAGTGAAAATGGGAAAAAGGAACTCCTTTTCATACCAGGAAAGAGATAAAATGCTCGAGCAACAGGCGAATTGGGGTTTTCACAGGCTTGATCATGGAGAGAATCGAGAAGCTTCGACCGTCCGTACTTGAGCTTACGTCCGACGACGATCTCGCAGTTCAGGAGGCATTTGGAGAGGAGGGGAACGGTGGCGAGCTTGTGGCGGCGCTCGTGGGGGTGGTGGAGGATGACGATTTTGGTAGCCGTAGTTAGAGGAGTTGAAGGGAGAGTATGGCAGAGGCACACGCTTACAGGGCGGCCGCATCCGGCGCCACATGTCCTCCGCCGTGCTTGGTGGTGGTGGTCATCGGAGGAGGAGGCGGCGCGTTCTTCAGGCAGGTCCATTGGGCTTTTCTCTGATTTGAAAGATTGCAATGTTAAAAGGAGCTTGATGGGCCTCTAGTTTGCTAAAGCCCAAACTAGTCCCTTAAGGCCCAAATAGTTGGGCTGGTTTGTAAAGGGCCCATTATGTCTGGAGAATTGAAGCCCATTTTGTATGGAAGTATATAATGTGGAAGAGATGATGAAATACACTAAAAAATGGCGACTTTGGATTCAGACACATCGTCTTCTTCATCGATGGCTACTGCCCCCTTGGGAATTTCTCGTTTCCAGCACACTTCTCATTACTGGTAAAAAAATTCAATTTTAATTTTCAGTACACTTTAACCATGTTCATGTGCGATTTTAGCTCATTTCTGTAGTTCTCGATTTATAACTGGCTTGTTGTTTGCTGATTGTTTTATCGTAATCAATTTGGGCCTGTTGTTGAAATGCAATGCACATGTGATCATGATTAAGGTTAGAGTTTTGAGATTCGCCTTATTGCATTGTGCTATTGATGTTTCATTTCTGGGAAAAAAAAAAAAAAAGGAAAGAGAGAAAATTAGTTTGATCTTTATTTTCAGCAGTTCAACGTATCTTGATCTGTATTGATTGATGAAGTTGATGTTGAATTTGGCTGGTTGTCTTATCGTGGTTGAAGGTTTTCTGTTTAACTTCTTTTTTTGGTAGCGAGGAAAATGTATACTTCCTTTGTAAGAAGCTGCAAGAGGATGGAATGTCGAAATCAGATGGTTCGGATCTATTTGTGGTTTTCATTTCCAATGAGAAAAAGCAGGCTAGTAATTTGGTTCAACCTTAATCCTTTTATCTGTATTATCAAAATTCTGCACTGACAAAATCATAGAAGGACGACATCTTGAAGAGATTGGTATTGCTAAAGATGTATTACAATGTTGATAAACCAAGACTGAGGTTGAGTATTGTTTATCAGATTCCATTGTGGCATCAAAGGGCAAGCCATAGAGCAGATGGGGTAATTCTCTGGGATTATCATGTTATCTGTGTTCAGGTAGGCATCTTATTCATCTATTTATAGTGGAACAAAAAACTATCTGACCAACAAATGTAATTAACGTTGTAAAAGTAAGGTATTATTTTTATTTTCTCGTCTTTTGCAGAAAAGAAAAGAAAGCAGCTTGCCTCATCTAGTGTGGGATTTAGATTCAAGTCTTCCTTTTCCATCTCCACTAGCCACATATATAGCCGAAACTATTCAGCCTTCATTTCAGCTATTTTCTGAGTTTCAGAGGTATGAATGATTAAGCAGGTCCTGTTCTGACATTTCATTGGAGGATATATAATTGAAGTGTATGTTGATGCCTCAACCTTGGTGAGGTTTATTTCCAGGAGGAGCTAACTATGTCTCCATTTCAATGTAATGCTAAGCTGGGAAATTTCTAGATATATGTTTTTATTGATAATATTTCATTAATGTGTAGGCTCGTGTAAAGGAACTCTGAATTCATAGAACAATATTACTTAAACTTAGTCCATAAACAATTGATCCTGTCCACGTTTGTGTCATATGCCTAGTTTGCCATAGACATGAATAATTTGGAGTGATTACCTTCTTTCTGTTTGAGGATAGTTGAACTTTGTAATTTCAGGGTTTTCCGGGTTGTACATGCGCCAATTTTCCTGCAATTTTTTGCATCTGATAGAAGACACATGAAAGATCCTTCTGGAAACTGGGTTTCTCCACCACCCTCTTATGAAGTAATTGTTGCTGAAGGTAAAGGTTTTGACAAACTCTTTACAGTGCATTTAGATAATTCTTGTGATCATTCAAGATAATGGCAGTTTTAAAATGGCAACGTCGTTTAACTTTAAAACTTCTAAAAGAGACCAGGGAGTTACTCTATTGCCCCCTTCCATTGCCATGAGTTTATAAAGGTTCTCAGAATGCATAAAATTCTAGTTGTAGAATAATTAAGTAGAAAAAGATCATTTTATTCTTTTTATCTTTGAAGATTTACACTTGGACCAACTTGTCAAAGCTGTTGATGCGAGAGATAATTTCTTCGTCTGCTTAAGAGAAGTTTGTGTAAAAATCTTCTTCTTCCCTTTCTGAAACACAAGTGCTAGAAAGAAGGAACACCTTTTGAGTCTTTATCAGAAGTTATGGAGACGAGCATCATAAAACTCTGCTCAACATTCTCTGAAGTCTGAACTTCCTATGTTAGGATAAAGATTGATTCAAGTGTGGATTATATATGTGTCTTCAATTCTTAGTTTATTCATTTCTTGTATCTGGTAAAAGTTGTTTCCAGAATGTCATTGTGTTGTTTCATCTGCTAGGATTCCTAACTGCTTTTGCGTCTACAGATGGAACCACTCACAACTTGAATGAGTACATGGAGATGTCCTCTCTAGATGTCATAAAAAGCATTGGAGCCGATACAATAGATACGGTATTGACCCAAAAACTTGGAGTGTTATTGGGTGAAAGCCAGCTTGAGGAATTTTTTTCCCAGATACCATGATCATTGGTGTGAGTCATGTACCATGTTTGAAGTTAATATTGTGGCAAGCATATTACATCATGGCCTGGTCGGATATAATGTATCATTCATTACCTTACAAGAGCAAATTTGACATTGTTGGTTCAATATATGGAGCAAGTGTGTGCTTGAAATTATGTAGATGTTCATTTATGCATAATTAAATTGGGCTAATGCAATTCTCATTGGAGAGGAATATGAGTGCAATGTCATCCAATATGCAAATAAATTTTCTTATAACAAATTATCCAACATTTGAGGGACTAACTTAGCCAGCCAACAACATTTTGGGTGCTGCAAAAATATATTTAAATGCACACGATACAGTGACAATGTATTGAGCATTTTCTCATCAAACAAAACAACACACAACCAACCACCTTGTGAAGGAATTCAGTACTTTTCTAAATAGCAGCTTCACGATGTCGGCTCCAGGCATTGTTTCAGATATGAAGCATCCACTCATTACGATCTGATTGCAGCAATAATGCATCAAGTTATTTCAAACATCTTGCTTCATGCTGCTGGTCAGTGGTCACTGCCTCACTGGCTACTCTGCCTGGTCGAAAAATCTGGATGCAGAACGTCAACATGAGAAGATGGCAAAGGCTGATAATGTATATTGATTAGGAGGCAAATTGTGGGTTCAGGTTCCATCATCGCTGTCTGATAGCAAACAATCTTGTATCTGCTCCCTATGTGAACCAAAAAGAAAGAAACATTTACAAATATCATGACCTGTCAACAAAATCTTCATCCATGTGCAAAACATGACATGTTGATTTGATTCGTATCTTGATTTGTAAAACAAAAGTCGGGTAATAGATTGTCACCTCAGCAACTTGTGGTTGTCACGGCAATCCTTAGCCAGGGTTGTTGTGGACTGAGGAAGGAGCGAAAGAAAGTGCTCCAATGATGAGGAATCCTTTGGAAGAATCTGATACTGGCAACTTGAGCATGCAGCAGCATAAATCTCAGCACTTGTTTGCTCATGGACAAAGCCGTTGAAACTCGAAACATTAGATTTCTTGAGAGGGCTACTGCATATAAAGCAAAATGAATCTGGGGGTAGAGATTCATTAGGCTTTAAGTTGTATTTCTTTTGCCTTCTCTTAGAAGCCAAATGATCGATTTCGTCACCAACTTCTGGAGTGTGATTGAAAGAGAAAGGTGTGAGCTTCCCTGCTGTCCTAACAATTGTGCTTTCTCGTGAAGGATTATCATCCTGTAAAAGAAATGGCAAAGGCCAAAGTATGGTCATCCTATTCCAGAATAATAAACTATAACTAAGAGGAGGAAAAAAAAAAAAATACATAACCAATCAGCTCACATACAACTTCTTTTCAAATTTAATATATGTTATAGTCAACTTTTTTCAGAATACTTTTGTTGTGCAGGTAAGGCATTATCTTGATATGGAGGAATCATTAACTTGGTTCCTACCTGCAATAGTTTTACAAATGAGGATATCAAGCCATTGATGCCAGAACGAGGTTGCTGAAAGGCTTCTACAGTCTTTAAACTGTCGTGATAAAAAAAGAAGAGGTCCATCATGAATCAACAGTTTCAGAATCAATAGGAAATGAGTACTCAGAAAAAAGTTACATCTAGCAAATAGCACTTCGACTATCAAGCGAAGATCTCATCACATGTTAGCAACAAACCTGTCTAGACTGCATAACATATTCAACTCTTCAGATAAACAATCACGAAGGGGTAGCATCACCGGAATTCTCCACCTTGCATCAACATACTGTATATCAGCCGACAATGAGAAGCCCTGTCCCTGGTAAAAAAAAATTCAAAATGCTTCATTTTCATCGCTAAGCCTTACCCTGATTCAAACTTTAACAAAGGAAAACACAAACCCTGCAAAAGATTTAGAGATTTTGTGCAAGTTGTTTATATTTAAAGTCTTCTCATTTGATTTTTTCTTTCTTTTTGATACCTAGGAAAGAAGACTAACCTTGACAGTTGCTTCGAGCACATGACATGCTATCTGGGATGTGCATGTTCCCAGCAAAATTTTGGTGTATCCATTTTCGAGAGCCACCTGCATGATGTAAACAACACACTGATAAGAAATTTTGCTTGTCCCTCATTGTTGTTTAATCAAGCAAGTAACAGAAAGCCAAACCTTTTGCAAGCATAGCATGCGCAGATGCTTTAGAAAATCTTCTTTTCCAGTAACATCGCTAACAGCACTAGCTGACTTCATCAAACGGTCTCTCCCAACAGCAAAATCAGGCGAAAAGATACTTTCAGTAGGAACAACGAAAAATTGTTTAGCTGGCAGAGTTAAACATGACACGATGAGTTCCATCTCCTTGATTGCGTAATTAAAATCATCAGAAGATTCTGGATAAACAGCAGTTTCATCAATATATGCGACCCCAACTCCAAATACTGGTAATACTCTCTCTCTACTTGCATCAAAATTCTTCTGTGCTTTTTGTTGCATCTCATGAACAAATTGAAGAGCCACCCTGAACATAACTGGTTTTACTTAAGAAAAAGTTCATTTTCTGGCTGCTATTCCATGAAATAATTTCTTACTGAGAAACAAATCAAAACAAGATTCAACAAGCTAAAAAATGATCAAACTTGAGCAAATCAAATGAGCTCAACCCATTCCACATTGTGCGATTAGTCGAGAACTTCAAATGAAAGTCAAGCTTCATATCAATTCACAAGCTAAACAATGTATCAACTTCAGTAATATATACATTCTAAATCACTAAACCAACGTAAAATATCGACAAACTCCATGATAGATTCAAGATCAAAATCTTCAAGCTCATAGAATCTACTTCTTTTTATTTAATCCTCCTCAACTCAGCAGTAAATTCAACACACATATACTAACGCATACCTAGAGGAAGAACCACCAGAGAAAGCCACGAGAACTTTATCGGAAGGCGAAATCATCGCGTTCGAAGTGACGGCGAACCGAAATTTTCCGAACAAATTGCTCCTGAAGCAATCGAAGCAGAACCTTCCTCCATCTCCACCGACTCCAGCGACGGCGGGGTGCGTAGCGGCGATGGTTTCGTGAACCTTGCACTTGATGCAGAGGCCACGGCCATTGGAATCAGCGCGACGTGGAGAAGCTCCATTAGACCTTTCTCCATTCCCGGACGACGTCCGCCGCTTCTGGTCGCCGTCATCGCCGGAATATTCGTCCTTGTAGCAACCGGATTGGCAGCTAACCGAGCTGCAAGCCATTCTAGAGTTTTTTTTTTTAGCTTTTTCCCAGGGTTTTAATTAATGGGTTATAAATCTTTAATGGGCCTCCACTAATATAAATAGGTAGACCCAATAAATTGAGTTGGTCCAAGTAGAGCAAATGGGCCTGCAATAGTCCAATGCCTAATAATCTCTTCGGCCCAATATATAAGAATGACCCCCCTAACTACATCTCCTTCTCATTATGTTTCGCCACCGAATCCGCGTAGCTTCGCCTCCGCCGCCGCTTTCTGCTCTACTCTCTCTCCATGTGAAAGGTAATAACTTTAGTTAAATGTTAATAAATTTATTTAGTTTTTGAGATGCGACATTCTTAACTTTGTTTGTACATTTGTGCTTTTTATCTAGTACTTTTGTGCGTTTTTTTTCTGTGTGATTTAAGTTTTTTTTTTTTTTTCATGATTTTGGGGATTTGGATTGAGTATAATATGCTTTGTGTCGTTTAGATAGTTGTTAGATATGGAAATACACTTCTGTGCCTTCTTGCAAAGTGGAAGTATTGTATCCTTTTTTTTTTTTTGGTTAAAAGTTGATCAGTCTATCTAAATGAGGAGTGCTGTAACAAAATGAACACTTGTTAATTTCTCGATTAAACAAACTCGAGCTACTTGACTCAAATGTGATGTTATATAGTTTTGGATTGATTTCAGCTTTACGTTTATTGTGGAATGATGGGTGTTTCTTGTTTCTTCGACTGAATTGACTTGGTGCTTATTTAATGATAAAAGTAGTCGAAGATGTCTAGTTTGTGCCGACACAAGGTCACTGCATTGGAGATAGAGCGCGTATGCCTGCATGTCCTCCATCACTATGTTTGGCTCACTAGCTTGGACTTGCAAAGCTTCAACCTTCGATCAGTGGAGATTGAGCCGAAATCTTGGCCGGGGGCTTGAGATGCTTAGCTTTCAGGAAATGGAGATTACATAATGAATAAGGCCTCCTTAATGCTATGTCAGGTATAGAAGGTATGGAGTATCTTGTTGATGTTAATGAATTGGATGGTGTTGAGGTAAGCAAGAGATTGAATGATGGAAGTGTACCAATTCATTAGTGAACAAAGGAGCAAATTGTGGAAGATGTTTGCTCAGAGAACTGGACAACTAGTAAATGGGAAGAAGCTTTTGGTAAGGGATCACCCAGTACTGTCGTGATTAGGGATGATAAAATTGACCTGACAGACCCGACCCGTTCTTGAAACAGGGGGGGGGGACCCGCCCCGTGCTCGGGGCATGCGGGTTTGGGTACTCACTGTGCCCCGCCCTGCTTAATAATATTAATATATATATATATATATATATGTTAAAATAATTGGTGCTCATATTTTAATTAAATCCCCAATTCAATTCAATTAGAAGTTTGAGACCCTACCTAACTCTCTCTCTCTCTCTCTCTCTCTCTCTCTCTCTCTCTCTCCACACACCCCGCTACTTTCCCTCTCTCTTACATTGCTGCCGCCGCTGCCGTTGCCCCCCGCTGCCCCGCCCCCACTTCTGCTGCCCCATGGCCGATTGAAACCTTAGCCATCTCTCTCTAACTCTCTTCACCACATCCCGCAACTACCCCTATTCTTTGCAAAGAGCTGAGACCAGCGCTTAAAGACATCTAGTGGATCTCAACAGGTGCGAGCTCAATGCATGCGTGAAGTGTTTGATGAATTTTTGCAACAAATCCCTTCTCTGCTAATTCATGTGCACTGAACTGTTGTGTGAAATATCATCAGTTTGTGGTGATGTTTGTGTGATTGAATAAGCAATATGTTGTGTTGTCTGAGTCTGACAAATGATCTTTGTGATTTAGAGTATCTCTGCTTCTTGTATTCTTCTTTGCATTTTTATTGCTTTCATCATTTTATTGGAATCTTTTCACAACTCTTGCAATTCAATCAAACATTTTTTGAATAAGCAATTTTTACTTTGATGCATGTGTTTGGATTTATTAGAGTAAAATTTGTGCTTGAGAATTTTATGTTTTTAGTTCTTGATTTAATTTAATACCTGCAATGTGTTCGATAAAAGAACATTATGCTTGCACCTCTAGTGGTTACTGATAGAAGTTTTAGAAACAAGACCTAATCTTTGAAATTATGATAAACAGATAAAGTGATAAACAAGGAATGGGCTTGGGCGAAAATTGGAATCTGCCTCTTCTTTAGTTGATGTTATGCTTATAAGGAGATATATTTATTGATTGCTCATGTTACAATAAAGGGACGAAACACAATGTGCATTTATATGTATGTATACATTGATAATTGAAGTTTGTATGAGGGAAGAGTTACTTTGGTAGTAAAAACTAGGAGTATGGTCTTTCAACGTCTCACTATAGCGCCAATTTGAGGGCATGGATGAGTGACTTTAAGTTTACTATATTTTTCTCTTTTTTTTAAGACAATATTTTCTGAATCTGCTTAATAGTTTTGCAGTTTTATTGGTTAAACATGGAATATTAAAAAGTTAATGTGAAAACTTGCATATATCCTTCTCTCACATTCACCTAAGGTTCTCAACTTTAGTTTTTTTTTTTTTTCTCCCCTGATATCTCTTTGGTCTAGGGATGTAAATGAACCAAGCCGTTCGCGAACTATTCGCGGCTCGGCTCGATAAATATTCATTCGAGTTCGTTTGTGAAGCTTAACGAGCCGAACTCGAGCTCGAATTTCGAGCTCGAATACTTAACGAGCCGAACTCGAGCCTGGGCATGTTTGATTCGAAAGCTCGCGAACAGGTTCGTTAAGCAGGCTCGCGAACAGGTTCGCGAGCCTGTCTGACGAACTGTTCGCGAACATGTTCGCGAGCCTGCCTAACGAGCCTGTTCATGAACAGGTTCGCGAACAGGTTCGTTAAGCAGGCTCACGAACATGTTCGTTAGGTTCGTGAAGAGTTCGTTAACATATTCGTTTAGTGTTTGTGGGCTAGTTTATTTATATATTTTATAATAGTATTAGAGTTTAAAATTTAAATAAATATATAAATTAAAAAATTCTTAACACAAATATTACATGATTAAATTAAACATATTCATTTTATAAACATACTAACTAATAAAATTCAATACAATTTACTTATTTCTAATATATTAATTGTATTGTCATTTGAATATCTTTAAAATTTTGATATTAAATTATTAATGATACAATTTAGTGATGATATATTATCTTTATATAAAAGATATAATGCACAATTAGCAATTTTTAAAATAAAATATGTATTAATTATCAATATCTGCACAATTAGCATTTTTAAAATTTTAAATTTAAGATTTTAAAATAATAAAAAATAGAGATATTAATTAGAGTTTAGATTCTTCAATATAATATTATGGGATTTAAAATCCACACATATATATACGTGTACACACGCGTGCCCGCACACACACACACACACACACATATATATATATCTAAACGTAACTCTCGAATGTGTTATATAGTTTTCGAACAAACTAAGTAGATAATTGGTTATATATTGTTAACTTTAAACATAAAAATATCAATAATTAGATATTTTATGTTTTTGTATTTATCATCAGTAAGAATTTTAGTGTTACAATTATACATTTTACATTCTTATATTAACATATCACGAGTCTTGTAATGATTTTGCGAATAAGATAAATTATATACTTCTTGAAAAATATAACATATTATCTAAAATTTATAATTTAATCACAAAACATATCTGTAATTAGATATTTTACATTTTTATATTTATCATCAATAAGAATTTTAGAATTATAATTATACATTTTACATTCTTATATTAACATATCAACTTATAAACAAAGATAAATTACATATTTCTTAAAAAACATTAAACATATTATCTAAAATTTATAGTTTAATCATAAAACATATTTATAATTAGATATTTTACATTTTTATATTTATCATCAATAAGAATTTTAGAGTTATAATTATACATTTTACATTCTTATATTAACATATCAACTTATTAACAAATATAAATTTTATATTTCTTAAAAAACATAGCATATTATCTGAACTTTATAGTTTAACCATAAAACATATCTATAATTTAGTTACTTTACATTTTTATATTTATCATCAATTAAAAATATAGAGTTATAATTATATATTTTATATTTTATATTTTTATATTAACATATAAACTTATTAACAAAGATAAATTTTACTCTTAAAAAACATTCAACATATTATCTAAAATTTATAGTTTAATCATAAAACATATTTATAATTAGATATTTTACATGGTTATATTTATCATCAATACTAATTTTAGAGTTTTAATTATACATTTTACATTCTTATATTAGTAATGTACTAATGTCTAAATACATATTAGTATTACATAAAATATAATTACATATTACATATATGGTAAAGTAATGCCTAAAAATTGTCTAAATATGTAAAAAGTAATAATAATTTCTAAGTATCAAAAACTTAAAAATCCCCAAATTCAATCAAATTGAAAATTTGAAACCCTATCTCCCTCATCTCTCATTCACCTCACCCGCCCCCATCCCCCTCTCTCTGAGCCACCGCCGCCGCCCTCCACCGTCGCCTCTCTCTCAGCCGCCGTCCGCCGTTGCCTCTCTCTCATCCGCCGCCGTCCGCCGTCGCCTCTCTCTCAGCCGTCGCCTCTCTGGTTAGTGTTTCCTCTCTCTGGTTAGTTGTGTGTTGTATACCATGTCGTTTGGCCCACATTTTGTACGAGGACAGCTGTTTTGGATGGTGGCACATCCAATTTTGCTTTGATTTTTCCTCTATTGGACTGTAGGATAGTTACATGGTTTTTGTCCAGACGGGTTCTTCTTAGCAAGCCCCTACTACATCTCCATCGCCACATTTACTTATCCAATTTTCTATCTAACTAGATGACTGATAGCGCGTTTAGTGGAGTCGAACCAACTTTGCCATTAGAGGTGGTGACATTTCGAGTTTTAGTGTGGTGTTATTATGAGTTGTGTTATCATATCGTGTCTAGATTTGCCATCTTTATTTAGTGTGTTACTGCTATATTCATCTTGTGAGATAATTATAAAAGATTGATGGGAAGTGTGTTGTATGTATGTATGGGAGCCTGCTAATGGAATGCGATTGTTTGGACTTTGGCAATCATTGAGAATTACATGTTAATGAAATCATTGGACATTGTTGTGTCAAATTTTCTCATATCTTCCATTCGTTTTCAATTTGATTCTCTTCCAAAACATTTTGGCTTGATAAGGGTCTTTTGGATGTTTATAGAGTGTTTGTGCCTAGAGCCATGAGTTTCACCTTGTTTTTTACTTCACCATTTCTAGTGATTTATCAAACTTGGGAAAAAATTCTTCTTTTATATTATATCCATCGTAAATACATCCGTTAATTTGAAGGAACCAGAGATGGGAAACTTAGTCCTGGAGAGATGTAGCCCATCTTAGGAGATGACTGCGAGTACTATGACCAATTTATAAAAATCAGTTGATTGGGTCGGTCTAGCGTAACCGTGTCGGCCCAAGATGAGTCCGGTTCCTTTATTTGTTCAGCCACGTGACAAAAGCTATTTGTTCTACCCTCTGTGAATATAATACGTTAATATAATTGCCTCAGACAATATGCTTATACAAATTTATTTACAGAGTGGTGCATTCATAATGCACAATGAGATGTGTAAACATGTGGAGGATGAAAATATGATCTGATAATTTGTTTGAAAATTTGAAGTGATATTAGGTTTTATTGTTGACAAATGCAGATTAATGAAATGAGCATTTTGCTGATTTTGGAAATATACAAACATTCTCCACAGACTAATACTACTCTATTTAGGACAATTCTAATACTAGAAATTGAAGTTCACTGCAAGATAGAAATTGATCTGCCATTGTTAATGTGATAAATTCTATTTCTTGGTAATAAATTGCATAGTAGTAGGCATATATGTAATGAGGTGAGCTGTCCAAGATTTGGGATTTTGGAGAGGACAGATTTTTGAGCTTTCTACTGCCATTTTTATCATCAAAGATAATATATAGTGTATTGGTTTTTTCTGTAGGTGAATCTTTCTCACATGTCAACCGCTAACATTTATAGTGTATTAATTTAGTCGTGTGTGTTACATTTTTTGTGCAATATTTATATGATTTGAATATGATAATTTGATCACACGCATATTTGTATGTAAAAAGGCTACTGCGGAGATTCAGGAGATACATTTGGCTTAAAGACTTTCTTTACAAAATTGACGAGCTATATTAGGTAAGTTATTTATAGAACATTAAATTATTTGTTTTATGTTTTTTTTAGTTGTTAACATCTCTAATTTTCATAATTTATTGTCTTGAACATTGTGGGTGACAGTTGAACATTTGTATTTGTCGTCAAGGACCAAAGATCGAGAAGTTTAATATTTAGAATATTATGTTAACTTGAAATTTGACTATTTTAATTATTTTTGTACGTCATTGTTGAATTATGAAATTTGTATGTGTTATTATGTTTATTTTCTAGTTAAATCTTGAAATGGAGGCCAAAATTAGTGTTAACGAACTCGAGCCCGAGCTCGAACAATCGAGCTTGTTAACGAACTCGAGCCCGAACTCGAACTCGAGCTCGAGCTCGAACAATCAAGCTCGAATTCGAGCTTGTAACCGAACTCTTTCGAGCTTTTATCGAGCCGAACTCGAACTGGGCTCGTTTGTCCTATTAACGAGCCTTATCCGAGCCGAACTCGAACGAATACCGAGCCCAATATTTTTCAAACGAGCCGAGCTCGAGCTTCATTCCTAAGGCTCGAACCGAACTCGAGCCGAACTCGAGCCCGAACCGAACTCGAGCCCAGTACCGTTCGGCTCGGTTCGGCTCATTTACATCCCTAGTTATAAAAATAATGGCTTCTATGATTCTCAGGAGAAAGTGTCCCAAGAGTTACATTATTAGTTACATTCCTAGTGAGAAAAAAATGGTGACAACATCATCGTACATGTTGATTCGTTTTTGTGTTAGGTTCATACATCATGAGCGTTGTGGTCGGAACTATATGGTTAAGTGAGTTATTCGTAGAGGAACTATATGGTGTGCTTTGTATTCCTTTCTAAGTGATGCAAATTCTGATATTTTTCTGTAGTTGAGATTGTTTTGGAGTGTCAAAAGCATAGTGTCAACTAATGGATGCACGTACCATACTGGGTAACAACGACATAGATGATGTTAGATGGCTTTGTTCTTTATCTGAGGCTGAACTTGTAAGTTTCATTTTTACACTTACATTCTTCATTAGTCACTTAAATATATCTTTGTTGCTTATTGTCTAATATGTGGAATGTTAATTGTTAATGTTTTTATTTTTCAATTAGGATCTGTTGATGGGCCTAAAGACTATGGTAAGCATGCGCGCCAAGAAGATCGGCCATGAAGAGTTGGCCAAGGAATTTGACTTGAAAATGCTTCGAGCCCTCAGTATGTTCTAAGTAGCTCATTAATATATCATGTTTTCAACTTTGCGTGGAAGTCCCGTTTCTTGATATTCAATTTTTGGGCCAAACAACAGACAAGGCCAGTTGGGCTATGCCTAAGGATCTGTGGTACTTGGGAATTATGATTATGAAAGATATTGTTACAAGATACTGTCATTCTATGTTTGAGAGTGGCAATTAGGAGTATTTGGATTTATACACGGGACAGTTTCGATGTCTAATCGTAATATATAAAACACATCTTCTGTTTGAAGACATGGTCTATTAGGTCACACGTTTCTTCGTATTTTGTCACTTTTAGATTGTCTAGCTGAGTTGCTATCTACATTTACAGGTTGCATCTTCATGGAACATTTGAAAGGACAGCTAAAAGACGTGCCAGTGACTTCAGGATTTGACTCTAACTTACTTAAACAAAATCTCAGTGGTAGTTTTGCTAGTATGACCATCGAGGATCTATATCCATTTATCTGTTCTGATCAGAGAAAGAGAATCGCAGACATGTGAGTGAATTCTTTAGTATTCCTTTTTACATCCTTATTACATAGGTATGCAAGCTTTATGGAACTATGGATGTTCAAACCGATCTGTGTTATAGGGTTAATGTTTGTTCATAAAGGAATTTCAGAACATGTTACTCTTGCTAGATGATTGTCTAGAATGCATTAACTATAGAAAGAATTTTCAGTCTTTTGAAAAACAAAATGTTATTTAGAGATCAGAAAAAGTGATAGTCCGTTGTAATTTAAAGTTCTTGTTACTAATTGGTGTCATAATCAAACTAGTTCTAGTTGGATCATCCAAGATTCGTCATTCTACTTTTAAACTATAGATGATTGTATAGCAAGTCCGAGTTCATTAAGAAAAACTTCTGATCAGTGTTACTTGAAAAACATCTCCTTAGTAACAAAACCGAGCAGAATTAACTCAGAAAAGAACTCTAGTTATTCTGGTGTATTTTCATAAAAAAATTGTTGAGTGGTGCCTTGATAATCATTCCGTTTGTTTTGAGATTAATTTGCCTTATATTCTAAACTTTAATATCTCTGTGATAGGTTTTCCGATGATATGCCTCCATCCCAAAAGCAGAAAACTGCTGAGGATTCAGTCATATAGTTTATTGGTATCTCATCTCGTTTTAGAGATTGAGATTGAGTCTAAAGTGGTAGATTTGAGATCGACTTGAAGCACAAGGACACTAAAAATTCAATCGTGGGATGAAAGTAGCTCACACGATCTTGATTTCGAGGTCAAGATCTCAATCTCAAAAGTCTAAATGGAGCCAAGAGATCTTCACAACAGATTACATTGAGTATTTTACAGTTATCAGCAACGTTGTAGCTAACTGTGAGTCTTCTATAGAAAGATAGAATATTGTGTAGCCAAAAGATTACACACTTTCTAGGGTTTGGATTCAACACATAGTCCAATTCTTTTTAATTATTCCAAGACATGATTGTGCTTGAGAATGATATTGGTCTGCTAAAACTGTTGACTTTGATCATTCTATTTGACCATGAAAATGATTGTAAATTATATCTACATTGTTGTGAGGAAAAAATAAAATGGAATTCAAGAAATTAGTATTTTCTTTCTATACTCTTTTAGGACCAACTTGCTAACATGATATCTATGAAGTTTTCTTTAATTAAAAAAAAGGGACAAGTCCATCCTAGTTTCTTTCAATTTTTTTAATATTTTACATGTTGGGGTTTATAAGATGTAGAAACAAAATAGCATTCCAAAAGGTGTGACAAAAATGGACTATGCCAAATTGTGGAGGCAATTGTCAACCGCTAACATTTATAGTGTATTAATTTAGTCGTGTGTGTTACATTTTTTGTGCAATATTTATATGATTTGAATATGATAATTTGATCACATACATATTTGTATGTAAAAAGGCTACTGCGGAGATTCAGGAGATACATTTGGCTTAAAGACTTTCTTTACAAAATTGACGAGCTATATTAGGTAAGTTATTTATAGAACATTAAATTATTTGTTTTATGTTTTTTTTAGTTGTTAACATCTCTAATTTTCATAATTTATTGTCTTGAACATTGTAGGTGACAGTTGAACATTTGTATTTGTCGTCAAGGACCAAAGATCGAGAAGTTTAATATTTAGAATATTATGTTAACTTGAAATTTGACTATTTTAATTATTTTTGTACGTCATTGTTGAATTATGAAATTTGTATGTGTTATTATGTTTATTTTCTAGTTAAATCTTGAAATGGAGGCCAAAATTAGTGTTAACGAACTCGAGCCCGAACTCGAGCTCGAACAATCGAGCTTGAATTCGAGCTTGTTAACGAACTCGAGCCCGAACTCGAACTCGAGCTCGAGCTCAAACAATCAAGCTCGAATTCGAGCTTGTAACCGAACTCTTTCGAGCTTTTATCGAGCCGAACTCGAATTGGGCTCGTTTGTCCTATTAACGAGCCTTATCCGAGCCGAACTCGAACGAATACCGAGCCCAATATTTTTCAAACGAGCCGAGCTCGAGCTTCATTCCTAAGGCTTGAACCGAACTCGAGCCCGAACCGAACTCGAACGAGCCGAACTCGAGCCCAGTACTGTTCGGCTCGGTTCAGCTCGTTTACATCCCTACTTTGGTCCCATGACCTTTGAAGGTGGGCTCAAGGGATTTGACAAGGGCATCTGGGAAGTTGCTGACTATAAGCAGGGTGATACTCCATCAATTACCTTCAAGTACCACAGTGGTGACGGGGAAGAAGGTAATCCATTTACTATATTGATTTAAATGTATAAGTAATATATTACATAAATGTAAGAATAATATCACATAAAAGTTTACACACACATTGGGCTGAAATTCTTGTTTTTTTAATACATAAATATTATAACATAAAGTTCACACTAAAAGAAATTCACGAATCCCAAATCGACCCACCTGATTAACCTGTACACCTTGTGCAGAGGACTGCTACTAAGAGATTATAGATTGAGGCCAGCCCATACGTCACCGTTTTGTTCAGTTTGCACACCGCCGTGTCATTCTTTCTCTCCTGCCTCAATGGTTTCTAACCATCTCTTAGCCCGACTCCGAACACTGCCCCGACCAGCGTGTTACTGTTCACCACCCTACCTCATCTCTGCATTTCACCATCATCTTTCAACCCGCTCTTATTTGGATGCTCCCAATCTGGCTCCAGCCACTCCGTTTTCTGCTTCGCCGCCGTCTAAGAGCTCTTTGAATGAAGCTGAGCTCAAAAAATTCGCCTCCATTTCTGAGACTTGGTATTTATTTAATTTTTAACATCTTTCTTAGTTTTATTATGTTCATTTTGTCAATTTGTATTGTATTGTTTTTCTGTTGAATTAATGGTAGGTGGGATTCTGAAGGACCGTTTAAGCCATTGCATGCGATGAATCCGACGAGGATCGCTTTTATTAGGTCCGCATTGTGCCGGCATTTTGGGTAATTTTAGTGTGCTTTTGAGAATTTAGTGTTTTCTGTGATTGAACTGCTCTGCTTGTCTAATATGGGGTGAAAATTTTGTTATGATTTTTGAGAAGTGATTATTGATTTTGTTAATTAGTCTCTAATGCTAGTTTTATTTTATACTTTAGTTCACTTTGGCCTTAAGTATTTTGTGTTCTTTTACCTGACCACCATAATCTTAATACATGATAGAAAATACAATTTTGCATATTCTTTATCTTCTTAATAGATAAACATTTAATGACCTTTAGTTATGGACTATATATGATAGACTTAGATGATGATGTTTGGACAAATGCTAACTGAAGATATTCACATATTCTATATTCTAATCACATTTATCTTAAAAGCACTTATCAGCTGTTTTAGCCTCTTATGCAAATCAAATTTCATAATTTATCTTTACAATTGTATACGCGTATTTAAATAGTGAAAATGTAGATCAATGCACTTCTTCAGGATCCAAACAAAACATTTAGAGATAATTTAATTATGTAGATTGAGTGGTGGTCCTCTAGTGGCTGTTTAATTGCAATGGCAACCTTCCAAGAATCTCAATCATGTGATTGAATTTCACCAGGATAATTAAAGCTAGTCATGCGAGTAGAAAATGGCATAAGGATTTGTAACAAGGTAGATTATGTTGTGAAGAAAATAATTTTTTTCTTCTTATTCTTCTATTAGGGAAAATGAGTCATATATTCAAAAAGTAAACAACAATCTCCTAAAATTATGCATCAAAATCAATCTCTTCCTAAAATTCAGAGACAGACAACCATTCCAACAACTACATAGTTTAGTACAGGAAATCATAAGTCAGAATCCATTAATATATGAACTCATTTATAACTTTTTACTTTCCTCATATGATATTGTTTGTTCTTTATTAGCATGTTCTTGACCTTAGCATGGATAATAAGAATACGGTGTTTAATTGGTGTTACTTGAAGAAATAATTTCTTCCACTTTTATTCTTTGAAGGTGCAACATCATTTTAGGGTGCTTATTCTGTGTCATAGATAAGAGATCTGATTAGTTTATTCGTTTGGTGTTCCTGCATTCATGTGACTAAAATGGAAAGGAATACAGTATGATTGTGGCACCTAAGAAATACTGATAAATATATTTTCCCCTCTCTTGATTTTCTTATAGAAACTCATTAGTATAACATGCTTCAGTAAGGATCCACATTGTGCAAAACCATTCGAAGGGTTGAAATTCATAGATGTTGGCTGTGGTGGGGGTATTTTATCTGAGGTATGAATTTTCCAACTCTTTATTTGTAATATCAAAATAGGCATGATTCCTTAATTGATAATGTTAAGATCTTATAGTCTTGACAATAAGAATTTATTGATATCTGTCTCAATAATAACCATTGTTTAATTGAATATGAATAAATGTAAATATGTAATATGCAGTTTGTGATGTTGGCTCGTATTTACTCTTGTATATTGGAAGTGACTCTTTTCTGACCTTAAAAGCTTGTTTTCTGTCACAGCCTTTGGCTCGTATGGGTGCAAGTGTTACGGGAATTGATGCTGTGGAAAAGAATATCAAGATTGCACAGCTTCATGCGGTATGTTATGTTAAATTAGAAGAAGAAGGAAAAAAAAAAAAAACCAATCATTAACATGCGAGGCACAAGTACAAGAAGCATATACTCTATCTGCATGTTTGTATTGCAGATTCCATCTCTAGTTTGATCAGTTATATTTGTAAATTGTAGGACTACCATGGAAATTCAAACCAGATAATATTGTGGTGAACAGTTTTAATTTAAGAGAATTTGAATATAGTGGAGGCTAATTCATGTATGTGTGTTATAACATTCTAACGATATTTTCACCAAACTTTATTTGTGAACTCAAATTTGATATAAGAATGATAAGAGTAGAATTTTTAAGATGTTACTTGATGTGTTCTGTGCTTACAATTGGGGGGAATGCACGTGACTTGTTACCTTAACTTGTTCATTCTTGAAAAAGTAGTGTTCTCAACTTTCTTTTGATAAAGGTTTAATTTTTTCCGTGTGCTGTATATCAAATGATGCATGACATTTACATACAAGAAAGATTTTTGCATTTGTTGTTTATTTCGGTGGGTGTGTGCATCTTTTGCAGGATTTGGATCCTGTAACTTCATCGATTGACTATTGTTGCACAACAGCAGGTACACGTCCTACTTATTTGTTGAATATAAAGGTTTAAAAAAAAAAGATCGACTACTTTGACTTATTTTGCATATTTAAATAACTCTTTTAAGTGCTTATGGAATCTTTCATTTTTCTGTATGCTCTTAAACTTATTAACTTTTAATTGAGCTATACTACAAGTCTTCAAATCTCCACCAATTTATTCCAATCTAAAACATGCTTAATGCCTCAAAATCGAAGCTTCAACAAGCATAAGTTCTCCTCTTCTTCCATAACTACTAATCTGCATCACCCCATCGTTCTTGTGGGTCCATCTTTCTTCTCTTTCTATTTTCAATTTTCTGCAACTACTATGAACTTTCATTTCTCTTCCAAGTTTATGGGTCTGCATCTTTTCTCCTTGGTTCTTTATGATATGCGTTTGTTTTTGTACCTTTCCTTTGTTTAGTTATTTACTTTTGTTTAGGAGATGGGTGTTGGGGGTTTGACCTGAGTAGGTCGGTGGGTTGATCTGAACCTTAAGGTTGTCTGATTGTCTGTCTCCCCTTATTCATGATTATTACTTTTGGCAGTTTGACAAGATGTATAATTTTCTTATTATGTCAAAGTTTCCACACATCACTTTTATGTTGGTGTAGTTTAACAGATTGCTGTATTAATTGGTAAATTTTTGTTACTTCCTATCATGATTTCTTGCCTTTTCTTTTGCTATCACCATGTCCGGTTCTCAAAACATTCATCCCTTTGTGGATCTATTATTTAACACATTTCAAAACCATACTTTGAACTTCTAAAATATCCTTCCCTAGCTGATGTAACTGCTTTGTTTAACAGAGAAACTGGTGGGAGAGCAGAGGAAATTTGATGCTGTACTTGCTCTGGAGGTATGTTATTTTTAAGGCAAAGATTTTCAATGGTTTGAGTGCTAAAATAGCCAGGCAACTTGTAATATTTTACCTGAATTGATCTGTTAAACTCCAGTGAGTCTACATCATCTGCTCTTCTCATGTTCTCTGACTGAGCTGATGTGGTTGTTAAGAATGTGTCATTTCGAAGCAATCTATCTGATACTCTGCACGTGTGTTTACTAGATTGTGGATATGCTGTACATCTGATAGTTTGTATGCTATTCAGGTAATTGAACATGTAGCAGAGCCGGCTGACTTCTGCAAATCCTTGTCAGCTTTGACGAATTTGGGTGGAGCTACTCTCATCTCAACAATTAATCGTTCAATGAGAGCATATGCAACTGCTATCATCTTGGCAGAATATGTGTTACACTGGGTATTTTTCTATGCCATATTGCTTGAGCTTGTCTGGTTGGTGTGCAATAATTTTTTTATTGTTGCAAGCATGATGATGGCATATACATGAATTTTATTATGCCTTATTGCTTGAGCTAATCTGGTGGGGCTATAAATGATTTATATTTAGTTTGATAGGTTATTAATTTATAAACTTGACTTCTGTGGGATTTTTGCTTATACGTTATGATATTGACTTCAATAGTTTCTATTCTATATTTCTATATAGCTCAGAAAAATATAAATATTTCTATCACATAATCTTTTGTTTTTCACTATAGACCCTACCTAGATTTTTGAGATTGTGTTGCCTTCTACTGTAGGTTATTGTAACTTTTCTCTCGTATCTGTATGTAGGCATCATAGTATTGGATGTGTCTGCAGAGAGATGCATTATAATCTGCAGATATATTGCTATAGGTTCTCATCCATTATATGATTGTAACATTCGTTACCAAAGGTCTAAGTCTCATCCATGTGATCCTTGACTTCATCCATGTTGTCTGTGAGTGGTGATAAATAATAATAACACCACCCCCCCCCCCCCCCCCCCAACCCTTTTAGTGTGGGTGTGTGGCTGATGCAAAAATTAGCTCATATTAGTAAAGTGAGTTAATCAGCTGAATTTACATATCAATGGGCATTACGATCTACTCTAATGACTTGTAGATGGCACGATTTTAGTCCAATATTGTCACGAACAATGTCTACGTAGATTAGACTAGTGAAACTCGTGTTGTATGGGTGAAGATCTGTTCCTCCAAGATCTTTTGCTCATAGGGTTTATCATTGTTTTCAAATGTTTTGATACCATTATTGAGAGGTGGAAAACATTCAGCTCCCTGCAGGCACACATGAATGGTCGAGCTTTTTAACACCCGAAGAGCTTGTCCTAATTCTTCAGCAAGCTTCTATTTCTGTAAGCTCCTCATGAATTGTTTTGATACCTTATTGCTATAGTCCCTCCCTATTTGAGATGGATGTAAATTGCTGCTTTGTATACCATTTTCAGGTCCAAGAGATGGCGGGTTTCGTTTACAACCCTGTGACTGGGCAATGGTCTCTTTGTGATGATATCAGTGTCAATTTCATCGCTTATGGCATTAAGAACAATTAACACATCAGCTGAGGTACCTATTTAACTCTGTTATAGAAAATGTTCAAACTATACTTTGGAATTTTGATTAACTTCTTTCAAATTTTGATATAAATCAATAAAGTGCATAGAGGGGTATATATGTCGATGAGTATTGTTGATTGGAGTCCTGGATTCATGCTTTACTAAAATCTATATATATATATAAAAGCAGGATATCCTGCCAAAAATAACTGCAATAAATTATCTACCTATTAAATAATTACTATTTTAAGAAATCTATTAATTGCTTTCTTATTGTATTTATTGTAAGAAACTCAATATAAATAATTAAATACAAATAAACCTATTTATTGTATTTTAAGAAACTCAATACAAATAAAAAATAAATAAACATATTTATTGTATTTTAAGAAATTCAATATAAATAAATAAATATTTAATTTAAGAAATTAGTTATGATACTCAATTTAGTATTTATTGTATAGAAATTTCAAATAAAAAAATAAATAGATAAATAAGATGAAATAAGGGATTATATATTTATTATCTCTCATCTTATTTTTAAGTATTTATTTTAAAGGGTAAATTACAAAAAACAACTCCACCTATCGACTTTTTTTAAATTGCAACCTAATCTTTTTTTTTTTTTTTTTCTGATTGCCACCAAATCTTTATGTGGTTTTGTCGATTGCAAATTTTCTCGGCGAAATGAAGATTAATTTGTTCACTTTGCAAACTAAACTTTGTTTTTTTTTTTTTTTTTATCTAATTGCAACCTGAACTTTGTGTTTTTATCAAATTGCAACCAATAATGAAAATTTCGATTCCGGTGAAAATATAGGTAACTTAAATTTACGGAAATATCCTGAAAATATCGATATTGATGGAAATATGAGTACATATATTTATTGTTATTTTTCCTATATTTACCAATATATTCCGATATTTTCTCGATATTTATTGATATTCATTGATTTTTTACCGATGTTACATATATTTCACCAATATTGATCAATATTTCCTTGATATTTATTTTATGAATATCGATCACACTTATATAACATAAATGTCATACTCATATATATAACATAAAGGTGTGAAGCGACAAAAAAAAACATGATTTGCGATTGGACAAAACATTAAAGTTTGGGTTGCAAATTGAAAAAAATTAATACATTTGCTGAAAATATGATCGGAAATTTTGAAAATTACAGAAAGACTGGGTGACAATCTTAAAAAAAAAAAAAAACATATTAGGTTGCAATTTTTAAAAAGTTGGGGTTGTTTTTTGTAATTTATCCTATTTTAAATCAATTTTAAATATATAATATATAAAATTAATCATTAGTTAATGATCTTAAATTTAATATTCATATAAAATTTATCAAACTAAAATATGGAAATGTATGTGTGTGGGCTTCAATGATTTTTCATTTTTAAACATTTTTATAATATATAGTATTAATTTATTGTAAATTGATATTAAAATGTAGAAATAAAAAATATTATAGGTGTACCTAATAGATTACACATATCAAATAGAAAAAATTAGATTAAAATTATTATTGCAAGTTAACCAACTTATTTATTTGAAATATACAAATATTTTATTTTATCTTTCTTAATTTATATTTATTTGTTGTCAAATTTTATTTATATTTATATTCTGATTAATTGAGGTGGCATAAGGATTGGACAGAGGTAATTTTTCTGGTTTTTCACAAATTAAAATTTCATCATTCTTAGTCCCTGATATATTTGACTTATCAATCTTATAATTATTATTCATAATTTTTTTATTCAAAATGTGTAGATTAAGTCCAATTTTGAATAGTTTCATTTAAATAGATAGTAAGAGAGATTTTCATGTATTTGATAAGTTGATATAATTTTTTATTTGATTTAAAATAAATGAGTTATATGAGGCGTTGAACAAAAAAAAAAATTAAAATACGTGTGTATTTATAGTTATAAATGTCAATAAAATATAAATTTATTTATCTCAATACTTAAATCATAACATTTCAAATACATATAACTTATTTTTCGATATTAAATTTATTTTTTAAAATTTCACTACCCATGTAATGTTCTGACACAATTTTTTTTATTTGTTTGTTTAATCCATAGATTAATATATTACTTTATATATTTCAAATTTCTAATATTTTCGAATATAATTATTTATAATGACATAAATTTAAAATTAAAATACCTAACTTTATACTAATACAAATTAAAAAAGTATCAATATATTTTTATTAAAATAATAATCATTACATTTTATATGTTATTATATTTTTTTAATAATAATATATATAACACACTGTGCAACGCACATATATACTACTAGTTGCTCTAAAAGAGTGATAAAATTTTCATAATGTTTTCACATAGTTGCAACCCAGCTATATTATCTCCCAATCTGCATCTTGAATCCAGCTATCTCAGCCTCACTCCGAATCAGAAATGAGTGAAATGCTGATAGAGTTAGAAGGATTAAGTGGTGATTTCCATTAATGTTACATGTAAAAAGGGAATAATTGAGTGGGCAAAATGCAATAACCCCATAAATTGATCCAAGGGATCATGCATTATTGGTGATTGAATGAAGAGGGAATTATGGTCCTATATAATCACACAATTGTATTTAAAGTATTAATAATGGGTGTTGTTCCAAGGTTATAGATAAGACAAGATTTCATTCATTCCCAAGTCTACGATAACTATCAAGAGTTGACTACAACATATCAAAATGGATCCAAATTTTTTAGTTTATCCCATGTTTATGTTATACTCTCTTCTTTTCTTATTACGTGTTTTTTAAGTTTCTGTCATAAATTTAAAAAACATAGGATTTAGATGATTATAACAAAATTTTAAATAAAAAATGATTTAATTTAAAGAATGTGATTTATATAAATATAAAAAAAAGATAAAAATAACCTACATAGCCTATCAATAGGCTATAGACCAACCTAGTGGACCCTACAATCCTTAAAAGTATAAATCTTTTTATTTTTGATTTTTTTAATTCTTGTAACTAACTTCTTTCCAATTATAGTATGTAAATTTAGGAGAGAAATCTTTTTATTTTTGATTTTTTTAATTCTTGTAACTAACTTCTTTCCAATTATAGTATGTAAATTTAGGAGAGAAATCTTTTTATTTTTGATTTTTTTAATTCTTGTAACTAACTTCTTTCCAATTATAGTATGTAAATTTAGGAGAGAAAATTAGTTATGCTAATAAAATTAGTTATGCTAGATTTACAATAAATTAATGAAATGGAAAAAAAATCATTGAAAGGGCCTAAGATAAGGCCCAATCTAACCCATAATTATAGCCCAAAAAAGACAAAATTACCTTCTATAGGGATCACACAATTGATCCGACCCATGGGGATCCGACCTAACTCGTGGTGTTTGGATAGAACAGACCCGTCCCATGCTCGGGTAGGACAGGTCTTGATACTCACTGTGCCACGCCGATTAATAATATTAATATATATATATATTAAAATAATTGATGCTCATATCTATATATATATAAAAGCAGAATATTCTGCTAAAAATAGCTACAATAAATGTTCATTTATTAAATATTTCCATTTTAAAAAATCATTAATAACTTTTATTTTAAATTTATTAATAAACAAATACATAAATATTAATATTTATTACATTTAATTTTATATTTATTGTGTAGAAACTCAAAAGAAAAAGTAAATATATAAATTTATCTATATATTTCTATACTATAATAATAGAGGAAAAGTTTGAGATATTTATAGAAATACAATTTTCTCAACAAAAAAGTGTCACATCAACAATATTTTTATTTTGCATTTTTTATTATTTAATATATTCAATTTATAATATATTTATTGTATTAGTTTATTCTTATTTTATTAATACTAATTAAGTTATTTTTTATTGAATAATTTCTTATACACCAACAATAGATAATGTTCAAACAATAATTTCAATAATAAATATTTATTTGTTTGGGGATAATTGTACATATTTAATATAAATATAATTTATAAATAAGTGTAACACTATTAAAGATACATATATATATGTATGTATATATATAATGTATTTAGTGTAAAATTATATGTCATTCTAAGTATTTTTTAAATGAATATTTGTAAGTGTCCCATCAACAAATTTTGCATTTTGCATTTTTTACTATTTAAATCATTTGATCTAATGATATAAATATTGTATTAATTTATTCTCATTTTATCGATCTTAATTAAATTAATTTTTATTGAATAATTTATTAAAAATCAACAATAGATATCCAAACAATAATTTCAATAATAAATATTAATTTGCATGGGGATAATTTATACCATAATAATATAAATTAATAAATAAATATAACACTATTAAAGATGTGTGTATATATATATATGTATATATAATATGTATTTAGTCTGAATTATATGTCATCTTAGATATTTTTTAAATTATAAATATCTCATAATCAAATAAAATTTTAGTCTTTTACTTTACACTTAGGACTTCGTATATTTTTATATGAGAGTGCACATTTTGAATTTATATGGCTCACCTGATTATTTAAATTATATGTTTAGTTTCTAATTATATTGTCATCATCATGATCGTAGACTACTACTTCATTTTGATTCTGTGTTGAGCTTAAATTGTAATGATCAATGTTTTGCTATATCAATTAATTTACGTGATACTTATAAAGGAATAATTGTCTACTATCTTCGATGTTTAGCGATATTAATAAAAAAAATTATAATTCAATTTATTTTGAAATAAAAGGTTGAAAATACATAATTGACAGTGTTTGCATCAAGTTCCTACGTAAAATTTCTAATTCTATTGTGTAATGTTTCTATATATACATACTCACACACATGTATTTAATTTAATAAATGAATTTGATTTTTAATTCATAATTTTTTTCATTTTTTTAGTATATTTAATTTAAATGACTGAAAATATTAGTTTGTAACACAGATGATAAAAGAAATGTTTCGACTAAAATTGTTGTGTATAAAGAAGTTTTTAAAAAACTTTCGAACTTTACAAGTAGAATTTCCAATTTTAATTAAATCCCGAGTTCAATTTAAATAAAGTTTGAAACCGTACCTAATTCTCTCTCTTTCCCCCACACCCCGCTGCTTTTCCTCTCTCTCACATCGCTGCCGCCGCTGCCGCGCCGACTATTGAAACCTTAGCCATCTCTCTCTAACTCTCTTCCCCACACCCCGCAGCTACCCTCTCTCTCTCGTATTGCCGTCGCCACCCCGCCCCCACCGTCGCCGCCCCGCCGCCGCCGACCACGTCCCCGCTGCCCCTGCCTCAACTGCATCCAAATTTTACATTCTGTAAGTTATTCAGACTTGGCAATGTCTTTGTATTGTATTGATCAGAAATCAAATAAAATGCAGCTTGAAATCTTAGTTAATAGACAAATCTGATATGCCGAGGCAATATATTTTCAAGTGTTTTTCGTTGTGTTTTTGCTCATGTCATATTATGTGTATACAGTGTTTGAACTTTAGTTTAAGTTCAAGCTAAATGAAGAGGAAAATATCTAATTGAGTTTGGACTTGAACTTGATCAGATGTCGATAACCTGATCTGTCAAAGCCCTTTTCGAATTGATAGGTAAAGAGGCATGTGTTTTTGTGTAGTGTTTCCCTTTTATCTTTTGGAAAGATAGACTCTGATACTTGTTAGGAAATTACACCAAATAACCTAACCTATGAAGAACACCACAAACACAACCAAGAAACTTAATTAAAGAATCAAAGCAAAACTGAAAATTAAGAGCACACCAAGGGTTACGTGGTTCGGCTTTCACTGCCTACATCCACGCAGGGATGAAAAAATCGCGATATTTCGGCGATATTTGGCCGAAATATCGCTGAGAATGAAGTCCCGATATAAAAACGGGGTGTTTTTTTTTTCGTCAAAATATCGGCGAAATATCGGTGAATTTCGGTTTCGGTTTCGGTTTCGGTGAAATATCGGCGAAATATCGGCGAAATATCGGTGAAATATCGGTGAAATATCGTTTTCGGTGCAGTGTATCGGCAATGAGCAAAAAAATTCCAATTTTCAATCATTTTCTACTCTTTCACTATTGTTTTACCTTAATCATTGAATGACATGTTTATGATTACACCCAAAATTGATAGAGATAGAGGAGCATATGAATGACATGTTTATGATTACACCCAAAATTGGTCTAATATGGTGAGTTGGTATCAATATTGTTTAAATCAAGATGACATGTCATCTTATTCATTTGAACCTCACAGGAGCTCATGCTATTATTAGTTCATAAATATACTTTGTACAAAATTTCTCATATTATCACTTTATATATCCACGGGATAAACGGGGAGGGGATAATCTTATTAACCAAAGAAGAAAAGAACACAATCGTTCTGCAACTTGCAGATTGCAACACTCAAACTGTGATCAACTAGCACTCTTCCTCGCACAATTTCTCTCTGTAAGCTAAATGTCAATTCGTGATACAAACTACCCTTTAAAGCCCTATATATAGACTACACATAGCAACTGAAAGTAAGTAAATCGGATCTCAAATGAATTCTGGAGAAGATCTGCAAAACGGCTAGTTGAGCCCCTGTTTCTTGATCTTCTGCAATTCATAACTGAATTACCCGACTTCCACGCCACATGTCAAGCTCTAATTCGTCGCCTGAAATTGCATTTGTAAGCTTAAGCGAAAGTGCAATTCTATTAGTATAAGCACGACTCTTCCTGGAGAGAGAAAATCCGCCTTTAGTTCATCCTGAAAATGCGTTTCTTTAAGTAAGAAACGCGCTTCTTTTAATACGCAACAGCGGGTCTTCCACAACGCTTTTCAGAACCGTTGTTGTTTCTCTTTTATCAAAAAACTTAAACTTTGAACATGCATTCCTACTGCATGCTATCATGCATGGATTCCAGCCACATCTTACAATCTCCACCTTGACTGGACATCCAATGCAACCCTCAGCTAGCCTGCTAAGTAAGCTTGGTTCCCCCTTTCCTTCTCAAACCAATCAAATCAACACAAAGATCAAACTTGGCTGTGGGAAGTGCCTTGGTGAACATATCAGCTGGATTCTCTTCTGAGGCTATCTTGCTGACCCTTACTTCTCCTTGCTCCACCTTATCCCTGATGAAGTAGAGCTTCACATCAATGTGCTTGGTCCTCTCATGGTAGCTTTGATGCTTGGTGAGATGGATTGCACTATTGTTGTCACAATGTACTGTGACACTCTTCTGAAAAATACCAAATTATCTCATGATTCCTTTCAACCAAATTGCCTCCTTGATTGCTTTAGTAATAGCCACAAACTCTGATTCAGTAGTAGACAAAGCCACCACTGATTGATGCATTGATTTCCAAGAAATGGCAGTCCCAAACAATGTGAAAACATATCCTGAAAGAGACTTCCTTGTGTCCAAATTTGAAGCAAAGTCAGCATCTACATATCCTATGATTGGTGATGCCATCTGTGATCCCTTTCTGAAGCTCAGTCCACAATCAATTGATCCATTCAAGTACTTCATAATACCTTTCACTGCTTCCCAATGCTCAATTCCAGGATTAGCCATGTATCTACTCACCACACTCATTGAGTGAGCCAAATCTGGTCTGCAGCAGACCATGGCATACATAAGACTGCCTACTGCACTTTACCAGTAGCTTCAGTTCTCAGGATATCCATTCCCAGCATCCTTTTGGCCTTTCCCAAATCCTTCATTTCAAACTCCTTCTTCAGCAAAGATTTTACTTCATTAAGAGCTGAATCTGTGTTACTTGCAATCAACATGTCATCAACATATAATAATAAAAAAATATGTGAATCATTAGCATGCTTAAAATAAACACAATGATCAAACTTACTCCTCTTAAAACCTGATTTAAGCATGAAATAATCAAACCTCAAATACCATTGTCTAGGAGATTGCTTGAGTCCATATAGTGATTTCTTAAGTAAGCATGCCTTGTTGTCTCTGTCCTTCACATGTAGACCCTCAGGAACAGCCATATAGATCCTCTCTTTGAGTTGTCCATGTAGAAAAGCAGTGGTTACATCCATTTGGTGTAGATGTAGATCAAATTGGGCAACCAATGTAAGTAGTATCCTAATGGAGCAATGCTTCACCACTGGAGAAAAGATCTCTGCATAATCTATGCCCTCCTTTTGAGTGAAGCCCTTTGCAACCAACCTTGCCTTGAACCTTATCTTATTACCTTTGGTCACTTCAGTTTTCCTTCTGAAAATCCATTTGCATCCAACTAGCTTTTGGTGTGTTGGCTTCTCTACTATCTCCCATGTCTGATTCTTCTCAAGTGAATTGAGCTCCTCTTGAATAGCAACAAGCCACTGCTCCTTTTGATCACCTGAGATTGCTTCCTTGTAGCTAGCAGGATCTGCACTTTCCACTTCAAGAGCAGTGAATAATGCAAAGGACACTGTGTCTGCATGTCCATATCTAGTAGGTGGCTTGATTTGTCTCCTTGATCTATCCCTTACCAATTGATAATTGTCTATCTGATCAGTAGCTTCTTCATGATCTGATTCCTCTTCATTTCCTGAGCTGCCATCATCATCTTCTGGGGGTTGAATCAAAGAAACAGGCTCCACCTCAATCTGAGCACTATCCACTTCTCTGGAATTGTTTGAGCTTTCTTGATCATTCTTCTTCAGTGGCATGTTGTTCTCATCAAATACCACATCTCTACATATCATGCACTTTTGAAAATCCTTTTCAAAGCACCACAGCTTATACCCTTTAACACCCTTTGGATATCCTAGGAATACACACTTCAATGCCCTAGGCTGCAGCTTATCCTGAGTGATGTGAGCATATGCCATGTATCCAAAGACCTTCAATCCACTGTAATTAGCTGGTTGACCACACCACCTCTCCTCTGGAGTTTTAAAATCAATTGCAGATGAAGGGCTTCTATTGATGAGATGAACAGCAGTGGCAGCAGCTTCTCCCCAAAAATTGCTTGGAAGACCTGAACTGATGAGCATGCATCTCACCTTATTGAGTATTGTTTGGTTCATCCTCTTTGCTACCCCATTCTGTTGAGGTGTTCCAGGTACAGTCCTGTGCCTTCCTATGCCTTTAGCTTTACAAAACTCATTAAACTCATTGGAAGTAAATTCTAAACCATTATCAGTCCTAAGATACTTTAACTTCTTACCAGAAACGTTTTCAATCTCAGTTAACCACGCTTTAAAAGTATCAAAGGCTTCATCTTTAGATTTCAAAATGTAAATCCATACCTTCCTAGTATAATCATCAATCAAGGACATGAAATACTTACCTCCACTCCTTGTCTGAGTCTTTGCAGGCCCCCACAAATCTGAGTGAACATACTCCAGTGGCTCCTTGGATAGATGAACTCCAGTCTTGAAGGGTTGCCTCTTGTTCTTGCCAAGTACACAGCAATCACAGAACTCTAGCTTACTGATTTTGTCCCTTCCAAAGACCTTTTGTTTAGCTAACTCAATCAGGCCCTTTTCACTCATGTGACCAAGCCTTTTGTGCCACAGTTGAGTCCTATCCATTTCTTGAGCAGAGTTCACATCACCTTGACATGTTTCACCTTCCAGAAAGTAGAGCTCCCTCCTCTTGATTCCCTGCATGACTGATTTTCCACCTTTTGAAACTGAGAGAACTCCACCTTCTGAGGTAAATCTATAGCCTTGTGAGTCTAGCATTCCAAGAGAGATAAGATTTCTCTTTAAGTCAGGAACAAATCTGACTTGAGTCAGTATTCTTATCACCCCATCAAACATCCTTAATGCCACTGAGCCTGTGCCTTCCACCTTACAGCTGTGATCATTGCCAAGCATTACAACTCCACCATCTTCTTGCTTAAGATCTTGAAACCACTCTTTGATAGGTGTCATATGGAAGGAACAACCTGAGTCAAGAATCCATTCAGTGGTTATCTTTGCAGTTGTGATGGCCAAGACCTCAGCAGGTTCAAAACCATTGGTGTTGTTGTTTGATTCAGCAGTTTGATTCACTTGATTTCCTTGTGGATTTGCCTTTGATCTGAGGAATTGCTTGTATTTGAGGCAGTCTTTCTTATGATGTCCTGGCTTGTGACAATGGAAGCACCTGTTTTGTTCCACATCTTCATTTGAAAGCTGATTTGCATCTGCCTTCTTGTCACTTGCTTGCTTGGGGCCTTTCTTCTGGAATTTCTTCTTGTTCCCTCCTTGCTTTATGGCTAGTCCCTCAGCCATTGCCTTAGGCTTAGCATTTGAAGCCTTTGATAGTTCCTTAGTCTTGAGAGCAGAGACCACATCTTCTAATGTCAAGTCACTTTGCCTCCCATACAGCAAAGTGTCAGAAAAATGTTCATATTGCTTGGGGAGAATGCTTAGCAGCAGTAAGGCTTTGTCCTCCTCCATTAACTTGACTTCAACATCTTCCAAATCATCAAGAAACTTATGGAACTCCTCCAGTTGATCTAGAACAGGTTTGTCCTCCATCATCTTGTAGTTGAACATCCTTTTCTTCATGTACAGCCTGTTGGCAATTGTCTTCACCATGTAAAGACTCTCTAGCTTGTTCCAAACATCCATTGCAGTGGTCTCTTTGGATACTTCCCTTAACACCTTATCCCCTAAACTCAAGATGATTGTACTGTGAGCCTTCTTGAGAATCTGAATTTTCTCCTCCTCTCTGAAACCTTCAGGAAAAGCTTCAGGTCCAAGAAGTGCCAAATCCAATCCTTGCTGCACCAGTAATGCATTCATCTTGATTCTCCATAGCCCAAAATCGCCCTTGCCATTGAATCTCTCAATATCAAACCTGGTAGTGGCCATTCTTCACCTTCTTGTTCCCACAGACGGCACCAAATTGTTAGGAAATTACACCAAATAACCTAACCTATGAAGAACACCACAAACACAACCAAGAAACTTAATTAAAGAATCAAAGCAAAACTGAAAATTAAGAGCACACCAAGGGTTACGTGGTTCGGCTTTCACTGCCTACATCCACGGGATAAACGGGGAGGGGATAATCTTATTAACCAAAGAAGAAAAGAACACAATCGTTCTGCAACTTGCAGATTACAACACTCAAACTGTGATCAACTAGCACTCTTCCTCGCACAATTTCTTTCTGTAAGCTAAATGTCAATTCGTGATACAAACTACCCTTTAAAGCCCTATATATAGACTACACATAGCAACTGAAAGTAAGTAAATCGGATCTCAAATGAATTCTGGAGAAGATCTGCAAAACGGCTAGTTGAGCCCCTGTTTCTTGATCTTCTGCAATTCATAACTGAATTACCCGACTTCCACGCCACATGTCAAGCTCTAATTCGTCGCCTGAAATTGCATTTGTAAGCTTAAGCGAAAGTGCGATTCTATTAGTATAAGCGCGACTCTTCCTGGAGAGAGAAAACCCGCCTTCAGTTCATCCTGAAAATGCGTTTCTTTAAGTAAGAAACGCGCTTCTTTTAATACGCAACAGCGGGTCTTCCACAACGCTTTTCAGAACCGTTGTTGTTTCTCTTTTATCAAAAAACTTAAACTTTGAACATGCATTCCTACTGCATGCTATCATGCATGGATTCCAGCCACATCTTACAATACTCAATGTTCAAGTTCACTTTGTTGGATAGCATGAAAGATCAATAGCACATTGCGATGAAATTAACATTTCTTGTGGTTTGTTGTAGAATTGCTTGATCAATGTAAAGCATGAATGATTGGGTGAAACCTGTTAACTCTGATGAAACCTGTTAATCAGTTACATTCTGTATAGTATTTGATTTCAAGCTTTCTGCATTTTATCGTATAGCTAGTGTGTAATGATAGATGTGGAAATTGGAAAAGCTATAAACTGATTGTATATGATATAGATGGAAAAGAAGGAAGTGATTCTTATCCAATCTGTTTGTAAAGAAGGCAGTGTATTTTTAATTTTTTTAAAAAGGGGTGGGGCGTGCCTGGGTAGTTAACTACCCGCCCCGACCTGTCTCATTGCCATCCCTAGTCGTGATACGTTCATATACCAATTTTCTTTGTATCAAAATGCAAAAACACGAATATGGTCATTAGCCATAGGGATTCTCTACCTCCAGGTAGAAATTTCTAGATCTGTATTTTAATCACCAAATGCACTTCTTAGTTGAGTTATGAATTATGAATGGGATATACTATTGATTTAGGATATTATTTCACATGTTATGAATTCAATTATTGAGAGGTGAATGGTGAGACTATGGTGCAAAGTACATTCTTCAACATGCAAGTAAACGAGTTTTATGTTATAGTTATGTTTTGTAAGCATTAAGTTGGTTGTTCATTTTATATATACTTATCAGATTATTATATGTATTGCAGACAGCCAAAACATAAAAGAACAACATGGCTGAGCAATGCTTGCGATCTGTTTTTATTTTTTTTGAAATATAGCTGCATGTTGAAGCATCATATAATGCCTTAAAATGGTAGTAATGAATGGTTGGGAAGCGCAATGGACGAAGAATTTGATATTGAAGACGACCTGGGTGCAATTGTTGAAGCAAGTGGAGTCGAAGAGGATACGTGTTGTACTAGTTCAATGAAGAGAAAGAATATCAGGTCCACATCTTCACCAAGTGCAAGGAGCTAGAAACGGTGATTGTGAATAAAATGATGAAGATGAAACTGGAGTGATCGAGGAATTTGGTGAAGAAGAAGAATATGATTTAATGCATGATATTTGTTTCCTCAATAAATTACTTCTCTCCAATTGTTCGACATTGCTGCATCGATGCCAAAAGCTTATGAAAAAACAAAAATATTTCTTCTGGTGGACATGATGCATACGTGTCTTCGTGTGCTGAACACATTCGAGATATTTATTGTTGTTTTCTTCATTTTCGTCTTATAATATTAATAATGTCATGTACTATACTTGTTATGTGTAATAATGATATCATTCGAAACCTTATATAATATAACAATTCAAGAAATAGAAGATGAAACATTGTTTGAAACTTGAAATGGGATACCTACATCTATTGAAGCCCACAGAAAAAGAAATATCAATTCCTTTTCAACAAGGGTCACATCTATTATTTATATAAAAGTATGAATATTTCTTACAAAATATGGATTACCTAATATATCCTTAATAAAATTTTTATTTAAGGTTATAATAGTAATTTATGATTTTCATATTTAAATAATTTTACAAAAGAATTCTAAACCAAAATCATATAGAATTCTATTATGAGTAGGACTCTAATTTATTATATTTTTTTTGAATTTAATTTAATTTAATATAGATTGTATATCCTTATAAAAAAATTATTACTTAACGTTAATAGTATTATAATATTTTTTATTTAAATAATTCATCATTCACATGCGATGCATGTGCTGATACCCGTAATTATAAAAGATAAAATCCTTTTCTTTACAAATCAAAAAAGGGTCTCATAATAGTGACGTGAAAATCTCACACTCTCTCTCTCTCTCTCATCATCCACATTTGTGTTACCTCTTCACAATTTCCCGAAATCCAAACCAGCCAATCAGAATCCAGCAAACTTCATCAGAAAGGACTCCACCAGATAACCCCACCTCTCTCTCTCTCTCTCTAAAACACTGTGAAGCTGAACTCAGCCTCAAAACAGTGTCTCCCCTTGTTACACGTGTCCCTCTGCTGACCATCAACTGCAAAACCAATTTCCCCACAACTGGAAAATATAAACAAATACACTCCCCCTACAGTTGAGAGAGAAGAGTTCACCAAAAAGCTGCACAGGCAGCAGAAAATCAAGAAACTCCAGAGAGAGAGAGGTTGAAGAAGGTGCACTAATTCTTAGTGATTTTTCTTCTCAATCTGTCTGTCTCTGTAAATATTGTCCAAAGCTCTTCCCTTCTTGTCCGTAATCAAGATTCTATCATCAATGGCGTCTTTGGTTTCATCGCCATTCACACTACCAAACTCAAAAATAGAACACCTTTCTTCAGCTTCACAAAAGCACTATCTCCTCCACTCCTTTCTCCCCAAAAAGCTCAACAAAACCAACAGACACTCTTCCCAGAAATTCAAATGTGCTGCAATTGGCAATGGTCTGTTCACTCAGACCACGCAGGAGGTTCGGAGAATTGTGCCGGAGAATCTGAAGGGCCTACCCACGGTTAAGGTTGTGTATGTTGTCCTAGAAGCTCAGTACCAATCATCCCTCACAGCTGCAGTTCAAACTCTCAACAGAAGTGACAAGCATGCTTCATTTGAAGTGGTGGGCTACTTGGTTGAGGAGCTCAGAGATGAGACCAACTACAAAAGCTTCTGCAAAGATCTTGAAGATGCCAACATCTTCATAGGATCACTGATTTTCGTGGAGGAATTGGCCTTGAAAGTCAAGACTGCAGTGGAGGCACAAAGAGACAGGCTTGATGCTGTCTTGGTTTTCCCATCAATGCCTGAAGTAATGAGGCTGAACAAGCTGGGATCATTCAGCATGTCCCAGCTTGGCCAGTCCAAAAGCCCCTTTTTCCAGCTGTTCAAGAAGAACAAGAAGTCATCTGCAGGGTTTGCTGACAGTATGTTGAAGCTTGTAAGAACATTGCCTAAGGTGTTGAAGTACTTGCCAAGTGATAAGGCCCAGGATGCTAGATTGTACATACTTAGCTTGCAGTTCTGGCTTGGTGGTTCACCTGATAATCTGGTGAATTTCTTGAAGATGATCTCTGGTTCTTATGTTCCTGCATTGAAAGGGGCTAAAATTGAGTATGCTGAGCCTGTTTTGTACTTGGACAGTGGGGTTTGGCACCCTTTGGCTCCTTGTATGTATGATGATGTGAAGGAGTATTTGAACTGGTATGCTACAAGAAGGGACACCAATGAGCAGCTTAAGAGCCCAAATGCACCTGTGATTGGGCTTGTTTTGCAGAGAAGCCACATAGTTACAGGTGATGAGAGCCACTATGTGGCTGTGATCATGGAGCTTGAAGCTAGAGGGGCTAAGGTGATACCTATCTTTGCTGGTGGGCTCGACTTTTCGGGGCCCGTTGAGAGGTACTTCATTGATCCAATCACCAAGCAGCCAATGGTGAACTCAGTGATCTCACTCACTGGTTTTGCTCTGGTTGGGGGGCCAGCAAGGCAGGACCATCCGAGGGCGGTGGAGGCTTTGATGAAGCTTGATGTGCCTTACATCGTGGCAGTGCCGTTGGTTTTTCAGACGACTGAGGAGTGGCTGAACAGCACCTTGGGGCTCCACCCTATCCAGGTGGCTCTGCAGGTTGCTCTTCCTGAGCTTGATGGTGGCATGGAGCCTATTGTTTTTGCTGGAAGAGATCCTAGAACTGGTGTGTATATTTGCATCTTTGATTCTCGATTCTTGATTTTCGATTAGGATGGTATTGATCTTGATATTGAACTATGGAATGCAGGGAAATCACATGCTCTTCATAGAAGGGTGGAGCAGCTCTGCACCAGAGCAATCAGATGGGCTGAACTGAAGAGAAAAACTAAGGTATCCAATGCTTTATAGTTCATTTCATAGTAGCTAGGTTTATTGAAGGAATCTTGAATGTGATCAAATCATTATGTGTTTTCTTGCATAGGCTTAAATAACATTCACTAGGATTAGGAAGAATGCATGATGCATTCTTTATTGCGAAGTTTCTAGTCTTAAGTTATGATTCTAGTTACTTTTATCCTTGAATGCTTCATTTGATCCTAAAATCTAGATAAAGAATGTAACATAACTCACCTTAAATCCACCATCATCATCTTATTGAGTTCTAAAATATTATGTAATTATTGACAAAGTATGAGTTTTGAACAAATGCAGACACAGAAGAGGCTAGCAATCACTGTATTCAGCTTCCCTCCAGACAAAGGCAATGTTGGAACAGCTGCTTATCTCAATGTCTTTGCTTCCATTTACTCTGTCCTTAAAGATCTCAAAGAAGATGGCTACAACATCGAAGGCCTTCCAGAATCTGCTGAAGCCTTGATCGAAGATGTAATCCACGATAAAGAGGCCCAATTCAACAGCCCGAATCTCAACGTAGCTTACAAGATGGGAGTGAGAGAGTACCAGGCTCTGACTCCATATTCCACTGCTCTTGAAGAGAACTGGGGAAAGCCACCTGGAAATCTGAACTCTGATGGAGAAAACCTTTTGGTTTATGGCAAGCAATACGGAAATGTCTTCATCGGTGTTCAGCCCACGTTTGGCTACGAGGGTGATCCTATGCGCCTTCTCTTCTCCAAATCAGCGAGCCCCCATCATGGATTCGCTGCATACTACTCGTTTGTTGAGAAGATCTTCAAGGCAGATGCTGTTCTTCACTTTGGCACTCATGGTTCTCTTGAATTCATGCCTGGGAAACAGGTTGGAATGAGTGATGTCTGTTATCCAGACAGTCTTATTGGAAACATCCCCAACATCTATTACTATGCTGCTAACAACCCTTCTGAGGCCACCATTGCCAAGCGTCGAAGCTATGCTAATACTATCAGTTACTTGACTCCACCAGCTGAGAATGCTGGGCTTTACAAAGGGCTCAAGCAGCTAAGTGAGCTGATCTCTTCATACCAGTCTCTTAAAGATACGGGGCGTGGCCAACAAATTGTGAGCTCGATTATAAGCACTGCCAAGCAGTGCAATCTTGATAAAGATGTGGATCTTCCTGAAGAGGGAGTTGAGATTTCAGCCAAAGAACGAGACTTGGTGGTTGGAAAAGTGTATTCCAAGATCATGGAGATTGAGTCAAGGTTGCTCCCATGTGGCCTTCATGTTGTTGGAGAGCCTCCATCTGCCATGGAGGCAGTGGCTACATTGGTCAATATAGCAGCATTGAATCGTCCAGAAGAAGGGATTTTCTCTCTTCCTGCTATATTGGCTCAGACTGTGGGCAGAGAAATCGAAGATGTCTATAGAGGAAGTGACAAGGGTGTCCTAAAAGACGTGGAGCTTCTTCGCCAGATTACTGATGCCTCACGTGGAGCAGTCAGTGCGTTTGTGGAGAAGACGACCAACAAGAAAGGCCAGGTGGTTGATGTGGCAGATAAGCTGACATCGATCCTTGGATTTGGCGTAAACGAGCCATGGATTGAGTACCTATCAAACACCAAGTTCTACAGGGCTGATAGAGAGAAGCTCAGAGTCCTGTTCCAGTTCTTAGCAGAATGTTTGAGGCTGATAGTGGCTGATAATGAGCTGGGAAGTTTGAAACAGTCTCTGGAAGGGAAGTTCGTTGAGCCCGGCCCCGGAGGGGACCCGATCAGGAACCCGAAAGTGCTGCCAACTGGAAAGAACATCCATGCTTTGGACCCTCAGTCTATTCCAACCGCTGCAGCTATGCAGAGCGCAAAGGTGGTTGTTGAGAGGCTGCTCGAGAGGCAGAAAATTGACAATGGAGGAAAGTATCCGGAGACTGTGGCTCTTGTCTTGTGGGGAACGGATAACATTAAGACATATGGTGAGTCACTGGCTCAGGTTCTGTGGATGATTGGAGTCCTGCCTGTGGCGGATACATTTGGTCGTGTCAACCGGGTTGAAGTTGTCAGCGTCGAAGAGCTTGGAAGGCCCAGGATCGATGTCGTTGTCAACTGTTCTGGTGTCTTCAGAGACCTCTTCATTAATCAGGTATCAATCACTGAAACATTTCTACTTATCCTTGTACTTATCTGATCATAGAAGCAAGCTAACATATATTGTTTTTTGCAGATGAATCTTCTTGATCGGGCGGTGAAAATGGTCGCTGAGCTGGATGAGCCCGTAGAGGACAACTACGTGAGGAAGCATGCGCTGGAACAGGCGAAAGAGTTGGGAGTGAACGTGCGTGAAGCTGCCTCACGGATCTTTTCAAACGCCTCAGGCTCGTATTCCTCCAATGTTAACCTTGCAGTTGAGAACTCGTCTTGGAATGATGAGAAGCAACTGCAAGACATGTACTTGAGTCGAAAGTCTTTTGCTTTCGACTCAGATGCCCCAGGTGCCGGCATGTCTGAAAAACGGAAGATCTTTGAGATGGCTCTCAGCACAGCCGATGCCACATTCCAAAATCTGGATTCATCGGAGATTTCTCTGACGGACGTTAGCCATTATTTCGACTCTGATCCGACAAACTTAGTACAGAATCTCAGGAAGGATGGTAAGAAGCCCAGTGCATACATTGCTGACACCACCACAGCTAATGCTCAGGTAAAGATCCTCTGTTTTTCATCATACATTAATACGATAAGTTCATGAATCAGAAGAGTTAACGGCTAATGGATGATTCAGGTGCGTACATTGTCTGAGACCGTTCGTCTGGATGCAAGAACGAAGCTGTTGAATCCCAAGTGGTACGAAGGGATGCTGTCCAGTGGCTACGAGGGGGTTCGTGAGATTGAGAAACGGTTGACAAACACTGTAGGTTGGAGTGCAACCTCAGGACAAGTGGACAACTGGGTGTATGAAGAGGCCAACACGACGTTCATTCAAGACGAGCAAATGCTGAACAGGTTGATGAGCACAAACCCGAATTCTTTCAGAAAGTTGCTTCAGACATTCTTGGAGGCCAATGGAAGAGGATACTGGGAAACTTCAGAAGAAAACATTGAGAAGTTGAGACAGCTGTACTCTGAAGTCGAAGACAAGATCGAAGGGATCGATCGTTGAGTTCTTGGTTCGGAGAAATAACTACTATCATCTCATCTGCAAATAACCATATGGATCTTTGGATCTTTCCAAGAATTGGAACCTGAATTCTTTTTTTTACCAATGCCCATTGTATTCATTTTGTCAGGGTATTTGGTTTTCTGTAAGAGTGTAACTTGTAAGAAACTGATTCATAGAATTCAAATCTCAACATTTTACCATCATACAACACTTCAAAGCCAACATTCTGAAATCCAGACCAAACTGCAAGATCCTTGATCGTTAAAACCTTGAAAAGTTCAGACCAATCGAGCTTAATTCATGTTCAACTCAATCAAAGCTCATCCAGACTCGACTCAATTAAGCTTACAAGATAGTGTGAACACAGCAAGAACACTATAAACGTACGAACTACATTGTCCAAGAAAACATCCCAATGTATGAAGCAGCAAAAAAGGCACAAAAGAAGCAAAAAATTACTTGATCTCCACATTCTGTTTCTGTGCAACATCTACAATTTAATCAATATCCCAAAAGACAAAAGAAAAAAGAAAAAAGAAAGAAAAATCTACAAAAGAATAATAGTACAAACAAAAACTTAAGGTATATGTCTGTCAATATTAACTGTATACAATGTTTCTACTTCCCCTCTTTGAGGCCTTAGAACAAACACTAACCTTATTTTTCACGTCAGACCAACTCCATCAACAGGGGATCACCGGCGGCCATTATTCTGATTAGCTTAATGAAATCTTGCTCGCTCGACACGCTCCAGGGATGAACAGCAGGTGATTCAGCAGAATAAAACGACGTGTTATTGCTTTGTAGCTTTTGCTTATACTTCATAGAGTCGAGCACCGAGTCAAAATTTTGAGGTGAGTCCATTGCTAGAAAGAACATTGGTACCGCGACTTTGTGATGGATTTCTAGATCGCCCACAAGATTGACAAGATCGATGAAGTCGGGGACGAAATGTCTGGAAACGTAGAATACCTCTGAATTGCATATAATGAGGTTCTGAAGATCTTTTACGCTTTCTTTATAGTTGACTTGAAAGTGAGCTGGCATTGTGGCAACTACTTTATTCACCATATCTGCTTGTTTCACAAACCAATCGGAGTTGCCAGCTGTTGAGACGCTGGTCCAAGACTTGGACACCTATGTGTATTGGTTATCGAGAAGCATAAACAAGAATGAGTATTTGAACGTTGATTTTGAATTGATGAAGTTAAGTGATGAAATGCTATGATTACCTTGTTTGTGATCCAGAGCTTAGACTTATCAGCTTGGAGCAAATTCCAATAGTTAAGAATAGTGTCATCCTGAAGAAATAAAAAGCCTTCTGCACTGGTGTATCGATCAAAAAATTTCGGTAAATACCTGAAAACAAGCGAGAGATCACATTAAAAAGAAGCCAGACAATTATATAAATAGATATTTATATGAAAAATGTAAGTGATGGGTCTATAGTGTTTACAAGTAATCACAATTCTCGACTGTCTAATGCTTGTCAAAGATTGTCAAGTGATAGTCAAGACATCATAATTCTAAATCTCGGAGGGTTCTGATTGAGTATCATGAATAAAAACGAAAAACAGGTTCACTCACAATCTTAATCATATTTTTTGCAACTTCAGGGAAAAAATAAGCACATGAATGAATCTTTAACACCAAATCAAGCTTTGGAAATGCATAAATATTTTTGGTCGTAGAACTTGCTTTGCTTCAGACACTTACCCATTGTATCAAGTTACCTATCCTACAGTGATGCAGTTTGACAAGATTTTGTTTACATATGCTATTCAAATAAGCCTACACAACCCCCCTCATAAAATGCATGTTATTTGACTTATTCTCTCTCCAGTTACCTATACGAACTTAGGAAAAAAGAAAAAAATATGTAAAGAACAAAAAAAAAAAATTATGATTCACATACTTGTAAACATAGTCCAACTGGCCTTCTTCAACGGCGAGATCAACGTTTTTCTCTTTAGATAATATAATAACAGTCTTAAATATTCTGCCATATAGCAACCTCCACTCCAATGCGGTACGTTCCACTGGTCCACTGCAGAACATTACAAGCACAACATTGCCAAAATTCTTCCGCCATCTTATCAAGTTTCCGATTTCATAATTCACTGTTCCTATTTCCTCAACTCCAAGATGAACAGACGGCAACTTCTGAGGTACAAATTCCTTGCGATCGCCATGACCAATACTTGCCCTAGGCCGGTCCAATTCAAGGGACATTAGACGAGGCTGCTGGTAACCAACAGCAAGCAAATCTTGAAGCCAGGCAGCAGTGAACAGCACATCCTTTTCAGTCCAAAACCCTTCCTCGGCCATCACGTAACTCAACTCCAAGATCTTCTCGAACAATCCATGCTTATTGGATCTCCACTCCACCAAGAAATTGATCAGACGGCCCACATTCACGTGAAGATCTTTCTCCTCTGAAAAAGGGTATGCCTCGATTCTGTCATACCGATGAACAGTGGGAGGATAGACAACAACGTACCCACCGACCTCCCACAAAAGCCTCTGCGCCCAATAGCCCCTCAAAACATCAGAAGCCATTGTACTAACCGACACTGGAAGCATCAACCCCCAAAATGCCGGCGAGTGGACCAGTGTATTGAATGAATTCAATGGCACCATCGTACCCTGAGGTAATGCCACTTTAGGGGCACGATCATCAAACCGGATATCAAATGCTTCTAAAGTAGCTTTCCTAGTGAAGTAAAACACAGAATCCACGTCAGGTAGCCCGTTGGAAATGCCCTGCTGGATAAACTGTTTCCCACCAAAAACCTCAGTATAGAACTCCTCGTGCCCGATATCACCCACATTTTCCAATGGTAATCCCCTCGGCCAAACTGACCGCTGCCCGAAATGTATATAAGGGTTCACTATAGTTCTATTGGGATTCTCATGGCTATATTGCAAGATCACTTCTTGTCTAGCACTCTCACCAATCAACTCAACATCAAAATGCTTGCCTATATCATTATCAATCACGTCTCCTCTATCATCGACATCATAGATCTTTTGAGCACCATGTTGTATGGCAAATAAATACCCAACCGTTTTTCGAACATACGAATCATAAGGCAAGTAATCAACCACCCTAAACCCCAACTGAGCTTGCATATCCAATGATAAATAAATCGCACCTGTTAAAGAAATAAGCAAATCTAAATCATGCCCACTAGCTCAACTTGTCATCAGATCATTTCAACAAAAATATTGGAAACATAAATGCATAAAGAAGATTAATTTCATCTATTCTCAAGAATTCAGACACCTATACCTTTCAAGTTCCAATCTTTCGGAGTCCTAGAATTCCCAATCGCGAGCACTTGCCACCCTTTCATCTTAGCCAATTTCCTCAGTGAATCCGAGGGATAATCCGAAACCGAAACAACGATCCATTTCTCGGATCGGAAATTCGAGAACGGCGTCGTTTTATCAGCAATGCGGTTGATAGAATTCCATTTGATGTGGGGAAACTTGGGGTGGACTGAATGAGACTGAGCGGACTGGAGGCAGAGCAGCGCCGCCGCATCACCGCCGGCAGTGGAGTAGTTCCGTAGGAAGAACAAGGCGGCGACGGTGGTGATTAGGATGAGAATCGTGACGATCTTGTACAAATTCTCGGAAGCCCATGTGGAGAAATCAAGATTCTTGGACTGAATCGCAAAGAATTTGCTCCCAGATTGCCGATTGTAGGGCTTCGGAGAATCCGAAGTGGGAAGAACGCGATCTTGAACTAGCATTTTTAGATTCAAGAGCTGAACCCCCCAAGATTAAAACACACTCAAAAGATGACTTATTCTGATTCGCATTGACTGCAGTCTGGTTTTCTTGCTCGAGCTAAGAGACAAGGCGAGGGTGGGGTGGGTGGTGCCAACAAGAGGCGTTGCCTTAAGATTGAATCTAAGTTGTAACAACTGCTGCTGTGAAGTTTGGTAAGAAATGAGAAAAGTACAGAGTGGGGAATGTGTCTTCTTTCCTCTTCTTCTTCTCTTAATTATGTGGTGTTTGTTAGTAGCATTATTTTTATTATTATTATATTTTTTTTGGTAATATTATTTTATTTGGTAATATTTTTTTATTTTACTTTATATTACTTTTGGACAGTTTCTTTAGGTTAGGTGTTTGATGTAAGATTGTGACATTTCAACCATTATTTAATTTTGGAATTTCCCTATCCCTTTCTTTTCAACCAAATAAGTAAGGAGATATGACATAACCATAATGACATTAAAAAATAGAGTTATTGTACACCCGTTGTACGGATCGGGCGCACGCGGGCTGGCGCGGGTCACCCCAACCTGTGCCTTTTTATTTTTTCAAGTGTTTTGGTCGTGACCTTTATATTGTATATACTATATATATATATATATATATAAAAGCAGAATATTCTGTCAAAAATAACTGTAATAAATGTCTCATTTATTAAATATTTCCATTTTAAGAAAATTATTAATAACTTTCATTTTATATTTATTAACAAAAGTGTAAATAAGTATTAATATTTAAGACATTTAATTTTATATTTATTGTATAGAAATTCAAAAGAAAAAATAATCAGATAAATCTATCTATATATTTCTATATTATAATAATAGATGAAAAATTGGAAATATTTATAGAAATACCATTTTTCCAACAAAAAGTGTCACTTCAACTTTTTTTTTTTGTATTTTTTATTACTTAATCCATTCAATTTAGGATTAATTTATAAAGTACCCATTTTCATAAGTCAAGGAACTTATCTACCAATTTTTCTGGGAAGTAACTTTTTTACCCAATTTGGGTAGTGGAATGTCCATAATACCCTCAACTTAAGTTATATTTACATAAGAAAAGTTCAAAAAATATCCTGAACTCGAGTTAAGTTTCCTGGACTTGAGTTAACTTTTCAGATAAGATGAACATGTCGTGAATATGAAATATAATATCGTGTTCACGAAATGTAGAAAGGTTCACATGTCATGAATACAGAATATAATATCGTGTTCACGAAATGCAGAAAGATTCAACATGTCGTGAACACGGAATATAATATCGTGTTCACGATATGTAGAAAGGTTCAACATGCCGTGAACACGAAATATAATATCGTGTTCACGATATGCTGATATATTTGTGGTTTATATAAATATAAACTTAAGTTGAGGGCATTATTGACATTTCGCCCTCAAATTGGGTAAAAAAATAACTTCCCATAAAAATGGGTAAACGAGTTCCTTAACTTATCAAATTGGGTAATCGGATGTATTTCCACTTCAATTTATAATATAAATATTGTATTAGTTTATTCTTATTTTACTAATTTCTTAAATGCCAACAATAGATATTGTTCAAACAATCATTTCAATAATAAGTATTAATTTGTTGAGGGATAATTGATATTATATTTAATATAAATATAATTAATAAACAAGTGTAACACTATTAAAGATGTGTGTATATACATATATGTATACATATAATATGTATTTAGTGTGAAATTTTATGTCATCCTAAGTATTTTTTAAATTAATATTTGTAAGTGTCCTATCAACAATTTTTTTTTTGCATTTTTTGCTATTTAATTCATTAGATTTAATAATATAAATATTGTATTAGTTTATTCTCATTTTATTGATCTTAATTAAATTAATTTTATTGAATAATTTCTTAAATACCAACAATAGATATCCATACCATAATTTCAATGATAAATATTAATTTGCATGGGTATAATTTATATCATATTAACAAATAAATATAATAGTACTATTAAAGATGTGTGTATATACATATATGTATATGTATATATATATAATATGTATTTAGTCAGAATAATATGCCATCCTAAATATTTTTTAAATTATAAATATCTCATAATGGAATAAAATTTTCACATTTTACTTTACACTTAGAACTTCGTATATTTTTATATGATAGTGCACATTTTGAATTTAGATGGCTCAACTAATTATTTAAATTATATACTTAGTTTCTAATTATATTGTCATCATCATGATCACTACTACTACTACATTTCGATTTTGTGTTGAACTTAAATTGTAATGATCAATGTCGGTCTATATCAATTAATTTACGTGATACTTATAATGAAATAATTATCTGTCATCTTCGATGTTAAACGATATTAATTAAAAATATTTTTCTAATTCAATTTATTTTAAAATAAAAGGTTGAATATATATAATTGACAGTGATTGCATTAAGTTCCTACATAAAATTTCTAATTTTATTGTTTGTTGTTTCTATATATACATACTCACACACACATGTATTTGATTTAAGTAATTGAATTTGATTTTTAATTCATAATTTTTTTAGTTTTTTTAGTATATTTAATTTAAGTGACTTATGATATTAGTTTATAAAACTAGAATCGTTGTGTATAAAAAAGTTTTAAAAAAACTTACAATCTTTGCATGTTAAAATTCCAATTTTGATTTGAAGTTCATGATTGATACTTTTGTTTTTGGTATTAATCATAGATTAGTGAATTGGATATGTATAATATCGATATATTGTTGTGAATTGAATTATCTTAAGCAAATTTAGATTTTCTTAGTTATTAAATATTATAATGTTTTCTATATACTAAAATTACTTATACTATATTATCAAATAATTAATATTTACCAACATTATATCACAGACCGCATATCGTGCGGGTGCGAGTACTAGTTGTGTTAGTGTTACATTCATGTTATGTTAGTGTTACCTTCGTGTTATATTAGCGTGACCTCATTTCCAGATTTCATACCCATAGTTTAAAATCATTGAACTAAAATAACATGAATGTAACACTAACATAACATGAAGGTATGACTGCTTGAAGTGAATCATGGTGGATTTGAGCGCACCCACCAAGCGCGTAGGAGCGCGTTGGGGCCCATGAAAACACGCGTGAGAGGCGCATGGGACGGGTTGATCCGGGTGCATGGATCCAGTTGCACAAAATATTTTGCATAAAAAATAATCACATTTTTTTGATCATTAAAAAAAAAAAAAAGGCTATATAGAATGGTGGCAAGATTGAATGTATATTACTCAAACTTTTCAGTCAAAATTTCACAATCATAGTGTATTACACTGATTTTGCACTTGTAAAGTGATAAATGGTGTTTTTATACAAAATGATATTTACTTAGTGAAATAGTATTTTTATAGGCAAAAGGATTAGAAATTATGTAATACAATTAATAGTATAAATGAATACATAAATGTGCAGATCTTTATATCAATCTTATTTTGTAAAACTTATTGTAATTTTTATGATTTTTTTTTGCAGATTATAATGTACCTAGTTTTATAAATTCTTTATTATCCATTTTAAAATGCTTAGGAAAATTAAAAAAAAAAAAAAAACATAAACTTATAAGAACTGTCACAAGGCCCATCAAGTGGTGGGCCTTATCTTTGGACGAAAGTTTAAAAGAACATTGGGCCCAACATATATGCCTATGGCCCATTGATCAAATATGGCCCAATGATATATCAAAATAACACAAAATAAACGTGACAAATTAACATCACAAAAGCTAAAATCATTTAATTTCTATTTCATTAGCCATGCATCAATTACATAGGCTAAGTAGACATATATTAATTACTAGGTAAAATAACAATGGGACTTCGAACATAATGTCTACCATCCGACCATTTCAATTGTCCAAACCTATAATCAACATCCATTTCACTTCTAGGTTTTATGGCCTTTATGATCACTTCAAACTTCTTTTCTTCTCCTATTTTCTCGAAACTCAGAACTGACGGCTCAACCGTAACCAAGTAACCTCTCGGGTGACGAACATGAGCCGAGTAGGTCCCTGGCTCTCCGACATTCGTCACTTTCCTTGTAAAGATAGTTGTTTCATCGTTTGATTTGACTGAGATGGAGGGATAGTTGAAGTCGTTGAGATCGTAATTCTTCGGACAAACATGATCGGAACCCGAGAATCGACTAATCAACGTCTCATTATACCCATGGCTACATAGAAAGTTCAGGTAATCACCGACACTCAAGTCGTAGACCAGTCCGGGGTCCAACGCTCGGTTGGGTCGGATATGTCCCGAGCCGTATGCGAACGGGGTGGCCTCGGTGCCGTCCGAATCGCGTATTGGATTCTCAGTATTGTCCCTTATTCTTGCTATTTAAAAATTCAACAGATACATTCAGCAAAATGAAAAACAACTAAGTCTATATATATTAACAAAACAATGCGAATAAATTCAAGATAATTCATTTACCGGTGGTCATGACAGCAGACTTGATCGCCGCCGGGCTCCATTCAGGATGAGCCGACTTGAGAAGGCCGACTAGGCCGGAAACGTGTGGGCACGACATTGAAGTTCCGGAGAGGATATTGAAGGGAGTGGTTCGTTTATCGTATGATAAGCCCGTCGCGCTTCTTCCTTCAGTGAAGGCCGCGATAATGTTGACCCCCGGAGCAGTAACATCAGGCTACATATCACACAAGATTTGAGACACTTATCAATTATATGAATCATCAGTCTAAAACAGGGGAAAAACAGAGTTGATGCAAGAAAATAAATAAAACCTTGAGAATTTGAGGAGTGATCACATTAGGACCTCTAGATGAGAAAGAAGCCATAAATGGAGCTGGCTTAACATTTATAACAGCCTTGGGAGTTGTAATAAACCCTTCTGGATTTCTAAAAAAACACAATCAAATGATGAAAAGTTGGCAAAAAGACACTATAACTTGCAGAATTAACATAGGGAAGATGCATAACATACTTTGTGGAGTTGATATAAGCATAGAGAACAAGGCCATCAGTGTAGTTGATGTGAGAAGCCGGAAGAACGTGAGGATCACCGATGATCTCGTTTCCAGAGGACTCGTCGTTAGCAAGAATCATGGCAGCAGCACGAGCACGTGCCGCCTCCACCCCCTTCTCAACTCTACTAATCACCCCTCTCAAACACACCACTATTTTGCCCTTCACCTTATTAGGATCCAATGTCTTTAGCTTACACAACATGCTTCAAAAATAGTCCAAGATTAGTAATATCGATTTATTGACTATAAATTTTCTTGAAAAGTAACATGTGTTCGTTCTTACGCATCAGCCGTGGACACATTCGCAGCTCTGGCATCCTTACTACTAATTAGTGGATAAAACCCTTCACGTGGCAATGGCTTAGTAATGCTTGTACCCTACATCAAGATTACTATAAATCAAGAGAGAGAGAAGGAGAGAGAGAAAGGCAGATCATACCAAACAAAAGTATCACCTTAAAAAAGGAGCCATTTTTCAAGACAACATTAGCTTGCAACTCACGATCAATAGTACTAGCACCAATGGTGAAAATCCATGGAGCCACATTCGACACCGAACCGGAAACTGGCCCGGAATTTCCAGCCGATGCAACGACCACAATACCGTGGTTCACAGCATGGAAGGAGCCGATAGCAATGCCATCATTCAAGTAGTCGGCAGGGGGCCCACCCAACGAGACGGAGAGCACATCAACGCCGTCATGTATGGCATCATCAAAAGCCTTCAAGATATCGGAGTCGAAGCATTGGGAGCCATTGACCGGAGGCCAGCACACCTTGTATGAAGCTGCCCGAGCAAAGGGCGAACCGCCCTTTGCAGTCCCGTTTCCCACACCGAAAACACTGGCCCCGGGCACGAAGGTGCCCGCGGCCGTGGACAGGGTGTGGGTCCCATGACCGTCATTGTCAAGTGGGGACTGAAATGAAGAGTTGAGTTTGCCAATGAAAGCTCCATACCCTTTGTTGAAGTACCTTGCTCCAATTAATTTTCTGCAAGATTACACATTCATTCATTATTTAATTCATGATCAAGTTTAAATCATTCAATTAAAGAAAATTTTAATTACCTATTGCAAAAATGTTGTGTTTTGTTATGAACTTGGCAAATTCCTTTCCACTTTGATGGGATTGGTCCATAGCCTTTGTCACTGAAGCTCTTTGACTCAGGCCAAACACCTAGTCAACCATTGCATGATTATTTTCATTTAATTTTTCATGACAAAACTTAGGTAAAATAATAAAATAGTGATTTAATTACCAGTATCAAGATTTGCAATAATGGTGTGTTGACCAAATCGAGCTTTGTTCCATGCAGATTGACGTTTTACTACACCATTCTTTTCGAGCAAGAGAAAATCCCATGAATGTGTTGTGTGTAATTTTCTCCCATGGTTCAATAAAACTGACACAACATCTCCATGTTCTATACAAAAACATAAGTAATAATCCACAAATTCGATTTAAATTACACTTATAATAATCATATACAAAATAAATAAATAAATCCCTAAAAAATAAGATTCTGCATGAAAAAGAAAAACATACTTGCAATTTGTGAGGCCTCTTCATCTTCAAGAAGAGCAGCAAATCCATTTATATGTCTTTTGTATGAGTAAAATATGGCATTCTTTGCCTTCTCTTCACTACAAAAATGAACAATAAGATTCAGAGTTTATTTCATTTAATCAAATATTTTGTTTTTGGAATAATTGTATAAAGAAAATTCAAACCTCCCTAAACAAGAGGCCAGCAACTGAGTATGTGAATCGGTGACACGACGAAGATTCTCCAGAGCCTTCGTCGTGTTAGCATCTCCATCATGAGAATGTGCTCCGAGATAGACAATGTAAGACTGCAAGAAAATCAAATTGTTTTAAAGGAAGAAAAATGATCCAAGAATTAGAAAGGAAGATTATATATATATATATATCATTATGCACCTGTTTTATGCATAAAGATTGTTGCAATTGGAACAAAGAAAAACCAAGAAATATTGTGAAAAAAATCGAAAACTTTGCAAATGACATTTTTTTATTGGTGATTGTTGAAGGAGAATAAAAAAAAAAAGTGATTATTTATAGAGAAGTTGAGGGGTGAAGAAATTAAACTTCAATGTTACATCAAACCTAGTTAATTATGTTAAATAACATATCTATGATCCATTTACATATATATCGATATTGCTTTTATTTGAATATATTCAAATTTTATCAATTGAGATATTCATGCAATCAAAGGATATATATCTATCTACAAGGAAGTTAGGTCAAATTTAAATAAATGAGAGCCAAATCAGAATATTATTATCTGTTAATATTTTAAGAATCTCATTGATCTTAATAGGAAAACTCTAATTTTGATGTATTTCTTTTTATGTTTGGTAAATATATGGGATACATATAGTAATGTCCATACGAGCAATTGTTTTATTAATAAGAATCTGAATAAATTTGAATGATTTTCGTGGATTCGTGAGACGAGTCAATCCAAAATCACAAGCACAATCTTTTCATATTTGGTAAGATTCCATCTCGTGATATCTGCAATTACAATTCAATAATTTGATATTCCTAATTTAGTATTTAGTTCAATAATAAAATCTGTTTCTATTAATATATACAGATTGTTTTTGGAATCATGTCTATAAATAGTTTTGGAGGCTCAGAATATCAATAGAATAATTATCTGATTGTTTCAATATGGTACTAATAGTTATATCCTTTTTCGTTCATAATTGAACTAATCAATATTTGAATATTATCTTTCTACAATTCATCATGAAAATGATGAATTTCTAAAACTTGAAGGACTACTTCCTAAATATGATAAAATCAAGGACTAAAAAACCAAAATCATCCACTGCAAAATACCAAAAGAGATTCACTATAAGATAACTTGAAGAGTGAATATCCATGCAACATGTTAAAGAGCTTCAAACCATAAAAGATAAGTGCATAAACATTCTTGGATCATTTGAAGCATTCCTAAATAAAAAGAACAAGAAAATAATGTAGTTTTTCCATCATGTTTATAGACCAACCAGCTCCATTCTAAACAGAGTTTCTATTCTGCTGAAGATAAGCAATGCCAGTGTGGATTGTGCTTCCATTGTTGGCAACTTCATCGACACGATCATTAATCTGCGTTTCTTGGAGAAATTAGGTACTGCAGTCAGAAAAATGAGGCAAATTTGAGTTTAATTTGGATAAAGAAAGATCAAGTATTCGTATTGTTATTAACTTACCACGTGGTGGACTAAAGGAGGCCATCAACCAAAGAGTGTGTTCTAAGATAATCCACTCTTGTCTTGATATCTAGAACTGTTTTCTTGATTTGATCGGCCTTTCCCTTTTCAGCAACAAGACTCTGTTCTCGCAAAGAGAGTTCCCTTTTAAGCTCAGCCACCTTGTCCTCAAGCTTCATAATGATGATGTCTGAATCCGTGCCATCTTTCTTGAAATTCAAGTAGTCTTTTGAGCTCATCTTTGTTTTGTGAATATAGTCCAGCTTCTCATGAAGCCATCCGAGATTCAGCTTCTGAGCCTCCAAATATGCGACTTCTTCAAGCATTTCAGTGAGGTTCTTTTGTGTAACCTCACTGAATTTTGTGGCTTTCAGTCTTTCATATATGGCACACACACGTTCAAGGAAGATGGAAACGATGGTGGCAGGTTTTCCTTCACTCTCCACCGTGATATCACCATATTTGTCAAAGATGGCTCTAATCAAAGGCGCGTTCTCCTTTCTCACCTTGTGCCCATTTACGCACTCAAAAGCTGGATCTAGAGTGGACTGGATTTCATCAGAATCCTCGTCTGAGTCGTACTGTTGCCTTTTGACAAACTCGGTGATGTTAAGAGAAGTGGTGCATGCAGTCTCAAGAGCGGTTGGTTGGTCTTCTTGAGGTCTTTGGCATGCAGGTGGAGCAGTTGGTATAATGATGTCCACATGACCAGGGCTACACAGGGATAATAGTTTCTTGACTTCGATATCCACTTTACGAGGCTTGTTGAGAACTCTCTTTGCTGCCATCAATCTTGAAGAGCAGCTAGGAGTCTTTTCTGAACGAGACCTCCAATAAGAAGGCAAAACACTATTCCGAAAGGGGATCTCTGTGGATTCACTTCTTCCGAGTCGGGAAGAAAGTGGAGGAGAGAATGGGTAGTCCTACAAAATGGGGCATAACAATTTAGAAAGAACTTGAAACAAGATTATGGAAACAAGCAACAAGTTATTAAAGAAGGTCAGCAGATCATAAATGCTAAGATAGATCGAAGAATCATATCATCAGAGACATGAGAAAAGCTTCTCAAGACATCTCATGATCTTCAAATGAAAGATTAAAAAAGGTAATCACCAATGGGTTATTTCATTAGTGTAAAAGATACAACACTACAACAGTAATACACCATTGCTAAAGCTTGTTCTTAGCTATAGATCAAACTAATGCATTCTTGAAGATCTAAGATCAACTTAAAAAATTATGTACTTTAGTCACCTTTTAAAACACTACACTGCAATTTCTTCTCCATCATTTTAAAGAAATTTTGAGTAATTCTAAATGCATTATTAAGTTTTTCTTTTCAAATCCATTAAGATAGAAACTTCACTTCATCTCCCCCATAGATCTATAAACTGTGATTCATCATCTGTTTACTTCATTTAATCGTCACATCAGTTAATAAGACAAACATCACCCACCATGGACAGTGATCATCTCATTACAAGCACTCAGTTCTTGAAGAATCCTACATCAAACACATAATGCACAGATCTCTGTTTGTCACTATAACAAACTGGGATCACAGAGCACACACACACACAAGAGAGAGAGAGAGAGCAAAAGACCAAGCTTTTATACCCTTCTATCCTAAAACTACACAAATATGCATGGAGATTCTTCTCACAACATACAACAACCAAAAAAAAAAAAAAAAAGCTAATGCAGGCATTATCGGCAGTAAACAACATATTACTGTTACCTGATGAATGCTTCCGGAACTTGAGGGAGTTTCTTGAGGTGGTGTCCTAGTCTCCTTCTTTATCCTTCCACTTCTTGTGCTCACCATAGCTTGAGAGAGAAAGGAAGGGTTTTTGAGTGGGTTCTTTGCTAATCGGCTCAAAACTAGCCAGCCCTCTTCCTTGTCTCCTTGAGCTTTATACCTTTCACTCTCTGAATGCTGCAAAAAAAAAAAAAAAACCCATATCATGTGAGAGAGAATTTGGCCAAGAAAAGGCTAATTCATTTGTTGTTTGTAGTACACTAAATCCTTTTTTGTGCAGTGCATAAACGCAGAACACAACGACTGTATAGTATATACCCAAAATAAATAAATAAAGTGAGGGGTAATTCTATACACACCCCATCAAATACTAAACACACCCCCATCTATACACACATTTTTTTTTTTTTTTAAGAATATGTGTATGGATGGGGTGTGTTTAGTATTGATGGGGTGTGTATAGAATTACCCTAAAGTGAATAATATTGATTCACCTCAATCGAGGATTTGATTGATCACTTCCACTATTAATAAAGAGTACAAAAATATTGATTAAGTCCTAATAAATAACTCTATCAACCCGTTTTCAAAATAATTGTTGCTTTAGAGGTTTTCACAAAGGAAGGTAATAAAAAAAGGGATCGACCCTTGTTTAATTACAATCAATGTATAAGTTTTTTACTTTGATTATTTTGTATGCATCTAATCCTGGTAGGGTTATTGTTGATAAATTGTATTTAAATGTCTTGAAAAAAAAAAAAAGACACTTTTTTTTGTATAATATTTACCAAGATTGACACTCATTTTTTACTTGCTACAATCAACTTGTTTTTAATGAGTTGTGCTGGTGGCAAGACCTTTTTTTGTTTCACACATAATCATTATGTGTTTAGAATATTAAAATTCAATGATTCATTAATATTTTTTTAAAATTAATGTACTTTAGAAAACAAGTCCAACATATGAATTGTTTTTCTTACAAATTGCACCAGTTGAGAGGTCTGTTTGTAAGAAAAGACACAGAAGATAACAAGAAAACTGGAAAAACAACAGAAACTGAAGGTTTCACAAGGATCAATCCAACATCTATTTTGCTAGCTAACAAATGAAAATCTGTCTAAATATGATAGATTTTCAAAATAAAAAACCATTTAATCTTGATGTTGATTTTCTACAATGAACATTGTAAACCAGTCACCACAGAACAGAATAATGTGTTTTAGCCATATGGATGCTTTCGACTTCCATGCTCCCCAAGTTTGGTTGTTCATTGCTCGACTTTTATTCCCTCGTTTCAAGAAAATCACTCCTTCTGTATCTTATAGTTTCAAGTGGCCAAAACCTCCTCTGAACGAGCCATATAGAGGCCGAGATCTCTTGAAAGTAAAGATATCTTCTATTCGGACATCAGATTCAGCCGGTTGGGAATTGTCTACTTGGAACTCTGAGGAATGTGCACTCCCATATACCCGTATGCTCAAACTCTTCTTGCAGGGAGCACCGACTTTAATATACTCGTTGAAGAAATCTATCAACTCCTTTTGAGTTAGTTGCTTCAATGCTGCAACCTGTTTCGTTAATATGGTAGTATCAATGAAAGATTCAGAACACTTTCCAAAATCATGGAAGTTAATTATGTGGGGTGTAGATTTCAAAATGACTGTATAGTTCCGAAAATTAGCTCAAAATAGAAGGTCAATGATTTGAAATCAAATTACCCAAGAAAGTAACTGGTTTTGTTACTATGAATTTGCAATGCTCGACTCCAATCCATCCATTCAATGTGATAGTGCATTTAAAGTTTTTATAAGTAAACTCAGTCCTCATACCTCACATTCTTTCCGATCAAATTTGAAGGTCCCATCAGATATTTCTCGCCAGTAGAATCTAGATTCTTCTCGTAAATTTTTGTGCTTCTCAAGCTTCATTTCGATAAGTGCATTAATGTTGCTCTGTTTCAATGAAGGGAAACATAAAAAGGTGTTGCTCAGCATAAGTCAACTCATCAAGGCTGGTCGACTCGGTTCTATTCATAGCTAGAACTTGAAAATCACGTATACAATATCCAGTAAAATGCTAGAGATAGAAAAATTCTTGATCTTTTGCTAATGTACAATTTTAATGGCTTCTATATATCAGTATTTCCATCTCAACCTTAGCGGACTAGCTAGCCAACATTTGTTATCACAAATGCACACTGGAATTGTAAAATAAGGTTACCTTGAATTCATCACTGGGCATTTCGTAGAGCTTAGTCTCAAACATCTTCAGAAACGATTCAACTCTCAGATCAATTTGACCAGGACCCTGTCAAGCACAACAAAGGGTAAGTGATAAGTACATTTTAGAGCATATAAAAGTAAAATATATTATGAATAAAGATACACAATATCCATAACACAATTCAGATATGTAATCTATACCTTCACAGTTGATTGGATAATGAATTGTACACCACGGACACCAGAGTCATTCCTACAGTAGATGAGTTCTCCAATAATAACGGGAGCACAAGTTATGACACTAAAATGACTTAGCACAGTGTAAGAACTTTGAGTATATGATCTTTTTATTACCTCTGCATAAGTACAGTAATATAACCGAGCTGCTCAACTGATCTAAGCTGGTGAAAAGCAGGCTGCTTTGCTATCACAGCAAGAAGTTGTAGAGTGACATTTAACTTGAAATCATCCTGGTGCACCTACATAATTTGAACACAGACACATTCAAAAACCTTATACCTACCCAAAGCAGTTATATCAAGAACCTCACACAGAGGATCTGAAAAAGGACTGGTAGGAGTTAAAGCAGAATAAACGGAACATGTTCTTCTGACAAAGAAGCCCAACTTGTCAGTTGTATAAATTTCCTTTCAAGTATTTTTGTCTTATCACATAGTCTGCATAATTTTATCTGGGAATTCTTGACTGACTCTGTCTAGTCTCTAGAAAATCGAAAAAAAGTTGAGCAAATCCATGGCTTATTTTAGCATGCCTCCTGTGCCACAAATGGTTGGATTTTACCAAACTATAAATATCTTTGATGTTTAACAGTTAGGTTAACCAAACTAGCCCAGATGGTAACTAGGTTAACATGACTAAACATATTAGTTTCAATACATCACTCCTAACAATTTGAGATATTAACGGTACGGACAGCATACCCAATTTTCTCAATTATACTCCATTACCTGAATGTAATGGACAAGTGCGGAATTTTCATCACTAGGATTTAGTCCTTCTGTACTGTAGAAGTAATTTATTCCCCTCTCAAGCTTGACAATTCTATTTGTCATGTATTGAGATGCAAACAAAGCCTGAGATAACGGATTAGGACCCTTAAAGAACACATCTTCAATATGCTGGATCATGGATTCTGCTTCGTTTGGCTCAAGATTTCCTACATGCAAGCAACAATGCAATGGTGAACAGTTAAAAGGATGGTCAACAGCTGAAAATCTAAGACCGATCAGGAAAAAACATGATGATTAGTACCTGCTATATAGCATTCCAAGAAGATCCTTGAAAGCATTAAAGGATAAAATTTCACAAGATTCTCCACTTCAAGATGAGGAAGAACTTCAAGTTCCTCCATCCAGGGCCATGTTTGGTCTTGTAGTATTAACGTGCAGTTGTACATAGCCTGCTGATAAGGCTGTTGGAACTTCAAATTCTGATATTCTTTTGTGATCAATTCCTGCGTATAGTCACAATAAACACAAAGAGGATAAAGGCAATCAACAAAAAGCTTTTAGACGCAGATCTCATTTGTTAATCGCAATGACGGGACATTGTAATACTAGTGGCAACTAGATGAACATAGCCAGAGTGATCTGAGTTATTCAAAGTAACCACAGAGTATATGTACCTTAATAACAGCAAACCTTTCAGGTTTAACTTCAAAGCTTGCAATCTGTTGTATTACGGTCTCCAGTAAAATGGTCAGCTTGTGATTATATCCCACCACAGTGACCTGTAAGGAGAAGGTAATAAATAATGGGTAGAATGACTAGATCAAACTTCAAAGGAGAGTGGAATACAAACAGCAGCAGCAAGAAATTTCTGAAACCTTAGATAAAACATACTAGAACAGTTAAACTCCTCATTGGTAAGATAAACATACTTAACCTCCTCAGTCTTTCATATTTGGAGCACTTTAACTAATTTCATTGGCTACCCACAGATACTCTTAAACTCTCTCAACTAGGTGTGACTTAGGTAAAAGAAAAACTTTGTAATATTTTGGACCAAATAACAATAACCAGATGGAGTCGTTATTATAAGTTGTTTATAAATGTGACATTTAAACATGGTGGTCAAATTCATTTTTTTCACCTGGACTCAGTGACAAGGAAAATATCATATTTATGAGGGGGGAAGTACCACCAACAGCTTACACTTTAACATAGCACTACTTTAACATAGCACTAACAGGTACCTGAAAGCCAAAGTCGGTGTTGCTAACTCCATAATAAAGACCAGCAACCTGTGCATCATATGCTGAAATATGCAACAAAAAGACAGAAAGAACAGTTTTAATGACTAAAATTCAGCACAAGGGAAAAGCAGAAGGTGATAATCTAAAATGAATCCTTAAAATAAACGTATATGCAGCTCAGATGTAAAGCCTTAACAAGTAGATGAACAGTTGCTGAAGGTCATGACTACACAATTTTACCAAAACTCTTATCTTAACTAGAAGAAATTACCATATTCATTCAAGTAGTCCATCAACAAACGCGTAAATATTTCGGTGAGGACTTCTGACTCGGGGGAACTTCCAGAAAAGGGACAATTAAAATCTATCTTAACATATGCCTTAGGAGTCGAAAATGCTGTATCTGGCTTGTACCACAGCCTTGAGCATGGGGTTTTCCTCAACAGAACTGGTAACTTCATCTGTCCCAAAGGTCAATACACCACAAACAACAAGCTATAGTTAAAAGATTCAACTACTAAAGAACAGATAGCATTATTTGAGATAACAGCAATAACTTACTTGATCTGAGACAGTCTTAAGAGATAGGTCTGTAGGAATAAACACATTAGGGATAGGAAGATGCAGATCTTCAGAAGGTGCTCTGTTAGTCCATTGCTGCAAGTCACCAAACACCTTAGATTATCTCAAGCGAAGTATAGAGATTCTAATATGTGGAGAATAATGTTTTATCATAAAATACAAAAGAGGATCTTAACCTCAATTGTGGAGCCAGTCAATCGTTCTACGGAATATGCTGTTCCATACCAAGGCTCTTTCAAATCAGCAAGTCCTTCAAACTTTGTTGACTCCCAAAATATTCTGTACAACACAAAATATATAACAAAAGAACAAATAAATGATGCCACTGGTTAAAAAAAAAAAAAAAATTACCATCATACACCAATAACTGAATATACAAACTCCAAATTCTTAGTCCAAACTTGAAGTGAGAAAAAGGAAGGTATTTAATAACACCATAAAGATGAATGTTGTGTACATCAATAAACATTGCAAAACAATCTTTTCCTTTTTCTTTTCTTTTCTTTTCTTTTTCTTTTTCTTTTTTGGTTTTCTTGCATTGTTTTAGCTCCAGGAACTCAATGTATGAGGACATAATAAGACATGGATTCAAATCAGGCAAAATAGGAGCATCTATATTTTGCATTTTATTAACATAGTCAAAGGTAAAATCTTGCAGATGCAACTATAAACACTATGGAAGAGAATCTTCATGCAACACCAAAACTAACCTCACACTGAATGGAGTTAGCTCTTTCAGGGCTGACTGGATTATTTCAGGATTAAACTTTGAAGGCAAAGATGAACCCACCAGCCAATCTTGTGGAGGATAAAACTACAATATTTTCAAAGAAACAAACAAGAAATGTCAGACATGAAAACCATATAAATAATTACTCGGCACTTCAAAGAAAATGAACAGAAAGATCTCAGAGGAATATAAACCCCATAATCAAACATCAATGTTTCTCTACCCTCAATCATAGATGCATAGAGTAGCATACTTCCAAAATCAAAACACAAGATGTCAGAATCAACAGAGCTTCAAAATAAAGTGACATAAAAAAATACAAAAACGAGCAGTGAGATGAAATATAAATCATATTAAAAATTTAAGAAGAGAGCAATACCATGGAACTGATACTAATAGATTCTATAAGTCCAATGTCAAACACAAACATTTTCAGAATATATCAATCAATCATCAACACAGCTAAAATACTCTTGATTAAGGAGATGCCATCGTAAAAATAAGACTGATCTGTTACATGATAGAATTGGAATATCATATTGTCAAAAAACCAAAAACATTCGGAACATCATTATTCTCAACTTCTCTTTTTTGATTAAATAAAAAGGAGTATCATTCAGCAACATAAGCATCATAATGCGCTTGCGTTTTTTGCCAATTTTCTAAACCAACACCTTTTCTTCCACCATGTACATACAGGCAAAATACACATTTTACTGCTAAATTGCAAGTGGTGGCATTTTTTTACATCAAATACATTGTTATTTACACATATACTGTCCAACCACGAATAAATGCTTGACCATGAAATCAACTTTACAACTGCCTGAACACACATGAAGAAAAAACTGGTTACCTGCATATTAAATGCTGCATTAACCACATAATCAATAGGACGGGTCTTGTCTTGATAATGGAAGGAGGTCTCACAAATGGCTGCAAGCTTCATTAACAAATAAGATGCAAGAAGTTAAATTTCTGAGTGGCAAGCTAATCATAAATCTTCAACAAACTACAAAGAAAGAAAAAAAAGGCAGCATGGCTAATAAACAGCTCTTAATTCCTTCAGTGCAAAATCAGGTTGCTAGAATGCACAGACTAGAATCATACAAGTTCCAACAGATAGCATAGCAGCTGTGTGTAAAGCACTAGGATGATCATACTTCTCAGATAAATTTAAGTCTGCATCCAGATAGTTAAGTGAGTCGCTTTTCCGCTGACCAGATAGTTACAATATGCTGAGATCAGTTATCTAACAGTAAATATTAATGGACGGACTTATTCCATAGAACCCACAAAAACTGACCAGTTTGACTACTGACTAGAACCATATTTGACAAAGGCAAAAAATAGCATATATTATCATTTTAAAGAAAAAAGGAGTCTTTACTACCATCTAAGATAAGGCACTTCTGGGATATAAATTAACAATATGAAGTTCCACTTAGAAAACTCAGAGGGAATTGTCTTTCATCTGATTTGGCAAATCGAACATACAAATCTGATGATTGGTGGATGACTGGATGCAGATTCCAAAAGCAATGTGATTTGCATAACTCAGGCAGTGTCACTTGAAATATTATCACTGCGATTTGTTATAAAGATATTTCCTACAGACTTCTACCTTTCATTGCATGTGATACATCCAATAGTTTATCAATAAGCAATAAAAGAAGGGATCAATTATACCTCATCAAAAATCCATTTGCAAGGGCCAGATTGCTGCAGAAGGTGAATGTATTTGAACAATAGGGCCACAATATCCTCAAAATGCTCTGAGATTATCACGAAAAACAAAGTCAAAGAGATAAAATAAAGTTAAATGAAGATTTGCTTATCCTGGCCCCCCAAAAGAATGCAACAAGGGAAAATTTTTGAAGTTGTCCATCACAATCCTCAGGCCTCCTAAACATAAACTGGAAATGAAGGCATAAGATTCAGCGTGTACCATGGCCAGCATCTGTCAGATCAACAACAACTTTAAAGAATGCAAATTCACAAGTCCAATCTGATTCACCAGCAGATAAACTTGTAGCCCAACCTGCAAGTGTTTGAATGAACAAGTTCAATGTGGCTTTTAAAATGGGATTTAAAAGGTAACAAATACCTGTGAACCTCTCATACAGGACGTCGAGATATAAATTATGTCATAGCCATACACCATACTAAACAAAGACACTTACACAGATAGAGTCATAAAACTGCACCCAAAAAAATCAAATTATTTACATAATCAAAATTTTGTGATACTTAAAGTGAAATATGTCAAAAGACCTATAATCAGAACAAGCATATACCCTTCAAGTAGAATATTCTGTTTTTGCTACATTATATAGAACTTAACTACTTGAGCATCTGCATTGGGCAATACTTTATAGTGCATAATATATCAAAGGCCAAATAAGAATTTTCCAAGAACAACCGTGTGGGTATTGATTTCACATTATCTAGCTCAAGATCACAATAGGCTACACAAAAAGTGCAAAATGATTCACTATTGTTGCTATGATGTTCGATATTCAAATCGCAGAGATTCACAAAGAAGTATTGCCCCCTGGATAATAGCTTGTAAGACTCACTGGCTAGGGAGCTTTATTCAACTTTAAAACATCAACATTAACACCAATTAGGCCAATCATACATTCAACTCAAACAAAAGCGAGGCTTTGTGGATTTGTAGATAAAATTAGAGAATTTTCAGTTAAATTAGTGATTTGGCAAGACTTTGTTATCTTTAACAGATAACTATCACTATGTATCAAGTTGACAACTATGACAAGGAAACAAGAAAACGAACAAATATCTACTGTTTAATTTTTCTACCAGGAAAAACAGGGAGGGGAGTTGGGACATAAAAGGAAGCTCAACACCCACCCAACTTTTTCAAGATGTAAAACAAAGATCCTTCTCCTTCATGGCCAATCAAGTGACCAAGATACCTGCTTGGCCCTTCCTTGTAGTGACGAATTCCAGGAGTTATTGGCCATACAAATCTCAACTTGTGACCTTGTTTAATTGGGACAGCTTTTACAAGAATCTGAATCATAAAAAACAAAGGGTATATAGAATCTCATTACTTGTCAAGTAGAAACATTTTGCATTATTACTGCATGTACACACTTTGCATCAGGTAGTAAACATAGTTTTACAACAAAAGAATTGCACAAGCAAAGAGTGACTTTAGTCTAAAATATCAAATAGATGGTATGATCATCCACATAGAGGTGGGCTATCCCATTCCAAGCTCACTATCTATCTGTGAATAAAACAGAGTTTTTATCAAAAAAAACTGTTCCCGCCTCCTGCCTCAACGATTAAGAAGCAACTCATTTCTATGATGATTGATATAATTCTGATTAGATATATTGGAGTTATCTGAATTTGAGTTTATAGAACATTTAGACGCAATTCATATCTTAATATTTAATTATCCTGGAATAACTACCGCAATATTTGAGTTATTTGAGTTGAGCTATATCTAATATATGATATGAACCAAAACCAAACTTCGATATGAATTAATAATATTAAGAAATTTAAACTCAACAATGCACAAAAACAAGACCCATGAGATGCATAGGTGATAGATTAGTAAACTTTCAGAATGAGAGCTTCACTTTTACTGGACTCCAAACTTTTTTTAAACAACACACTCACAATTGATATTTCACTATTACTGTCTTTTTATGAACATAGCTAACAGGTAATGGAAGCAAAAACAGATGCCAAGAAGTGATGAAATATGGACTCATGAAGTGGTTTTCCGTTAATAATGATAACTGGTAATCACTTATGAGAAATTCCGAGATGAAAAAGAAGAAAGGACAAGAATGGGTCTCACTCAAGTTACAAGTTATACTATGAGTTGAACCAGTAAGATTTTACCAATAATCTTAATCTTTTTCCTGAAAGAATTAGTTTCCCACATATTGATCAGAATATAGGAATAAAGAAAAGATACTCCAGTTGTTAACTTGAAAGCAATATGGATGCTAAGAGTACCTGAAGACTTTCTGAATCACAAGGCTGGCCAGGAAAACTGATAAAATCACGATCTGTGTTTCGGATATACTGAAATTTGCTCTGTACCAGGCTTTCAATTTTATCGAGGCTATCTAAACCATCCAACTTAATAAATTCATACAGTTTGACAGAAAAAGGTCACATAAACAGATGGTAGTTCCAGTGTATTACCTTTACTATATATTACAAGATGCATAAGATTGGCTGAATAATTGTCATTATAGAACTTCAGAAGCTCCTGTCTTGTATCCAAACCTCTCTCTTTTGGCCGGACTTCCAAAGTCTCCCAATTTCCTGCTCATAAATTACATAAAGATTACAAAAATAATAGATGGGTTAAATCTGGGACACAGCAAGATGAAGGCTGAATGTATATATTACTAGCTTGAGAAGAAAGACAAAATTACATCCCATAAACATTTTACGTGCAACCAAATGACGTGCACATTTGCTTCCAGATAATGATGGATCGTTACAATCTTTTTAATTTCACCTCTTTAGAAATGTTCTCCTTTTAACATTTCCACAAATTATAAACTTCTTCCATGCTAAATATCCCATTCCATTTATTGCAACTAGAAAAGTGGTCAATCTATAAACATGGGTAAAAGAACTCAAAGAATGAGTCAGGTATAGAGCTAGTTTCCAAATCGTATGAAGGTTTTCACAGACCTAGTGTGAATGGTCCCAACATAAATTGGAGGTGCAACTGACAGAACCTGCCGCCGGTCTGAATTTAAAATTTAAAAGAATAAATTATGTTTTTAATGATATTTTAGAAAAATAATATCATCATGACTTCTTACAGATAATAAAATGGTATCACTACCAAAGACCTAAAAAAATTTATAATTTTTTTATGTAAATATATTTATTTTTAAAACTTCTAAACATGTTTCTTGTATATATTTTAAAAATATATATTTGCTAACTTTACACAACTATTTTGATTTATGGCATTGAAACAATTAACTCTCTTGTTTACTTTTCATTTGAGAATATAAAGACACAACAATATCTATCTGTCCTAGACATAACTGTGGAACAGAGCTTAAAAATGGGAATATAATTAACATGAGAATAGCAAATGATATTTGCCAACCTGTACTGAACTTGTGGTATGGATGATCTTTCACACTCAAATGTTTCTGAAGCTGTATGGATTTAAAAAAAAATCACATAGTATATTAGTTCTCTTAAAATCTCAACATGATTTATTCATCTAGTACTTAGCTTTAGTTTAAGTAATACTCTACATCATAAAACAACGTTCAATTTACATAAGAGCCAATTGAATTCATGAGGTCTTAAGTAAAGTGATTAGATTAATATGTTTCAAGTTAACTAGATCAATAACCTACAAGTTTAGAAATGATAATTTCTGTTTTTCAGGTATGAAAAGACTTTATTTGGAAATCAACCCATACTTAACAGTTCATAATTTCCTTCCACTTGAAATAACTTTCTCCTATGGTTTATCCTTCTTGCGTTTCACTGAGTGGGTATTAGGCATTAGAGTAGAAGATCAAGCAAAAAAGTTGCTTCGCAACTTTTCCATTTCTATACTGACACTTAAAACTTTCAGGCATTTATAACACTAAGGGGAATAAACTTTATGCCTTAGTAGTGTCAAAGAGAAAAATACTATTTATACTGGCATCCCAAGAGGTAACTTTTGAGGAAACTGAACATAGAAGTCTGAGAAGTGAATATGTCATTTTCCATTAACATTTATTCATGAGAAGACCTAAAAAGGACTGCCAAAAGTTGATAGTGAATAAGGAAGTACCTGATTCATTCTCCACGCATCAGATAGTAGATTCTTCTGATTTTCTGGAAAACAATGATAACAAGGAAACATATGCAGTCATCAAAAAACATCGAAATAAAAGCATTGATAAGCTGCTTGATAAAATGCTGACCAGAATCAACTGCTCTTATCTCTCTTGTGGTTGCATCAGCTGACATCAGCGGTTTGATGAAAAACTGAGCAAATCTAAGGATATAACAGCATTACGTCATCCATCCCAGATAAACATTCTCTAAAATGCATCCAACAAACTTTTTGGGAATTACCTGTCCATGGCTTCTTCAAAGCAGTCGGGGTTGACATCAAAGTAGTAGTTGGTGTGTTCAGATGAAGTGAAAGCATTTGTACTGCCTCCGTGCTAAAAATAAGAATGAGTTATAGACACATTATGTTTAATCTAGTCTCAAAAGCATAAATATGGAGAAAGCACAAAAAAGCACCATCAAGACACAAATTTAACACCAAGTTAAAAGCAAGAAATATCAAGAAAAAGGAATAACAGGACCATATCAATTGGTCTATTTTAAATAAAACAAGGTCAGTCAAGCTATAAAAATATAAAGAAGAGCAGAGAAAGTACCTCACTGATGTATTTTGAGTAACTGTCTTCTTGTGGATACTTTTCACTAGCATAAAAAAGCATATGCTCTGCAATAGTCCCTCATTACAGTCAGATAGAAGTCCTAAAAAGCAGCACATGGCAGAACAGAAGTAGTACAATTGCACCAAAGATGACATACACTAATTGCTTTTAATATCTAGGTTTAAAGAACACTTAAGTAATTCAATGACATCACATGAGGTAAGTAATTAGATACGAAGCATCAATGATGGTTCTAACCAGAATGCTTTCATAAAACCCAGTTTCAACAAGAGTTGCATCCTTTTAAAATATATTTAGATTTGGTATGATAAAGCTTCACTTTTTGCTTCCTTGAAATACACTCAATGCATTTTCACATAAGCTAAGACGCTAATACCCCTTCAACACTCAACATACATCAATGTGTTGCCAATGTTTCCATAGACACAATCTTCATTAGTAAAAATTGTGCACAAGATCATGAAGTCCTTCACTGCAGCTAAAAGAATCGAAATTGAACGACATTTACAAAAAAAAAAAAAAAAACAATCAAAAACCATTCAAATTAAGGCTTTTTTTCTATCCTTTAAGTAGTTCAAATAATTTTTTTTAATTAACTAGTTCAAGTGATTGAAGTTGATTGATGCAAGCAACAGATACTTCCTCACCGAGAAAATGCGCGAGTCCTTCGAGTCCTTCAGGATCACTGAAAGAACCGACACGAACATCCATTGAAGCAGCACACTGCAATTAAACACATCCAAACAACAAATTCAAATCAAATCAGTTAACAGAATCAATTAACATTCAAACAAACCGGAAAATTTACCAAAAATACAGACCTTATCAGTTTCGGCATCGCTGATGAGGAGAATTTGTAGATTATTCTGCAAAACGATCCTTCGATACTCTCTCTTATCATTGCGCGGCTTGATAATCTCCACTTCCTCTTTCGTAGCTCCCAACGCCATTATCTTCTTCTCTGGTTCAGCGATTTGTGTCGATATACATATATATTTACTCACAACACAAATGCTGAGATATTGTGTGATTTGTGTGTGTGGAAATTGACTTGATGCAATGACTCCATATTTATATGGGGCCTCAGAAGACATTTGTTTGGACTTTGTGCATTAAGAGTTGTACGTTTTAAAATTAATAATGAGAAATTTTATCCACAGCCCATAGACTCCTAAACACACTCCATCATTTCTAAAATAAAATAAAAATAATTAGATAAAAACTAAAATATCCTTATTACTCCCTCCGTCCCCTCTTATTTTGTCTACTTTGACCGGCACGGTTCCTAAGAAAATACAGTTGACTGTTGATTGGATGTTTAAGTTGATGCTTTTTTCACTTTAATTAGGAAGTTGATTAGTATGTTAATTGTAAACTAAAAAATGCAGATAAAATAAAATAAAAACTGAGAAATGTGAATAAAGCTGCGCTGCTTAAATTCCCACCAAATCTGAAAAAATTACAGAACATTATTCTTTACAGCAAAGATTCAAATTTCCCACCAAATCAGAAGCAAATTCAAATCCTAAGGTTCTATAAATACAAGACCATATGCATTCAATGCATCTTCAACAACCAACAACCCAAAACAACACAAAATTGCAGATTTAAGGAAAATGACTAACAACCGAAAAGCAGCAAATATAACTCCATCAGCACGACTTCTAATAGCTCAGCGGCTTCTCGTAAACAACAAAAACGGCGTTTTGAATAATGGCATCACTGCAGAAGTCGCAGCATCATTTGGAGTGTCCGTTCGTACCGTCCGACTCATATGGCAAGCTGCAAGGAAGTAAATTTCAGAGGGGCAGCGTATTTCTTTTCCTGAAAGGTCACGTCATACTTCATCTCAACTTAAACAGTTTGATGAGGAAGCCATTAAAGTCATTCCCTTCTCCAAAAGAGGCACAATAAGGAGGTTAGCAGCAGAGGTTCAAGTCAGTAAATCAGAAGTGGGGAGGTGGGTCAAATCGGGTAAACTTAAAGCACATACAAATGCAATCAAACCAGCATTGACAGATTCAAATAAGGTGAGCAGAATCAAATTCAGCCTATGTTTCTTGCACAAACATATGAGCAACAAGATCAGCTTTGAATCAATGCATAACGTAGTTCATATAGACGAGAAGTGGTTCTATATGCAACGGACAAGTGAAAGGGCTTATAAGCTAAGTACAGAGGATGATCCATACAGGGCTTGTAAAAGTAAGCGTTTCATATCAAAAGTCATGTTTATTGCTGTTGTGGCAAGGCCACAATACACAGAACAAGGGGAGTTGTTGTTTGATGGGAAGATTGGAATTTTCCCATTCATACAACAACTTCCCGCCATCAGAAAGTCAGCAAACAGACCAAGGGGTGCAATGGTTACAAAACCAATTGACTCAATAAACAAAGAAGTGATTAAGAGCTGCCTTTTAGAAAAGGTAACTCAAAACACACAAATTTTTCATCACTTAATGTGTTATGTAAGTCTCCTAAAAACTGCCCTACGGTTTTGATTAACTATTGGGCTACTTTGGTGACATTACTAACACAGTTTATGGTGAATTGTTTGATGTTGTTGTTTCATCACATGGCATAACACAGATACTCCCAGCAATTAAGGCCAAGTGGCCAGCAAATGCAAGTAAAAAAATCATCATCCAACAAGACAATGCAAGACCTCATATAAGCAATATGGACCCAGATTTCAGGATGGCTGCCATGCAAGATGGATTTGATATACAGTTGATGTGTCAATCACCAAATTCACCAGACACTAATGTGTTGGACTTAGGGTACTTCAGGGCTATTCAATCCTTGCAGATTGAAACAAGATCCTACAACGTTGATGACTTGGTTGCTAATGTTCTTCAATCATTTGAAGAACTAGAGCATCCAAAATTGAACAACATATTTCTAACACTACAAGCATGCATGGTTGACATTTTAAAGGTAAATGGAGGTAACAATTACAAGCTGCCTTACATTGGAAAGGCAGCACAAGAAAGAAATGACTCACTGCCATTGACACTTGAAGTGGATGAGTAAGTAGTAAGGCAAGCAATAGACTTTCTCTTAGCAAATGAAGCAGCCACTGAATCTTATGATATTGGGGGTATTCTAACAGAGTTAGGGTACATGTAAAGTAGGCTTAGAATGCATTTTGACAATCTGGTTTTTTGTTTACAGTGTAAACACATGCAGTGTACCTTTTGCTTAAACTGTAAACAATTGAATCAGTTTAATTTTATGTCAGTTTTATTTTCCCTCCGAAAGATTTCATCATTGGGTTTTTTCATATTAAAGGTGAGATGGCAGCAATGCATGGTAGTCCTAAAACAGACCATGACAAGCTACAACATGCAACACCATGTCATTTTTTTTCACAGAGACAACAGATAACTGTTGGGCAGCTTTAAGGTAGCTACCATGCATTCACATAAAAAATCAGCAGAAAGGAATCATCACAAGTCATTCAAATAAACTGGACAAACTCCAGCAGTCTTTCAAATACACTGGACAGACTCCAGCAGTCATCACATAATCAGAAATCATCATAAAAGCAAGCATCATAAGTTCAACATACATTCTCACCATTCTCAGAAGTGTAGACTTCATCACAGAATCAGCACAACACATTAACATACACAGAAATCAGCATCCATTCTCATCATTCTCAGTCTTTCAGCAAGCTTTGAAATCAGCATAAAAGCAAGCATCATAAGTTCAGCATACATTGTTTTTATTCTCAGAAGTGTAAACTTCATCATAGAATCAGCACAACACATTAACATACACAGAAATCAGCATCCATTCTCATCATTCTCAGCCTTTCAGCAAACTCAGAAATCAGCATAAAAGCATGCATCAGAAATTCAGAGCATACATTCCAACCATTCTAAGAAGTGTAGACACTTCATCACAGAAAGGAATCATCATAAGCAACACATTCACATACATATAAAGCAGCATCCATTCTTATCATTCTCAGTCATCAGCAAACTCAGAAATCATCATAAACAAGACATGCAGAGACATCACAGAAACAACAAGCATGAATCAAATACACAAGAGGTTTGGAGTACTTTAACCTTTCGAACTGAGGGTGCCCAGATAGCCAAACACTCAGTTTTAAAAGCAACCAAATCTGGATCCACATCATATTCACTGCAGAAGGAGGGTACTTTGATCCCTTGAGGGAGAGCAACCCCATCTCCTTCAAGGGGAGTTTCGGCCACGAAGCTTTCCTCCGAATCGGCCACGAAACCCCCTTCAAACTCAGATTCGGACAACAAACCCTCGTCCCAACTCGAGTCACCCAGAAACTCATCTTCCCTTCTTTGACCCAGCACGAAACCCTCTTCCCTTCTCGGATCTGCCATCAAACCCCCTAAACCTTCTCGAATCGGCCACAAAACTCAGAAATCACCACTCGATTCGGCCAAGAAAGGGACACAGAATCGGCAGAAGGTTTCGACGAGGGTTTTGGACAAGAAACTGACAGATTTTCCAGAGGCCACAGATTTAGGAGGAAGAAGACATGCAGAGGGTTTCGGCGGCCATAGATTTAGGGTTTCGGTGAAGAGTTCATTAGGGTTTCATAGAGCATCGAAGAGGGAATCGAAGGGAGTTAGGGTTTGGAGATGAAGAGTGATAGAGAGAGAGAGATGAAGATTCCAGAAATGGGAACGGCGCAGTGGGAGATTAGGGTTTCAGATCGAGAGAGATGGAGACGAAGAGTGATAGAGAGAGATGGAGATGAAGATTCCAGAAATGGGAATGGCGCAGTGGGTGATTAGGGTTTCAGATCGAGAGAGATGGAGACGAAAAGTGATAGAGAGAGAGATGGAGATGAAGATTCCAGAAATGGGAACGGCGCAGCCACAGATTAGGGTTTCAGATCGAGAGAGATGGAGACGAAGTGTGATAGAGAGAGAGATAGAGATGAAGATGAAGATTCCAGAAATGTGATAGAGAGAGACGAAGAGTCATAGGGTATAATTTGATTAAGTGGGCTTTGTTTTTGATTAATTGGATCATTAATTAAGATAAGTGTTAGGTAGCATTAAAATAGATTAATGAAAGATAAACAAAATTTAAAGGTATAATTTGAGTGGTAATTTTGTAAAATGAATGAAATGAAGGGGTAAGGTCGTAATTTTTTTTTTTGTCATTTTGGGGCTGGCAAAATAAGTTGGGACAAACAAAAGTGGAAAGTAGACAAAATAAGGTGGGACGGAGGGAGTAATTAATAAAATAATGAAAATTCAAAAAAGGTGGGAAAATGTCCACCACTCTCCACCCTCCGGACACCCCATTTCTTTCTTTTTCATTTTTATTTTATTTTTATTTAAATTTCATTTTAATTATTTATTTTTTTACCAACTTTTCACATTCACTCTGAATACTACTGATTTCTAAAATTCTTTAAATAACTAATTTATCATTTTCCAATATATATTATTTTTAGATCCAAAATCATTAATAAATCAATATCAGGTCCAACATGCTTCCGTAAAATTAATAAATCTTTTAAAATGCATACCTTTATTTGATCGCAATAGCTCCGAGTGAAATGGTTCGCAACGCCACCGGCTAAAATTACTGCCCCTAGACCGTTTTACGAACAATTCGTCACTGTTCAACTTCAACCCTTAGGGAAGATAGTCTACAAGTTATCTAGCTCCTTTAGAAACTGCTCAACACAACCTTGGTTCGTTTCCTACCCCAGATGTACAAGATAATTCTCTTAAGGGATAAATCAAGAATACGTTAACACATGTTGGAGCGAAAGCCCTCCTTTTATTAAGAACTTGAAAATATTTATTACATCTATGTAATCTCTTTTTGGGAGGAGAATACTATATTAATCTCTCATGGAGAAGGCTATCACTCGTAAGTACATAAACTTAAAGATAAAAACACTCAAAATGTTACAAATATTTTTATTCTAAAGAAAACTCAAGAAAATGTTTGATGTCCCCAACTTCCTTCTTCCTCTATTATTTATAGGCAAGAATTCGGACTTGAAGTGCGGATTCCAAATCTTGCTTAGCCATCTGTCTCTTATCCCTAGTGGATCAACACTAAGTTAGTGCTTTGCCAGCTTTTCCTCGTTACTCATCTCATGTGATTGTTGTCGGGAAATCTCCTTTTTCTTCCCGTGACTCTATCCCATGTGATATTTGTTTGGCATGACTTAGCCCATATTACCTTTGTCGGGGAATCTTTTAAAAATTTAGCTTTCGTGGTCCCCGCGGATAACTTTTCTTTTGGGCAGGTCCCTTGTTTTTGTCTGCCCCGCGTTCTCGTCGGTCGGGTTTGGGCGGAATCCTTTCCCAAATTCAGGTTCCTTCTGTTCCGAGCATGCTTGACAAATTCGATCCGTCCATCGGCCTACATACATCATGTTACAGAATTTCCAATAGGTTTCTTTACTAACCGAAATCTTATTTTCCCAAAGAATTCTTCTTTTTGTTTCGAAAAGATCCTCCGTAAATCCTGTGGTCGTTCCCGTCATTGAATTCTGGAGGAAAGATCCATTCACTGAATGATGAAAGAACTTGAAGGGATACTTGACTTTGTCCATCTCGCTCAGACAAACCCAAAGTCCCTATGCTCGTCGGGTAGAAGCTTCATCTTCTGAAAATGTTCCTACCAAAATGGGAGTCTCCTCCGGAGAAACCGACTTGATAGTTTTCAGGGCGTTCCCATCCGGTCTCCTAAGCTTGATAAAATGAAAGGTTTCATGAAAACCTTTTTTTGCTGGTTCTGGAGCTGCGCTAATAAATATAGTTCCAGAATGTCGCCTCTGGCCAAATGTGGATTATTGGCCCAAGTCTCGTGAACTGCTTCCCCAATCCATTTTGGTAATTTCTAGATTTCGGGGAATCCTGGTGAAACGGTATAGATTGAAGCTAGAGCTCCAAAATTATACCATTTTTGTACCTCGTTTGGATGACTCCCTGGTTTTATCCAAACTCTTGGGTATTTCTCAGAGATATCAACGATTGTTTTCTCCGGATTGATACCTTTTCTCGTGGCCAACTTCTCTCATTGCTTCTGGTATACCTGCATAGGAGAACTTTTAGTTTCATTAGTTTGGACCTTAGTTTTGCCAGTTTGTGGCCTAAGATCCAACTCTCCCTCTTTTACCCCAGAGGTGCTGGGTTTACTTGAAGACTCGGGTTGTGACACCGGAGCTTCAACTTTTGCTACAGTTTGTACATCCTCAAGGATTGCATCATCTACAACACTCGTAGTTATGGTATTTGAATCCATAACTTCGGGGTTAGAGACTCGTTCTCTTATTTCTCCCTTTTGCACCGTTGGAGATGCAGCCTGGAGAAGAGCCCCCGTAGCGCCGAGAACAATTGTTCATGCGCGTACTGGCATGCTAGTATTAGACCAAAGACAGATCTCTGATCAGCTTGTTGAAGTCGTCCAGCAACTTCTGCATTGATACATAGAGTACCAAATCCTCGTTCTAGGCTCTCCAGATTTTCTCGGAGATGCTTAACTCGTCAGCGACGCATCCTTCCATCTCGTATTAAGAAATCTGCAAGAACATTGTCATGAGATTTTATAATGACAATATCATAATCATAATATTGACATTCAGCTTGCCATCTAAATAGTCTAGCCTTTTTCTGGTTTTGATTCTACTTTATTTTTTAGAAAAGTTTTGACACTCGAGTTATTAAATTTTAAGATGAACTTTTTAGCCAGTAAGAATAAAGGCCATTTTTTAAAAGCCTTTATGACTATAAAGAACTCCTTCTCGTTGATATGCCACCGATTTGCTTCACTATCCGTGAATAAACCGCTGCAATATTTGTATGGCATTTCTCCATTTGGTGTAGCTTTCATAAGGACGGCTGCCCACCAATAATCACTGGCGTCTGTATAAAGAACAAGTTCGTCCTCGTCTTGTGGTATAGCAAGTTTCGAAAGCTGTTGACAAACCTCTTTAAGTTGTTTTATCTCATCTTGGTGTTCATCTTCCAATTTGAATATTGCATCTTTTTTTAGTAATGGGCTAAACACCTTCCTATAATGTGTCAGATTGTTTATAAACATTCCAGCGAAATTAACAACTCCAAGAAAACTCTGAAGTTGTTTCTTATCCTTGAGGGTATCTGGAAATCTTTGTATCTTCTCCACAATGTGGCTTTGCAGGATGATACCAGATTCATCGATTTCAATTCCAAGAAATTCGATTTGTCTCGTAGCAATTATTGTCTTCTTTTCTGAAAACACTAATCATTTCTTATGACAAACATCTGAAAATATCTCCAAATGTTTGAGATGCTCTTTTATGTTTTTTGATGCGATGAGGATATCATCAATGTACACGAACATGAAACTAAAATAATACTTGAAAAGATTATCCATCTTCCTTTGATATATCTGGGGTGCATTTGTCAATCTCATGGGCATCACGTTCCAGATATAATGTCCTTGTAGTGTGGAGAAAGTTGTAAACTTCTTACTTTCTTCCTCCATCTTAATCTGGTAGAATCTAGACTTACAATCGAACTTTGAGAATACCTTGGCACCTTTGAAACAGTTAACCAAGTGTTCTATACTCGGGATGTAATATTCATCGAACTCCAAAATGTTATTAATTCATTTGTAATTAATAACAAGTCTTAATTTTCCTCGTTTGATCTCTCTATGATTCCTTACAAGGAATCCTGGGCTGCTGTATGGAGAAACTCCTGGTGAAATCAACTTAAGCTCAAGATGTTCCTTAAGTATCTTCTGCATATCCTCACGATCCTCTTGGTTCATAAGGATTGGCGTGTATTTTACGAACTCGTGTTTCTTTTCGGTTTTAACCTTTAAGGATGCTTTGAGCTCGTTCTTGTCCCACCATGCCAAAGGATTTTCATTATAATTCCTTTGGATCTTCTTCTTGACATCTTCGAGTGATATTTGTTCTTTAATGGTAACCTCACTCGGTGTGTTCTCCGGTAGACTTTTCATCAATTCTGCAATTGCATCTGGAGGTACTCGTTCTTCTCCTTGTATCCTGAATGAATACAAGTTATTATCTCATCTCTTGGTATCCTTCTGCTTCGAACCATATTGTCGATAGGATAATAATGTATCACCAAATCTCCTTTTATCCGCCATTTTTTGATGTCGAAGTTTGGCTTCATCACCACACTTGTTGCGAAAAGTAATGGGCATTTTTCTGTAGAATGTCTCTCGCAGTCTTTGGACAATAATCTTATGATCACATAAGGTTGTGAAAATAAGTCTTCTTATCTCATTCTCCTGTGTAAATCGCTTGAATGTTTGTAGGAAATTATTTCTTAACAAAACATCTGCTCCTGTATCATGGAAATAGATTGGTGGAGTCTTTACTTTGTACCATGGGGTACCACCTGCACCTCCGATCATGATTTCCGCTTGTTTGATTCCTCGATTAAGAATAAGAATCCTTTTAGAGAAATCTCTTCCTGCAATAGCTGGTAGATCTTCTCCAATTTCTTTAGGGAAAACCTCATTATTTGCAGTAATACTCCGGCGCCTGAGTCGACATAGGCGGCGAAATATTCGGCCTTGTATTCATCATATAACATTCCAATAAAAATGTATATGGAGAATGGGTTGGTGGTCATTTAATTCAGTATTTTTTGTCTGCCACTGTGAACTCCATTCCATCTTGTAATCTTTCTCAAGGTTTATGATCCCCGAGAAACTCGATCCCAAGTATTAACTAATCTGGGATTCTTCCTGCAATCCCATGATAGTCAACTCAATTTCACCCATCCTTAGGTTTCCTTGAAATTTTCCGACTATCGGTTGTTGGAGATAATATAGGACATTACAAGGGAATATATTATCTCGTTGAGTAATGTCGAATATCACTTCAACTTCTATCCATCCTTCCGGGCACTTCAGCTCTCCTTGTGTTTTGAAAACATTTGGGATTCGCTAGGTTGTACTTAGTCTTTTTTCTTCCCAACGGCTGCTGCTCATTATTCTATCTTGTTGGAAAAACATCCTTCTTGGCTCAATTCTGAGGCTTTGACTCTTGTTAAAGACGGGTCGATCTTGGATTCTCATATCGATCTCCTTTATAGTTGGAGATTCAATAAGTTCCGAAAGAACTACCCTGGCGAAGTCCTCAAAGATTTTTGGAACTTCAATAAATTCCTTTATCAAGAATACATCTGAATGATGTGTATTCGAGAGAGTATAAGAAATATTGTAGGTTATCGAGTAAGGTTTGTTCCCTTCTTTCATCAGATCATCTCTTTTGAAATTTTGATGAGTTAAGACTCTGTTGAAGTCTCGATCTCCTAGATTGTATGCAATTCTAGGATAGACATTAAATGCCAATTTCCCTGCATATAAATTTCATGTAACTGCTCCAAGGTATGAATCCTTGAGAATTGAGATTCATTTGTCAAAAATTGCAAGATTGAGTGGCGAATCAATTCCTTCTTTGAATGTTGCTTTAATAACAACTTTTATGGCTCCGATGTGAATCCACGAGAATGTGTTTGTAACTTTTCTCTTGACTCTGCTTTTGATCTCCTGAACCTCTCGGTAAGGGACCAATTGCATCTCGATTAGGTTACCAGTGAATTCCATTGGGATGGTAAATTCTCCGGTAGTTACTCTATGGATAATTTGGTGTTCTCTGTTACGGAACCAATCTTATCCAATGTCTTTTCCATAGCCCCAATGGTAAAACCATCGTATATCTGGAGCTTTGGATCCTCTTTCATAATCCTCATTAGAGTCTTATGAGACACCGTAGTGTGGGAGAGGAATCCTGACATATCCTCTCTCACTATTCATTGAAGAATTTATTCTTCACTCTGGTTCTGAACTGGATTCACTTCCATCATCAGAATAGATTTCTTCTTAGTAGATGTTTTCATCTGAGGGTAAATCCTCAAACTGATACACTTGTATAAGATCTTGATAATAGACAACTTCCTCGAGTTTGGGTGTTGCCTCGAACTATCTAATTCCTCATTTTTTATTTTTCAGGCAATCTGTTGAGATGCTCTCTTGCTCCACACGTCCAGCAATTACAGTCTTTAAAACTTTCATTAGCTCTAGTGTGAGCCCATCTGAAAGTTCTCCTTCCTGTGGTCCTGCTGGAACTTCCTTGATTTGAGTCTGATGAAGAGACTCTACTCCTATTTGATGCTGGTCTTTACCCTGATTTGTAACTCCGGGCCTTTTGTTTTGACCACACTCTTCTAGGTCTCTATGAAGGCCAACGACTGTTTCTCTTGTTGTTGCTTCCACGGTGGTATGGATGGCTTCGTGTTTCTTCCTTTTATACCTCCGTGGTTGACCTCCAACGACTGTTGGGATGTCATTATCTTCGCAACATAAGAGAACCATTTTATTGATTCCTCGCAGTCTCTTGTAGTTCTTGTAAAGTGCTGCTTGATGACACCATTCAGATAACTTGGCCTTTAAGAAGAATATTCTTCTGGCCACTGTATCTAAGTCATCCGCACTCTTGTATTCCTTGATCAACATTTCTCTCCAGGGACTTGGTATCTTCACAAAGAATAGTTGCGAAGCTTCTTTGTCTTCCACCTTCGACTTCCATCGATATTCGGTGAATAACTTGATATATTATGACAAATATCACACAACTCAAGGCTGTAGAGAGTTTGTTTGTATCTTTTTATTTTTTCTTCTTCCAGTCCCTCAAAATAGTTTATGCCGATAAAATGGATTTTGAATAATTTTGCCATATTATCGACAATTCCTTTCAATGACTCACCAGCTGTAACGTTGTTTTTCATTTCTGGTACTGTCATGTCCGATGCGATCTTTACAGATCCTTCATGACTCATCTCGAGGAGTAAGATGAATCCTTCATTTGTAAGATCGAGGGTTCCTGCTGCAATCCTCATAGCCGATGCCCAATCATCGATAAAGACTTCACGGTTCTTGAAATCTGGGATATCCAGATTTAGCATCAACCCATAAGGATGTATTGGGTCGAGCTGAGACTTTCCATAAGGCGTATTGTAAAGATTCGGCCTTTTGGAACGTGGTCGAGTTCATGTGATAATAAGATCTCCTCTTGTGGTGAAATCCCCCACATGTAGCATTGGTTCGTCCACATGATGTGATCCTGAACTCTTTGCTACGTTGGGATCAACTGGTGGACTTTGATGTTGATCACGAGTAACCAAAGCGGATCCATCTCCTGCGTTCATCTTTAGATCCACAATTCCTAATCCCGCGAAGAATTCGACAAGGTCATGTAGATTCTCCAGATTTATCTTCTCCAAATCCATTATTTGTTTATTACGAATTTTCCTTTGAAGATGACAATAAGTTTTTCATCATCAGTCATGCGTGGTACAACTTCGGTTGGTTTCCCATCTTGGTGTAAATAGGGAACTGTCTCGAAATCTATACGTCTCATTCCTCCGGATGAACTTGGTCTATTTTTCAAATTCTTGACTCGTTCTTGAATATCATAAATGATTTCAAGAGTATCTGTCTGATTTTTTTATCATCGTCTCCATTTGGCTTTGGATCTGATGAACTTGTGTTGGTAGGTGATTATGGCGGTTGCTATAAATCTGCACCGTCTTCTGAATTTCTCTAAGATCTTCGACAATCTTAGACGTATCTAGAAGTATCTCCTTCCACTCGGACATTCCATCAAACATCATGATTTTGATGGGCTACTTCCTGATGATTCATTAGATCAACATATAACATCTGGTTTACCCAAAGGAAACTCATGTAATATGTTGCTTGTCTATTGCATTGCCTCAAGGTCTCCTCGTCAGCACCTGCGAGTTCTTTTTCCGCATATTGGTCATTCCAATATGTTACCTTGTCTTGATGCTCTTGAGCATACATTATCAAAATTTGATGATATCTCCTGTAGGGTGTACAACTGTACATCTTGGACATTCGTCCAGATCTATATTTTCTCGAATAATTCTCCTCACCAATTGTTAATTACATAAATATAATAAATATAAATTCAAGTTCTTAATAAACGTAGGCTCTGATACCATTTTGAGCTTCGGATCTCAAAATTATATAGATTGGATAAATATTGGTATAAATTGGAATTATTTAAGATTTTGTTTGGAAATAGTAAAAAGATATTGGAAGTAGCAAAAAGTGGTGGATCCTAGCAAATGTGGGGGTGTAAATAATATTTCCTAATATTTAATTCTTTTATTAATAAGTATATTTTTGTCTTTTCATTTATCTTTAATTTAAAATTATGGGGTGTGTTTAGTAATACATGTGGTGTATTAATATACTTTAGGCTTGAGCCAATTCATCGACTTAAAATTTATTGATTAAAAGAAATTCTAATTAATCGATAAATTAATACTAATTAATTAATTCACAAAGTCATCAAATTCTTCATATAATTAGTTGAATGTGAATTTCAATTAATTTTACATTTATGAATATTCATAACATTTAATTCCATTTAGACAAATCAAACCCTATTACTTCTATATAACATAAGAAAAATTAAAGATGAGATCAAACAAAATTTCAAGATAAAACAATTAAATTATAGAAATATAAGCCATAGTATAGTAAATTGTCTGGTAATTTTAACAAATTATATTGATTTATCTTGTCTAACAATATAGAATTTTATTTTAGAAAAAACTATATATCTAATTTTCAAAATAATTAATTCAATCATAGAGAATTAAAAGACAGAAAAAAAAAAAAAAACTGCATTTCTCGAAACAAAAATTACATCTCAAAAAAAAAAAAAAAAACATTTTCATACCAAAAAGTTTGATTAATTAGAGAGAGAAAGGTGGTTGATTTTCATGGCGGCGATGAGGAGCAGTTGGTTCTGCAAGTAGGGCAAGAAGAATGCGAAGCCAGCCATTTCTGTATGCATTTAAGGTGGAAGCCATGGTTGCACTTATCCAGAACTTTAATTTTCTCTCCGGCCGCGAACTCCGACAAGCATATTATGCACTCCGTCTCCGCTCCGGCCAGCTTCATCCCCTCCGCATAAATCACCGCTGGTATTTCCTCCATCTGCTCCGCCGCGGCGCTGCCGAGCTCCACCTTACGATTCTCATCGTCGTCGTCGCGCCGCCGGCTGCAATGCAGGCGTATGATGTAGCGAATGGCTGCATTGAATGCCAGAGCGCAGATTAGGGCACAGACGAGAACGACGATGATTAAGGCCGTGTTTGCTTTGAAATCCTTGGAGCTGGAGTACGGCCACCACGGGCATCTCTGGGGATCACAATTCGCTTTCGCCGCCTCGGCTGAGGGAGGCGGCGCCGCCGCTTCCGAGGTGGCGATTGGCGGAGATAAGTAGTTGTTGAATTCCGCCATTGTCGCTGCTACCCCTGCTCTTATAGTAGGTATTTTCCTCATTTTCTTACACTCTTCCCCAATTTAAAAGCTTAATTTCTGCCTTTTTTTTCTGCAAGAAAAAGTGGTTGAAGGGATAAAATATAATTCACTTTAGTTCTCAGCCCAGAAAAGAGAATTTCCTGCAACAAAATGTACTCTTTTTTGGATGAATTTCTTCAACTCAATCTTCATCTATATCTATCCATATAAAAAAGCACATAAAAATAGCTGATTCAAGCCAAAAGGGAGACCTTTTTCTACAATTTCTCCAAAACCATGACAAAAATTATGCCTGAATTCTGCAAGAACTGATAATCTAGAAAGAGCTATAGAGTTTAGAGAATGTGGGATTTGAGTGAAGCAGAAAAGAGTGGTGATAAAAAAGGTGGAATGGGCTCTCAAATAGTTAGAAAAGAGACGTATGCAAATTAAATTTTTTTAGTTGCAAGATAGGTGGCTGCTCAGAGGCTGTTGTTATTTATAAATTGCTGCTTGTCTTGTAGCTAATTTAAATCTCTTTGATGGTTTTTGCAATTACAGTTTGATGGTTTTAATATAGAAACTATTTTGCCACGTATGTAACTAGAGCAATCAATGAGTTGATTTCACCCCGATTTTTCTGCTATATTTACTATTACTGATGTGATTTGATATACGTATCGAACACGAGATGAAACACAGCTTGAAATGGGAGAAGATCGCACGTGGGGGTTGATGACTGGATGAGATGCTTGTGTGATTGAAGCATTTGTTTGGTAATTATCCTTACATTTACATAAGAGCTTATCAAGATTCAAGAATGAGTCAAATGCTTAACAATGCTCTGTTTTGATTGTTGATTTTTGTTCTTTGTTTGAATTGGTTTAGGAAAGTGTTTGCAAAACTTTTTCTTGGGAGAATCCTTGGTTGCAGAAATAATCAGGTCTGCAAAATATGTGCACACACTTTAAGAAAGTGTTGCTGAGAGTACTGAGAAGGAAGAATATTTGCAGTGCTTTGTTCCTTTTTTCTTTGGAGCTAACAATTTCTTGATCCATGAATGGTGGAATTAGTACAAATAGATAATCTTGATTTACAGGCAACTAGATTCAACCTAGTTTCTCTGAACATTTTTTAGCATAAAAAAAGTAGAATAACTCCACTAATGTCTTCAATGGCTTCTTTTGGTATGTATCCTTGTCTAGTGGGGATCTTATCTCAGTGCTATTTAATTTGATATAATCAGTCTGAAAAAAGTTAGATATTTGGTGATATTTGTCTTTAACAAAAGGGTTACCTTTCCATTGCTTCTTTCTATTGCTTTCCAATCATCAGCTTTGCCAATAAAATTGTTATCCTTAAATGATTGAAGATTTTAGCTCTTTCTTACAGCTTCGATATTCGGATTCGACTAATCCTCTAGTCATTTTATAAAAAGCCGAGCTAGATCCGTCCAAATACATTCAGTGTAGGGGGTCGGGGCTGGGGTCGGCTATATATATATGTGTGTATGTATACACACAAAAGTTGTTACACTTTCATTGGTTCATTGTTATTGACGAAATATGTGATATTTTTTAAGGTATTAGATTATTACTAGTATAAGACCAATATTGGTCGTCACAATGTACAGAGTTAGTTTGATTCCGTAAATTACTATATAATTCAAGATATCAATTCATTAAATATTAGTACAATAATTTGTAGATAGATTCACCTTTATATGATTGTGATTGTTTCTGTCATCATTGTGGTTTCTCATCATTCTTACTTAGAACTAATCTTTATTTTATAATCATACACTTAAAAACGTAATTGTTCTTTTTTTTTTTGGAAAATAGACTAAATCTATCAAGGGGTTTTAATTTTACCATAAATTCTTCCAAAACAGAATAAACAAAATAAATATATAAATGATCCTTTTTTCAATCCAATACGCATCAGAGGAGAAAAGGGCGGCCACGTGTTCAATTCCTAGTGGTGAGTGGTGTCAGGTCAGCACCAATCACCAAAAGACAAAATCTTAATAAGCTCACTGCAGAGATGTCATTTTCATTGGCCCGCAAGAGTTTTTTTTTTTTTTTAATAATGAAACCAACGTAATGAAGTTACTGTCACAGAATAGCATAGCTCTCGAACATTAGAGAGAGTGCTCAAACATTCATTTCGGGCTCGGGCCCCTACTATATCCATGTATCATTCTTTTCATATTTTCTTCATGTATTATTGTTAAAATTATGTAATTTTTATAGTTTAACAATTTTTATAGTCAATCGTTGATACATTTAGAGTTTGGGACTCGGGTTCATTAAAAATCGATATATCTTTCATTTATTCATGTGTTATTGTCAAAATTGTATAAAGTTTTTTGATTGATTGTTGACCAATCCTCTTCATTATGTACCAATTTATTTCAATGTGAGATCCACTTTTTTGGAGACAATTACTGTATTATCAGTTCTTCAATAAGAACTATTTTATTTATCTTTCCATGTTTCTATTTTTCTATGCTAAAGATCGACGTCTAATTTTTCACATAATGTTTATCTTTGATGAAAAATCTTGATATGATATATCATTATTAGAAATAGACTAATAGTGACAAAATAATAATTGTATTTACTACTTGAAAAAACGTCAATGTTTTCAACTCCAATAGGTTGTCTTTCGGTTGATACTAAACGAGTTGTGAATGTTGCTGATTCATCAATGAATATCTTTCAATTTGATTGAACTATTGCTCATTGATATATTCTATAATGAGTTGATGTTGATGGTAATTATTTGGTTAGAGAAATTTGTTTGTACGAGTTAATGTTGATGGTAATTATTGGTTAGAGAAATTTGTTTGTACGATCATTCTACATTTCCAAACTGTTTATTCTTGTATTTCAAGTAGATACGTATCATCAGTTCACATATGTATTCAAATTCATTTTCTTGAAAAAAAAATGTCAATGTTCTCTATGTGATAGCTATTCCATATAAATATAGTTAGATAAAAGTCTAATCATCAATTCATAAAAGCCATCAGATTTCTTCAAAAAATAATTTAAAACCCACAAATGTTTCTTGAATTGAAAAGTCTATTAGATTTAAGACATGCATAATTCCAAAGATAAATAGATTTGAACTCACAATCTCACAACATGCCAAACTGACAAGTCCCGTAGTTTTAAGAATTTATGACACATTGCATGCCCTCAAGGATAGGCAAGGGAATAGGAGAGAGAGAGGGATATATACGAGAGAGAGAGAGGAAGGGAGAGACATAAATCCTATTCACACCTTATTATTTAAGGTTGGGGCAATTGGTTAGGTATGTGATTGAGATTGTTCAATTACGTAGGTGTAGGAGGAAGTATTACGTGAGATTGTTTCAAGAGATTATTTCATGTGAGACGGGTCAATTCATAACCCACGTTTCATAATGTATGTGAAATTTTGTGGAAATGAATTGAGTTAGTGGACAAAAGGGACCTGTCTCACATATATTATATCTGTGAGACCGTTTCATATAAGTTTTTATGAAGTAGTAAGATAATTCGTAGATGAGATCATTTTCTCTCTCTTTCTTATTTGCGTGTCATTTTCTTTATATTAACAAGTCTTAATAGTCATATTAACTGTAATTCTCATGCTTCACTACTGTAAAAATTGAGTTTTGTTAGTGAAACATAAGTAGAACATACAAAGTGAGATAGAAATATGGATATAATATATCTTCTTTTTTTTTTTTTTCTCTCTTTTCATGAAAATGGTATGTTTTTTTTCGTATTAAGTGAACACGATACAAATTTAATATTATCAAAAAATGTCAAATGAATTTTTGTAGATAATATCTAGTTTTAAGTGCATTAAGTTTTGCTAGGCCAAATATACTTTAGGCCCATTATTTATATGAGGATTGTTTCGTAAATGAGTTAGTTCCAAGGAGAATTCATACTGATAAAGGTGATGTTCTGAATCTAATGGATACAAAACAAATTGGGCTTTATAGATTCCTGCATTAGGCCCAATTATGGCCCAATTTAAACATTTTTTGTGGTTTAAAATGGCAAATCCATTTCTCTCAGAAAACTTGAAGTGAATAAAAACCTCTACGAATATTATAGTTGAGAATGGATATTTATAATGTTCAAGAAAACCTAATTTTCATTATTATCTTTATAAGCTTCTTAATTTTTTTTTAAAATCTCATGCTTTAAATCTATTTAGTTTATCATCGATGCATGATAACTAATTTTCATATTTAATTTTTAGATAAAATATGGACAACTATAGTTAAAGAATTGTGCACATCTTCAAAAAAAAAAAAAAAAAGGAAAGATTTTAGTGTAAAATATGTATATAAACCAATGAATCTAACAAAAACTTACGTGAAACGAATTCAAGAATAATTTTCGTGAGACAGATTACTTTTACACACTAACTATCCAATCAATTTCCATAGAGTTATGCATGGATTGTAAAATATGGGCTATAGAATAACCCGTCTTATATAAAATGATTTGTAAAACGATCTCACATCAGAAATCCCCAAATTCAAAATACGAATAACCTACAATTGGTGGATTGAGGGTCCCCACCCTAGAATGCCTTAAAGAAGAGAGACAATGCATGATACTATGGCCATGATGTATGTCCAATAAAGGGGTACCCCCATTAGGCCAATCTCAATCACTACTAAAATTAAATCCAATTTGCTTTCTTGTTTATTTTTAATTATTGCCCTTTTTTGCCCTTTTTTGTAGGGCTCACCATACATGTCATTAACCTAACCTAAAGTGGCAACCCCACATCATTACCCATGCACATGATCTTGGTGGGGAGGTTCTCTCCATTTTCTGCATATTTTTTCAGCAATTATTCATCCAATTATTTTTTTAAAAAAACAATGAATTCATTTTCAACAAATTTTTGTTATAGAAGTTTTCATTATATATATTTGTTATTTTTTTCCTTTAAATTTGGTTTGAGTTGATATTTTGCCTTTCATATGGTAGGTTTTGACATAATCATAAGCATAATGGTGTTGGATCAACATAATCATAAGCTTGGTTAAAGACTTAGTAGCATTAATTAGTGATTAAGGACTAATTTAAGGGAAAATTGAGGAATTAGTTGCAACTCATTATGATGCCCATCACTTTTGATTGCCACAATCAAAACACTTTTTCAGGGTTTTTATTATAATCAGTTTATTAGTTGTTCATTGATTATTAATTATGAAAAGTTGATTATCGGTTCTTGGTCATCGTCATTTATATATGATGCTATGATGATATCTAATTAATTAATATTTATGATGTATAACTGATCACTTAAAAAATGCACCATGTATTTAATTTTGGATATTCCTTATCATTCTTTCTATTTTAATTCGTTAATGGTTCCATATCTTCTAGCACCACGTATTTTATAAATATTTTATGTATTACTCAATCATTCAACACTAGAAATAATGAAATAATTTAGGAAAAAAATATGTTTTTCTTTAGATTATATATAGATTTACTAATACCCTAAAGTGGACAAAAATTTCTTGGTCCTACTTTGTCCAGGGATGCTATCATCCCATGCCTATTCTTATCCTTGCATGTTTTCATTACACATTGAGAGTTATATATTTCCATTTTTTCAAGATTCTATTTATTTTAAACTTGTGAGTCAATCAAGATTTGATAATGAAATAATTGTTGGAGAAATCTATATATGGATAAATAGATGCATAATTGTTGAAAGACAAAAACTTGTGTATCCTCAGTGCACCGTACTCCCAAAGGTATTATTAGTTTGATATTAGTTATATAGGATCATAAGGTATTATTTAGTATATCTCTGAGTGTATTAGTGATATATTCATAAACTATTAGTTGCATATGCATAAGGTATTACATGTATAACTGAAATATATGTTTTAATGAGAGTATTATTCAAGATATTATTTATTACATATTAAGGTATTAACCATATTATTTAAAAGTATACAATAAAGGTTTGGGGACACGGTACCCCGAGAATACGCAAGACTAGTGTTGTTGAAATAGTGTATATGCTAAGGTTCAATCTTCACGTGGTAATTTACTTTTGTAAAATAACAATAAATGACACGATAGTAGTTAAATAGTACACTGTAAATTTGATTTGATGTTTTATTTTATATATTGTAAATAGTACAATAATATCTTAACAGTCTGTAATAATTTATAATCATTTACTAAAACCTTGCATATCATATAATAAAATATATTTATATTTCATTATTGTATTGGAGTATAAAGAGAAAGTAAATAAATTAATATACCCCAGAGTGGGATGGTAAATCATGAAAACAAGCAATAAAAGGACAAAATGCACTTCACAAAGCAAAAATGAAAAGTTCAAGAAGACAATATGTAGGAGACATGATTACATTCATTGCAAAAGTGTTGGGACAAATCTAAAGTCCCAAAAATGGCCCCTATTGTTTATCAAATATTTATACCCTGTGTTGTGCCTATCCATAATTAATATCATAAACAAATATATATTGCTATATAATATGTGTTTTAATCCAAATTCTATTATTATTATTATTATTATTATTATTACACATCAATACTTATGTATCTTTAATTGTACATTGTATGTAAATCTATATAAACATGCCCAAACGGTTCGAAAAACCGGAACCGGGCCGGTTCGAACTGACGGTCAACGGTTTCGAGAACCGTTGACCTGATTTTGGTTCCGAACCGTAACCGGAAATTGGATATATCCGGTTAGGTTACGGTTCGTGATATTTAGAATCATGAAACCGGCGGTTCGAATCGCCGGTTTTCTCTCTCTCTTTTTTTTTTAAAATTGCATCATGCCATGTGGACGCCTGTCGTTGAATCCTAACTAGCGGTTGGAGATCGACGGCTAGGGCCAACTAGCCGTTTGAAACCAGCCCGAACCGGTTCCGGTTTGAAACCGGCGGTTCGAACCGCCGGTTTTTGAAGAATTTGAATCGTGCGGCTTGGATCTGAGGGCCGTTGGAGATTAACGGCCCAGATTGAAAAACCGGACCGAACCGCCAGTTCAACCGAACCGGAACCGGCAGTTCGAACTGGAGCGTCACCCTTTATTATTATTATTTTTTTTGTAATTTTTGAAATATATAAATAGGGGGTTGAAATGTTGTATTTTTCACACCTCTCTCCTGCTCTATCTTTCTCAATTCTTACTCTCTTCTCAATTCTTGCAATTCTAGCAAAATTAAAGTTGTTAGTGAAGTTTTTTTTGTTCTAATTCAAAGCTTATAGATCATACTTTAGTTCTACTTTGTGCTTCTACATTTCTACTTCTACATCATGTCTCGAAGAGGATCATCGTCTACATCTCGTGGGAAGGGTAAAAATCACATGCCCCCTCCAAGAGATGATGATCATTACATCGACGAGCTATTGAGTGATGATCTTGATTTGGGCCCCGAAATCCAAGTCACCTTGGCGGAAAGTGAAGATGAGATGCCGCCGCCTCCTACAACACAAGAAAGTACACAAGAAGGATGTGGTAGCCCTACTCAAACCACTTCAACAACTAGAGCCGCATCATCACTTCGAAGTGACATTTTCTCCGTCCACTTCAAGAAGGAGCAATGTCATAATTCAAACATCGACTACATTGTCTCTTGCAACCATTGTTCGAATAAATACAAGTTCAAATATGGAGGGAGTTATAGAACTTTTACCAACCATATCTTAAAGAAGCATCCAGACAAGATGAGATTGGACCGGTCTCAAATGCAACTACGAGGATCTACCGGCTCGTCACTAGGTATGGATTCTTTAACTTTTAAATTTAGTCAATTAGAATGGAGGAAAGGAAATTGTGATTTGATTGCCATGAAACATCTTCCACTAGGATATCCATGCGATGACACATATGAAGATTATATTAATACGTATTTGCAACCGCCTGCTAGAGTTATATCTAGGAACACTCAAACACGTGATATTGCTAAAAGAGTTGCTGAATTTAAATATCAATTAGTACAAGAGTTAGCTCAACTTAAAAACAAAATTTACTATTTGTTGTGATTGTTGGAAGAATCCTTTCAAGTTTAATAATTATATGTGTATTACTTGTCATTGGATTGATAATCATAAAAAACGTTTAATTGCTTTTGTATCATTTGAAAAAAAGGCAACCAAATTTCATATATTGCTCAAGTAATTATTAAAGTTTTAAATGATTATGAAATTTTAACTAAAATTTTTGCCGTAGCCTTTGATAATGCGTCAAGTAATACCGCTAGCATACCTACCCTTATTGAATTTTGTAAACCTCCAATAAATGGTGTATTTTTCTATACCTGTGCATGGCTCACGTTTTTAACTTATGTGTGCAAGATGGTTTAAAAATTATAGAGGAAGATTTAGTCAAAATTAGAAAATCAATTAATTTTTTAACTTCTTCCGTTGCTAGACGTAAACAATGGGCTAGGTTTTGTAAGGATAATGATATGGAAGTTAGAAAATTTGTTAGAGATGTTGAGACAAGGTGGAACTCTACATATTATATGCTCCAAGATACTTGTGATTATAGATAACTTTTATGTGTTTTTTTGTTGGAAATAGGTGAGCATGAATATATGTTACATAGTGAGATTTGAGATTCTTGCACAAACTTGATAGATATGTTAAAGGTTTTTGAACAAGCAACTAAGGACATTAATGGATGTTATTATCATACTTCTCCTATAGCATTAGATCAATGTGTGAAAATTGCTTTAATTTTTAATGCTTTTTGTGATGATGATTTTTTGAGCCATGTACTTATTTTGATGAGATCAAAATGGTTAAAATATTTTCATGAAATACCCCCCTATTTTTGTGTGCTAAATTATTAGATCCTAGGATTAGAGAAGATGGCCTAGAAGAATTATTAAGTATGTATTATAATGCATTGTTTTCAAATTGACTTCTAAATGATTATGATGAAGAGATTATGTGTCTAATCCTAGAGAAGTAGTTGCTAGAGCTGAAAGATATTTGTTTGATTTATTTAAACAATACAAAACAATACATAGTAGTGAATCTAGTGAAAATGTAAGTGCTAATGAAAATGTAGGATCTAGTAGTTCTTCATCTCACTTTGGATCGGCCCTTAGTCAATTTTATAACTTTTATGACATTAGAATACAAAAACGAGCTAGAAGTAACTCTTCACAAGAATAGATAATTATTTAGGTGCCACTTTTGAATCAATTGCTTTTAACGACCCATTAGATTTATTGAAGTGGTGGTCACGAAGGACCACCATGTATTATATTTTAACCATTATTGCTAAGGAACTTTTTGCAAGTCCTGCTTCGACGGTCTCGGTTGAACATGCATTTAGTATTGCGGGCCACGCATTGACTCCGAGACGAGCAAACTTGGCCATTGAGAATGTGCAAAACATTATGCTCCTTGAAGATTGGTGCAAAGCCGCCAAACGTAAACAACATCTAGATACCGAAGCATTGGACGATGGTGGTCCCAATTTGTATGGCTACGACTCGAACATATCATCCTCCGGCGGCGGCACACCAACCAACTTCAAAGATTATAATTATTGAAGAAGGTAAGTTGAGGTAAGAGAACTACGTGAGCTTTGATTCCTTAATTTTATAAATTAAGGATACGTAGACAATTTCATTATAAATTTGGAAATGAATTTCAATTCCAAAATTATAATGAAACTCAAGCTCTTTCAATTTTTTCCCCTTCCCAATCTTTTATTTACAAATTTGTAGATAGAATTGAAAAGTTGTAATAGATAGAATTTTTTTTATATAAATTTGTAATAAATAGAATCTTATAAATTGTAAATTTTTTATGTAAACTCAAGTTGTAATAATTTTCCAATTTTTTTTTATCAAAAGTTTGTTCACTTAATTATTATTTGTTAGACTCATTTAATATTTGTATTATAAATATTAATTTAGTCAAAAATAAACATTAAAAATCATAATTGGTGATTGGAAAAAAAGAAAAATAAAAGAGAGAAAAAACCGGCAGAATCTACAGTTCCGGAATCGGATCCGCCATATCCCCTCCCCTGGTTCGGTTCCAGTTCCGCCATTCCGGAACTACCAGAACCGGAGAACCGGATGAACATGTCTAAATCTATACCTAAAAATGGAATATACATTTTTATAATTTTGGACACCAAATCATCATCTTCAATGCTAGACATTATTATAAATAATACCATGAAACAATAAAGAATAAAAAATACAATAATTGAAAAGATTGTGATTCCAAAAAGAAAAAAAAAACCATTAAAAAATAATATTTTTTTACATTGTTTTGTAAATATTAAAAGTCAAAAAGAGACTTTCAATTCTCGTGAAGCTTTCACAACACCTGTAACATCTCTCTCTCTCTCTCTCTCTCTCTCTCTCTCTCTCATTCTCAGACAGACATATTCACGCACACACACACTGACAGAGAACAAAACACCTGACCCGTGAAAGTAGTTGCCTAAAGTCCTAGACATTGTACTGTTCTTCGCTTATCATCTTCATTTCCTTGAGTTCAAGGGAAAAAATCTACATCTTTTTTCTTATTCTTTGCTATCGAGCACTTCTGCTTTGATGAGTTTTGTTGTTTTCTGCAAAGATTGCTGCTTTTTTGAAGTGCCTATGCTTTGAAGCTGATTTTAAGCCCAGTTTGCTCTGGGTTTGATCGACAATACTTGCTTCTCTCAAGCAAAAACTTTTCCTATTTTTGGTATATTTTGTGGCTGGTTGTTTGCCTCTATGGTGCTTGATTTAATGTCTCTTTGAAACCTTCCTTCATTTGAGATGTGCCATTTTGAAAAGGTGAAAAGCTTTTCTTGATTCAGCTTCACTAAATGTGTGTCTCGGGGTCTTTAATGTTGTCTGAGGTATTACCTAAGATGCTCTTGTTTGAGCTGAGATTCACTGAATATTGATATTACCCCTCTGGTTTTTCCTAGTGGATAAAAGGGCATCTTCATTTTTATCATTCTCCAAAGTTGAAGAAAAAAAGATGCCATTTCTGAGTTTGCTCAGTATTTTGCTATTTGGGCTACTTTCTAAGTCTCAGCTTGTGATTAGTCATGAGCTGCTTAATGATCATGACACATTATTAGCCATTGGAGAAGAGCTTAGATTATCTGGATGGAATGGAAATAACTCAGATTATTGCACGTGGCCTGGGATTTCTTGCAGCTTAAACAGTTCATCTGTGGAAAAACTTGATCTTTCCCATCATGGGCTGCAAGGTAATATCACTCTAATTTCTGAGCTGAAATCACTGAAATGGCTTGATCTTTCATACAACAACTTCCATGGCATGATTCCACCTGTTCTTGGGAATTTATCCGAGCTTGAGTTTCTTGATTTGTCGTTTAATAGCTTTGGTGGATCAATACCGCCTGATTTGAGTAGGCTTAGAAATCTTAGAGCACTGAATCTTTCTAATAACATGCTGATGGGAGTGATTCCTGATGAGCTTGAGGCTCTTGGGAAATTGCAGGATTTGCAGCTGTTTACGAATAGGTTGAATGGTTCTATCCCTCATTGGGTGGGTAATTTAGCCGAATTAAGAGTTCTAACAGCGTATGAGAACGAGTTGAGTGGTGTTATACCTTATGAATTAGGCTTAATTTCCAAGCTTGTATTGTTGAACCTCCATTCAAACCATCTGGAGGGTCCAATTCCTGATGCCATCTTTGCTATGGAAAAGATGGAAACTTTGGTTCTAACTCAGAATAGATTGAGTGGTAATATCCCTGAATCAATTGGGAAATGCAGAGGCCTTTCTAGTGTTAGAATAGGCAATAACAATTTGATTGGAGGTATTCCCAAAGAAATTGGTAATATTAGTAGCCTTGCTTACTTTGAAGCAGATAGTAATAATCTCTCAGGGGAGATTGTGGCAGATTTTTCGAGATGCTCGAATCTCACTCTCCTTAATTTGGCTTCAAATGGATTCAGTGGAGAAATCCCTTCAGAGTTTGGTTTACTTAGTAATCTGCAGGAGTTGATTGTCTCTGGTAACAATCTGTATGGAGAAATTCCAACGTCGATTCTCAGGGGCAAGAATCTGAACAAGCTCGATTTGAGCAATAATAGATTCAATGGTACTATACCGGAAGGAATCTGTAATACTTCTAGATTGCAGTTCTTGCTATTGGGGCAGAATTCGATCGAAGGGGAAATACCACATGAGATTGGAAACTGTGGGAAGTTGCTTGAATTGCAATTAGGCAGCAATTATCTTACTGGAAGTATTCCTCCTGAGATTGGTCATATCAAGAACTTGCAGATTGCTTTGAATTTGAGCTCCAATCACTTACATGGACAACTGCCTGCAGAACTAGGACGACTCGATAAGCTGGTCTCATTGGATTTATCTAACAATCAGCTCAGTGGTAGCATTCCAGCTGCATTGAAGGGGATGATGAGTTTGATTGAGGTCAATTTCTCGAACAATCAACTCAATGGGCCAATACCCTCCTTTACACCGTTTCAAAAGAGTCCTGAATTCAAGTTTTATTGGGAATAAAGGGCTCTGTGGCGAGCCTTTGAGTGTCTCATGTGGAGGTTTGAATGATTCTGCTCAAAATTCTTATCACCATAGGGTTTCTTACAGGATCATATTAGCTGTTGTTGGTTCCGGTTTGGTTGTCTTCGCTTCTGTGATCGTGGTTGTGTTGTTGTTTATGATGAGGGAGAGACTTGATAAAACTGCCAAAGACGAGGGAATTCCCGATGAAGAAACTAGTAACAAGCCCGTGATAGCAGCTGGAAACGTGTTCGTTGAAAATCTCAGGCAAGCAACGGACTTTGAAGCCGTCGCCAAGGCCACCATGAAAGATTCGAACAAGCTCAGTATTGGGACATTTAGTACTGTATATAGAGCAGACATGCCTTCGGGGATGGTTTTGTCCGTTAGGAAACTGAAATCAATGGACAAAACTATGATTCATCATAGGAACAAGATGATCAGAGAGGTTGAAAAGTTGAGCAAACTCTGCCATGATAATTTGGTTAGGCCTCTTGGGTTTGTGGTGTTTGAAGATGCTTTGCTCTTGCTTCATCAGCACTTTTCAAACGGCACATTGGCCCAATTTCTTCACGATCCTGAGAAGAAGCCCGATGTCAAACCCGACTGGCCTTCAAGACTCTCCATTGCAGTCGGAGTGGCTGAAGGCCTGGCATTCCTCCACCATGTGGCCATTATTCACCTTGACATTTCTTCAGGCAATGTATTTCTCGATTCCAATTTGAATCCTGTAGTTGGTGAAGTTGAAATATCGAAGCTCCTTGACCCGTCCAGAGGGACGGCAAGTATAAGCGCTGTAGCTGGTTCGTTTGGGTACATTCCACCAGGTATTTTCGTCACTATACCTAACTGGTTCAATATCATAATGGGTTACATCTAATACATGATTTCATACTTGTCTTACAGAGTATGCATATACAATGCAAGTAACAGCACCAGGTAACGTATATAGCTATGGTGTCGTTTTACTTGAGATTCTCACAACTCGACTCCCAGTAGACGAGGCTTTTGGTGAAGGGGTCGATTTAGTGAAGTGGGTTCATAGTGCCCCGGCCAGAGGAGAAACTCCGGAGCAAATTCTTGATGCGAGGCTCAGCACAATCTCGTTTGCTTGGAGAAAAGAAATGCTGGCGGCTCTCAAGGTGGCATTGCTCTGTACCGATAGCACACCAGCAAAACGACCCAAGATGAAGAAGGTTGTGGAGATGCTACGCGAGATCAGACAAGATTGAGAGACGTAGCCTTCATCAAGTTTGTATTCTATGACAGAAGGCGTTGTGAATGGTGAAAGATGTAACCTTTATAGGTAGAAATGATGGAGTAGAAATGCTAGATGAGAGGAAAATGCAATGAGTTTGTTGGAATTGAGCAATGTAGTTATGTCTCTGTGATGGCAGTTGAATCTGTTCGATGGAATATGACCTATGAATATGGGCTTAAATGTGCAAAAATGATCACTTCTTCTCAGTGATTTTTCAATCATATAAACTTCTCTCTCCCCCCCCCCCCACAGTATGCAGCTACAAAGAAACAAATGGAAGCAAAACTTGACCCCAGTAATGGAATTGCCAACAGCACTCACAAATACCCATGTTTTATTACAGAGGGCAAGAATGCACCCAAGCAAAACCTCTTAAACAAACCTCAATAAAAGCTAGCACCAACCAATCGCAATGTATTATTATCCACTTAAACTGAAGAAACAATTCCACAAGAACATACACTTATTACTAGCTGTTCTGCTTTATAGCATAACAGAAGCCAGACCTAGAGATGTAGTGAACGAAACAACAAAACTTTAAGTCAAGAATCACTCATGACGATCAACTGCTTATGAACAACAAAACCAATAATTTGCTAGCATTGGAAACAATCAAAGAATTAATGCTCAACGTCAGCATTTTGCTTGATCAAGAACTGGACTTGACGATGAAATTTTGCCGGCTAATGGGGTTCATGACAACTGGGGGACCTGCAGTACGCGGCCATGCCTGAAACTTCTTGTCAGTCTCGTGCCACCATTCTTTATTTGAGACAGTGCCAGGAGTGGTGCCTACATTGAAATGCAAACATCATTAAATATCACTGGTGAGAAACTGTCAATGCATCTAACACATTCAAATTCAGAAAAATGCAAAATTGGTCCCATAATTAGTAGTCATATTCCTTTTAAAAGTGGGAAAACTAGTCCCCTCCATTTTAAATTGTCACTCTTTTGTCCCAAAATCACAAATTTAGTGAATATTTGCATACTCCGACCAATTCCAATGACATGGACAGCCCCAGTGTAGCATGAACTCGACACGACTTCACACAAGAGACAACTACTATCAATTCTGTACTTATTTACACAAGATTGTCTTCTGGCTGTCGCTCGTGCGGAACAGTATCAAATTCATATAACATTAAGGTCGGCCACATCTTCAAAATTATCCGAGTATGCTACTAATATGTGATTTTGGGACCAAGTGCACCACATTTCGAAACAAATAGGAGTAGCTTTACTACTTCAAAACAAACGAGGCTAAGTTTTAATTTTTACCACATTCCAATAGCTAGGGGATCGATGGTATATTTTTCCACATTCAAACACAAGCTATTAGTTCATACCTCCAAAGATCTTCTGATCAGAGATCAAACTGTCACAAACATATGCAACAGCAAGGGTTCCCAAGACAGAAGGAATTATGTATTGAGCAGTCATTTTGATCAAATTCTGCAAATTCATATCACGAAGAAAACAATCATCCATCTGATCGTATACACACACACACACACACACATATATACTATATATATATATATATATCATTAAACGATTATTCGAATTCAAATATATTCATGAGAACTAACACATTTTTACCATGCAAAGCAATGCAGCTAACACAAAATCGAAAAATGCACCTGAAAATCTAAATCTAGAAATTATCATATCCTCGCTAATTCACATAAAGAGATGTAAAATGCTAAGCGGAGAAACAAGGATCACCGCAAAAATCTCAATTGCAGTTCAAAAGATGAGAAACTGAAACCGGACGAGCCCGATCAGACGCATAAACGAGAAGAAACAACACCAACGAATTAAAATACATGTATATCATTTACATAGACATGGAAATACAGAGAGAGAGAAAGCTCTAACCTTATGATTTCTGAGGGGAGAGAGACAGAGAGAGAGAATCAAACAGTGGCGAGTACGAAAACGATGGCTGATTCGGTCAGTAATAAATGATGCGTTATAAAAGCGAGACGTCGTCGTTGTAAGCTGTCGACAAACGTCGTCGTTCCTCCTTAATACAAATATTGCCTTTTTTATCCCAAATTTTCAAGATTTTAGCACATCACACCCAAAATAAAGGTTTAATTGCCCAATAAGCCCAAACTTTATATAATTTAACGATTCAAATAATTATTCAATTCTTCTCCACAAAAGATTTCAACATTTTCTGTTGGGTTTTACACTGTTATAGCTATCCCAAATTATAGAAAAAAGATAGTATCAAATGTCTGAATTTATAGCTAAATATTCTTTTTCTCCTTTTTTTGGTTTTTTGTTTTTCCATTCTTGATAACATTAATAAGTTTCAATAGTACCATTTCTTTTTTTAAATACGAGTGGAAGGGAGGGAGTAAAAAATACTAAATAACTTCTAGTTTGTCCCCGATTCAAAATCGGGTCAACACAATTGCACCATAAGTATTAAGAAACAATAAATTGACCCAAAAATGACAAGAAAAGAAGGAATTTAAGAAATGATTTCCATTGCCACACACATAATATTTACTTATTACAGACATTTTTCACTCAAACACAACAATCATATAAAAAGGGGATAAAAAAAAGATGATGAAAGAAAGATAAAAAACAATCTGATATTTGCACACCAGCATGGATCTTGTTCTAAACTCTAAGCACTACAAAACCCTCACACTTGATGGAGGAAAAGCTTAAGCATGATGGTCCCCTGGTGGCATTACTATGTAGCACACAAGACGAAAGAAAGAATGAGGAGAGGGGAGAAAGTCGGCCCTTGAAAGCCGATTGTGGTGGCATTCTGAGCACGTTTATCTGCTTGTAATTGTTGAGTGATAATGTTGTGTGGTGTCATGAAGATTTGGTTCCGTCTATCAGCATCCTGCTGCTTTCAAGAAGTTGTCGTACGGACTTGATGCTGGCAACCTGAACGAGCTCTGATAATGCTGAGCTTCACTGCCACATGGCCCTGATGCCCCCGGCCCTAGTCTGATTGTCACTCCCTTTATATTCTGATCCAATAATAGGGTTTCCATTCTGTCGTTTCCACAACGGACAAATTAATGGTAAGAGATGTGTGTCTAAAATGGATATGATTTATTTTTTCTCATCAGGTTGTTGTATTACACAAACATAAACTACCTTATGTCGACCACCATCATGTAATGTCGATTGCTTGTTCTCTTCACTAGGAACTTGGGAAATAACAGCCGGAGAATGGGCATGTTTTTGGTGGGTGTTTATCAAATTACACATTTTCTGTTGCTTTCCCATCAAAAGTGTCTCACAGTGATTCGCCATTTCTTTGTAAGAAGCGTCTGGAGCTGTGCTCACAGACATTCTGCTTACGTTATGGGCCGTCTCAAACACCTGTGAGACGAGTATGCAAGATTAAAGAACAAAATCATTCTGTCTCAATGATTAACTAATGGATGAATAACATACAGATTCTAGAAGTTGATCAACGCTGAGAAGATTGGGGAACGCAACGACCAATTGCGAGTTGTGTTTGCTATGGTCGATCAACTCTGGAACAGAATCTTCGTCCGCTATGAAGAGTGAGGCTGCCTTCTCTAAAGTTTTATGGTTGTTTGAGTCCGATTTACGTCTTTCCATTGGCATATCAATGAACCATGTACCTTTGAGAGAGCCCAACTCGTCAGGCAAAAATTCGTTGAGCAACTGCTTCCTTGTGGTGGACTCTTCCGACTATACCAAACAGCATCAACTATTAGAAACGATACGAATAACGAACACCCCTTGGCATAAAAATAAAAAAACTTTTAAGACAACCTCAGTTAAGTTTTCCAAATTTTTGACAATAGCAGAAACAAGAGACTCTGTTGTCTGTTCCTCATCGAGTGTGATTTCAGATAAACATTTCAGAGCTGCAGCATTATCTTCTTCAGATCCAAACGCGCTTTTTCCTGTTTCAGTGGTCTGCAACTTTGAGTCTTCTACCAAAATCAGAAACGGATCGACCTGAGACATGGAAGAAAGATACTGAGACGAGAAAATGGTTGACTTTGATAGTGTTATTACAAGTCCTAGATTATAGAAACCTACCACTTTAGAGATAGTAGATTCGACAAGGGGGACAATAGGAGTAACGTTGTAAGCCTTGGACGAAAAGATAATCATGGAAGCTGAGAGTACAAAGAGGGACCTGCGGCATGATGGTGGCAGCGATCCTGTGCATGTTACGTGAAAAGTTATCATAAGACTTAATGTAACATAACATCTAGGATAATCGGTCACAAATATAATCGTTCATCTTTGAATGAATTCTTTGGAACTAGTTTGGTAATCAACTCCAACAATAGACAGACAAAGACGATTACCTCTTGCATCGAGAGAAACATTCCTTAATGAAAACGCCAGCTGGAAACTTCGAACAAGCGCATCAAGGTAAGAGGTCTGTTCCAAAAAACAAAGAAAGCAAATTTGAGAGTTCTAACTCATAGTGTGCTTGGGTAGGAGAAAAATTTCTATTACATACATATATATCTCTTCGATTTTTCTAATTTTCATGTTTTTATCATATAAGATGAATAAGGGGTGTGGAACCATAACATTTTCATTTCAATAATGTACCCATAAATCAGTTCGTCTTTCAAGTGGTTCCTAGAGATCCAACCAAGAAAAGAAACAGGACTATTGGAAGTAAAAGAGATAATCATTGGATCATCTGAATCATAGTAATAAAAAAAGGCCGTGCAGTGAATTATGAAACCGTAAATTACCTTGGCTCGAGAAAACAGCAACATCAAGCTGTAAGTGTGAGCTATAGCTACATAATCTTCCGGCAAGTTCGAAGGAGAAATCGATTGAAGCCAGATCGATGAAAGCAGCAAATTTATTTGGTGGCTGCTCAGTCTAAGAGGAACAGCATCCTGAATTCAGAGACAATGCGATCATATCATTCACTGAAATTAATGGCAACAAAGTTATAGGATAGAACAAAAACGGGGTCCAAACTTATAGAAAGACTGACCACTTCCTTATTTGGCTTGGTCACAGGATCAGTATCTCGTGGTGGCGAACCTCTCAAGCTATATACTCGGCTGTAACCTGACCTGATTCTGTTTAATACTCCATTTCTGTTGTTCCTCTGATCGATTTCACCTGAAAATCCTTCCTTGTTCATGTCACAGGAATTTCCCTTGTGGTTTCTCTGATTCTTTAGCTTCTCAAACAGGGCGGCTGATGAAGAAAACACGGAAACTGTTCTTGAGAGTGTTCGTGGAAAGAGAACGTTCTTCTTTGAGTCACACACGACGGGGTCTGCTTGAGGGGCCACCGAAGATGGCACGAGGACAACGGAGAAGATCTGATGAGCACCAATGCGTGTGTCTTGATCTGGATGAAGCATAGCTGGAAGTAACTGATGGAACAAAGACTCCGGGAAAGCCTAAAGATAGCAGAAATAACATCCATCAGTATACAGAGCTTATCCACTGAGAGAGAGAGAGAGAGAGAGAGAGAGAGAGAGAGGTGTAGATTGCCTGGTTTTTGTACGACAAATTTGGCAAAGAGGCGATAATTTGAGCAGTGCGGTAGACAGCAGAAATAGTCGTTCTAGCTACAAGAGTAACACTTGGTATGTTCTCCAACATAGTAGCCATCACATCGAGGATCAGACCAGCATCTCCAACCTGTTCATAAATGAAACGAGAATGTATTACAAGATTACGTTAAAAGTTTGCGAAAGAAAACTTGAAACGAGGTAAGTCACCTTGGATGATAACTCAACAAGACATTCATCGACTGCATCATGGAATTTTTTGTTCCATTTACTAATCTTGGCCTCAACATTTGCATCATCAAGTGAAGAATGAATACTTTTACGCAAATGTCTCATGATATCACTAACAGCACTGACTATAGCTACCGATGACTTGATCTTAGTGAGTCGTGCAAGAGCTGTGGCAACCTGAACAATGTCAAGCTGCATGTCAGGTTGCTTAACGACAGTTTTATGATCAAGATGCTTGACTAATATAGACAGCAAAAAGTGTGTATTCTGCCCTGCACAATCACGAGTAGAAACGGGTGTTCATCAGTCCTAAAGCGGGCAATTGACTGAACAAACACTAATTGAACGAAACAAAGAATTGACCTAACCAGATTCATCCATCAAAAGCTGCATGTCTCTGAGTACAGGAAAAGCAATCCCATGTTTGGCAGTCCATAAATTTCCCTTATCAAAATATCGAAACAAAGATTCCAAAACTCGGCGCATTGTTGTAGCCTCTTTCCCGAGCTTGGCCATGTTATGAAGGCAAACCCTAGACCAAAAACTCGGATCCATGGAGTCCTCTCTGCAAGTAAACACACATTTTAGTCAGACAGGCAGTTGGTATCATCATATCAGATGCTAAAGAGGGTGAAAATCGAGCTAGGAAGAGAATTACTGTGTAACGTTGATTTGTCCTTTATCGTTTACGATCGTTTTCCAAGATGGAACCTTCTTTATGGCATCTGGTGCAAGAGAGACACCCTCGAATTGATCACCTTCATCGGAGTCTTCACCCGGCCTTTGGTAGTTTTCTAAAACCACTGAAACAATCTGAAGAATTGGAAGAATGGAAGGTAAGAAAACTAATACAAATAAATCACCAAGACTTTAAGATGTAATAAATACAAAGCTAAACAACTTAGAGAACACTTGGATAACTTAGAGAAATATACTTACATTATCGAATTCAATTGAAATATGGGAGTTTTCACCCATCAACCAAACCTGTGGGAGAGATAGAACATTGTAAGGATGAACCTTACGAATTATGACAATAAAAGGTGCAATAAAATATAACAAAGTGGACATGACAGTTAGCATTGAGCCTTTAACGCAATACAGAATCAAATTCGATCTTCAAATGGTATCATGTGAAACCCAAAGATCAAGTGAAAGAGAGCACAATACCATGGCAGATAGAGCTTGCAGTGCAGCGGCCCTTAAACGTCGTGCCCTCTCATCGTCTCTGACTTCTTGGGCCAGTTGGCAGAGCTTTGGAATAAATCCATCTAGGGTAAACATGTAAATCCCATCATTCTGGAGAGCACAGAAGAGTTGAATCAGTCTAATGCATCGACATGGGGCACAAAGCAGAAGAATGTATATTAAAAGCTAGTGAAGCAAATTATTGCTTCCAAGAATAATTGAAAACTAGCATACTACCTGATTATTTACAAAATCAAAGAGTGACTGGCATCCAATAATTAAGATATCTTCTTGGTTTGCTTGATCCAACAAGGTTTGCATAACAGTCATTACGCTATTTGCGAACAAAGGCCTGATATCAACCATTAAAAACGAGTCGTATTAGGTATTCACAGAAAAATGAAAAAAAATAAAAGTCTCTAAATGGTAAAATCCTAATTCATAGTAGCTAAACACAGCTCTAACATGGAAGGAAGAAGGAACGAGATCACAATATACAAACTACTTACGATCGAAATAAACATAAAAGTAATCAAGAAGGTTAGGACAAAGCCAATAGAATAACAAGAATCACAGCATATAAAATACCCAATACATCGAGAGTCTCTATCACAACACTCAACCAACTAAACAAAAGTAACAAAAAGCAAGGGTAGACGTACATTTGCTCCTTGCAACTTGATATCAATTTCCTGTAAATACACATAACGATCTTCACTGCATGAAAGTTTTCATTCCTTAATTCCTTGTAGCATCTTTGCTCGAGACAGTTTGCAATCTGCAATGTCAAAGCAAACCAAAGAATACATGAGTACGCTTCTAACAACCACAACATTGGCCACATAATAATACCTTAGGAATTCGCAAAGGATTTTTTGCAGCATATTCGCAAAGTTTTCCGATCTTCCTGTCATTAGGCTCTTCTTCCTGTGAACCAACAAGAAACAAAACATTCTTAAATCCTAACTTCAGGAAGCCATTAAATGATCCTATTTATGCTATTTTCGACTCCACATGATTAACTCATAGCTTGTCCATACACGTAAAATGCACGACCATGAAAACGCTCGTATCAACATGCAAACCAATACAAAGTTAAACGACATACAAAACAAAACATAACAAGACATAGAAACACGATTTATGACACGAACCTGAGATCGTGGAAAAATATCGGCTATCAACTTCTTGTACCTCTTGACAGGCTGTCTCGACCGGGCCCGCATTGCAGGACAAAAGAAACAAAGTGTGCCACATGCTGGCAACACTTGCCTTGAGATTACACCCGAAACAACGCTCATGTTTTAAATTTGATTTTTCTGCAAATCAACCTTGAATATTCAAAGCTTTCTTTCCCTTCTAAATCTCGATAGCAATTAGGAAAAGAAGGGAAAGGAAAGCTGGTACGAATCACACGATCACTTCTGGAATGCCTGTACCAGCCTACACAAACAAATCCGAATTGATCGAATTCAGAAAATTTCATGATCATCATCATATCAAAACGACAAAATCCCATCAGGAAAATCCAATTTCAAGAAAAATGTGGGCATTCAATCCAATTTTCTCTCAATGCTTTAACATTCTGGAAGATTATAAACGGAAAGAATCACTATTTCATCCGCTATACATACAAGAATCTCTCGCATTACATGATTTTGCAGAAAAGAACAAATTTTCGAGAATGACGATGATGTAAGAAGGAAAGGGATGTCAGAATTTACCTTCAGACGAATGCCTGTAAGAAGCAGACCAGAAGTGTGGAACCTCATTAAAGATTTTCCAACAATATACCGCTTCTTGTGCATTCCCCGAAACTTATGATTCTCTCTCCTCCATTGCTCTCTCTCTCTCCTCCGTTTCTCTCTCTTCAATCACCCTTCTTTTCATATTCTTCTTACGCGCATACAATTCTTGACTATGATCATAATTTAATACTGTTACAACCTTATTTTAAATGAATAAAATTGTGCCGAATTGATATCAATGATTGAGAATGCTTCAATTTTCTCTCTTTTTTTTTTGCCAACATGGAGCCAAATATGGCCGGTTTTATTCCTTTTGGAGCTGGCAAAAATTAGTCGATAACTGTGGGGTCAAACTGAAAATAAATAAAATACTTTTTGTGGGTTTATTTTGAGAATTGATTAATTATGTTTGCTAATTTAAGTTACATATTTATCAACCGACCCTCTTATATAAGATTTTGGTATTATTTTATGAAGGCATAGATACTCTAAAAATGTAATATTTATATGTCTAAAATATAATAACTTTTTCAGTCACATAATTTTAGAGTATAAATATTCTTGGACCATTGGAAACAACTTAAGTCAAGGGTAAAAAGAAATGATGTTGTCCACCTTGATTGGTGGAGGGTGTAAACTGCAAGGTACATAATTTTTTGTCACTTTCCAAAGTGTAATAACCTTTTTGGGGCAATACTTCTTATTCAACCCGACTTTGTTTTCTTTAGGGAAAGAAAAAACATGAAAAATAGGATCTTTGAGCATCACTTTTACTCAATTCATCCTTAATTTGCTCTTCAAAATCATTAGCTCACATGAAATATGCTTTAAACTATAATTTAGGAGTTAATCCAACAAATCATGAAAAGTATAAAAAGAAAAACACTATAGAGTTAGAATAACCACCATATGCTACGTGTATTGATCGATATCATCAATCAAAATGAGATGAAAGAAAAAAAAAAAAAAGAACCAATTTAGTCTGGGATCTTAAACTTCAAATGGGGTCCTTGTTAAATAGACCATGGCTTTCTCACAAGCCAAGAAAGAAGAGAATACATATAAAAAGAATAGCCTAACTATGAACACTAAAGCCATTTCAAATCAGGCTTTGGATACACCTCCATGCTCTCTCTCCACATGCTCTACAAGCTTAACAGGGTCGCGGAATCCTTTACTACATTTGGGGCAGACATCGAGGGTCGTCTTCAAAACCCCATTCCTTTCATGGACCTTCTCTACATGCTCCACCAAAGCTCCAACACTAGAGAATCTCAACTTGCATTGTGGACACGCTTCAACCTGCTCCCTTGCACTCCCATTCTGGCTCGTACTGCCACTGCTCGTCCCCAATGCCTGATTGAATTCATTGCTCAGTCTCGTCATTCCTGCTTCGGCTGAAGCACGAACAGACGAAGCTACCTTGAGGAAACTTGAAGCCCACAGTGATGAAGATGTGGCTGCACCTTTTTTGGGCTCATCCTTTCTGCTTTTATTCAGAAAGCCCATAAATGGAAATGCTGGTTCGGGTTTAGGTCCAGGGCAACTGTGGTCCGGTCCAAACCGGTGTTTCAGACAATGCTCAATGTCACAATCCCGACACTTGATTCTGTTTGAGAAGGTTAGATGCTCTTTGCATCGAGGCACAGGGCATTTCTTTTTCTTGGTGGTTTGCTCGTAGTTTGATGGGTCACACTCTATGTTAACATGTGATTCCCAAGTTATGTTTGGATCTTCCTCAGGAATCAAGCGGACTCCTTTAGCACAGAGGGGGCAGATGACAACAGTGACATCATGCTTGTTGGCTTTCGGACATTGATGTCTACTGTAACTCCGGTGGTCAAGACAGAACATCTGTAGAGGTAGTCAATAGAAACATTAAGAGCATGAACAAGTATAGACCATACAACACTCATACCAACACCAATTTCAGACCCCTGAGAAAACAGAAAACAATCTGTGTTTTTGCAGCTGCCTCATACATCTATACATTCCTTCAAAACAAACCAATACTAATAACAATCGATGGATAGACAAATCTCGAAACGGTTCCAAGATAACCTAAACTATACAAAAAGATAACTCCACTTGAACAAAAGCAAAAACATAGAAGTAAATCTCCAAAGATAGCAATTTGATCGAGATCGATACTCTATTGACCAATGCTAATGTTATCCCGCAAACTTAATCTCATACAGCATAATTTAGACTAAGATAGGAACGAAAGCAAAATCCCATTAATTCACCATGCCAAGTCTCATGCATATGTACACACAAACATCAAATTCAAAAAATTCTGCATCAAACATCAAAACCACAATCTTCATACAGATTAGGCGAAGAGCAAATCCACGATTTACGCAAGCTTCAAGGCAGAATCTACATCACTTCACAATCGAAATCTAAAACAAAATGCACAATCGCAAATCCGCACACATCTACATAAAAAAATCACAAACATACCTGCTGGCAGCAATCGCAGGTGAAGGGCAAGAAATCAATCTGGCGGCAATCATCAACGCTGCAGTGTTTTCCGAGATTAGGAAACGCCGGAGTCCCCATTCCTTCCTCCTTTTTCTGAAATCGAAAACACAATCACTGCAAAACTCGGAACTCAGACCGATAACAATCGACTCGATTAATCGCAGAGCTCCGACGGCAATAGCTCCGGCGGACGATCAGAATCCCTAGATTTCCGCCGGCGAATTGGAATTCGGGGTCAAAATTCCTCTTTCCCCGAATTCCGCGTTTTGGACGAAGAGACAGCGCAGAATCGAAGATTTCAAGATGTTTCAACGAGGAAAAAGTCGTTTTAATGGTTTATATAGTTATCCTCTCCAATCAATCCCAGTTTTGGGCTTCATTCTATTGGGCTCAGTTTGGGCCTATTGGTTTGATCCACACTCTTTTCTCGCTCGGAGAAGCCCATTAATTTATTCATAGGAGAATTTTTAAAAGCATTCATGGAAATGTCAACACAAAGAATCTATCATGACTCACTAATTTGGAGCAATATATGACAAAAGATTCCTGTTATCCTGTCGGATGTGGGCATATATCACATATCTACTATATCACTTAGTTTCACTTTTTATATAACAAGTTCATATAACAATAGATTAAATTATCACATGTCAATAATAAATATATTAAGAGCTATATGCTATGAATTTCGTATCATTTTTCTGTGACAAAAAGGATCACACTAAATTTGAGATATACAGATTGGGTCACGTGTGTGTCAATTTAGCATGTTGAAGTACACATGAAGGGTGGGGTGTGTCACATGTGACATTAATAAAAGACAAATTGGGAAAAGAACCCTAAATACTATATATATATATATATATATATGTTTTGAGTTACATTTTGAAACCCAAACCCGACACAAATTCAGTGGCTTTTTATAATTTTCAATCAAAAAGATAATTAATGGGACTCGAGAACTTTATCCTAAAAAGCAGCTTAATTACAAAATTAGCCATTATTACACCATTGAACTATAGTGGTCGGATTCAACGACATTATTATTAATTTCACCAAACTTCAGAGTATCATTTTCTTGTTAATTAAAACTCTCTCTCCCCCCCCCCCCCCCCCCCCTCTCTCTCTCTCTCTCACATACACACAATGGCATTATCGAACCAGCTGCCTCCGCTGGTGGAGCCACCGCCGGCGGCGGTGGAGGCGGGGACGAGCCACTCCACCCACCACTCGATAGAGACGCTGGTGGTGGTGCTAGCAGCTATAACACTGATCGGAGTAATAGCAGGGATCATTGCTCGCCTCTGTGGCGGCCGGCATTTGGAGGGCCACGAGCACGACGTGGAGGGATGGGTGGAGAGGAAGTGCCGCAGCTGCATCGACGGCGGCGTCGCCACCGCACAGCCGCCGGCCAAGGACAAGGAGGAACCGCCCAAGCCCGCCTCAGCTGAAGAAGCAAAGAAGTGAAACATGTCATGTGTACTCAAGTTTTAATTATTTCTAAGCACACTATTAGAACACTGTTACAAATTTTTGGCCATGTAATAGAAATCTTGTTTGTGAGTGTCAACTCTCATTTTCTTTTTCAAATTTTTTTTTTTATCTCACAAGAAAATTTCAAAAGTGATCATTCTAATGTTTATAGAACCGTTGTGCTCTCACAAAAGCCATGGGTTTGGCTGGTAAAGTTTGCCTTTGTCCCATGTATGTCTAATCATGTCACACATGAGACTTATCCGTTGGATACCTTTTTTTAGCTCCATTTTTGTAGCATGTATAATATAACTAGGTTTTCGCCCGTGCGGTGTACGGAATTAAATTTTTTCAAAATATGTAATGATAATATATATCAAAAATATATATGAGTAATATATTTAAAATATGTGAATTAAAAGTTAATTTATAATTTAATAATAAATTAATTATGGATTTTTTATGTATAATACATTGAAAATAATCATTCATCTTTTATGAATATTTAAACATTCAAAAAAGAACATATATATATATATCAAATAAAGAAAATAAACAAAAAAATGTTATTTTCTTTATAATCAGAAATGTATTTATAATTATACTTGACATGTATATAATAAAGATAATTATAATTGAAATGTATATGTAATTATACTTTTTTTATTTTAACTTGACATGTTTACCAAAAAAACTAATGTGATTATGGATGGTGCACTATTTAATAAAGATAAATGCTTATCAATATTAAAATCACATAAATTAATATTAATAATGGTTTTATAAATCACATCCAAAATGCATGTCTATTTAAATAAGGTAACCTTTGAGAACCTTATTGAAGGACATGCTTTTCAATCATATTATGCACATTTATATATAGATGATGAATTTAATTTGAAATTATAAATTATTTGTTATTTTAATCAAACTTGTTAAATCATAATCAATTCTACCTTTAACTTTTGATATTACATAAAGATTTGTTAGTATAATTTTGGTATAAAGAATTAAATAAACATTTAATTGTTTAATTTTGGAAGAAAGATCAAATCAAAATTTCAATCACATCACAATTATAGACATTTGAGAACTATATATCAATATATATATATCATATCATATTGTTATCTTACCTTTTAATGTGATTTTAATTATAAATTGAAATTTAATATATGAAAGTCAGTTAATGATTCCATATGACCACAAATAATCACCGGTTAAAATTTCATTACCTTTTATCTATTACATTTAATTCTAATAGAATTAATAAAGATCCATGAGACCATAACTCATATATATAACATAAATTTTATGTAATTTTAATTTTAACAGAATTAATTAAAGTCCCTTAAAACATAACTCACGGTTATAAAGGAAGGTAATGATTTTTGAAGTCAAATTTTTGTAATTTCTTGAATTGATTGTATCATCTAATTAATTCCATTATGAACATACCATAAATTTCAAATTTGAGTATTAGATTTCCTAATATAATATAATTTTTAATCCTATTTAAGGTTAATATTTGACTTATATATGGACATATTACATATGTGTATATATATAATTAAATATTTTATATAATTAATAAATATATAATGTAATTTTATTTATTTCTATATATAGGATAGAGTTTTTGGCGGGGAAATATTGCATTTCTATTTTTAGCAATGTTTGTGTTTTTATATATATAATAAAGATATACGAGATAAGATACTATCTTTGATATAAAATTTTAATTTTAATTAGAATGGTAGTTTCGTAGATAAATGTGGATATCATATCAGTCCATTAGGTTTGAAATTCTCTAAATGTGATAGTACCGCTAGGGCTTCTTAGAGAAACTCAAATAATATATAAATATCCTATAATCTTGAAAATATATTAGATGATTTTGCTAAGCTAAAAACAATTCAAAACTTGTATTCTATAAGGTTTTTTTTTTTTTTTTTTATAAAAAATCTCTTTAACTTTAGTAATTTTAATTACATTTTGTGAAGGGCACAATGGGCCCCTCCATGGATTGGATTGTCGCCCAAATCCGGCCCAATATAAAGTAGAAGACCAAGACAGTCTCTAAGTAATGTGACCAACATATATAATAGCCCAAAACAGTCTATAAGTAATGTGCCCAATATGATGGGGCAGCAAGCAAACGGCCATAAATATGAAGATTAATATTCATAATCAAAATTTACAATATTGACTTGATTATTTTCAGTGAAGGATAAAAAATAGTCAATTATGTAAATTGAAGAAGTTAAAAAACAATACAAAATGAAAAATTGACTCCAATAAAACTGGATAACAAAAGAGATGATTGTTAATCATGCATTTGATTCAACCACAAAATGCTTGTATTCAGATGTAACTTCAATAAACCATAAACACCTGGATTCAATCATACTTAACCCAAGCATGTTAATTTTTTAATAATATTTTATATACGTGTTTGGAGAAAAATAAAACTTGTGTCGAATTAGAGATAAAGTTATTAGTTTTGAAAATATACATAATCGAGGTACATGCATGTAATAAGATTTATAAAAATACAAAGTTCTATCGATGGAAAATAACAAAATAATCATTATATTATATCGAAAAATTAAAAGATAAGGTCGAATCTTATCGAAGAATTTATTGGCATGCAGTCCACACACACCAACCAAACAATTTTGATGTGGATGTGATAAAATACAACATAAAACTAATTATTACATAAGTATTAAATTTTAGTCAATCTGTCTTTATTCATTAATGTCTTATATTGCTGCAATTAATTATTTTTAATTTTGTGCTCATAAAAAAAGAAAGAACTAATCCATTATTGTTTATGGTGTAAGAATTTCCTAATCCATTCACATAACAATTCTTTTATAATAATAAAAATATCATTATTAACTCACAAATTCATCTATAATCACAAATCACAAACTAATATAAAAGTGAAAGTGGACCAATCCATGGCATTATTCACAACAACTTAACTTGTTTATTTTTACCTAAACCGGCTTATCATGAAAAGAGCCTTTGTGATCAAATGTGACACAAATTAAGCAAATGTCAATTATATATAATAAATAAAGTATAATTTATGTACAACATTAGTTACATCACAAGAGTATGTGAAATACTATCATTATAATGACACGGTATCTATCCTAATTATCTCGACTAATTACGATCCACATTATAGCTAATAAACCCTACAAATATTTGTACAAATTTAAAATAGTTACTATGTTGATTAATTTACAAATAACAAAACATGTAGGAGAAAATACCTGTTTAGTTTTTTATTTATCTATATATATCTTTATCTTTATATATATAAAAACACAAACATTTCCTCAAATAGTAATGTCCAAATTTTCCCGCCAAAACATCATACCAAAACTGGAAATAAATTTTTTATTTTAATACATGATATTTAATTTCTATTAAAATATGAAAGATGCAATATATAGATAGATGTAAATGAAAATAGAAATTATCAAATGATTTGAATGATGTGTATATATAAGGAAATAATATGGAGAAAAAAAGGGTATACAAATGAGGTTTTTTAGGTAAGTCAACTTTGATTATTAAATTTCATAGATATATTTGAGAAATAAAATTTAAATAATAAATTCACATGTTATATTTTATTATATATGTTAATTTATCATAGCCATCTATTAGATTGGAAGAGGTTTACACCACAATATATATGTATATATGATTTAATTTATATACATTTTATGTTAATAGATTATTACCATTTATTAGATTAGAGAAGATATTCACACTATATATATATAAAAGTATATGAGTACTAACTCAATAAATATATTTTAATAATATAATTGTGAGTGATTTGATTTTTAGTATTATTATATAACAATAATAACAATAAATGTGAGTGAATTAAAGATATATGAAAAGAATTTAGTATTAACATAAGTCAATAATCTAATCCATATTATATGTGAGTGATTTAATTTAGGTTTATCAATGAGTGAATGTTGAATCTAGCTATCTTATACATAACTCTTTAATCATATACATATCTTTTTCTTTATATATATAAAAACAAGATATTGTATCATATAGAAAAGACAATGATTTTCCCGTCCAAATTAAACATCATGCCAAATCGGGAAATAATTTTTATATAATTAAAATAAATGATAAATGATAGTTATTATGTATCAAAATATAAAAAGAGACAACATACAAATAAATATAAAAAAATATTATTATCACATGATTTGAATGATGATATATGTATATATATAAGGTATTGATATAAAAAAAGAAGGTTTATAAATATTTATCTATATGGTAAGTCAATTATTTATATATACATATATATATGATTATGGATTATAAGAAATATAATATGTATTAAAATACAAAAAGATACAATATATAAATAAATATAAAAAAGGAATATTATCTCATAATATGAATGATGATGTATATATAAGGAATTAATATAATAAAAGAAGGTTTATAAATATTTATATATATGCATGGTAAGTCAACTTTTATAAAAATGTGTATATATATTTATGTAAAAGATATATGATTTAACATCTTATATGGTAATATATATATATATATATATATATATATATGATTATGCATCATAAGAAATATTTAAAGATTATGGATTTTAAATTATTAATTATGGATTTTAAATTATTAATTTGATTGTTATACCTATAACAAGAAATTCGTATCCAAATTATAGGTTTAATATTATTATTAAGTATCATAAAACTAAGTCTAATATATAGTATTAAAATTTGATATCACAAAATAATTACCTATGAAAAAACATGTTTAAATTTATAGTGAAAATTATGTCATTGATATTGATATTTATTTAATTGCATGATTGTCTTGAATTATAGTAATTACCTGTTTAGTCAACAAGACATGCATTATAAATAATACAATTTATCTTATTTTCGTTTATTGTCTATCACTTCATTAAATTCTCAAGTTGTGCGTTAAATTCTCCTAATGATTCATGGATGTGTAAGGTGTCTCATACACATTTTTATTTTGGTTTTGTTATGAATATCATTTGAGGATGATTCAGATGATTTAATTATAGTTGTTCGTTTTTATTTAAAGATGATTATTGTATTAGATAATACAAATTATTCATTATTGAATGAGTTGAGATTTTATGGTATGATATATATGATTGATACATGTTATTTTAATTTTTTTATTTCTTATACGATTTTTATTCTATTTTTTTTCATATCATGGTAAGATTGTATGTAGATTATTCTTATTGCAATGTTTTGTTCTTCTGTAAGTTTTGATCACTTTTTATATGCAAACATTAATTGAAAATTTTGGCTTGCGATTAGAGGCAACATATAGAGTTATTGTTGAAGAATGTTGTACAATGATATTTACATATCAGTCAATTATATTGAAACTTGAAAGGTAATATTGTGTTAAGGAAGTTTAAACTCTCAGAATGATGTGTTATGAGTTAATGTTGAGAACCATTATATAGAAAATAAAAGATATTCGATATAATTTAAAAGTAAAGTTTGAATTTTGGAATTTTCATTATCAATAGTAAAAAAAAAAAAAAATGACTTGAACCTAGAAAAATGCATAATATTTATTATATCTAATCATAGTGTATGCCATTGACAACTATTATGGCTGAGAGTTATCTAAAATGGGTAGATCAATTTTCTAGAATGTGGGTAGGTTAGTTTTAATTTTAATGAATGAATATTAATTATAAATAAATAATATTACTTATAAAAATGACATGGTGAAATGCATAATGTAAAAAAAGTTGATTCTTTTTTATAAGGAAATAAGGGTAAATTGTATAATTAACAAAGTGATTAGTCAAGTAAATTTATTATTGGTAATTGACAATTTATCGAGATTGATAATATTATATATTGTATTGTTTTGATTTTTATCCCAAAATTTAAGTTGACACTTGACAGCATAATAACTGAATGATTTTGTGTATATATTTTTCATCTATAAATATTTGATATTATGATTTGAAAACAAACCCAATTAAAAGATTGACTAATGCATTCCACAATACGTTTCTTCTTCTACATAAAGCAAGCCAATACACATTCAACTCCATCATCGAAATTAAGAACATATAGAAAAAGACTAAACTTTCATTCTATATCTCTGTTAAACTGTAAAAATTCAAATTTTTCTGTAACATGTATATAGAGAATTAAATCTATATTAAAAGATTGTTGTGAATTATTTTTTTAAATAATACTTTTTAATTATACTCTTCATAATTTTATATATTTTATTAAAATGCTAACTAACAAAATTAATGTAAGTAAATTATTTAGTAAGTTCTAAATCAATTTCTACCAATATAATACCTATAAAAACGGATGTTTGAATTTTCATTTCTTTACTAATTAAATATTTGATTCATACTCAGATATGTGGAAAATTGAAAACTATTCAACCAATCCAAATAAGAAGTTGAGGAATATTCTATAGAGACTAATGAAAATTGTTCATAAAGACCTAAATGATATCTTCTTTGTTTATATTTAGTTTTTGTTCATAACAATTATATGTTAAATAATTTGATAAATATTAATATTTGAAATTTAATCCCGTGCATCGCACGGGCGAAAAACTAGCTAGTATATATAAAAACACAAACATTGCCACAAAAAGAAAGTAAGAATTTTCCCGCCTAAAACCACTTTCTATTTATGTAAAAAAATTATATATTTATTTTATATACATATATTAAGTATATTAATTGAATTCTATTTCTTAAGGAAAATCAAACTTGATTATTTAGGCAAGAAAAAATTTAGTGATGTTATGTATGGATACACCTTTTAATTTAAATAAATAATTACATTATTTAAATAAATGAAAATGATAAATGATATTTAATCTATCTATATATATATAAAAGTAGGATATTCTGCCAAAAATAACTGAATAAATTATTTTCCTATTAAATAATTACTATTTTAAGAAACCTATTAATTGCTTTAATATTGTATTTATTGTAATAAACTCTATACAAATAAATAAATACAAATAAACTTATTTATTGTATTTTAAGAAACGCAATACAAATAAAAATAAATAAATCTATTTATTGTATTTTAAGAAATTCAATACAAATAAATAAATATTTAATTTAAAAAATCAGTTATGATACTAAATTTAGTATTTATTGTATAGAAATTTCAAGTAAAAAAAATAAATAGATAAATAAGATGAAATAAGAGATTATATATTTATTATCTCTCATCTTATTTTTAAGTACTTATTTTAAAGAGTAAATTACAAAAAACAACTCCACTATCAACTTTTTTTTCAAATTGCAACCTAATCTTTTTTTTTTTTCAGATTGCCACCCAATCTTTCTGTGGTTTTGTCGATTGTAAATTTTCCGGTGAAATGAAGATTAATTTGTTCACTTTGCAACCTAAACTTTGTTGTTGTTGTTTTTTTTAATCTAATTACAACCTGAACTTTATGTTTTTATCATATTGCAACCAAGAATGAAAATTTTGATTCCGGTGGAAATATAGGTAACTTAAATTCACGGAAATATCGTGAAAATATTGATATCGATGGAAATATGGGTACATATATTTATTGTTATTTTTCCTATATTTACCAATATATTCCTATATTTTTTTGATATTTATTGATATTCCATCGATTTTTTACCAATGTTACATATATTTCACCAATTTTGACTAATATTTCCTTGATATTTATTTTATGAATATCGATCACACTTATATAACATAAAATGTCACACTCATATATATAACATAAAAGTATCAGTGTGAAGCGAAAAAAAAACCATGATTTGCGATTGGACAAAAAAAATTAAAGTTTGGGTTGCAATTGGATTAAGAGAAAAAGTTTGGGTTGCAAAGTGAAAAAAATTAATTCATTTGCCAGAAAAATGACCGGAAATTTTGCAATCGGCAAAACCACAGAAAGACTGGGTGGCAATCTTAAAAAAAAAAAACAAATTAGGTTGCAATTTTTAAAAAATCGATAGTTGGGGTTGTTTTTTGTAATTTACCCTATTTTAAATTTATAATATATAAAATCAATCATTATTTAATTAAATTTAATATTCATATAAAATTTATCAAACTGAAATATGGAAATGTATGTGTGTGGGCTTTAATGATTTTTCATTTTTAAACGTTTTTATGATATATAGTATTAATTTATTTTAAATTGATATTAAAATGTAGAAATAAAAAAAATATATTATAGGTGTACCTAATAAATTACACATATAAACCATATCAAATAGAGAAAATTAGATTAAAATTATTATTGCAAGTTAATCAACTTATTCATTTGAAATATACAAATATTTTATTTTATCTTTTTTATTTTATATGTATTTGTTGTCAAATTTTATTTATATTTATATTCTGATTAATTGAGGTGACATAAAGGATTGGACAGAGGTAATTTTTATGGTTTTTCACAAATTAAAATTTCATCATTCTTAGTCCTTGATATATTGACTTATCAATCTTATAATTATTATTCATAATTTTTTTATTCAAAATGTGTAGATTAAGTCCAATTTTGAATTGTTTCATTTAAATAAATAGCAAGAGAGATTTTCATTTATTTGATAAGCTAATATAATTTTTTTTTGATTTAGAATAAATGAGTTATATGTGGCGTTGAACCAAAAAAATTTATTAAAATACGTGTGTATTTATAGTTATAAATGCCAAAATATAAATTTATTTATCTCAATACTTAAATCATAATGTTTCTAATACATATAACTTATTTTTAGATATTAAATTTATTTTTTAAAATTTCACTACCCATGTAATGTTCTGACACAATTTTTTTTATTTGTTTTTTTAATCCATAGATTAATATATTACTTTATATATTTCAAATTTCTAATATTTTCGAATATAATTATTTATAATGACATAAATTTAAAGTTAAAATACCTAGCTTTATACTAATACAGATTAAAAAAGTATCAATATATTTTTGTTAAAATAATAATCATTACATTTTATATGTTATTATATTTTTTTAATCTATCTATCTATCTATCTATATATATATATATATATATATATATATATATATAAAGAAGACCTTCAATAAAAATAGTAATAACTAATTTTCCCTCCCAAATTAACTTACTATAAATGGAAAGAAAGTAGTTATAAGAAATTAAATAAATAAAAAATAACAAGATTTATACTTTTAAGGGTTGTGGGGTCCACTAGGTTAGGCTATACCTATAGGTAGGTAGATTTTGAAGTATATTTTATCTTTTTTTCTCTATAAATTATAATCTTTAAATTAATTATTCTTTATTTTAAATTTTGTTTTAGTTTATGAAAAATATAAATTTTATATTTACATTTTGGTGCAAAATTGTATTTAACAAATTATATTTAACAAGATTACAAATACAAAGATAAATGACTAAATTAAACTATAGATTAGAAATTAAAAAAATAATTTTTAAAATAAAAAGTCTTAGATTTTTTAAGAAATTAATAACAATGAAAAACATTTTGGTATAATTGTTTGATATATTTGCTAATACAAGTGGGCTGAATATTGAACTAGCTACGTTATTTAAATACATATCAAGATCTTTTAGTTGATGAGATTTATATCTTTTCTTTAACTTGAAATAATTAAGTTGTTTGTATTGGTTAGACCAAAATTTTTAAAGAAATCTATAATTGTGAATACAAAGGAATTATTTGCTAACACATTTGTTAATAAGTATGTATCAAAAATATAATAATATATTAATCATGATACTTATATCTATATTAATATGTAACATGCACAACATATCTTTATGAAGTACATATTTTTTAAATATCAATTATCGTTTACAATAAATGTTTTTCAGTACTAAATTTGATTTAATTTACAATATAATAGGTATGTGTACAAAATTGGTGTTTATTTAACAATTTCATATTTCAAATATAGAATTTAAAATTCATTGTTAAACATATATATAGATATATATATATATACACATTTATACATTATTGTTTGCATTTTAAAATTATAATATTTTTAAAGATGTGACACATTAAAGATAAAGAATTAAATTCTTATTAATATATAATTTAAGTTAAGATAATATTATTAAATTATAGTATTAGAAAATTTAAAACTAATCAATCATATATTACAAATCGTGCATCACACGGGTATAATACTAGTATATATAAAAAGAAGATCTTCAATAAAAATAGCATAACTAATTTTTCCTCCTAAATTTACATACTATAATTGGAAAGAAGTTAGTTACAATAATTAAAAAAATTAAAAATAAAAAAATTTATACTTTTAAGGATTGTAGGGTCCACTAGGTTGGGCTATAGCCTATTGGTAAACTATGTAGGTTATTTTTGTCTTTTTTTTTTATATTTATATAAATCACATTCTTTAAATTAAATCATTTTTTATTTAAATTTTTGTTATAATCTATGATATATCAAATTTATCATTTTTGTATCTAGAATTTAATTATTCCTTTTATTTTGTATTCACAATTTTGATAACAAGTGGGGTATAAGTGAATGAATGTATACTTAATGCATATTAAATAAGAAATCATGATTTCAAATTAAATGATTTATTCATTTAGAATTTATGTTTAATATATGATTGATCAGTTTTATCGTTTTTATTATAATTTGTTTATTGTAATTTTTAATTTTAATTTTAATTTTAATTTTAATTTTAATTTTAATGAGACCATGAGACAATTTTAGGGATGTAGGTTTTTTTAACAAATCATAATTTCAAATTAAATAGTTTCTTCATCTAAAATTTGTTGTTAATGCATGATATATCAGATTTATCATTTTTTTAAGAATTCTAATTTGTTAATTTACATTGCATCGTAAAAAATAACAATGTATAAATTTGATAATTAAATTTTTGTGCATAATTATATTTAACACAATTAGAAATACAAAAACAAATGACTAAATTAAACAAAGATTAGGAAATAAAAAAATAAATTTTAAAATACAAAGTTTTAGACTTTTGGAGAAATTAATTATAATGAAAAACATTTTTATATTGTTTGGTTTATTCGTTAATTTAAGTGGGTTCAATATTCAGTTATCTACGTTATTTGAATATATATATCAACATATTTAAGTATTTATATATTTTCTTTACTTAACTATAAATAATTAAGTTATTGGTTAAACCGAAAATTTCAAAAAAATTTATAATTGTGAACGTAAGGGAATATGCATCTCTGTCAATGAAATTATCACTTATTAAGCATGCATAAAAAAATACAATAATATATTTATCATGACACTTATGTTTATATTATAAACTGTAACATGCATAACATATCTTTAGGAGCTAAAAATGTTTTTTTAATATCAATTATCGTTTAACATCCATAACACAATAAATGTTTCTCATTACTAAATTTAATTTAATTTTTTTACAAAATTGATTAGTGTATAATATTGGTGTCATTTTTAACAACTTCATATTTTAAATATAGATTTTATAATTCATTGTTCAACAAAAATAAAAATTTATATATTATTGTTTGCATTTTAAAAATATAATAATATTTAAAATGAGAAACAGTAGAGATAAAATATCTAAATTCTTATTGATATATAATTTAGGTTACGATAATACTATCACATTATATTATTAAATTTTTTAAAATCTATATATATATATATATATATATATATATATATATATAAAGAAGACCTTCTATAAAAATAGCAACAACTAATTTTCCCTCCTATTTTGACATACTATAATTGGAAATAAAGTAGTTACAAGAATTTAAAAAAATCAAAAAGAATTCTTTTATATTTTTTAGGATTGTGGGGCCCTCTAGGTTGGGTCATGACCTATAGATATGATTATGTAGGTTTATTTTGTCATTATTACCTATTCTATATAAATCATAATTTTTAAATTTAATAACTTTTCCATTTTAAATTTTGTTTCAATCTATGAAAAATATAAATTCGATATTTAAATTGTGGTGTATAATTATATTTAACAAAGTTACAAATACAAAAACAAATGACCAATTAAACTATACATTAGAGAATTAAAAGAATAATTTTAAATTATTAGTTTTAGAATTTTGAGAAACTAATAACAATGAAAAACATTTTGGTATAATTATTTGATCTATTTGTCAATACAAGTGAGTTGAATATTCAATTACCTTCCTTATTTAAACACATATCAAGATATTTTAGTTATTTGAAAGACATATATCTTTTCTTTAACTTGAAATAATTAAGTTGTATGCATTAATTAGACCAAAACTTTCAAATAAATCTATAATTCTGAACACAAAGGAAATATTTACTAACACCTTAGTTAGTAAGTATAAATCAAATAATAAAACAATATATTAATTAATTGTTAGTAAAGATAAGTCAAAGAATAAAACAATATATTTAATTATAGTAATTATATTTATATTAACTACAACATGCATAACATATATATCTTTAGGAGGTAACATATCTTTTAAGTATAAATTTTCGTTTAACATCCATAACACAATAAATGATTATTAATACCAAATTTAATTTAATTAATTTTAATTTATAGTATTAATGGTTGTATAAAATTGATGTTTATTTAACAACCTCATATTTCAAATATATATTTTATAATTCATTGTTTAACATAAACATACATTTATATATTATAGTTTGCATTTCAAAATTATAATATTATTTAAGATATAATAAATTAAAGATAATATGTCTAAATTCTTATTAATATATAATTTTAGGTTAATATAATATTATCACATTATATTATTAGAAAGTTCAAAACTAATAGATCATATATGACAAACCGTGCATCGCACGGGTGAATTACTAGTTAATAAATTAAATTACAAACCTTGCATCGCACGGGTATAATTCTAGTAATTATTTAAAAAGGTTTAAATGTAGCAAAGTTGAATATTTTAATGTAATTGTTTTGGAAAATGAACTGTTGGCAAAGCGCCAATTAGGGGCCGTTCGGTACGCTGGTATGGATTGATTGAGATTGATAAGTTGAATGAGATTGTACTGTTCACAGTTGAAAAAAAGTATGTTTGGTATATAAGTTTTGTGGTGGGTTTGATAAAATTTTATGTTTGGTATGAATGATATAAGGTTTGTTAAAGTTAGTTTGTATTTAAATTGTTGTTTGGTATGTTTGTTTGTATGGATAAAAAAATTGAAATTACATTCCTAACCTCAGATTTTAAAAGCTGTAAACACCAATCAATTTTAATAAAACAAATCAAAAAAAAAAAAAACATAAAGATGAGGGTTTCATGTTGGAAGAGTAGCAGCTTCGCACAGGTAGTGAAGAACCAATTTCCTGCCTTCGATCTCCCTACGTTGAACTCCTCCGGCGGCCTCACCGAGCATGTATCCTTCGAAGCTTCGGCTTTATAGAAAGGTTTTATTGATTCTTCCACTTTAATCTTGTAGCAATTTTTCCAACCTCTCATCTTTTGAATGGATCTATCCTCGAATCTGAAACCACAAGATGCGGACCTCAATTCTTGGTTCATGGTTCACAGATCTGCATTTGAAAACCATTGGGTGTCGTCCGAAAAGTCAGAGATTGAAAAAAGTCGAAGGTTGGAGTCATCGTATTCTAATGTCTTATAACAAGTAAATACCCAATCTACATCGACTTAGGAGTGGGTCATAATTCGGAAAAGTAAATGAGTTGAAATTGTGCATTTTCAATTCACTTGTATGATTCTCATTGTCCGTTGCATAAATTGGTCGCAGCTTGTAGGAGAAGAGGCATTTTGCATAAATTATATGAGATGGACACAATTGCACATTTGTATGGTGAATAGGTATTTAATGTTGTTGTTATTAGTAGGGATTATAATATATCAGTTGAGAGGTTGATCGATTATCGTGTTCCCTTTAAGTTGGAGTTGTTTTTATCCACGTAGGGGTGCTTTGTCGAAAGGCGTTGTTATAATATATATGGTGTTTGGTCTATATAGGAAATCATTCAATAATGTATATGAAATTTTAATTGTGTGAAATTTGTGTAGTTCAAACGCATTTCCCCACGCCACTTGGAGCGGCAATGCTCAATGTAATGAAGAGATAATGCGTTGTAAGCATCACATCCCCATGCAAATGCAAACTTCAATGACAAAAAAGAACCCCATGCGACGTTTCAAGAGTTGTACTGTCCGAGGGGTATTTTTTAGTATCATAATGTCTAAGTCGCATTTTTAAATCGTCTAACATTGGCCTTCATTCATTGATTTGAAATATGTTTTTGGCTTCTTTCATATATGACACTCGTAGAAAGATGCTTGTGGTACATTCATTTGGTGTGATCCCCAACTTGAAGGACGTGCTAGAGATGTAGCTATTGATTGCGTTGACAAGATTGCTCGGTTGAAGGCGGAGCTTTCTTCAATAAGGTGTAGTCAACAAAAGTATAAGAAGTGTACGATCTACTTATCTCTTTTGTCTACCTTAATGTTTGTACTCCTCTTGCATGCCTCCCATAGAAATGAATGATACACTGTGCGTATTGTTAGCTTGATACACCGTGCGTATTGAAAGAAAAATGGCTACTTGCTCAGGAATTGGAAGGTGTTTGGTAGGCTGAAGACCCCCTAGGTTCTCTAACAAATAACAAAGTCGGCTGAAACTGTCACGGCTCATACGCAGATGGTTAATACAAGTATCATCACTTACGAGGGTCAAATTGTGATTATGTTCTAGTTGACGAGGAATTTTATTTGAAATGAGGTATTTTTTGGCTCTACGTGCGGGGGGTGTCTTTGAGAATGAAGTTTTATTCTTAACTTGTATGCAAAGGCAAATAGGATCATCATAGAATTAAAGAAGCACACATGGCTTACACACCACGTAGAATGATCTCAAGGTCAGACACATCATCCATCGCAACTATGTAAGACAGAATTCTACATGAGCAGAAGAGTAAAAAAAAAAAGTGCATTTATATGTGATTATGACATCATCAAACCATGAGTTCTCATAGTTTACAAGTATGGTGATCACAGAAGCACGTAGAGATACACATTTCAAGTCTGAGAACACTCCACATAACAGTTTCATCATTATTCATCAGCAACATGAAAGTACACATATCTTATGAACCATCCAGTGAGGATCTCCTAAATTCTAGCATATACTTGCAAGATCATGTCAATTATTTGCATCACAGCTCAATACACACCATCATACTTGCACATCTCAAAACAACCTCAAATAATACCTAAGAACTACAACAAGCAAATCCCAAGCCTAAGAACTAAATTATTCTTATCATAAGCTGAAAATTATTTAATGCATACCAAATGATAAAGCTTTTCATACCTGGGAGAGCAAGCACTGAAAGTGTTTCTCAATATCGTGGTATATCAATCCCAAGGGCATTCAACTTGTCCTTTCCTTGCCTTACCAAATGCACAATCCTTATATACTGCAGATAAGGTATGTTGAAACAAATAAATTCAATATTAGTTGCATCACATGTAACATAATCTGAAGACAACATTCACTGATTCTGATCATAATATTTGGCAAAATAACGATGCAATTGGGATGAAAAGAAAAAAGGTCAAAAACAATATCCCATGATGTATCAAATGACAAATGTACTGAAGTTACAAATCATTGGAGCAAACGCGCTTCACAAACTTTGCTACAAACATTTATGATTATTCGGAAAATGGAAGTAGCTAAAGTGTACCTACTTTCTTTTCAGGAATGTCACTATATGGAGTATACAAATATCCTTTCTGTTCAACTTAGTATTACTTCAAGAACACCTCCACTGTGTATCACTGCAATGTAAGAGAATAAGGGCTATTTAGTCAAGTAAAAACATGAGATATGCCATTTAGAAACATGAGAGAACATTTTCTTAGTCGAGGCACTTGAAACCACACTGGATTGTAGAGATGCTTGAAACTAGAACAACCACATAAAACATGGTGACTAGGGGCGACCTCATTGAAGACATCATATCATCATTTGTGGGCTTCTGATAAATTTTTTTGCACTAGTCTTTCATTTTCCAACACAAAGCCACTTTGCCACTATATGTATTGGACCAAAAAGGTGCAACGGGCATAAAATTACAATAGAATTACAGATTTGTCGTAGTATTGGATCACAAATCGAAGGAGGAAGCATGACATTACAACAATTTTTTCAAGCCACTAAGTTTTCATGATTTTATCTGACAAGCTAAGTGCAAAACAACTCCAACCAGATGGTCCCAGTGTCATTGAACTCTAGTCTGTTTATTGAGTGGATTGGATGCTCACTAAAAATCTCGAGATGGATTTTTAGCAGATTCGGTTAGAACCGAGAGGGTGTAGAAATGGATTTGGCCGAAAGTTCAGAAATAGGAGACATTAATAAACATCACAAAATTTTAATCCTATAATATGGAAAAACAAAATGGGACACCATCGAAGAAACTCCACAAAACGTTGACAGGAGCATCAAATTCAAGGGTTTGTAGGATAAGATCAGAAGATGAGCATAAAATAGGGAAAATCACTCACCTGTGTTGACACTGACTTGAATGCCGTCTCGCCGCCGCCGATTGTTCGAAAGCTTGGGTTTTTTCAACAAACAACTCCTATGGACACAGGATCGAGTTCTTGCAAGGATTCTCAGTTAATGGAGATGGAGACGATGGACAATTTTTCAGGTGGCCGCCAGTGGGTCGCCGTGTGCTACGATTACGGGTGGCCGCCGCCGATCTTCTCCATCGCGAGAGTTTCAGTTATATATATTGTGGCACATATGTAATTATGTAGTCATTGGAGGCCAAAATGGACATAACACAACAAACAGTAAGGATAGGATCGTAATTTCGATAAATTACTATTGGGACAAAAGCAAACCCACCCTTCATGGTGGGACAGAAATTGTCCACCTCAATCCTGGACAAACCCATAGGCAAAACCGGGCTTTTTGTCAAATCAGGACTGAAAACCCATCTACCAAACATCAATTTGGGTTAGTTAGCAAACCTACTCTAACCTAAACTCATCTACCAAACATCCCCTTAGAAAACAGCTTATTTGGTTTTGTGCGGTACTGTCGTTAGGTGGAATTTGGAGATGACGATGAATGAAGTTGACCGCTGGGTGCAGCTCAAGCAGTCAAACATGGAGGGTCCTCATTCTATCTACGCTTTTCCACGTTTCTACTATGGCATAAAAGAGTTGTGGTTGTTCATTTCTCATCTTCTCTGTAACCACTCTAGTTGTATGGCCTGGTTAGTTTCTCTGTTTCTACGTCAATGTTTCTTGTGTTGAGGAGATATCGATGTTCTTTTTCCTATTTTAAGATTGGGCTGTGTTGAATTAATGTGGGCCTTATGATTTTATGCTTGAATTTGTTTTGTCTCCATGTGTTTGATGAATTGCCTGTGAGGGGATTGCTGTTGATGGAAAAGATTTCACTTTTATTATGCTATGTCATCCGATTTTTGGGATTAGAGTGATTTTGAGATTCTTGGGCTATTTCCCATGTTTTTTTTTTTTTTTTGTTTGGTCAATTTTGTGGGGTTTGAGGTTTCACACCCAATTCTGGGTTCCTATTTTAATCTAGTGATGGTGCTTGAAATTTGAGATGTTATATGGTAATTAAGCAAGCTGCCATTGTTTTAGCAGTTAGTTAGATTATATTAGTGAATGCGTGGATAATAGTTAGAGATGTAATGTTTTTTTTTTTGGATTTTTATGTTCTTTGTTTTGATATGTTTTCAGAATTAAAAATTCAATCCTGACATTTCTTTCTTTAAAAGCTTTGGATTGTTTTTGGATGTACTAAATATACTTCCAGCCTTTCATACCTTCAAGATCTCTTGTAAGAATGCTTTTGCACCGATCAACCTTCATCTCCACTTCAACATTCCGTGCAAGGAGATGTATAAAATTTTGAACGAGGTGTATGAAAAGATTTTGAATATACTTGTCTATGAGAATGATAAAGGTTCTTCCATACATAAATATGTATGTTTGTGTATTCATATGTATATGTTCATTAAAGTAAACAGATTGAAAATCAATCACATAATGGTTGTGCCTTAAATACTTATAGTTTATATATCTACCTTCCTTTTGCAATAGGTGACTGGTTGTTCACTCTCGTTCCTAGAGCTTTGATCTCAACTATCTTATGGTAAGTTGACTAACAATTGATATAGCCCCATAAAGAACCAGAAAAAACCTATCCAATTCAGTCGAGGATATCAATTGAACCACTCAATAATACTGGAAGGATGAACCAACCTGTCAAAGGAGTGCCAACATCACCACCAGCATCATCAAAGACAAAGGATTTGGATATTCCACTTGACACAATTGGATTTGAAGTCGATGACATTTCACCTGATAAAGTTTCGGGCCACCTTCTTGTCACTTCAAAGTGCTGCCAGGTAACACTCCTGATCTCACATCCAATCGTCTTTGCATTTCTCTTGAGTGGTGGAATTAAGTAAGAATTAAGATGTGGATTGGCAGCCATTCAAGGTTCTGCATGGAGGGGTGTCGGCGTTGATAGCAGAGTCCCTGGCAAGCATGGGGGCTCATCTTGCATCAGGGCTGCAGAGAGTTGCTGGGATACACCTTAGCATCAATCACCTTAAGAGTGCACTGTTAGGCGACTTTGTCATTGCCGAGGCTACACCAGTCAACGTGGGCAAAACTATTCAGGTATCCTTTTTAGCTACTTTTTGGCCTACTTTTCATTGCAGATGATGTTTTTGATGGTGAAAATATGCACCATGAGTTAACTATACGGACTAATGCATGATTTGCTTGAGTGCATAAGATAAGCCGTCTCATGTTCCAAAGTATTACCCACTTTGTTATTTTCATGAATTGTTCACCAACACTTTACCTGATATTAGCTTATGAACAAATAATAATTGGACCACTCTGTTGGGACAGAACTAACATGGCTCATGTTAAAGAGTGCTTGCAAGAAATTATGCTATTAAAGATATTGAGTAAATGTATAGAGTGTGGTGTAACTGTTTAATAGCAGAAGTTGGTAGAGCATGAAATGAAAAGTTGAAAGGTAAAAACCTTAGAAGTTAATGTCGTTAAAAAATCAGTTCGAACAACAGCTTTCAAGAATTGACGAGTTCGTCCTTGAAACGGCCGTCCATTCCTGAAGTTGAGGTTGAAAGTGCAGAGGAAGGATTTTATATAAAATTATCATAAGCAATGCAAAGCACCCTCCATTTACTTCTTGATTTTGGAATACTTATCCTACTTGAGCAGAATCTCTGTTTTGCAAATGCTCCAAATTGCTAAAATCTGTAACTAGTAACTGAAAGGGAGATTGTCCCACAATAGTATTTGTCTTGTAATCATGCATGTACACACACGAGATCGTACATTTACGTGTTCTTATTAAGTTCTTATTGTACTTGTGATCAGGTGTGGGAGGTGCGTCTCTGGAAACGTGATCGTTTAAACTCCGAGAAGAAAATATTGGTTTCATCATCAAGAGTTACTCTTCTTTGTAACTTGCCTGTTCCAGAATCAGCCAAGAATGCTGCTGAAGGTCTCAAAAAACATGCCAAATTATGAAGACCTTATCCAACAGGTTTCTTACTTGATGCTAATTATAGTTAAATATATGAAGAAAGATTCAAAAGAAAGTTGGAACATAGTTTCAAATTTGTGACAAATGAAATAAACCAGCTTAATAAATATTGTCTTCTACATCAAAATTGCAAAAAAGAATACACTTTGTTGGATAATTGAGAAGCTACATTTGATGAAACAAGGGTATTACCAAAATCTCTCATATATACATATTATAAAACACATATATCTACGTAGGTGTGTGAAAATGGATGATAATGATTATACATTTCATCGAGTGTAGCATATATTATATTATCTTAGAGAACGTACGTGTATTGTACCTATAACGGTCTTTTGCCATCTTCAATCGACGTTTTCTCAGTACAATAAACATGGAAAAGACTATTAAGAAGGTGGAATAAATGATCAATCAAGAAGAATCACATATAGAAATTATTTTGTGATTTTGTTCATAATATATACAACAATAACAAGAAGAAGAAGGATATCTTCTTCCATGAGATAATCTACACTGTTATCAGGCCATTTTTAACTGAATGCTATACATATCTAACTCTAATTATTTTCCCAATTGACATGAACTCATGTAAATTTACCTGCATTGAATCTTACTCTAGTCTATAACATATGATCTACTCCTACGAGCTAGATTATTTGAGTCGAAATTTAAGGGCAACGAGGCGAAAACATTCCTGAATCCATGAACATGACATTGTTACATACAGCTTTTGAATCTGCATTGTTTGTCCCTTGCAAATTCACATTTTGCATCAGGATTCCTTGGCATGGATGACTCTTACTGCAATCAAATGTAATAGCTACATTTGAAGCACTTGTGCCATTGATATTCTGATATACTATGTTTTTCACTTGTACAGCTGAGCCCTGAATTGTATATATATTAATTGAATCAGAAAAAAAGAAGATATATATTATATATATATCATTAATTATTATTAAAAGATTATTAATTTTGATAAATTTATTAATCACTTGTTTAGTATTTTTAACTTTACCTCATCTTTGCAAGGTTTGTCTTGATCACAATATTGTTGGTCTATGATTATTGGGTTCTCCACATTTCGCATCTCTATGTTCTGAAATTTAATATTGCTTGCACTTCCATATCCACCCTATATATGTACAATATTCAAGTTAATTACATAATTAAGAAATTTACAATTTTGGAGTGTATTACTGAATATAATTTTATCAGCTTCTATAATATACTTAATTTGTAGTTGAAATTTGATTTCCAACAATACTTCTGTGGCACTTCAGATTGAAATTTTTGATCGTTAGAAGGGAAACACGTGCACCCTAAATTGACGAACGAATTTTCTTACCCGTGTATAATAAAATTTCCAATTTGAAGTAGCCAGAAGGATGATTGACACAGATGTTTAACATCTATTGTTGGAAATTAGATTTCCCAACTAGATTAAATGAAAACTAGAAGGAATATAACCATCTCAAATTAAATAAAATCAAAACTGAAATTCCCCCTAAAACTAACCATATTAAAAATTAATTAACAAGCCAGTTCTTCACATTAATCTCTCAATGAAAATGTTATATATATATATATGTGTGTCTGAATTAGGGTTACCGGCCATGTCTTGATTCGGACACCATTCATAGTTCCAAAAAGCTTAGCGCCATTAACCACAACATCTGTGACTTCTGCTTCTGAATTATCTTCACCTAAGCTTCCAATGCTGATATGTAACCAATTCAGATCCAGAAGAAAAAAAGAAGAAAAAAAAAACATAACATGGATTTTTGCATCATAATTTACATATAATAATTAATCTTTCATATATAAAATTCATGATTTTATTTAGATCAACCTTATGCCATGACCAGGTCCACAAGTGATATCAGTGGCTTGAACCTTCTGCGATCCACTCTCAATCGAAATACAATCATCACCTACATCACGCCATAACATTTGTGTTATATTAATTCACCAAAATTAAATAAGAGTACATTATTTTTTTGACCCAATAACTTTTAACTTTTTTAACTTTTAGGCAGACAATTTTATCCTTTAATTTCTGAAAATTGGAAAATGTAGACCAATTTTAGTCCGAAAGACCAAATTGGGCCAAATCACTAATTTCAGCCTACTCAACACAATTTAATGCATGATTTTTACTAAATAACATGAAAAGTATACAAGAAAATTATTTTTAAAAAAAAAGTAGAAGAAAAATAAAAGGAGATTAGAATCTAAAGTGTAAAATTGCAAGCTCGAAAACAGCAAACTGGGCTGAATAGCTCGAAATTAGGGCTTGATTGTCTAATTTGATCATTCGAACTGAAATATGACTTATATTAATATAGATTGAATAGTACCTGTGGCTATGGTGGAGGTTGAGATTAGGATGTTTTGAGTTTGAGCGATATGAATTCCATCAGTGTTTGGACTATTTTGTGGAGCACTCACCACAAGATTTGAAGCTCCAACATTTTTACACTTCTCAAAAGATACATTTATTTGCTGACCATTTCTTATCTTTAGATTATTCACTACCAAATTTGTGCACTGCAAGAATGTTAAAGCCTGCAACAATTTCATATACTTATTTTCAAACACTTTATATAATACATTACAAATATCAGAATATCATTCAAATTAAAGCAATTAAGTACTTTCAGAATTCGACTTACCGTTGGAGCAACAGTGCATGGCTGAAAAAAGAAAAGAAGAAGAAAAATCAATGATTCAGTTAGTAAGAGAAATGCAAGAAATATAATAATAAGATTGATTAAGAAAAATGCATGCAGTAAATAAATATTATTGGTAATTTAATATATATCTTGATCATCACCTTAGCCTTATTTATTTTGCAAGAATTTTGCCACCAGATATTCCCATTGCCATTGATGACACCACCACCTGAAACCACTAGGTTTTGAACATTCTCAATCATAATCCAGTGTCTTGAATCTTTACTGTAATCCGAACGATCATTCGATGCCATGATAGTTCCAGAAATCTGCAAATATTTAAGCAATTCATTGTACTCAGAAAAAAAAAAAAGAGAGAGAGATATATATAAGCCACATCATTTGGCCTTTAATTTACCTGCATTGTTATTGCAGATTTGCAAGGGCCTGAAAATCTAATTGGTTTCACAAGATATATTTTGTTCTGTGGCACCACGAAATTAACATTTGCTGAACATGAACAAACTTGTTTCCATGCGTTTTGAAATGCCTGATGAAACATATACAGATTGACCATTTAAATTAAATCTAGGTATGATTTATTTACAGACTTAAATCAATAGTACGTGACTAATTAATTGATTACCTTAGTATCATCAGTAGTTCCATCACCTTTAGCTCCAAAGATGAGTACATTGATTGTTTCCACAGAGGCTTCAAGTGATCTTCTAACGGATTTATTGTTGAAGACGAGGCCTCTAAAATGGTCGAAAGATGAAGGATATGCTCGAATATCAGAACTCAATTCTTGTCCAAGATAACCATTATGCAAATGTTCATTGCTAAGGCAAGAAGTGCTACACAAATACAAAGACATAGAAATAATGAAGTATGGCAAAATAGACTTCTTAATAGCCATTCCCATGCTTTTTTATGCTATGTATCAAGATCAGAATACCTTTATTAATCTAATTTGTAGGGTGTTTATTTCTTTGGTTATAAGAGGTATAGGTGTGTGACAAAATAATGCATAAATTGGATATTTATAGAAGTGGCATGGAGGGGGGTGGGGGGGTGGGGGAGTGCATGGGGGGTGGTTGTTTCATGTTCTATACGACTCATTTTGCATTAAATAATGGGATCGATGGAGATGTCTAAAATGTATAGTTGCTGAGTTTTGCTCCATGCTTGGATAAAATTATGCCAAACTATATATGGGTCATCTCCAAGACTACACAAAAAAATAATGCAATTTTTGCATTGTTTTTGTATAGAAATTGACATTCGTCATCAACAGTACTGTGCACTACTTTCTTACAGTAAAGAAGAATATTCCATAAAAATAGAAGAAGTTTAATTTTTTCAACGCAAGGTTGGTGGTTGAAACACTTCATGATTCCTTAAAATCATGTTTTATTTTTCCATCTTATTTATTTTGACAAAATTAAACTAATTGGTTTCTCGTAATTGAGTCTTCCGCTGCATAATTTTTGTAAAATTGCTAAATTATTAATGCATTATTTTCCGCTGCACACTCATGAAATTCTATTTAATCAAGTTCTGATTAATAATTTAAAAGAAAATATTATTTCATTCTTTTTTGTTGTTATTTACATGATTTTTTTTGAGCTAACGTAGTGTTTCACATTCCAAAAGTCTTAGAAAATCAGGATGTGACATATTTTCTATGTAAAAGATAACAGTTAGCATATATATCGACAACACTTTTAAAGTGTTGTCTTTGGGCGCCCCTCTTCGACAATAGTGACATAAACTACAATCTTATACCTAGAACAACAACACTTTAGAATTGTTTTCTTTAAGCGTTTTTGTTGTAGTGTTGATACTAAAATGTCGCAAAAACATTGATATATAATTGTCACAAGAATATTTTGCCACAAGACATCTAATTGCAAATGCTATAATTTTCTCGTAGTGATTTATAATATCATGATAAGGGGCTTGACCTTTTAGGGCATGCATGTCATCCTATATGTTTTTCTGCCATGCATGTACCTAATACAACAATTAATTCATCTAATTAATCATATACGATCAGGCATAAAATCCTGAGAGTTTAAGAATTTTAGATTTGAACTACTTATGTTTTTTCTCATTACGTACGTAATTAATACTTACTTATATGTAGATGTGACATAAATTCCATGAATTTCATGACATGTGGAATCATATCAACATTCACTCTTGATGCTGTCAGGAATCTGAATGTTTTGCTGTGGAGCTATGACCTATGAACTAATTATCATCTTGTCTAAGGCTCTATGGTAATTGGTTGGAGATCAACCATATCCAAATTAGCTAGGGTTATAACATAATTTATCGTCGTTTACTATCGAGTCAAGAGTCAGGATGCATGGGCGATATATATATATATATGGAAACCCTAATAATTAGGAGCATTAATTACTTTTAACGTTCCACACGCTAGCTATTACTAAGTTAGGTCTGGTTTATGGAGAGAAATCATCCGAACATATATACGAATTCACATGTGGCTGCTAATCTTACGCACACTTGTTCATCAAAAAGTTTCCTTTTATAGAAAAGCTCAGTTAGATAGTTGTCTAATCTAGGCCTGTTTTTGGTGATCACTTGGACCACATAAACGTCATTTGGATTTGGATTTTAAACTAAGGTTGGATTAATGTAATTGGATTGTAGAGTAGTAAATCAAGCTGGGATTACAGAATCGGAAATTAAATTGTCAGAACCGGATTAATTCAATTTGAACCGGGCGTAAGAATCGGCTGCAGCGGTTCATGCATGGAGGAAACCTAATTAGGGTTCTTGGTGGGTAGTTTAATTTGTAACAGAAATTCGTTTCTTGTTGGGGGGTTTTTCTGTAAATTAGCAGAGGGGTTTTTCTCTATATATATCCATCTATCATCAGTTGTAATTTCACTTTGTTTCATTGAGTATAGATCGAGTTCTAGGCTGAGCAAGTGAGAGGAGTGTTCATGCAAAAACCCTGGTTTTGCATGTTCGTCAATTGTAATCATTTTTCTCAGTGTTAGTGGATTGATTCTTGTGCATACGTGCACCGTGGATGTAGGCTGGTGAATTAGGCCGAACCACGTTAAGTCTTGGCGTCGATTTCTCGTTTTCTTATTGTTTTGCGATCGATCTCCATAGCATAAACGAGTGCGAAGTGTCTTAGCTGAGAGTGAAGTTTCTTGATCGATTCTTGGGTCATATTCATAACAATTGGCGTCGTCTGTGGGAAACGATCAACGGCAAGATGAGTACAATGCGTTTGGATGTCGGCAAGTTCACCGGAAAAGGGGATTATGCCCTGTGGAAGGTTCAAATGGAAGCATTACTCATTCAGCACAACTTGGAAGCCGCTCTTGAAGAAGATGATGGATCTTCATCTTCAGATCCTACTGCGATAGACAAACGAGTTGATATCTACAAAAAGGCCAAGAGTGCATTGATCTTGTGCTTGGGAGAAAAGGCCTTGAGGGAAGTTTGTAAGGAGCCCACTGCAGCTGCGATCTGGAAAAAGTTTGATTCACTTTATCTCACCAAGTCTCTTGCGAATCGTTTATATCTGAAACAAAAGTTATTGCACTTCAAGATATCAGATGATAGGCGCATAGCTGAGAAATTGGATGAGTTCAACAAGATCGTTGATGACTTGGAGAACATAGATGAAGATCTCAAGGATGAAGACAAAGCCCTAATTTTGTTGAATGCATTGCCGAAATCACTGGAATCCTTCAGAGATGCAATGATCTATGGAAGACTCACTGTGCTGACTTTGGAGGAAGTGTTGATGGCGATCAAAACCAAGGTATTGCATAACAACAATGAAGGAAAGACCTCCACAATTGGAGAAGGGCTAAACATCAAGAATAAGGGTTTTAAGAGGAATCAAGATAGGAAAAATAAGGCTGCTAAAAGTGCTCCTCAAAGATCGAATCAGGGTGGTGATAACACTGAAACAAGGAAGTGTTTCTCTTGTCATAAAGTCTGGCATCTCAAGAAGAATTGCCCTGAAAGGAATAAAGAGAAGCAAAATAATATACCACCTGCAAAGAGGCAAGAAGCTGCTGTAGCTAAGGATAACTATGACAGCAGACATGCTTTGTATCTCTTCATCAAGCATGACAAGGGAATGGGTATTGGATTCTGGATGTAGCTTCCATATGTGCCCGATTAAGTCTTGGTTTAAGAACTTAAAGGAAGAAGATGGTGGACCAGTGCTCCTGGCGAATGATCAGTCATGCCAAGTGAGAGGGATTGGAGAAGTGACACTCAAACTGCATGATGGAAGCATCAAGAGACTAACTCAGGTAAGATTCATACCATCTCTTAAAAGAAATCTAATTTCCCTTGGTTTATTGAACTCTGCAGGCTATGACTTTTGCACCAAAGGAAACTCAATCCAAGTGGTAAAGCTGGGAAGAGTGATCTTGGAAGGAGATAAACATAATGGCTTATATATCCTGAAAGGATCAACTGTGGAAGGAGAATCCTCTACTGTAATGTCATGTGAGGAAACTGGTCTATGGCATAGAAGACTTGGACACATTGGTGAGAGGGGACTCACTGAGCTAGCAAAATCCAGTCTCCTAGGAGGGAAAACCATCACTCAATTGGATCAGTGTGAGCTGTGTATCTTAGGCAAGACCAAGAAGCAGCCATATGGGAAAGGAAGACACACATCTACTCAGCAATTAGAATACATACACTCAGACATATGGGGGCCTTCCAGATCTGAGACTCATGGAGGAGCAAGGTACTTCATCACCTTCATTGATGACTATTCCAGGAAGCTTTGGGTCTACACTCTTAAGCACAAGTCAGATGCCTTTAAGAGCTTTAAGGAATGGGTCACCAAATAAGAGAATCAAACAGGTAAATCAGTAAAAAACTTAAGAACTGACAATGGCCTTAAGTTTTTGTCTGAGGAATTTCAGGAGTATTGCAAGGAGAAAGGGATCACAAGGCACAAAACAGTTGCAGCCAACCCCCAACAAAACGGTGTAGCAAAGAGGATGAATAGGACTCTATTGGAAAGGGTTAGATGCATGCTCTTGGATGCTGGACTACCAAAATCCTTTTGGGGAGAAGCTGTAACTACTGCAGCTTATTTGGTAAACAAGTCTCCTTCTTCAGCTTTGAATTTTAAATCTCCTGATCATGTTTGGTATAATAGAGATATAGGGTATTCTCATCTCAAAGTATTTGGTTGCCTAGCCTATGCTCACACAAGGCAAGACAAGTTAGAGCCTAGAGCACTAAAATGTATTTTCATTGGATATCCTGAGGGTGTTAAGGGATATAAGCTTTGGTGTTTGGAATCAGGCCATCAAAGGTGTTTCATAAGCAGGGATGTTACTTTCAATGAAAGGGTGATGGGATATAAGTCAAGCACTTCATCAGTAAGACAACAAGAATCAGAGGGTGTGTCAATTGAGGTGGAGCCTCCAGGATTCAGACCAGATCAAGGAGAAATAGATCAAAGCCAGCATGAAATGATGAATCAGAACAATGAACAAGAAGGTAGTGAATCAGAAACTGAGGCTGATCATCAAATTCAGACTGATTTGAGGGACTATCACTTAGCTAGAGATAGAGTAAGAAGAAATATCAACCCTCCTGCTAGGTTTGGACAGGCTGATATAGTACATTATGCTCTATCAGTAGCTCAAGAAATTAACTATGAAGAACCTCATACTTATAGACAAGATGTGTCTTCAAAAGAGAGCAAGAAGTGGATTGCAGCAATGCAGGAAGAAATAAGCTCCTTGGAGAAGAATCAGACTTGGAAGCTTGTAGATAGACCTTTGAACAAAAGAATTGTAGGAAGCAAATGGATCTACAAGAAGAAAGTTGAAGTCACAGGATCAGAACACATAAGGTTCAAGGCTAGACTTGTAGCACAAGGTTTTACACAGAAGGAGGGAGTTGACTTCAATGAGATATTCTCTCCTCTGTAGTGAAGCAATGTTCTATAAGATTGCTATTGGCCTTAGTTGCTCAGTGGAACATGGAACTTCAACAGCTAGATGTAAAGACAGCCTTCCTACATGGATTCTTGGAAGAAACTATCTACATGAAGTAACCCGAGGGATTCATCAAAGCTGGGAATGAGCAGAAGGTTTGCAAGCTACAAAAATCACTTTATGGACTAAAGCAAAGCCCTAGACAGTGGTACAAACGGTTTAATGAGTTCATGCTAAGTGTTGGATGGCAGAGATGTCACTATGACAACTGTGTTTATTTTCAGAAAGAAGGAAGCTCAGTTTGTACTTATCTACTAATCTATGTAGATGATATGTTGATTGCAAGTAAGGAAAGCAGTAAGATACAAGAGATTAAGGATAAGCTTAAGGCTCAATTTGATATGAAGGAGCTTGGTGAAGCAAGAAGAATTCTGGGAATGGACATACTAAGGGACAGAAGCAAAGGGAAGCTCATGCTCCATCAAGCAGACTATATCAAGAAGGTACTGAGAAGATTTTATATGCATTAATCCAAGGCAACTTCCACACCTTTGGGACAACATATAAAACTCTCAGTTCAGCAAGCTCCTACCACCACAGAAGATATTAAGTACATGGCTGGAGTTCCTTATGCTAATGCAGTGGGAAGTGTCATGTATGCCATGATATGTTCCAGGCCGGATTTAGCATATAGCATGAGCTCAGTTAGCAGGTTTATGGCTAATCCAGGAAGAGCTCATTGGGAGGCATTAAAATGGATGCTAAGATATTTGGTTGGCTCTGCAGAGAAAGATCTTTTATACACTAGGAGAAGCAAAGGAGAAACTGAAAATCCATTGGTTGGTTATGTAGATGCAGATTTTGCAGGCAATGTGGATTCAAGGAAGTCATCTACTGGATACATTTTTACACTTTTTGGGACAGCTATTAGCTGGAAAAGCATGCTGCAACCTATGGTAGCTCTCTCCACAACCGAGGCAGAGTTCATGGCAATGACTGAGGCAATCAAAGAAGCACTTTGGTTAAAAGACATCATCCAGGAGTTTGGACTGGATCAGAGTGAGGTGGAGGTGCATTGTGACAATCAGAGTGCCATACACCTTGTAAAGCACCAAGTATTTCATGAAAGATCAAAACACATAGACATTAAGATGCATTTTGTGAGGGATGAAGTGGAAAAGGGAGTAGTCAAGGTTACTAAGATCAGTACAGATGATAATCCTTCAGATATGCTCACTAAGGCTTTAGCTTTTGGAAAGTTTTCTCATTGCATGAAGTTAGTGAGTGTGTGCGAATGGAATTCTGATAATTGACTTTTAACAACGCTTTTACTGTTGTGTTTGCAGTGTTATCTTTTGTGTTTTGTCTTGCAGGTTTAGTTTTAAAAGCTGTGATTTAAGGTGGAGAATTGTAGAGTAGTAAATCAAGCTGGGATTACAGAACTGGAAATTAAATTGTCAGAACCGGATTAATTCAATTTGAACCGGGCGTAAGAATCGGCTGCAGCGGTTCATGCATGGAGGAAACCTAATTAGGGTTCTTGGCGGGTAGTTTAATTTGTAACAGAAATTCGTTTCTTGTTGGGGGGTTTTTCTGTAAATTAGCAGAGGGGTTTTTCTCTATATATATCCATCTATCATCAGTTGTAATTTCACTTTGTTTCATTGAGTATAGATCGAGTTCTAGGCTGAGCAAGTGAGAGGAGTGTTCATGCAAAAACCCTGGTTTTGCATGTTCTTCAATTGTAATCATTTTTCTCAGTGTTAGTGGATTGATTCTTGTGCATACGTGCATCGTGGATGTAGGCTGGTGAATTAGGCTGAACCACGTTAAGTCTTGGCGTCGATTTCTTGTTTTCTTGTTGTTTTGCGATCGATCTCCATAGCATAAACGAGTGCGAAGTGTTCTTAGCTGAGAGTGAAGTTTCTTGATCGATTCTTGGGTCATATTCATAACATGGATTGTAATTAATCTGATGTAATGAAACAGTTAATGTTAATTTGTAGAAACTTAATTTAATGATATATACAATGAACATGATCGATCAAAAGAATTTAAAGGGTTTTGATAATCCTTCAGAATTCAGATATAGTTAAAGTCTGTCCAAAATTAACCAGAAATTTTAATCTCCTCAAGTTATATATATAGGTTTAATTTGCGCAATAATTTTAGCAAAAAGATCTATAAAGATGAGCGTGTGTGTATATATATCAACTGTGTGTGCGTGCATGTGTAAATGCTATTAGTGAAAATAATTTGAAGATTTGCATTACAGAAAATCAAGCCATTAAATACATATGTATGTATTCAGCTCAGGATATGATATATATATATATATATATATATATATAATGGGGCGGAGGATATTTCTATCCAATATACATAGCATAAAATGAAAAATATCCACAACATAAGAAAACAAGTTTTGTACCCAAAATGGAGATAAAATTACTAAATTATCCTTGAAGCTAAGAAATTTGAATTGGAGAAACTTTGTGAATTTAGATCACGATGGTAGATAAATCACGATGATAAAATATCATCGTGATTTAAGTGTACCATCATGATCTGTTTAACTTAGATCATGATGGTAAATAAATTATCAACGTGATTTAATTGTACCATTATGATCTGTTTAAATTAGATCACGATGGTAAATAAATAACATACAATCGTGATCTATTTACTATCGTGATCTGTTTATAGATCATGATGGTAACTATTATCCTAATATAAGTGCACCATCATGATCTATTGATCTTAGATCATGATGGTGAATAGATCACGATCGTAAAATACCACCGTAATCTAAGTGTACCATCATGATCTGTTCAACTTAGATCACGATGGTAAATAGATCACGATGATATTTTACCATCGTGATGTACGTCCACCATCATGATCTGTTCTTTGTTCAAATTCTCATTTTTTTGATGTTTTTCCTTTATTTTTTTAGCTCAAACTTTCATCTAAAAACACATATCTTAATTCAAAACACTATAAACTATATTCTATGACATTTTAAAATAATGAATATCTCACCTGTTTTGAGCAATAATCAAGAGATGGATTCATTTTACTTAATTGATTGTATTTAAGAAATGAAATGTATGAAAGATATCTAAATTAATTTCTATATATATGAGAGAGGGAATAGAAATAGTATATGTGGTGGGTGAAATCATTAAAGGAGATGGGTAAGGGCATTTATGACATTTTATCTCAATTTTGGGTAAAAAACTTGTTTTCTTATGAAGTTGGTAAAATTCATTTTTTGTTATACTTATTGGATAGAAAAACATATTTCCACTAATATATATATATATATATATATATGGCAAATTCTTGTATGAGACCGTCTCACGGATCCCATTCCGTGAGACAGGTCAACCTGACCTGGTCAAAGTCAAAGTCAACAGTCAAAAGTCAACGCCGGTCAATGGTTGGTCAATACCGGTCAACGATCGGTCAACTCCGTTGACCAAAAGTATTACATATTATATGTAAAAGTAGTACACAACATACATGAAAATATTACATTATAAATGTAATACTTTTACTTTTATAAAGTAATACTTTTATGTGTATCATGTGTGACAAAATTTTGAGAAATTATATAATACTTTTGTGTGTTTTAGGTATTACTTTTCAATATACTATGTAATACTTTTGTAAAATAGTATTATTTTGGGTTTGGTTAGAGTGTATGAAAATATGTAATACTTTTATGTGTAGTAGGTAATATTTTTATATATATCATCTAATACTTTTGTAATATATTATGCATTATATGTATATAATACAAAAATATTATCCGATCTATAGAAAAGTATCACCTAATATACATGAAAGTATTACATTATGAAGTATTAAATTATATATAAAAATATATCTTCTAATACACACAAAAGTATTATTACATTATAAGAACATAACATCATGCAATATTTTTATGTGCAACATGTAATACTTATATGTGTAACATGTAATACTATTGAAATCAACAAGTAATATTTTTATATACATCATGTGATACTTTTATGTGTAACATGTAATACTATTGAAATCAACAAGTAATACTTTTATGTATATCATGTAATACTATGAAGTATTATATGATATATAGAAAAATATTGTCTAATACTCAAATGTAATATTTTTATGTACAACATGTAATATTATTGAAATCAACAAGTAATACTCTCATAATGTAATACTTTTGTGTGCAACATGTAATACTATTGAAATAAACAAGTAATACTTTTATATATATCATGTAATACTTTTATATGTAGTACGTAATACTAATTTAATGTATCACATGATACACATAAAAGTATTATGTGAGTAGAATAACAGCATTACATTATGAATGTAATACTTTTATATATGACATGTAATACTTTTATGCATAACATGTAATATTTTTTGGTCAACGGCGTTGACCGACCGTTGACCGGCGTTGACCGACCATTGACCGGCATTGACCGTGACTTGACCGTTGAGATCGGGTTGACCCGTCTCACGGAATAGGATCCGTGAGACGGTCTCACACAAGACTCACTATATATATATATGAGAAATCATCCAGTTTATTGCTCAATCATTTATTTGTGGCTCAAAAATATTTAATTAGGAAAAAACTCTTTTTTGATCCCGTTAAAATGACACTGATCGATTTTGGTCCCGTTAAAATCGAAAAATCAAAATTAGTCCAGGTAAGTCAAAATATGTCCAATTTCAGTCCTTTCACCACCGGTGAGTGGCACTCACCCCCAATCCGAAATTTCCGACTATCTTGTGCTGATGTGGAATTGTGGAGCCCATGTGACATTTCTTTCTCATTTAAAAATAATTCCAAAAATTCCACATCATTATTTGCACAAATTTAAAAAATCAAAACTAAAAATGACGTAGAACCACTAGGCACCTTCTCATATGGCACGAAAACATCGTCATTGCTAAAGCCATCAAAAATGTTGGAGTAATCGTGCTTAGATTTTGGGAAATCGTCGGACCCTAGCCGCTGGTCAAGGCCGGGAAGATCAAGCACCGGAATGGAGGAAGAGCCGGAGAAAATCTCGTACTCTTTCTCTAGAAAGAATTCGGTGAGATAGGAGCCGTCTTGACCCGTATTCCGGTGATCAGAGAGATTTTCCGGCGGTGCGGGTTTGGGCTGGTGCCATTATCGCGGGCGGCGGAGGATTCAGATTTAGATCTGGCGGTTGCGTTGTCGGCGGCGGCCATGGGAGGAGAATGGAGCAGCGAGAGTGGAGAAATGGAAACTGGAGATTTATGGAGATTGAATGGGAAATTTATGTTGCCGGATTTATGGAGATTGAATGGGAAATTTATGGAGATTTATGGAAATATTCCAACCTCCGGATTTGTGTTGCCGGAAAATCTGGGTTTCTTTTGGCGGTGGCGCAAGAGTGGTGGGATTGGGGCTCTCCGGATTTGAGTTGCCGGAGAATTTGGGTTCTTCTTCTTTGGCGGCAGTGCGAGAGTGGTTGGGTTGGGGCTCCCCGGGTTTGTGTTTCTGGTGGTGGCGAAAGAAGGTCGACATGGCCGCCGGCGTAGAGAGAAATCGAGGATGTTGATGCAATGAACTGAGATTTTGATTTTTTTTAATGTTTTTTAATTTAGAATTAATTGGCTTTCATATTTTAATTTTGAATTAATTTGATTTTAATATTTTAATTTTTAGTTTTGATTTTTTTATTTGTGCAAATAATGATGTGGAATTTTTGAAATTATTTTTAAATTAGAAAGAAATGCCACGTAAGCTCCATAATTCACATCAGCATGAGATAGTCGGAAATTTCGTCGCTAGAGAATTGCCGAATAATAGCTTTTCCGGTAGTGAAAAAATTGAAATTGGACAAATTTTGGTTTAACTAGACTAATTTTGATTTTTAATTTTAACAGGTCCAAAATTGGACAGTGGTCTTTCAACGGGATAAAAAATAGTTTTTCCCTATTTAATTATGAGAGTAATTATTAGATGTAACATATATCATTCCTTATTTGTTGGCGATGCGTTTCATAAGCCCAATTCACTGGTACTATAGCTAAATGATAAGTGTCGTTTTTACTATATTTTTACGTATGTTTATGTGTTCATTTGAGCATGTTTATGTACGTCTATATAGTGATTTAGATACTTTTGATTTATTAGTTGCATTTGATGGTTTTGTGTTTAGTTTTGTGTTTTTAGTGCAAAAATCGCAAGTTTCAGCTCACATGCGCAGTTGTCGAAGAAATGATATATCTCACGATCTAGAAGTCCAAATTGGAAGATCTTAATTTTCTTGAAAAGCTAACGAAGAGATCTACAACTTTGATGTTGAACACTTTTCCCAATTCGTTCTCCAAGAAAGCAGAATATTAAGGAAAAACGCAAGTGTTGCGTTCGGTTCTTCGTCGTGACAGGGCTCTAGTATTTTGATCATAACTTTTTCTAGAAGACTGATATTGAGGTGAAATTTGTGGCATTTGAAAGCTAACTTCAAGACCTACAACTTTCATGAAGACATCGAAGTCAAATTCGGAACTTTGCACCAGCGCACGACCGTGTCTTGGGACACGGTCGTGTCCCACTGCACAGAAACACTAGCACTGGCGCACGGGTGGCCGTGTCCTGGGGCACGGTCGTGCCCGATAGACTCCTATTCGATCCCAAACTCGATTTTTGACGTATCTCACACTTCTAAACCATCTAGGAGACCTCCAAGATGCTATATATACCCAAATTCGTCCCAAAAAGGAGCAGACAGATAGGGAGGACAATCATTAGGGTAGGAATAACATCTATAGAGAGAAAACACATATTCTGAGAGCATCCGGAGAGGAGAAGAAGACTTCAAAGATCGAAGAATCGAGAGATCATCGTTCATATAGAGTTTTCTTTATCTTTCCTTTATTGTTGGATTATTTTAGTTTGATATGATATTTTCAATCTTGTCTATGAGTTTGTTGATATTCATGTCTGACTAGTTTTCCATGGGTTTCTAGGGCTTGTTAGTAGTCTGATTTGAATCTGATGGATCTTTGATTTCAATTCAATTTCTTGATTCTTTATCCTATTGATGTGTTTATGGTTTGATTGCTTGTTTGATTAGAGGGCCCCTAATTGAGCATGTTTAAGTAATTAAGTCAAAATTCGAGAGAGGAGATTTAATTACGGAAGAGTAAACACATGACATATATGCAGCATGAGATCGAGAGATAAATGACATATGTGATGAGATTTTCAATCCTAGGTGCTTTTGGGAGTTCTTGTGTTATATCAGATCGAGTAGAGATACCTCTGGTAGCATAATAATCAACCGGTTAAATTGATTCGAGAGAGCTTTTAATTTGATATTCGTGATTGCTCATATAGGATAGTTAATCATTGAAGTGGATTGGTCAAGTGATATCGTGATGAGAATCAGATGAAAGCATGTTCTAGAACCTGTCTCAGATATATCTGTTTGTCTCCGTGTATTTATTTGTTTTTGTTTTAGTATAAGTAATTGAAGTCTTTGGTATCTGATAGCCTAGATAAAATTAGGGGTTGAATTTTGGTAATCGATTATTCCTAGATAATAGTCTCTGTGGGATCGACCTTGCTTACCGTGTTCTGCAATCTACACCGTACACTTGCGGTAGTAGCCTAGAGAAAAAGGTGAACACTAAACAGTGCAATTAACTGCTTAATTAAAGATAACTTATTCGTACTGTTGTTGTAGGTTTAAAATTGTAGCTTTTGCCACTGTTGTTGAAAACAGGGATGCACAAACCGTTTTATATTAATTAATAATTATTTGTTACATAATATTGTTTCATATAAATGAAGAACAATTATAAATAATTTTTATACATATAATAAGTGAATATTCAGTTCAATTTTTTTTTTGTATTGTTATATTGAAGCTGACAAAACAAGTAAATTTATTTCGTAGGCCTTTTGATCTTTTGTTGAAGTGACACCATATTAGAAATCGATACTTGAAAGCAACAAATTAAGCAAATTAAATGTCTAGTGAGTGCGAAATTACCGTTTTAGGCTTTTACCGTTAGCTGCGTTTACTTTGAGGGATAACCTAGGATAGTGATATTTTATCTACTTTTATCTAATGTTTACTTTGATGGAAATAAATTATTGAGTTATCCTCCCGAACAAGATAAAATAGGAAGATCCAGATAATACATTGGATAACTATCTCCATCCTCTCCATGGGATAGTTTACCCAAAACTTGGGATAACAATATAAAATTACAATTTTATCCCTAATAAACATAAAACACTAATATTTTTATTATCAAAAGTGACATTTAAGTAATATCACTCTTATCCTTACCTTCATATATTACATAGTAAACGATGAATAAGGATAATAATTATCCTTATCCAAATATTATATGTTAAAGTAAACGATGGAAAGAGATAACAATTTACATCTTATCGTATGAAGTTATCTCATTAACCTAGATAATTACTTATCCTTATTTGTGAAAGTAAACACAGTATTATTATTTACAAATGGTAACATTGTAAACTTGTCAATAATGGTAAAAATAGTAATTTGACATGCGACAGCATATTTAGTTCATGACATAAATCTAATTAATTCAGTACAGGACTAAAACATGCATGCACTAATTGATTTTCTTATCATCATTGTTACATGAAGTTTAATTGCCTATAATCTTAATAAAAACGTAAATATATTTTTCCCTAAATCAATTAATTCCTGAAAATTATAACACATCTAGCTTATACGTACTATGAACTTATATGAATATCACAAGTTTGCGTCGTAAATTAATTAAGGACAACGGGGCGAAAACGTTGTCGAATTAAGAAACTTGACATTTTTGCAAACAGCTTTAGAATGATCTGCTTCATTGTGAGATCCTCGCAAATTTACATTCTGCATAACAATTCCCTGACAAGGATGGCTCCTACTGCAATCGAACATGATAGCTATGTTCGACGAACTTGTACCCTTGATATTCTGATACACAATATTTTTCACTTCAACAGCTGACCCCTATGTACAAGAAACATTTTTTGTATATTAGATTGAGAAATTCAATTTTTAATTTGGTCATATTAAGTATTCGATCTTTTTCAATAAATCAAGGGTTTCTTGGGAATTAAATTAATTTTATTTACCTGGCCTTTGCATGGTTTTTCTTGATCACAATAATTTTGGTCTATGATTATTGGGTTCTCCACATTTTGCATCTCTATATTTTGGAATTTGATATTGCTTGCACTTCCAAATCCACCCTATATTTAATTTGCATGTGTATAAAATATTATTACAAATATATGCATTGCATTAATCTAATCTGATCTCGATCTCGACTAGGGTTACCTGCCATGTCTTGATTCGGACACCATTCATGGTATTAATTAGCTTAGCACCATTAACCACAACATCGGAAACTTCTGCTTTTGAATTTTCCGAACCTAGGCTTCCGATGCTGAGTCAACAAATATCAAAAATAAAATAAAAAATCAATTAATGAACGATTTAGTTAAGAAAAAAAGTATTATATATATAGGGAAAATTTCAATTTTAGTCCATTTAAAAAGTCACTGTCCAATTTTCGTCCACCATGGAAGCAGTTTTCAATATTAGTCCAATTAAATCAAAAATCGTCATTATTTAATCCATTTTTCATCACCTCCGCTAAGAACTCGTTGATCAGATCCGCAACCGATTTCAGATCGCCGACGTTTGGACTCGTGTGGTTGCAGAAATTCTTTAGGATCCTCATCAAACACTTTGTATCGGACTTCTCATCGCTCGCGTATCCATGAGAAGGAATCAGCAGATCCTTCACCGATGCTTGGATCTTCTTATGGCGGAAGCACCTGTCGATCATTTTATGGCGGAAGCAGGGGCGGCCGTCGCGGTTATGGTGGCGGAGACTGGAGTGGGGGGGGGGGGTGTGTTTTTTGTTTTTTAAATTATTTTTTATTTCTGATTTAATTTTATTAATTTTCTTAAACATGTCACATGTGATAAAACGTGCCACATAAGCGCGTGCGAGTGGGGCAAAAATTAAAATTGGGGGCGATTGTATTACACTTGTCGGCGAAAGTGGTATTCCGGCAAAAAATGGATCAAATAGTGATGATTTTTGGCGTAATTTGACTAAAATTGAAAACCGCTTCCATGGTGGACGAAAATTGGACAATGACATTTTAAATGGACTAAAATTGAATTTTTCCATATATATATATATATATCTTACAAAATTAAATTCTTGATTTAAAATCCGAACCTGATGCCGTGGCCAGGTCCACAAGTGATAGCATTGACCCGAACCTTGTAGGATCCACTCACAATCGAGATACAGTCATCACCTAATTCATCATGCAAAAAAATTGAACTAGTGTTAGGTGAGTTAGCTAGACTAGGTCAAGTTTATATATGTTGTACAATTAAAGTTAATTAATTCTTAGAAATTGTTGAAAACAGAGACCAGTGGCAATGGTTGAGGATGAAATAAGGATGTTTTGAGTGTCGGAGACGTGGATTCCGTCGGTGTTAGGGCTATTTCCGGGGGAAGACACGACAACATTCGAAGCTTCCACGTTTCGACACTTCTCAAAGGACATGTGAATTTGTTGGGCGTTTTCCATCTTTATGTTCTTCACTACCAAATTGGTGCATTGGAAGAAGGTTAAGGCCTGCAACAATAATATATATGGAGTAATTATTTTATTTTATTAATTTGTAAGAAAAAATATTTAGGTAATTATGATGGAATATATATTGAAAGATGTTGTATAGAACTCTACTCACTGTGGGAGCGATGGTGCATGGCTGCAAGAGAGAGAGAGAGTAGAGAGAGAAAGGCTTATTAGTACAGACTTCTAATAATTTCTTGAGAAAGAGAAGAGAGAAAAAAAAAAAAAACAAATATGACAGATTTTGATATTTCATCATATAATAATAATCACCTTAGCTTTATTAATTTTGCATGAATTTTTCCACCAAATATTCCCATTTCCATTGATGACACCACCACCTGAAACCACTAGATTTTGAACGTTCTCAAACATAATCCAGTGTCTTGAATCTTTATTGTAATCTGAACGATCTTTCGATGCTACAATTCTTCCACCAATCTGTACAAATATATACTAATTTTAATAAAGCAAAATTTAAAAAAAAAAAAATCTTGATTTTGGCTAATTTGGAGTCACATGATCACATGATGATGACCTAATTTTACCTGCATTGTAATATCAGATTTGCAAGGTCCTGAAAACCTAATTGGTTTCACAACATAATCTCTCTTTTGTGGTGCAACAAAATTAACATCTTTTGATGACGAACAAGCTTCATTCCATGCCTTTTGAAATGCCTGGAAGAAAAAAAACCATTTAAATTAAAAATCCAATTTTTTTTTTTCACGAAATTGAGTAATATATGAATCAAAAATAATTAATCACCTTAGTATCATCACTGCTTCCATCTCCCTTAGCTCCAAAATTAAGCACATTGACCGTTTCGGCGGAGGCTTTAAGTGATCTTCTAACTGATCGATTGTCAAAGCCAAAATACGAAGGATACGCTCGAAAATCATACCCAAATTCATGTACGAAATAGTCATTACTGAGGCTGCAAGCACAATACGAGTTTAAATAGAGAACAATGGAAAAGTATGGCAAAATGTAGCACTTTTCATTGTTCAATTTCATATTTTTTGAAGCCATATATATATAATTAATGAAGATCAAAATCAATACTTTTGTATGACAAGTGTTTATTAGAAACAGGTATGGATGTGATGACAACATAATGCCTAAAATTGCATATTTATAGAAGTGGGGGGGGGGGGGGGGGTAGGGGGGGGTATGTCTTGTTCTCTACGGTTCATTTAGTATGAAATTCATGCAATAGAAAAGATTTAGACGAAAGAGGTAGCAAAGCAGTTACTGACTTTTGACCCATGCTTGCATAAATTAAACTATGCCAAACTATATTATTATGACAAATATTTGCAAGTTTTATTTCAATTAATAATTGGAATTCAAAGAGAGTGAAACTTTTATCTATTTAATTATTTGTTAAGGTTTGTTCTTCCTTTTGAATATCCCCTTTTAAAAGTGGGTCACTCTCATGACGATATCAATTTAGTTACCCTTAATTACCTAGCTTGCAAGTACAGTAATCATCATCATCACCACCACAATTAATAATAAAATTTTGGTGAATAGAATTATCTCATATGATCATATAAATAAACTAGACAGCATGAATTTTTTTTGAAGTGCTTAAGAATTTTGCATTTGTAGTACCATATATCGAGCTCTCTATTCTATGTGTACATTTATAGGAAAAATTCATTTTACGTCCACTTAAAACGCTATTGTCCATTTTATGTCCATTTATTTTTTGGGATTCACATTTAGTCCAATTACAATCAAAATCGACCAATTTTGGTCCTTTGGCCGCCAGAGATCGATTTTTCGGTTGAGTTCAGCTGACGTGGCTTATCGGAGCACACATAGCAGCTGATGTGGCTTATCAGAAATTCAAAATTGGGGGCGATTGAGATGAAATCGCCCCCAATTGACCAAAATTGGTCGATTTTGGTTTTAATTGGACTAAATGTGAAACCCTAAAAATAAATGGACAATAACGTTTTAAGTAGACGTAAAATGAATTTTTCCCGTACGTACATTTATATTTGACTGATTTTATTAAACAAATGTCCTAAGTTTTTGTACATTTTTTTGTACTTTAGGGACAAAGCACCATATCTCCATTCATTTGTGCAAATAATTAACTAATGAACAGATATTGTCATCATAAAAGAGACTTTAATAATCTGGTCAGAGAACTCTATCGGCCAATATTGAGGTTAACGCATGCAATGCACGCTAAGTATTACATTATTATTTTATTACGAGGTCATGAGAGCAGGATAAAATTGGACGATAAGAAACCTTAAAAGAAATAAAAGTAATTGATATATTGACAACTTTTAACGTTCTACACGCTATTCATATTCATATATAGCGTAAATTAGGTTTATCAAGAAAACATGAAATGCATTATCCACTCATAGCTAATCTTATATACACTTGATCACAAACTTTCCTAATTTGCAAAAGAGGAGTTAGATATTTGTCTACTCTAGGGCATATCTTTAGTAACTAGGTCCACAAAATTAACACTTCCATTAGATCTTCAAGTTTGAAGGTCATGATATTTTGGTCAGATGTGAAAACCAGTGTTGAAACCTTAAATGGTGTACATTGAATGTGGTCTTAATTAGAAAATTAACTAGGGTAAATAGTGCAAAGATTCTATGTATATGTCTATATTTAGTTAGGTACAAGAATACCCATTAGCTATTTATTTAGCTGAGATGATCCAGATGATATATACATGTATTATATAGACACTGATCTGATTTCATGAGATGCAGTCAAATTGTATATCAAAGTGTGTGACAATCTTAAATTTACTATGGGTAAATATGTCATCTAGAGGGTGTTTCTTTGGGTTTAGTAGGATCGTAGAAGATTCGATTTTGAGAAATAAAGGTCATGAATAGTTAAAATATGTATTTGTTTAGAGATATGAATCTGATTAAAACTGTAGATGTCAATGTTGGAAAAAGTGTTACATGTAATATTATAATGTTAGTTGATGTAATGGTTATGTTTGGATGATTCTGAATTTATAATAGTAGAAATTCAGGTGTGTATCGAAATTTGAGTATTAACGTGTATTAAATCTTGGAAATTAATTAATGTTTATAGATTTACTTTCTTTGCCCACGTTGTAGAGAGGCAGGTACAATGGATAACATTATTTAGACACGTTTATAAGACTTCCAAAGAAAATTTAGACATGTACGGAATACCAAATTTTGACTTTTTTCTAACAGATATTTAAGAAAGAAAAAAAAGGTTGTTAAATTTTTTTTAAAAGAAAATAAATAGTAAAAAGATTATAGTTCAACAGACTTATTTACCAGTTTGTTATTTTATTCACTTGGACTTGAACCTTGAGATGATTGGGCCATACAAACAAGTTAACCTGGCAAAGCCCATAAGTTTCTGATAATGAATCACAAATAGGCCCAGTCCAGTTTTGTTTCCGTTTAGTAACGGTTTAACCATAAAATATTCTTCCGTGTTCCGAAAAGAGAAAAAAAAAAAAGAGGGGATTTCTTGATTTTAATTCACGATAATACAAAAAGTAATTATTTTATTAATTAGTTCTAAGCTAGATTCTATTTCCTCACTATAACATAATTAATTTTGAACAAATAATTCAAAAATTTATACGAAAAAACTAGATCCAAATTATTAGATAGAAATCTGTTTAACGGATCGAAATTTATGAAACAGGTGAGAATATTTTATGTCCAAACAAAGGAACAAACAATGCTATAATCAACATCAAGAATTCATACTATAGATGGTATCATAATCAACTTAACTTGTAAAATGTTCAATGAACTCCGTTTACGGACAAGCTTTACTGTTCAATCACCTAAACTTGTCCGGCAAATTTCACATATATATTAATTAATCTCTTAAAGAATTTCCTTTGCAAATGTAACATCAAGATGTGAAACAAATAAAGAGACAGACATATTTATCTTCTATAAATACACATCCCTTGAAAGCTTAAGAGAACAAGATTCACATACTCAACCCAAAAACAGAAATGGCACTTCCAATCACCAAACTTTCAATCTTCACCATCCTAATCATGGCAATGGGGGCCTCGTCTCGTGTAGTTCCGGACCCATTGCTCGTGTCAGAGAGACACGAGCAGTGGATGGCCCAATATGGGCGCATCTACAAAGACAACGAAGAGAGGGCGACACGTTTCAAGATCTTTAAGGACAATGTGGAGTTCATTGAAAGGTTCAATGAGGCAAGAACCAGGCCTTACAAGCTTGGGATCAATGCATTTGCTGATCAAACAAATGAGGAGTTTAAGGCTGCTAGAAATGGGCTCAAAGTGAAGAGTTTGTCTGAAGTTACAGCATTCAAGTATGAGAATGTGAATGCTTTGCCATCTAGCATTGATTGGAGGCAAAAAGGAGCTGTCACACCCATTAAAGATCAAGGCCAATGTGGTAAGCGTCTTTAACTTTTCACTTAGTCTACTTCATCAGATATCTAAGCAAGTAATAGTGAACTAACTTGATATGAGTGAAAAATATGATAGGAAGTTGCTGGGCATTCTCAGCAATAGCAGCAACAGAGGGGATAAACCAGATAGCAACAAGGAAACTGGTGTCATTATCCGAACAAGAGATAGTAGATTGCGACAAAACGAGCCAAGATGCAGGGTGTGAGGGTGGGTATATGGAGGATGCATTTGAGTTCATCACAACAAACAAAGGCATAGCCTCTGAGGCCACATACCCCTACAATGCCACAGATGGGACCTGCAACAAGAAGGAAGAATCCTCACACGCAGCCAAGATTTCGGGCTACGAGAAAGTGCCCACGAACAGTGAGGAGGCTTTGCTAAAGGCCGTGGCACACCAGCCCGTATCCGTCTCCATTGATGCAAGTGGAATGGCATTCCAGTTCTACTCTAGTGGTGTGTTTACAGGGGACTGTGGGACTGATCTCGACCATGGGGTGACCGCGGTGGGCTATGGGAAAGCCGAAGATGGTACTAAGTATTGGCTGGTCAAGAATTCCTGGGGGACGAGCTGGGGTGAGGAGGGGTATATAAGAATGGAAAGAGGTGTTGGTGCTAAAGAGGGGCTTTGTGGGATTGCTATGGATTCTTCGTATCCTAATGCTTGATTAATGTATGTATGTATGTATATATATAAACAAACACAAGTTGTTCATGTAATGTAATGGAAATGATCATATATATAAATACGAAGATACATATCTTATTTGGATAGCTAGTACATAATGCACTTATTATAGGAACTCTCTCATTCTCTTCTTCCTCGTCTCGTTGGGAGGTTTAAACCTGGATCTCGATAGGCCATCTGTACATCTCCTCGTCGGGTACAGGGATGGAGAGAGTGACCAGGCCGGAGGCAGGTTGGTAGTCAAACTCGGTCTCAGCATTGCCAACGAGGCATTTCAATGGGCGTTGAGACGAGTAGAGCCCTAAGCGGCCACATCCTCTCACCTTCAATGTGATGCTTGTTTTCTCGACTTCAAACTGCTCCACAGCACCACTAGAGTTGAACATGTCGAGTAGGCCAATAGGCGCAACGGAAATGTTCTCTGCAATTTTCTGTTTTCCAAAAGGAGAGAGGCTAGTAAAAGACAGTTGAACAAAATCATAAATGAAGAGACAGACTGTTTTAGGAAGTAGGAACAGACCTTGAGAGGGCAAATGTGGAAAAGTTCGTATTCGAGAACCTTAAGAGTGACAGGAAGTGATGCCCCTTTTGGCAACTTAATCAACTCCTTGGATCTTTGAGCATAGATTATAGCATCTCCATTCCAATCTGGTCCGGCTAGTTGAGCAATGGTATCGACATCTATGGCTTGGATGGAGCCAGTGAGTGTACCGGGTGAGGCATCATGAATGCGGGTCTTCTTTTCGACCCTGCACCAGCCCGCACCCTGGCAGTTGAACACACCAACCACTCCACTACACTTGTTTGCATTCCAGATTTTAAGCAAGCTGCATTTGTTAAATTTCCTTTTTAGTTCCTTGAAAGAAGATTGATTTGAGGTATAGAGGGTGGTATATAGGAGGAGATGAACCTTGTTCCGTCTCTGGCAGGGTCGACAAAGAGACAGTCCAGTGTGGGCCGTCCGGGTAATTGTGCACGAAGAACTGATCCATCAGGAAGAACCAGCTTTCTCAGGAGCTCAAAGTTGTGATGACCTGGCTTGTCACTGGTGGATACATATGAGACCAAGAATGCTTATGAGACTAAATTCGACATTACTGAGAAAATAATAATCAAGAGATATATATACTACATAGAATTACCTGACATAAATTGCACATCCTCCTACAGCTCGAGCTGCAGCATGATAGTCAGCAGCAGGGTGAAGACTCTGCAATGTAAGCATAAAAAAACGAACATATCATTCAATGCTAAGTACAATTCCAGTCGAGTTTTTCATGCCAATAGACAATACTCACGTGAAACATATCCCAATCAGGTTGCATGAATTCTCCCAAGAACACAGTGTTGTAAGCTACTGAAGAAATGTGGATGGTGTGGGAAGCAGGGTCACGAGGGTAGTAATCGTCGGAGGCTCTAACCACAGCAGTCTGTCTGGCGCTGTAGATTCCATCAGTGTTATGGCACATGCAAGAAATGCATCCATTGTCAGCAAAGTTGCGCGCAATGGAAGCTTCTAGAGCCTGGTGATAGCTGCGAGTGAGGGAGACTCGACCACCATGGCCAGCACCTAGAGTCTCGATGATATTCTGGACATCAACCTTAACTCCATCAATTCCACATGAAGCCAGGTAGGCATGGAGCTCGTTGTAGAAATTGAAGACTTTCTTAGGGTGCACCAGGCCCAGGCCATGAACAGCAAGGCTGTCCATGACTATGTCAGGTTGGTTCCCTAGTACACCAGGGGACTGCACCGGATAAGCCAAAGCAGTCTCGTAATGTTCCAGACCGGGTCCTGCAGGCTGCACCCCACCCCAGTAGCCTGCTAGAGCATGCCAAGCGTAGACGTACCTAAAGAATAGGGTATGAGAAACGAATCATAAGAAGATTGTATCGGTTCTCAACTAAGGCAAAGAATTGGAGCACTTACTTGACATTGTGCTGCTGCTTGGCATCTCTGACGACGTGCTTGAGGCCTGATTCTTGCTCACCAGTTTTTTCATTCTTTTGGAACTTCACGTTCTCTTTGATTCCTATAAGCCTGTTTGCGAACCTGTGAAAATTAGAAATGGCAGCATGTTAGATATAATTGAAAAAGCAGATTGAATTGCTTCGTTGTAACTGTTGGTTGTCTTACTGAGCTCCTTCTTGTACAACACAATTTGCATCATTCTTGATGTCGTTTCCAATCTGCTGCCAGCCGTCATCTATGATAAGAAAGCGTGGTGGTGTTCCTCCCTTGGACAAGCTGCAAGAGGAAATTATCATTTCAGCAATCTAGACCTCCAACAAACAAACAATCCTGAACTTCTAGAATCATTTTAGAACCAAGAAATTTGAAATTCACTAGATTGTACCTCTTTAGTCCTTCTTCAACGCCCTCAGCAGTGACATCAGTGTAGAAGGCATCCCATGTGCACCAGCCAAACCAATCGAGGAATCCAGGCAACTACAGGGTGCCAAAAATGCATATATATTAGCATAAATTGGAAGTAGATATTTGGGCTGGATCCACACTATCACATCATTCTTTTACCTTCTTCTTCTCTCGGTGATGAAATGTTTGCATGTGTTTCTCAACAGCTCTGTTTCACAAAGTAATGAGTTTAACGCCATTGAAAAACCCATTGGACACAACTTCATAATAAGCACTACAAGAAAGCCAGGTGAAATTGGAAGTAGAATTTATGATTGGAAAGAAGAAACAGGGCCTTACTTGACAGCCTGATTGATGACTTCAAAAGGATTTGTCCCAGCATGCATGTAAACAAGGTGAAGTCCTTGTTCAGTTTCAACTGCATTGTCTCCTGCAAAGAGATGACACAACAATGGTTGTTTTTATCTCCTTTTGTTTGATGAATGGGCGACAAACCTAATTAAATTGGCAAGCAGGATATGTGCCATGAACTACTCACCACTCTCAAGGCAGATCTCTAGCTGATCCTTCTCGTTGCCTTGAAGAACTGCACGAAACTGCCCTTCAAGAATAGGCAGGAGAACAGTGTAGATAGTCGGGGCATCTTCATGCTCTGCTGTGGTGGTATCCTTGCTCTCAATGAGCATGAACTGGGTCTCCAATGGAATGTCCTTCCCACATGTTCCAATTCTCTGAGTCATCCACCACAGCTTGAAACGAAATAAGCACATGAAACGCACATCCCTGTTCAGATGAAAATTATAAACAATCAAAATGATGATTTCCGACTTTTTACCAAATTCAGTGAGCAGTAATTTGAATAGACTCATGAACAAATAAGAAAAGCTATCAAAGCAATGAAAGTGAATATGTATAAGAAAGCTAATGAACTGAGCACCAAATTATAGAACAAATCATAATATAACATAGTGTAGAGCTTACTCCAAGACACCAACTGGGAAGACATGGAGGCTTTTCCTATGAGAAGCGGCTGCACCGATGAATGCACCTGCAACGAGGCCTACACCGGATCCTGGACTAAGCACGATGTTGTCAGGAACTCCACTGAGAATGGTCTTCCCATGAACCACAAGGTTCCCTTCATTCACTGAGATCTTCGGTGTAACTGTCATTTTCGACTGTTCTAGAACTGCTTCGGATTTTACTGCATAAGCAAAGAGAATAAGCACACGTTCGAATTCAATCTGTCACCATTATCAACCTCACTACTCTGATCTTATCAGAATATGTGATAAATGCCAGCAAAATAAGTCTTATCAACAAAGCAAAAAAAGGTTTGAACCAAAGAACAGAACAGTATCTTAAACTTGAAAAAGAGAGCATCTTTGGACCACTATAAAACATTGAGATCTGTTAGATCCAATTTTAAACTTTTTTACCCATGAATTCACAAAAGTCTGTCTTTTGTCTTCCTCATTCTCCTTTTCTCCACCATTTTTTTCTCTCGGAATTAGCACAAATAAAATAAAAAAGATTCACAGTAACTGCAGCAAGCAAGTAAAATAGTAGCTGCAAAAAAACTTATAAAGCACTTTCACTTTCCAAAATTGAAAAAAAAAAAAAAAAAAAAGAAGAAGCAAAATCTCCAGTAAATGAAACTCAACAATATCACCTCCAAAGAGATTCAAACTCTTCTGTCGATTCGAACGTACAACACAAACACAACGTACAATCATACTCTTCAGAGAATGCAAACGAGGAACCAGAGATCGATATGCAGGAAGAAGAAATGCGTGGCGTGGAATCATTTCGGAAAATTTGGTGAAAATAGTGGCGAAAAATAAAAAAAAGATGACCTAATTAAATTCACAAACAAATTGCTCGAGAACTGCCTTTCTATGAAGAAAAAATGCAAATTCAGCTACAAATTCGAGCAATATTACTTCAGTTCAAACTCAAACAAACTCCACACGTTCTGCATAATTCTACAGATAAAGCAAAAGCAAAAAAAAGAATAAACATAAAGAAACATCGAACTTTACCTTTTCAGTATCCTTTAGCTGCCTCAGAAAGCAGATCAAATTCTCTCCGACGAAAGATATATGTGTGAGTAGAGAGAGAGAGAGAAGAGAGATAATCAAAACTCTGAGAACTCACAGCTCAACAGAAGCACATTCCAGAACGTTCTGGAATGCAAGATTCACGCGAGAGTTAACGGAGAGGTGGTGAAATGCACACACACACGCAGTGTTCAACAATGGGATGGGAATTAGAGATGAATCCTGCTTGGGTTTATATAGCATGTACAGCGTTAAACGTCGAACTGTTCTTGCTGCAACAGCGAGTAGGAAACCGCCACGTGGCGGGAGTTGCTTGGTATTTAATTTAGAGTAGATGGAGTATCTTTTGAGGACAAGAGTAATGAACAAAGTAGTTACAGTGTCAGAGTGGGAAAGTTAGTTTGTTGTTTTACCACCAAAATTTTAGACATCTTTATCTCTTCCCAATAAGGAAATCCAAATATGACCATTTATCGATTACACACAAACGCTTGTGAGACAATTTCGTAAGAAAGTGTGTTATAAGTTGATTCGTCTCATATAATAAGATTTGTCAAACGGTCCCATATAATACCTCCTCGAATGAGCTTAATCATATTAAGATTTATCAAAATTTAGATGAATTTGAATTGTACCAAAAACTTTTTAACAATATCGATCACGAAATTTAGATTATTTTATTTCATTTTTCAATATCTAATATCACTAGATACATCTTAATAAGACTACCTTGAACTCAACATCTAATTTTTTGATTTAGTGCTACAAGGATGGTAGTTAGATTTGTCGCGTCTTTCACCCTCATATTTTTACGGTTACGCTGATGACTGACACATTTTATTTATAAATAAAGGATAATTTCTTTATTTTTTATCATCTCTATATAGATCATAAGTTTAGTAAAACTATTTGTAAGATATTTTAGGCTGATTATATTGGATATAAATCTAGCAAGTAGCTTTCATCTAAATTATTAACATGCATGTGTGATTATATAAACTTTAAGCTTCATGAAACAAATTGTAAGATTTTCCCAAAAAAAAAAAAAACTATTTGTAAGATGTGTTGGGCTGCTTTTTTGACATATATATGGCAAATAGCTTCATGTCAAATTATTAACATGTATGCTTATATAAATTTAAAGCTCATGAAATTATTTGTCACATGTTTAATTAAGTGCCTAGCTATGAGTTGAATGCTCAAATTTATTGAATTTAATTAATATAGATATTTGGCATATCATAAATAGTCTAAAATAAAACCCTAACAATGTGATAATATCAAGTCAATTATCTTTAATTTATATCTTATACGCAAGTCAATTTCAATATTAGAGGAAACAACTTTAATGCCAAAAAGATTCTTGATTCTAGTTCTAGATAACTACCAATACTCATCAAAATAATTAAGATGCACATTTAGTGCTAATTAGTCTATATTGATTCTAAAGTTTTAATGGATAATTTGTGGCATATTAATTACAGGGATGTTGAAAACAGGGATGCACAAACCGTTTATATTAGTGCTAATTTAGTGCTAATTAGTCTATATTAGTCTATATTACTGTTGTTGTAGGTTTAAAATTGTAGCTTTTGCCACTGTTGTTGAAAACAGGGATGCACAAACCGTTTTATATTAATTAATAATTATTTGTTACATAATATTGTTTCATATAAATGAAGAACAATTATAAATAATTTTTATACATATAATAAGTGAATATTCAGTTCAATTTTTTTTTTGTATTGTTATATTGAAGCTGACAAAACAAGTAAATTTATTTCGTAGGCCTTTTGATCTTTTGTTGAAGTGACACCATATTAGAAATCGATACTTGAAAGCAACAAATTAAGCAAATTAAATGTCTAGTGAGTGCGAAATTACCGTTTTAGGCTTTTACCGTTAGCTGCGTTTACTTTGAGGGATAACCTAGGATAGTGATATTTTATCTACTTTTATCTAATGTTTACTTTGATGGAAATAAATTATTGAGTTATCCTCCCGAACAAGATAAAATAGGAAGATCCAGATAATACATTGGATAACTATCTCCATCCTCTCCATGGGATAGTTTACCCAAAACTTGGGATAACAATATAAAATTACAATTTTATCCCTAATAAACATAAAACACTAATATTTTTATTATCAAAAGTGACATTTAAGTAATATCACTCTTATCCTTACCTTCATATATTACATAGTAAACGATGAATAAGGATAATAATTATCCTTATCCAAATATTATATGTTAAAGTAAACGATGGAAAGAGATAACAATTTACATCTTATCGTATGAAGTTATCTCATTAACCTAGATAATTACTTATCCTTATTTGTGAAAGTAAACACAGTATTATTATTTACAAATGGTAACATTGTAAACTTGTCAATAATGGTAAAAATAGTAATTTGACATGCGACAGCATATTTAGTTCATGACATAAATCTAATTAATTCAGTACAGGACTAAAACATGCATGCACTAATTGATTTTCTTATCATCATTGTTACATGAAGTTTAATTGCCTATAATCTTAATAAAAACGTAAATATATTTTTCCCTAAATCAATTAATTCCTGAAAATTATAACACATCTAGCTTATACGTACTATGAACTTATATGAATATCACAAGTTTGCGTCGTAAATTAATTAAGGACAACGGGGCGAAAACGTTGTCGAATTAAGAAACTTGACATTTTTGCAAACAGCTTTAGAATGATCTGCTTCATTGTGAGATCCTCGCAAATTTACATTCTGCATAACAATTCCCTGACAAGGATGGCTCCTACTGCAATCGAACATGATAGCTATGTTCGACGAACTTGTACCCTTGATATTCTGATACACAATATTTTTCACTTCAACAGCTGACCCCTATGTACAAGAAACATTTTTTGTATATTAGATTGAGAAATTCAATTTTTAATTTGGTCATATTAAGTATTCGATCTTTTTCAATAAATCAAGGGTTTCTTGGGAATTAAATTAATTTTATTTACCTGGCCTTTGCATGGTTTTTCTTGATCACAATAATTTTGGTCTATGATTATTGGGTTCTCCACATTTTGCATCTCTATATTTTGGAATTTGATATTGCTTGCACTTCCAAATCCACCCTATATTTAATTTGCATGTGTATAAAATATTATTACAAATATATGCATTGCATTAATCTAATCTGATCTCGATCTCGACTAGGGTTACCTGCCATGTCTTGATTCGGACACCATTCATGGTATTAATTAGCTTAGCACCATTAACCACAACATCGGAAACTTCTGCTTTTGAATTTTCCGAACCTAGGCTTCCGATGCTGAGTCAACAAATATCAAAAATAAAATAAAAAATCAATTAATGAACGATTTAGTTAAGAAAAAAAGTATTATATATATAGGGAAAATTTCAATTTTAGTCCATTTAAAAAGTCACTGTCCAATTTTCGTCCACCATGGAAGCAGTTTTCAATATTAGTCCAATTAAATCAAAAATCGTCATTATTTAATCCATTTTTCATCACCTCCGCTAAGAACTCGTTGATCAGATCCGCAACCGATTTCAGATCGCCGACGTTTGGACTCGTGTGGTTGCAGAAATTCTTTAGGATCCTCATCAAACACTTTGTATCGGACTTCTCATCGCTCGCGTATCCATGAGAAGGAATCAGCAGATCCTTCACCGATGCTTGGATCTTCTTATGGCGGAAGCACCTGTCGATCATTTTATGGCGGAAGCAGGGGCGGCCGTCGCGGTTATGGTGGCGGAGACTGGAGTGGGGGGGGGGGGGGTGTGTTTTTTGTTTTTTAAATTATTTTTTATTTCTGATTTAATTTTATTAATTTTCTTAAACATGTCACATGTGATAAAACGTGCCACATAAGCGCGTGCGAGTGGGGCAAAAATTAAAATTGGGGGCGATTGTATTACACTTGTCGGCGAAAGTGGTATTCCGGCAAAAAATGGATCAAATAGTGATGATTTTTGGCGTAATTTGACTAAAATTGAAAACCGCTTCCATGGTGGACGAAAATTGGACAATGACATTTTAAATGGACTAAAATTGAATTTTTCCATATATATATATATATATCTTACAAAATTAAATTCTTGATTTAAAATCCGAACCTGATGCCGTGGCCAGGTCCACAAGTGATAGCATTGACCCGAACCTTGTAGGATCCACTCACAATCGAGATACAGTCATCACCTAATTCATCATGCAAAAAAATTGAACTAGTGTTAGGTGAGTTAGCTAGACTAGGTCAAGTTTATATATGTTGTACAATTAAAGTTAATTAATTCTTAGAAATTGTTGAAAACAGAGACCAGTGGCAATGGTTGAGGATGAAATAAGGATGTTTTGAGTGTCGGAGACGTGGATTCCGTCGGTGTTAGGGCTATTTCCGGGGGAAGACACGACAACATTCGAAGCTTCCACGTTTCGACACTTCTCAAAGGACATGTGAATTTGTTGGGCGTTTTCCATCTTTATGTTCTTCACTACCAAATTGGTGCATTGGAAGAAGGTTAAGGCCTGCAACAATAATATATATGGAGTAATTATTTTATTTTATTAATTTGTAAGAAAAAATATTTAGGTAATTATGATGGAATATATATTGAAAGATGTTGTATAGAACTCTACTCACTGTGGGAGCGATGGTGCATGGCTGCAAGAGAGAGAGAGAGTAGAGAGAGAAAGGCTTATTAGTACAGACTTCTAATAATTTCTTGAGAAAGAGAAGAGAGAAAAAAAAAAAAAAACAAATATGACAGATTTTGATATTTCATCATATAATAATAATCACCTTAGCTTTATTAATTTTGCATGAATTTTTCCACCAAATATTCCCATTTCCATTGATGACACCACCACCTGAAACCACTAGATTTTGAACGTTCTCAAACATAATCCAGTGTCTTGAATCTTTATTGTAATCTGAACGATCTTTCGATGCTACAATTCTTCCACCAATCTGTACAAATATATACTAATTTTAATAAAGCAAAATTTAAAAAAAAAAAATCTTGATTTTGGCTAATTTGGAGTCACATGATCACATGATGATGACCTAATTTTACCTGCATTGTAATATCAGATTTGCAAGGTCCTGAAAACCTAATTGGTTTCACAACATAATCTCTCTTTTGTGGTGCAACAAAATTAACATCTTTTGATGACGAACAAGCTTCATTCCATGCCTTTTGAAATGCCTGGAAGAAAAAAAACCATTTAAATTAAAAATCCAATTTTTTTTTTTCACGAAATTGAGTAATATATGAATCAAAAATAATTAATCACCTTAGTATCATCACTGCTTCCATCTCCCTTAGCTCCAAAATTAAGCACATTGACCGTTTCGGCGGAGGCTTTAAGTGATCTTCTAACTGATCGATTGTCAAAGCCAAAATACGAAGGATACGCTCGAAAATCATACCCAAATTCATGTACGAAATAGTCATTACTGAGGCTGCAAGCACAATACGAGTTTAAATAGAGAACAATGGAAAAGTATGGCAAAATGTAGCACTTTTCATTGTTCAATTTCATATTTTTTGAAGCCATATATATATAATTAATGAAGATCAAAATCAATACTTTTGTATGACAAGTGTTTATTAGAAACAGGTATGGATGTGATGACAACATAATGCCTAAAATTGCATATTTATAGAAGTGGGGGGGGGGGGGGGGGTAGGGGGGGTATGTCTTGTTCTCTACGGTTCATTTAGTATGAAATTCATGCAATAGAAAAGATTTAGACGAAAGAGGTAGCAAAGCAGTTACTGACTTTTGACCCATGCTTGCATAAATTAAACTATGCCAAACTATATTATTATGACAAATATTTGCAAGTTTTATTTCAATTAATAATTGGAATTCAAAGAGAGTGAAACTTTTATCTATTTAATTATTTGTTAAGGTTTGTTCTTCCTTTTGAATATCCCCTTTTAAAAGTGGGTCACTCTCATGACGATATCAATTTAGTTACCCTTAATTACCTAGCTTGCAAGTACAGTAATCATCATCATCACCACCACAATTAATAATAAAATTTTGGTGAATAGAATTATCTCATATGATCATATAAATAAACTAGACAGCATGAATTTTTTTTGAAGTGCTTAAGAATTTTGCATTTGTAGTACCATATATCGAGCTCTCTATTCTATGTGTACATTTATAGGAAAAATTCATTTTACGTCCACTTAAAACGCTATTGTCCATTTTATGTCCATTTATTTTTTGGGATTCACATTTAGTCCAATTACAATCAAAATCGACCAATTTTGGTCCTTTGGCCGCCAGAGATCGATTTTTCGGTTGAGTTCAGCTGACGTGGCTTATCGGAGCACACATAGCAGCTGATGTGGCTTATCAGAAATTCAAAATTGGGGGCGATTGAGATGAAATCGCCCCCAATTGACCAAAATTGGTCGATTTTGGTTTTAATTGGACTAAATGTGAAACCCTAAAAATAAATGGACAATAACGTTTTAAGTAGACGTAAAATGAATTTTTCCCGTACGTACATTTATATTTGACTGATTTTATTAAACAAATGTCCTAAGTTTTTGTACATTTTTTTGTACTTTAGGGACAAAGCACCATATCTCCATTCATTTGTGCAAATAATTAACTAATGAACAGATATTGTCATCATAAAAGAGACTTTAATAATCTGGTCAGAGAACTCTATCGGCCAATATTGAGGTTAACGCATGCAATGCACGCTAAGTATTACATTATTATTTTATTACGAGGTCATGAGAGCAGGATAAAATTGGACGATAAGAAACCTTAAAAGAAATAAAAGTAATTGATATATTGACAACTTTTAACGTTCTACACGCTATTCATATTCATATATAGCGTAAATTAGGTTTATCAAGAAAACATGAAATGCATTATCCACTCATAGCTAATCTTATATACACTTGATCACAAACTTTCCTAATTTGCAAAAGAGGAGTTAGATATTTGTCTACTCTAGGGCATATCTTTAGTAACTAGGTCCACAAAATTAACACTTCCATTAGATCTTCAAGTTTGAAGGTCATGATATTTTGGTCAGATGTGAAAACCAGTGTTGAAACCTTAAATGGTGTACATTGAATGTGGTCTTAATTAGAAAATTAACTAGGGTAAATAGTGCAAAGATTCTATGTATATGTCTATATTTAGTTAGGTACAAGAATACCCATTAGCTATTTATTTAGCTGAGATGATCCAGATGATATATACATGTATTATATAGACACTGATCTGATTTCATGAGATGCAGTCAAATTGTATATCAAAGTGTGTGACAATCTTAAATTTACTATGGGTAAATATGTCATCTAGAGGGTGTTTCTTTGGGTTTAGTAGGATCGTAGAAGATTCGATTTTGAGAAATAAAGGTCATGAATAGTTAAAATATGTATTTGTTTAGAGATATGAATCTGATTAAAACTGTAGATGTCAATGTTGGAAAAAGTGTTACATGTAATATTATAATGTTAGTTGATGTAATGGTTATGTTTGGATGATTCTGAATTTATAATAGTAGAAATTCAGGTGTGTATCGAAATTTGAGTATTAACGTGTATTAAATCTTGGAAATTAATTAATGTTTATAGATTTACTTTCTTTGCCCACGTTGTAGAGAGGCAGGTACAATGGATAACATTATTTAGACACGTTTATAAGACTTCCAAAGAAAATTTAGACATGTACGGAATACCAAATTTTGACTTTTTTCTAACAGATATTTAAGAAAGAAAAAAAAGGTTGTTAAATTTTTTTTAAAAGAAAATAAATAGTAAAAAGATTATAGTTCAACAGACTTATTTACCAGTTTGTTATTTTATTCACTTGGACTTGAACCTTGAGATGATTGGGCCATACAAACAAGTTAACCTGGCAAAGCCCATAAGTTTCTGATAATGAATCACAAATAGGCCCAGTCCAGTTTTGTTTCCGTTTAGTAACGGTTTAACCATAAAATATTCTTCCGTGTTCCGAAAAGAGAAAAAAAAAAAAGAGGGGATTTCTTGATTTTAATTCACGATAATACAAAAAGTAATTATTTTATTAATTAGTTCTAAGCTAGATTCTATTTCCTCACTATAACATAATTAATTTTGAACAAATAATTCAAAAATTTATACGAAAAAACTAGATCCAAATTATTAGATAGAAATCTGTTTAACGGATCGAAATTTATGAAACAGGTGAGAATATTTTATGTCCAAACAAAGGAACAAACAATGCTATAATCAACATCAAGAATTCATACTATAGATGGTATCATAATCAACTTAACTTGTAAAATGTTCAATGAACTCCGTTTACGGACAAGCTTTACTGTTCAATCACCTAAACTTGTCCGGCAAATTTCACATATATATTAATTAATCTCTTAAAGAATTTCCTTTGCAAATGTAACATCAAGATGTGAAACAAATAAAGAGACAGACATATTTATCTTCTATAAATACACATCCCTTGAAAGCTTAAGAGAACAAGATTCACATACTCAACCCAAAAACAGAAATGGCACTTCCAATCACCAAACTTTCAATCTTCACCATCCTAATCATGGCAATGGGGGCCTCGTCTCGTGTAGTTCCGGACCCATTGCTCGTGTCAGAGAGACACGAGCAGTGGATGGCCCAATATGGGCGCATCTACAAAGACAACGAAGAGAGGGCGACACGTTTCAAGATCTTTAAGGACAATGTGGAGTTCATTGAAAGGTTCAATGAGGCAAGAACCAGGCCTTACAAGCTTGGGATCAATGCATTTGCTGATCAAACAAATGAGGAGTTTAAGGCTGCTAGAAATGGGCTCAAAGTGAAGAGTTTGTCTGAAGTTACAGCATTCAAGTATGAGAATGTGAATGCTTTGCCATCTAGCATTGATTGGAGGCAAAAAGGAGCTGTCACACCCATTAAAGATCAAGGCCAATGTGGTAAGCGTCTTTAACTTTTCACTTAGTCTACTTCATCAGATATCTAAGCAAGTAATAGTGAACTAACTTGATATGAGTGAAAAATATGATAGGAAGTTGCTGGGCATTCTCAGCAATAGCAGCAACAGAGGGGATAAACCAGATAGCAACAAGGAAACTGGTGTCATTATCCGAACAAGAGATAGTAGATTGCGACAAAACGAGCCAAGATGCAGGGTGTGAGGGTGGGTATATGGAGGATGCATTTGAGTTCATCACAACAAACAAAGGCATAGCCTCTGAGGCCACATACCCCTACAATGCCACAGATGGGACCTGCAACAAGAAGGAAGAATCCTCACACGCAGCCAAGATTTCGGGCTACGAGAAAGTGCCCACGAACAGTGAGGAGGCTTTGCTAAAGGCCGTGGCACACCAGCCCGTATCCGTCTCCATTGATGCAAGTGGAATGGCATTCCAGTTCTACTCTAGTGGTGTGTTTACAGGGGACTGTGGGACTGATCTCGACCATGGGGTGACCGCGGTGGGCTATGGGAAAGCCGAAGATGGTACTAAGTATTGGCTGGTCAAGAATTCCTGGGGGACGAGCTGGGGTGAGGAGGGGTATATAAGAATGGAAAGAGGTGTTGGTGCTAAAGAGGGGCTTTGTGGGATTGCTATGGATTCTTCGTATCCTAATGCTTGATTAATGTATGTATGTATGTATATATATAAACAAACACAAGTTGTTCATGTAATGTAATGGAAATGATCATATATATAAATACGAAGATACATATCTTATTTGGATAGCTAGTACATAATGCACTTATTATAGGAACTCTCTCATTCTCTTCTTCCTCGTCTCGTTGGGAGGTTTAAACCTGGATCTCGATAGGCCATCTGTACATCTCCTCGTCGGGTACAGGGATGGAGAGAGTGACCAGGCCGGAGGCAGGTTGGTAGTCAAACTCGGTCTCAGCATTGCCAACGAGGCATTTCAATGGGCGTTGAGACGAGTAGAGCCCTAAGCGGCCACATCCTCTCACCTTCAATGTGATGCTTGTTTTCTCGACTTCAAACTGCTCCACAGCACCACTAGAGTTGAACATGTCGAGTAGGCCAATAGGCGCAACGGAAATGTTCTCTGCAATTTTCTGTTTTCCAAAAGGAGAGAGGCTAGTAAAAGACAGTTGAACAAAATCATAAATGAAGAGACAGACTGTTTTAGGAAGTAGGAACAGACCTTGAGAGGGCAAATGTGGAAAAGTTCGTATTCGAGAACCTTAAGAGTGACAGGAAGTGATGCCCCTTTTGGCAACTTAATCAACTCCTTGGATCTTTGAGCATAGATTATAGCATCTCCATTCCAATCTGGTCCGGCTAGTTGAGCAATGGTATCGACATCTATGGCTTGGATGGAGCCAGTGAGTGTACCGGGTGAGGCATCATGAATGCGGGTCTTCTTTTCGACCCTGCACCAGCCCGCACCCTGGCAGTTGAACACACCAACCACTCCACTACACTTGTTTGCATTCCAGATTTTAAGCAAGCTGCATTTGTTAAATTTCCTTTTTAGTTCCTTGAAAGAAGATTGATTTGAGGTATAGAGGGTGGTATATAGGAGGAGATGAACCTTGTTCCGTCTCTGGCAGGGTCGACAAAGAGACAGTCCAGTGTGGGCCGTCCGGGTAATTGTGCACGAAGAACTGATCCATCAGGAAGAACCAGCTTTCTCAGGAGCTCAAAGTTGTGATGACCTGGCTTGTCACTGGTGGATACATATGAGACCAAGAATGCTTATGAGACTAAATTCGACATTACTGAGAAAATAATAATCAAGAGATATATATACTACATAGAATTACCTGACATAAATTGCACATCCTCCTACAGCTCGAGCTGCAGCATGATAGTCAGCAGCAGGGTGAAGACTCTGCAATGTAAGCATAAAAAAACGAACATATCATTCAATGCTAAGTACAATTCCAGTCGAGTTTTTCATGCCAATAGACAATACTCACGTGAAACATATCCCAATCAGGTTGCATGAATTCTCCCAAGAACACAGTGTTGTAAGCTACTGAAGAAATGTGGATGGTGTGGGAAGCAGGGTCACGAGGGTAGTAATCGTCGGAGGCTCTAACCACAGCAGTCTGTCTGGCGCTGTAGATTCCATCAGTGTTATGGCACATGCAAGAAATGCATCCATTGTCAGCAAAGTTGCGCGCAATGGAAGCTTCTAGAGCCTGGTGATAGCTGCGAGTGAGGGAGACTCGACCACCATGGCCAGCACCTAGAGTCTCGATGATATTCTGGACATCAACCTTAACTCCATCAATTCCACATGAAGCCAGGTAGGCATGGAGCTCGTTGTAGAAATTGAAGACTTTCTTAGGGTGCACCAGGCCCAGGCCATGAACAGCAAGGCTGTCCATGACTATGTCAGGTTGGTTCCCTAGTACACCAGGGGACTGCACCGGATAAGCCAAAGCAGTCTCGTAATGTTCCAGACCGGGTCCTGCAGGCTGCACCCCACCCCAGTAGCCTGCTAGAGCATGCCAAGCGTAGACGTACCTAAAGAATAGGGTATGAGAAACGAATCATAAGAAGATTGTATCGGTTCTCAACTAAGGCAAAGAATTGGAGCACTTACTTGACATTGTGCTGCTGCTTGGCATCTCTGACGACGTGCTTGAGGCCTGATTCTTGCTCACCAGTTTTTTCATTCTTTTGGAACTTCACGTTCTCTTTGATTCCTATAAGCCTGTTTGCGAACCTGTGAAAATTAGAAATGGCAGCATGTTAGATATAATTGAAAAAGCAGATTGAATTGCTTCGTTGTAACTGTTGGTTGTCTTACTGAGCTCCTTCTTGTACAACACAATTTGCATCATTCTTGATGTCGTTTCCAATCTGCTGCCAGCCGTCATCTATGATAAGAAAGCGTGGTGGTGTTCCTCCCTTGGACAAGCTGCAAGAGGAAATTATCATTTCAGCAATCTAGACCTCCAACAAACAAACAATCCTGAACTTCTAGAATCATTTTAGAACCAAGAAATTTGAAATTCACTAGATTGTACCTCTTTAGTCCTTCTTCAACGCCCTCAGCAGTGACATCAGTGTAGAAGGCATCCCATGTGCACCAGCCAAACCAATCGAGGAATCCAGGCAACTACAGGGTGCCAAAAATGCATATATATTAGCATAAATTGGAAGTAGATATTTGGGCTGGATCCACACTATCACATCATTCTTTTACCTTCTTCTTCTCTCGGTGATGAAATGTTTGCATGTGTTTCTCAACAGCTCTGTTTCACAAAGTAATGAGTTTAACGCCATTGAAAAACCCATTGGACACAACTTCATAATAAGCACTACAAGAAAGCCAGGTGAAATTGGAAGTAGAATTTATGATTGGAAAGAAGAAACAGGGCCTTACTTGACAGCCTGATTGATGACTTCAAAAGGATTTGTCCCAGCATGCATGTAAACAAGGTGAAGTCCTTGTTCAGTTTCAACTGCATTGTCTCCTGCAAAGAGATGACACAACAATGGTTGTTTTTATCTCCTTTTGTTTGATGAATGGGCGACAAACCTAATTAAATTGGCAAGCAGGATATGTGCCATGAACTACTCACCACTCTCAAGGCAGATCTCTAGCTGATCCTTCTCGTTGCCTTGAAGAACTGCACGAAACTGCCCTTCAAGAATAGGCAGGAGAACAGTGTAGATAGTCGGGGCATCTTCATGCTCTGCTGTGGTGGTATCCTTGCTCTCAATGAGCATGAACTGGGTCTCCAATGGAATGTCCTTCCCACATGTTCCAATTCTCTGAGTCATCCACCACAGCTTGAAACGAAATAAGCACATGAAACGCACATCCCTGTTCAGATGAAAATTATAAACAATCAAAATGATGATTTCCGACTTTTTACCAAATTCAGTGAGCAGTAATTTGAATAGACTCATGAACAAATAAGAAAAGCTATCAAAGCAATGAAAGTGAATATGTATAAGAAAGCTAATGAACTGAGCACCAAATTATAGAACAAATCATAATATAACATAGTGTAGAGCTTACTCCAAGACACCAACTGGGAAGACATGGAGGCTTTTCCTATGAGAAGCGGCTGCACCGATGAATGCACCTGCAACGAGGCCTACACCGGATCCTGGACTAAGCACGATGTTGTCAGGAACTCCACTGAGAATGGTCTTCCCATGAACCACAAGGTTCCCTTCATTCACTGAGATCTTCGGTGTAACTGTCATTTTCGACTGTTCTAGAACTGCTTCGGATTTTACTGCATAAGCAAAGAGAATAAGCACACGTTCGAATTCAATCTGTCACCATTATCAACCTCACTACTCTGATCTTATCAGAATATGTGATAAATGCCAGCAAAATAAGTCTTATCAACAAAGCAAAAAAAGGTTTGAACCAAAGAACAGAACAGTATCTTAAACTTGAAAAAGAGAGCATCTTTGGACCACTATAAAACATTGAGATCTGTTAGATCCAATTTTAAACTTTTTTACCCATGAATTCACAAAAGTCTGTCTTTTGTCTTCCTCATTCTCCTTTTCTCCACCATTTTTTTCTCTCGGAATTAGCACAAATAAAATAAAAAAGATTCACAGTAACTGCAGCAAGCAAGTAAAATAGTAGCTGCAAAAAAACTTATAAAGCACTTTCACTTTCCAAAATTGAAAAAAAAAAAAAAAAAAAGAAGAAGCAAAATCTCCAGTAAATGAAACTCAACAATATCACCTCCAAAGAGATTCAAACTCTTCTGTCGATTCGAACGTACAACACAAACACAACGTACAATCATACTCTTCAGAGAATGCAAACGAGGAACCAGAGATCGATATGCAGGAAGAAGAAATGCGTGGCGTGGAATCATTTCGGAAAATTTGGTGAAAATAGTGGCGAAAAATAAAAAAAAGATGACCTAATTAAATTCACAAACAAATTGCTCGAGAACTGCCTTTCTATGAAGAAAAAATGCAAATTCAGCTACAAATTCGAGCAATATTACTTCAGTTCAAACTCAAACAAACTCCACACGTTCTGCATAATTCTACAGATAAAGCAAAAGCAAAAAAAAGAATAAACATAAAGAAACATCGAACTTTACCTTTTCAGTATCCTTTAGCTGCCTCAGAAAGCAGATCAAATTCTCTCCGACGAAAGATATATGTGTGAGTAGAGAGAGAGAGAGAAGAGAGATAATCAAAACTCTGAGAACTCACAGCTCAACAGAAGCACATTCCAGAACGTTCTGGAATGCAAGATTCACGCGAGAGTTAACGGAGAGGTGGTGAAATGCACACACACACGCAGTGTTCAACAATGGGATGGGAATTAGAGATGAATCCTGCTTGGGTTTATATAGCATGTACAGCGTTAAACGTCGAACTGTTCTTGCTGCAACAGCGAGTAGGAAACCGCCACGTGGCGGGAGTTGCTTGGTATTTAATTTAGAGTAGATGGAGTATCTTTTGAGGACAAGAGTAATGAACAAAGTAGTTACAGTGTCAGAGTGGGAAAGTTAGTTTGTTGTTTTACCACCAAAATTTTAGACATCTTTATCTCTTCCCAATAAGGAAATCCAAATATGACCATTTATCGATTACACACAAACGCTTGTGAGACAATTTCGTAAGAAAGTGTGTTATAAGTTGATTCGTCTCATATAATAAGATTTGTCAAACGGTCCCATATAATACCTCCTCGAATGAGCTTAATCATATTAAGATTTATCAAAATTTAGATGAATTTGAATTGTACCAAAAACTTTTTAACAATATCGATCACGAAATTTAGATTATTTTATTTCATTTTTCAATATCTAATATCACTAGATACATCTTAATAAGACTACCTTGAACTCAACATCTAATTTTTGATTTAGTGCTACAAGGATGGTAGTTAGATTTGTCGCGTCTTTCACCCTCATATTTTTACGGTTACGCTGATGACTGACACATTTTATTTATAAATAAAGGATAATTTCTTTATTTTTTATCATCTCTATATAGATCATAAGTTTAGTAAAACTATTTGTAAGATATTTTAGGCTGATTATATTGGATATAAATCTAGCAAGTAGCTTTCATCTAAATTATTAACATGCATGTGTGATTATATAAACTTTAAGCTTCATGAAACAAATTGTAAGATTTTCCCAAAAAAAAAAAAAAACTATTTGTAAGATGTGTTGGGCTGCTTTTTTGACATATATATGGCAAATAGCTTCATGTCAAATTATTAACATGTATGCTTATATAAATTTAAAGCTCATGAAATTATTTGTCACATGTTTAATTAAGTGCCTAGCTATGAGTTGAATGCTCAAATTTATTGAATTTAATTAATATAGATATTTGGCATATCATAAATAGTCTAAAATAAAACCCTAACAATGTGATAATATCAAGTCAATTATCTTTAATTTATATCTTATACGCAAGTCAATTTCAATATTAGAGGAAACAACTTTAATGCCAAAAAGATTCTTGATTCTAGTTCTAGATAACTACCAATACTCATCAAAATAATTAAGATGCACATTTAGTGCTAATTAGTCTATATTGATTCTAAAGTTTTAATGGATAATTTGTGGCATATTAATTACAGGGATGTTGAAAACAGGGATGCACAAACCGTTTATATTAGTGCTAATTTAGTGCTAATTAGTCTATATTAGTCTATATTACTGTTGTTGTAGGTTTAAAATTGTAGCTTTTGCCACTGTTGTTGAAAACAGGGATGCACAAACCGTTTTATATTAATTAATAATTATTTGTTACATAATATTGTTTCATATAAATGAAGAACAATTATAAATAATTTTTATACATATAATAAGTGAATATTCAGTTCAATTTTTTTTTTGTATTGTTATATTGAAGCTGACAAAACAAGTAAATTTATTTCGTAGGCCTTTTGATCTTTTGTTGAAGTGACACCATATTAGAAATCGATACTTGAAAGCAACAAATTAAGCAAATTAAATGTCTAGTGAGTGCGAAATTACCGTTTTAGGCTTTTACCGTTAGCTGCGTTTACTTTGAGGGATAACCTAGGATAGTGATATTTTATCTACTTTTATCTAATGTTTACTTTGATGGAAATAAATTATTGAGTTATCCTCCCGAACAAGATAAAATAGGAAGATCCAGATAATACATTGGATAACTATCTCCATCCTCTCCATGGATAGTTTACCCAAAACTTGGGATAAACAATATAAAATTACAATTTTATCCCTAATAAACATAAAACACTAATATTTTTATTATCAAAAGTGACATTTAAGTAATATCACTCTTATCCTTACCTTCATATATTACATAGTAAACGATGAATAAGGATAATAATTATCCTTATCCAAATATTATATGTTAAAGTAAACGATGGAAAGAGATAACAATTTACATCTTATCGTATGAAGTTATCTCATTAACCTAGATAATTACTTATCCTTATTTGTGAAAGTAAACACAGTATTATTATTTACAAATGGTAACATTGTAAACTTGTCAATAATGGTAAAAATAGTAATTTGACATGCGACAGCATATTTAGTTCATGACATAAATCTAATTAATTCAGTACAGGACTAAAACATGCATGCACTAATTGATTTTCTTATCATCATTGTTACATGAAGTTTAATTGCCTATAATCTTAATAAAAACGTAAATATATTTTTCCCTAAATCAATTAATTCCTGAAAATTATAACACATCTAGCTTATACGTACTATGAACTTATATGAATATCACAAGTTTGCGTCGTAAATTAATTAAGGACAACGGGGCGAAAACGTTGTCGAATTAAGAAACTTGACATTTTTGCAAACAGCTTTAGAATGATCTGCTTCATTGTGAGATCCTCGCAAATTTACATTCTGCATAACAATTCCCTGACAAGGATGGCTCCTACTGCAATCGAACATGATAGCTATGTTCGACGAACTTGTACCCTTGATATTCTGATACACAATATTTTTCACTTCAACAGCTGACCCCTATGTACAAGAAACATTTTTTGTATATTAGATTGAGAAATTCAATTTTTAATTTGGTCATATTAAGTATTCGATCTTTTTCAATAAATCAAGGGTTTCTTGGGAATTAAATTAATTTTATTTACCTGGCCTTTGCATGGTTTTTCTTGATCACAATAATTTTGGTCTATGATTATTGGGTTCTCCACATTTTGCATCTCTATATTTTGGAATTTGATATTGCTTGCACTTCCAAATCCACCCTATATTTAATTTGCATGTGTATAAAATATTATTACAAATATATGCATTGCATTAATCTAATCTGATCTCGATCTCGACTAGGGTTACCTGCCATGTCTTGATTCGGACACCATTCATGGTATTAATTAGCTTAGCACCATTAACCACAACATCGGAAACTTCTGCTTTTGAATTTTCCGAACCTAGGCTTCCGATGCTGAGTCAACAAATATCAAAAATAAAATAAAAAATCAATTAATGAACGATTTAGTTAAGAAAAAAAGTATTATATATATAGGGAAAATTTCAATTTTAGTCCATTTAAAAAGTCACTGTCCAATTTTCGTCCACCATGGAAGCAGTTTTCAATATTAGTCCAATTAAATCAAAAATCGTCATTATTTAATCCATTTTTCATCACCTCCGCTAAGAACTCGTTGATCAGATCCGCAACCGATTTCAGATCGCCGACGTTTGGACTCGTGTGGTTGCAGAAATTCTTTAGGATCCTCATCAAACACTTTGTATCGGACTTCTCATCGCTCGCGTATCCATGAGAAGGAATCAGCAGATCCTTCACCGATGCTTGGATCTTCTTATGGCGGAAGCACCTGTCGATCATTTTATGGCGGAAGCAGGGGCGGCCGTCGCGGTTATGGTGGCGGAGAGTGGAGTGGGGGGGGGGGGGTGTTTTTTTGTTTTTTAAATTATTTTTTATTTCTGATTTAATTTTATTAATTTTCTTAAACATGTCACATGTGATAAAACGTGCCACATAAGCGCGTGCGAGTGGGGCAAAAATTAAAATTGGGGGCGATTGTATTACACTTGTCGGCGAAAGTGGTATTCCGGCAAAAAATGGATCAAATAGTGATGATTTTTGGCGTAATTTGACTAAAATTGAAAACCGCTTCCATGGTGGACGAAAATTGGACAATGACATTTTAAATGGACTAAAATTGAATTTTTCCATATATATATATATATATATCTTACAAAATTAAATTCTTGATTTAAAATCCGAACCTGATGCCGTGGCCAGGTCCACAAGTGATAGCATTGACCCGAACCTTGTAGGATCCACTCACAATCGAGATACAGTCATCACCTAATTCATCATGCAAAAAAATTGAACTAGTGTTAGGTGAGTTAGCTAGACTAGGTCAAGTTTATATATGTTGTACAATTAAAGTTAATTAATTCTTAGAAATTGTTGAAAACAGAGACCAGTGGCAATGGTTGAGGATGAAATAAGGATGTTTTGAGTGTCGGAGACGTGGATTCCGTCGGTGTTAGGGCTATTTCCGGGGGAAGACACGACAACATTCGAAGCTTCCACGTTTCGACACTTCTCAAAGGACATGTGAATTTGTTGGGCGTTTTCCATCTTTATGTTCTTCACTACCAAATTGGTGCATTGGAAGAAGGTTAAGGCCTGCAACAATAATATATATGGAGTAATTATTTTATTTTATTAATTTGTAAGAAAAAATATTTAGGTAATTATGATGGAATATATATTGAAAGATGTTGTATAGAACTCTACTCACTGTGGGAGCGACGGTGCATGGCTGCAAGAGAGAGAAGAGAGAGAAAGGCTTATTAGTACAGACTTCTAATAATTTCTTGAGAAAGAGAAGAGAGAGGAAAAAAAAACAAATATGACAGATTTTGATATTTCATCATATAATAATAATCACCTTAGCTTTATTAATTTTGCATGAATTTTTCCACCAAATATTCCCATTTCCATTGATGACACCACCACCTGAAACCACTAGATTTTGAACGTTCTCAAACATAATCCAGTGTCTTGAATCTTTATTGTAATCTGAACGATCTTTCGATGCTACAATTCTTCCACCAATCTGTACAAATATATACTAATTTTAATAAGCCAATCATTAGTAAAGCAAAATTTAAAAAAAAAATCTTGATTTTGGCTAATTTGGAGTCACATGATCACATGATGATGACCTAATTTTACCTGCATTGTAATATCAGATTTGCAAGGTCCTGAAAACCTAATTGGTTTCACAACATAATCTCTCTTTTGTGGTGCAACAAAATTAACATCTTTTGATGACGAACAAGCTTCATTCCATGCCTTTTGAAATGCCTGGAAGAAAAAAAACCATTTAAATTAAAAATCCAATTTTTTTTTTTCACGAAATTGAGTAATATATGAATCAAAAATAATTAATCACCTTAGTATCATCACTGCTTCCATCTCCCTTAGCTCCAAAATTAAGCACATTGACCGTTTCGGCGGAGGCTTTAAGTGATCTTCTAACTGATCGATTGTCAAAGCCAAAATACGAAGGATACGCTCGAAAATCATACCCAAATTCATGTACGAAATAGTCATTACTGAGGCTGCAAGCACAATACGAGTTTAAATAGAGAACAATGGAAAAGTATGGCAAAATGTAGCACTTTTCATTGTTCAATTTCATATTTTTTGAAGCCATATATATATAATTAATGAAGATCAAAATCAATACTTTTGTATGACAAGTGTTTATTAGAAACAGGTATGGATGTGATGACAACATAATGCCTAAAATTGCATATTTATAGAAGTGGGGTGGGGGTGGGGTAGGGGGGGGGGGTATGTCTTGTTCTCTACGGTTCATTTAGTATGAAATTCATGCAATAGAAAAGATTTAGACGAAAGAGGTAGCAAAGCAGTTACTGACTTTTGACCCATGCTTGCATAAATTAAACTATGCCAAACTATATTATTATGACAAATATTTGCAAGTTTTATTTCAATTAATAATTGGAATTCAAAGAGAGTGAAACTTTTATCTATTTAATTATTTGTTAAGGTTTGTTCTTCCTTTTGAATATCCCCTTTTAAAAGTGGGTCACTCTCATGACGATATCAATTTAGTTACCCTTAATTACCTAGCTTGCAAGTACAGTAATCATCATCATCACCACCACAATTAATAATAAAATTTTGGTGAATAGAATTATCTCATATGATCATATAAATAAACTAGACAGCATGAATTTTTTTTGAAGTGCTTAAGAATTTTGCATTTGTAGTACCATATATCGAGCTCTCTATTCTATATTCTATGTGTATATTTATGGGAAAAATTCATTTTACGTCCACTTAAAACGCTATTGTCCATTTTATGTCCATTTATTTTTAGGGATTCACATTTAGTCCAATTACAATCAAAATCGACCAATTTTGGTCCTTTGGCAGCCAGAGATCGATTTTTCGGTTGAGTTCAGCTGACGTGGCTTATCGGAGCACACATAGCAGCTGATGTGGCTTATCAGAAATTCAAAATTGGGGGCGATTGAGATGAAATCGCCCCCAATTGACCAAAATTGATCGATTTTTGTTTTAATTGGACTAAATGTGAAACCCTAAAAATAAATGGACAATAACGTTTTAAGTAGACGTAAAATGAATTTTTCCCGTACGTACATTTATATTTGACTGATTTTATTAAACAAATCTCCTAAGTTTTTGTAAATTTTTTTGTACTTTAGGGACAAAGCACCATATCTCCATTCATTTGTGCAAATAATTAACTAATGAACAGATATTGTCATCATAAAAGAGACTTTAATAATCTGGTCAGAGAACTGTATCGGCCAATATTGAGGTTAACGCATGCAATGCACGCTAAGTATTACATTATTATTTTATTACGAGGTCATGAGAGCAGGATAAAATTGGACGATAAGAAACCTTAAAAGAAATAAAAGTAATTGATATATTGACAACTTTTAACGTTCTACACGCTATTCATATTCATATATAGCGTAAATTAGGTTTATCAAGAAAACATGAAATGCATTATCCACTCATAGCTAATCTTATATACACTTGATCTCAAACTTTCCTAATTTGCAAAAGAGGAGTTAGATATTTGTCTACTCTAGGGCATATCTTTAGTAACTAGGTCCACAAAATTAACACTTCCATTAGATCTTCAAGTTTGAAGGTCATGATATTTTGGTCAGATGTGAAAACCAGTGTTGAAACCTTAAATGGTGTACATTGAATGTGGTCTTAATTAGAAAATTAACTAGGGTAAATAGTGCAAAGATTCTATGTATATGTCTATATTTAGTTAGGTACAAGAATACCCATTTGCTATTTATTTAGCTGAGATGATCCAGATGATATATACATGTATTATATAGACACTGATCTGATTTCATGAGATGCAGTCAAATTGTATATCATAGTGTGTGACAATCTTAAATTTACTATGGGTAAATATGTCATCTAGAGGGTGTTTCTTTGGGTTTAGTAGGATCGTAGAAGATTCGATTTTGAGAAATAAAGGTCATGAATAGTTAAAATATGTATTTGTTTAGAGATATGAATCTGATTAAAACTGTAGATGTCAATGTTGGAAAAAGTGTTACATGTAATATTATAATGTTAGTTGATGTAATGGTTATGTTTGGATGATTCTGAATTTATAATAGTAGAAATTCAGGTGTGTATCGAAATTTGAGTATTAACGTGTATTAAATCTTGGAAATTAATTAATGTTTATAGATTTACTTTCTTTGCCCACGTTGTAGAGAGGCAGGTACAATGGATATCATTATTTAGACACGTTTATAAGACTTCCAAAGAAAATTTAGACATGTACGGAATACCAAATTTTGACTTTTTTCTAACAGATATTTAAGAAAGAAAAAAAAGGTTGTTAAATTTTTTTTATAAGAAAATAAATAGTTAAAAGATTATAGTTCAACAGACTTATTTACCAGTTTGTTATTTTATTCACTTGGACTTGAACCTTGAGATGATTGGGCCATACAAACAAGTTAACCTGGCAAAGCCCATAAGTTTCTGATAATGAATCACAAATAGGCCCAGTCCAGTTTTGTTTCCGTTTAGTAACGGTTTAACCATAAAATATTCTTCCGTGTTCCGAAAAGAGAAAAAGAAAAAGAGGGGATTTCTTGATTTTAATTCACGATAATACAAAAAGTAATTATTTTATTAATTAGTTCTAAGCTAGATTCTATTTCCTCACTATAACATAATTAATATTGAACAAATAATTCAAAAATTTATACGAAAAAACTAGATCCAAATTATTAGATAGAAATCTGTTTAACGGATCGAAATTTATGAAACAGGTGAGAATATTTTATGTCCAAAAAAAGGAACAAACAATGCTATAATCAACATCAAGAATTCATACTATAGATGGTATCATAATCAACTTAACTTGTAAAATGTTCAATGAACTCCGTTTACGGACAAGCTTTACTGTTCAATCACCTAAACTTGTCCGGCAAATTTCACATATATATTAATTAATCTCTTAAAGAATTTCCTTTGCAAATGTAACATCAAGATGTGAAACAAATAAAGAGACAGACATATTTATCTTCTATAAATACACATCCCTTGAAAGCTTAAGAGAACAAGATTCACATACTCAACCCAAAAACAGAAATGGCACTTCCAATCACCAAACTTTCAATCTTCACCATCCTAATCATGGCAATGGGGGCCTCGTCTCGTGTAGTTCCGGACCCATTGCTCGTGTCAGAGAGACACGAGCAGTGGATGGCCCAATATGGGCGCGTTTACAAAGACAACGAAGAGAGGGCGACACGTTTCAAGATCTTTAAGGACAATGTGGAGTTCATTGAAAGGTTCAATGAGGCAAGAACCAGGCCTTACAAGCTTGGGATCAATGCATTTGCTGATCAAACAAATGAGGAGTTTAAGGCTGCTAGAAATGGGCTCAAAGTGAAGAGTTTGTCTGAAGTTACAGCATTCAAGTATGAGAATGTGAATGCTTTGCCATCTAGCATTGATTGGAGGCAAAAAGGAGCTGTCACACCCATTAAAGATCAAGGCCAATGTGGTAAGCGTCTTTAACTTTTCACCTAGTCTATTTCATCAGATATCTAAGCAAGTAATAGTGAACTAACTTGATATGAGTGAAAAATATGATAGGAAGTTGCTGGGCATTCTCAGCAATAGCAGCAACAGAGGGGATAAACCAGATAGCAACAAGGAAACTGGTGTCATTATCCGAACAAGAGATAGTAGATTGCGACAAAACGAGCCAAGATGCAGGGTGTGAGGGTGGGTATATGGAGGATGCATTTGAGTTCATCACAACAAACAAAGGCATAGCCTCTGAGGCCACATACCCCTACAATGCCACAGATGGGACCTGCAACAAGAAGGAAGAATCCTCACACGCAGCCAAGATTTCGGGCTACGAGAAAGTGCCCACGAACAGTGAGGAGGCTTTGCTAAAGGCCGTGGCACACCAGCCCGTATCCGTCTCCATTGATGCAAGTGGAATGGCATTCCAGTTCTACTCTAGTGGTGTGTTTACAGGGGACTGTGGGACTGATCTCGACCACGGGGTGACCGCGGTGGGCTATGGGAAAGCCGAAGATGGTACTAAGTATTGGCTGGTCAAGAATTCCTGGGGGACGAGCTGGGGTGAGGAGGGGTATATAAGAATGGAAAGAGGTGTTGGTGCTAAAGAGGGGCTTTGTGGGATTGCTATGGATTCTTCGTATCCTAATGCTTGATTAATGTATGTATGTATGTATATATATAAACAAACACAAGTTGTTCATGTAATGTAATGGAAATGATCATATATATAAATACGAAGATACATATCTTATTTGGATAGCTAGTACATAATGCACTTATTATAGGAACTCTCTCATTCTCTTCTTCCTCGTCTCGTTGGGAGGTTTAAACCTGGATCTCGATAGGCCATCTGTACATCTCCTCGTCGGGTACAGGGATGGAGAGAGTGACCAGGCCGGAGGCAGGTTGGTAGTCAAACTCGGTCTCAGCATTGCCAACGAGGCATTTCAATGGGCGTTGAGACGAGTAGAGCCCTAAGCGGCCACATCCTCTCACCTTCAATGTGATGCTTGTTTTCTCGACTTCAAACTGCTCCACAGCACCACTAGAGTTGAACATGTCGAGTAGGCCAATAGGCGCAACGGAAATGTTCTCTGCAATTTTCTGTTTTCCAAAAGGAGAGAGGCTAGTAAAAGACAGTTGAACAAAATCATAAATGAAGAGACAGACTGTTTTAGGAAGTAGGAACAGACCTTGAGAGGGCAAATGTGGAAAAGTTCGTATTCGAGAACCTTAAGAGTGACAGGAAGTGATGCCCCTTTTGGCAACTTAATCAACTCCTTGGATCTTTGAGCATAGATTATAGCATCTCCATTCCAATCTGGTCCGGCTAGTTGAGCAATGGTATCGACATCTATGGCTTGGATGGAGCCAGTGAGTGTACCGGGTGAGGCATCATGAATGCGGGTCTTCTTTTCGACCCTGCACCAGCCCGCACCCTGGCAGTTGAACACACCAACCACTCCACTACACTTGTTTGCATTCCAGATTTTAAGCAAGCTGCATTTGTTAAATTTCCTTTTTAGTTCCTTGAAAGAAGATTGATTTGAGGTATAGAGGGTGGTATATAGGAGGAGATGAACCTTGTTCCGTCTCTGGCAGGGTCGACAAAGAGACAGTCCAGTGTGGGCCGTCCGGGTAATTGTGCACGAAGAACTGATCCATCAGGAAGAACCAGCTTTCTCAGGAGCTCAAAGTTGTGATGACCTGGCTTGTCACTGGTGGATACATATGAGACCAAGAATGCTTATGAGACTAAATTCGACATTACTGAGAAAATAATAATCAAGAGATATATATACTACATAGAATTACCTGACATAAATTGCACATCCTCCTACAGCTCGAGCTGCAGCATGATAGTCAGCAGCAGGGTGAAGACTCTGCAATGTAAGCATAAAAAAACGAACATATCATTCAATGCTAAGTACAATTCCAGTCGAGTTTTTCATGCCAATAGACAATACTCACGTGAAACATATCCCAATCAGGTTGCATGAATTCTCCCAAGAACACAGTGTTGTAAGCTACTGAAGAAATGTGGATGGTGTGGGAAGCAGGGTCACGAGGGTAGTAATCGTCGGAGGCTCTAACCACAGCAGTCTGTCTGGCGCTGTAGATTCCATCAGTGTTATGGCACATGCAAGAAATGCATCCATTGTCAGCAAAGTTGCGCGCAATGGAAGCTTCTAGAGCCTGGTGATAGCTGCGAGTGAGGGAGACTCGACCACCATGGCCAGCACCTAGAGTCTCGATGATATTCTGGACATCAACCTTAACTCCATCAATTCCACATGAAGCCAGGTAGGCATGGAGCTCGTTGTAGAAATTGAAGACTTTCTTAGGGTGCACCAGGCCCAGGCCATGAACAGCAAGGCTGTCCATGACTATGTCAGGTTGGTTCCCTAGTACACCAGGGGACTGCACCGGATAAGCCAAAGCAGTCTCGTAATGTTCCAGACCGGGTCCTGCAGGCTGCACCCCACCCCAGTAGCCTGCTAGAGCATGCCAAGCGTAGACGTACCTGAAGAATAGGGTATGAGAAACGAATCATAAGAAGATTGTATCGGTTCTCAACTAAGGCAAAGAATTGGAGCACTTACTTGACATTGTGCTGCTGCTTGGCATCTCTGACGACGTGCTTGAGGCCAGATTCTTGCTCACCAGTTTTTTCATTCTTTTGGAACTTCACGTTCTCTTTGATTCCTATAAGCCTGTTTGCGAACCTGTGAAAATTAGAAATGGCAGCATGTTAGATATAATTGAAAAAGCAGATTGAATTGCTTCGTTGTAACTGTTGGTTGTCTTACTGAGCTCCTTCTTGTACAACACAATTTGCATCATTCTTGATGTCGTTTCCAATCTGCTGCCAGCCGTCATCTATGATAAGAAAGCGTGGTGGTGTTCCTCCCTTGGACAAGCTGCAAGAGGAAATTATCATTTCAGCAATCTAGACCTCCAACAAACAAACAATCCTGAACTTCTAGAATCATTTTAGAACCAAGAAATTTGAAATTCACTAGATTGTACCTCTTTAGTCCTTCTTCAACGCCCTCAGCAGTGACATCAGTGTAGAAGGCATCCCATGTGCACCAGCCAAACCAATCGAGGAATCCGGGCAACTACAGGGTGCCAAAAATGCATATATATTAGCATAAATTGGAAGTAGATATTTGGGCTGGATCCACACTATCACATCATTCTTTTACCTTCTTCTTCTCTCGGTGATGAAATGTTTGCATGTGTTTCTCAACAGCTCTGTTTCACAAAGTAATGAGTTTAATGCCATTGAAAAACCCATTGGACACAACTTCATAATAAGCACTACAAGAAAGCCAGGTGAAATTGGAAGTAGAATTTATGATTGGAAAGAAGAAACAGGGCCTTACTTGACAGCCTGATTGATGACTTCAAAAGGATTTGTCCCAGCATGCATGTAAACAAGGTGAAGTCCTTGTTCAGTTTCAACTGCATTGTCTCCTGCAAAGAGATGACACAACAATGGTTGTTTTTATCTCCTTTTGTTTGATGAATGGGCGACAAACCTAATTAAATTGGCAAGCAGGATATGTGCCATGAACTACTCACCACTCTCAAGGCAGATCTCCAGCTGATCCTTCTCGTTGCCTTGAAGAACTGCACGAAACTGCCCTTCAAGAATAGGCAGGAGAACAGTGTAGATAGTCGGGGCATCTTCATGCTCTGCTGTGGTGGTATCCTTGCTCTCAATGAGCATGAACTGGGTCTCCAATGGAATGTCCTTCCCACATGTTCCAATTCTCTGAGTCATCCACCACAGCTTGAAACGAAATAAGCACATGAAACGCACATCCCTGTTCAGATGAAAATTATAAACAATCAAAATGATGATTTCCGACTTTTTACCAAATTCAGTGAGCAGTAATTTGCATAGACTCATGAACAAATAAGAAAAGCTATCAAAGCAATGAAAGTGAATATGTATAAGAAAGCTAATGAACTGAGCACCAAATTATAGAACAAATAATAATATAACATAGTGTAGAGCTTACTCCAAGACACCAACTGGGAAGACATGGAGGCTTTTCCTATGAGAAGCGGCTGCACCGATGAATGCACCTGCAACGAGGCCTACACCGGATCCTGGACTAAGCACGATGTTGTCAGGAACTCCACTGAGAATGGTCTTCCCATGAACCACAAGGTTCCCTTCATTCACTGAGATCTTCGGTGTAACTGTCATTTTCGACTGTTCTAGAACTGCTTCAGATTTTACTGCATAAGCAAAAAGAATAAGCACACGTTCGAATTCAATCTGTCACCATTATCAACCTCACTACTCTGATCTTATCAGAATATGTGATAAATGCCAGCAAAATAAGTCTTATCAACAAAGCAAAAAAAGGTTTGAACCAAAGAACAGAACAGTATCTTAAACTTGAAAAAGAGAGCATCTTTGGACCACTATAAAACATTGAGATCTGTTAGATCCAATTTTAAACTTTTTTACCCATGAATTCACAAAAGTCTGTCTTTTGTCTTCCTCATTCTCCTTTTCTCCACCATTTTTTTCTCTCGGAATTAGCACAAATAAAATAAAAAAGATTCACAGTAACTGCAGCAAGCAAGTAAAATAGTAGCTGCAAAAAAACTTATAAAGCACTTTCACTTTCCAAAATTGAAAAAAAGAAAAAAAAAAGAAGAAGCAAAATCTCCAGTAAATGAAACTCAACAATATCACCTCCAAAGAGATTCAAACTCTTCTGTCGATTCGAACGTACAACACAAACACAACGTACAATCATACTCTTCAGAGAATGCAAACGAGGAACCAGAGATCGATATGCAGGAAGAAGAAATGCGTGGCGTGGAATCATTTCGGAAAATTTGGTGAAAATAGTGGCGAAAAATAAAAAAAAGATGACCTAATTAAATTCACAAACAAATTGCTCGAGAACTGCCTTTCTATGAAGAAAAAATGCAAATTCAGCTACAAATTCGAGCAATATTACTTCAGTTCAAACTCAAACAAACTCCACACGTTCTGCATAATTCTACAGATAAAGCAAAAGCAAAAAAAGAATAAACATAAAGAAACATCGAACTTTACCTTTTCAGTATCCTTTAGCTGCCTCAGAAAGCAGATCAAATTCTCTCCGACGAAAGATATATGTGTGAGTAGAGAGAGAGAGAGAAGAGAGATAATCAAAACTCTGAGAATTCACAGCTCGACAGAAGCACATTCCAGAACGTTCTGGAATGCAAGATTCACGCGAGAGTTAACGGAGAGGTGGTGAAATGCACACACACACGCAGTGTTCAACAATGGGATGCGAGTTAGAGATGAACCCTGCTTGGGTTTATATAGCATGTACAGCGTTAAACGTCGAACTGTTCTTGCTGCAACAGCGAGTAGGAAACCGCCACGTGGCGGGAGTTGCTTGGTATTTAATTTAGAGTAGATGGAGTATCTTTTGAGGACAAGAGTAATGAACAAAGTAGTTACAGTGTCAGAGTGGGAAAGTTAGTTTGTTGTTTTACCACCAAAATTTTAGACATCTTATCTCTTCCCAATAAGGAAATCCAAATATGACCATTTATCGATTACACAAAAACGCTTGTGAGACAATTTCGTAAGAAAGTGTGTTATAAGTTGATTCGTCTCACATAATAAGATTTGTCAAACGGTCCCATATAATACCTCCTTGAATGAGCTTAATCATATTAAGATTTATCAAAATTTAGATGAATTTGAATTGTATCAAAAACTTTTTAACAATATCGATCACGAAATTTAGATTATTTTATTTCATTTTTCAATATCTAATATCACTAGATACATCTTAATAAGACTACCTTGAACTCAACATCTAGTTTTTTGATTTAGTGCTACAAGGATGGTAGTTAGATTTGTCGCATCTTTCACCCTCATATTTTTACGGTAACGCTGATGACTGACACATTTTATTTATAAATAAAGGATAATTTCTTTATTTTTTATCATCTCTATATAGATCATAAGTTTAGTAAAACTATTTGTAAGATATTTTAGGCTGATTATATTGGATATAAATCTAGCAAGTAGCTTTCATCTAAATTATTAACATGCATGTGTGATTATATAAACTTTAAGCTTCATGAAACAAATTGTAAGATTTTCCCAAAAAAAAAACTATTTGTAAGATGTGTTGGGCTGCTTTTTTGACATATATATGGCAAATAGCTTCATGTCAAATTATTAACATGTATGCTTATATAAATTTAAAGCTCATGAAATTATTTGTCACATGTTTAATTAAGTGCCTAGCTATGAGTTGAATGCTCAAATTTATTGAATTTAATTAATATAGATATTTGGCATATCATAAATAGTCTAAAATAAAACCCTAACAATGTGATAATATCAAGTCAATTATCTTTAATTTATATCTTATACGCAAGTCAATTTCAATATTAGAGGAAACAACTTTAATGCCAAAAAGATTCTTGATTCTAGTTCTAGATAACTACCAATACTCATCAAAATAATTAAGATGCACATTTAGTGCTAATTAGTCTATATTGATTCTAAAGTTTTAATGGATAATTTGTGGCATATTAATTAATTGGTCACTGTGGAGTAAGAATGTGAAATGATGATGCACCTTTAATTTTTCTCACTTATTCTTAGATTCTTTTCCCGTTTTTATGCTTAAATCCATGATCAATATCTAAATTTAGATAAGCACATGTGATATACAATTGTTGTTATCCACATGATTTTAAAATTGCATGTGATTCACTCATCAAAATGATTCTTCACTAGTTGAATGCCATTTGGTAGCTTTATTATTATTTTAATTTTTTGTATTTTTTAACAAGATTAGGAGTGGAAAGGAGGGAATGATAAAAATTAAAAAAATTGTATGATCTAGTTTCGAACACTGATCGTCACACTTTTTATAAAAGTGAGATATCACGTGAGTTATAAGGCTCGTGGTTTATAGTTTTGTAGAAATTAGCCAATCCTCCTACTACCAATAATTTTTGCTATTGTATTAGATATTGTTTTTTGATAACTTACAAAGTAGATTTGAACAACCTTAAGCATATGATATTATGTTTTGATTCATATATGTTTGGAGATTTAAAATCTATAGATGATAGCAAATTAAAAGAATGTTCATTGTTTACATTAAAATCTATATATTATCTATAATGTCTAATTGTTTACATTAGATCTTAAAGTTCATTCCCTTTATATAGTTAGAATTTATATTCTTGTCCTAAAATATTTAAAAAATAAAACTTTCATACATACTGAAAACATTTATAAAATTTTCCATATCTTAATTCATAAAGCAGAGAGGGTAATCAGCATTTTAGATAAAATGATACTTGATCTCTAATAAAAGAAATTAATTAAGAGTTAGATTTACCTGGGTTTTTATCTACCATTTATATATTGATTTGAATTTTCAAAATAATATAACGCATCATGACTTTCAAACGTTCCAAAATTATATAAATTAGAGTATGGTTTATGATATCGTGACAACTCAATTTTTTAAATTAAAATCTTTAATAAATGATAATTTATATTGATTCGTTCCCGATCCGATCTTCTTCTTCTCCGATGTAGATTGGAATTCTCCAGTTAGAAATACCTACAAAACAAAGAACACCGGGGATTTTTTACCCGTGAAGAGACTCCGGCGCTCAAGTCAGTGATCCGGAAAAAACTAGTAGTTATTTTCTTCTAATAATTTTTATGTATTTTCTTATGTGTCCAAGAATAAAAGAATAAAGGTTATAAATACTCCTTGAAGGACATGGCAGTTAGATCTTTCCTAAAAAAGTGGAAAGTGGGCGATTTATCCGCGATCGTGGCGGTTATTTGAATTTAAACTTGTTCGCCTCCTATATTTAGGATCAGTTCGTCATCTTATCCCGAAAGTCTAGTTAGTTCGCGTTTGTTTCCCTATAAGTTGCGAACTCTTCTGTTCGCATCCATGTTCTGCTCGCTTTTCCGATCTGTTCGCATCGATCGGTTTTTGTCTTCGAACCGGTTCGCCTTCCCAAATAATTCGAATGTGATCAGTTCGACGACATCATATATTTATAAATTTTAATATGACAAATCAATGACTTTAAATTAATGCATATATATATATATATAACATTACTAAATAATATAGAGATTTGGTTGGATTTGTTAGAATAGCATATGCTATACTTCAAATATAGAAATTATTTATATATTTGAAAAAAATTGATTTAAAAAAGTTGACAAGAATATAAATATAAAAAAATTAAAAAAAGGAAGGTGGGTTGGTTAAAAAAATCATCCAAATATTTTTATTAATGAAATTATTCTTTTGGAATATATGTTTTAAATAGACTATGTAATTTATTTGGCAATTTTAACTTCTATCTTTTATAATTTAGTTGAAAAGAAAAATTCAATAACTGTTATAAACTTCAAACTAAAAATGGTGGAAATATATATATATATATATAAACAAAATATTCTGCCAAAAATAGCTACAATAAATGTCTCATTTATTAAATATTTCCATTTTAAGAAATCATTAATAAATTTTATTTTAAATTTATTAATAAACAAATACATAAATATTAATATTTAATACATTTAATTTTATATTTATTGTATAGAAACTCAAAAGAAAAAGTAAATAGATAAATTTATTTATATATTTCTATACTATAATAATAGAGAAAAAGTTTGAGATATTTACATAAATGTTATTTTCTCAACAAAAAAGTGTCACATTAACAATATTTTTATTTTGCATTTTTTATTATTTAATACATTCAATTTATAATATATATATATTGTATTATTTTATTCTTATTTTATTAATACTAATTAAGTTAATTTTTTATTGAATAATTTCTTATACACCAACAATAGATAATGTTCAAACAATAATTTCAATAATAAATATTAATTTGTTTGGGGATAATTGTATCATATTTAATATAAATATAATTTATAAATAAGTGTAACACTGTTAAAGATGTGTATATATACATATACGCATATATATAATATATATAGTGTGAAATTATATGTCATTCTAAGTATTTTTTAAATTAATATTTGTAAGTGTCCCATCAACAAATTTTTTTATTTTGCATTTTTTACTATTTAATCCATTTGATCTAATAATATAAATATTGTATTAAATTAATTTTTATTGAAGAATTTATTAAAAATCAATAATAGATATTCAAACAATAATTTCAATAATAAATATTAATTTGCATGGGGTTAATTTATATACCATAATAATATAAATTAATAAATAAATATAACACTATTAAAGATGTGTGTATGTACATATATGTATATATAATATGTATTTAGTTTGAATTATATGTCATCTTAAATATTTTTTAAATTATAAATATCTCTAATCAAATAAAATTTTAGTCTTTTACTTTACACTTAGAACTTTGTATATTTTTTTATATGAGAGTGCACGTTTTGAATTTATATGGCGCACCTGATTATTTAAATTATATGCTTAGTTTCTAATTATATTGTCGTCATCATGATCGTAGACTACTACTACATTTTGATTCTATGTTGAGCTTAAATTGTAATGATCAATGTTGTGCTATATCAATTAATTTACATGATACTTATAAAGGAATAATTATCTACCATGTTAAGCGATATTAATAAAAAAAATTATAATTCAATTTATTTTGAAATAAAAGGTTGAAAATACATAATTGACAAGTGCTTGTATTAAGTTCCTACGTAAAATTATATGAGTAGGACTTATGTGCCCCGAGGGCACGGATCCAGGATCCGTGCCCCCAACCCGACCCGCCCCTATTAATTAATTTTTTTTTCTTCTTCTTCTTCCTCTTCCTCTTCTTCTTCTTCTTCTTCTTCACGCAACACTTTTTTTTTCTTCTTCCTCTTCTTCTTCTTCTTTCTCCTTCTCAACCCAATCTGCTTTCTTCTTCTTCTTCTTCTTCTCCTTCCTTTTCAACCCTTCTCCTTCTTCTTCTTCTTCTTCTTCTTCTTCTTCTTCTTCTTCTTTTTCAACCCGATCCAAACACATATATATACATCCATACATACATATATTGTCTAGCTAGGGTTAGAGGAGCTGGAGCAGGTGAGAGACGCCATGGAAGAGCTTAAGAAGAATGGAGCAACGAGGAAGCCTCCTCTGCAGACTCCGAACAAGGAATGGGTGGCACGTCCTCAACTTGGAGCTTCTCACCATCTCCCTTTGCAAACAGAGGATTCAGCCATCTAAACTCAGCTGCCTCCAAATCCCAGCCTCGGAAAATGGATCATTCTCCAACACTACTTCCTCCAATAATGCTTCTCCACTGGACATCATTATTTGTGTGTGTGTTATTTGTGTTGCTTTTGTGTGCTAGTATCTCACTAGCTACCAGACTTAAGTTTGATTGATTATATATATGTTTTTGTGGGTTCATTATATGGTTCTTCATTTTTCAATTGCAAGTTGGAAATCATCGTGGTTAATCAATAATTTGTGATTCATTATAATTGATCTGGTGGAATATGATTAAAGCTCAGTCTTGAACAATTATGTATTTACGGTTTTAAAAGATTAATTCATGAGCAAACACATCGTTTTAATTAAACTAAGCATATTATATATACATATCACTTAATCATAAGAACAGACATTTAACACCTAAAAAGTATATATAATTCTTCCTTCAGATGTTATGAAAATATTTTAAAGGTATTACAAAGATACTCTATAGGTGATATAAATTACATGCATCTATGATATATAATAAACACAATTCCTTCAGGTATTATGAAAACATTATAACACCTAAAGAACATACATATAACACTTATAGAGTATATATATGACATCTATCATTTAATCACATAATATGAAATCTTCTTTATATGTGATACCTCAAGAACATACATATAACACATAAAGAGTATATATATAACTCATATAGAGTATACATATAACATCTATCACTGAATCACATAATATGAAATCTTCTATATATGTAATACCTCAAGAACATAGATGTAACACCTAAGGAGTATATATATAACACCTATAGAGTATAACTATAACACCTATCACTGAATCATATAATATAACTATAACACCTACAGAGTACATATATAACACCTATAGAGTACATATATAACACCTATCACTGAATCACATAGTGTGAAATCTGGTGTGCGTGGGCGCACACCAGATCAGGTGGGGGTGTGCGTGGGGGAGCGTGGGCACGCCTGGGTGCGGCCCACGCTGATAGGTAGAAAATACATGCATTTAATTGTTGATTTAATAGGATTCTTATTATCTTTTATTTGATTGAATGCATTGTTTTCATACCTATATGCGCTTTTGAACTCGAGATACTTCATATTTTATTTTCTCGATTATTGTAAGATTTTTGAAGTATTTTGGAGTTCATTGGACCGAGGCCCAAATGTAATAAAGATCAAAGAGAAGACCCAACAACTGAAAAGCCTAAAAGTTTAAAGGAAAGAAATGGGCCTTTGCAAAGGAAGACCCAATCACTTTGAAAAGGAAAGTTGTGTCAATTTAATCCCTAAGCCACCAAGCAATTTTGGAGAAAAAGGCACGGCAGTTTTGGAGAGTGGGAGGAGAGAGAACTTTTGATACATTTTCTTAACTTTATTCTATTTTCTCTTTTATGGATCAATCTACTACTTTTGTGGATCACTACTACTTTTGAGATCTACGGTTGGCTAATTCTTCAATTCCGGTTAGCAGAGATGTTTTGAACTCAATTATCTTTTTATGTTTTAATTAATCCCGTTTTTCCCTCTCTATGTTTTGATTGGAATTGATTGTGTTATCTGTGATGAATGATTTCAATTATTGATACTTGATTTAGATTCGCGACCTAGGTTAAGTGTTTGATAATTGATTGCTAGAATCTTAAATCATGAATCCTAATTGTTGTGGTTTAATTTTCATTGGCAGTAAACTAGAGGTCGCGCATCTCTAGAGTAATACAATCCTAAATTATCAAATCGAGCTTGCGTATTTGGAGTCTAGTTCACCCTATCGTCTTGGTAATTAATGCGTTTAATGAATTAAATATAGAGAGTTTATTCTAGGTTGTTCAATTAAATAGGGTTAATTAGTGATCATATCCTAATTTAACTAATCATAAGAGACGATTCGATTTAACAGAGCTTGTTGTTAGATTAGGGGTGATAATTCCATGATAAACTGAGAGAGGGGGGAACATTGATTAAGGCGTAATTGATATTGGGGGATAACTGAACTGTTAACTGGAATGCTTTTTATCAACTGATTACTGTTTAGTTGCTTTCTACATCTTTAGCATTTTTTTAGTTTAATTATCAATCAATCTGATAACCCCCATACTCTTTTGTTTCTTTGAATTTAGACATAAGTAAACACAATTGAATTGTCATTCTCCGTGGGATCGACTCTTACTTGCCTTAACTACTAGTTGGTTAGGATAGGGAGGATTAATTAATTTTATCGTGTCGCGACAGCGCGGTCACACGCTCTGGGTCGGGTCAGGGGCACGGATCTAGGATCCGTGCCACAGGTGCATATAAGTTTTGTTCAAATTATATATAAAAGCAGAATATTCTGCCAAAAATAGCTACAATAAATGTCTCATTTATTAAATATTTCCATTTAAGAAATCATTAATAACTTTTATTTTAAATTTATTAATAAACAAATACATAAATATTAATATTTAATACATTTAATTTTATATTTATTTTATAGAAACTCAAAAGAAAAAGTAAATAGATAAATTTATTTCTATATTTCTATACTATAATAATAGAGAAAAAGTTTGAGATATTTACATAAATGCTATTTTCTCAACAAAAAAGTGTCACATTAACAATATTTTTATTTTGCATTTTTTATTATTTAATACATTCAATTTATAATATATATATATATATATATTGTATTAGTTTATTCTTATTTTATTTATACTAATTAAGTTATTTTTTATTGAATAATTTCTTATACACCAACAATAGATAATGTTCAAACAATAATTTCAATAATAAATATTAATTTGTTTGGGGATAATTGTATCATATTTAATATAAATATAATTTATAAATAAGTATAACACTGTTAAAGATGAGTATATATACATATATGCATATATATAATGTATATAGTGTGAAATTATATGTCATTCGAAGTATTTTTTAAATTAATATTTGTAAGTGTTCCATCAACAAATTTTTTTATTTTGCATTTTTTACTATTTAATCCATTTGATCTAATAATATAAATATTGTATTAATTTATTCTCATTTTATCGATCTTAATTAAATTAATTTTTATTGAAGAATTTATTAAAAATCAACAATAGATATCCAAACAATAATTTCAATAATAAATATTAATTTGCATGGAGATAATTTATAAACCATAATAATATAAATTAATAAATAAATATAACACTATTAAAGATGTGTGTAAGTACATATATGTATATATAATATGTATTTAGTTTGAATTATATGTCATCTTAAATATTTTTTAAATTATAAATATCTCATAATCAAATAAAATTTTAGTCTTTTACTTTACACCTAGAACTTTGTATATTTTTATATGAGAGTGCACGTTTTGAATTTATATGGTGCACCTAATTATTTATATGATTGTACACTACTAATACATTTTGATTCTGTGTTGAGCTTAAATTGTAATGATCAATGTCGTGCTATATCAATTAATTTACGTGATACTTATAAAGGAATAATTATCTACCATGTTAAGCGATATTAATAAAAAAATTATAATTCAATTTATTTTGAAATAAAAAGTTGAAAATACATAATTGACAGTGCTTGCTAAGAATGTTCAAATGGTTCGTCGGCGGTTCACGGTTCCGGTTCGGACCCGAAACCGGGTCAACAGTTCCCAGAACCGTTGACCGGCGATTCGAACCGCCCCGGTTCCGATTTTCGGAACCGTTTGAATGTCTTTAGTGCTTGCATCAAGTTCGTACGTAAAATTTCTAATTTTATTGTGTAATGTTTTTATATATACATACTCACACACACATGTATTTAATTTAAATAATTGAATTTGATTTTTAATTCATAATTTTTTTTAGTTTTTTTAGTATATTTAATTTAAGTGACTGAAGATATTAGTTTGTAACACAGATGATAAAAAAAATGTTTCGACAATAATTGTTGTGTATAAAGAAGATTTTAAAAAACTTACAAACTTTACAGGTAGAATTTCCAATTTTGATTTGAAGATCATGATATTGATACTTTTGGTTTTAGTATTAATCATATATTAGTGAATTGGATGTGTATAATATAAATATATTGTTATGAATTGAATTATCTTAAGCAAATTCATACTTTCTTAGTTATTAAATATTATATTGTCTTTTATATACTAAAATTACTTACACTATATTATGAAATAATTAATATTTACCAACATTATATCACAAAACACGCATCGCGCGGGTGCGAGTACTAGTGTTGAATAAAACAGTGTTTAAACATATAGCACTATATATATTTTTGAATAATAAATTAATAAATAATTTATGTTACTTTATAAATGCAAATAATTCTAATTACAATTAAATAATATATTAATTAAATTATGTTATATTTAATGCTAAATTATATTATTTGTAATGTGCGTAGAAAACAATAAATTTAATTTTCCTAAGTAAGTAATATTTAAAATTTTCAAATTTTAAAAAATTCAATTTTATTTTTACTATCTCGTGTATTACACTAATCTTATACGGCAATAACCTATAAAATAAAGATAGCATTGTAAAAATCAGTTTGGATCATAGGTAACAAAATAATAATAGCTAACCTAATTGTGAATGTGATTCCAACTATATACTAATAAAAAGTTGCTTTTAATTATTTAATTAATATTATTTATTTTTAGTGCGACCTAATCAATAATTATTGCTAGGAAAAGCACTGGTCCAGATCTGTTCGGGACGAAGCTCACTCATGGGTTTTTTTGCTTAAAGAATTAATTGATTTAAGAAAAAAAAAAAGTAGACAAATTAACAAAAATATTTGTTTTTTTTTAGAGGATCAAAAATTAATTAAACATGAATTAGTTAAGAGTATTATAGTTGATTTTTTATGAAAAGTGATGCCATCTTATTAAATTTCAATTCAGCAATTGAGAAATATGTCCACTTTTAATCCTTTTTCGCCGTAATCACAATTTTCCAGTCACGAAATTATGGGGCAATTGTGTGACACTCGTTAAAAAGTGGTCGGAAAATTGGGATTCTAGCTAAAAAAAGGACTGTAGTCCGACACGTTTCTCAATTGCAGGACCAAAATTAATAAATTGAAAAATAATTGGATCAGGATCGGATAACACCTTTAGACAGCACCAAAAATGAAAACGCTATTAAGTTACTAGTTTGGATGCTATTATAATTTTATAAAGTAATATTAATTATGTCTAAATTATAATAAATTTAAACTTTTATTCAGTGTTATTCAAGAATTTTTTTTTAACTAGTTGACTTGGGCCCCCTGGACTAAAATCCTGGGTCCGTCACTGATGCCAATGCATTTAATTAGTAAAACTATATATATATATATATATATATATATATCATAATATTATGTCTAATGTATGCTTAAATATTAAATTATGCATATATATACATAGCTAGCTTCATCAAAAGTCGAGTCCCACTCCCACTACTATTTATGTAATAAATCAAACCTTAGAAGCATCACTTTATAGGTCAAAGAATAAATGAGAATTACTTTGGGTGTTATGGAGTTGTATAAATAATTATTGCACTTTTTGCATTGTTTTAAATTTAATGTAGAAACGACACAAATATTTCTTCTTATTGTTATTATTTTATTTTTTATTTATCGTATATTTGTTCATATTCATAACTATTGCTAATTCATCAGATTTTTTTTTACTATTTTATAACTTAAAAGAATATGCAGGTGATTATGTCATACTACCTCCGTCCCAAAATAAATGACGTTTTAGCAACTAAAATTTGTCCCAAAATAATTGTAGTTTTCGTATTCCAAGGCATATTTACATGCAATATACCAAATATGCCCCTATTTACTCATCTCAAATTAAATGTGTTAAAGAGATATAAATTTCTCATTAATTAAACATAAATAGGGGATATATTGGACTTTTTTATCATATTTCTTAATATATGTGCAAAAGGCTAAAACGTCATTTATTTTGGGACGGAGGTAGTATTTAATATGATCATATTTGACCTAATTACATATTTTTTTACAAAAATTCTATATTTACTTCATCGCTATCAATATTGAACTCGATTGTTTCAGTTGCAATATTTATGTGTTGATATATAATCTTGGGTTAATTTCAATTTTAGTCCAACATGTGTGATCTTTTCCATTTTCGAACAACCAAGTATACGTTTTACCATTCTGGTGTATGTTTTTACTTTTTCCAATTTTGATCTTATATATTTCAAATTTTCCAATTCGATCATGTATGTTTCAAATTTTTCCTAGGCGTCGGAAAATCTTACGTGTCATTGGCGATTTTGATAATTCTGACCGAAATTGGACTGAAATTGGAAAAAATTGAAATATGTAGGACTAAATTGAACAATATGATCAAATTGGAAAAAGTAGAACATATTGGACCAAGATTGGAAAATGTATACTTGGTTATTCAAAAATGAAAATGTTCATACATACGAGACTAAAATTGAAATTAACCAAATAATATTATCATATCAATTGCTATATATATATATATATATATATATATATATATATCTATTACCTATATAAAAAAGTATGGATATTTCTTATAAAATATGAATTGCCTAATATATCCTTATTAAATTTTTTATTTAAGGTTATAATAGTAATTTATGATTTTCATATTTAAATAATTTTACAAAAGAATTCTAAACCAAAATCATATAGAGTATTAGATTTCTATTACGAGTAGGATTTTAATTTACTATATTTTTTTGAATTTAATTTAGTTTAATATAGATTGTATATCCTCAAAAAATTATTATTTAAGGTTAGTATTATAATATTTTTGATTTAAATAATTCATCCTCCACATGCGACTCATGTGCTGATACTCGTATATATAAAAAGTACCTTAAATATTACTACCTCCGTCCCGGTTATCTTTGCCACCTTTGACCGACACGAATTCTAAGAAAAAACTGTTGACTTTGATGTGATGTGTTATTTTAATGTTTTTGAGTGGTAGTTTTGTAATTAATGTGTGTTTTTTGAGTGTAAAGTAAGTAAAATGAAAGAAATTGAGGGGTAAGGTTGTAATTTTTTTGTTGCCATTTTTAGGCTGACAAAATTAGTTGGGACGTCCATAAACGGAAAGTAGGCAAAGATAAGCGGGACGGAGGGAGTAATATTTGATGGATTATTCGTCAAAGAAGTGATCTCCTATAATCAGGGGCCACGTTTCTTCATCCAAGGTACAATCGTCTTATACGGACATGTGGGGGCCACTTGAGTGGTACAACTCTCGGATGCATGACAAGTGGTTGGTGTATTGTGCATGAGGTCGAATCTGCTATGTCGTTTTTCTTTTTAATTTTTAAATAATTGGATTATTACTTATCAGCATTATTATTGCAACACGAGGAATAGTGCTAAGTGGCTAATATGTTACCAATCTTTACTAAGATCTGTATCTTTTGTGATCTCAAAATGTCCCTTCAATCAAAGAATCTTTAGAGCAATATTGTCATCAATTCTTCAAAAACTTTTTTTTACCTAGAATTGATCATTAATGCATAATGTATCTTTCCAAAATCGAGACTAAATTGTGAAATATGCAATTTGCAAGTAATGGGTTGGTCAATATCAAATAATCATTTCCGCTAGTGTCTATTATAATAATATTAATAATCAAAAAACAAGTATTGCAATAACATAATTAATTGGGTTATATATTGTAGGAAAAATCCATGAGGTTTACTCATTTTGTAATTTTAACCAAACTATATAAATATATATATATATAGTTTTTGAGAAAAAAAAATGTGTTATTTTTCCAATAATTAACACTAATTAATTTGCAAAACTTATTTGATAGAGTGAATTAATGCATGCTAAATGTTTGTTCTTCTCCACCCAAAATAAGTTTATTTTAAAATTTAGTAGACTTTTTTTTACCAGGTAAAAAAAAAAAACTAATAATTTTACAATAACTTTTGTCTCACAATTAAATAAAACGATTAAAATAGCACTTTATTATAATATTTTCATTATCATGCACACTTTAAATATATATATATATATATATATAAAGTTATCACGAGATCTCCTTGTTATTTGTATGTTTAAATATATATTTGATAGATCGTCTATAAAATATTATATATATGAGAATAATTGATAATTCTGTCAATCCACATATATAACTTCAAAATACAGATAATGACGATGCAAGGTATCCTACTTATTGCGAATGAGAGCATTTGAATGTGACAAAAAAATCTATTCATTTAAGTGTTGCAATTCATTAATCACCGTCAAAATGCTTCTCTACTTTAGATAATAAAGTAGTGACTGTTATACCAGATTTTCTCTACTTTTGATGCACTCCACAATCACTTCATTTTAATATTATATTAAGTTTTCTGTCTATTAAAATTTCAATAATGTTATCTCACAAAACACATTCCCTTAAATAGCAGTCACATTTGATTTTTCTTCATCATTTTATTATTAAATCAAAACTAGATATTTTTCCGTGCAATCACGGGTATTGATTTATAATCAAATCTTACAATTATTATATTAAAAGAATAGATATTTCATATATGACGATAGGTTAAAAAAAAAAAAAAACACTTCCTATACGAAAAAAGATTTTGCATTCATTTGATCCATGAATTTCATTTTTAGATTGTATCTTAGTATACATTGCATAGTCCTGAAATTTTATAACTTTAAGACTTTTGTAAACTTTTTGAAATAATATCTAAACTTTTAAAGCAACGATGAGACTTTTTAAAACAAACTTAAGATCTTTCAAAGAATTTGTAAATTAGTTATTTTTCCATTTTTGTTATGATTAAGTCTTTTCAAACATATATGAACAAAATTGTTATCATCATTGTCTAAATTTTATGTTGAATTTTTCAAACTACTATTATTGTTGTTGTTAATTCACATCTTTTTTAGAATTTACATGTCAACTTTTATATTTATTTCAAAAATAATATTTTATTGACTTATATTTAGAAAAAAAATAAAAGTACTTTTTAGATTCGACCTTGCGATCATATTAATATATTTTTTTTCCACACTTTTGTTATATTTAAGATTTTATTCTACATGTATTTTAAAAATAATTGATATTTTTAATTTGATTACTTGTTAAAAAATTCTGATTTTACAACTATTATTTTCTGATAAAATTCAAATGTTTAATTTTCTATTTTAAAATTTTCAATATTTGTGAATTAATTATTAATAATGTGATTATAATTTTTTTAACTTTTACTGGCACTTTAAGTAATTTTTTCATGACATCGTTGAAATGACACTTTTTGGAGGTAAAATAACATTTCTGTAATTACTTCCAACTGTCTTACTTTTATATTAGTATAGATGAGTAATATTTTTCTTTCAATATTTTTTATAAAACCCCTGTTTTATAGATTTTGGTCCATGAGCTCGTCTAAAAAAACCGCTGATGTATATATATATATAATATATATATATATATTATATATGAATTCCAACTTTTCTCGACAAATTTCCTCCCTCTTCTTTGGTCCAAACTAGATAAAATGACATGATGTAGATCTAACATGCCATAAATTATTGGCCATTACTTTCGATTAGTACTTTTCATAAAAATGAACATTTTAGCTTAAAGAAGAAATTAAACAACAATTAATTAATAATCACTTCCTCATTCTTAATAATACTTCAAACCAACCATAAAAGATAATGATATGGAAAACCTCTCGATGTACGTAAAAGTATTACATAGATATAATTAAGAAAAAAACGACTCGATACATATATAAAATTCAAGAGTATTTATACCCAATGTGTAACTTGAATCATGAACTTGAAATAGTAGAAATATATATTATCAGATGATTAGGTAACTTTTTTAATACTAATTAAAACAACTATTTGATCACTAAGTTTAGTGACACAATTTTGTACCACTAAATTTTGACAATCTTTATACGTTACTTGTATATTAAAGATTATGACACACAAGACCTAACACTTTCAATGTGCCCCACTAATCAGAAAAGGAAGAAAGAAAATAAAGTAGTCATGTTTGTACATTAAAAATGTAATTAGTAAAAATGGTGGGCCATACACTGGAGATGAGGTAATCAATTAAGATGAAAAATGTCTCTTGTATTATTGAGGCTGGTCGTTGCCTCGTTGGGGCTGGTGCACATCATTTTCACTTTATATTTATCTTACTACCTCCGTCCCGGTTAAATGTGTCTATTTTGATCGACACGAATTTTAAGAAAAAATGGTTGATTTTGATTGGATGTTTTATTTTATTTTTTGAGTGACAATTTTGTAATTTAAAGGTATAATTTGAGTGCAAACGTTGTAAAATGAAAGAAATGGAGGGATAAGAGAGTAAATTTTTTTTTGTTATTTTTGGGTTGGCAGTTTTAGGTGGGACAAACAAAAATGGAAAATAGACAGTTTTAAATGGGACGGAGGGAGTACATTACAACCATCTTTATAAAATACTATTAATTAATAAGTCCTCATATATCTATATTACATTCATATTCTTGAATTTATATTTTTTTAACATGTTGCTTATACATAACCCCATGTTTTATTTGGATGATATATATAGTTGGATGTTCTTTTGAATTATATAATTAATGTTAGGGAAAGGCACACACACATATATATATTCATTTTGTAAGACGAGGTATTTTCTGAGACAAGGAATATTTATGGATATTATATAATTTTACTCCATTAATAAGAAAACTCTATATAATAATAATTCTATTAGTTGAAGCTTGTGGAATTGCCAAGAAGACATGAGCTGATATTATCATCCACTAGTTTTTCACCCGTGCGATGCACGGAATTAAATTTTTAAAAGTATAATTATAATATATTAAAATAATATAATCTATATTTTTACATATATAAAAACTCAAACTTCTTTTATCTATTTTCATAAGTGGATTTTTTGTACTTACAGATATAAAATTGATTTTCTTTTTAACATGATAGAATAAAAAAGTGTGAATATTATTTCAAAACAGTACACCTCATTTACTTTCCACTTATTGTATTTTTTTTTAAATTTTATTGTCATATATATTCAATTTCAAATATTAGGCCTCATATAAAAAATGGATTAATGAAAATGTTTTTTTTTTAAAATATATATAGTTTGTGTATACATGGAAACAAAGGAAATCCATTTAAATTATTTGATGAAATCCTATATCTCAAATTAATCTTTTTAGACCATTTTCAATGCATGAGGTGAAAGTAGGGGTGGGGAAAAATATCGAAATATTAAGGTTATCGAAATATCAAAATTTCGGCATATCGAAACTTTCGACATAGTATCCATATCGAAAGTCTTGGTATGGTATCAGTATGATATTCGTAAAATTTCAAATATACCGAAATACTGAAAATAATAGAATAAATAAAAATATATATTAATTTCTTATTAATAAATGAATAAATATGATATTTTTCATTTCGGTTTATCGGTATTTTCGATATACCAAAGTTTCGGTATATAATCATCATTTCGGTATAACGATATTTTCGGTATATCGAAGTTTCGATATATATTTTTCATTTTTGTGTGACGGTATTTTCGATATATCGGTACAAAACGGTAGGACTATCTATAATATCGAAACTTTGATATATCGAATTTCAATATATTGAACATTTCAGTACGATATGAGATTTTCAGTATGATACACCCCATGGTGAAAGCAAAAGAATAAAAAATGAACAATCACGGTATGTTTCTACCAATTGTTTAATATCCCTAATTTATAATAGTTGACAATATGTTATATATTGTATTCAGATTATATATGCTCATTACTATGCATACTTTTTTGGTCTAAATTAAGAGTTAGTCTCCTGTGCACCAGTTGCACGGATCTGTGATTCAAGCAACTGGGCCGCGCGCGGGCTGGGCTGGCCCGCCCAGCCCGTGCCTCTTAACTTATTTCGCGTGTTTTGCTCGTTATCCTCACGTTATGTTAGGGTTACTTTCGCGTTATGTTAGGGTTACCTTCGCGTTATGTTAATGTGACCCCATATCCAGATTTCATACCTTTAGTTTAAAACCACTAAACTAAAATGTTAATTATACCCTCATGTTATGTTAGAGTTACCCTCATGTTATGTTAGGGTTACCCTCATGTTATGTTAGTGTTACCCTCGTGAGGGTAACATGGATAACACTAACATAACATGAGAGTAACCCTAACATAACATGAGGGTATGACTGCCTGAGCGAATCTTGGTGGGTTTGAGCGCCCACCAGGGTAACACGGGTAACACTAACATAACATGAGGGTAACCCTAACATAACATGAGGGTATGACTGCCTGAGCGAATCTTGGTAGGTTTGAGCGCACCCACCAGGCGCGTGAGAGCGCGTTGGGGTGCGTAAAAACGCGCGTCAGAGGCGCGTGGGGCGGGTCGACCCGGGTGCATGGATCCTAGATCCATGCACCAGTTGCATAAAATATTTTGCCCTAAATTAATTAGTTTGCTTGTATAATTTAAGTTTTTTCGCATTGATTATGAGAAGGTTCCAAAATTCATATCTAATCAAAATTGAACTTTTTTGTTTAAATTTATATATTTGTTAATTTTGTTCGGATAATCTAAATGAAACAATTGAATCAGTATTCTGAACTACATTACAATGTTTCTATATCTATACTAAATGAATAACCAAAAGTAACACATGTCATTTTCTGATTAATCCTAAAGAATTTTAATTTTAATTTCATTATTAATTAATTCATTTCATATTTAGTATAATTTATTATATAAATGATTTAATGAGATAATAACAATTAAATTAAAAAAATACTAATAATTTTGATTGATTGTAAAATTGTAACTTGTGAAATTCTAAAACTACATACTAATTAAGCTAATAATTAATGGTAAATAATAATAATAATTAATTATTTATAAATAAAGAATTTCAGTTTGCAATTTTCTTAATTAGTAATACAGTACTCTTGTAATACACGGGACTTACGCTAATATATACTAAAGGATTAACCAAGAGTAACACATGTCGCTCTCTAGTTAATCCTATTTAATTATAATTAATTTTAAATCAATTCATATAATATTTATAATTTATTATAATAGACCATTTAATGAAATAACAACAATTGAATAACAAAATGCTAATAATTATAAAATTATAAATTATGAAATTTTAGAAAAACATTTTAATTAAAGTTGATGTTTGCAATTACATTAAATAATAATCAAAACTTTTCACACAATTAAATTTAAATTATATACTAATTAAACTCAAAATTAATGATAAATAATAATTAAATTTATTTATAAATTACAATTCTTGATTAGTATTAAAATAAAAAATGTAATACATGGGGCTTACATTAGTTTATTTCTAATTCTGGTTTAAATGATTGTTCTTCTAACTTTTTTTTATCATATAAAAAAAGTGAATCCTTTATGGGTAGATGTTAATTTGTTTAAATAAAATAATTTATAAAATTTAATACTTAAATTCCATATGAGAAAATACATTTAAATCTCAATATAATCGTGTATGGTACAAAGTAATAAAATAAAATTGAGGTTTCAAAATTAAAAGTGTTTACGGAAATGTGTTCCACAAATTATTGGTCAACCATGATAATAAGATCATTGATCTAAATATTCCTTTTAAAATGAATATCATTTTTATCACTATAATTTATTTACTTTTTCCAAATTTATGATGAAGTTTTTGGGTGGCAAAAGATTGACAAATTATTTTTAGTAAATGTTATTATATATATATATATATATATAAATGATAAAAATACAAATATATATATAAATGATAAAAATACAAATATATATATATATATATATATATATAACTCTAAAAAAACTAACACAACTCTAGTTTCAATAGTTATATTTGTATATCTATACATCAAAATATTTCACTATATATTTGACCAAGTATGGTAATCTTCTGTAACATGTGAGCAACTTTCATATTTCATCATCTAATCTACCAAGTCAAAAACTATTCCAAACATTCAAAAGTTATTCGCTACCTCCGATTGAAGCCAATTTTCTTTCATCAACGTCTGCATATAGGAATCTAACATACAAAAATCATATTAGAGTAAGAATAGTCAATATGCAATCATATCACTATATAAATTAAAATAAAATAAAATTCATCAACTAAATTAAAAAAATATTGAATAACACAAATCAATCAAAATATTATCCTATAACATCTTAACTCATTCAATATTACATTAGTACGTAAATAAATGATTTTTATTTATCAAATAGTTACATTAGTAAATAAACAAAAATTTGGCTAGTATAATTGTGAGAAACTCCTCGATCACAAATTAAAAAAACAAATGAAAAATTAAGATTGTAAGCGCTCGGAAAGTTTTGAAGTCCAAAACATTTTTAAGGATTTGCGTTGCTTTACATTTTGAAATTGAATATATATTTGAACTATTAAGTAGACACATATGTTATTTTGAAAACAAATTGAAAGAAAAGAAAATAGAATTTGAGAAATGAAAGCATGAATTAAAATTTCATAGTTGGTTCTGATATTTATAGTGGATAATTTCCTAATACAATAGGAAAGTAATGTTTTTTAAGGCAATTTTTTTTTTAAATTTCTTTGATTGATTGTGTTCATTACAAATTAATATACCATAAATTTCAAATTTATTGTTTACATGTATATGAAATATTATATTTCCTTATACAATATAATTAGTTAATACTATGTAAGGTTAATAGTGGTATTATATATACATTGATTATTTGTATGTATATATATGTCTATATATATAAATAATTAAATATTGAACATAAAATGTAATTTTATTCATTTCCATATCTAGGATGAGATTTTGGATGGGTAAATATTGCATTTCTATATGGGACAATGTTAATATTTTTATACATATAAAGATAAAAAATAAATCATAAAATATATATTATCCTTTTATATTGGAGTGAATTATATAATGTACATTATTCATATGCATATTAATTTATATATATATATAATTATTGTAAAATCACTGTTTATACTAATCATATGACGTAATCATGTTGTGTGTGTGTGTATATATATATATATTTGCTATTGTTTTATAAATTTATTAATTAAAATTTAAAAATTAAGGGGAAAGATTTATACCAACATTTTTGTTCACTTTTTATTTTCTTTAAATTGACTTACCATATGACTTATATGTGAAAGATTTATTGTCAATCACTTCCTTGAATATATACATCATCATTAAAATCATATGGTAAATACTGCATTTCTATATATGACAATGTTAATATTTTTATATATATATAAAGATAAAAATTAAATCATATAATATTATCTTTTATATTGGAGTGAATTATATAATATATATTATTCATATGCATATTAATTTCTATATAAAAATAATTATTGTAAAATCATTGTTTATACTAATCATACAACGTAATCATGTGTGTGTATATATAAAAATTTGTTATTATTGTTTTAATCATATTATAAATATATCAATTGAAATTTAATAATTAAAGTTGACTTACCATATAGACTTATATGTGAAAAGATTTTTTGTCAATCACTTCCTTAAATATATACATCATCATTAAAATCATATGATAATATTCCATTTTCATTAGAATTCATTTATATATCATATATCTTTTTAAATCAAATATCATTTGTCATTTATCATTTATTTTTAATAAAAATATATTTCCAGATTTGGTATGATTTTTTGGCGGGAAAATTCTATCATTTCTATATGAGGAAATGTTTGTGTTTTTATATATATAAAGATTTCTCAGATAAATATTGATACACATACATACATTATACAATATTATTTGATAGAGATAGTTCATTTTATTACCAAAGTAAGAGTGTAGGAGTTAAATCTGAACTGATGAGTTCACGTGTGATTTTATTTAGTCGAACAATTTGGATCGAAATCATGCAAATTTCGCGAAGCTTGAAAAGTTAATGTTGAAAATCTAAAAATATAAAGTTCAAAATTGTCCGACTCTTTATTTTACTAGACCAAGAAAAGTAATAAACTCTTGTTATACTAATGTGGAAATCTAAAATGCTCGGATTTTTCTGTAAGAAATATCATGTTATGCCATCTAATAATAACTTCTAGATTATATATTTAATTAGTCTGTGTAGGACATATATAAAATCACAAAAACCGTTAATGATATGTTTTATAACTATAATCTATAAGACCAAGTTTTATGATCTAAATTTATTTTCACGAGTTAATATATATGTTATATTAATTTAGGTTGTGGATTGACTATCTCATCACAAAAATAGATTTGTGGAATGATTTTATATGAATTTTAATAAGGTAATATATATATATATATATATTTATTTAGAGGGCCATTTTTTGCATTGATTGCACGAGAAACAATTATTTTTCAATCATATAAATTGACATTTGAAAGAACTTCGAATTTGAACTTCATTTTCAATTATTCTTTCATTAGATTTGGAGTGTTTTGGTGGCCTATTTCAGTTATTTTGAGCTATTTCAATTATTTGGGGTATTTTGGTCCACCATTATTAGACTTTGTACATTAGCATGATTCAATTTGACCTTTTAAATTATTGTTCTTGTATATACATGGAGAAAGAGTATACACACCAACATTTATAGTTTTCTATTGTATCGCATTATAATTTAATATTTTTCAATATATAAAAGAAAATTGAACATAAATTTTGCCTCCACATTAAATTAATTATATGTTATTGGAAAAATAAATTTGTCACGATCCATTATAATATGCCAGAATTATAGCTGGAAAGGCATGGCCAATTTGAACCTAAACTCTGCCTCAACATGGATCCCATGTGTAAAATTAGAAATTAAATAAAATTCGATATTGTAATCGCGTCACAATATGGAAGTTTTGGTGTTTTATGTAAAATTGATTGATAGAATATCGAATAGATACACAAGCATTAATACAAATAAGAAACTAAGAAAGAGAGAGAAAGTTTAGTAAGACAAATCATTTGGAGTAGGCTTGTGTGAGACCGTCTTACATATCTATTTTTGTGAGACGAGTTAACTTATAACTCACACTTAACAATTCATATGAAAATTTGTGGATATAAGTTCAATTCATGGGTAATAAGAATTCGTCTCACGGAAACTATTTGTGAGACTGTCTCACATATGTTTTTGTAAATCATTTGTCATTAAATTGTAACAAAATATAAAGATGATAATGATACAATACTCAGACTTGTTTTTTTGACCGAATATATCAAATTAGATCCTTAAATGAAAAGTTGAAGATTCAGCGAGACTCGTTTATGTTTAAAATTTTATTAATGGGATAATTTAGGTTTTAGTCAAATCTAAATTAATTTTCTTAACGGGACAATTTAGGTTTTAGCCAAACTCATAACATTGCAATTAATCTAAACAAATACTCTACGCATAAAATCAAATTTAGGGTTTGGACATTTTGACATGGAATTGGAAGAACCTAATCATGGCCACCAGTCTCTATCATGATGTAAGTAGAAGAGAAGTTCAATAATTATAGGATGATGAAATTTGTAATTGTGACAATTCTTTAATTTGAAAGCACATATTATAATTGAATAATTTGATCAAGAAATATATTTGGATTTTGTGAGTGTTTGTGTTTTTACCACTTGTTTGTGTGAACCATAACAAAATCGAAACACACGTGTACCAATATTATGCTTGTTACCAACACCATGCTATTAATGTGATTTATCATATTGAGAGATATTTTTAATACAAAAATTTATATAAAATTATCTCATTAATATTTTTAGGAGATGAAATTCTAGTACAGATATTTCATACTCATTTTCACAATTCAATCTCTATCTTACATGTATTTCGATACGCTCAAATAGAGTCCTAAAAACATCATATGATTTCCAAGGGGCAAACAAAATTAGATTCATGATTACAAGAGTCAATTTATTTATTTAACAAATGTTAAATATGTGTTCACTTTATGATGTTTATATAAGTGATTAAAAAAAAGAATACATAAAAGTACTGAAATTCTTTATTTTACCTAGTGTTGAACTTTTATTTTTGATCTCATAATGTCCTTGAAATTATTAACTTTCCCCCATGAGGTTTTTTTCTTAGGTAATAGTTTATTATTTTAGCTATTCCATCACTAATATGAGTAGGTGATATGATTTTTCAGAAATTTTAAGTCGACAAGATCACCAAAATTATATGGACACAATAGAAATATAAAAAAGTGGGAAATAATTAAACAGTATTTTTCTAGTTACTTTCGTAATACAAGGCCCAGAACCAAGTGTGTAAGGCATCTTTACATCTCTTTATGACAGTGGCCCAATAAACTACTCAAGCCCATTAAGCCCAAATGAACAGAAGAATTGAATTATGTTATAGCTGCATATTTACAAGTATAAACATCTTACAACACTCCCTATTCTTCACATTTCTTCAAACAAAACACAACAGTATAAAAATAGCCAAAAAGGAAAATAGTAAAAGATAACTCAAAACTAAACAAATTAGTTTGAATCAAAAAGATAATTATTGCACTTAAATACTTGTTCTTCACTTGAGAAACTAAGTCACAACTTCTTCTGCCTATCTACCTGCATTGCTCATCTCTATTGATCCATCCTTCATCAGTTTTAAGCTGAGACTATTGTATCGTTCTCGTGAATATTGTCTCGATGCCTTTCTCCAGTCCGTGCCCGCCTTCATCATCGCAGCGAATTCATCATAACTTATGCATCCATCCTGCAGAACCAATGATTGGTTAGACTAAAGAATCAGTAAACAAAGATGGAAACAGAGGATTAAGTGAAATTGAGACAATGGGATAATGGGTGAATGACCTTGTCCATGTCTACGTCTTGAATAATCGCGTTAATGACCTCTTCGCTGGTTTCCTCTTCCTCATCAGCAAATGCATCTCTCAGCTCTTCGATTTCTATGTATCCACTTCCATTTCTATCGAAGAAATCAAAGGCTTTTCGGAGGTGGTCATCACTGCCCAGCTTCCTCAGGTGTACGGATATTGCAACGAACTCTCGATAGTCAAGATATCCATCCTTATCTACATCACCCTGTACAAATGAAAAGAGTAATATGAGAATCTTAAGTGAAAGTTGTTATGAAGTTGTAAGAACTTGATCAATGCACTTACAGCTTCCATAAGAGCTTGTAGATCAGATTCGGGGATATGATGACCAAGCTTGTGTAGACCAGCTCTCAACTCATTGATATTGATCTTTCCCTTGTTGTTTATATCCATCACCTTGAATCCCTCTTTGATTCCAGCCACTTCTTCCACCGACAAATGCTCAGCAATAACCTGAAATTTGGAAAAGCAATTTAGTAATGTAGTGCAGACCAATTGGGCCAACAAAGAAAGCAAGGAACATTACCCTTAGAGCTCTTTTCTTCAGCTTATTCATCATCGAAAATTGCTTCAGTCTAGCTCTAACGGTTTCACCAAGAGAGACATTAGGAGCGCTTTTCGCATTTTGTAACCAAGGATGATCTGAATTAGCAATTAAACTTGTCAGGAAGCAGTCTAAGGAGCAATAACATTTCGATTATAAATCATGTATACGTACCTAGAACTTCCTGTGCTGTAGGCCGCTGCTTGGCGTCAGGGTTGAGCATCTTTTTCACCAGGTCCTTTGCTCTATCTGAAACCTTCGGCCATGGATCTCTTTTGAACTCAACTTGAGAACGAATAATTGCTTGGGCAACTCCTTGTTCAGTTTCTGCAATATGAAGACAGTTCACATCAAGAATATGTAAACATAAGATTGCAAATAAAAAATTAGAGACACTGAACCAAGAAACTAGATTTTATTTGCATGTGTTAGTATAGCTACATTGCTTTAAGTTGGTCTGCCATTTATATTGTTTTCAATGTGGTTCAAAAATATGGTCTTCCTATACAAAACTAAAACTAACACCATGCAAATAAGTATACACCCCTTACAAGATATAAGCATTAGTATCTCCAGATATGGAAAAGAGAACTAACCAGACCAAAAAGGTGGAAAACCACACAGTAAGATGTAGAGAATAACACCAGCACTCCAGACATCGATTTCTGGACCGTAGTTTCTCTTCAGAACCTCCGGAGCCATATAATAAGGACTTCCCACGATCTCGTTGAATCTCTCCCCTGTACAATCTCAAACGATTAGCTAGGAATTTGAGATTATCAACGAAGATGAGCAATTGGCAGAGAGGCAAATGAAAAGCAACATGGTGTATGATGTATTACCAGGCTTGAAGAAAACAGAGAGCCCAAAATCAATGGCCTTAAGTGGTGCTGTTTCCTTCATATTTGCAAACAAGAAATTTTCGGGCTTAAGATCACGATGCATGACCCCATTCATATGGCAAACCTGCAAAGAAACCCAAACTATTAGAACAGATATCATCACATTTCTTCACAGTGTTCATCCACAAGCAACATGATCCACCTCCTATAACTTCTCTATACACAAGCAAACATAATAGCATAACTAAGAAATCAGATTGTCCTGTATTCGAGCACCATTTGAATTGATAGAAATCTACTTCTGATCATGATAAGTTCTACTTTATTCAAATAATCCACAAGCATAACACTGGATCTCACTCTAAAGCATACACAATCTAATCCTTGATCACCAGAAACTGAAAAAGCTCATGTATGAAATTCAAACAAGATCGAAACGCAGAAATCTCAGCACAGAAAACACAGATAATATAAATCCTCACCTGAATTACTTCAACAATAGTACGAGTCACAGCTGCAGCTGCCCGTTCAGTATAATGCCCTCTAGCAACAATCCGATCGAACAATTCGCCACCCTCACACAACTCCATAACCAAGTGCACAGCATGATCATCTTCATAAGTATCCGTCAAGCTCACAATATTGGGATGCTTAGGCAATTTTTTCATGATCTCGACTTCTCTCCTAACATCATCAATATCCACTCTAGTCCGCAGCTTCTTCTTCGATATCGATTTGCACGCAAACACTTCTCCACTGCCCTTATCAGTGCACATATACGTCACTCCGAATTCACCGCGACCGAGCTCGCGCCCTAGCTCGTAAAACTCCTCGATATTACGCCCTGTTGGATTGTTCAACACGTAAGACTTATGCCCACCGTTTGGCACCACTTGATGACCACCATTATCGATCGCAAACGGATTAGGTTTGCGCTTTCCGTGCGACTTCTCATCGGAGGTTTTCGGTACCGCGCAACAATTTCCCATTGCAAAATTGAAATTCTCAGAAATTGAAGGTAAAAAACAGATCAATCAGAACTCAGCTTTCCGCTCCAACTTTCTAGCCTTTTCCGATTCCAGTGAAATCAGTCGCGCACAACGATCAAGTTGATGAACTTCAGATCTTTCACGAGTGCAACTTTCAGGTGGAAACACAAAGAAAAGTATCGATTTTTTGTGAAATTCCTATCAAAAAAACAAAAACTGATGCAAAAAGAGATTGAAGATTTCTACTTTGTTTGATTAATTCACGTTAAACTATGATATGACGAGAATTATGAGGAGCTGGGGATGGAGATTTAAGGTGGGGATTGACGAAAACGTTGAAACAGAGAATTTAGCTCATGAGAGAGAGAGAGATTGACATTTCATGAAAACCTTCCTACCTATAAATATATATACACGAAAATGTCCGCGTGTATCTATTCTCAACTAACTTTTTTATTTGATTTTTTCTTTTTAATATTATGCTATTAAAATAAGAGTTTAAATTTCTCATGAAATCCCCAAATTGCCCTCAAAGAAACTCAGATTGAAACTCGCGAGAGAAGAAAATTGCTTCTTCCTTTTTTTCCTATTTAAATTTATTTCTCATTTTCTTTAAAATTTACAATTTTAGGTAAGTGAAAAAATTTAGATGGTTTTAAAATTTTATGTCATAACAATATTTTGGACAAAGAGGGAAAAATAATTAATCATACAAAGGTTTTAGATTAGGGAGAGTGTCATATGGGCAATAAAGTCATTACGCATAGAAATAATATTAATGTAAAGGTGCAGTTTCTTTTTTCTTTTTGTTATTGTCACAATAAATAAAAAAGGATTTTTTGTCAAAATGTTGGGTGATCTTCTAGAAGCGCCACACTTAAGACGCTATCCAACTAATTAGCAGAAAGATCCTAGACAGTCCACTAATTACGAATTTACCCCTCTAATGCCTTGGCTTTAATTAATGCTTTTGCCCTATTTTATTCACTACTCAACTCTATTTCAATTATCTATTTTTTATTAAGAAGAGTTAATAATACTTATTTTGTGTGATATATTAATATTTATTAAATGTCGGGTAATACAATCATTTTATACACGGATTCTGATACTATAATATCGTAATCTTTTTGAAACAACCTTAAACGAAAAATACTTTGAAATCCATAAAGTGTATATGTATCTCGCCAACGTTTTTATAGAAGTCATGAAATGAATACTCTGATTTTTAGAAAAATATTAGTGTTTACTACCATGCATCATCTTTTTTAATCATTAATAGTATAAATTGTGTAGCATTATTTTGTGCAAGGGGTAGTTTGGTCATTTCAAGAATACTTAAAGGACATATTTTGTCAACAACCATGTGATAGAAATAGTAGGGAGGATTAAGCAAACCCGAGTTCTGAGTCAAACATGGTGACTTGACTTCTACTTTTTTATTTAATTTATATTTACTTATTTTAATATTTTATATTTCCTTGAATTGAATTTTAAAATTTTGTGCGAAATTAGTGTTGTCGTTTACACGCTTTTAAATAAAACAATTCTAGAGTAGTCAAACTTTCACGTATATTGACCCAATCCAAAAGGAGGAAACAGAAAATTGCTTATTATCCTTACAAAAAAAGATTAACTATATTTAGGAATTTAATTAATGTAATAGATTAATCATTTAGAAAACATAAAAGAAAAAGGTCAATTTATAGTATTAGGTAATGGAAGTAGATTTCTTTTTTTATTAATTGAATAAAATTGAATCAAATGAGAGTGGGTTCATAATAATAGTCATAATGAAGAGAATAAGTCCAAAAATTGGACTAAAGTTACGAATATAGATGAAGAATCTATTGATGAACAAAAAACCAGAGAATATGAATTCTTAAGATACTCCTATTTGGTGTTCATGTACAATGTTTATTCCTCAATAAAACGACATTTATTTTCATTATTCTTCCTGCACTTGTTTTACTGAAATTTGATTAAATTGATTTTAACCCATCATTATTTTTATAATATAAGATACTCGTAATTGTATCACAATAAATCATGAATATTTATTATGAACAATCGAACTGAATAAACTCAAATTTATAACATAGTTGAACTTTTATTTTCTGAGTTCAGAAAACTGAAGTAACTCATTCGGGTTCAAGTTTTCGAGTCGAACTCAACTTGATAGTGATAGACCCGCACTCCAACCCCTTCTTGACTTTGAACATGGCTATACCTATCTATTTCTGAGAGTTATATGCAGAAGTTCTTGGCTGGCCTCATATAGGAAAACACATGATATACACTTTATAGGCAGAAGCTTCCACATTTAATTTAATGACTTTTAAATGATCTAGAATGACATATATATATATATATATATAGTTTTCTCCTGTCCAAGCCTTCTTGACTTTGGGACATGGCTAGCTACAATTAATGAAGGTAGGTAGGGATGAGTAGGATAAATTTGCATGCAGAGAATTTGTGAGCAATGGTCTGGAAATCAAATCATCAGCATACAAGAAATGGGGTGGGAAACATCAAAAGCCGGATCATTCTTGCTTTCTCTAAACGAGATATATATGTCAACCATGGATAGTTCTTCTCGGTGAGAAAGCAATGAAGAAGCCAACACATTCAGAGACCTCAAGCCAGGGAAATTTTGGAGGTTAGTTCAGCATATGAAATCCCCTGCATATTCTTTCTATCCATTCTTCTCTGAGTTGAATGAGTACTACTTCCTTAACAAGATTCCAGTTACAATCAATGTCTTACAGAAATCTTGGTCATGCAAGAACTTGTTAAACTATTAATTAATTCATTTGCAATTAAGAGATCTAGAAGTCGCATGAATAATATCTTTAGAATATGAGAAGTCACTATCTACAAGTGTCAAGAAATTCAATGTAATCTTTTCACTACAAGAAAAACGCTGATAGACAACGGTTTTTAACCGTTGTCGTAGGCCAGAAAGCAGCGTTGTCGTAGCCAGGGTTGTCGTAGGGATCAGCAAATTTTCGCTCATAGACAACAGTTTTTAACCGTTGTCTTAGACCCCTACGACAACAGTTGTGACGCACATAGACAACGGTTTTTAACCGTTGTCGTAGGGTCATTGTTCTAAAGAAGCGTTGTCTTCTCTACCTACGACAACGCTTTGACAACGGTTTTAAGCCGTTGTTGTAGAGACCAACGACAACGGTGTTTAGCCGTTGTCCCGCCGTTGTCGTAGATAGATTAGACAACGCTTTTACAACATCTTTTGTTTTGTTTTGACTGTTGTCGTAGATACTTATGACAACGGTTTTAAACCGTTGTTGTAGTTTAATCTACCATTGTTGTAGGTTAATTTTACAGTTGTTGTAGACCCTTACGACAACCGTTTGGAAACTGTTGTCGTAATTTATTTCAGCGTTGTCTTTTACAAGTCATATTTATTACAATCTACTAAAAATTCAAATATATAGAATAAGACATTCAACTCAAATTAGTCATACCAAATTCATCTAATACTTCATACAACAAATATTCATAACAAAAATTTAAAGTTGCCCGAGACAAGTTATCAAGGTTATCATAAGTTCATCAAAACAAGTAACGTACATTCCTCCCACAAAGAGATCCAATGACAAATGAGTGTATGATTCAATCCAATTAAAAATATCAAAAGGAATTTAAGTTACAAAAACCACATTGAAGCGCTTTGAACCCACTGCAGATTCGTTTGCAGATTTTCTTTACAGATTTTCCAGGAACCTGCCCAGAGTTCCAACACTGATTAGTATGTCAAAATGAATGTTGAAGAAGGCATGTTAAGGAAAATATTATGAAATTCGAACACGTGAAAAATGGCAAACATATTTCATCCTTGGGAAATCCTGAGTCCAGGAAATTAAAAAAATTCCATGTACTGTTTATTTAAATGGAGGGTGGACAAGACAGACACCACCAAAAATTAATTACTTACTTTCCCTTGCTACATGAGTCAAGTTAGAATCTAATATAAGCAGTAATATTTGCATTATAGGGGCATGAAACAGCTTACTTCAACTAAATCTTGCTCTCGAGAGGGCAGCTTTGTAAACTGGAATTTAAGTTACAAAAACAACATTCAATAACAATTTACCAGTTTAAATTAGTTTGGAATTTAATGTTCTATGTAAATAACTTACCTAATATAGCTTGTCAATTTTGAAAAGAAAGCCTTTAAGCCAAATGTATCTCCTGAATCTCCGCTTCATGATAATTAAAAGCAATTAACTACTCTTTCCATTTGAATCCCCTATTCAAAGAATTAACAGCAATGAATATCCAGATCCCCTTGAAATAAAAAACTACAACAATATTTACCAATCCAGCACAATTTTGTGAGCAATAATATTTTGACCATCATAAATTACACAAACTAAAAACACTTCATTAGTACAAAACAAGGCCTTAATGAAAAAAAGGAGAGTGGATCCCCTGCTATGCCAAAAACTACCCAGAATTAAAATCTCTCTCACGAGTTTCTACAATAGTCCAAACATTCCAGTTCAGTCTATCACACAAAGAGTTGATACAACAACCAATTCCACAGTATTATAGGCTTCAAGCTAATTCTATTGTATGGTTCCAAATACTGCAATACAAGACAATCAATATAAACTTGAAATTTTCTGCGAATCCCAAAACTAAAACTATAGATCTTCTGATCATACATCTCACTGATAATAAATCAAGAATCCACTCCATCCTAATTAGGAATTACCATGAACGGAAACCAAACCAACGAATCGTGTATAGCTCAACCTAGATCAAACCAGCTACCAAATTCCACACAACCCCAACTAATCCAAAGCTACTCAAAACAACACAAGTATACATACACCTCCACCAAACTACCACAAATTATACACAAAGATAAAGGCATACAAATCAAGAAAATGAGGAATAAAGAAAATTACTTAGCAGGAATTAGAGCAAGATAAGAAACTGTAGAGGGCAAAATCTGAACAACAATGTGACCACCAATCAACACCACTGCCAATCCCTTGCACAGCCTTGTGAATCCACTGAAAATGCTCGTTGTGCCCTAATCCACAAAAGAGAAACAGAAAATTAAAAACCCTTTTCATGGAAAAAGAAAACGGAAAAAATAATCAGAACCCATTTCAGATCTGAGGAAGAATTGAGTGTTAACAACTGAAGATTATGTTTTTGCACTCAAAAGAGTATAATTTGCAATCAAGAACTCACTCCTGGGAGTTTTTGAGGGCTCATTGTGGGTTACCATGTGCAATTTCACATACCTTTTCCAGAGATCGCGTTGAGGCTTGGAAGCTATGGAACGCCAGAGGCGATCCATATCGGTGTAGATAGACTGGATCTAGTTGATGTCTCTACGAATTGAAGATGCTTGATCATCAGAAGGACCTGAAACGACGCTGTTGGAAGATGATGTCCGACACCACCGCCGTCACGTGGCAGCCCCATGATCATCGCCTATTCTACAGCACTCCCCAGGTTGGGCCCAACGGCTCGATTACGGTTGAGATTAAGAACAGTAAGAGGAGTAATGGACGTGGATTTTCCGCTCTGTTTTTAGGGCTTTTCAGATCGAAATCGGAGAATAAACCTGGCTTCGAACCGGTCCCGATTTCCAATCCAGGCTTCGCGATTGATTCCTGCTCCGCTTCGCAGTCGTGGTTCTTCGCCATTATCCCCGGCCGCCGGAGGAAGAAGATTCAGACGTTCTCGATCGACGAAAGAACCTGCCAGAATCGTGGCAGGGGAATGTCCCCGGCGGGGCACACCGATAACGAGGACGAGCATTGTCAATCGAGCGGATATTCTTTGGACTCCCAAGGGTGGCGGCAGACGCCGCGGAGAGTGGCGGGCGTGGGAGAGCGGCTGGCGGCGACGGAAGTGGCGGGCCGCGGCGGCTAGGACAACAAGCTGGGAAGATGGAGAGAGCTAGCTAGGGTTTAGAATTGGGGACTTTGAAATGGGGATTGAATTTAACACTGTTAGTCATTTATTACATGTATATTATTACTTTAATTTACTTATGAGACAATTACACATTACACATACTTAAAATATATCTAAGTAAATTTTATTTTACATGTATGTATTTACATTTAGTAATATTAATAAATAAAAATCAAGTTTATTTAGTCTACGACAACGCTAACACAAGGTTATGACAACGCTATAAAGTTACCGTTGTCTTAGGTATATATGACTACGCCTCAACGACAACCTCATATTGTACCCGTTGTCTTAGGGATCAACGACTACATATCTACGACAACCTCATGTCATAAGCGTTGTCTTAGGGTTCATTTTTTACCTAAGACTACACAACTACGACAACCTCAAGTCACAACCGTTGTCTTAGGGCTGAATTTTACCCTACGACTACGCCTCTACGACAACGCCAATAAAGCGCCGTTGTCTATGAGCGCATTTTTCATACCTATGACAACGGTTTTGTCTACGACAACGCTAATTTTGGCTACGACAACGGTTTTTTCAAAAATCAGTTGTCTTAGGGGCGTAGTTTATGTGCACTTTTCTTGTAGTGTTTGTATTTTCCTCTCTAATTCATCATAATCTTGTTTAACTGCTGCTTTATAGTCAAATTCAAAACTGAAACCTTGAATCGTATGAGGACACTCACAAACAGTCAGGATGATCGTCCTAATAAAACTACGCTTTACATCTTCATTGACATCTTGATCAGATTCCTCAAACTTGAAGATAACCAAGTTATTTGCATCAGCTACATTCGAGTTTTCTTCATCACTCTTAGAAGCCAAACCACTGCTTCCCCCACCACTCCCACCATCACAACTCCCGACCTCTTCAATGTCGGACATGATCATTTTGTAAACGAAGCAAAGAAAAAACAAGTAAACAACATAGATTCTTGAAGAAGAGAGAAACAAAGATATTGAAGAAGAGAGAAGAATTAGAGAAAGTAAAATCATAAACAAAATCAACTTTACGAATGAAAAATGAGACGAAATCTTAGAGAACAATTTGATAAACAAAATCAAGAAACTGGGTTTAAGTAGACGGAAATTTTCTAGTTTCAACGACTTTCAGTTTGTTGAATCAAATAGAGATGATCTTCAAATAACGACTTTATGAGGTGCAGTTTCTTTATATTTTAATTTTTCTTTTTTGATGCATTTTAAATTTCTTGTCGTTATTTTCTATATAGAATTAAAATTTTGAAATAAATAATATAGAATTAAAATTTTGAAATAAATAAAATTAGAAAAGATCAAATTTAAGTGTATTTACGGATATATCTCAAGTATAAAAAATGTTGCTTGTTAATATAAAAACATAAAAGAAAATAATAATACAAAATGTGATGTTAAATTATATTAATACATATTTATAAAAAAAATTACATGTATTATTATATTTTATGTGTTATTATTAATTAATTTTCATTTTTTAATTTTAATATATATATATATATATAGTCAAAGTATATGTATATGTTAAATTATTATTATTCATTGAAATAAAATTTTAATTACCATAACATATTTCCATTATATATTATGAGTCAAAGATAGTTTCTGAATTATTATATACCTAACATATATTTTTATATGTATTACACTGTATATATATTAGTCGTCATATGCAAAAGTGAAAAGTTTAGGTTTTAATCGTATATATTTTGTTTTGAATTTCTCTTTTATTAGGTACTTAAATATATATATATCTCTGAAAGTCCTACGTGGATCTGCAAAAACAAAAACAACAATGTCCCAATCAAAGTACACGGTGTTGTCAGCGGTGTCGGCAACACCAGCGTAAAACACAGCGGAAAAACGGATCGAAATTAAAGTTGCAGAACACAAACGATATATCCACGAGTATACAAATACTCGTGTATACTCGTGGAATGCCTTCAGGGCGAAAACTCCTTTATTGATTTGTGTATGTATACAAAGGAGAAAGAAAGATCTCTAAAAGAGACTCTTTCGAACAAACGACTCAATACGTCCTATGAAATGAATATGAAACCTAGGGACGTATACAAACTATCTCAGTTGAACACTCCGAAGAACACCTATACTAAAAGTCAAGAGTATGCAAACTCTATGACACACAAGAAAATGATGTTGCATATCGGTGTGAACAACACAACTCTTAACACCAGTGTACTGCCTATACTAGACTGCTTATGCTCTCGATTCTGTACATCCTTGATCTTCAGCAGCTTTACCTATTTATAGACCTTGAAGTACACTTGGTGTAGAGTCCATCTTGGAGTGCTCCATGATCTCCATGACTCCATAACTCACGTGCAACATGGGAGTGGACTTGTTCTTGACATCTTCAACCTTGCTTGACTTCTTCAACTCAATCTTCTAGATCTCTATCTTGACTTGATCTCCTTTGGACTTTGTTCTCTCAAACCCCACGTTTTTCAATCACACGATCTCACTCTTAAAATCACATTTTGACTCCTTATCTCTCTTGAATTTATATCTCTTTGAATCCTATCAAAACACATGAGCAAATAACAACTCCTAAAACTTAGGAGTGTTTGTTAGTTAAGAAGAGATTCAAAAATATAAAACAAGTGATTTTACCAAGTCAAATTTAAGTGAGAGAATCAAATCTTTTTCCAAATATTTTCAAATGAAAATATCCAATTAAAATCTAATTTGAATTTAGGATAATATTGAAAAAGGAAAATTATTATTTGTTGGAAAATCCAACACTAACAATCTCTGTTTTATTAGGTGAGTTTTGAAGAGTGACAAAATTGCAAAAAGATAAGCACAGAGCTCCAGAATTGGGTACAGAAAGTTAGAAGTAAGTAAAGTTGAAAGCTTAGTAGGAGGGAGGGATCAAAACATTTTTTGGAACAGGTAGCCTCTTTTGAGGATATATGCATATTCTAGAACAACCAAACACAGAGGCAAGACAAACTACATAGTCATAATCTTAAGCAAAAGAAAACATGAGAATATTAGTTCTTTCGAGAAAGAGATACTCACCTTCAATTAGTTGACAAGATATATCAAGATTCATGAAGCTGACTATTATACTAAAGTTAACACATTTAGTGCACAAAACAAGTACACATTCCAAAGCAAGATGTGTCTGGAACAAGCTAAAGGCTTCACCTCCTTTAGTACCATAACAACAAGTCCAAAATGTGTCTGATTATTTCTTCATAACAGCTAATGTGCTACCAAGGCAACCAGATCGCTGTCATCAAAAGGTCCAAAATTCAATTGGTAAAAGCTTCCCACTCATAATAACAATAAAGAAAGAGCATGCTAGAAAAGACAAGTCTGAATTTTAATGGTCTGGCTCCCCTCTATATTGTGCATCAAGCTCTTCTCACTAGCTGACACTGTTACAGATCGAGTTTACCGACGGAGAGGGAAGAAGGATGGCGTGGACGGAATTGCAAAGTTGGCAAATGGCTTGGCAATGAGTGAAGATTGCAAAGTTGGCAAAGAATTGCAAAGTTGGCAAATGGCTTGGCAATGAGTGAAGATTGGATTGCAAAGTTGGCAGACTGGTTGGCAAACCGTGAGATTGCAGAATTAGTTAGGATATTATTTTTCCTTGTTTAAGATATTGAGTATCTTGGATTTAGTTTGCAAATCGTATCTTTCCATTTTATTTTTTCCTTAAATAATGTAATAGCTTGATAGGGTTGGTCATTGGGAGTTTTGGGATTGGAACTTGGAACTGGGAATTAGGAATTGTTTGCAATTGCAATTCAATTTGTTATCGATCTATTATCACTTCTTGTCCAATTTATTGTTCTTGTTTCTCTGACTCTAACAATTTGGTCCGACCTGTCGGATACTCGTGACAATGACGAGAACGGAATCACGTCTTGAGGCGATGGAGAATTCAATTGCGATGTTGGAGAGAGAGACGAGAGAGACTAAGAATTCGATGGGGATACTGGAGAAGGAAGCACGAGAAAATAAAGAGGCAAGGATTACGATGGAGGCAAACTTTGAGGAATTGAAAGCTATGATGAAGACGATGTTGGCAGGGAAAGGAGTGGAGGTTGGGGAGACTTCAGCGGCGGCGGGGCATGATCAGTCGCGTGCTCCGGACATCGAACGCGAAGCTGCGCCTCTTCCTCCGGCGTGCGCTCCGCAGGCAATATTGGCTAATAGGCGTGGGGCAGTGCCATCTATCACAAAGGTGGAATTACCCACGTTCAATGGCGAAAATCCGTCGGCATGGATCTCTCGTGCTGAGCAATTTTTTCGATTAGACAACACTCCAGATGATGTCAAATTGGATGTTGTTCTGGTCGCAATGGAAGGCACTACGCTGCAATGGTTTCAATGGTTAATGGAACAGTACCCGGGCATTAGTTGGAGGAAGTTTACGATAGAATTGCTCCGGCGGTATGGGGATGATCCTCGAGCAAATCCATTCGAGACACTCGCCCTCACACGGCAAACTGGTTCGGTGGATGAGTATGTCGATCTGTTTATTACGAGGGTGGCGGCCGTCAGAGAAATTTCACCCTCTCATGCATTAGGGTTATTTCTTCATGGCCTTAAGGACGAGATTCGTTTGCGGATTCGTTCGAAGGATGCGGAGGACATTTGTCAAACGATGCACCTTGCGAGAGAGATTGAGCAAGAACTCGCAGCAACTCGGGGAACTCGTTTCACCAATTTCCAGCCCACTTATCAGAATCGAGCACCCACTTTCTCTAGAGCCACACCACTTCCATACACTCCCAAACCTGGAGGTTCATCCAACTATAGCCGAACCCCTGCTCCACCTCGAGGCAACTCGCGAATGGCACCGGTTCGATCAACCCAAGAGTCGGTTGGGTCAGTAAATCAAGGCCGATCAGGAGGCCCTAAGTATATGTCCCATAATGAATTCATGGATCTTCGGAACAAGGGTCTTTGTTACAAATGCCGAGAGCCCTATTCGTCATTGCATGTGTGTGCAAATAAGACTCTCCGTGTGGTTCTCTTGGGGGAGGATGAGGAACCGGATGAAGTTGTGGGTGGCGAGGAGGGTGACGGGTTGGCGGAAGGTGAAGAAGAGGGGCTGGAGGTTTCGGCGTTGTCGGCGTGTGGGCTGGATGGTCCGTGCACGATGAAATTGGTGGGAAAGATTCATAATTCGGCTGCCTTGGTGATGGTGGATAGCGGGGCATCTCATTGTTTCATTTCCAGTGAGATGGCTTCGCGCATGGGGTTGAAGTTGGACTCGTTGGTGGCCTTGCCGGTCACGTTGGGTAACGGTAAACAAGCCCAAACGACGGGAATTTGCAATGGGATCGTTTTGCATCTTGGCAATCTCACCTTCCAGCTCGATGTCTATGTTTTTCCGATAGGTGGTGTGGATCTTATTCTTGGGATCACTTGGTTGGCCACGTTGGGGGAGGTGCGAGCTAATTGGGCGACACTTACAATGAAATTCTTGTACAACGGGAGGCAGGTGACTCTTCGTGGTGAGCCGGGTCTAACTCGTCGGCAAGTCCATTCCGTAGCGGGCCTAAAGTTGACGGCGGCTGACCAAGGTTGGGTGGTGTGGAACAAGGAGTTGAGGGCGGTTTCGGTAGGTGATGGTTCGGCATTTCCAACAGAGATCCAAGCCATAATTCGTGATTATCCACAGGTTGCGGAGCCTCAGCCTGGACTTCCCCCTCAGCGCGATTGTGACCATAGAATTCCCTTGATTGCAGGTGCCTCAGCCGTGTCGGTTCGGCCATATCGGTATAGTGCGGCTCAGAAAACAGAAATTGAGAGACTCGTGCAAGAGATGCTCACGGCGGGAACTATCCAACTGAGTACCGGTCCCTATTCTAGCCCGGTACTTTTGGTGCGTAAGAAGGACGGTAGTTGGAGGTTTTGCGTTGACTATCGGGAGCTCAACAAGATTACAATACCGGACAAGTATCCTATTCCGGTGATTCAAGAGTTGCTTGATGAGTTGCATGGGGCAACATGCTTCACTAAACTTGATCTCAAGGCGGGCTACCATCAAATCCGTCTGGCTCAGGAGGACATTGAGAAGACGGGTTTTCACACTCATTCAGGTCATTACGAATGGCTAGTCATGCCTTTTGGCCTTCGTAATGCACCCTCAACCTTTCAATCGGCGATGAACGACTTATTTCATCCATGGCTAAGGAATTTTGTGTTGGTATTCTTTGACGATATACTTATCTACAGTCGAGATTATCTTGCTCATGTCTCGCACGTTCGATTGGTGCTAGCTCGTCTTGCATCGGCTGCTTTTGTTATCAATTTAAAGAAATGTGCTTGAGCTCAATCTTCAATTAAGTATCTTGGTCATATAGTTTCAGCAGAAGGGGTGAAGATGGATCCTTCCAAAGTGGTAGCAGTTTTGCAATGGCCGATTCCCAAGACGATTAAGGGTGTGCGTGGATTTCTTGGCCTTACCGGGTACTATAGGCGGTTTATTAAGGACTACGGCAAACTCGCTTTACCCTTGACGGCATTGTTGCGCAAAGAGGCTTCGCCATTCCAGTGGACTCCAGCGGCTCAGGCGGCATTTGAAGGGTTGCAAAGGGCGATCACCACTGCCCCGGTTTTGGCAATGCCCGACTTCACCCTTCCTTTTTGTATTGAGTGCGACGCTTCTGGGAAGGGACTTGGAGCGGTTCTAATGCAGAATGGGCACCCGATTGGGTACTTTAGCAAGGCTCTATCCGACCGCAATGCTGCGAAATCAACCTACGAAAAGGAATTGATGGGTTTGGTTCTCGCCGTTCTTCATTGGCGATCATATTTACTTGGCAAGAAATTCACTGTCCGAACTGATCATCGAAGTTTGAGACACCTCCTACACCAAGCTATTGCTTCTCCGGCACAACAGTATTGGGTGGCAAAGCTCCTCGGGTTTGACTTTGATATAGAATACAAAGCGGGAGTATCAAATACAGCGGCTGATGCACTTTCGAGGAGAGATGGCGAGACTGAATTATCGGCTATTTCCATACCCCAATGGTTGGAATGGGATGCGTTGAACTTGGCGGTTAGACAGGATGAGACTTACAAACCTATAGTGTTGGCTTTGGAAAAAGGAGACACGACACAGCAACCTTTTGCGTTAATTAATGGAGTTCTCTACTTCAAGGATAGAATTGTTATTCCTAAGGGTTCACCATGGGTTGCACGCCTTTTTGATGAGTTTCATGCAACCCCTGCCGGAGGACACTCTGGGGCGTATCGAACTTACCGCCGCATTGCCACGAATGTTTATTGGCCGGGTATGCTCAAAGACATCACTACTCGGGTGGCTAGTTGTCTCACTTGCCAAACAAACAAAGCAGACACAAGAACACCAGCTGGGTTGTTGCAGCCTCTACCGATTCCGACGAGAATTTGGGAAGATCTCAGCATGGATTTTGTTTCCGGGCTCCCTACATCGTGTAAGTTGGACACGGTGTTAGTCGTCGTAGATCGCCTATCTAAGGCTGTCCATTTTCTCGGCTTGTCGCATCCTTTTTCGGCAAGAGACGTTGCCAATGTGTTTGCCCGCGAGGTGGTTCGTTTGCATGGAGTGCCGAGGTCAATCGTTATGGATAGAGATCCCATCTTTTTGAGCACTTTTTGGGAGGCATTATTTGCAGCAATTGGGACTAAGCTTCGGATGAGCTCGGCTTATCACCCGGAGACGGATGGTCAAACGGAAGTGATGAATCGATGCTTGGAAGCGTACCTTAGGTGTTTCACCTCAGAGCATCCTCGACAGTGGGCGAGATGGCTTTCTTGGGCTGAGTATTGCTTCAACACGAGTCACCACTCCGCCATTGGGTGTACTCCATTTGAAGCTGTTTATGGGCGGCCCCCCTACTCTCTCTCAGTTCCTTCCGGGGGAGATCCGAGTCCGAGCGGTGGCCGCTGAATTACGGGATCGTGATATGATTCTTCGCAACTTAAAGTGCCAGCTTGCTAAGGCTCAGGAGCGTATGCGGAAACAGGCGAATAAACATCGAAGAGACGTGCACTTTGAAGTGGGGGATAGGGTCTTCCTCAAGTTCCGTCCGTATAGACAAATCTCGCTGTTTCGACGACTAAATGTTAAGTTGGCACCTAGGTACTTTGGTCCTTTTGAGGTGTTCGAGCGTTTGGGTCCAGTGGCTTATCGAATTCGGCTTCCGGAAGGATCGAGGCTACACCCGGTGTTTCACGTTTCCTTGCTTAAGCGGGTGCTTGGGGATCATGCCGTGTCGCCAGGTCTTCCACCAGATTTGATGGCTGATGGTCCGGAGTTCTTGCCGAAGTCGGTGTTACGGGAGCGGGAAGTGTGGCGTGGAGATGATCGCGTTAGCCAGGTCTTGATTGCATGGCAAGGCTTATCATTGGATGATGCGACGTGGATTGATAAAGCTGTGTTCCGAGCTCAGTTTCCTGACTTCCGCCTTGAGGACAAGTCGATTTTTGAGAGGGAGGGAATTGTTACAGATCGAGTTTACCGACGGAGAGGGAAGAAGGATGGCGTGGACGGAATTGCAAAGTTGGCAAATGGCTTGGCAATGAGTGAAGATTGCAAAGTTGGCAAAGAATTGCAAAGTTGGCAAATGGCTTGGCAATGAGTGAAGATTGGATTGCAAAGTTGGCAGACTGGTTGGCAAACCGTGAGATTGCAGAATTAGTTAGGATATTATTTTTCCTTGTTTAAGATATTGAGTATCTTGGATTTAGTTTGCAAATCGTATCTTTCCATTTTATTTTTTCCTTAAATAATGTAATAGCTTGATAGGGTTGGTCATTGGGAGTTTTGGGATTGGAACTTGGAACTGGGAATTAGGAATTGTTTGCAATTGCAATTCAATTTGTTATCGATCTATTATCACTTCTTGTCCAATTTATTGTTCTTGTTTCTCTGACTCTAACAGACACCCATCGAGTTAATGGATCAGCCAAAGGCTTTGATAGTTCAGATACAAAATCTATCAATGAAATCCAATGCTACCTAACATTTCATTGATGCACTGTAACATGTACGTACGAACTATATATGAAGGGCAGAAATCTGGGAAAATGTGCAGAAACAATACTTGAGATTGAATTCATCAACAGATGAAGATAACGTTCATAAGTAACCATTTATGAGCATACATACATAATTGGAGCAGAATTAAATCCTTTTTGGCTGCCTGAACAGAGTGGCACAGCAGCAGCTCAATACTATGGTTAGGCTCATCTAATGCTTCTACAGGAGAGAGAGTTAGATAGCAGCTCAATACTATGGTTAGGCTCAGGAGAGAGAGAGTTAGGCTCATCTAATGCTTCTACAGGAGAGAGAGAGAGAGAGAGAGAATCAATGGAGCTATATCAGTACAATACACAGCAGCTCAATACTGTGGTTAGGCTGATTTAATGCTTCTACAGAAGAGAGAGAGAGAGAGCTATATAAGTACGTACACGGTATCCACATTGGGTCCAACAGGCGCATGGCCCCCCTCAGATTTTCTAAAATATGGAGGGTAAAATATGGAGGGTGCAAATGAGTACGGTACCAAAATATAGCTCTGACACCAATTAAAATTGAAAGTGTAGTGTGGATCTAAAATCAATAATAAAACAATCAAAGTATACAGTATTGTTAATGGTGTTGACAACATCAGCGTAACACACAACAACAAATAAATCGAAAATGAAAACTGCAGAACACAAACGAATAAAACAATCAAAGTACACAGTGTTGTTAATGACGTGGAATGCCTTCAGAGTGAAAACTCTTTTATTGATCTTTCGTATGTAAGCAAGGAGATAGAAAAACCTCTAAAAGAGATTCTTAGTCTACAAATACTCGTGGAATGTCTTCAGAGTGAAAACTCTTTTATTGATATTTCGTATGCAAGCAAGCAGATAGAAAAACCTCTAGAAAAGATTTTTCCGTACATACGTCATTTGAGTATGTCTAAGTAAACTAGAGACATATATAAAATCTCACATTTGATCACTCTAAGCACCTACATTAAAAGGTAAGAAGTATGCAAACTCTATAACTATACAAGAAAAGAGGTGTTGTCTTAGTGTGACTAACACAAAACTTGACACCAGTGTACTGCTCAACTTTGGACTGCTTGATCGCTCTATTTTTGTGTCTCTCGATCTTCTGCAGACTTCATCTATTTATAGACCTCACACAACACTGTCTTGTATCCACTTTTCATGTTCTCGAAGTGTTTCATGATCTCTCGTACATGATCAAGCATGATCACCACTTTTTGGACTTCTTCTTCTTCCACTACCTTGATCTTCTCTTCTTGACTTCTTCATGTGTTGACTTGATCAACTTTCTCTTTATGTGCATGGTGTTTTGACTCTCAAACCTTTGTGTTTGACTCTTTCCAATTCTCACGTGTTTGATTCTTTTATCATCACGTTCTATCCTATCAAAAGAAGAGCAAATAACAACTTCCCTAAAACTAGGAAGAGTTGTTAGTATAAGATAGGATTCACAATTTCAAAAATACGTGAGTTTAAAAAGATCTAATCTTAAGAGAGATAAAACAAATCTAATTCAAAATCAATCAAATCCAAATAATATCTAACACATCTAATATGATTTAGGATAAAATATGAAAAAAGAAAAATTAATTAAATGCTGGAAAATCCAACACTAACAATCTCCACTTTTTTTGTTTTTTTAGCTCAAAACATAAATCAATTAGATTAGATCTCCCCTTAATTAAAACTCTCCCTTAATCCTGCAATCACAAAAAATCACAAAGAATTAAAGATTAATCATTCAACACAATCATGAAAAAGATTCATCAAAACTTTCTCCTCCGCCACCTATCACCATAGGAATTGTCTTACCATATCTTCTCCCCCTTTTTGAGCTGAAAATTAGCTCATAAAAAATGTTCCTCACTTTCAATGTATATCAACAAAGACGTTGGGCCAAATGTTGTCAAACCGAAGGGGCAACATCTGGTGTATAGGGCAAATCATAAATTCGATTGCTAATGAAAATCTCCTTGGTACAACCATCTTAGTAGACCATATCTTGAAACAAAGGACTTTAAAGATAAGAAAAAAATAGAGAGGGAAAGAAAGCAGTTTCGTCCTTATCTTAGATAAAAGAGGCAGGAGTAGGTGGTTTGGGCAGTGTTGCGCTGGTGTGGGCAACACCATCCGAAGATTCAGCCAAATTAAGGGTTTGATGGATAGTGGGAAAGAATTACTTAAGATGTTCAAAGATATCTCTCAAGTCTTGGTAAAGGGAAGAATCAACCATATGGTTCAGAGGTTCGAAAAAAGAAACAGAGATGAAGAAGAAACAGGAAGAATGAATAAGCGGGATCGATTTTCTAGAGAGAGAGAGAGTAGATTAGCACGCAAAAGTGAATGGATTATGCGAGAGTTTAAATTTAAAAATAAACTTTGAGCCGTTTGACTTGGAGAGAAATTAAGTCAAATGATATGAAATTTTAGCACAAAAATCTCAACAAATTTACTAAAAATTAGGAGTCACAAAATTCAAATTTTAAACTGAAATTGGATCATTCAAAAGGCATAAACCTAGAGATGCTTAAAATTTAAATTCTAGAAAAATCGCACACAATGTACCAAACTGGTGTTGTCCTTGGTGTTACATGACACTGCGAGGAACCATTAAACAAATAATTTGGCCATTAAAATTTTTCCCGTGCACATAAATTAAATTCATACAGACCTGATCTCAACCAACCTTTTGAAAAGAGAGCACTGTCGTAGCGAGCGCCATGTTTCTAGTTACTCAGTTGTGAGATTAAGATTTTGATTCGGTTGTGGTACCTCCTACACCTTTTGACAAGGAAGCATCATCGCATTGAATGTCGTGCCCCAAGTTACTCAGTGAGGTCACACAACACTTTTTAGCAAGTCACTACGTTGCCTGAAAAGCATCATCGTCGTGAGCACCGTGCTCCAAGTGCTTCGTGACTTTTTATCATTTTTTTGAATAAAGTGCACTATAACATGAGCCTTTACCAAATTAGGTGTCCAAGCAACTTTTTACACAAAGGAACACACTGGTTAGATACAAACATGCACACACATGGCTAGAAAGCCTAAAATAAAAATCACATACTAAGGGTGTTAAGAGTGGTGTGAACAATATGGTCGTAACACCCGCAAACAATGCATACGCATTCAAACAATGCACAATCCGAAAGACTTCTTTAAGGATGAAAATCTCAAAATCTAAGGCTTTTGTAAATATATCTGCAATTTGATTCTCAGTGGATACATAATCAAGTTGGATTAACCCTTTTTCGACTAAATCTCGAATAATGTGATGCCTAATGTCTATGTGCTTAGTGCGTGAATGTTGAACCGGATTTTTTTGAAATATCAATAGCACTAGAATTATCACAAAATAGGCTCAAAGATTTATATAAAAATCCATAATCATCAAGCATTTGCCTCAATCACAAGAGTTGAGTACACCCACTACCCGCGGCTACATACTCGGATTCGGCGGTGGACAAAGAAACACAATTTTGTTTTCTACTATGTCATGACACAAGATCATTTCCCAAGTAGAAACATCCACCACTGGTACTCTTTCTATCATCTACATCTCCTGCCCAATCGGAATCGCTAAAGCCAACTAAGTTTAGCTTAGTGTCTTTTGTATACCATATACCCAAATCGATCGAACCTGAAATGTACCTTATAATTCGCTTCACAGCTTAAAGATGAGAAGTTTTAGGCTCAGATTGGTAACGAGCACACACACCAACACTATACATGATATCGGGTCGGCTAGCGGTCAAATATAGCAAGCTGCCGATCATCGACCTATAAAGGGTGTTGTCAACACCATCGGCAACACTGTCTTTCGACAGCTTTTGTGAAGAACACATGGGAGTTCACATAGGCTTAGAATTTTCCAATCTAAAACGTGATACCAAGTTTTTTGCATACTTGCTTTGTGAAATAAAAATTTCATCTTTCAATTATTTCACCTGCAAACCTAGAAAGAAAGTTAGCTCCCCAATCATACTCATTTCAAAAGTGGATGACATAGCTTGCACAAATTCATCAAGTTCACTTTGAGAAGTAGAACCTAAAACAATGTCATCTACGTAAATTTGAGCAATCATAAAACTTCGATCGTTTCTCTTAACAAAAAGAGTTTGATCGGCCATACCTCTTGTGAATCCAAACTCGAGTAGAAAAGTAGTCAATCGACCATACCAAGCTCGAGGAGCTTGTTTCACACCATACAAAGCTTTCTTGAGTTTATAAACATAATGAGGTTGAAAAGGATCTTCAAAACCTTTCGGTTGCTCAACATAAACTTCCTTATCTAAGAAACCATTCAAAAATACTCCTTTAACATCCATTTGATAATGAGTAATTTTTAAATAACAAGCAATATCAAGAATTAACCTTAATAGATTCAATTTTAGCAACGGGTGCGAAGGTTTCATTATAATCGATGCCTTCGACTTGAGTGTACCCTTGTGCTATTAAATATGCCTTGTTTCTTACTATGTTTCCCGACTCATCCGTTTTATACTTAAAAATCCATTTAGTTCCAATCACATTAGTATCGGTGGGTCTAGGAACAAGAAACCAAACATCATTTCTAATAAATTGTTCTAACTCTTCTTGTATTGCAAGTATCCAAAAATTATCTTTTAGAGCTTCAGAAACATTTTTGGGTTCAATTGGAGAGACAAAATAGTAAAATTTTACCTCCGAATATGTGGTTGACATACACACATGTCTTACCATTTCTTTGTAATTCACGGGGTCTTTTCTACGAGTTCGAACACCTTCATTTACTCCCTATATCACCTGTGTGCTAGGGTGATTTTTTCTGATACGAGCAGGTGGATCTCTTCGAACTGGATCAGTTAGATCATCATCACTTTCATCAGATTCTGGCTCGAAAGGTGTTGTCACTGGTGTCACAACACTGGGGGCAACATCAGTATTTCCAATTTCATGAACAACTGGAATTTCGATTAGATCAGTCATGGTATCTTCATACGATTTACCTGCAACATCAGAGAAACATGACATTAACTGATTCTTGAATAGTCCTTGATCTTAAATTAAAAACACGATAAGCATGACTATTCAAAGAATATCCAAGAAACATAGCTTTGTCACTTTTTGCATCAAACTTGGCAAGATTATTACGATCATTTAAAATGTAGCAAAGACACCAAAAAACATTAAAATGTTTAAGATTTAGCTTTTTCCCTTTCACAATTTCGTAAGGGGTCATTTTGCTACCCGGTCTTAAAAAGACTTGATTGCCTATATAGCAAGTTGTATTCAATGCTTCAACCCAAAAATGTTGTGAGAGGTTTTTAGAACTGAGCATAACACGTGTAATCTCTTGTAAAGTTCGATTTTTTCGTTCCGCAACTCCGTTTTGTGGAGGAGTTTTTGGAGCCGAAAATTGATGCTTGATTCCTTTCTTTTCACAAAAATCAGCAAATAACTTGTTCTCAAACTCCTTACCATGGTCAGACCTGATACTCAAAATTTTGGAAGAAAATCAGGTCATAATCCTAGTGTACAAAATTTTAAATTGAGAAAACGTATCCGATTTTTCACGCAAAAAGAAAATTCAAGTATACCGGGAAAAATCATCAACAATAACATAGGAATACCTCTTTACTCCAAGACTTTCGACTTCAACTGGTCCCATTAAATTTATGTGTAAAAGTTGAAAATAATGAACCGTACTCGAGTGTTGTCCATGGTATGATGTAACACCGTGGGGAACACGAGTCTGTTTACCTTTAAGGCAGTCCCCACAGACTATCTTACCATTTTGATTCATACTTGGCAGTCCTTGTACAGCCTCATACTTCATCAATTTTTAGAGAGTTCGAAAATTCACATGGCCTAATTTTTGATGCCACAAAATCGTGTCATCAATATTGGCCTTGTTACACGTGACCTTATCTCCAACAAGATAGCAATTGTTATAAGATCATGTACCTATCATGATACACATGTTAGACTAATCATAAACTTCACAAGAGTCCTTAGTAAATTTTACCTCAAGGTTGTCATCACATAATTGACTTATGCTAATCAAATTAGCCATAAGACCATCGACTAATAGAACATTAGACAACCTGGTATATTGAGAGTTCATTTACCAATTATTTTGCCCTTAGCACCTCATGTGTAAGTAACGGATCCTTCGGTAAGAGGTACAAAATTACATAAAAACTCTTCGGTTCCCGTCATGTGGCGTGAACACCCACTATCAAAGTACCAAGAACCTGAAATGTTAGTTTTAAGGGCAGTAAAAACAACTTGGCACACTTGAGAAGTTTGTTTAGGAACCCAAATTTTATGTCTGACAGTGGTGCTACGGGTGGTATTACGTGACACCGGAGGTAACACCAGACCACTGGCTCGATCATTTTTCAATGTTCGACAGAATGGTATTATATGTCCAGGTCGAAAACAGTAATAACAGACATATTTCCTCTTCCTAGGACCTGAAACGGGGGATTTCACGGACTCTTTCGATTTTTCCTTCACAAAATTTATCTTAGCATGTGAATCGTAAAAGAGGTTTGGAAAAATATTTTCAACAGATTTATTTGATCCAATACCTAATTTGGAAGAATTACCTAATCCCATGATTTCACTTGCCTTGAAAGAACTCGAGTTCCATTTTGCAATTAGGGATTCCGTCTCTTCAAACTTTAATTGCCCATTTCCAAGTTCTATGTCCTTCTTGGTGAGAGTGGTTTCCAGTTTTGCAACTGAGTCCTTCAACACTTAATTCTCCTTGGATAGAGCTTCATTTTCCTTGGATACAACTTCTACTAGCTTGCATTGCTTTTTTCATTCCTCAAGCAAGGAGTTATAAAGACCATGAAGTTCTTCAATGGCTTCATCATTATCTAAGTCGTCTCCAGCAAGAGAATTTGTATCATCACAAATAACATTAAGGCAAGTTATGTTAGCAAAGTCAAACAATTCATACCTCTGTGGTTTTGTATGCGGTGTTGTTTGTGGTGTCATGACACTAGTGTTGTCAACACCATCGATAACACCGTCAGCGATTTTTGCAAACAGAGTTGTGGAACTTTCAGTTTCAACTTCATTATCATCCTCATCGTCACTCATAGATACCCAGTGATTTTTCAGACCATACTTCCTTAGAGTATTAGCACATTCATTAGCATAGTGACCTCATCCCGAACATGCACGACATTGAATGGTATCGAGATGTTCGGGATCATTTCGTCCATGGTCTAAAGCTGGTTTCCTAGGATGACGTTTGAGCTGAGATGATGATCCAGTTGGCTTCCATTGGGATTGATCAGAGGATCGATTGAACGACTTATTTCCATTCGAACGGGGCTTCTCCTTGTTGAACTTCCTCACCATGAAGTTGAATTTCTTAGTAAATATAGCCACGTTCTGTCCTTCGGTGATTTCCTCCAATGGTTCATCATCGTCCTCAGATTCTTCATCGTCTTGAGCTTGCAAGGCTATATTTTTAGTCTTATAATTCACTTCTTGTTGACTTTGAAGATTGAGCTCGAATGTTTGAAGAATACTTTGAAGTGTATCAAAGTCCATCAAAGTAAGATTGTGGACCTCTTCAATGGCATACACTTTGATATTGAACCTCGGTGGTAGAGTACGAATCATCTTTGACACGAGTTGTTTGCGTCCAATCGGTTCTTCTAGCATTTGAGCTTGTCTTCATTCTCCTCCATGCGCATGTTCTCGAACTTGGACATAACGAGATGCAACCTGGCCTCACGAACACATTGTGCACTTTCAAATTGTTTTTGGAGAGTATCCCAAGCATCCTTAGCATGTGCTGCATTCTGGATCAATCGGAAAACCTTGTAGTCCACAGTTTCGAATATGACGTTGATAGCCTTTTCATTGAAATTAGCATTGTGGATTTCTTCGATTGTCCATTCACCTTGAGGTTTAGGAACAAGTTTACCATGCACCTCCTTCACTGGGGAAGTATAACCCTCCAACACTGTTGTCCAAGCTCGTGCATCAATTGACTTGATCTTCGAGCGTACGCGAATCTTCCAATACGCATAGTTAGAGCCATCCAAAATTGGGATTGCAATAGTCCATATCCTGCATGACTGGATCAACTACTTAGTAAGTCAAGTGGAGGCTCTTGATGCCAATTGTAAATGTTTATGGTACCAAATTACCAATTAAAAGTGTAGCGTGGATCTGAAATCAACAATAAAACAATCAAAGTACACGATGTTGTCAATGGTGTTGACAACACCAGCGTAACACAGCGGAAAATAAATTGAAAACGAAAATGAAAACTGCAAAACATAAACGATGTATCCATGAGTATACAAATACTCGTGGAATGTCTTCAGGTTGAAAACTTCTTTATTGATCTTTCGTATGTAAACAAGGAGATAGAAAAACCTCTAGAAGAGATTCTTCCGTACAATAACTCAATACGTCCTTTGAGTATGTCTAAGTAAACTAGGGACGTATACAAAACCTCACAGTTGATCACTTTAAACACCTACACTAAAAGGTAAGGAGTATGCAAACTCTATGACTATACAAGAAAAGAGGTGTTGTCTCAGTGTGACCAACAAAAAGCTTGACACCAGTGTACTACTCAACTTTGGACTGCTTGATCGCTCTATTTCTGTGTCTCTCGATCTTCTGCAGACTTCATCTATTTATAGACCTCGCAGAACACTAGCTTGTATCCATTTTCCATGTTCTCGAAGTGTTCCATGATCTCACGTACATGATCAAGCATGATCACCACTTTTTGGACTTCTTCTTCTTCCACTACCTTGATCTTCTCTTCTTGACTTCTTCATGTGTTGACTTGATCAACTTTCTCTTCATGTGCACGGTGTTTTGACTCTCAAACCTTTGTGTTTGACTCTTTCCAATTCTCACGTGTTTGATTCTTTTATCATCACGTTCCATCCTATCAAAAGAAGAGCAAATAACAACTTCCCTAAAATTAGGAAGAGTTGTTAGTATAAGATAGGATTCATAATTTTAAAAATACGTGAGTTTAAAAAGATCTAATCTTAAGAGAGATAAAACAAATTTAATTCAAAATCAGTCAAATCCAAATAATATCTAACATATCTAATATGATTTATGATAAATTATGAAAAAGGAAAAATTAATTAAATGTTGGAAAATCCAAAGGAGTTTTTGGTATTTCACATTTTATTGATATATACACACACTTATTAATCTAATTTAAGATATACTAATTATCAATATGTATAGTGTTAATTCAATACTATTAAAACTCTTAGAGCCATAATATTTTTAAAAAATTAAGGTAAATACTTTATATTTAAACTTGTTATTTCTTATTTGTTTTTTTTTTCAATTGATTATTGATTTTATTTAAGTATGATTGATGATCAATTAGTAGGGAGTATGATCCATTTTGTTGGTTTAATGTAGTACGAAGGGACAATAAAATAAAATAGTTTGAGCTCTTTATTATATAATTAAGTATTTAAGTATTATTGTGTAGCACCCCGACCCGACTTTGGAGGATTGAGGCACTACCATGATGTTACATGTTCAAAATAAAATATTTGTATAAGGAAAAAAAAATGATTAAGAAAAGGAAATGCTTTGTGTATGAAAACTCAGCGGAAGATTTAAATATGAAAACACGAGCCATTTCTTTTTTCTTTAACTTATAAAGGGAAACTTGCATGCATCCGACTCGTGTCTTACCCACATTTGTAAGTCAAAACCTTGAAATATTTTAAAATGCATGAAAATCTTACAGAAACAGTTAAACCAAAATGGAAGGTTTCAGAAAGTATTAAGCATCATCAAAACATACATCTTAACATTAATCAAAACATATACTTCTTGGGAGGAGTCCATACAACCGGCTACACATCCGCTTTGTTGTAAGCTGAACCTGAAAAGATTTAAAGGTAACATCATGAGACTCCTCCGAAGAGGAAGCCTAGTGGGATTACAATACTCTTTCATACATAGAAGCAATTAAATTATTAAGCACGTACTACATGTCCAACAGACACGCTCACCCGTTTTGGACCCTCATAACATTAGACCAGGCACTCTCGCCCTTATGGTCACATAACATTAAGGAATGTGGGCATGCTAATCCACTAGACCTTGCTTTCATAGACCAGGCACTTTGGCCCTTATGGTCATTGCCAGGCGTGAAGCCCTCCCGGTTATAGCTACGGTGCTTCCCTCCGTAGATTTTCATACATATCTTACTAATTTAATTATCAACACGTAGTAGAGAGTAGAAATTACCCACTTTTGAAGATTTCACTTGAAGCGGGGATAGCCACTGAAGTATATGGTCGTCTCGTACTGCACTCGGCACATTCATTAACATTTAGTCTTTGATCACGTCTCGATCATATCATACAAATATATGCATATCCATTTTCGTGTATTACTTAGTTAACATATTATTCGAGGTTCATTAGTGTGTCTTAATAAACATAATATCATGGAGTCATATCTTGGCAGCTATATAACATCAATTAATCATTTGAAAGAAAATTATTTAGACCTTATGAACTCATAAAACTCTATTACTTTGAAACCTAAATGGTTCATCACCTTACACATAAGCTCACATTTTATTTCTTAAAAATCAGTTTCAAAAGATGGTTGAAATCTCACTTTTAATCATAGATAAAACTAGATTCAAAAGCTAGTAACTTGTAGATAAAAATACACTCGTTAGCATATAACGATTTTCATATTTAAAACAAAACATCTAAAATTCATGAAAATAATCATACATTCACATATATAATACCTCTTAGTTGGTCATGCTAAAACAATAGATATAAGTTTCAAACACACAAGCATTGATAATTAACTTATTGTACCTAAAAATTGTTTGGAAGGTACTCTAAATCATTTTGATTTATAAAAGTCACCATAAATCATATAGTTATTAAAACCTTCTGGAATTAATAATTTAAACTCACAACATCACTAATAGAAACTTGGTAAAACAGTTTTGAAAAATTGAAATTCATCGATTTTCTAAAATTATTCTTCTAAAGTCCAAAACTGCAGAATTTCATCTTGAAACTAGACTATATTTGGAAAAAAAATTATAACTTGTACACTTCTTTAAACATTACCAAATTTTAAACATAGACTCATGACTTCATGTAAAATTACGTACCAGAACAGCTTTGAAAAATCATGACTAAGAGAATTTACAAAATTATTTTTCCAAGGTCCAAGATTGCAGAATTTGAATTTGAAACTGGACTAACTTTTAAAATTCATTATAATTCATACACTACTATAAAAATTACCAAAATTTTAAAATGGTATCATAGCTTAATGTAGAATAATACATTAAAACAGTTTAGAAAAATAATAATCGACCAATTTTATAAAATTGTGTTTCTACAGTCAAAACTACAAATTTTGAACTTGAAACTGCACTATGTTTGAAAAATAACTGTTATTCATACACTTCTCCACACATTACCAAACACTAACCATATATCCTAGACTTCATGTAGAATAACATACCTAAATAGTTTTGAAAAATGTTCATTTACTGAATTTACAAAAATAATTTTCTAGGGTCTGAAACTGCATATTACAATTCGAATGGACTATCTTTGAAAATTCATTATAATTCATAAACAACTCCAAACATTACCAAAATTTAATCATACACTAAAGACTTCATGTAGAATAACATAGTAAATCATTTTTGAAAAACACCAAGCATAGGATTTTATAAAAATCGACAAAGAGGACTGAAATTTCCATATTTTTCATAAGTTGATTAGATCCACTTATTTCTTTGATAATTCGACTTTTAAGACTCCATTAACCTCAAGATATCATCATAACTCAGTTTAATACACTTGCAATGAGCTTAGACAAGATAATCAAACATGCAAAGGTCAAATCAACATGCAATTGCACATTCAACACTCAAATATCACATATTTTTGAAAATCAACACTTATAACCTTGACATTTAACAAATTCCTTCACAATTATCCTTGGATCTTACATGAAATAGGTTTTAGCAAGGGAATCAATCATGCAAAACTTAATCCAACATGTATTTGCTCAATCAACACTGATGATGACCTATTTTGAAAATCAATATCATATTATCCTAACAAATTTCACTACATTGTAGAGAGTCACTCTTAGATCACACATGCAATGAGCTTAGATGAGGGGAAATAAACATGCAATATTATTTCATCATGCATTTCAACATTTAGAACCTAATCATACTTCTAAAGAGAACATTGGTAAGGATTAGCCAAGGATACCTCTTGGATATATGAACAAACAAAGAGTTCTTTGAAGTTTGCTTGGAAGAAGACTATACTTTTGAGCTTAATTCCCCATCTTATCTTGGAAGGATCTTGTCTCTTTACTTAATTCTTGAAAAAGACAACTTGTTTGAAGGTGGGAGTGAATGTATTTTTTGTAATGAAGGGAAGAAAAGGTAGAGAGAAGGAGGAGCAAATGGGCTAGAGAGGGAGAGAGAGAGAGGATCAAAATGAGAGGGGTGAGATCCCCCTTTCACATATCTATATATATAGTGTATAATCATGGTATAATACTTGTATTATACATGTAGATCTTGTAAAATAATGTAAATTAATATGTATAAACATGTAGATCACCTCTTGTAGCATTTATCCACTAAATGTGTGATGATTAATAGTGTTGGAAACATTTAAGTATGTTTTGATGAGACAAAATTTTAAGAAAATAACTCTAAAGCATAATCAATCTTAGGAGAGGTTACTGTAATAGAGTTACTGCAGAAAGATAAAGATCAGAGAAAGTGTCAAAGGAAAGATACTGATGAGAATGGTGGAAAGGAATCGGGTGAACTAATTAGGATACTGATGATTGCAGGAAGTTATTGGAAAAGAACTTGCTGAAGCAGAAAAGCAGCAAGCTACCAAACAGCAAACTACCTGAGAGACCATGCCTAAGCATACTGCAGAAGCAGCATGCTACAGAGCCTCAAGCCACCTGACGGAGCAAGCCAGAGAAGGAAGCACCAGAGTGAGCGTGAGGAGGAAGCTACAAAGCAAGCATGGGAAGAAAGTCAAAAGTTACCGGTAGACACAAGAAGGTTACCGGTAGAGAGAAGAGAATAGGAGCCAATCAAAATAAGACACGTGGAAAGCAAAAGGCTTGCGTGTGTTAGAAGAAGTGCGGTGCTATCAATGATGGAAATTTATCTACCTTCAACGGGCAGATTTCCTAATCTATAAATAGAAGAAGACTGAAGACTGAGAAGTAGAGAGAGAACGCGCAAGAGCAGAAGAGAAGAGAGAACGCAAAAACAGAAGAGAGCGCGAGAAGAAAGCATAGGAAAGAGGGGGAAGGCTACATAAAAGAAAATAGAGTAAAGTGGGGAGCAAAAGAAGAAGAGAGAAAAGTGAAGCTCAAACACCCCACACCCCAAAGACGCATATTCAGTCATACAGTCGAGGCAGCAAGCTACAGCAGTTCAACCTGTAAAAGAAGTCCAAGCTTGCTGCCACTAGTTGAAGAAAAAGAAGACAAACCTTTTAAGGATTGTCTTGGAGTGCTCAGTGCGAGGAATAGAGTCCTACTGAGTTGTCCACTTTCTGAAGAAGAAAGTGAGGACCCTGGGTAGGTAGAGTAGGATCCTGTGTGGGTCAGTGAGGAAAGTAAGCAAGCAGCTGTGTGAAGGTTTGCTACTTACTTGTTAAGTGAGGGTTGTAATAGATAGGGCCATGTAAAGCAACTAACTTAACAAAGGTTCCCTCTTGAGAAGAGGCAGAGAGGATGTAGAAGGATTACTCCACCTTCGAACCTCTATATATCTATGCGTCTATATGTGCTTACTGCTTTACTTGCATACTTTATGTTAAGTTGCACATCTTCTATACCTGGCACTTCAACGAGAGAAAAGCTTCCGCAACCACTATGATCAGTAACCTCCCAAAAGGTTACTGATTCTGAAATTAAGCCGATAGAAGAAAGAAAAGTTTTGAAATTACAGTAGGCTTATTCACCCCCCCCTCCCTGTAAGCCTACTACCACCGTATTTGGGACCAACAAATAGCATTGAGACTTGTGGTGAATTTAATGGAAGCATGGGGCTTGAGTGTATTTCCCATCTAATGTGACATATGTAATAATTGGAATCATGGAAATCATACATGAACTTTATGTCCAAAGATTACATACTATATAAGTCACACAAATATGAATAAAGATATATTTAATTGAACACAACATATAAGTCATATACTATATTGCACATAAAACCATATAAATTGCACATAATTATAATTGAACACATTAGTCATGCTTCTTTCACTAAGTATTGAAATTCAACTTATCTATTTTTTTTTTTTGTTCCTTTACTCGTGCGTGTCGAGTGCATCACGATTAACTCGGTCTCTTCGGGTAGCTATCCTGCAAGACGTTTTATACTTAAAGAAATATTAGCTCATTTCTTTTGATAAAACATAAAGCTTGATATATAGAGATTATTTACAATAAATCATTTAAAAAAATGAATTTGTAAATAAAAATAAGATATGCAAATTTTCTGTAAACAGGGTGTTACATACTCTGTAGATTATTGATTTGATTTGTGTTACAGTTAGTGAAAATGTAAATGTTGATTTATAATATACAAGTTAATTCAATTTTATGTTGTTTTATAATTCAAAATTTTGTTTAATCTTTCATGAATAATGAAAAATATTATAGAAAGAAAATCATTTATAGTAGAAAGTGTTATGGAAAATATCATTTACAACAGAAAGAGCATCACAATCAATATCATCAAGAGATAATCAAACAATCAATAAACTATAGAATTATTGTATAATTTTCATGCATTAAAGTGATGTATTTGCATTGTTAGCAACAAAGCTACTACGATGTTTAATATCATGCATTAAAAGTGATTATTTGGAATATGAGCAGTAAACTTAATATGCAATTGTTTCAAAATATGAAAAATATAATAAAATTGATTTAGCTACTGTTTAAATTATCTACTTTTTGATGATATATTATCTTTAATTTTACTAATTTACGTTGGACCCCTTAGTAAAAATCATGGGTCCGTCATAGAATACACTAATAGCGTGAGAGAGAGAGCATCAATGGTGGAGATATAAATTTGTATCTCTTTCCAATGTTTACTTTAACATATAATATTTAGATAAGGATATCCATTATCCTTATCAATCGTCTACTATGTAATATATGGCGGTTAGGATAAGAGTGATATTACCTAAATGTCCATTTTGATATTAAAAACATGAACGTTTATGGTACATTTGATACAGGTGAATTTGATGAGAGATTTGAAATTTATGGTAGCAAATTCACCGTTAGTTTTTGAATGCATATGGATTTGAAATTCATGGTTTTCATTTTGAATTAATTTTGGAGTCATTTTTGCTGGATTTCAAAATCCACTCCAACTTGAGCCTTGAGATAATTTGAAATTCACTTTTTTCAAATCCTAAATTTCAAATCACTCTATTCAAATGGAGCCTTAATGTTTATTAGGGATAGTAATGTAATTTCCTAATATTATCCCAAATTTTGGGTAAACTATCATATGTGGAGGGTGGAGATAGACACGCCCAAAAGGTTCGAAAAATCGGAACCGGGCCGGTTCGAACCGGCTGTCAACGATTCCGGTTCCGAACCATAACCGGAAATTGGATATATCCAGTTAGGTTACGATTCGGGGTATTTAGAACCGTGAAATCGGCGGTTCGAACTGGTTAAACCGTCGGTTTTCTCCTTTTTTATTTTTTATTTTTTAAATTGCATTATGCCACGTGGACGGCTGTCGTTGAATCCCAACTAGCCGTTGGAGATCGACGGCTAAGGCCAACTAGCCGTTTGAAAACGACCCGAACCGGTTCCGGTTTGAAACTGGCGGTTCGAACCGCCGGTTTTTGAAGAATTTGAATCGTGCGGCTTGGATCTGAGGGCCGTTGGAGATCAACGGCCCAGATTGAAAAATCGGACCGAATCGCTGGTTCAACCGAACCCGAACCGGCGGTTCGAACCGGAGCGTCACCCTTTATTTATTTTTATTTTTTTTGAAATCTATAAATAGGGGGTTGAAATGTTGTATTTTTCACACCTCTCTCTTGCTCTATCTCTCTCAATTCTCTCTCTCTCTCTCTCTCTCTCTCTCTCAATTCTTGCAATTCTAGCAAAATTAAAGTTGTTAGTGAAGCTTTTTTTTGTTCTAATTCAAAGCTTATAGATCATACATTAGTTCTACTTTGTGCTTCTACATTTCTACTCCTCCTACATTTCTACTTCTACATCATTGCCTCGAAGAGGATCATTGTCTACATCTCGTGGGAAGGGTAAAAATCTCATGCCCCCTCCACGAGATGATGATCATTACATCGATGAGCTATTGGGTGCTAAATTATTTTTGTGTGCTAAATTATTAGATCCTAGGATTAGAGAAGATGGCCTAGAAGAATTATTAAGTATGTATTATAATGCATTGTTTCCAAATGGACTTCTAAATGATTATGATGAAGTAGATTATGTGTCTTATCCTAGAGAAGTAGTTGTTAGAGCTAAAGGATATTTGTTTGATTTATTTAAAGAATACAAAACAATACATAGTAGTGAATCTAGTACTAGTGAAAATGTAGGATCTAATAGTTCTTCATCTTCTTCATCTCACTTTGGACCGGTCCTTAGTCAATTTTATAACTTTTATGACATTATAACACAAAAACGAGCTAGAAGTAACCCTTCACAAAAATTAGATAATTATTTAGGTGTCACTTTTGAATTAATTGTTTTTTGACGACTCATTAGATTTATTGAAGTGGTGGTCACGAAGGACCACCATGTATCCTATTTTAACCATTATTGCTAAGGAACTTTTTGCAAGTCTCTCATCGACGGTCTCAGTTGAACATGCATTTAGTATTGCGGGCCACACATTGACTCCGAGACGAGCAAACTTGGTCATTGAGAATGTGCAAAACATTATGCTCATTGAAGATTGGTGCAAAGCCGCCAAACGTAAACAACATCTAGATACCGAAGCATTGGACGATGGTGGTCCCGATTTGTTTGGCTACGACTCGAACACATCATCCTCCGGCGGCGGCACACCAACCAACTTCGAAGATTATAATTATTGAAGAAGGTAAGTTGAGGTAAGAGAACTATGTAAGCTTTGATTCCATAATTTTATAAATTAAGGATACATAGGCAATTTCATTATAAATTTGGAAATGAATTTCAATTCCAAAATTATAATGAAACTCAAACTCTTTCAAAAAAATTTCCCCTTCCCAATCTTTTATTTACAAATTTGTAGATAGAATTGAAAAGTTGTAATAGATAGAATTTTTTTATGTAAATTTGTAATAGATAGAATCTTATAAATTGTATACTTTTTTATGTAAACTCAAGTTGTAATAATTTTCCAATTTTTTATCAAAAGTTTGTTCACTTAATTATTATTTGTTAGTCTTATTTAATATTTTGTATTCTAAAATATCAATTTAGTAGAAAACAAGTATTAAAAATCATAATTGGTAATTGGAAAAAAAAAAAAAAAGAGAAAAATCGGCCGAACCGGCGGTTCTAGTTAAACCGCCATATCCTAGACATGTTCATCCGGTTCCAGTTCCGGTTTTGGAATTGGCGGTTTAACCGGAACCGCCGATTAAGCCGGGTTTTTTTTTTTTTCTCTTTTTCCAATCACCAATTATGATTTTTAAATGATATGTGACTATAACATAATTTAAATGATATATACACATATGTTATACAAACTTAAATGAAAAAAAGCTACAATGTATAAACATTTCAAATTAAATTTTTCATATCGTGAACACGCATTATCAGTTAATATCGTGAATATGTAGTAGATTTCCTATCGTAAACATGTATTACATTTTCATATCATCAACATGTATTATCAGCTCATATCGTGAACATGTATTATCAGCTCATATAGTGAACACATATTAAATTTTCATATCGTGAACACGTATTATCAGTTCATATCGCGAATATGTATTACATTTCAAATCTTGAACATTCATTCTTAGAAATGAGAATTACCCAACATCAACATACAGGGATAATGCTGAAACCTAAAACAAAAGAGTTTGTGCTATTAAATATGGTGTATATCAACTTAACTTCAAACAGAAATTTAAACAAAAAAATTCATGAGGAGTTTACAATGAAACATCACTAAATACTCAGAACATAGAAATATAAATGAAACTTACCATTTGCAATGAAACTTCAGTTGCTTTTGATGAGCTTCAAGGTTTCAATGGAGATGAGGATCATGGAAAAAATGAGAAAATTGGTCAAGCCTTGCAGCGATTCTTCGGAGGAGATGAGAACATGAAAATGTGATTGCAAAAAGTGGGTTATGGTGTTTTTGGAGTTTCAAATTACTTTTTGAACTTTCATTACATTATTTAATTTGAATACAGTGTATTAAATTGTGTATTTGAATTAAATTACAATGTATTGCAATGAACAACAATACAAACTTAAGTTGAGAGTATTAAGGACATTTCATTACCCAAATTTGGTATAAAAAAAATATTTTTAAAAAAATGGATATAAAAATTCCTTGACCCATGAACTTTGATACGGGGAGGTATTTCCACATTAATGTTATTATGTGTGCTGAAAATGATAGCAATTCAGATCAATTTATCAACCCAAATAACAAACGATTAATCAAAATTAAATTTTGGATTTGGATTTGGACTGAGCAATTATATGTGACAATTGATTAATCATTTAGAAAACATGAAGGAAAAAAAAAAAGTCAATTTAATTATAGCATTAGGTAGTGGACGTAGATTTTATGTTTAATTGTAGAATAAAATTGATTTTTCATTAGCGAATTTATATTAAAGAATAAAAAAGCATCAAAAGACAGGCCCTTTTTGGTAATTTCCTTCAACAATCCTACATAAAACAGATCGCTTACAGTAGTAGCAGTGAAATTGTAGCTCTACTCTGCCATATCCACCTCAATGGTCAATGTTAAAAAATAGCTGTCTGTATCTTTGTATACAATATACCTACTCTCAAAACTATACGAACTCCAATTATCGTTGGAAAACATTCCGTTGCTCGAGAGGCAATAAGTGATATGCCTGCAACGGTAACATGCAAACGAGTTGAGTAGTGATAAGGCTCTCGTTTTCCTGGTTATGATTACCGGGATGATTTCTTCATCATTTTAGGGTTCTTGCACATCCTGATGCTCAAGGGAGTAACTTCAACGAGTTCATCTTCTTGAATGTACTCTATGCAGTCGTCCAGACTGTACTCAAGGGGTGAATCCAGGACCACTGCAAGCACCAAGGGAAAATTCAGACACGCATGTGGTTGGCTTGTGATAACACGCTTCTGGATCGGTTATATGTATGTGAACTTAAAATAGAAGCACTAGGAGCAAGAAAAAGGGATTCATGTACACAACTTGTGGCTACATAAAAATTAGCTTAAAGAAAAATGTCTATCACCTGTTTGTTCTTTATTTGAACGGACATTTGTTGCAGCCTTTTTCTTGCAGACGTTCAAAGCTAAGTCGCCTGGGCGCTGATGAATGCCCACTATTTGACCTTTGTACACATCAACCCCGGGTGAAATAAACATCTGGCCTCGATCTTGTGAACTTGAGAGGGCATAAGTTGTCGCGGTTCCTTCCTCAAAAGCAACCTTGTAGGAGAAGAAGGCAAAGTTATTAAATAGGATATCTTGTGTTTGAATGTCAAAGAAGTTAATCTTGATCCAGGTAAGAATGAACTTACCAGTGAACCTTGATCACGGGTATTGATATCACCAGCCCAAGGGCCATATTCGTCAAATATTGTGTTCACAACAGCTGTGCCTCGAGTCACAGTAAGAATTGAATTTCGCAATCCAAGAAGGCCCCTCGTTGGTATCTTATATTTCATGAAGGTTGTGCCTTCAGACCTAATAAAAGTACAATGTTTGGTTTCAGTGGCAGATTATGACAGAATTAAGGTAGAAAAACCAAAACATGAGTATTCAAGACTTGGAAAACTCTAGTGATCACTGCTGAAATGCAAAAATTAAAGGTAGATGAGGAGATGACAAAACAATTTTGATGAAAGTTATCAGCCAAAGCAAGAATTATTCCATCGAAAAAAGCAGAAAGGGAATAATGTTTTTAGTACCCAGCTCCTTGCAAATCAGTCATGTGTCCACGCCTTCTACCAAGAAGTTCCACTACGGGTCCCACGTATTCTTCTGGTACCTCCACAATTGCAATCTGCAGAAACGTTCATTGTGGATCTTTTTCTTTATAATTCAACAAAACATGAATACAGAAGTCTTAAGAAAATCAGCGAGTCCATTGGAAATATATTTAAAACCTAAAAAAATCACCTCATAAGGTTCCAGTAACTTGTCGTTAACTTTTTTGTTGATAACTTTAGGTGGCCCCACCATGAACTCGTATCCTTCTCTACGCCTGGGAAAATTACATGTATCAGAAATGTCAAAAGATGCAAACCAGTGGTTGTAGTTTGGTGTCTCCCTTACATGTTCTCTATTAATATAGTAATATGCAGGGTCCCACGTCCGCTAACAATAAATGTATCTGAAGTTTCACCCTCTTCAACTTTCATTGCCAAATTTCGCTCAAGCTCACGGAAGAGTCGATCTCGTAGATTTCTACTAGTGACATACTTCCCCTACAATCCATAAAACATACCTTAGTGGGGGGAATTGTAAGGACAAACATCATGAGGACTTGGAGAAAATGTGAAAGAAAAATTTCTCATAATGAGATTTTAATTTTCAACCAAATTGCGTTCTTAAGTCCTATCCATTTTCATCAAGTAAAGGATGTATATTGCTCAATCATATATACCTCACGGCCCACAAATGGTGAGATGTTGATTGAGAAAGCCATTCTCACAGTAGGTTCTTCCACCTTTATGGAGGGTAATGGCTTCCCCGTAACTTTGTCTGCAATTGTTTCTCCAATCTGGATTTGTGAAATATATTTGTACCATGAATTTGTCAGTATCAGAAAGGAAGGGAAGATTGTGTCTTGTGTCAGAAATAGGAACAGTAATGTGATATTATCACCTACCTGAATATCACTAATACCACAAACAGCACAAATATCACCAGCCTCAACTGTTTCTGCAGGAACTCTGCTGAATTTTTCGTACACGAACAGTTCACTTACTTTACCAAATCTGCATACATCTTCTGAGCTGCAAATCTGAACAAAGTAAAAGATTGTATCATCTACATGCCTTTTAAGGATATCACATCATGACAGCCAATTGTGAGAATATTCAAGAATTTTTCTGGCCCAATTTGCTTAGAAGAGAGAAGCTAAAACATCTCTACAAAATAGGAATACTCAAAACAACTGATTCAGAATGATTAACTTTTTTTCCTAAAACAAGGTTACATTTGATAATGAATGAATCCAAGTACTCCAAGGCTCCAGAATAGATAGATATACTGATCAGACACTTCGAATTTACTCAGCATCAAGAATTTATTAAGCTTACCCGCACATCCATTCCTCTGCGCAACACCCCAGCATGCAAACGTCCAATAGCAATGCGTCCTTTATGTTCATCGTATTCAATATTTGTAGCCTACAGTAAGTTGAATAAATACAAGATGTGTTAATACAGGCACAATCATTCGAGATACGTCAAATAGAATACATCGATAATAATCAATCATAGAATGTAAATGATGATGTTACAGTGCTTCCTCAGCAAGTTAAATTTTCAGTTATTTGTCAAATATGGTCTACTTGGCAAGTTTTCTAGGATGTTGTTTACCATGATAAATTACAGGAAATCTGTTCCTGAAAGATAATAGCCAGTTTACAGGTATATCACTCAATTGGTAAATGATCCTAGACGCTATGCTCCTGCAAACATCACTACTATCTATATTGTGTTGTTGCCTCAGCACACTGAAACTATTTTCCTATTCAGCAAATGCTTCTATTAAACTTTCAGCACTATTTCACTAACAGATCAGCATATTTGTTCTCAAATTACTAAATAACTCAAACAGCACCCTATGACAGTTTGTTTTTTGATAAAATACTATCACAATTACATTCATTCAGAACAAATCAACCTCCTTCAATGAGTAAGGAATTTAAAAAATTTGAAAAATTAAACAAAAAGAACACTACTAACAAGCATTTGAAGAGAACCCTCTTTAGCAATTTCTGGTCCAGGTATGCATCTGACAATGCACTCAAAAAGCGGTCCAAGATCTTCAGCCAGATTTTCAGGAGAAAGTCCTGCCATTCCTTTGAGGCCGCTTGCATATATAACTTGGAAATCACACTGCCAGTAAGAACAAAACCAGAAAGTTACAAGGCATTGCAGTGAGAAGTAATTCATGATGATTGGTTTGTTCTCTAGCTAAAACTCCTTACACTCAAGCATAAAGAAAAGCAAATGGATATACGTTTAGAAAAATAAAGAGAGTTATGAATCATGCCTTGATTATCAAAATAAGCAATTATCCTTAGAACATGTGCAGCCAAAAATATAGTTTGAAACTACTCGAGCTGGTCTATGGACAAGATCCAATTATAATCTTTCACACGTAGGCTTAAGAGTTAAGAGATATGGACTACAAAAGAGTGGGAATACACATACCTGTTCATCTGATGCATTTAGTTCAATAAACAATTCAAAAGTCGAATTAATGACATAATCTGGACGAGCAGATGGCCTGTCGATTTTATTGATGACAACAACAACTGCATGACCAAATTCAAGGGCCTTCTTCAAAACAAATCTTGTTTGCGGCATTGGACCCTCAACAGAATCTACCTACAAATCATAGCACATTAATCAGTCAGAATGTGATTTATCAATACATAAAGCTTCTCAGCTTCAACGGAGGCAATGGAATAACCAATTATCCACATTTAATTAAATTGCTCCATTTCTTTCTATGGAAGGAAGAATTTTTTAGGAATTGAAGGTAATTCACCATAATGTATAGCTATATTCCCATCTGATATGAACACATAATGATACATATGCTAAACACAAAGTAATAAGGTCATCAAATGTCCCAAAAATAGAATCTGAAAAGATACCACTAAAAGAATTCCTTCCACCATGTTGAGAATGCGCTCCACTTCGCCTCCAAAATCAGAATGGCCTGGTGTATCAATGATATTAATCTTTGTATCTTTATACGTAATAGATGTGTTTTTGCTAAGTATTGTTATTCCCCTTTCACGCTCAAGATCATTTGAATCCATTATTCTCTCCTGCATAAATTGGTTGTCACGAAAAACCTGCACAACAGAGCACAATACAGATTGGTCATCATTTCACCTTAACTACTAAATTTGGTCACAAACTGGCAACAATTATAACAAGAATTTCGTATTTCCAAGTGAATAACATCCAAATATAGATTACATTACACAAAAACCAAAAGTCATACTGTGGATTACAGACAGATTATCATGAAGCTTATAAGGAGAAAATATTTCATAACTACACCAACAATAGGAGAATAAACTCAAAGAATCTCATTAACAACTCTATCAAATGAATAATATGAAATTTGCATCACTAGACATTACATTATTAACTCGTTAGAAAATCCCAACAATACATACCTTAGATTGCCTCAACATAGCATCCACCAGTGTGGTCTTCCCATGATCGACATGTGCAACAATCGCTATATTCCGTATGTCAGCTCTCCTTATCAACTGGGTCTTCTTCTCTGATACACACAAATAAATCATGTTCAGCAACCTCAGAGATCAGAACAACACCATAAAATGATTGTGTCCTTTCAAACAATCCAAAGAAAGGATAATCATAAAATTGAGCTCAAAGCATAGCTAAAAAAGATGTATAAGCTCCCCCCCCCCCCCCCCCCCTCCTCCTCAAATTTTCACTGCATACATCAACCAATGAAAACAAAAACAATGCTTCAAACCATAGAATCCGTTGAACATAACAAAAACACGAAGCACATCAACAAGCTTCACAGGCATATCATCAAACACAAAACAGGCACATATAGGACGTGATTATCAGTACAATTCACTACACCTGTAGTGGTATCCGTGGCTTCGGAAACAGAGCATTTGACAGAATTCCGAAGAGGGGCACTCGAAATCTTTGACTTTGTCTTAATGGATAAAGCACCACCATAAAATTGTCTCTTCAGCCAAGAAGAACCGTAAATGGAATTTCTTTTAATGGGTCCAGAATATCTTGATGATAAAGATATAGCTTTAGGAGTGAGCTTAGCAGCAGTGACGTGCGAACCTAAAGCTTTCTCCATTGCTCTCCTTTCTCTCTCCTCCTCGGCTCAGTTACAGTGCTAGAGAGAGAGAGAGAGAGAGAGAGAGAGGGTATGGTTTGAAGTTGAAGTGAGAGGCTGTTATCATATATGGCTTTGAAGCTGCATCGTCGTCACAAACAAAGGGCTCATGTTTATTTTCGATTTAATTTATTTTTAACGGATAATTATTTTATTATTTGGCTTCTCAAATTATTAATGATTATTATAAACAAATTAATACTTCACTTTTCTAATATCTATTTATTTTATTAGTCTAGACATAATTTATTATTTTAAGAGCCAAAGTTATCTTAACTCAAATTACATGTATTAATATATCATTATCAAAAAAAGGACCAGATTTCGATTAAATTGTTTAATTATTTGATTATCGTTATTATTATTTCGAAATAGGCCCCAGCCCATGAAAATGTCAGAATACCAGATTTAGAGGCTATGTAAAACATGGGCCTCACTGAGAGGCCCAATAAGATTATGTTGAGTCCAAGATCATAATTGGGCCATTTACTCAGTCCAAAACTTGCCTAATATCTTCACTATTCAGTCATGGGCTCAATTAGTTATGGCCCAAAAACTATTTAGACTTTGGAATTTAAAATTCTATTGTAGAGAAGGTCTTGGATTTGAATTTCTAGGTTCTCTTTTATATTGAAGATTTGTATGGAATCCGTGAAATACACGAGGTTATAAAAATTAAATTAAATTTAGAAATGAAATCAATTATTAACTATATAAGAAAATATATCAATGGTTTATATAAGAAAATTATTATTTATATAAGAAATATATTAATGTTGCATTAGTAAAAGAACATGGTCAACTTTTTCTCTCTTACTTAGAAAATTTAAATATTTTTTACCCATTATTCAAACATTCAAAAAAAAAATTTATGAATTGATATAAAATTAAAGTTAAATATTCTCATAAATTTCATATGTTATTAAAACACACATTCGCAAAAACTGTATAACTTAATAATTAATTAGTTTGAAAAGTTTGAATAACTTTTTTATTTATTTTATTTTGTCATTATTTATTTATTTATATTTTATTTAAAAATTTTATATTAAGAAATTCTAAATTTATAAATTATTTCCCTAATCCGTGGTACTTTAACAAATTTAGTTAGTTTTTTTATATTATTTAATAATGAATATTATCAATGTTAATCTTGATATCATTAAATAGCAACATTAATTAGCTTTAAATAGATTTAATTTGTAAAGAAAATTAAAATAAGAAAAATGTGGGATTGACAAGTGTCAATAATGGTTATTCCTTTGATATATACTAGTATAGGACCCCGTTTAACAGACGGGGTTAGAAAAATTAAATTAAACTTAGTAAATTTAAAAAAAAGTTAATTGATATTTATATAAGAAAGTATATTTGTGGTTAATTTTATATAATACACAACATTTTATTTAGCATTTAAAACAATATAATTTGATAATATATAATTTATTTATTTATATTCTTCTCTATATTTTTTAAATTCACAAAGTTCAAATTTATAAATAATTTACCTAGTATGTGTTACTTTAATAAACCTATTTAAATTTTATATATTATATACTAATATAATACACAAAAATAAAAAACTAATGCATATTATCAACATTGATTTTGATATCATTAAATAGTCATATTAATTGGCTTTAAATATATTTAATTTGTAAAAATATTTTTTAATATGAAAAATATTGTTGGCTTGACATGTGTCAATTTTGGTCATTCCTTTAGTATAGATATAGATTTGACTGATTTATCTTTACTATGTAATCTATATTAAAGGAATAAAATTAATATTTTTCCCCTCCAAAAATTTTAATTTATATTTCTTTTAATTTTAATTAATTCACTTCTTGTTTTTAATTTATTATATTGAATTAAACCTTAAAAGTGTTTAACTTTGATGACACAGTTAATTTGATGATTTCAAATTTAAAGGTTGAATTAAACATGATTTTTTTGGGATTTTATCGATCCATACCCCGAATAACTTATTTATCAACACGGGTTATGGAAGATGAATTTTATCAATTCGGGGTTTGAAAGATTGAAAACTATTAATTTAAGATATCAGAATGAAACATCGTTAACGTATTCTATTACGACATTATCTTATTTTTCTCTTAGCTGATGTGGCTCTCAAATCACGCTTACATTGGCTCTCAAATCACGCTTACCTGGATATCAGGTGACACGTAGATTAAAACAAAACAAAAACAAATATTTTTTTCTTTTACTAGTTATTATATTCGATAAAATATTAAATTAAATACAATATTAACTTATTTTTATATAATTTCAATACACATTCAATTTAATTATTATTATATATATTTAAATATACATTCAATTTATATAATATCCATTTTTTGTGATATTGTCATATTGATATTTGTCAAATAATATCTATCAATTATCCGCAATTAATATCAACATTTTGTGATATTAATTTTTGTTCAATAATATATATCGACAAATAACAACATGATAATATGTGATATTAATTTTTGTTCAATAATATATATCTACAAATAACAGCATGATAATACCTATCAATTATCCGCAATTAATATCGATATTTTTTAATATTAATTTTTGTTCAATAATATATATCTACAAATAACAACATGATAATATTGATATATTTACATTTATTATATTAATTTATGCACAATAATACATATATTGATAGTCTATAATTAATATCAATATTTTGCAATATTGTATCTTATATAATATTGATAACTTGACGATATTTATTTTTGTTGAAAATATATATTGAAAAAATATTTGTATGATAATATATTTTGTTGATTTGATATTATTTAAATATATATAATAGTAATTAAATTGAATGTGTATTGAAATTATATAAAAATCAGTAAAATTTGTATTTAATTGAATATTTTATCTAACATAATAACTAGTAAAAGAAAATGATATTTGTTTTTTTTTAATCTACGTGTGACTGATATCTAGGTAAGTGTTATTTGAGAGCTAATTAGTTAAACGTGATTTGAAAGTCACATCAGCTGAGAGGGAAAAATAAGTTAACGCCCGTGATAGAATACGTTAACGATGTTTCATTCTGATATCTTAAATTAATAGTTTTCAATCTTTCAAATGTCAGATTGATAAGATTTATCTTTCAAGTTGATAGATAAGTTATCTTTCGGGGTTTAGATCGATAAAATCTTTTTTTTTTAATGTAAATAATGATCTAATATTGCATTAATTTTATTTAAAGGGATACACTTAACCAATATTTAAAAAACATTATTACTTGGAAATCTGACAATAATTAAAGTCCACATATTACAAACTCATATAAAAATGATTTTAAATTTATTAATAAGATGATAAAATATTATTCACTAAAAATATTTTTGATTAACATAAATACATGTTTTTATATAAATCAAAATTATTTTTTTAATTGATATATTTATTACTTCAAATATATTATAGTTTTATATTAGTTTTTGAAAAATATTTATTATGATAAATCTCGTGCCAAATACTAGTTGGGAACTCTAATAATGAGAACATTGAAATAGACACACAACTCTCATTCCAAATGCATCACTTCTCACCTTTTCTTTTACTATAATTAGGGAAGTTTAAGTTTTTATTCCATCACCATGATCATGATTGTGTGGGTTAATTACCAAATTACCATAACCAAGAATATCTACTTCAAATATTCCATTCATCATTATGATTAGTGCATAAAGAAATTGGAATAAAGAATAAATTAATTTGTCATAAAATTGGTTGGCACAAAAGTGGAGCATGACCATGCATGAAAATTAACCAAAAAGAAAATAATCAAGGAAAAAGAGTGAGATGTTCTATTGTACTTGATGTTATATCTTCTATTTCAAATTAATCAACACATGTTATGTGTATTCAATTACATCATTAATTATTATATAATGTATATTAAATGTTATATAACATGAGAGGTAACACTTAATGTAATAGAAGATTTAGACTGTAAACAAACCCTAATAAGTAATAACACTCACCAAAAACTTGCCATTTACAAATCTAGATATGCACGCGAACAATATTGTTTGATTATTTATCATAAAATTAATGTCGGTACATATTCTAATCTTATCATTTGCATACAATTAAGATATAATTACTATACATATGATATATGAATTAAAATAAAATATAAGATCTAAAATTAGGGAAGTGGCACTTTTGTGCTTTGGGACCGGTGCCCTCAACTTGATCACCACATGGTATTAGATATATACTTTTCAGGTATCATGTACATACTCTTAAAGTAAAACATAAAAAACCAATACCTTCAATAAATAAGCAAGTAATACATTAAAGATATTCACGTGATACTTGAAGAGTATATATATCTAATAAATATTACTGAATATAAAGTAATACATTAAGAGTATGCACATGATACATGAAAAATATAATATATTTAATATCACGCTTTAACATGAAAAAATAATAACTTATGAATGAACATGTGATATAGCTTGAAAATACATATATAACAACATGCGATGAAGTTACATATCTAAGATTTGTACCACTGTACTTGCCAAATTAGGGAACTACAACAACTCTAACCTATGTGAGAGGAAGGTGCTTTTCTCCATAAAAGAATGGTAATATGTAGCAAAGTAAAGTGTAAAGTAAAAGGACACATGTAACTAAAATTCATGATTTTGTCTTGTTGAATATTTTACCTTAAATGAAGTTATCAAATCTTTGTGCATCCATCACTCAAAATTTGAAAAAAATTCATTCCAATACATATATACATCATTTTCACAAAACCATTTGCCAATGAAAATGGCACACACAATTTTTGTTTACCCAATACAAGAAAATTAAAGTGGACACATGTCACATTCCACCTTCACACAATCACACTTCCATTACATCAACAAAAATGATATTCTTTTCAAGTTAAATCCAAGAAAGAAAAAGATAGATCTTTAATTAATACTTTAATAAATGGTTTATTAAAATGTTAGGGACAAAACTTGAATAAATTAATAGATGATACATTATACACACATAATTTCTTGCTGCCTTATTTTATTGGTGACTCTCTAAAATATCCAATCCAACTAAAACTATTGAATAATATATAAATACACAATTTTGAATATAATACAAAGATTGAACTTAAATAAGTGGGATATCTCGTTCTTGATTTGATTTTTCTTATATGTCAAAATCGATACATGAAATGGGGTTAAAATTAATATTGGTTCTTGATAATGTTAATTATTGTGTGTGATGTGGGCATTTAGCAACCTAACATTCCGACCCCTATTGACCGTACACGTGTCTCTGATTAAATGGGTAAAATTGTGTGGGACCCATAAAGGAAAATCTGGCCAATAAGAATTTGCCACGTTTCAAAATTAAAGTTGATTGGATACTATAGCGTGCCGCGTGTATTAGGGTGTGACAGATGCACCAGCACAATGTACCGAATTGGGTGGGGCCCATCTTGGACAAAAAGACTAACGTTGAATATGATTTTTTTGCAGTCAAGCCCCCAAACTATAAGGTAATTTACATGTTTTTATGTAGTGGGTCAAAAAGTGAAATTATGTTAGTGAACCATTATTTGGCATCTACAAATAAATTATTTAGTGTATCAAGGATTTTCTCCATTAAAGCTCTCTAATACTCGGCTCAATATATAATTACAATTGATTAAGAAGCATTATTTAATTGAATATTGATAGTTAATTAGATATTTATGACATGGATATGGACATTTATGGCATATTATATATTTTGATGGATTAGGTTTTGTTTTAGTTAACTGTCGAGTCGAGCTGTCAAATATGTTAGGTTTGTAAGATAAGTTGGACATGATATATAATAATATTACAATAAATAGACTAAGCATGTAACTATCATGGTGAAAAGTAAAAATGATCAAGAATGCATGAGTTAATTCCATGTTTAATCATGTTAAAATATTATGATATTACAAATGAATTGTTGACCAATAGATAAAAGGTTTTGTGGACAAAATCAACTAGAATCCTCGTGGGAAAGTGCTCTTAAAGTGTCGGATTTGGGCAATGATTGAATAAAGAAAAAATGAAGGGACCAAAAAACAAAAACAAGCAAAATAAAAGTAGTGAGAAATTGATCCAAGTTAAGACCACAAGAACAACGTTGGAAGTGATCTTGTCCCAAATAATTAGTTGCATGCATAATATGTGTGGTTCATAATATGCCTTTCGTTAATCCTCTCACAGCCTCCATTGATCACTCCTCTTCCCTTTCTCTCTCCTCTCCCATCCCCCTCTCTCTCTCACAGAGTGACACACCACTAGAAAGCTAGCTACATGTTGAATAACAATGATCAAAGATCTCTAACCCTAACCACCACCACAAACAGAATTAGGAGCAATCTTCAAGGCCATGATCATGATGATCATGAGTCTCCCATCATCAGAGACATCCATGCTCTGACCCCACCACATCCGCCGGCCGTGCGGGCCCCGCGCCGCGAGGTTTGGGAAACGGGCAGCCACCGGTCGTCGTCCCTCTCCGCCGGCTCCACCGCCACGGAGGGCGGCGAGAACTTCACCACCATGAGTAGGGAATTCAGTGCCTTGGTCCAGGCGGGGTCCACCATAGGTGGGCCCGAGCACGAGTCGGGCTCGAGTAGTATGGGCAGAATAGGTGAGGATGAGAACTTGCATGAGGAGACCAACCCCTTGGCGATCGTGCCGGACAGCAATCCGTTGGAGTCGCCAAGGGGTATTGGCGACCACAGACTTGTGCTCTCCACTGTCACTGCTAATCATAATCCCGAAATATCCGTGCAACTAGTGAAGAGAGAGGAAGTGGAATCGAAGATAAATGCATGGCAGAATGCAAAGATTGCTAAGATTAACAATCGATTTAAGCGTGAAGATGCGATCATCAATGGTTGGGAAGGTGAACAAGTGCAAAAGGCCACTTCTTGGATGAAGAAAATTGAGGTACTTTATGAATTTTCAAACGAATTCTTGAAATTAGTTGAACATCATTCATTCCTTAATTATGTTAACTTTGCAGTTTAATCACCTTAATCTTACTAAATTAATTTCAAAATTAGCTATTTCAAGAAACTCTCTGAATAAACAAGGAAAAATTCATTCAAAGTTTATGAAAATTACTACTAGTGCATTATTACCTAATTCAAGATGATTTTAGTAAGGGTAAACGGAGTCTTAATCTTCTATTACATTTGATGTTATATTTCGTGTTACATAGCATTTGATACACGCACATTACTTATCAATTAGTGATGTGAATTGTGGAAATTAATAAATTGCAGAGAAAACTAGAAGAGAAAAGAGCAAAAGCACAAGAAAGAATGGAAAACGAGATAGCAAAAGCACGCAGAAAAGCAGAAGAAAGAAGGGCTTCTGCAGAGGCCAAAAAGGGGACAAAAGTAGCAAGAATATTGGAAATAGCAAATTTGATGAAGGCTGTTGGACGACCTCCAGTCAAACGCTCTTTCTTTTAGGGCTACTTTTATAATTATACAAAAGTTCAGCACCTCCTATGTAAATACTAATTAATGTTTGCAAACAAAGTTTTTTGGGGTTTATGAACTCATGTTAGAAGGATATATCCCCACACTTTTTTTTTGAACCTTAGAATGGGTCTCCTTTGTATTAATTGTATGGAAGAGTGGAAATACTATGTGTGGATTGTGTGTCTCAGTTTTGTTTTGCGTCGTAAATGAATTAAGTATCAGCGTCGTAAATCGAGTTAATTTCATTGGTTTAAATTGTAAGTTTGTGATAGTTAAGTAATTTCATGGTGATCTATAAATCATTAATTTAAAATAATATTGTAGTATGTGTTATTGTTTTTTGTTTCTATTCTTATTTGAAGTTTGTTTGCAGCACATAAATGAATGTAAAAAAGTGAATTAGAGTCGCATTGAATTGTATAGTATTAAGTTAGGTTTAATATTTCAAGAATGACAAAAAGATTCTTATTATTGAAATTTTTATTGCCTTAGTACTCCTAAGATAAATTAATTTGTGGATTGGGCCTATTGGCCCAAGATAATAGTGATTAGTCAGCCAACAATTATACCCTGTTCACAACTTGCCCAAATATCATTGGCCCATTTCCTTTTTTCTAGGCCCAATTTAATTTTGTCTTCGATCCGCATCAATTTATCTATGACAACATTAACTTTGTGATTTTGTTTTTCTAAGTTCCTATAAATTAAATGAGATGCCAGTTATTTTAATGAATTATACGTTTGAAGATAACTATGACTTATATAAATATGCTAAATTTAAATAATTACAATCAATTAGGCCAAGTCTTTTGATTAAAAAATGGGGGAAAAAGTCATTATTATTTTAATAATAGTCAATCAACCTCATCATATAATTCTAGTATGATGATGACATGCTTTATCTAATATTATTTAGTTATATTTCCCCTTTCCAATATTGCCAACCCAATAGGATTACTGAATCAGATTTAATTCATCACCAAAATTCTAATTTATTCATTTTTAATGATTTAAAAATGGGTTATATTAAATCACCACCACTCACTTTAATCATAAATATGATATGATGTTATGCCATATAATTTACAAACATTCTTATAAAAGCATTATCTTATTTGTCTCTCCTTATATAGTCATCATTCTTTCTTATCCACACCCAATTTGCTAGGTGTGCATAAAAGTAGATATAGAAAAACAAATTCTATGTAAATTAAAATCAATTTGTATTCATATTTAGATTCTCAAATTATGAAAAGAATTTTAGTATAGTTTTTATTTCATGAAAATATTTTATTTTTTTTGAATATATTATAGTAGTTTCTCTTTTTCTCAAAGACCAGCTAATTTGAGAAAAGAAACAAAATTACAAAATAGACTAAAATAAATAAAAATAATAAAGCCGACATTGTCCTCAAATTCAAGGTTTCTTAAATTCGATACAGACAGATTCCACCTCTCCCCTCTCTCTCTCTCTCTCTCTCTCTAAAACTGAGTAAATACAATTCATTAATAACCAGGGCTTGAAAAATGGGGGAAACTTCGTGTGAAGGTTTCTTTGCGGCTACTGCTTCTTCTCGTTCTAGATTTTCAGTTTTTTCAAATCTAAGTTTAATCTTCGTTGAAAATTCCAATTCCTGATTCCTTGTTTCGTTCTCAATACATCGAATCAAGAAAATTCGTATTGGAGGTCTTCTGGTGTACTTGGATTCATTCGTATCTCACGGGTATTCTTGATCGTACTTTGTCGAAATTAATTGTTGATCCGGTGTTTCTGGCTGAAGGTGGGTTCTTTTATATTGTTGGTGGAATTTTTAGATATGTTTACGAGAATATTTCCTTGGTTGTGAGCACAGAGATATGGATTCATGTATTGAATTGATTAATTAATTATTGGTGGGGTTTTGTCTTTTATGAAAAGCAAAAGTTGCAGAATGTGTTGTATTGTTCACTGAGCATTCTAGTTTTTGCTCCTTTGCTATAATGGCGTTTGCTTTGTTGAAGATGAAGATCATTGTATTTGTTGATTTGCTTTGCTAGATCAAATGTTATGGGTTAATAATTTATTTCGTTGATTGTGGAGGGGTTATTTCTATGCTTTTCTGAAATCGAGCAATGTGAGCTGCAGATAGTTTATATCGATTTTGATTCTCTGTTTTTATCTTCTTTTTTAGCAGAAATATTCTTGATTGAAGGATCACTTGAATCAATGGTGAGCTGTTGTCCAATTTATTTTGTTCTTTATTGCAAAGGAAAAATGAGTGTATGAAGATTTTTGGAAATGTAGTTGATGAATCGGAGTGGAAACTTATCATGTGTTTTTTTATTATTCTGTTCTGTTGATTGTGCCTGTGATTAGGGGGAAGCTCCAGCTTTTGTTGATGATTACAAGAGCAATTTCTCGAATGGAAATGGGCATCACTTGAAGCCTGAAGGATATGAAACTGCTGTTGATATTGGTTGCGATAAAACGGTATGATTATCAAGTTTACTGAAAAATATCCTTCTTTGTGAGTATTTTCTCCCCTGCCCCAAGAGTTTTTGGTTGTGACCCTCCACTTTGTAAATTGATCCAGTATTTCATTGGCGAATCGGTCAATGAATCTATGTCCACCATTGGTGTTCGTATTTTTGATAAATCTACGAATGAATGGTAAGCTTTGGAGCCATTAGATCATTTTGATGCTGTTTCTCTTGAGTTGGAGGTGAGCTAACGATCTGTTTGTTATCTTTGTAGGGTGATCCCGATTGTGTTGGGAACAAAACCCAAGCCATCAGGAGGCCTCTCAGCTATTGTTTTAGATCAAGATCGGATTTTGGTTGTGAGAGGGAAAACAATCTCTGATGATAGCTTTTTGTTTCTGGAGGTTGGTGTTTGAGCTCTTTAGTAGCTGATGAAACATATTTATTCTCTTGCATTTGAATTGATCAAATGATCCCTAATTTCATTTTTCATTCACAGGTGAATACTGCTTTTGTTAGAAAGCAGAGAGCTAGATTGGGGACTGAAGTAGTTGCTTGGAGTAAAGGAGTGATTGGTGAAGCTGAAAAACCGATCGTTATTAGCGGTCCTTCGGGTGTTGGTAAGGGCACCTTGATTTCCAAGCTGATGGAAGAATTTCCATACATGTTTGGATTTTCAGTAAGCCACACAACCCGAGGTCCAAGGAATAACGAGCAGAACGGCATCCATTACCATTTTACTGAACGTAGTGTGATGGAGAAAGATATAGATGATGGAAAATTTCTTGAATTTGCGCATGTTCATGGAAATCTTTATGGAACCAGTGTAGAAGCTGTTGATATAGTTGCTGAGGAAGGGAAGGTAAATTCCTTGCATTGTCCATTACTGATTTACAAATCGCTGAAGATTTTTATTCTTGTGGGGAAGCATGTATTTTTCTTATTCTAGTAGAAGATTTTAATCATGGTATCGACCAAGTGTGTTTGCATCAGCATGATTCTTTATGTTGTAAGCTTAAAAGACAATTTCATGTGATTTCGTGTAGCGATGCATCCTTGACATTGATGTTCAAGGTGCAAGATCCGTGAGGGCTAGCTCTCTGGAAGCTATTTTTATCTTTATCCGTCCTCCCTCGTCTGAGGAGCTTGAGAAACGCCTTCGTGCTAGGTGGGATAGGCTTAAGACATGTTGCGTTATGTCACCTTACATGCCCTTTTTATTAACATATTGTTAATTATGCGAACAGGGGGACTGAGAGTGAAGAACAGATCCAGAAGCGACTCCGAAATGCTAAGAAAGAAATTGAACAGGGCAACGAACCTGGCCTCTTTGATCATATTTTAGTTAATGATAACCTTGAGACTTGCTACGAGAATCTGAAGGTGAGTTTTGCTCATTTATACTGAATTTTACATCTTTAGAGGAATGTTGAAAACAATATCTTTTGCATTTTAAAGGAACTTTTGGGCCTTACAAATGCTGCCAAGATTGCCAAGAAATCAGGTTAGTTTACTCCACAATGTGTTGTTTAATTTCTGACTACTTCTGTCCTAATTAACAGAACTCGACCTTCTAAATTGGTTCAATGTCCTGATCTAATAACAGAATTGGCACATGTTCCTCTTAAACACATGGTTTCAAGAAGTGATCAGAAGATCTTGATAAACAACACGTAAGTTTCTTGCAGTGACTGACTCATCATCACATCATGATCTCATGATTTCTCACTAAGGAACTCGTCTGTCTAGGTTTGAGCTTGACTTAGCTTCAATGAGAGGCGGGGCTCCTGGACGCACAAGGGGTCTGAACATTTATCCTGTAGAACCACCCATGAACGGAATGATTGGTACACAGATAACGAGCTAACATGGCTTGAGATTTTCCAGCTAACAGTCTTTCTTTATCCCCATTTGTTGTAAGCGTCGTTTAGACCGAAAAAAAAAAGAAGACATTGTTCTTTCCCAAGCCTGATAGTGTGACTGGATGCTTCAGATTCTGAAGCAATGAAATCTTGACCTATTGATAACGCGGAGTAGTACTTATGAACTACTTTATTTTCCATGAGAGAGAGAGAGAGAGAGATTCATAGTTATGCAGCGGCCTAGGTTGGTTAGTTATTATGGTTGGGAAACACAGAAATAGGTTATCTTCTCTCTTGGGAACTTGATAGATTCTAATTGATGTTTTTCCATATTCAGTTAATCTCAGTCTTTGTTTCTTGTTAGCTTCTAAGTTGAGTTTTTACCAATGTTGATGAGCAAATCGATGAGACAATGCAGCTAATTGATTTTGGCAAATTCTCACCTTTAGTACCAAGTTGAGTTTGATGGCTGATTCTTTTTCATCCAATGGGGGTTATAGTGTCATCCCAATTTCTCATAGGAAGCCAAAAATCACAAGATTTGATCTCTAAAAATGTGTTCATGATTAAAACCATGAATTATTGATTGGAGAAACTCCTCTAAATTTAGGCCACTTAATGTTGGAATATTGAATCAAATAATCAAATGGAAACAGAAAAAGGGCGAGAAAATGTAAGCTTACAAGTCTCTTTCTTGGTGCATTAAAAGGCCAGCATCAGTCAGTTGAGCCATTTATATATTAATATTCGATCATATCTGAATTATTAGATCTAAATATTTGGTCACAGAGTTGCTTTCCTGTGCACCAGTTGCACGGATTTGAGATTCGTGCAACTGAGCCGCGCGAAGGCTGGGCTTGCCCGCCCAGCTCGCTCTTCTTTACTTTTTTCGTGTGTCTTGGTTGTTACCTTCACGTTATATTAGTGTTACCTTCGTGTTGTGTTAGGTTACCTTCACGTTATGTTAATGTGACCCCATCTTCAAATTTGATACCCTTAGTTTAAAACCACTGAACTAAAATAACACAAATGTAACACTAATATAACATGAAAGTAACACTAATATAACATGAAAGTAACACTAACAAAACATGAAAGTAAAAAACAATGTTAATCATACATTCATGTTATGTTAGAGCGACTCACGTTATGTTAGAGTTACCTTCATGTTATGTTAGTGTTACTCCTCAGGTAACACTAACATAACATGAAGGTAACTCTAACATGAGAGTATGACACTGCTTGGAGGTAACACTAATATAATATGAAGGTAACCCTAACATGAGGGTATGTCTATTTGGAACGAATTTTGGTGAGTTTGAACGCACTCACCAGACATGTGGGAGTGCGTGAGAGTCTACCCAGGTGCAGGTCAGTTACACAAAATATATTACCTTGATCACAAAACAAACATAAAATTACATTCAAATCGTATTTATTATGTTTTCTTAAATTGAGCTTCTTCATAGAAAAAATAAAAAGTGAACCTCGAATTCAAGACAAGTTGTATGAATCCAGCTCAGCATTCGGCGCCCAATTGCGTACGGCTCTTGGTTGGCCGCCCACCCCCCCTGGCACTAAGTGGGCCCCACTTCGATATTTTTTAGGTAATTTTTGGCTGTTCAAAGTTATAGTTGCAATGTCTTTTCGATCATTCTTATCCTTTCTGTCTCCCCACCATTTCCTCCTATTTTAAATTTCATTTTCTTCTAGCGTATGAATCAAATATATAGGTATAAGACATAAAAAACGAGATTGAAACATAAAGCCGAAAACAGTACGGCAATATCCTTGCACAACAATAAACGAAGAGCCAAGAATATCAACGATTACATCATCCTGTTTTACTATATCAGTATGGTTGAAAAATCACTCGATAATGTACAAATATATCATTGGTTCCTTTATATGATCTCACATGAGATAGAGAAGTGTAATCATACTCATATATGTGTGATTAAGTTTTGCTCACCTTCACTTGGACAAAAAACTTTTCTGATGGTTTTTCCATTGGAAGAAATCTGTGCAATTTGGCGAAAGCCTCTTGAAGTCGTTGAGGCTCGTGGAGAGCTCGGCTGCTCCAGAAGACGACACGGATGCATATGATCTGGAGTCGGCTTCTGAACAGAAGTTGTTGCTGTCTTCTTCATGAGAAGAAGAATTTCCAGCTGAGGTGTCGTTCTTCTTCGTGTTAATAAAACGGCCCCCACAACCTCGGGCTCGCCTCAGGGCGTGCAGATGACGGGATTCGTGAAGGTATGGCTGATAATAGAGAGAAGCATAAACTGTTATAATACATGTGAACATTTCAAACATCAAGGAGAAAACAGGTAATAACTAATTAACATTGCCTTAAGTTTGAAGAACATGCAAAGTTGCCAGGGAATCTCTCTCTACACACACACACAAAGTTTTGATGTCGACTCAAATAGTGGGCTTAAGGATCCGATCTGCTGATGTGGCAGGCAGAATCACGATCGTGTCCAGTGATTCTGCTTGACACATTACTTAGGTTGGCTTCTCACGATTGTACACTGTTTGACTCTATATATACCCTTAATGAATACTTGAAATAAGTTATCTTCAATCGTGTAAAAACACATTTGGTTCGGTTCATAAGTGTTGATGAACGAGAGAATAAAAGACTAGTACTCTTATAACACAAGAATGGATGGAAGAATCGAACCTTTCTAGATCTCGTCAATTTATTCTCCATTTCAGCCTTTGCACGCAATTGTCTTCGCCTCAGGATTGCATGGTACTGTTTTGCATTCACATAAACAGGCTCCTCCGACAATACAAAAGGCGAAGATGATCCATAATGAGGCACTCCATGCAACTCTGGGTACAACTGAATTCATAAAAGAATAACTATTAGACATAGTATTAAGCAGCAACGGAAGTTTGAAATTCTTCTAACAATATGGGTTACATGTCACGAGCAGAGTTCTACTTTTCAGTTCATTCAGTTTGTTTTGATAAAATACATACAACGCAACCTGCTTAAGTACACTAGTTCAAAGATTGTTTTACATGTGACTTTGTATCTGTAATATAGACGACAAAACTAACCGTGTTCACCAGAAAATTTATAATATATAATACCTACTTTAATACACCAATATATATGTGGCTTTGTTTCATTTACCTGATCTGGTTGAGCTTCTTGCACTAAATATTCACCCATCTTAGGAGGTAATACAGATGATGTGACACCACCGTGCTCCTGCCTGCCCACTGTAAAACTTTTGTCAGCTTAAACATACATGAGAGAGAGAGAGAGAGAGGTTCTCAATTACTTGTGCTTATGTTCTAAGTGTAAAGGTTAGACGTGCATTTGTCGGAATTGAGAGAAAAAGCAGGCATTCTTTTTTCTTGAGTAATTTAGATAATTCATAATCTATGTTGCGAGTTAAAGGAAAACATGTTACACGATCTGAATCCATCATACACTATGATCAGAATGTTCGTCTCGCAACTCTAGTTCATGGGATACAAACCTTAGGCAATGTTTGCTTTACCTTTGACCTGGTACATTTAATTAACCAAGTCCTTTTTTGTTTCGTTTTTTCTTTAGCCTCTGTCCTCTATCCGACGTTTCTCTAATTCACAAACCACACACCGGTTTCTTTTCTTTCTTTTTTCCAAGTTCCAGTGTTTACCACTAGAAAAGAGATGAGTTGTTTTATTGTTCGAAATTTTTTATCTTCTAATTAAATGTAAAAGCATCTCTTTGTTCTCTTCCTTTGGAGCTAAACTAAGGAATTTAAGACATAAAACCAATCAAGAAAAGTGAAGATTGAAAGATCAAAATTCTACAGAATACCAATCAACAAGATTGTAAAGAACAAATGTGCGATGAAGCTTAAAATATGACTTGGTAATCCCATGCAAAGTGATTTTTTTTTTTTTTTGGAAGCGCGGGAGGAGAAAAAAAAAAATCCGACTGAAGATTTGGATCCAAGTTGACAACTGAACCACCTCCCAATGAAATGACGAAAAGCTCATTTTGCATATAAATAGAAAGCGAGATCAAAGCAAGTTTGGCGAATTAAAATCCGAAAACAAGAAGTTTTCTTTGGACGCCACCACTTCTCCTAAAATCAAGTCTCTTGGAGTATTTAGGACTGAAGCTTCACTAACATAATGAAATGGAAGTTCATCTACGTTTTTCAATTGTTTTTGAAAGTTAACTTATAAACATAAAACTTACGACCTTATTGAAGTCTGATCTCAAATTATATTTCAAAGCACTCCACATACACATGCAAAAACTGTGCAACAGATTCACCTCATCATGTCTTTGTGAGAATACTCTAAACAACCAGAACTGCAACGAAAAAGCATGAAAATTCTTTAAATTTGCAAACTCAAAATGGTTATACAGTCCCATGGGAACAAATTATAGGAGACAAGAAAAACAAGAAATTTAAGAAACTGTTGTAACGTGTTTTTGGAACCTGAACCTGGCATCTCATGAGAAGTTTGTCCACCGAACTGACAAAAGTTTAGCTGACCCGAAGATGTCACACTCGATGTGCTTCTTGGTAGCACATTTGGTGACAAAATATTGTCCCCGATGCTATAATGCCAACCGTGTGAACCAGCTTGGTGTATGTTACAGTTTTTCGTTTCATATTCATCTTGCACTCCTTTATCTGGATGAGGTTGCATAATTCCTACGAATTTTACATAAAACATTGTCAAAGCCAACCACAAGCATATGGCTAAGAAATATCAAACATCGTCTTGTGAACTTAGAGCATATATAATGCTTCAAGAATAGGTGTACAATTATGATATATATCTAGAAATTTCAAGTACATTTATAGTCAGTATGTTTAATATATATATATATATATATATGCAATTATATATGTATATTTATATATATCAAGACGATCTCATGGAATTAATAGACATTTATTTTATGAACAAACCTAAGAAGATTTTATATAAACACCTAGATTTTATATACCTTTCTTATTCAATATTTTCATATGAATCTTTTGACATGTATAAATGCATGAGGTGAACCACCAAATCTAAGATATATAAATCTCAAAGATAATTCTTGAAGTTCAAGAAAAATTGCATGTCATTACTAGATTTGATGAGAAGCTTATGGACCAATCGGCAGACCTATCACCCGGTCTTGAATTCTGTCACAATCATATCAGAAACAAATTAATGGTTAGATGAGCAACAGCAGTTAGTAACTCGTTATGATTAATTGTTTAGAAGAAGGAATTTAATGTAAGGGATATAAGCGGTTGGTTGGATGATATCAATGCTTACTTTTAGTAAAGTGAAAAGGCATGTGATAGTTTTGGAGAGAAATGTCAATGTCTTTTTCATTGCCTCATCTCTCATACCTTAAGAGCCGTAATCTCAACTTATTAAAACCACATCGAAGGTAAATATGAACGATTTGGGATTGGATGTAATATTTCTCCTTTACACGATATGGAAAACATTCTCTCAAATCACAAGTATTGCAAGGATTTTTTTTTTAGGCCTTCAAGACTTGATAATCCTTTCAGGGATACTTCCGATCACCTTCCTCATTCTACTTATAACTATCAAACATATCAATGAAATTGCTTCCCCAAAATTCAAAATTAATCCGAGGAAACATTTTATCTTTATCTCAACTCAACCTCACAAGTATCCCCAATAGTACTAATTAACACTAAAATGTTCTTGAGAAAAATATCAAGATTTTTTTCTTATCAAGACATAATTGAGGAAAAGATCTTGTTCAAGCTAATTTGAAGGTGTCCTTTTAGTGCAATAGGATACTCAACCTCTAGAAGGTTAATTAATATCTTTACATGTACACGTATTTCAACTTAGAAAAAGTATAATTGATATATCTAAGCTTACAAAATCAAACACAGCTAGCTAAAAGAATTAAACCAATGAATCTCAAATCTTTTTTAAGTAAACTATGGTCTATATTTCAAGCTTATAATCTTGAAACATACACATAGAGTGACACTTCCCCAACTTGACCACCATATGATGTTAGATATATACTCTTCAGGTATCACATGTATACTTTTAGACTCCGTTTGGATAGAGTGATTTGAAACCAGAATTTGAAATGAGTGGATTCCAAATTATCTCAATTTGAAATCCACCAAAATGACTCCAAAATCAACTTAACATGAAAATCATTAATTTCAAATCCACATTCATCCAAACACTACCGGTGGAATTGCTACTATGGATTTCAAATCTCTCCTCAAATCCACCCATCCAAACGGACCTTAAAGTATTAGTTACATACAGAATAAAAAATCGATTCCTCTAGTGAATACACAAGTAATAGCTTAAGGATATGCACGTAATACGTGAAGAGCATATCTAATACCTATCACTGAGTAATACCTTAAGAGTATGCACTTGATAATTAAAGAATATATATCTAATACACGTTTTAACATGGAAAAGTAATATCTTAAGAGTATATAAAATCTATAAATAGGGTATATAAGTTTTTGTCTATCGGTTATATTTTTGGATCCACAAATATTTAGTTAATATCCCCTAAAAATAGAAACCTAGAACTCATCTTTTTTTTGGATTCAAATTAAATGACTTTCCATTTATCATTAATTCAACCAAAATTAGGCATTTAAATATCCAATTCATAATCAATCATTTCACCAACATTTTTCAAATCAAACAAACAAACAAAACACACACACAATCAACCAAATCAAAACAAATCCATGGAAAACACACAGAAAATGAAAGTGAAGAAATTACACTCATTTCAGCAGAAATTAGCACAAATTATCCATAAATCAACTGAAAACGAAGGTAAAACAGTGAATCTAAACACAAACTCACTGTTCAGTGTAGAAATCAGCACATGCAAAATGGAGTCGATCGCGCTTAACTGGATTAGGAGCTGAGCATCTGCACCATGCATATGTATCTAACGGGTGGGGGTGGGGGTGGGGGTGGGGCGGGGGGTTGCGTGTCGATTTGATGGTAATTAAGAAAGTATTCGAATTCTCACTCATGGAAGAAAACATAGGATGATTGTGATACCCTCCATTTTTCGGGAATATAAAATTGGAAAAACTCCATATGAGAGAGAGAGAGGTGTTTTGGAACAACAATGGCGGTTCGGTTTGACTGAACCAACCCCGCCTATTTCCATTAATGACATCCCTATCCTTTTGTTTTCACTTCCTAAATTGGCAATTAGAATGAGACTCTTCTTTATTACATTATTACCAACCTTGGTTTTCCTCTGTGGATATAGTAATTCCACTAAATATATTATTCCTCTCTTTTAAAATAAGTGCCATTTTAAAAATAAAAGTTGCTACAATTATTTGATTTGTTTTGTCATTGGGAAGATTTTATTATGTTTTACTTATATAATGGTATACAATAATTAGATGTATTAAATATTGAGTAATGTAATCATTTTATTCACATATCAGGTGTATAGTAATTGTTTTCTTAATCTCCATATAGAATATTAATGAACAATGATGATTTTGAAATGAATGGAGTACTTGAAAAATAAGGTATAATTTAATGTGATGGATGGAGGTTGGATTTGTTCGAATGACTTTTAAATTATGTGGCTTTTCAATGCTTAAGTTAGACAAGATAGGATGGATATAATCAAGATTAATATGAAAATGAGTAAATTAAAATAGTTGGTTCATATCAACTTGGAATGCCCTTTAACTCCTTCAAACATGTGTTTTTCATGTGACTAGACAATACATGACATCCACGATCATTTGTGATATATATTGAGTGGTAATATGATTTTTTTGAATCTCACAATCACATATTAGATGAGATAAAGCACCAAAATCATGTGAAAAGGTGAATGAATAATTATTTAATAATTATATAATTGTAGAGGAAAAAATACCAAAAATTGAAAAATATGATTTTCTTACAATAGGTTTCCACTCTCTCTCTTATCCAACCACAAATGTGTGAATTTTGTCCAAAACAAAAAATGAAACAAGATTTTGGACAATTGGGATTGGAAAAGTAAAAGAGGGGTAGAATGGTCAGAAAATAAGTAGAATAGCAATAATGAAGGCCAATGATTGAGACCGCAACAAGGTAACTACGTGTCCCGGCATTTAGCCAGATATGTGGGCCCCACTATTACTTCACCTTGCTTTTGCGGCCACGTGTTGCGTGACTCAACCGTTTAACGCCGTTAAGTCGCGGGCGCTGTCGAGGCGTTAGGTGGCATTTTCTCACAATTCTCCTCCCACACCAACAACATGACATTGCACGCTCTTTTTGACGGCGACGTCAACCGTCAGCTGATTTTTTCTTTTATTAATAATTAAATAATCTTTTTAATAAAATTACAATTTTATCCCGATTTTAAATTTAGAATAATTATTGGTTTTAATTAAGTATTGTGATTGTGATTTGATCCTAATTTATGTATCCGGACTGAGGCCACACATTCAGCTAAATGATACGTTATATTATAAGCCGCATAGTCATATACTCCCTCCGTCCCACCTTATTTTGCCTACTTTCCACTTTTGCTTGTCCCAACTTATTTTGCCAACCCAAAAATGGCAAAGAAAAATTTACTTTCTTACCCCTCCATTTCTTTCATTTTACAACTTTTGCACTAAAAAACACACATTAATTACAAAATTGCCACTCAAAAATATTAAAATAACACATCACATCAAAGTCAAACAGTTTTTTCTTAAGAACCGTGCCGGTCAAAGTAGGCAAAATAAGAGGGGACGGAGGGAGTATGAAATAAAATTTCATTTACATTAAAATAACATCATTTTACCTAATTTCAAATCGAAGGTATAATAGTCATTGTATACTACAAGATCGTATAAAATTAATTCTTCTATCATGATTTGATTTAAAATATTAAAATATTCATACGCGCAAGGTTTATTTTAAAATATTAAAATTTAAAATATACATATGAGCAACACTTGTCTGTTCGAGGGCACGATGTCTCCAACTTGACCATCATATGATGTTACATATATACTCGTATCATGTGTATACTCTTCAGGTATCACATGTATACTTTTATATATATGTAATACATGTAGAGTATACATATAATACCAAAAAACGTAACACCATAAAAGTATATATATAACACCCAAAATGTATGTATATAACATCTAGATCTGTGCTCCTATGTACCCCAGGGGTATATAAGTTTTTGCCTACACCATATAATTATTTATATTGTACAATAAGAGTATTTTTAAAAAATATATATTATGGTAGAGAGGGGTGATATCTGTTGTAAGTTGTATTGTTTCGATTGCACCCAAAATCTCATATAACAACAGTAAAGAAACGATAAAGAGAGAAGACAAGATAATATGAAAAATGCCCTTTCATTCCACCAATTTCTATAATTCAATACATCATTATATACATGAATTATGAATATGAAAGGACGTGGGAATTGAAAGGTTTTGAAGTAATGTCCATATTTAATAATATATTTATAACACTCCCCCTTGGACATTACGGCACATTGTACATGCCTCATTAAAAACTCGCTAGAAAAACCCAGTGGGAAAAAACTAGATGAGAAAAGAATACATGACATATAAGTGCTTAATGTGTTGCACTAGCTGCCTCATTAAAAACCTTAACTAAGAAAACCTTGTGGGAAAAAAAAACTTAATCAAGGGAAAAAGAGTACAACCACTGGTCTTCAGGACCTAACCTTCAAGGTTAAAAAAATAAAACTTATGGTCTTCAAGACCCAACATTCATGATTAATTTGAAAATATCGCTCCCCCTAAAGACAACAGTCTTCCAAGCCTACGCATTCCAATATTATGAACATATTTTTCAAAAGTAGACGTAGGTAGGGATTTAGTGAACAAATCTACAACATTGTCACTAGAGCGTACTTTCTGTATAATAATTTCACCACTCTTCTGGAGCTCGTGTGGATAAAAGAATTTAGGGGCTATGTGTTTTGTTAAATTTCCTTTAACATACCCGCTACTCATTTGTGCAACACATGCTGCATTATCCTCATAAACTACAGTGGGGGATATATCAGTTCTAGAAATGTCACACGACTCACAAATGTGTTTCATTAAAGATTTTAACCACACACATTCTCGTGAGGCCTCATATAAAGCAATAATCTCTGAGTGGTTTGAGGAAGTTGTGACCATAGATTGTTTGACAGACTTCCATGAGATTGCAGTACCATAACCAGTTTGGGATCTTGCGTTATGTGGATCAGACATGTAACCAGCATCCGAGTAACCCACCAATGACTTATTTTGATTTCTTGTGTAATATAAACCAAGATCCTGTGAACCTTGAAGATACCGAAGAATATGCTTAATACCATTCCAATGTCTCCTTGTAGGAGAAGCACTAAATCTGGTTAGTAAGTTAACCGCAAAGGCAATATCAGGTCTAGTGCAATTTGCAAGGTAAAGTAATGCACCAATTGCACTTAAGTAAGGAACTTCAGGTCCTAATATATCTTCAGTATCTTCTTTAGGTCTAAACGGATCTTTATCCACTTCAAGGGATCGGACAACCATTGTTGTACTAAGTGGATGCAATTTATCCATGTAAAATCTTTTCAAAACCTTCTTCAAGTAGGTTGACTGGTGTATGAAAATTCCTTCAGGGAGATGCTCGATCTGCAGGCCGAGACAATATTTTGTCTTACCTAAAGCTTTCATTTCAAATTCTGATTTTAAGTTCGAACTAGCTTCTTCTATTGCCTTATATGTTCCAATAATATTTATATCATCAACATATACAGAAATGATACAAAATTCATTTAACGACCTTTTTATAAACACACAAGGAAATGCATCATTGTTTGTATATCCCTTCTTCAGGAGGAATTCACTCAATCGATTATACCACATCCTTCCGGATTGTTTTAGACCATATAATGATCTTTGCAATTTAATACTGATGTGGTCGAACTGACCACACTCGGACTATCTCACGAAATTGATCGAACTTAAGGATAATTAATGCGAACAGGACAGAGAAGCAGGAAGAATATTTTGGCCGAACAAAACAACTCAAGCAAATTGGACGAACAAAATAAATCAGGCGAACTGATAAGCTTCGCATGTTGAAATATCGAACTGGAGAGCGAAATGTCGAACTAAATACAGACGAACTAATTCAAATTCAAAATAACTGCCACGATCGCAGGAATATCGCCCACTTCCCACCTTTTTCGGAAGAATCCTAACTGCCACGTTTCCAGGGAGTATTTATAGAACTTGATCTCTCTATTTCACACACAATCACAATTATTTTCACAACGATTTCTAAGCGAAAGCAAGAGTGACTTTTTTCGAGATTACTGACTTGAGCGTCGGAGTCCCTTCACCGGGAAAAACCCCCCGGTGTTCTTTGTTTTGCAGGTCTTTTTGATCAGAGAATTCCAGTCGATACCGGAGAATTCAAATCAGCATCGGAAAAGTAAAAGATTGAAGTTAGGACAAATCAATTGGCGCCGTCTGTGGGAAACATTTATTTTTTCGCAACTTTGAGTATAAGACGTTGAGAGATTGCGAAGATGATGAATACCAGAGGTTCTCGGAGGAGAGTGGATGAAGGAGCACAATCTGTGCGACAGGATGAGGATCAGAATTCTGCACCGGCAAATCCTCCCGGCACTGTCACCCTGACGCCGGAGGAACTTTCAACCTTGATAGAGGCGGCTGTTCAGAAGGCTCTAGGCAAACAGAAGGTTGACTCGCAGCAGGGCAATACTGAAACTCATGCCCGAAAAGAGGAAGAAGGTGACAAGTCTCGGATGGATGAGCAAGAAAGTCAATCCGACCACCCCCGTGGCCAGAAAAGGGTGCATGTTGAATTATCTGAGAAAGTGGACTACCTCAGGAAGGAACTGAGGGAGGTACAGAAAACTGTCCGACGAATTCCTCGTAGTTCGAGAGGAAATCCCTTTTCTGAAGAAGTCATGGAGGACGAACTGCCAGCCTCCTTCCGACCGGTGAATTTCGATTATGATGGTACCACTGACCCGTGGGAACACCTGTGTAGGTTTGAGAATACCGCGCTACTACATCGGTATTCGGATGGTATTAAGTGTAGGGTGTTCGCAACTACCCTCACTAAGTCCGCTCAGACCTGGTTCAGTCAGTTGAACGACGGGGTGATTCATAACTTCGACTAGCTGTCAGAATTGTTCTTACATCAGTTCGCTAGTTCGAGAAGACAGAGACGATCTACTCAAACCCTGTTCGGTGTAAAACAGAAAGGCGATGAGACCTTGAGGAACTACGTCAAACGCTTTACAGCCGCTACTTTGGAAGCTCCCGAAGCTTCCACTACAAGAAATATGCAGAAAGACAACACAGTAAAGACAACGCTTTCTGTTGTCTTTATGAAATTTACAACGGTTTTTACCAAAAGCGTTGTCTTTCTGCATTGGTTGCGCTAAAAGACAACGCAATTTCGCAGAAAGACAACGCTTTTGATAAGGTGTTGTCTTTCAGCGCACTTTTGCGCTGATAGACAACGCTTTTCTGCAACGCTTTCGAGGTGCGTTGTCTTTCAGCGCATTTTTTGCTCTGATAGACAACGCTTTTTGCAACGCTTCTAGGAGCGTTGTTTTTCAGCGCATTTTTTGCTCTGATAGACAACGCTTTTTGCAACGCTTTGTTGGGGCGTTGTCTTTCAGCGCTTTTTTTCTCTGATATACAACGCTTTTTGCAACGCTTTATATGTGTGTTGTAATTTCAGTGCATTTTTCGCAAATAGACAACGTATGTTGCAACGGTATTTGGGTGTGTTGTCTTTTCTCGTATTTTTTCGCTGACAAACTACACTTTTTGCAACGCTTTTTAGGTGGGTTGTGCTTTTTTTCGACGATTTCTACAACCACTACAAGAAATTCGAGTTTTACCCACACATAAATACTCTCACATTTTATGTGCGGTTATTTAATCACACTTAATTTTAATACGTGTGCGTGATAATGTAGACCAAATAAATTAATTTGATGACCGTTATTATCTGTCACTAGCTAATTATTATTTTCTCTTTGGAACATTATTGTTATCAATATTATTTCATAATTAAAGTTATATTTCAAAAAAAAAATATTATTAAAAAATTAGTATTTTAAAGATATATTTAAAATATAAATTAAGTTTAATTTAGAATTATATAATATCTTAAACTAAATTGAAATTTTAATAGGTACATATTATTATTAATATCCATGTTCATTATTAGTATTTTGAACTTTACTTTTAACTACATATCTTAAAATACAAAAACTAATATATTTTTTAAAAAAATTGATGTTATAAATATATATGTATGTGAACCTAATACAATCAAAAGTTAATATAAAAAATTAATATATTCTTAAATAATGTGATGTTATGAATGTATATGCAGGTGAACCTAATACAATCAAAAGTTAATAAAATAAAATGATAGAAATGAGATTTGAACCTAGAACCTAGGCAATACTAGGAAAACCACTAGACTAGGTGAATTTTGTTGTACACAAATTATGTTTTATTTAAACTGAATGAGAATTTTTTACCCTTAGTAAATTTGGGGGAATCTTACCCAAGTCATAATTTACATCTACTAGGTCAAAATTAAAACGAAGGGCACGACGGAGATCGGCGGCAGACCAGCGAGTGGAGTGCTGAAGTGCGGCGGGCGACGGAAGTAGTGTATAGCTGAAGTGCGGCGGGCGACGGAAGTGGTGTATAGCTGAAGTGCGGGCAGACGACGAACACCAGGAAGATTTGAAACGAAGGGCTCTGTTTTCCTTATTCCAGATTTCTTATTGCTGGATGTTAATTTTTTCGTGTTCATGATTTTAGTTTGCATCTTTGTACACACTTTTGGGAGAATGATGCTTGGAACATTTGAAATTCTTGTAGACATGTTTGCTTGAGCATAAACTTAGGAACCTGAGCCACTCAATTCTAGTGCTTCTGATCATATGCAATTGGAAAAAGATGGGAAATGCTAAAAAAATGGAAGTTATGTTGTGTGGGCATCTCAGATACTGAGGTAATATATGTTGCTTGTTTTGGCTCAGTAAAAATGTCTATTCACTGGATTTTCCTCGATCCTCCATGATATGGAACTAGATAGAGATTTAAAAGACCATGTTTTGTGGGTAGCACTAAGATGAAAGCAATCATATGTAGGGAAAACTTTTAACTGAGGATTGTTGCACTTGTTAATCTTACAAAGCTAGGAGATCTAGATAGAATCTTATTGAGCCTTCTTTATTTCCCCAAAACAAATTTCACCAAGAGAGAAACGAGTTTTCCAAGACATTTTTCATAGCACTAAAATCCATTTTCTAATCAAGTAGATTCCTGCATTTAATCTTATTCTACTGAATAATTTTTGTATGGAGTACAGTATTTAAATTTCAATGTCTGAATTGTATGTTTGTGCAGAAATTTGTCTGTTTTGGAGCTTGGCAAGTTGCTCAAAAGGTGGGAAATGCTTACCAAGGGTATAACAGAGGTATGGTCAGTTCTTAAAAATCATAATGCCAACCCCCCCCCCCCCCGATTGTCTTGGATGAACCTTCTGTTCATATATACACAGTCAAGATATTTTGTAAGTCGCTTATAAATCACAAAACTAGATGTTATCAAGTCTCCTGTAAATTTAGCAGATAAAAGATTACTGTTAAGAACCAGCCAAAATTTTAGTGGCTGAAAGTTGGTTGATAATATTATAACACTTATTTTAAACTAAACTCATGACAACTTCCATGTCTATTGATTTAAGAAGACAGATTGGATAACATACATATCTAGAGGCATCCCATGTTTTAATTTTCTTCTTTTCTTTGATCTGATCTTGATAAGTGAGCAAACTATGATATGTAATTTTTAATTTTTCTGAATTGCATATATTAAGAAGTTCAGAGTTATTGTATATTTGTTGGGATAGCAATCAACTATTTATTATGTGTTTTATGTCAGAGCCTGATGATTAGTGTCTTTAAAAGTCTTTAACTTTTAGTCCACATGGAACAAGGGTCTTGCATTATCTAATATGGTTTGAAAAATTGCAATTTAATAATGTGAGTAGGAAAAATACTATTTCATGCATGACCAGACTTGGAAAAAAATTGTTGACTTGTAAGTTTAATTAGTTTATTATATTCGTTATCATATTTTATTCATGAATGTACGATGTGTGCGTATGATTATCAATTTATTATTTCATGAAGGGCCATGAGAATATTTAATACGGAAATTGGGAAGAATGGAAAAAAACAACCTACATGGGAGGTAGTCAAGGTACGAAAGTTTGAGATGTACATTTAAATATGTGTATATATTTACATATATATATTTAGCTCTGAAGTCTTTACTTTAGGAAAAAAGATTTGATTTTTTTTTTGGACTCATAATATTTGTTGGATTTATTTTAATAAAAACTTATATATTTCCGCAATGTAGGCCCCATTGCAACCTGATAGTAAGCAATGTGGCTTTTTCGTGTTGCGATACATGAGACAACTTCTTGATGGGGATGTAACTGCAAACATGGATTTTTATTGCGTTCGATTGTGAGTAAACTACATTTTATGTATTTAGTTTGCATATTTTATACTTAATCAAAATAACATGGTTAATGTTTCTTGAATATTTTATTTTGCAAAGTTCGAGCATCTTAAGTGCACCAGAGCTGATATAGATGAAGTGCGTGTCGAATGGGCCGAATGCATTCAAGATCATATAAAAGGGTAGAACAAGGTGATGATTAGCTTATACATTGCAAATTTTTTTTAAAATTTTATTTAGTGTTTGCTATGTTCGAATGCTATTTCGTATAAGGATCTCTAGCTCTGAATCAATGTGGGGGATTCTTATAATCTTGTTAATTTTGTTAGTTAATTTATATACAAATTTAAAATGTATCTAAGTTTAAATAAGCTAACTTTTTTGATGTAAATTTGACAGATTCTTGGAAACTGAGGAGTAACTATGAAGTTTATGAAGAAAACGAAGGTCTTGATATTGGTTTTGTGAAGGTTCCACTCTCGAATTATAAATGTATGACTCTATAATATTTTACTATCGTATGACTAGATGAATGTTGGGACATCGATGTATGATTTAGATGTATGATTTGTTAATGTATGTTTGACATCGATTAAATGATGAAATATGTTTAATGAATTTTTTTTGTTTATTTAATTATTGAATATTATTATTATACAGGATACAAAATATAAAAAATAATTGAAAATAAAATTATTCAGAAAGACAACGCTTTTAAAACGTTGCAAAATTGTTGAGAAAGACAACGCTTTTCCAAGCGTTGCACAAAAAAAAACAAAAACATATAAGACAACGCTTTAAAAGCGTTGCACGAAATACACTAACACATAAAAGACAACGCTTTAAAAGCGTTGCATGAAATGAAAATTTGAGTAAAAGACAACGCTTTAAAAGCGTTGCAAGTTATGTTGCAGAATTTATTAACAACAACGCAATCTGCAACGCATGAAAAGCGTTGTCGTATCCCCGAAAGACAACGCACTTTGTGCGTTGTCTTTCAGCGCCTATCTTTTACAACGCTGGATACGACAACGCTTTTTTTCTGGGAAAGACAACACACTATGTGCGTTGTCTTTCAGCGTTTTTTTTGTAGTGTTCAGATGATTTGGTCGTTAGTGCTTTTATTCAAGGATTGAAGGAAGGCGATCTGCATACCTCGCTGGTTAAGAAAACACCCAGCAATTTTGATGACTTGTTACAGAGGTCCACCAAGTACATCAACTTGGAAGAAGCAGTTCGAATGAAGAAGGGGGAGAGTTCGAGTCGAATGGGCCGGCCACAACAGGAGCAGGAGGGATCCCGAAAGAGAGACGGAGGGGAGCAGCGAACCAGATTTGCTCCACCTCCCTTGAGAGAAAATCGAACAGGGCGAAGATACGAACACTATACGCCCATGACTATGTCACCCGGACAGGTGTTGATGGAGATATGGGACTTGCCCCAGCTAAAATGGCCATCGACTTGGAGTCCTAATCCGAAGAAACCATCTACCTTCGGTAACGGTACATTGTGTCGATTTCATAATGAATATGGGCATGGAACTGATGAATGTCTGCATTTACGAGACGAGTTGGAAAGATTGATCAGGGAGAACAAGTTGGCTCGTTTCGTCCGTCGAGCTAGATCGAACCGTGAAAAAAGAAACGATCAGGAAAAGCCAAGACGAGATAGAAGGCAGGAGCAACAGGAACTACCTCCACTTCCGCCTCCTCCGGCACAAGCCAGACCTGAACGAGAAGAAAGGCCCACTATACACATGATCATGGGAGGACCGACTGATGGAGATTCCAATAAAGCTCGAAAGGTGAGACTTAATTCTGTCAAACAAGAGCAGAATACGGTTCACTCAATTTTCGAGGAGGTAGCGATCGAGTTCGGAGTTCGCGATCGTGTTGCCATCCAGAGCCCCCAGTTCGATGCTATGGTGATCGTCGCCGAAATAGGAGGCTTTAACGTTGAGCGTGTATTTGTGGATACGGGAAGCTCGGTGGATATCATGTTCATGGACTGTTTCAAGAAAATGAGATCAACGGTGGAGGTAAAACCTGTAGAAACTTTCCTTTATGGTTTTGCAGGAGAATCTGTAACAGTGTACGGAAAAATCCAACTGCCCATGGAGCTAGGAGATGGGGAGTGGAGACAAAATAAAACCATGACTTTCCTTATAGTAGATGCACCCTCTCAATACAATGTGATCTTGGGTCGTCCTTCTCTGAGTTCGTATGCCGCTGTTATTTCCCCTGCACATTTGATGATGAAGTTCCCCGTGGAAAATGAGGAGGGACGAGTGGTAGGAGTCAGAGTTGTTCATGGTGATCAACAAACAGCTCAACGGTGTTATGTAGCTGCAGTTCGACAATCCGAGTCTCGCAAGCGTCATAGCGAACAGAGAGATGATGTTGATCGCGGAAGAGATAAAAGTTTGAAAAAAGGTGATGACACAAAGACTTCGGAATTCGAAGAAAATGAACTAATGAGTGTGGAATTAATCCCGGAGCTGCCTGGACATTCGGTTCGTCTCGGAAGTCAATTGTCGGAACAAACCAGAGAAGAAATTGTGGCTGCTCTTAAAGATAATGTGGACCTGTTTGCTTGGAAACCGGAAGATATGAAAGGCATAAATCCAGAGGTAATTGTTCACAAGTTGAATATCAAACCAGATGTTCGACCGGTCAAGCAGAAGCTAAGACATTTCGGAGAACAGCAGAATAAAATTATTAAGGAGGAGATTGAGAAACTGCTCGAGATTGGGCACATTGAAGAGATCCAATATCCTCGGTGGCTCGCTAATGTCGTGCTAGTCCCAAAGCCAGGGAACAAGTGGTGAATGTGTATTGATTTCCGGGATCTGAATAAAGCTTGTCCCAAGGATCATTATCCTCTCCCGCGAATCGACAAACTGGTTGATTCTACGGCAGGATGCGAACTACTCAGCATGATGGATGCAGCACAAGGATATCACCAAATCATGCTACATCCAGAAGATAAACCCAATGTAGCCTTTATTACTTCGTCAGGTACATATTGCTATACAGTTATGCCATTCGGTCTGAAAAATGCAGGAGCTACTTATCAGCGAATGGTAGACGAACTATTTAAACATCAATTGGGGCGCAACATGGAAGCATATGTCGATGATATGTTAGTGAAAAGCATACTGGCGAACACCCATGCCGAGGATCTGAGAGAAACTATGGCGACAATTCGAAAGCATGGGATGCGGCTAAACCCGGCAAAATGCTCGTTCGGGGTGAAAGCAGGAAAATTTCTGGGATATATGGTGACGAACAGAGGAATTGAAGTCAACCCCAGTAAAGTTCAAGCCATACAAGGAATGATGCCTCATCGAACCATCAAAGAGGTACAAACACTAACAGGCCGTATTGTTGCTTTGAGCAGATTCATATCAAGATTGGCAGACAGGGGTTTACCCTTTTTCAAAATTTTGAGAAAGAATGATCGATTTAGTTGGGACGCGAACTGTCAGAAAGCATTTGAAGACTTAAAGGCTTTTCTTCTCACTCTTCCTTTGTTGAAACAACCAGTCAAGGGAAGTGTGATGGTTGTATATTTGGCAGTCGGAGAGGAATCTGTTAGTTCGGTACTCGTTCGCGAAGAAGGTCGAGATCAATTCCCAGTATACTTCGTTAGTAAAGTCCTGCATGGAGCAGAAGTCTGCTACACGGAGGTAGAGAAGGTCGCCTATGCCTTAGTCACTACGGCAAGAAGGCTAAGACCCTATTTTTTGGGTTATGAGATCACGGTTCGAACTAATCATCCACTAAATGTGGTGTTGGGAAAACCAGACGCATCAGGCAGATTGGTTAAGTGGGCAGTCGAGCTGGGACAGTTCGATTTGAGATATGAACCGCGAACAGCTATAAAGGTTCAAGCCTTGGCGGATTTCATTCAGGAAACGACCAGGTTACAAGAGAAGAAAGAATGGGAAGTGTTTGTAGATGGATCGTCATCCCGTCAGGGCGCAGGAGCAGGGATATTATTAATCAGCCCTGAAAAAGATGAGTTAGAGTTCGCCATAAAATTTCAGTTTAAGGCGTCTAACAATGAAGCAGAATATGAAGCTTTTTTGCAGGGATTGAGAATAGCCGAACAGGCTGGAGCTCGTGATCTGATAGTCAAATCAGATTCGCAATTGGTGACACAACAACTCCGAAACCAATGTGAAGTTAAGGAAGATCGTATGATTTCTTATGTACAGAAAATACGAGAGATGGAAAGGCGATTCGAGAAGCTCCAAATCGAACAGATACCTCGAAGTGAGAATCAGAAAGCAGATTATCTAGCCAAAATCGGGAGTTCGCTGCAGGACTGTTCGAAGAGAAGTATTACAGTTATGGGAGTAGGAAAGGAAAATGAGGTGCTGAATGTCGACCTGACCGAGCATGATTGGAGAACTCCTTTTCTAAATTTTTTAGGAGGAATAAGAAATGGGCAGACTAAAGACCTTGAGAAATTGGAGAAACAAGCTCGATTCTACTACATTCTTGATGGGGTGTTATACCGGAAGACCTTCTTACCGACAGATGCACGATGTTTATCCCCAGAAGAAGGAATCAAAGTTTTAAAAGAAGCGCATGAAGGCGGGTGTGCCGAACATGCTGGAGCTCGCGCACTGGCTCGGAAGGTTGCACGAGCTGGTTTTTATTGGCCTACAATGAAGAATGACGCCGAAGAGTTAGTTCGAAAGTGCAACTCATGTCAAAAACATGGATGGCCGATTCACACTCCGGCAACAGATATGCTTACAGTCTGTTCGCCCTGTCCTTTTGCAAGGTGGGGTATTGACATTGTTGGCCCACTCGTTAAAACCAGGGGGAACAAACAGTTTTTGGTGGTGGCCGTGGATTACTTTACTAAATGGGTCGAGGCAGAACCCTTAGTTAAGATAGCTGAGTCCGATATGATCCATTTTATATGGAAGAGTATTTGTTGCAGGTTCGGCTTACCCTGAATTTTAGTATCAGATAATGGAGCTCAGTTCCGAGGTAAAAAGATCACAGGATGGTGTAAAGAGATGAAAATTTTACAAGTATTTACCCCAGTAGCCCATCCTCAGGCAAATGGGCAAGTCGAAGTGGTCAACCGAATTATTTTAGATGGGCTCAAGAAACGACTTGAGTATGAGAAATCGAACTGGGTGGACGAACTACCATTTGTCTTCTGGGCATACCGAACTGCATCCAGATCAACTACAGGGGAAACTCCTTTCAGTTTGGCATTTGGAATGGAAGCAGTGGTTCCGGCTGAAATTCAAGGAGAAGCTCTTCGAATCACCAACTATGATCCGCAACAAAATGAAGAATTAATTCGAACAGATTTGTTATTTCTGGAAGAAATTCGGGATGAAGCCAGAGTTCGCCATGAGTTATACAAGAGACGTATTCAGGCGGCCTTCAACAAAAAAGTTCGAAAAAGAGAATTTCAAGTAGGGGATCTGGTTTTAAGGCAATCTGATGCCTTGTTGGAGATCGGAAAGCTGGATGCCATTTGGGAAGGGCCGTATACTGTTACAAGAGTCCTACCAGGTGGATCCTATGAGCTCGCCGACGAACAAGGAAATGAGCTGCCAAGACCTTGGCACATTAATCACTTGAAGAAATTTTATACTTGAAGTCTCAAATTTCAGTATGTTGCTTTTTATTTTTGTTGTTGCTTTTATAAATAAGAGATATTTTCATGCTCCGTGGACGTAGGTCGATTTGACCGAACCACGTTAAATCCTCGAGTCTTTTTATGTTGGATTACTTCTGTTACAAAATCGCATCGTGGGGCGAACTTACAGTTCCCTCGGAACACCGATTAAGCATACTGAAGAAGTTCCCTCGGAACTCACCGATTAAGCATACCGAAAAGTTCCCTCGAAACTCACCGATTAAGCATACTGAAAAGTTCCCTCGGAACTCGACGATTAAGCACACTAAAAGTTCCCCCGGAACTCATACATTGCGCATACTGAAGAGGTTCCTTCGGAACTTATTGATTAAGCATGTTATGAAAGTTCCCTCGGAACTCGTTCAAAAAGTTCGAACTGAAGAAGTTCCTTCAGGACTTAATGAGACCAAATGATTACAAGTGTTTTCTCAGAACTTGCCAAGGAAACGAAGTGAAGCAGTTCTACCGAACTCAATGATTGACACAAATTAAAGAAGTTCCATCGAACTTAATGATTAAGCGAAGTGAAGGAAAACCATTCAAGTTCGCCGAGTAAGTACTTGATTCATTACTTAGTAGTCATTTGAATTTTAGTAATTAAATAATGTAAGAAAACATCGAAATTTGCGAACTATATTTGATTAAAAATGGATGATCCATTACAAAATGATTACAAAAACTTTAAGTTAAGACTAAGTGCGATCGGGAGAGGGTTCGGGAGTCAGTCGGAGCGCGACTGGCTGAAGAGGTTCGAACATATCCTCCGGCAGATCCGGAGTTGGGCTTCGAGAAGGTTCGGCAGGAGCGGGAAGAGACGAACTTGGACCAGGATTATCAAGCTGGTTGTCGGGAAGGACTTCTCTGATTGCTTCTTCCAAGCAGCCCGACCACCACTTCACGTTGATATCACCGTTCGGATCTCTACGCCAACCAGGCGGAATGGAGTGAGTCCGCATCACCTCTTGGCCTAGTTCGTTCACATCGAACCGAACTGCCTCTCCAGCTCACTCCTGGCAAAGCCGGACTCCCTCTTTGAAGTACGTTGCTGCCATGGGAGCCGCCTTCGATAAAAAAAGGAGAGAGTCCCAAAGACGAGCTATGAGCCTTTCCCGGAAAGACTCCGATATCAGCTCCATCTCTGGGCTCCGTGCGAACTGGTAGAAGCCATTTTGATATATGACTTCTCCGAATTCAGCTCGGGAACTCTCCGCCTCTTCGAGCTTCTCTTTCAAACTCCGGATCTCGGCTTGTGCGTTTGAAAGAGCAACTTGCTGCTCCACGGCGAACTTCTCCTTGGCCAATAGCAACTCCTCTTTCTTGGCCACCTCAGAGGGAGCAAGTGCCAGCTCCATCTCTTTTTCTTCCAGCCGGGCAGACAGGTTTTCAGCTCTGCTGGCATGTTCGCTCAGATCACTCTCCAAGGTCTGCTTCTCCTGGAGGGTGTTCCTTAGCCGATCTCGGCAATGAAAAGCTTTTTGGCCCATGGCCTCAAAGTATTTAGCCAAGCTGGACAGCCGAGAGACGTTTGCCTTGAACTCTTTTATTTCGCGATCTCCCTCCCCTGCCGTAGCTCCCTTGACCAGAGCGATCGCCCCCTCCTGGTCGGGCTCCACCTCAGTTCGCACCGCCTCGGTCGAAGTACCCTCTTCAGTTCGCTGTTTTTTGGAGGGTGCCTTATTTTATGAACTGGAGGGTGCTTTCTTCTTTCGCCGAAGAGGAAGCTCTTCGGTCATTTCAGCATGAGCCGCTGCCGGTGAAGCGGAGGTGCGAGCAGTGGTATCCTTGGCTAAGTCAAGGCTAACCCGCGGCGTTAGTTTGCTCAAGCGCCGCTCCTCTCTTTCACGGAAAGCCGCCGCTTGCCGGCTGTTCACTGCCTCGTCTGCTGGCGAAAAGGCAGGCCTCTGGGATTCCGAAACTCCGGAGTCGAGGATGAAGAAGTTATTAATTTCTCTATCTGCAACACAAAACACGAACAGTTAGTATGCGCACAGTTCGATACGTTTGAAAAAAGACAGGAAGATATAAAGGAAAACTTTTAAGCAACCTAAATTGAACTTGTGGGAAACTGGCGTGTTCGGGTAAAACCCCCAGAAAGCCAACAATTGTTCGCATGAACTCATGCGAACTACGTCGAACATCCCTCTCCGAAATAGCCTGGCCAAAGCCCCAAGTTCGAAGTCCCTCGGAGGAGCAGGCTCGTTTTGGTTCGAACTCTCAACCCAAGGGAGAGATCGAAAGGTCCTATTATTAGGGGCACGAACAAAAAAATAGTATTTTTCCCAGGAGCTGATTTTTTCATCTCCTGGGGACAAAAATTGAGCCCGTTTTTGTCCGCTTCGAGGGCTCAGATAGAAGTGGAAAGGGTTGGTATGTTTAAGAACGAAGCATTAACGAAACTGTTCAGAGGTCGGTTCGACCCCCATCCACTTGCACACCATATAGAATGCTACGATGTAGCTTATGGAGTTCGGGTGCAACTGGTTGGGGCACACCCCAAATGCCGAACCGACCTCGAGAAGAAAGGGGTGTATAGGAGGGATTAAACCAACAGTCACGTGTCTCAAGAACCACGTGTAGCACCTGGAGGGAGCCCGATGAGGTCGATCATCGGGGCCGGGAATAACTATAGAATAGCCCGCCGCTGTTATAAGCGAGCTTAAAAGAATGATGTGTGTTGGGGTGGCTTTAGTTGCAGAGAAAACGTTATCTATTGTTTTATTGCGAGATCGTTTAGGGGAAGAAGAAGCCATTTCAAAAATATAATCGAAGAAGAAAGAAAGAAGCGAAAGGGTACCTGGGTTTGTTTCTGAAAACTTTAGAAATCTCAAAGAGGAAGGATTCTCGCTTAGAAAAGAAGTGAGTTGTTGCAGAAGAATCTTTATGAAGATGAAGAGGGGGTATATATAGGAGGAAGTTCTTGGTTTTGGGGGGAAAACCGAAAGGTTGCGAGATCTCAGCCGTTGGATGCAGTTCGATCCAATGGTGAGAGCGAAAACTCGTGGATCTAGCCGTTGGATGCAGCATGATCCGACGGTGAACATGAAAGGACACATTACAGCAGCGGGGATAATCTTAGCCGTTGGATGCAGTTCGATCCAACGGCGAAGACGAAGAAGCGCCTAGGGATTGATAAAAACTGAAGTTAAATCTTAGCTGTCAGATGCAGTTCGATCCGACGGCGAAGGCGAAGAGGCACCTCGGGATGGAGGAAAACGTCGCAGGTGGATGATTGATGGGACGCAATGCTTCTCGAAGAAGCGTCGTAGTTGGCAATAGCGCGAACTGCGCCAGTGCGTGAACACACGCACTCCGGAAGGGGGGGAGTACTGATGTGGTCGAACTGACCACACTCGGACTATCTCACGAAATTGATCGAACTTAAGGATAATTAATGCAAACAGGACGGAGAAGCAGGAAGAATATTTTGGCCGAACAAAGCAACTCAAGCAAATTGGACGAACAAAATAAATCAGGCGAACTGATAAGCTTCGCATGTTGAAATACCGAACTGGAGAGCGAAATATCGAACTAAATACAGACGAACTAATTCAAATTCAAAATAACTGCCACGATCGCAGGAATATCGCCCACTTCCCACCTTTTTCGGAAGAATCCTAACTGCCACGTTTCCAGGGAGTATTTATAGAACTTGATCTCTCTATTTCACACACAATCACAATTATTTTCACAACGATTTCTAAGCGAAAGCAAGAGTGACTTTTTTCGAGATTACTGACTTGAGCGTCAGAGTCCCTTTACCGGGAAAACCCCCCCGGTGTTCTTTGTTTTGCAGGTCTTTTTGATCGGAGAATTCCAGTCGATACCAGAGAATTCAAATCGGCATCGGAAAAGTAAAAGATTGAAGTTAGGACAAATCAAATACTATACATATTACGATTTTCATCTTTCCTGATTTGGGGAATTTGAAGTCCATCAGGAATTTTCATATAAATATTTGCATCTAATGATCCATATAAATATGCGGTAAACACGTCCATTAGCTGCATTTCTAAATTCATATTTGCTGCCAGAGATATTAAGTAGCAGAACGTTATACCATCCATTACAGGAGAATATGTTTGATCGAAATCTATACCGGATCTCTGCGAGAACCTTTGAGCTACTAATCTTGCTTTGTATCTCACCACCTCATTTTTCTCATTTCTTTTTTTGCACAAATACCCATTTATATCCTACAGGGATAACATTCTCAGGGTACGTACAATAGATCCAAAAACTTTTCTTTTGTTTAGCGAGTCTATCTCAGCCTCAATTGCATCTTTCCATCTTACCCAATCTGAGCGCTTCCGACACTCAGCAATAGACTTGGGTTCTGGATCCAGATTATTATTTGAGATAGTAAGAGCAATTATAGAGGTAAATGTGTCGTCGACGACCATTATATTTCTATCGTAAGTTTCTCCTGTATTTATAAAATTCATAGCAACTTCAATATTCACATCAACCAGATCTTCTTAATTTCCCATGATATTATGATGATCTGGTCGTTCCGCAATCCTAGTATTTTGATTATTTTGTGCACGTGCATTGTTACTAGGATTTTCGTCTTGGGGACAAATCTCTTTAGAAGATATTTGAAGTGATTGATTATTTTTGTTAGATTTTGTTTTCCACGAATTTTTATCTTTTGTACCCATGGGTTCTTTACGCTTCAGGCGCAGAGTTGTATCAGATATATTTGAACTTTTAGGAATTTCCACTCTTTGTGGTGCATTTACAGCAGTTATATGAGATTTTGTCACTCCTTTATAATCAGTAAATGCATCTGGCAGATTATTTGCTAAATACTGCAAGTTAATTATTTTTTGAACTTCCAGTTCAGTTTGTCTAGTACGTGGATCTAAATATTGAAGATTTTCAACATTCCATGAGATTTCACGACATTCTTTTAATTTTTGAGTTTTATCTCCCCCTAATGTCGGGAAATGATCTTCATCAAATGTGCAGTCAGCGAATCGAGCTGTAAATTGGTCCCCAGTCATGGGCTCTAGGTATTTCAAAATGGATGGAGATTCAAATCCAATATAAATACCTAGTTTTCTTTGAGGGCCCATAGAGGAACATTTAGGTGGTGACATTGGGACGTATACTGCACATCCAAAAACTCGCAGATGGAAAATGTTTGGTTCTTTCCCACACACTAATTGTAAAGGGGAATAATCATGATATGCAGTTGGACGTATTTGAATTAGAGAAGCAGCATGCAAAATTGCATGACCCCAACATGAAATGGGTAAGTTGGAATTTTGTGTTAAAGGTCTAGCGATTAATTTGATACGTTTGATTAGTGATTCAGCTAGACCATTTTGAGTGTGGACATATGGAACAGAATGCTCCACTTTAATTCCTAATGACATACAAAATTCATCAAATTCTTTCGAAGTGAATTCACCAGCATTATCCATTCTAATGGATTTAATTGGATAATCATGGAATTGAGCACGGAGTTCAATAATTTTTGCAATGAATTTTGTGAAAGCATTATTTCGGGTGGATAATAGACATACATGAGTCTACCTAGTGGAGGCATCAATTAAGACCATAAAATATCGAAATGGTCCCGATGCTGGATGAATTGGTCCACAAATATCTCCATGAATTCGTTCAAGGAAAATAGGAGATTCTAATCCAACTTTAGTACGAGAAGGTCGTACTATAAGTTTTCCTTTTGTACAAGCTTCACAAATAAATTCATTCACAGAAGGAATTCTACTGTCTGACATACTATGTCCAGTAGAGTTAGACAAAATTCGATGGATCATATTTTGTCCCGGATGACCCAACCGTTCATGCCATAATTTAAATGAATTTGGATCATGAAATTTCATACTCATCGAGATATGGAGATTAGAAGGGCGAATGTATGTATAATACAGCCCTGAGGAGAGAGAAGGGAGCTTTTCGACAACTTGTTTTCGACACCCTATAGAATGAGTCATTAAGAGATACTCTACATTATTCTCGGTGTCTGTTTCAATGTGAAAACCATTTGACCAGATGTCTTTAAAACTGAGAAGGGTACGTTTAGACTGTGGATATAGCAACGCATCATCAATAATTATTTCAGTACCCATAGGGAGAACTAGTGAAGCTCTACCGGAGCCTACTATTAAGACATTATCATTTGAAATTGTGGTAACACTCCCTTTCTTCTCAGTTAAAATTTGAAAGAATTTCCTGTCCTTAAGGATGATGTGAGTTGTAGCACTATCTACAAAGTAAATAATGTTCTCATTCTCCATATCATATCCAAAGAAATTCAACAATTAATGTACTACGATAATGTAGTAAACTGAAAAATTAGATATTAAAATAATCATAATAGTATATTTAGAATAAAATCATGACATATTTAAAAGCATATAAAAACACAGATGAAATGGTAAATTGTTCGGCATAAAAATTACTTATTCCTCTTATACTTATTCATGATAGTCTCCCAAAACCTTGAGTTCAATTTTTAATAAATTATCATTTGTAATATTCATGTTCATGCTTGCTTCAGGCAAACTAGCTAAATTATCACCTAAACTCGCTTAACTGATTCATATTAAATATGCGCTCTTTTAGAATTGGAGCTAGATACTAATTTCATTTTGTTATATCAAAAGGAAGGACTAGATTTCAACAAATCATGGATATAACTTGATCTATTTTCATTGATATAATCTTCGTTACTCAATTTTAAAATTTTCAATTTACCGTAATATGAATGCAATTAGATACCTAATCTAATTAAATATCCATGTATGACATAAAATTTAACAAATTAAGGATTTCAGCAGAATAGATAGTAAACATAATTCATAGTCTTTAAACTATTGGTTAGGAGAGAGATCATGATCAATCCACTCACATCACCAGAAAATACATATATAACAATATAATCATCAAACTGATTAATCAAAATACCACTTGGAAGTAAATAATTAGAGCAAAACTAAATAACCTATATATGAGTATTCTTAATCAATAGTTTGAACATAAAGTTATAATCTTCCAAGGTAATAAGTATGATTGAAGTTTCATTCGAAAACATGAAAAGAATAAATAAAGCCATACTCAGTAGCAGTAAGCCATTATCATATATGAATGACGGTGCAGTTGATTTTCTATATAAGAATCATATTTTAAATCACGAAGTGAATCAACAAAGCACTGTATAGTTATCAATTATTGAAACTATACAAAAATTATCATCTCACTCGATTCAAAGAGAAAAATTACCTTACAGGAAAGACACGATTCTTTCCAAGGGCTTAACTCAGATTAGGTAGAGACTCGTGCTGATAACGTGTTGTAAGTTGTATTGTTTCGATTGCACCCAAAATCTCATATAACAACAGTAAAGAAACGATAAAGAGAGAAGACAGAGATAATATGAAAAATGCCCTTTCATTCCACCAATTTCTATAATTCAATACATCATTATATACATGAATTATGAATACGAAAGGACGTGGGAACTGAAAGGTTTTGAAGTAATGTACATATTTAATAATATATTTATAACAATATCCCTTTAATCAAAACTCTATTCTTATGATTATTAGACTATCGATTTCCAAAAAGAAAAAAAGTATTTATGTTTCACAATTACCATATTGGTGTCAGTTTAATTATCATGGTGGCTTCTAAAATTTTCATAGCCCTTATTATAATAACGTTGGATCCGAGCTTTCAGGTGATGTTGACCCAGCCCAGAATCTTAAATGTAAGAATAATCTCTACGTTTAAAGAAGATTTTTAGACAAATTTTAATTATATATATATATATATATGTATTATATCAAGTAGAAGTGTATATATGTATCTTACAATTTGCTCTATGTAACACATTTTATTAATGGCGCAAAATATTTTGTGCACACGAGTGCACGTGCAATCAGTCAACACGCTCTCACGCGTCTGCTGCACGCGCTCAAACCCACCATAATTCGCTCTGAATAGTGTTACATTCATGATATGTTAGAGTGACCTTCATGTTTTGTTAGTATGTTAGTGTCACCCACCCATGGGTGACACTAACATAACATGAAGGTCACACTAACATAACATGAATGTTAGTCTACTATAACATGAAGGTATGATTAACATTCATGTTATGTTAGTGTGACCTTCATGTTATGTTAGTCTGACCATCATATTATTGTAGTTCAATGGTATTGAACTAAGGTTATAAAATCTGGAAATGAAGGTTACACTAACATAACACGAAGGTAACACTAACATAACATGAAGGTCACACTAATATAATATGAAGATCACGATCAAAACTTACGAAAATGTAAAGAGGCGCGGCCCAGACGCACAGGAGACTCATTCTTATTATCAATATATGTAAACTTATATATATATATATATATGTTATTGTTCAAGTTGCCAGCAAAAATTTGTACGGTACGTTCTCACATATATACAATGTGTATGAAATGATCTTTTTTACTCATTAATGATACAATTTTTACAAATTTATATGTGAATTGTAAAGTGTAGTTGTGAACTGACCGGTCTCACATGAAACTAGCTCAATGTAAAAACATAATACACACATATATATATAGTCAAAAAAATCAAATGAAATAAGGGAGAAAAACACCAAAACCCTAAATCACATCACATGAAATTACAATTCAATACCGCTTATACACATTCAATAGAAAATAAAGCTAGCTCACGATGTAATCAAGATACAACTTCTTGAAAATTAAAAAGAAAAAAAAAAAGGAAACAAGGAAACAAAAAAATAAAAATCTAGTCTCTCCAAGGACTACTCTTTAAAGGATCATGAGATAAAAGAAGAGGAAAAAACCCTAGATTCAAGTCTCAAGATTTTGAGCCTAGATGTTATTCATAAATGCATGTAAGAAAAATATCTCTATTTCAGGTGGCGCAAAAAACTTAGTACATGATCGCTTAGACAAACAAGTTGTTGTCAATAATCTTCTCTTCTTCGGGGCGGGAGGGCAAATTAGGGTTTTCGTAATCCTGAATCTTTTACCTTTTGGTGTCAAGCAAGCTGCATTTTGCAAATTTTCTTTGCCCTTCAAACCCTCATGGCATTCCATGATCTCCTTCTTGTGGTTCTGATGATTTTCAGACATTCTTGTTTTGCTATATGTTTGTTGTCATATGTGAAGATGTTTGGTGCAAATATGAACCCTTTTTGTCTGAATTTATCCAAATAAATAGTAGAAAAAGTTTTCTTTGTTTTTTTAAGCAAAAGTGATTAAATCTAATTTGCTTTTTGTTAATATATATATATTGCTAATGTAAGCATTGAGACCAGCTGAAAAATGCAACAAACATATGAGGTTAAGATTATTCAATAGACTAATGAGGAGTTGGAAGAGTTTATCTCACTTTTTAACTACATTACAACTAGTACACAACACTTTAACAACTGCTACAACTAAAAATGTGTTACTTTATCTAAAGTTGTAACAAATTATTGGAATATTATCTTTTTTCGACGAATAATATTTTAGTAAACTCTGAAATGGCAGCCTACTAGAGAAAAAAATTGCATCTTTTAAAGTCTGATTATCCTAAAGGGGTTTGATCATATCTTAAGTTTAGGTAGCCAAGATTTAGTGTGGAACTACTAGGCTGAGTTTGATTAGAAAAATATATACTTACGTGGATATTTCACTAAAATACATTGATGGTTCCATGAATTGAGGTTCCAATGATGCATTCCTTGAGGATATTGTTATCGGATTTAATTGAATGAATCCAGATGATCTAAATCATATGTGCCATTGTTAAGTTAGTTTGTTAGACACTACAAGAAAAACAAGTATTTGTGATAACATTTTTAATTGAATGAATCCAGACGATCTAAATCGAATGTACAATTGTTAAGTTAGTTTGTTAGATGTTGTCGAAGTTAGAGAAGTTATTTAAAAGAGTTTGAATCAAAGTTGATTCGAGTATGTCTTACGCATTTTTGCACTTGTATTTATCATTTTTTACCGATTGAGCTCAAGTTTAGATAATTATATCAAACATAAGACTATTTTTTATTTTCAAGTTCTTCTTGAGACATATAAATACACACACATATGTAAATATTAGTGGTTAATATTGAGATTAATTATTTGTTTTAGATATTCAAAAAATATTTTGCGTAGACTTATATGAGAAATATCATATATAAATTATAATGGGCTCATAATAAAGCCCTGAACAATATTTTAAGGCCCAAAGTAGGCGACGAAGGTCCGTACAAATTGCCCAAAATAAAGATCCACGTGACTAATGGGCCAAATAAATATATTTGGGTCTTGATTAGCCTAGCCTAATATATCAACCAAACAATAATACAAGCCCGTTATTCAAATTAAGAGCCCACTACTCTACAACACAAGTATAAAGTGTAGTCCTATAATTTTTATAAGATAAATACAAAACCAAAAGGTCTAAAATATATTTATGTATTATCTAGAGGTATATTTATTTACTTATTCAAAATGGATTAGCTTTATTTGAAATTCCACATCCTATATCAATAAATCGTATCATTTATATTATATTCATTTTAAATATTTGTAAGAATACATAAGTTCTTACATATAACAATTGAACAAGCAATGAAAACTCTATCGATTTCATTGCAAAATTAGAATTAGAGATCTGATATTATTTAAATAATCTCACCATTTTCCAAGTTTACTTAATCTTAATTTGATTTCTTTCATTTTCTACCGTACATCCTAGAATAGAGAATGAACGAAGAGGACGATCTACTGTTTGATAGAAACATTGTTTTCTTATATAAGACGGAGATTGTAACATATATTTAAAAAGCAATTAAATATAAAAGAATTCAGACTCTATTATGTGCTCTTCTTTATTCAAGTGGCCCATGCAATCCACATATGTATGTTGGTGATAGAAAAAAATTAAATGTTGATGTGCATCTTTTTAACAACACCCCCCCCCCCCCCCCCACCCCAAATCCAATGGATCATAAAGTTGTGAAATCTATGATTCTTATATGGTGAGAATAGCTGCCAAAACAAGCAATTCATGCCATGTGTCTAATATTACAACACCCCCCCCCCACCCCACCCCCACCCCAAGCTCAAATGGGGCCCATTTAAATAGGGAACTTAATAGTGGCCCTTTTGTTTTGCCCTCACTCAAATGTCACACTATCAATGTCACAAATAATTTTTCTAAAAAGAAAAAAATAAAAAGGTGGAAGATACTAGATGATGTGTATTTAGCTTGGCTTATGGAAAAGAGAGCACAACCTACAATACCACATTCATTATAATAAAAGTAAATTTTAACACATAATATAATATAATATTTTACAATACCACAAGTTATAATTTAATATCCAAAAATACCACAATTTATGACATTTATGGCATGTCAGTTTAGCATGCAATTATTACCATAATAATTGCACACCAAATCACCCCACACACCCCATTAATTTCACCCCTACTTCACCCCCTCAACGCCACCATTTCACCCCACTTCATTCATATTTTCCAAAAAAATTACCTCCATAGCCATAAATCCAAAAATTTATAGGCATAATTTACTGCCAAATTTTTACAAATTATAGTGTTTTGGGAAGATTTGTTCGGGGAAGATTGTTCGAGAAAGATTGTTCGTAGAAAGAAAGAGGGTTTAAACCGAGAATCAAATTTCAAACCAACAATCAATGGCCGAACAAGTTAGTTAATTTCTAGTTGTTTTTTTAGATTCAAGCATGTATTAGTGTTTTTTTTTTTTTTAGATTCAAGCATGTATTAGTGTTTTCACTTTTGGTGGTTTATTTTAGATTTAACCATGTTTTAGTTGAAATGTAGTTAAAATGATATGTGTTGAGTTTGGAGACATTAAAATTCAGGGAAAGATAAAATTTTCGAATAACCCTAAAAAATAGGGTTATTCGAACAATAAGGATTAGCTTTTTTCAAGCTATCAATTGCGCCCCTAATTCCACTTTCGTGGATGTAAGACATGTACCTGGATTGAAAATAAGAATAAAACACTTAAAATAGGTTAGTTACGTGCTTTCTACGGAGAAAGTTTTGGACATACCTATCAAATTCACCCTAGTCGTAACAGTATGTAGCATGGTGGAACAGCCCAATCAAATGTGATCCATACTTGGCTAGATTTTGTTGAAGATGGTAACAACAAAGACCATGAGTTGCTTTGGGATATGCATTGGTGATGTCATTACTGATGCTAACGTGTTGATCAGACAAGATAATAAGGCCATTCTCGGATATTGTGTAAAAACCATGTCCAAGATTCATCATTCTCAACATTACCAATCTCAATTGCAAGTGGAAAATTTTGATCGTTTCCATATTTGGTCTCAGCGACAAATCAAATCCCTTTGTACTGCCCCTTCAAATGACATCCATCCACGACTATAACATGCCAGGAATATTGCTGAAATCCGGTAATACATGTACCTAGAACAAAAAAAAGCATACTTGAATTCCTATTTGTCTGTGTGTCTAATGCAGTGTATGTGCCAGGATTCCGTTTCTTCAAGACCTGTAAGTAAGATGGAAGCATGCTAAATGACGTCTTGAGTTCACCATACGCACTTCTCATTGCATGACGTTTTGCTGTCAATGCATGCTTATAACTCAGACGAAAACCATGTCGTTCGTTCATCTCCTTAATGATGTCCCTATGAGAGAGATCGAGTTATCTTTTCGAAGCCTCTCGATGAAATAATCTCCAATCAAAGTGGATGGAAGTTTGTGGGGAGCACTAGCATTCAACTCATATGAACAAGTGTGAGGAAAAACAACTTTGGCAATTTTCCAAACACCATATTTTTCAGATGTTGTGATTACGAAGGGACAATTTTTTTACTTGTATTTCATGCACCATCGGTGTTTGTCCGAGTACTCCACATAGTATTCATCTCGATTCTCCAAATGATAGTACCCAACTACGTTTTTCAGGTCAGCCTTATTGCCAAACGTCGATCCTTTCCGCAGACCCTCTGGAGCCCGCTCAATCTCTTAAGAAGTAGGGTGCTCGAATGAAGGTACATCAGCAATAAACCACTCAACTCTCATTATGTCGGAGCAGAATTGCCCATATGCATCTTGTTGATCCTCGTCCAACATTGCCTCAACATCTTCCTCCAGTACAAAGTCATCTTCAAAATTACTCGGATCTAGAAAAAAAAGCATAGTGTCAACTTTTGATAATCAAGATACATATACACAATTGCTTTGATAAGTCCAATAATATAAATAATATCTATTGGATCATCATGGTTTTCTTGTTCCCACCTATCTTCATGTACCGGTTTTTCAATTTCATCAGTTGGGGCAACATTCAAGTCAAAATAGTTCAAATCTCTGTATTCAACATGTTCAGATTGGGACGGCCAGGGTTCCAAAGGTTGATTTGAAGATGCACCTTCTATACTATCGTCTACGCCCCATCTTGAATTAAAATCTGGATTCAACGAAAGAGATGACCCAACGGAAGAGATGACCAATTCAAATTTCCCATGTCCTCCGGATTCAAACTTTGACCACCTGGATTATACCCCTCATCTACTGGACTCTGTTCTATATGATAAGAGGTTCTACTTGATATTCCAACATTCATCCTTTTCAAAGAAACGAAAACAACCAAAAGTCCATGATACTATGATAAACAATATTGTAGATCGAAATCATTTTTAATTTTTTCCTGTTCAATCCTCGGTTCATTTCCACTAGAGAATGGATCAAATACATCCAAATATTCATGTCGGCAAGCACGATCTCATGTATTGAGCTCAATAAATTTTGATAAGTAAATCTTTCAAGATTAATTACCAATTGTGTACCGTCTACATACTGTAAACCTTCCCAATAACTACTGAACCATACCGCTACTGATAAAGTCATCCTGATAAAAAAATATAAATGAAAAATTCATCCAAAAAAAATATAAATAAATAACTTAAAATGAAAAAACAAATTGAAAATATAAATAAATAATGGTATTGTTTGAATAATCCTAAAAAATTACAAATAATTTTCGAAAAACCCTAAAAAATACGGTTATTCGAACAATACCTATTTAGGGTTTTTCGAAAATTATTTATAATTTTTGAATAACCCTAAAAAATAGGGTTATACTAATGTTCGAATAACCATATTTTTTAAGGGTTTTTCGAAAGTTACAAATAATTTTCGAATAACCAATAATTTATTCCCTATTCGAACAATAATACTTGTTAATTATTCTAACAATACTTGTTAATTACCCATTATTCGAACACGGCAATAATTTATGTAATTATGTGAACATTAGTGAATAAAATACAATACAATAATATATATGTAATTATGTCAATTATGCGAACAATACAATACAATAATGAATTATGCGAACAATACAACATAAACTTTATGTAATTAACAATACTTGTTAATTACTCATTATGCAAAAATTATTGTATTCCACAATAATTACTTGTTAATTACAATAATTTTTTAATTACTCATTATTCGAACAATAATTACTTGTTAATTACTCATTATTCGAAAATTATTTGTAATATTCGAATAACCCTAAAAATAGGGTTATTCGAACAATACCATATTGTTCGAATAACCATACTTTTTAAGGTTATTCGAAAATATCAAATAATATTCGAATAACCCTAAAAAATAGGGCTATTCGAAAATTATTTGATATTTTCGAATAACCAATAATTTATTCCCTATTTCTTCTAAGTTATTCGAACAATATTAAAATAAATTTTTGGTTATTCTAAAATTTATATCGTAGTTATTCGAAAATATTTAACTTAATTAAAATATTCTCTTATAAAATTCACATCTCTAAATAGATGCAAATTTTACTGTAAGGCCCATGAAACATTCACTCTAGTATTTCACTCTAGTATTCGTTCTGAATGTAATGTCATTTAATTCTGAAAAGTAAAATAAACACTATTTCATTCTGAAAACTAAAATAAACACTATTTCATTATGAAAAGTAAAATAAACGATATTTCATTTTGAAAAGTAAAATAAACAGTATTGTAATATCATTTCACTCTGTCAAAAGTAAAATTAAAGTCACATGCATGTAAAGAAATAAATAGTAAGTTTGAATAAAATTGTACCAATAATAGGACAAAAATAAAAAATGGGAAAAAGAAAAATATAAATCTAAAATAAATAAAATAACAAAAATAAATGAAAAACTAAAATTATATCATATAATTTTCGAATAACCCTAAAAAATAGGGTTATTCGAAAATTATAAGATATATATTGAATTCATGTCCAATCATTGTCAATCATTGAAAGTTTGAATCAGTCAAAATGTGATATTTTGATATATTAAGTTATAGTACATGACATTTTTATACAATAACTTATAGTAAATGGTAAAATTTTCTTTTGTTATATAAAATATGACATTTTGGTGCATTTCCTCTTAGAAAATCTAATGGCTTCATATTTTAATTTAGTTTATCTCCAAATTATTTTCAATTTAATAATAAATTGGGGTGTTCCTTCAATACGTTTGTTTATTATATAATTAATTGTTTGAGTTTAGAAGAACTCTAGGTTTTAAACCTAAACATGATCAATGCCACGACATTAATTTATTTTGGGAAAATATATGAATTGATCGATTATTAATTGGATATAGCTTATGACATCTAATGTGTGATTAAATAATCATTTCTTAATTTATCCCAAAAAATAAAAAAAAATTACGGTAGAGTAGGTAATTTATAGAAACGACTATAAATATTAATGAATTCTGATTTCTTAATATGACAAAATTAGTAGCCACCCACGTCGCCATCCCATTTTATTTTGTTCTTTATTTATGAACAAACCAATAATAGTTATTACTATTAGTTTAACAGTCACTAGATAATTACGTGTGGAAATAGTAATGCAATTATTTTATGATGGTAGTAAAAAAAATTATTGTTAATTAACTTCGACTTTAATAAGTTTCAATTTCAAAACTTGATTTAATTCCTCAATTAATTATATTATTCTCTTAATCCCAATTAAGAGCACTATTTATTTTTAATATTTTTCTCTAATTTATCATTTTCTGTCAATTGTGGCGGCTCGTGTTTCTAATTATCAAGAACTTATGCGGCCAATTGCAATAGTAACAATAATAATTAGATATTACAATAAAAATACCTAATTTTCTTAATAAATTGTTTATTATTTCATATAATTTATATGTATATATTGTATAACAATAAATAAATAAATACATATATTCTCCTGTTTGGAAGTCGTAAGATGATTATATTCTTGTTTAACTTTTAAGAAATACAAAGCCAACTTTAAAAAGAATTCTTATCCAAACTCATTATCTTTTTCGAATATTATCAGTACTTTTGTTATTAATTTTGTAAATGATAAGAAATATATATTATTCATTATAATTTCCAATTTAATTGGTCTGATTTTCCAATTTTAACTCATTGATTTGACTCGACGTTTAACCGGAATTGACTTGTGGCTCAAGTCCGCGCTCTGATTCGCGGAACTCAAACCCACATTTAAATTCAGTTTAATTTCCCACTCCACCAGATACCGGTTCGACTGGTCACCTTTTCTTATGGGCCTTCTGTTTCTAAACTGTCTTTTCACCTTCTTAACCGGTTACCTTTTTTCTTTTTTTCTTTTTTTGCATTTTTTTATATAAGAATATAATTAATAATGTTATAAATAGAACATTAAAAATAATCACTGCCTTTTGAATATAATTTGTTTCATTTTATTTGCCATGATTTTATTATGAGTAAAATGTTAATGATTTTTTCTTTCAACTTTTATCTAGTTTTTATGTACCACAAAAACTTATATACATCTGGGAACATAGGGGTACGGATATAGATATTATACACATGCTCTTTAGGTGTTATATATATATATATATATACTCTTATGATGTTATATTTCTTGGTGTTACACATATACTTTACAGGTAATATATATGTAACATCATATGATGATTAAGTTGGGGGCACGGTGCCCCAGGATACACAAGTGTTACTCTTTATGTATGTATTACTCGCTCTTCTTCAAAATAAATGTGAAGGTCTTGTCATAGATTAGATATCATTGAGATTGGATCATTGGACAAATGCACCCTTAGCTAATCGAAGAATATATGATTCATTGAAAAGATGGATCACATTAATTCCATAAAAGAGTATCATATAAAAACCCTTTATTTGGCTAATGAATATGAATATTGATAATCTAGTAATAAAGTTACACAAAAATCTAAAAAGGTATTTAATTTGAAATAAAATTTAAAATCCATTAACTAAGGTTTTTAATTTGGGTGTCACATGTCAAATATTAACAGACACGTCAACTTCGAAAAATTAACCGACCAAAATCGAACTGAAATTGAAAAAAAATCAACAATTAAATGTCAATATTAAAAAACGCACAATCACTTATCAAAATTGGACATAACCTAACTTATAGTATTACATTTACCATAATGATTATATTAAAAAACGTTAATTAAAATAATTTATAACTATCCAATTTGCAATTTAATTGTTAGTGTAATTTTTACAATATCATAAAAAATTGAAAATTTTGCAATCTATTCATGTGGTGATTCTTTTTCAACCAGTCGACTTTAACTTTCATTTCAGACTCAGACATTAGACAACCAAATTAAACCAAAAACCATAGACTTTAGATCAAATTCGTATTTTTGGACAATATATTAAATACACTATAACAATTACCTTATATTAGACACAAAATCGAGTATAAGAAGATGACTCATAAATTTAGTATTATCAATGTAAATTGAGTCCTCTATAACCATATATTAATTAAGTCTTCCACTATCAATTTAATTAGTATTATATATTCTACTTCGAATGTGCATATATGCATCAATATCTAGAATGATAAGATATTAAAAAATCATTGTATACATATGACATAATTGTGTCACTTACATATTATTCTATTTCTACATGATGTTTAGTACTATTTTACAAAAAAATAAGCAACTACTTAATACATAAAATATGCAAATAAATTAATTACTTCACATTTGTTTCATTAATTAAAACCAGATATAAAATCTGAAATAACTTTTTAATGCATCTTGTTAACATGAAAATGACAAATAAAATAAATTATATTTTATATACAACAAATAAAACAAAATAAACGCAATATACATAAAGAATGAAGTGTTAATAAATTGTCACAAATAACTCATCCAAGAGAAAAACACATCGTTTTCTATCAACTGCATATATCAATATTGTAGTTATCGATAGATAATCTTATTAACATAATTTACTTAGGTCATCGATCTATCATTTGATGATCCGCGTAAAGTACACCACATGTTAAAACCATATGTTTACTTGTATGTCTTTATCCAGTCGAAATATAACTCAAAAAGTTCAACCATCGTTTCAATTACTAAATAAATATCCAAAATTTCAGTATTTGTCAAAGATGTTAAAATTGTTAACTTATAGTAGTAACACTCATAAGTATTTTTCATTTAATAAGAAAATGCATAATTCTCTTTTTTCATTTAAGTGGTGATTGGTGACAAATGAATTTAAAAAAAGAAAAGGGAAAAAAAAGTTTCATTCCTATTCCCTTGCAAAGAAAAATTGTGGATTAATATTTTTATTTAAGGAAAAAAACTGGCAATCATTTGATTGGTGCACTCCATGGAAAGTGAGGACACCAGGCTGCATGTGATTACAGAAAATAAACATATCACTATTATTCTTTTTATTTAAAAAATATTTACTCCACTAACTTTAATTAAAGACCTTTTATATGCTTATAAATTACATTAAATAAAAGGTGATGGTTATTTTTAAAAAAATGAAGTTACTTCAATTTATCATAGTATTTAAGTGTAACACTTGTGTGGCCGGTGTACGGTGCCCCCAAATTAATCATCATATAATGTTAAATATATACTCTATAAATATCATATATATATACTCTTCAGGTGTCACATGTATATTCTTATATACATATGATACCTGTAGAGTATATTTATAACACCAAGAAACATAACATCTTTAGAGTATATATATAACACTTGAAAAACATATATATAACACCTAAATCTGTGTTCCTATGTGTCCACCCGGATATATAAGTATTTGTCAATATTTAATTACTTTTCTAAGGAAACACAAATATTGGTGTGAGACAATACTTCTGGATTTATTACATAGACAGAGAAGAGAGAGAGAGAGAGAGAGAGAGAGAGTAAACAAAGGCATTAACATAGGAAATGGCGAAGAAGAAAAAAGACAGGAGAAGAACAAGCTCTCTCTTCTTGTTGTCACAGCTTCCTCATTCTCTCACTCACTTTCTCTCTCTAGATCTGTAAGTACACCTGCCCACATGTGTTAAACCCTTCTATGCTTATATGCAGTTATTACAAGTTTGTGAACCATTCAAGAATGAAGCTTTTGCTGCTTCTATTGGGGGGCTAACCTCGTTTTAGTTAATTTTGATGTTAGATGGTATGAAATATTGCCTTTTGCAAGTTTTCTCACTTGGGTTTCTTTCTGTGTGTGAGAACTGTGCGTATTTTATGCAAACAAAAATCTACTGTGTGTCATATGTATTGGTGTATGCACTTTGCTTTGTAAAGTTTCGATCTTGGTTGTTTTGAACTAATTTATGTTGTAATAAAGTGATTGAGGTACATATGTCTGAATTTGAGTTTTGAGTTTATGGGCATGCATGATACATGAGCCATGAGTGTTGTTGTTGAGTGTTGTTGTTTTCTTGAAATTTTAATTTTGTTTTCCTGTTTTAGGGTTTGGCTGAAGAATTGGGTATCTGATTTTCTGTCATATTTTTCTTATTTAATATTCATTTGGAAAATTAGCCTTTTGTAATTGTATTGCTAAAATATGATATTTGGAGTTCTTGATTTTCTATTCTGCAGTCATGAAGATCACTTTTCTTGGGGGTGGTTGTCTCATGATGCCAAAAAAAGGATGAATTAACCTTTTTATTGTTTTAGCCACATGATTGCATGATGTTTTCTTTGCTAGATTGATGAGTAGATGCTATAAATATTCGACTTTCGAAATATTATTTGGTTATTTTGATCATTGGATTGTCAAATGTTAGATTTTCAAAATTGGTAGTAAGACCACTTCTTTACCATTTATCAATGAATAAACTTTGATTGTTTCTAATTGAGAAAAAAAAGACCAGTCTTTCACTTGTATGCTTCAAATGAGTTTCTTTTCTTTAAACATAAGTTTATGATTGGTATGAGACTTTTGAGTCAAACCCTGATTCTAATTTGCTCTTGCTTGTTTCATTTTCTCATCCAGTTGGATTTCCAAGACGGGAACACATGCTTTTTAATCCGGCTTTATTCTCATTTTGTTCTACGATAGAAGAGCTGCAATCATGAGTGCTCATCACTTGAATGTTGACACAGAAGATTCTTTTACAAGCTTGCTTGAACTTGCTGCCAACAATGATCTAGATGGTTTCAAAAAGTATATAGATAGTGAGCCACTGAGTCTTGATGAGGTTGGACGATGGTATGGCCGGCAAAAGGGCTCGAGTCAAATGGTTCTCCAGCATTTGACTCCCTTGATGGTTGCTGCCACTTATGGCAGTCTTGATGTTCTGAAACTGATCGTCTCGTTCCCTGAAGTCGATGTGAACCGAAACTGTGGTGCAGACAAGACCACCGCTCTTCACTGTGCGGCATCTGGTGGATCAGTCAATGCTGTCGACATTGTGAGACTACTCTTGGCAGCTGGTGCGGACCCGAGTCTAATTGATGCAAATGGCCGTCGTCCTTTCGATGTTATTGTTGTCTCTCCCAAGTTTCCAGCCATGAAATATTCCCTCCAAATGATGCTCACAATGGATTCTTCGAATCCGAATTCTCCATCTCATGCAAATGGATCCCCCAAGGATGTGAAGTCGAATGGTGTTTTTGCATCGTCTGGTCCAGAGAGGAAAGAGTACCCTGTGGACCCTTCTCTACCTGATATAAAGAATAGCATCTACTCTACAGATGAGTTTAGAATGTTTTCGTTCAAAGTCAGGCCCTGCTCTCGTGCCTACTCACACGACTGGACCGAGTGCCCGTTTGTTCACCCTGGTGAAAATGCTCGAAGACGGGATCCAAGAAAGTATCATTACAGCTGTGTGCCGTGTCCGGATTTCCGTAAGGGGGCATGTCGTAGAGGCGACATGTGTGAATATGCTCACGGGGTTTTCGAGTGCTGGCTCCATCCTGCTCAGTACAGGACACGTCTATGCAAAGATGGCACTAGTTGTAATAGACGAGTTTGTTTCTTCGCCCACACACAAGAGGAGCTTCGACCCTTGTATGTCTCGACTGGCTCCGCCGTTCCGTCTCCTCACTCGACTGCCAATGCCATGGACTTTGCCTCCGCGATGAGCCTCATGCCCGGTTCACCATCTTCGTTCACACCTCCCATGTCGCCATCGGCCAATGGCATTTCGAACGGGGGTTGGCCATCCCAACAGAATGTTCCGGCATTGCATTTGCCCGGAAGCAACCTCCAGTCGAGCAGGTTGCGTTCGTCTCTGAATGCTAGAGATATTCATCCTCTTGACGACTTGAGTATGTTTGCAGATATGGATATCCAGCAGCAGCTTCTGTCCCAACCAAGTATTAATACTAATATGATGAATCGATCCATTCGTCCTAAAACCCTAACACCTTCGAATTTGGAGGATATTTTTTCTGCAGAGAGTTCGTCTCCTCGATACTCCGATCAAGCATTGGCTTCAGCTGTTTTCTCGCCGACACACAAGTCAGCAATCCTTAACCAGTTCCAGCAGCAGCAACAGAGCATGCTCTCTCCAATCAAGACGACATTTTCACCAAGAAATGTCGATCACTCTCTAATGCAGGCCCCATTTGGTGTTCCAGCATCCGGGAGAATGTCGCCTCGAGCTGTGGAGCCCATCTCACCCATGAGTGCCAGAATGTCGATGCTAGCTCGACATGAAAAACAATTTCGAAGTCTAAGTTCACGTGATCTTGGCTCTAATGCTGCGGCCGCTGTTGCCTCATTGGACGAGCCTTGGTCGAAGTGGGGCCACCCTAATGGGCCACCAGAGTGGGCAGTCAGTGCTGATGACTTTGGTAAGCTCAAGAGATCATCGTCTTTCGAGCTTCTCAACAACGGGGAGGAGCCGGATTTATCATGGGTTCAGTCACTTGTCAAAGAATCTCCACATGATGTGAAGGAAAAATCGGCACCTCGTTTTGCTGGCTCTTCAGGTACTGGTTCATCCACTGGTGAAGGTACAATTTCGAAGAACCAAATCGAACAAGTCGACCAAACTGTTCTAGGTGCATGGCTTGAACAAATGCAGCTTGATCAGTTGATGGCTCAGTAAGATTATAATCTTTCTACTAAATCTTTAGGTCCAGTTGATGAGATTTTGATGAAGTTTGCAGCTTTATATTTCTGGGTTTTATTGGTTGCAAGCTCTTTAGTAAAGAAGGCAGCATAGCGCCATAAAAGGTCTAAGTAACACTAGTTCTTTTGCTATTTTTATTTATTCTTTAAAACTAGATATTGCAAAGAATGAGTAGGCACTGGGATGGTTGAAGAAATGCCCAGTTTAGGAAAAAAACTGTACTCTCAATTACTGAAATATATATCTTTTGTAGGCGTATATGACTATATCGATATATCTAATCATTTAACATTATAAGTTTTCCGTACTAGGTTACTCTACAACTTGTGTCTTCATAAGACCATGTTCTTGCAAGGCCTAAAAGATGTCTTCTCTTGGTTGTCATAGCGTTGCATCGATTCTTCATATAAGTGGGGAACTAGGTGGATTTCTACTAGCTAGATGATGCACTTAAGAAATAGTCTTTCTTTGTTGTTTTCAAGTTGGAATAAGTTCATTACAGGATAAGGTAAAGGAAGACCAGGGAGAACTCTTATCATCTTATCTGATAGTTGATGTAACGTTGATTCGATCTCGTTTTGTTTCCACTTCTCTTTTATGGCATTTCCTTCTTTATGCTAAATTCTTGATTTGCCAAGAATATTTGTTACTTTCTTGAATACCCTTCACATTTTATGTGTGTATATAGTGCTCTTTTGTGATCACTTTTTGTATTGGTTGTGAGAAGTGGGGTTTCAACTAAGGCATGTGAACCACTATATCATTGGATTTGAGGAACACATGATCCATGGATTTATATATTCATAAAACTCATACAATTATATATTTTGCCAAAAAGAAAAAAAATTTGATTATGAATTTTGAGACTTGATTTAGAAGGGATGATGATGTATGCCATGAATGTGGCTGATCATTTGATGGATCCAACTTTTGTCATTTGATTATAAGAAGTTAGGAGAAATTAAATATTTTATATGGTATTGATTTGCAGCTCCTTTTGATTCTATATTTTTAACTATAATGCTTACTTTGATCCCTTTTTGTTCATTGTCAAAGTTGTAATGATCAAGGTAATCTTATTTGTTACTATATGTTGTGTATAAAATGGACCCATGTTAGGAATTATTCATTTTTGAGTACGTCTTATGTGAGACTGTTTCACGGATCTTCTTGTGTGAGACGGGTCAACCCATAATCCATCCTTAACAATTCATATTGAAATTTGTGAAAATGGATTCAATACATGAGTAATAAGGATCCGTCTCACGGAAACTATCCGTGAGATCGTCTCATATGAGATTTTGTGTTCATTTTTTTATTTGGGGGGAGGGGGGCATCACTTCTTGGTTGTCACCTCACTTGGTTTAGAAAAATAGCACAAGGTTCCATTCTTGAAATCCTTTTTTTTTAAAAAAAATTAAATTTTCAAATGCCATATACATACATACTATAATAATAATTAAATTGGTAGTGGTATTTAATATTTATGAGTGGGATTATCAAAAAGGCATTGGAACCTCAACTGAGATTTGTTTATTGGAAACTAAATATGGTTTCAAAGAAGATGAGGATATTGATAACTTAATAAAAAAATCAAAGCTCAAGATCATGCGCATGCTACACTCATAGATGAATATATTTATTTATAATAGTTTCTTTCGACTTATTCTAAAATTATAATTATTTAAAATGTGGCTAAAATTCTTACCACTAATAATTGTCCTAAATCTAACTTTAGTGAATGAAAAAAGGACAACAAAAGTGCCATTATTCTTAGTATCTTTCGGTGCTTAGAGGCCCTTTTCTTTGTCCAATCAAAGTAATTGAGATAACAACAATGCATGAGAAAATGACTTAAGACTAAATTGAAGGATTCATTGTCATTCAAAATTATGGGAGAAAAAAAAAAAAGTAAGATAAGAAATATTGATGCTTTTCACTTTCATTTATCAAATTCGTTCGTGTCGAACTATCGTATTCAATTATTTTTTTCATTTTTATTAATACACATCGATGTATTTGCATTGGAAAATTTCGATGTTGTTTTTTTAGAGCTTTGAGTATTTTTTTTAAAAGAACTACTTAAAGTTCTAAATATACATAATTTTACTATTTAAGGAATTAATAATTAGTAATATGTCCACTTCAAATACTACTTTTCTTGCTCAATTAAAAAAATAAAATTAAGGAAATGACTATTAGTATTAGGTCATGACTCATGAGGTAGCCTAAGGGGAGGTATTAGGTAGATATTGTTATCATCATTCATGACCAATTATAATTGTAAGTTGGTACTTAATATTGATTTGTCAGTTTTATATGTTTAAAATTGGAATTTAATATTTTATGTGTTAGAATATTCAAAAATTGAGGTTATACGGTTAGGTGGCCAAAAACACCTACATGTACAAGTAACAGCACTAATAAATTAAATTGATCATATATCTACTTAAGGAAATACTAATTTGATTCAAGTTAAGTTGTATGATATAGTTTTTGATTCAAGAATTTCCAAAAATTGCTTAATAATTAAGTATCAACCAAGTCATCACACTAAGTCAACCTAAATAAACTATTAGTTTAATAAGATAGTGACATCAATATATTATTTTATCCCTAATTTTGTACTATATCTTTAATTTAATAAACAATAAACAATTGTTATGTGGCATACTCTATCTGAAAAGATAACCCCTCAAAATACTACTTTTTTTATAACTTATACATAAAATACCACCCAATATAACTTAATATCAAAAACTACCACTTTTTGAAAAAATGACCAAAATGTCCTTATGTGATTAATTGATATATGTTTTTTCCAAAATCAAGTGTGCTTATTCCAAATCAATTCGTTTAATTTTAATTCTCTATATCCATATGATTTTTGACCCGATCCGAACCCGAAGTTGGTATATAGGCTGGAAACCTTGCTAGTCGTATGCTGGAACTTTCTACAGATACAAGACAATCTTGATCTTGATCTGTTTATTTGTTCCAGACAGACTTGATAGGTGTAACAATGCCACGTATCGCCTCGGAAAAAGATCCATGAAAAATGGTATCAAAAACTAAGTTTATATTTATTATGTTTTATCTGTAATTAACTTTGGTGAGGAGAATCATTCGAGAAAAGAATGGATCTGGACACATGTCCAAGATGTATATCTTACAGGAAATATCGTCAAATTTTGACGACAAATGCTAATGAGCATTTACACAAGATACAATATTGGAATGCCCAATATGCTCAAGGACAAATTGCAGGCGTAAATGCAGAACTGCTTAGACGATGCAACAAACGAGCTGAGTATTATATGGATCTCTTAAGGGTGAATTATATGATACAGGAAGATATAACCTTTCGCCAGACGGACGACCATCGGTTCCATAATTTCTGATGGAAGACCAGAAGTGGAAGGAGATACTCCCCGATACCTCTAAGATTTCTTAAGATCTTAGAGAAATCCAGAAGACGGTGCAGAGTTATGGTGACCGCCATAAACATATACCGACACAAGTCCATCAGATCCAAAGCCGAATGGAGACGATGATGAAGATTCAACAAAAGACTCTTGAAATCGTTCATGATATTCAAAAAAGAGTCAAGAATCTGGAGGATCGACCAAGTTCTTCCGGAGAAAGGAGACGTATAAATTTCGGGACAGTTCCCTATCTACATCTAGATGGGAAACCAACTGAAGTTGTACGACCAATGACCGATGATGAGAAGCTCATTGCCATCATCAGAGGAAAATCCGTTACAAAGAAATAATGGATTTTGAGAGGATCAATCTGCAGGATTTACATGACCTAACCGAATCCTTCAAAGGATTAGGGATTGTAGATCTAAAGATGAACACAGGAGATAAATCTGCCTTGGTTACTCGTGATCAACAGCAGAGACCGCCAGTCAATCCCAATGTAGCAAAAAGCTCTGGATCACATCATGTGGACGAGCAGATGCCACACAGAGGGGATTTCACCATAGGAGGATATCCTATAAGAGTTATAGGAACCTAACCATGTTCCAAAAGGCCGGATTTTATCAACACGTCTTATGGAAAATAACAGCTAGACCCGATACATCCTTACGGGTTGATGCTAAATCTAGATATCCCAGATTTCAAGAATCGTGAAATCCTTATCGATGATTGGGCATCGGTTATGAGGATTGCAGCAGGAACCCTCGACCTTATGAAAGAAGGATTCATCTTACTACTCGAGATGAGTCTGGAAGGATCCGTAAAGATAGCGTGGGATATGACGGCACCAGAGATGAAAAACAACGTCACTGCTGGTGAGTCATTGAAAGATATTGTCGATAACATGGCCAAACTATTCAAGGTCCATTTTATCGACATAGGCTATTTTGAGGGGATCGAAGAAGAAAAAAGAAAAAGATATAATCAAGCCCTCTACAGCCTCGAGTTGCATGATATTTGTCATATTGACGAATATATCAAGTTGTTCACCGAGTATCGATGGAAGTCCAAGGTGGATGACAAAGAAGCTTCGCAATTGTTCTTTGCGAAGATTCCGAGTCCCTGGAGAGAAATGCTAATTAGGGAATACAAGCAGGCAGATGATCTGGATACAGTAGCTAAAAGGATGTCTTTCCTGAAAGCTAAGTTATCCAAATGGTGTTATCAAGCGACCCTCTACAAGAACTACAAGAGATTAAGAGGAATCAATAAGATGGTTCCCTTATGTTGCGAAGAGAATGACATTCCAACAATTGTTGGAGGTCAACTACGGAGGCACAAGAGGTAGAAACAACGAAGCCATCCATACCACCGTGGAAGCAACTTCAGGAGAGGCGATCGCCGGTCTTCATGGAGACCAAGAAGAGTTTGGTCAAAACAAAAGGCCCGAAGTTACAAATCTGGGCAAAGACCAACGCCAAATAGGAGAAGAACTTTTACAAGTTCTGATAAAGGAAGTACCAGCAGAACTCCAGAAGGAGAACTTTCAGACGAGCTCACACCAGAGCCAATGAAAGTTTCAAAGACTGTAATTGCTGGACGTGCGGAGCAAGAGGGCATATCTCGACAGACTGCCCGGAAAACGAGAAACGAGGTATTAGACAGTTCGAGGCAACACCCAAAATTGAAGAAGCTGTCTACTATCAGGATCTCATACAGGTGTATCAATTTGAGGATTTACCCTCAGATGAAAGCATCTACGAAGAAGAGATCTATTCTGAGGATGGAAGTGAATCCGTCTCAGAATCAGAGTGAAGAAGAAATTCTTCAAACAACGGTGAGAGAGGATATGTCAGGATATCTCTCCCACACGACAGTGTCTCATAAGACTCTAATGAGGATTATGAAGGATGATTCAAAGCTCCAGATGTACGATGGATTCACCATTGGAGCTATGGAAAAAGCTTTGGATAAGATTGGTTTTCACAGTAGAAAACACCAGATTATCCACAGAGTGACTACTGGAGAGTTTGCCATTCCAATGGAACTCACTGGTAATCTGATCGAGATGCAATTGATTCCATATCGAGAGATACAGGAGATCAAAAGCAGAGTCAAAAGAGAAGTTGCAAATACACTCTCATGGATTCACATCGGAGCCATAAGAGTTGTTATTAAAGCAACCTTCAAAGAAGGAGTAGATTCGCTACTCAACCTGGCAATATGCGACAAGCGAATCTCAAATCTCAAGGATTCATACCTTGGGGCTATTACAGGAAATTTGTGTGCAGGAAAATTGACATTTAATGTCTATCCTAGGATTGCATACAATTTGGGAGATCGAGATTTCAACCAAGTCTTAACCCTTCATCAAGATTTCAAAAGAAACGATTTGATGAAAGAAGGAAACAGACCCTACTCGATCACATACAAGATTTCCTACGCTCTTTCGAATACACATCACTCAGATGTATTCTTAAGAAAGGAATTCATCGAAGTTCCAAGAATCTTTGAGGACTTCGCTAAGGTGGTTCTACCAGAACTCATACAATCTCCAACAATAAAGGAGATCGACATGAGGATCCAAGATCAACCTGTCTTCAACAAGAGCCAGAGCCTCAGAATTGAGCCTAAGCGAATGTCTTTCCAACAAGACAGACTAATAAGTAGCAGTCGTTGGGAAGAAAAGAGATCGAGTACAATTTAGCAAGTCCCAGACGTTTTCAAAACACAAGGAGAGCTGAAGTGCCCGGAAGGATGAAGAGGAGTTGAAGTAATATTTGACATTACTCAAAGGGAAAATACACTCCCATGTAATGCCTTATATTACCTCCAACAACCCATAGTCGGAAGATTTCAAGGAACCCTAAAAATGGGTGAAATGGAATTGACTATCAGAGGAGTTCCAGGAAGAATCTCAGATCAGTTGATACTGGGAATTGAATTTCTCGAGGAACACAAACCTTGGGAAAGATTACAAGATGGAATGAAGTTCACAGTGGCCAATAAAAGATATAGAATCAGATGACCACTAGCCCATTCTCCATATACATTTCGATCGGAATGATATATGAGGAATACAAGGCTGAGTATTTCGCTGCCTATATCGATTCAGGCGCCGGGATATGTACTGCAAAGCAGGAGGTTTTCCCTAAAGAAATCGGAGAAGATCTACCAGCTATCGCAGGACGGGATTTCTCTAAAAGGGTTCTCATCCTTAACCGAGGAATCAAGCAAGCGGAAATCATGATCGGTGGAGCAGGAGGTACCCCATGGTACAAAGTCAAGATGCCACCAATATATTTCCATGATACAGGCGCAGATGTATTGCTAGGTAACAACTTCCTACAAACATTCAAGCGCTTTACACAGGAAAATGAGACAAGAAGGCTTATTTTCACAACACTATGTGATCATAAGATTATTGTCCAAAGATTACGAGAGGCATTCTACAGAAAAATGCCTATCACGTTTCGCAGCAAGCGTGGTGATGAAGCCAAACTTCGACATCCAAAAATGGCGGATAGAAGGAGATTTGGCGATGCACTTTTATCCTACCGACAATTTGGTCATACCAGACCCGGGACCAAAGCGTGGGATAATCATTTGTACTCATTCAGGGTACAAAATGAAGAAGAAGTTCCTCCAATAGTTATCGCAGAGATAAGGAGCCTATTGGAGAATTCATCGAGTGAGATTTCCATTGATGAACAGATTTCACTCAAAGACATCAAGAGGAAGATCCAAAAGAATTACAATGAAAATCCTTTGGCATGGTGGAACAAGAACGAGCTCAAAGCATCCCTGAAGGTTAAACCTGGAAAGGAACACGAGTTCGTAAGATTCAAGCCCATTCTTATGAACCAGGCAGATCGTGAGGATATGCAGAAGATACTTAAGGAACATCTGGACCTTAAGCTTATCTCACAAGGAGTTTCTCCATACAGCAGCCCGAGATTCCGGGTTAGGAATCATGGAGAAATCAAGCGAGGAAAGCCAAGACTTGTTACCAATTACAAAGGAATTAATGACATCTTGGAGTTCGATGGATACTACATCCCGAGTAGAGAACACCTAGTCAACAACATCAAAGGTGCTAAGGTATTCTCTAAGTTCGATTGTAAGTCTGGATTCTACCAGATTATGATGGAGGAAGGAAGCAAGAAGTTTACAGCTTTCTCCACACCACAAGGACATTATATCTGGAACGTGATGCCTATGGGATTAGCAAACGCTCCTCAGATATATCAGAGAAAGATGGATAATCTTTTCAAAGATTATTTCAGTTTCATGTTCGTATATATTGATGATATACTCATCGCATCCAAGAACATGAACGAACATCTCAAGCATTTGGAAATCTTTTCAGATGTTTGTCACAAGGAAGGGTTAGTGCTTTCCGAGAAGAAGACAGTGATCGCTACAAGACAAATCGAATTCCTTGGAATTGAGATCGATGAATCTGGAATCATCCTACAAAATCATATTGTGGAAAAGATTCAAGGATTTCCAGATATCCTCAAAGACAAGAAACAACTTCAAAGTTTTCTCGGAGTTGTTAACTTTGCTGGTATGTTTATAAACAATCTGGCAAATTACAGGAAGGTGTTCAGCCCATTATTAAAGAAGGATGCAACATTTATCTGGGAAGATAAACACCAAGAAGGGATTAAGCAACTTAAGGAGGTTTGTCAACGACTTCCAAAACTTGCTATACCCCAAGACGAGGATGAATTGGTTCTCTACACAGATGCTAGTGACCATTGGTGGGCTACACCAGAAAGAGAAATGCCATGCCGATACTGCAGTGGGTTATTCACAGACAGTGAAGCCAAATGGCATATCAATGAGAAGGAGTTCTTCGCAGTCAGAAAGGCATTCAAGAAATGGCCTTTATTCTTACTTGCCAAGAAGTTCATCCTGAAAATTGATAATTCTAGTGTCAAAGCTTTTCTGAAAAATAAAATTGAATCTAAACCAGAAAAACCTAGGATACAAAGATGGCAAGCTGAATGTCAATATTATGATTACGATATTGTCATTGTGAAATCTCATGAAAATGTTCTTGCAGATTTCTTAACACGAGATGGAGGGACACGTCGCTGACGAGGTCCTCAAACGAGTCAGGCATCTCAGGGATAACCTGGAGAGCCTACAACGAGGTTTTGATGCTTTATGTATCAAGGCAGAAGTTGGTGGACGACTTCAACAAGTTGATCAGAGATCCGTCTCTAATCAATTACGAGCATGCCAGTACGCACATGAACAATTGTTCAACGTGCTATAAGTACCTATCCTTCAGGCTGCATCTCCAACGGTGCAAAAGAAAGAAACAAGAGAGCGGGCCTCTAACCCGATTGTTATGGATTCAAATACCATAACCGAGAGTTCTGCAGATGATGCATTCCTTGAGGATGCACCAACTGGAACAAAGGTTGAAGCTCCGGTGTCAAAACCCGAGTCTTCAAGTCAACCCAGCACCTCTGGGGTTAAAGAGGGAGAGTTGAATCTTAGGCCATAGACAGACAAAACTAAGGTTCAAACTGACGAGAATTTAGTTTCCCCTATGCAGGTTTACCAGAAGCAGTGGGAGAAGCTGATTACCAAGAGGGGTATCCATCCAGAGAAAACAATCATTGATATCTCTGGAAAATACCCAAGAGTTTGGATGAAACCTGGAAGTCATTCAAACGAAGTACAAAAATGGTATAACTTTGGAGCTCTTGCTTCAATCTATACCGTTTCACCAGGGTTCCCAGAAATTTCAAAACTACCGAAATGGATTGGGACGGCGGTGCATGAGACTTGGGCCAACAACCCACATTTGGCCAGAGGAGATATTCTGGAATTGTATTTCTTAAGTGCAGCTCCAGAACTAGCCAAGAAAGGTTTCCATGAAGCCTTTCATGTCATCAAGCTTAGGAGACCTGACGGAAACGCCTTGAAAAATATTAAGACGGCGGATCCAGAAGATACTCCAATTCTTGTAGGAGCATTTTCAGAGGATGAAGCTTCTACCCGACGAGCATGGGGATTATGGGTTTGTCTAACTGAAATGGACAAGGTCAAATACCCATTCAAGTTCTTTCATAATTCAGCAAATGGATCTTTCTTGCTGAATTCCATGACAGGAACGACGACGAGCTTTGCAGAGGATCTTTTTGAAACAAAAAGAAGGATCCTTTGGGAAAACAAGATTTCGGCAAGCAAAGAGACTTACCGGAAATTCTGCAACATGGCACATATTGGCCGATGGACAGATCATGTCTGCCAAGCGTTTCCGGAGCAGAAAGAACCCGAGTTCGGGAAAGGGTTTCGACCCAAACCCGACCGACGAGAAAGAAGGGCAGAAAAGGACAAAGAGCCTGCCCAAAAGAAGTCTTATCCGCGGGGACCACGAAGGCCAAGTTTCTAAGATTCCCCGACAGAGATAAGATGGGCTGAGTCACGCCCCACCAACATCACATGCGAAAAAGTCACGGGAGGAAAAAGTAGATTTCTCGACAATTTCACATGGGATGAGTCACAAGAAAGAAAAAGCTGGCAATCACGCACTCAGTGGAGGATCCACTCAGAAAAGGTGGACAGCTGGCTAAAGCAAGTTTGAAATCCGAATTTCAAGTCCGGATTTCCATCTATAAAGAGGCGAGCAGAAGGAAGCTAAGGACATCAAGTATTCTCCATAGTTTTCTTCAAAACAATATCTTCTCTGTAATAGTTTAAAGTTTTCTGAGTTTTAGTTTTAAGTTTATGTACAAACGAGTTACAGCCATCTCAATGAGAGGCTGATCCTATATTCTCCTCCCAAAAGGAGTTTATAGATGATGTAATAAATATTTATTAGTTCTTAATAAAAGAGAGGCTTTTGCTTCAACGTGTCTCCGTTAGATTTGTTTATCTGTTGGAAGGATCACCTTGTACACCTGGTGTAGGAAACGAACCAAGGTTGTGCTGGGCAGTTGCTGAAGGAGCTGGATAACTTGTAGACCAACTTCCCAGAGAGTGAAGTTGAACAGTGAGGAGCTGTTCGTAAAACGGTTTAGGGGCAGTGATTTTCCAGCTGGTGGTGTTGCGAGCCACCTCACCCGGTGCTGTTCTAGTCGAAGAAAGGTATGATCTCCAACAGATTAATTTATTTTTACGGAAGCATGTTGGGCTTGATAAAAAATATTTTATGTTTGGATCAAGATTTAATTATATGGATAGGAAAATTAAAATAAAAATGAAAAGGTTTGGAATTTTTGTTTTGGAAAGTCAACAAGGGTAATGAGGTAATTTTCTTTGAAAAATATGGTAGAATGTTATATTAAGTTATATTTGATGGTATATTGTGATAATGTTTTATCTTCAATGGCAAAATTTTATGTTGTTATATCCAAAGTGGTATTTTGAAGTACTAACTCTTATCTGAACATGATCTTAAATGCACTCTAATTAGTGAGAAATAAACTCCATTTTTTTTCCTTTACGTATTAATAAATTCAATGAAACTTATACCACATTATATTCCCATTTTGTCTTGCGTTAAAATTAAATAATATTAGAGACTATCATCAATATAATACACAATATTTGATGTGATTTTTAGAGGGTGTTTGACTAAGCTTATAAGTTCCTTAAAAGAGCTTATAAGATGTTAAGTGTTTATAAACTCTTCAAATGTTTTTGGCTAACTTTTAAAAATAAGGTCTTATTTTATGAGCTGGAGCTTATAAGCTATTTTTTGAAAAGTTGGGAAATTCCAACTTATTTTTAAAATAAGAGCTTATTTTTCAAAACACCTTCAAAATTAATCATTGAAATTACACAAATGTCATTACTAACAACTTATAATCTCTACCATCTTATTTACCCAAACACTTCAACAACTTATATTAAACTTAAATTAAACATCTTATAAGCTCTAAAAACAACTTATAAGATATGATAGCTTATAAGCTCTAAAAATAAGTTTAGCCAAACACCCCTTAGTAGTGTAAGAATAGAAAATTGGAATTTATTTTTAGACAAGCCAATTTAAACTATTGAGTAAATTTGTAAGAACATTTTTATATTTATATTTTGATTTAGGTTGTAAATGAAAAATATTAATTGAAGATAAATATCAAGTTGATCGATACTTATGAGGTCACTTTTCTTCGTTGTGAGTAAAATCAAATGATTAAATTGCTAAATTTTACCAAACATAGAAAAAGAAACTACAACAAAAACAATGGTACATAATCAATCAAGTACGATTGAGGTTAGGAATCAATCAAAGTTAAATCAGATTAGGTTTAAGTTTATTTGCAATAGATAAAATAAAACATTTTTTTTACTAAAATTGCAATTAAATGCAGGCTATAAATAATCCCCCCCCCCCCCCCCCCCCCCTCAAAAAAAAAAAACAGTGTATAAATTATAGAGTATACAAATGTTGACTGTACGTGTCTACAACCTTACATTGAAAAATTTGACAATAATTCAAATAGTAAAAACAATGTTCAATTTATGATTGAGTTATTTAAATTAAAAAAAAATCATAAAATTAAAATTTAATTCGAATTGGAGAACAAAATTCAAATAGTCCTATTCACTCGTGGGTGAAAACAAGACGTTAAAAAACTTGTAAGTTTTTACTATCTCGTTAGTTAATGAAACTTCAAGTTTATTAAAACAAACAGTAGTCAAGAGAACTTCGGAATCATCCTAATCGTGTCGTCTTGACTAATCGTGTTGTTTTGCAAACTATATTGCATGTTTTTGAAGACAAAATTGTACCTTTCATCATTGAAAAAAGGCTGGTGATGGTGATGAATTTAGTGAAACTAGTGACTTCAATGCAACTAAACAAACTAATGTGTTGCAATGAATCAGCAATACTATGAATTTAATCTAGGAATATATTTCTATGATACTCTATTAGGCACTCATAGCTACTTCTTGTAATTCAAAGGAACTCAATTCTCATCCTTGAATCTAAGTGTTATCCTTATAATTTGCTCAAAAGAATCACATGAAATGCAAATGTTTCAGCCTCGCCTTCATTGTTCCATCGATTTCATTTGCTCAAAGCTTTCGTGGCGTTCTCATAGATAAGGCGAGCCATTGCTTTGCCAGCAACGAAAGGACGAGACAGCAACCCGTTTTTGCAGTTCAATTCACCAGTAATCACCACAAGAACACTCCCCATTCTCAAACCTATGAAACCTGTTGTTGTCTCTGACAGTTATAACCCTTCCACTGCACTTGGACATATACTTAATCGCGACATGACAATCACCACACACGCGCAGGTTCTTCATAACTCTGATAGGCCTCTCCGGTGGAAAGGTAATGAGGGCGAAAGCAATGGCTAGCCTCTCACTATGATACCTAACACTCTCACTCTTCTCCACATCACCGACTTCTCTAAACACGTTGGTTGTATCCGCCACATAACCTGCCTTCTCCATATCCCCTCCCAACTCCTCCAGCTTTCTGTATATCTCAACAGATAGTTCGTGCCTCCTATCACCTGCAGCAAAAGTGTGAATCCTATTGCCTTCTTCCACCCAGCTCAGCCCCGTTTCCTTTTTCTGCCCACGGTCCCTCAGCATCTTCCTCGCCTTTGCAGCCTCTTGATATCTTCCTGCAGCTGCATAAGCATTGGATACTAGCATGTGTAGGCCAGGGCTTACTGGCCCTAACTGGAACACCCTATCAGCCACTGAGCTTGCCAGCTCCGTATTTCCATGGATTCGACAACCAGTCAAGAAAGCTCCCCAGACGGACTCTGTTGGTTGCATTGGCATTTCCTCGATTAATTTCATGGCCTCCTGCAATTTCCCAGCCCGGCCAAGCAAGTCCACCATTGAAGCATAATGCTGACTTCCTGGCTCTATTCTGTATTCCTTCATCATTGAGAAATAATGCTTTCCTTCATTCACCAAACCGGCATGACTGCATGCATAGAGTATACATAAAAATGTGATGAAATTTGGCTTCATTCCCATGGTTTTCATTTTCTCAAATACCTTGAAAACACTACTTGTATGTGCGTGTTGGGCGCACGCAATCAACATTGAATTCCACATTCCTAAGTTCTTATCTGAAACCTCATCAAACACTTGATAGGCACTCCCAATCATACCAGTCTTTGAGTACATAGAGATCAAAGCACTCCCAACGAAGCTGTTCTCGTCATGATTCATTTTCAAGCACAAAGCATGCATTTGCTTCCCCAATTCCAACAAAGTCGAACTCCCACAAACACGAATCACACTCGAGAATGTAAAATCATTCACATTCAGACCCTCCCATAACGCACTCTTGAAAAGCCTCAATGCCTCTTCTTCCTCCCCCACCTGCGCGTAACCATATATCATCCCACTCCAAGACACAACATTTCTCTCTGGCATTTCATCAAACATCTTCCTCGCATCACCTAAACTCCCACATTTCGCATACATATCCACGACAGAGCTCCCCACAAATACATTCACATCAAATCCAGTTTTCACCGCTAGACAGTGAACGGATTGGCCCAAAAACTGGCCATTAATCATCCCACACGCTTTTGTCACACACGGGTAAATATGATCATCAGGCAACATTGCACCATTCCGTAGCATTAACTTAAAAAACTCAAGCCCATGAAACGGAAGCTCATTCTGAGTGAAAGACGATATGACTGAACTCCAAGTGGTGGGAGATTTGAACTTGGTTTCATGAAATATTTGCTCCGAGCAATACGGGAGCTGAAGCTTGGAGTAGAAGTTGATCAAATGGTGGCAAACAAGAGGGATCGTTTGGAGCCCGGATTTGATTACCTGGGCATGGAAAGATTGGCCTTTGAGAAGATACTTTCCACGAGTAAATTCCACCAATCGATTGCATATGAGACGGTAGTTTAACTCGAAGCTTTGTTGATTGAGTGAATTTTGAGGAAGAACTGAGTGAATTGTAGGTTGTTTGAGGTATGGTGGTGGTGGCTGTTGCCACGATAGTTCCTGTTCAAGGTGCAGCATTTACGGCGATTCTCAGATGGCACCACGGCGGCGTAATGGCCGGCGGTGGGGTTGTATCTTAGGTCACGAATTGCAACACAAAAGAATGTTGGTGTTAAAATGCAAAAAATAAAGATAATCCGGGTGCCAAAATGAAATTAACTTTTTAAATTATTTAATTATTTACTCCTTAAACGACGTCGTGTGAAGCTTTTTCCCGCCGTCGATCGCCTGATAAACCACCCCACCTCTCTCTCTCTCCCTATCTCTCTCCACACACACAAGAGTGACATGATGGAACTGCAAGAGGAGCAGCCGTCAATCGGATTGTCTTTGGCCTCGGAATCGGTTTCAATAGTTTCTGTGACTGTAGGCCGGGCTATGGCGACTCTGCTCAACGCGAAGCCGAAGAAACTCGAAGACGCCATTTCTCAGCTTCACTCCCCACCCCAAATTGCCGCCATCAATGGTACAATCATTAACAGCGAACACCAGATATGATAATTTATTTTTCTGTACTGCTGTTTTTTCTCCCTCTATTAACCATGTGTTTACTAGTTTCTATGGAGCAATCGCTGTGGTTTTTGCACAAGTACATAGGAGAAGCTGCGAAAAGAGGCGAGCATTTGGACCACGTTCTCGTTCCCATTCTTCAGCATGTAACACGATTTTCTTCATAATCTTCTACTGTATAGTTTTTTTTTTTTTTTAATTTAATCTCAATGAAATTGTTCATTTGTATGCATATGCAAATGAGAGAGAAAAATTGAACATGCATACTCGATTCTTTTTTCTTTTTTTTTTTGGCGGTCTGTTGGCTGAGTGTCTCTTTCTTTGCATGTAAATTGGATGATAAGGATAACCAAGATACAGTTTTTGCTAAAATATGAGACAGGATTTGCCATGATATGAGCAGTCATTGTGGAAAGATTCCAAGATCTATGCAAATTGCTTTCTAGTTAAAATTATAATCTAAGTTTTGCTCGAAAGTTTATGTGCAATATTGGTAATAAGAAAAACTTAGGCAACTTATTTGCACGATCAGCTATGCTGTTGCTTTCTAATTGAACAATTGTGTTACTTTTGAAAGTAGCAGTTGTTAAGAGTATTACTTGTAACTTGTGATTATTACTTTCTTTATTTGCAGTCTTTAAAAATGAGAGAGTCCAAACAAGGAAACCAGGCAATCATACTTCTGAATTGGCTATTTCAAGATGAGATGCTTTCTGGAGTCATTTTGAGAAATTTCGTAGATGTTATCTGCAGAAAGGATGATCGTTATGTGGCTCTTGGGTGGTGTATCCTTGGACGCAGTCTTGTTGAATATGAGAATGTTGTAGGCAATGTTATGACTAATGGTAATATTATTATCACCTCTCTCTATCTGTCTCTTTGCGTGTTTGTCAATAAACTCTCTCCTTTTGATACAGCTTCCTCCATATTGTTTCAGTATCTTGCAGTTTTGTATGTTTTATCCATTTTACGAGTCAATAAAATTGAAAGTGATATTGAGTAATACAGGATTTTGGATATTTGTTTCTACAGTAAGTTGAAATGCTTTTAGCTGCGAGCAAGGACGAAAATATCGGTTTCGGTTCATGTATCGGTACCTTGAATTTACGGAAATATCGGTTTCGGTTATCGGTTTCGGTGGAAATATCGGTAATTTTAAAAAAATCACGGAAATATTGTGAAAAAATTAGAAAAAATATCTAGTAATTTACATAATGTTATAACTAACATTCATACATAAATTGAAGTTAAGATTTCAAATAAAAAATATAATTACAACAAAATGAGAGATAAACTAATATATAAAGTGATAATATGAGAAATTTTGTACAAAGTATATTTATGAACTAATAATAGCATGAGCTCCTGTGAGGTTCAAATGAATAAGATGACATGTCATCTTGATTTAAACAATATTGATTTAAACAATATCTTGAACATGTTGTAGAAGGCAAATTTGAATGAGTAATATACTAATATTTAGATTTGAAAATTGATATATTTGTTCTTTGATATAATATTTAGACTTCAAAATTGATATGTCTCCTCCTTGATATAAAATATATCAAGGAGGAGACATATCAATTTTCAAGTCTAAATATTATATCAAAGAACAATTTTTCTCAATTTTGAAGTCTAAATATTAATATATTACTGCTGAAGTAGCAATACCTGAGGCAACAATTTAATTGAGAGAGAGAGAGAGAGAGCAGTGGAACAAAAATTGTGAATTGAAAACCATTTGTCTTCGCTCTAATATAGCAATGAAAATTTTAAAATGTCACTATTGGAAAATGAAACATGTGATAGTTTGGTTGTCTGCCATAACCAATAAATAACAAAAACATATGGAATCTTACTTTATTTTCTTTTGCTCTAAATCATTAAAGTGAAAGTAAGGTAAAACAATAGGTAAAATTGAAAAGAGTAGAAAATGATTGAAAATTGGAATTTTTTTGCTCATTGCCGATATTTTCCGATATTTCCCGATATTTCGCCGATATTTCACCGAAACCGAAACCGAAACCGATATTTCCCGATATTTCGCCGATATTTCGCCGATATTTTTACGAAAAAAAAAAACACCCCGTTTTTATATCGGGACTTCATTCCAAGCGATATTTCGGCGAAATATCGCGATTTTTTCATCCATCTGCGAGAAGTGATAGGCCCTGCTTTTAACCAGAGTAGACTTCTGCTTTTTTTGAGAAAGACATGGAAATCAATTTTAGTGGATTGTCTGTTAGAACTGACTTCTATGTTGTGTGGTAAATTGAACTTTTTGTTAGTTCTCTAATGGAGGTGTGGTGTTCCATCAATTTTTTTTTCTTTTACCTTCCCTGATTGTCCTTTTTCCATAGAGATTGTTAACAGTGGTGACTGGCTTCTGTTCACTCTTCCAATTACCCCCTTGCTAGTTATGAGTTTGTTTATAAAGTTTTGCTACTCGTGCAGCGATTAGGGAGAGGCATGGCATGATATTGAAGACATTTTGTTCTTGTGTCACTCATCTCTTATCTATAATACACAATGGAAGGTATGTTCTCATTTTAGTCAAAGCATTCTATACTCGTCATCGGTGACTGGGTAATGATGTCGGACTTGTCAGCATGCCTTTGGTCACATGTGATGGAAGGATTCTCTCTTCACTTTGTGCGTTAAAATTGCGTAAGAAAAATATCCTTCCAAATTCAAAACTATGCTGAAGAAAATATTTAAGGCTCTGCATCATATTTTGTTGTATAAATTTGTGTCTCTTCTACCTTGGCTCACACTACCAAATGGTGTACAAGGAAAGAAGAGTATTCAGTTGGTTGTACCCTTTTATCTTGTAGGTAGAGGGTTGTATATTGCATATTCTCTAAATTTGCATTTATTTATATTGGTTCTTTGTTAAGTTACTTTCCTGGTTTAATAGAGGTTTTGTTAGTGTCTCATTGCGTTTGTTAGTTGGATATACTAAGTCAATTTGCTAGAGTAGTCCTGATGACTGATATTGATGACCAATTTTAAATTTGTCAATAATTATTATTATACTTAAGTTATGTTATCTTATGTTTATGCTTCTGACTGGATATTTTACAATCTGAATTGTAGCATCATGCAGGAGGGGTTTGAGCTGCCAACTCGCCTTGCAGTTGCTGCTTCTGATTTCATTTTATCACTTACTGTAGCATTGACCAGAAAGGATCTGGCATCCACTAATATAACCAAAAAGCAAAAATCACTTTTAGTTGGTGCAAAAAATCAGGCTCCCAGTTTGTTAGTTACTGCTACTAACGATAGAGATGATGATGCATTGAGGAAAACATCTGAAACTCCCTCCAGCTTTGATTTGAAGTTGCTTCTTTGGAATAATCTCAATGAACTTATGACTCTTGTAGAGAAACTTATAGCTGTATGATCCTCACCCTTTCTACCAATTGTTGCCATAAGTTATGTTTATATTTTCTACTTTGTTCATAAAAAAAAAAAGAGTTTTTGAATGTTATTTGGTGCTTTGTTAATAAATTGGGCATACATCCAAAATTTTCAACAAGACCGACTGTTTGGAAAAACAAAAAGTAGCTTCCTCTTTCTGGTTACATAAGGGGATTATTATGATTTAATTGGTCATAGCCTGCTTGTGTTTTGTGTTTATTATCTTCGTTAAATGAAAATCTGACTTCCATTTTGCATTTTTGAGAATTATAAAAACGAGTTTAGCCTTGTTAGAAGCATCCTCACTTTTCCTTTTGAACCTTCTTTATTGTTAACACTGTTGATGGAATCACTCAATATACTCCCTTCTTGGCTATGCATTTCCTCTTTAATTTAATGATTTTGCGTGAGTATGGGAATGCATGAATCCTTTGTCTGTTTTTATCGAGGACTAGAAAGACCATCGTTCCTTTTCTTTTTTTGATGTGGCTATCATTTTCCTTCATTGTTTTTAAAAAATATCTCATACTGATTTGCCTTAAAAAAATCCAGTGGAGCAGAAAAAGCCGTTACTTGCATGCAGAAGGATTGAAGAGGGTGTTTAAGTGGCTTCAAGAACTGAATCTGCAGCATGATTGTTATCAAGATGAGGCAGGTCTTATTGATACTGAATGTTTGGTACATTTTCTGGATATATAGCTCAACCTTCAGTTTTAATTTGTTATATTTGTTCCTGAAAGACAGAAACGCAAATGGTGAAGACTGGTTCGTTGCTTCTCTCTTCTTGTTGGAAACATTATGGCATGCTCATGCGCTTAGAAGACCTCAAATTCTCTAAGAAACACAAAGAACTGTTGGATCAATATTTGGCTGGTATTCAGGTAAGTCTACAGTCCTTCCTATTTTTGTGTTTCTTGTCTGGTATTCAGTGTTTCCTAAAACAGGAATCTTTTGGTTGTCAAGTTGAGCAATTTTGTGCTAAATTTCTTTTGAATAGGGACATACCAAGTTTTTGTAAATGTTTTGTGTATTATCGATGTTGCTCCAAAAGTTTGTTTGTTTATGTTGTATTTTCTAGAAGTCATAACTACAATGGAAAATAAACCTTTTAAAGTTTTTCTTTGGTGCATATATGTTTAAGTTTTTACTCTCAGCTGTAGCATATGAATACTTGGGGCAGTCAATAGGCACCAAAAGGTTAGTGATTGTGCAGTCATTTTGTGAATCTGCTGCCTCGGGTTTTAAGCTGAAAGTTGTAAATCCATCTTTAGCATAGACTAGCTTGTTGTTAAACTTAAAGAATTCCCATTTGGTTGATGCAAATCCTGACTGCTGCTTTTGTTTCTTCATTCATCTGTCAGATTCTTACAAACATTTGCAGTTTTATGCAGACAACGAAGCTGAAGAACCTAACACGGGCACAAGCAGCAAATCGGAGACCATAAAATTTTTCCTGAATTGCCTTTTGCTTTTATTGGGTCGACTGGATAATCAGCATTTTGAAAACGCAATAACCGAATCTGGATCTCAAATTTCTCAAGTTCTCATGTCTCAGGTGGAATGAACTTGGAGATTGATTTAGAGCACTTTCTCCTTCTATTCTGTCTTTTAGTGGTGAAAGCTTATCTCCGTTGGTGTATATCTACTGTTTTGGTAGTTATCATCCTTGATAAACTGGTGAGGTTGTATGAGAATTGACTCTAGTATTAGGACCAGAACCACATTGCACTTGTGCAACTGGTGTAATTTATACAGTGTTCCATTCACTTTCACCTTCATTAGCAAATCAATTTGAAACTCACTCTCATTAGAATCACTTTCCTCATATGCGGTGTCTAGAGAGGACAACCGATTAATAGCTCCTTGACATTTAACTTGTGTGTTTTGGGCAGTCTTTTCTTGCTTAAATGAATATATTGCCTGGTTGGATTTTGTTGCATTTTAAGATTTTACTAATTAAGCTACTGATGTTCTTCAGCTACGGAGTGCGGATGAGGAAATGATTGATGGAGCTATAAATATATTTAAGGCTATCATCTTCAAAACAAATCAAACTTTATCCAAGAGAAGTCTTAGTGGTGTTAGACAAATGGATGTCTTACTCCCAACACTGCTTAGCCTTTTGGATGAGCGAGATGCAGCAGCAAAAGCTATTGTTAAGCTTCTGGCAGAATATTGCTCAATGTATGATCTATTCATGATAAGCTAGGGTTTTGCTTGATTTATTTATCTATTATTGTAGTTTAAGCCCTTTTAAGTCAAGGGTAACTGTTAATATTTTATGTGACAGATGCTCAGATAGAAAGTGCCTTAATGAGGTTCTGAAGCGCATTAATTCTAAAAATGTTGCGCAGCGGAGAAATGCTGTTGATGTTGTAGCAGATCTCATCCATACTACTTCTGGGTCACTTGACAGACTTCCACAATCGGAATGGTATCTGACCAACTTGGTGGTTTTATATCTTGTGAAGTTCCTCTTCTTTGACTTTGGATTCTTTTTTTTGTCATAATATTTTCTGAATTCTCAGGCAAGTTGTTGCAAATCACTTGTTAGAATGCCTTGGAGATGAAGATAAGACTATACAAAATCAGGCAGCGAAATTGATTCCCATGATTGGTTAGTTAGCAGTTTTGACCAAGTGATTCACTGAACTTCAGGCTAACTGTATTCAAATTAGGGCGAAATGTTTGACTTCTAAATCAAGATTTATCACATTCTAGTTTAGCAGCTCATTTTTTTGTTGGATAGAACAGCACATGCCTGAATGTTTGAAGGGACACATATAACCCCTAACCCACAACCACATTCACACACAGCCACACATGCCTCACCATCCATTCAAGCATGAGATTGGTTGTTCATTCTGTATTCTAACAGCAGAACATCACTTCAATGTGAAATGAGCCCTTGACACTGGTGGTACAATGATCACTTCAATTTATTCTTACAGACCCTCCCTTGGTTTTGCCTATGCTTGTTGACCTAAGTTATTCACCACATGAGAGCATACAGACATCAGCAAGTATTGCACTTATAGCCTTGCTTGTCAATCAGAAAGATAAACCTGAAATCTTGTGCATGCTGCTTGACTGTCTGAGGTACTTCCACGAATGGTTTGGTTTTAAAAGAACACTTATTTTCATTTTTAAGGCCAACTTATTTTCTACTGCAGTATTGTGCCTTGCATCTGCAACTTAACAGTTTTTATGTTGTATTGTGTAGCAAACTCTCTCATAACCCTGATTCTGGTGCTCCAGCTGGTAGGAATGGAGGTATGCATGGATCATTCAAGATTTACTTTCCAATCATTGTGTCTACTTTCACTGGGGGCTTCTAAGACGTAGTGGTCTATTGGAGTTGCTTCCCTGTTAACTCCCAACCAGAAATAGAAAGAGAATAAAATAAGAGAACTGCCTTTTTCAAGCAAAAAAAAAAAAAAAAAGTCTTATTTAAGGTAGTTGACTTTTAACCTTTGCATTTTAGGATCAGCACTGGATCCTGATAAGCTCCTCAAGTTGCTTCCAGAGTGGGCTAAACATGTAAGTTGAACTGTGATTGATATATTGAACTGTCTTAGACTAAACAGATACCTGTAGATGGCAGTACATGTCTCCAATATGAACACATGCATCTATTCAGTGAGATTTTAGATTGTGCTCCTTTTATATCTGAACTCCCAAAGTTTTATTGACTTACTTGCTTGAAGCATCTCTACAATAAATCTTGACTTCTGCCACGCGCTTTCTGTGAGTTGGCTGTATGACATTCATTTCAAAGTGATTATGAATCACTAATTGCTTGATTGATTCAGCTATGTGATATAACAGTGATGCTGTTTCATTTGTTTGGTTTTCATTTCTTATTTCACCTCAGTGTTTATGGAAATTTGCAGGTTAGAAATTGGCATGTTATGGCTGGCTTTTTAATCGACAAGATGTTAGCTGAACCATCAAATGCTGTTATTGTCAGATTCCTCAGTCATATTAGTGAATATCTGGCTGAGGTTGTGGATTTGGTCTTTAATAGACTTATATTGTATATGAGAGAACAGCAAGAGTAAGTTACCATGCATTCTAACATTTTCTTCTTTTTAAATATACTTTTTATTCTTTGAATATGTTACTGTGTAAACCTTTATTTGAGCTATCCTCCTATGCTTCGACATTCTCTCTCAAGAAATAAAATTATCTTATAATCGCCTTATATCAAATATCTTTCAAAATCTCTTATTATTTTCTCTGATCTTATTCTTTATTTTTTGGCCTTGAGCAGCAAGGATGAGTGCTTTTCAGAACAAAAAGGAGGGACAAATTCAAGCAGTGAGGCTATGAAACATGAGCATTGTCTCTTTAGTCGCCTTTGCCCACTGCTTGTAATCAGATTGCTTCCTTTAAGAGTTTTTGATGACCTCAATTCTCCTCTTGTTTATGGTGAAATTCCACATAATTCAGCTCTGCATGGTATGGTTGTTATAATTAATTTATTTAGTTATTAGTTTGTCCATTTTGTTCCTACCAGTGGATAGTTTAAGGACATGTTCAACAAAAGTTTGGATAAAATATAGTTCTAAAAGAATGTTGGAGCAATCCGCTGATGCAGCTCAATGTGAAGCCCATAAAGCTGATTTTGTGATTAGGTCTTTTATGTGGAGTTTGATCTGCTTTAGTATGACTTTCTCTCCTTGCGATTGAGTTAGTCAATATATTGATACTATGCTTTTATGGTTGATGAGGTCATCAACCTCTAATTCATCAACCTCTAATTCTGTTGGTTGATGAGGTTTATCTACTATAGTGATTAGTGCAAAAAATAAGTCTCGGAAGTTGCTAAATAATAATTTGTACAGTGCTTTTCACATTTTGTGAACCCACCTTATGATTGTAGTGTGTTTTTTTCAATTACAAATAATTATCTTCTAGAAACCAACAAGAAGCTCACCACATCTGCCAATAGAATCAAAGCTAGTTTTTTGATTCCCTCTTTTACATTTTGTGATTTTCATTCATTTGACTATTATGTCCTGTTATCTTTGTTGCTTTAGGAACCGAGGATTCTAGCATTGAGGAGACAGACTGCATAGCAGCCTTGATGATCAACAGGTTTTCTAGAGACTTGAAATGTTTTTTAGGTATTATTTGAAAAAGTATTTGATGTTTATGTTTATTATCTTATATAGGGCTTTCAGTAAGTCTGAATTTGAAGAGGTTCGGAAGCTTGCTGCGGAGCTCTGTGGGAGAATTCACCCTGAGGTAGTCACAGTTTCATTTACAACCTGATCATGCCCTCATCAACCACAAGAATTAAGTTGTCCTTCGTTCTGATGCAAGGGATCAACACTTATGTTCCAGATAAAAGACATGCAAGGAAATTCCTTAAAATAATTGATCCACTAGCAATATGATATGTTGGTATATTGACTCAAGTTTGTTATTGCCAAATAATAAATATGTCATATAATACTTCCAATAGAATAGTGATTAAAAGTTAAATCTTACTGGCTTAGACAACCCTGACCTTTCTTCGAAATTGTTTGGGGAATGGTATAGTACATGGAAAGTCAGATAGACATCTTTCATTTGTTATTCTTTCAGGTTTTCTTGTTTGGTTTGTCTCTCTTTTCATTAAGTTGTTCTAATTATGTTAATTTCACTGGTCTTCTGGTTATGCAGGTTCTTATTCCAGTTCTGTCCTCTCAGTTGGAATCTGCTGCTAATGCCAAGGATGTGTGGAAAATCAAAGTCTGTCTCTTTTCCCTTTGCACGTCTCTTATGGTAAATCTTCGTCAGCATCCAGTTTATGTGATTCCATGTATTCAACTTTGCCGAAATATGCTTGGTATCCACTAATTTTCTATAACTGCTTGTTTCCGTGATTAGGTAAGAGGCGATGATACTTATATGCACCCTGATTTGTTCAGAATAAGGAAAACAATAGAGAAAGTTGTGTCATGGATGTCAGTTGACGGAGATGAAAGTAAGTAATCACTTGTCTTTGCTGTTGAGTTCTTTCCTCATTCTGATGGATCTCTGCTACATTTTTTATTAGTTTCCAAAGCACAGCATGGGTGCATAGACTGTTTGGCGTTAATGTTGTGCACAGAACTACAATCTCCAAAATCCGCAAAAGGTGGAATACTCGTCATACTTGAAAATTTGAACTAAACGTCTTCAAGTTCTTCATAGCCTTTGAAAAGTAAAGAAGCTGTGTTTCTATCACAGGCACAGCCATTTCCGGAGATTCTGTGCTTGCATATGTAGTCAACCATTTGACTGGTGGTAAGGACGATTTTCCTTTTCAGCCCGAAGAGATTGATAGGAGAGATGAGGCAGCTGCCCGTCTCTCATTTCGACTTTGTATGGCCAATGTCCTCATAAGCGCCTCTCAGAAGATATCAGACAAAGGAAAGAAACCATATGCGAAGAAAATTCTTCCATGTATTATCCGTTCCGTTAGGGTACGTTAATCCTCTTTGCGATCAGGTTCTGGCATAGGGTTACGAGAAATATGAATATTGAATTCCCTTTTGCTCATATTACCTGTTCATATTTCAGGGAACGGAGGAGCCAGAGATCAGGGCAGCTAGCATCCAGGTTCTCTTCGCAGTGGCATACAATTTGAAGTCATCCATATTTCCATATTCTGATGATCTTCTAACTGTCGCTCTCAAATCACTTAAAGAAGGATCCCAGAAGGTACTTTTAATGGATTCATATCTACTTACGAACTCAAGAGTCGATCCTGATTAGCATTATGCATGATTCATATGACTTATATGAAGCTAGTTCAAATGTAAAGGTTGCTCATAAGCATTCTAACGAAAGCTATTATGGATTTGTTGGTGCCACTGAACTGTATTGTCCAACTTTGTCTAAACTATGGTATCATGGACCATAGAACTTGCTGTTAACATTGTAGATTTGGTCGTTTTTCGCAGGAAAAATTGGCGGGAACGAAGCTGCTCATGTGTCTAATGGCAAGTGAAGAAGAGGTGGTAGAAAACATATCAGGTGGACTATTAGAAGCAAGAGCATTACTCCAAAACCTCTCCTCAACAGATCCTTCACCAGAAGTAAGGCAAATGTGCCAGCAACTCCTCCTATGTTTAACTTCTCATTAGCTTTCGTGTTTTTTTGCCATTTTCTCGTTCCTCTTACTCAAACCGACTGTTTTTGCTCTACTTTGTGCAACACTAGTGAAACGAAACATGAGATTGAAATACAAGAGAAAATGAGTATGGTCTCAAATCTATGCCCGCCTAGCTCTCAGTCCACAGTTCATGATTTGTCTCATTTTTTGATCAAGTTGTTAATTGCAATCTCTGTAATGGAATGCACTATTTCGCTTTTTTTTCTTTTTGTTGGTCATCTTTACTAATTAAATGCTTTTGTTAAAATTAGCGGTTAAGTTGGTTAATTTGACATTTCCAAATCTTCTCCAACCAAACAACTGACTAATCCCTTTCTTTCCGAAAAAAAAAAGGTGTTGTTTTGAACAGAAGCCATTTAATACGTATAATTATTGTGTAACAAGATCTCGTAAACTTTTATTAAAAATAAGAAAATAAGATTAAATTAAACAAAATGATAATTTCCATAACAACAATAATTTAAAACGGGGAGTGCATATATAGCAGAACCTGAAGCCAATTTTGAGTGACATTAAAACTGAAAGCAATACTCTATTCTATTCTTATAGTGGAGAGGTGAATGAGATTGTGAGTGAATTGAGAAAGTGAAAAAGGTGAGGATCGATGCTGTTCACGGCGGCGTTGGCGGCGGCGGGGATTATGCTTTACATACCGCCGATCCGCAGCCTGAATTTGTTCCTGCAGAAGACGGAGTTTCTCTTCCGTGGCACGTTCGCCGTCTATTCCCTCCTCCGCTCCGTTATGTCGCGTTTCCTCTCCCTTATCCTCGTTGGCGCCACCAGGTAGAGATATACGATCATACCCCTCCCTCTCTCCCTCGCCGATATGATCGAGAGAAGTTTTTCTGTAACGTGCTGTTGATGCTTGTACTTTGATGATCGAGTGATTGTACCTTATTCGATGGTTAACTATTTTGTCGGTTTCTACAGATTTGTTTATTTTTACTTTTTTGGGGAAAATATTTATGTTTTCAACAATCTTTTGAAAATCTAAATCAGGCTTATCACGTGAACTACTTAAAAAAATACCATTCGTTTGTGTAGTGTTAATTAACCATTATTAAACTACAAAATACCATGCAAAATTAATACATTGAATATATGAATATATAACAAACAAGCTAGTAAGGTTGTGTATGGATCTAGAGATTATCAAATTCAGAATACATATATTGATCATCGTCAGAGTTTATTGATCCTGCATATTAGTATTTATTCATACCAAGAATGAAATATTCTTAAGACAATTATGATCCGCGAGAGAGAGATAGAGAGAGAGAGAGAGAGAGAGAGAGAGAGAGAGAGAGAGATGTGCATGGGACAAAGATGAGGAGGGAGGGAATGAGGGAAGGCCGTGAAAATTCCGTAGCAACATGTGAAATATGATAACTCGTGATTTTGTTTTCTTAGAGGTGGTGAACACTACACTCCAAATTCTCACACACTCTCAAAGGTATCCGAGGAAGTCGGGTTAGACGGTATATATTTAGTATTCACATCATTACTAATTTTTTTTATTTAAACAGGAATGTATATGGCATTATCTTAAAATTCAAATATTAACTTGGGAAATATTTAAAGGAAACCCTAGGATTTATCATACTTGTCACGTGTTTACAAGCCTGCATCACTCCATTCATAACCTTCTCTTATCCCATCTACTCAACTACTACTACTACCTTATCACATTGTCTTATACCTAACCAATGAATCTATTGCTTCTCTAAACTGAATTAACACACCCTATTGTGCGCTACGATCTTTTCATGTACTACAAGACATGCAGTGAATGAATGACACAGAGGATACACATTATTAACCTAGAGGACGAACTAGGGGAGAAGATCATTCCCTCCCGGATTAGTCGGTCAAAACTAATAATAATAATAATAATAATAATAATAATGAACAAGAGGGCAAAAAAACTGGTGGAAAAGAAAAAAGAAAAAAGAAAATTCCAATTGAGAATATAGAAACATGTGACTATCTTGCACTAGAATGAACACTTGGGTAATAATAGTGGTAGTGTAGTAGTAACTAAAACACTGAGGGGAGCTTTAACGGTCACATGGGGCTTCAATTACTTTCTCCAAACGTGATAACATTTAAATCAAATAGGCTCACACTCATACTATACCTCTCTATACATATCCCGCGCCATTCACTCCTATTGCCCCAACTTCTACTCTCATAGCTTAACACTCTCTCATGGAAAATTGCAGAAAATCTCCCCTCAAGCCCTGGAAAAAGGGCCCAGCCCGGGGCAAGGGCGGCCCTCAGAACGCCACGTGTGAGTATCGTGGCGTTCGACAGAGGACATGGGGAAAATGGGTGGCGGAGATACGAGAGCCCAAGAAGAGAACCCGGCTCTGGCTTGGCTCTTTTGCTACTGCAGAAGAGGCAGCCATGGCTTACGATGAAGCGGCTAGAAGATTATATGGGCCGGAGGCGTACCTTAATCTGCCCCATTTGAGGTCGAATTTCAACCCGTTGAACAAGTCGCAGAAGTTCAAATGGTTTCCTTCGAATAATTTGATCTCCATGTTCCCCACTACGGGGCTGCTGAATTTGAATGCCCAGCCAAGCGTGCATGTGATCCACCAAAGGCTGCAAGAACTCAAGAAAACAGGGGTTCTTGGGCAGGATTCTTCTTCAAGTTCATCATCCTCTGATCCCAAAAACGACCTGCAATTTTTAAAAGAGCAGCCTCGAGTAGAAGTTCCAGTGGCAAAGGAGAAAGATACTGAATTTTCATCTGAAAACAAAGTGATTACCTCTGAAGAGAAGCCTCAGATCGATCTCAATGAGTTCCTCCAGCAGCTAGGGGTCCTGAAAAGACAGGATGATCATCAGCCTAGTGTTAGCGATACGTCTAAAAATTTCACAGATATAGAATCATCATCGTTCAAAGATGATGGAGATGGTTTTAGTACCTATGCAGAGAAAAACTTTAACTGGGATACACTGAGTGAAATAGCTGGAGCAGATATTCATCTAGGAGCAGAAGACATCACTTTCCATGCACATGATAGTAACGAAGAGCTTTTTCCCCTATGGAACTTCTAGAAGAGTTCAGAAATTTTTGTATTCAGTGGTCCACAAGATAGATATATTTACTTACATAGACTAGAAAGACAGATATTCAACAACTGCATTTTGGGTATTATAGTAAGAAGAAAAAGGCATAAATGAACAAGACTACAGACAGATGGTGGGTGAGCCATGAATCATAGAAGCACATGTACGAGCTTAAACATCCGTACCCCTTTTTCGCACTTTTAGTTTCCTTTATACAACATTCAGATGAGGAGATGAGAATAATACCAAAACAGTTTCACATGTTCAAATAGATGAAGATAAAGTGAAACAGGCTATCATAATATCAATGGCAAAAGGTGAGAGATTATCATCACCTCAACTATAAATTACCATGTAAATAAATAATTGTAGTTGTTGAAATTCAGTAGAATATAATCTGAGTCGAGCAACATTTGCACCAAGTTGCTACAAGATGTACTTATAGCTTGGCATCCTTAAGAAGAGGGTTTTAATTCACAGTAAACAATTATCTTGCATTACTAAGTTGCATACTCTGAAGCGCTCAAATATTCAGCGTGCTCCTCAAAGTACTCAACTAAACGTTTCAAGAATTTATCACCACTAACAGTCTCAGTGTCACAGATAATGCAGCATTGTCTCCTTGCTCGCGTCACTGCAACATTCATTCTCCTTCGATCACTTAAAAAGCCAACCTGAAATCAAACCATTTTCCGTATTAAAACTTCATGCAATAGGAAGTTTGACCTTTTGGGAATGATGACGTCTTGGCACAAGTAGTACCTCTTTCTTTGAGTTTGACCGAACCATCGAAATGATAATTGCTTCCTTCTCACGGCCTTGAAAACCATCAACTGTAGATATTTCCATGTCTTTTAGCTTGTCTTCTTTGCTTCTCAACATCTTCAGCAGCACAACCTAAAATAGCATAGACGTTATGAATCTGCCATGAATTCATGCTCAATTAGATAGAGTTTTACAATTTCACCAATGCGAAAGTACCTGTGCTGCGTAAGGTGTAATAATTCCTATATTGGCAGCTTGAACTCCACTCTCTATGAGTCTCCTAGCGTGTGCTATAGCGACAGCAGCTTCACCCTCATTAAGTGTGCTATCTTCTTCATCTTTCTTCTCTTCCATATCACAACTGAAAAGAATGTCATCACAATGTTGATAAGGGGGGCCACTCTAACATGCAACAGTGTATTCAAGAAAACTGAGAAAAATCATCAGCTTCTTGACCTCTTCTTGTATACATATTGATTAGAATTGTATACATGCCAAAATCGCATAACAGATGGAGGAAAATACACCATACCCAGCTATGTCAATGAGAAGAAGGGTTGGTTCAGTTGAAGATGATTTCTTGACACCTTCAAGCTCGTATAAAGTATGGGCTGCAACACTTGAATGGGCTGTAACCTGTCATTTGAGGTGGAATAAAACACACTCAACAAACAAGTGGACAGCATGATCTAGGCGTCTGAATTACACATCTTTGATGGGGGCTTTAATGAACCCACAATATCCTTCTTTAAAGAAAACATCTTTGCTTTTCGCTAAATCATCACAAGAACCTTCACAAAATCATGGTTCTAGGAAGGGAGGGTTTCCTCTGAAATAGAGCAGTGAGCCATTTGTTTTAAGTCCATCAGAAATGTCTGTGCCTAACTTCAAAATGGTATATTAATTCTTTCTGAATTCTAAGAAAAAATATTTGATGCTGGGCACACGAATTAGATTTTGAGGAACGTATAGAGAGTCAACTGCAGTAAACCCTTAAGCTCAAATCAACTAAACTTAGGAACAAAAAGAAAGAGACATGTTTTTTAAAAAGATAGAAACAATAGGAGTGTCTCTATCATCAAACTCTTTCAGTGATTACCTATTCATAAATACCAGAGACCTCAGCTTGCCCAGGGGCATAGACCTGACATCTCCAAACATGGAAAACACAAACACACACAAACAGATATGTCAACATATCTGAGCACCTTTCCGTGGTAGAGTTCTTTGGATGACCAATTCATGATAAGTTCATGCATGCGGTACTGAACTGTGAGCATAGACATGACATCATCTCCATATAAATCTGCAAGACGTTCAAACAGGGTTCTTCCTAATCCTTTCATCTCAGCTTCAACACTTTGGATCGTTGGGGGAAGCTGAAGATGATCACCCGCCAATATACATCTTGGGCCCTAGTAAGACAAGACAAGGAATTTTAGCGATGGGCTCTGAATAAAATCATAGCTGTATCTTCTTGAGTTACTGAAAAGGAAATATATAATGTAGATAATTTCTGCAGTTACATTCAGCAATTACAGTTCTATAATTACCTTCAGAAGAGCTATCCAACATGCTATTTCTAACGCCTGGGCAGCTTCATCAATTATAACCAAATCAAAAGAAAAGCCTTCCAACTTCTTAGTCACTGCACCAGTTAGGGTTGTTAACACCACGTCTGCATTCTTAATCACATCAGTCACTGCCAGCTGCTGCCTTTTACGCTCCTCTTTGGATAATGTCTTGAGTTCCCTTCTAATATCTCTCTTTGTATTTCTGTCCTTAGCTTTTAAAAGTTTACCATTCAGAGCCTGTAGAAATTCACAGAGATATGTAGAACACAATTAATTTATTCACAATAATAATGAAGATTACTCAGGTGAGACCAGTAATAAATCGAATCATGATTCATGACACAGTAAAAGAAGGTTATATATTGTCACGTACTTTCATCTCCTTGCGAATGTCATTTGCAAGGGCACTATTATCCCCACGCAGAACCTACAGGAAAATAAGAAATTTATAATCAAAGAAATATCACCAATCCAATATTAGCCAGAATGCAAAACAGCGAGTTAGTTACTCCATGAGTAAAGAAGGAGAGAAATAAATCAAAAGGTAGCAGAAAATGTTACCTGTGCATCTAAAGCACTATCCAATACTTGGGGAAGTAAGCGTGCAGGATGTCCCACTCTTACCAGCTTAACTCTGTAATGATCAAATGAGAAAGTGAGCGACTTGACACTTAGGACTGTCAAGTGCACTTATCAAACTTTGGGCTCACTTTCAAGATTTTTAGTACTTCAGTTTAGATATGTTAAGTTAGAGTAGAGCTAGCTTGAGCTGGACTGAAGCAATTCAAGATGAGGTTAAGCTTAACAAGACTCGCACCAAAGTTTTTTGTCTGAAATTTGTTGCTAAGTCTGGTGTGAAGTATATGCAATCCTAAACTATCAATATCAGCTCTATAACTTGCAACTTGCATAGTTTTCCTCACGTAGAATTCTTCCTTAACAGATGTTGGTAGATACTGTATTTTCCGCACTTTATTGTTTACAATTTCATCTTTTGACTGATGAGATTTTACCATACGAACTAGAACTCAAAACTCTAGAAACTTGGCTGATTTAAGAAGTGATCACATGGCATACCAAAACTGGACGGAAAAAAAGAAGCAACAGTTTTTCAACTAAAATTACATGGAAGGAGCTAATTTATTTGTCTTACAAAGAAAAGTTCACTTAGCTAATCTCTAAAGAAGTGATAAAACATGTGAGACTTGATCATTTACATCACAAACCATTTCTCAGAAAAGATTACAAGAAAAAAGCAAGTTTCACAGATCATTTAATATCTAGCTGAAGAGAGTAATGTTTTAGTGTTTAGAAGATTTCACAACATGTAATATGGAAATTCTACATACCTATGAGGTACAAGTCTCTCCACAATGTTATCAACAGCAATATTGGAAGCAGCACAAGCAAGAATTTTCGATCCACGCTTGACTTCTTGCAATATAATTTCAACCACAGTAGTGGTCTTCCCAGTTCCCGGAGGTCCATGCAGCAAAAATACGTCCTTAGATGATAGAGCCTTTGATATGGCATCTTTCTTAAAAACAAGGGAACTAATTTAGTGAAGAATTATAAGAACTTAAAACTTGTGGTTGTTGAGGAACATGAAATGGGGTTGGTTATAGAGCCGCTGATATAGATAGCATCAGTAAGGAGAGTAATATAACTAGAAAAACAAATTAAAATAAAATAAATGATGCAAGTGCCCATGAAAGCAGCCTTTCTAACCAAATATTTTAAAGAAAATCTATCTAATTTGGCTCAATCGGAACCAGGATAAATATACACTGATGAGTGGTTGCTTTAAAAACAAATTATGGAATATATTGCTTGGAAGACCTGTGATTGATCAAGGTTCGAGTTTAGAGGAGTGAACTTGACATCCTTCTTGGAAATTGTTGGTGGTCTCTCACCAAATAAGACGGGAACTAGATCAGCAGCAGGACCCTTCAGCACACCTTTACTTAGCTGGATCAGTGTTTCCTTCATCCGGCGATAGGTCACCTACAATAAATCACAATCTGAAAAGTTCTTCACCAATGTATTCAGGCTGTATTAGTACTTTTAGTTGAAGTTAGAAACTTCTACATTTGAACTTAAACCCCATATTTTTTTGGATTCAAGACAACTCTCTCGCAGATATGTTACTCTTTAATCATCCTATCAGCGAATATCCTGGACCTTTCAAACCCGTAACAATTGGGTTAGGTCAAACAATCTATAGTCACTCTGAATCTAATCCCAGCAGCTTTTGCATAACTAGGATGTTTTCTTATATAGAAATGGTGATTCTTAAAGCTTACATTACTCGTGATGACTAGTCTAACAAGAATGACAATCTAACTAGTGGCCTTAAGGATAACTTTTGATAAATTACACGAAAAACTAAGATACTCTATAAACACCTCTGAGGAAGAAATGAAAGCAATTTCCATAATATATTTATGTAGCACACATCTCCATGACCAACTTAAATAATACCAGTCAACAGCTATAATTTGGATAAGCAGAAAAAAGAAAAGCCACTCTGCAATGTAAGACCTATGCCTAAAGATATCTATGATTGTATTCATTGCAGAAACAAAATCATATGATCTAATGAAACTGACAATTTACCTCATTTGCCAGTTTTTCAAGGCGTAGGGGACTATTCAAACCTTCTTCTGGTATATCATCAAAAGCAACAGTGATGGATGAGTCCTGCTCAAGGAAAATAGGTGAATATATAAAATTTAAGTTATTCAACTAAAAGGATGTAGGGTATATTCTTAACGTTTCAGTCTTTCAGAAACTCTATCATACCTTTACTCGGTAAACAACACCCTGGCCGAGGGCAGGGGACCCTAAATCAGATTTGTTTGGTTTCAAAACCACAACATCATGAGTTCCAAACTGGAAACCATTTAAAATGTCAGGCAAGAGAATGGACAAAAGCAGTTAAGAATAGGGAATATCAGAGCTAAAGATAGACAGATTATTCAAGATGCTGCTGCAGGACACAATACTTCAAAATGCGCAATTTCATTTGTCTCCACACCTTAGAGTGTTAACATATTTGCCTTATGACATCAAGGAAAGGGTATTAAGATGCTAAAAAAAGGAGAAGCGACAACACTCCATTGCATTTTCGTATTACAGAGTAAAAGTGGCAACTTTAAGAAGAGCTAAAAACACGAAGATAACACTTGACTGGATGGCATTATACATTTGACTGCAATCACCTAAGATAACACTTGGAACTACTCCAAAATGTATAAAATCACGAAAGTTGAAGACCCTCCTCAGCTAGTTAAAGGACCAAAAGACCTTAAATGAGGTCATTATAGTACAAAAAATATCAATAGTAACAGAATTAGCAGCATACACTACTGAAATACATAATCCATTTTCAACTAGTACACTGCATAGTTTACCTTGTGAGGAGGGAGCACATCCCCTTTATTAGATTGAAACTCAAGAAGACTTTTGCCCATTAACCCTGTCTGTGAATGCACATTTAGATGATCCATTCAGAGAGCACTATAAGCCAAAAACATATCGAATTAACATCACCTGCGCGTCTACACACTTCAAATTCATAATAGTCGACCCCTTCTTTTGAGCACTATCCAAACTTCTCATAGCGCCCGAGCTCATTGAAAGAGATATCTCAGCTTCCTAAAACATCATTTAAAAAAAATATACATCAATCTACACAGAACGAAAGCATACATCAGGTGCAAAAATATTAGATTAACCACAAAAATTCCGATTTATGAATAAAGCAATTATATGACAACAGGTAACTTCAATCAATCATTTCAATCAAAATATAAGCCAAAAATCGTCGTATCACAGCACAGCTCACACACTACACACACACACACAGTGCGTGGATGTCAAACAAAATACACACACATATGCACATAGAGAGGAGTAAAAACCTTTTCCATGTCAATGAGAGGCGCCATTATGGAGATGAACTGCTCGAGAGTAACTCTTTCATTTGAAGATTTCTTGTTCATCATCTTTCCTCTCCCTTTCTCCATTATTCACACAGCTTCCACTTTGATGTTTCTCTGAAGCGATGCCCAAAACACAGTTTTATACGAAAACCAGAAACAATAAGTCTCAGTTTACCAAATAGCGATTTCAATTATGATTTAAACTGCTTAAGCCTCTTTCTAAAACGTTTTTAAGCTTTTTAATTGGAAGTATAATGCTCCCACAAAAATATAATATTAATAATAATAAATGATGATATTTATGGTTCTATAATCTTTCCTTTTATTTCATAAAAACAAAAAGAAATAACACATAATTACAATTATTGTTTTAATTTTATATTTTATTTCTATGTATTCATGTTAAAATATTTTATTTTAAATTATTATATTAAAAATCAAAACAATAAAATCCTTTATTTTCTAGGTCACTTCGTTTTTTCGATCACTTTTTACTCATGAGATTCTTTAATTCGATAATAGTTTATATTTTGTATCGATTACAAAACATGCATATCATGTTAGATTACTTCAGAAATATACACATGTCGGATGTCGAAAGTATATAATTAGGCAAAATATTTTGGGCAACTAGTGTATGGATCTAGGATCCATGCATCCGGGTCGACCCACCTCACGCGCGTTTTCATGCGCCCAACGCACTCCCACGCACTTAGTAGGTGCATTCAAACCCACCAATATTCGCTTCAGGCAATCATTCCTTCATGTTATGTTAGTGTTACCTTCAATTATGATTTAAACTGCTTAAGCCTCTTTCTAAAACCTTTTTAAGCTTTTTAATTGGAAGTATAATGCTCCCACAAAATATAATATTAATAATAATAAATGATGATATTTATGGTTCTATAATCCTTCCTTTTATTTCATAAAAACAAAAAGAAATCACACATAATTACAATTATTGTTTTAATTTTATATTTTATTTCTATGTATGCATGTTAAAATATTTTATTTTAAATTATTATATTAAAAATCAAAACAATAAAATCCTTTATTTTCTAGATCACTTCATTTTTTCGATCACTTTTTACTCATGAGATTCTTTAATTCGATAATAGTTTATATTTTGTATCGATTACAAAACATGCATATCATGTTAGATTACTTCAGAAATATACACATGTCGTATGTCGAAAGTATATAATTAGGCAAAATATTTTGGGCAACTAGTGTATGGATCTAGGATCCATGCATCCGGGTCGACCCACCTCACGCGCGTTTTCATGCGCCCAACGCGCTCCCACGCACTTAGTAGGTGCATTCAAACCCACCAAGATTCGCTTCAAGCAATCATACCTTCATGTTATGTTAGTGTTACCTTCATGTTATGGTAACACCAACATAACATGAAAGTAACACTAACATAACATGAAGGTCAGTCTAACATAACATGAAGATATGATTAACATTAACATTGTTTTTTATCTTCATGTTATGTTAGTATTACCTTCGTGTTATTTTAGTTTAATGATTATAAACTAAGGGTATAAAATCTAGAGATGAGGTCATGCTAACATAACATGAAGGTAACGACTAAAACACGCTAAAAAGTAAAGAGACACGGGCTAGGCGAGCCGGCTCAGCCCGCGCCCAGCCCGGTTGCACGGATCTTAGATCCATACAACTGATATACATAAGAATAACTCATATAATTAAAACTTGAAATAGGATTAGGACAACGTTTATAATGAGGGAAATCACTTCATATCCACAACACTATAACTGTATTGTCTTGCTTGGTAAGAAGAATGAGCTCTCCTATTAGTACATGAAAATTGAAAAATGTAAGAACAAAAGAGGAAAAAGTAGAAAACAAAAAATTTATTTAACTCTAAAGATGTATAACTATGCTTTTCATCTACATATCTATGTGAAATTCTGGCTCTAGACTTGGCTTCTTGATCAGGGACGGATTTAGGGGACGACGGAATTTGATTTTTATAAAATTTCAATTTATATATGAACTTTGTTATTTAGATATTTAATTTTTAAGAGTTCGCCCCCCTTAAATTCTAAAATTTTGCCCCCTAAGTTGTAATTAAAAATATGGACTTGGCTTCTTGATCAGGGACGGATTTAGGGGGACGACGGAATTTGATTTTTATAAAATTTCAATTTATATATGAACTTTGTTATTTAGATATTTAATTTTTAAGAGTTCGCCCCCCTTAAATTCTAAAATTTTGCCCCCTAAGTTGTAATTAAAAATATGGACTTGGCTTCTTGATCAGGGACGGATTTAGGGGGGCGACGGAATTTGAATTTTATAACATTTCAATTTATATATGAACTTTGTTATTTAGATATTTAATTTTTAAGAGTTCGCCCCCCTTAAATTCTAAAATTTTGCCCCCCTACGTTGTAATTAAAAATATGATTTAGCAGTGAATTAGTGATAGTAAAATAAAATTGTGATAAAATTGGAGTAATTTGTGAATAATTAGTCCACAATTTGTTAAATCATATTTAATTTAATTGTAGTAAATTAATAAGTTAAATAGATTTACAACTTATGAGACACAATTTTAGACCAAAGGCCTAAACTATAAGCCCAATTTATTTATAATACTTCATAACTTATAATTTTGAAGCTCATCTATTAAAAGGTGATAAAGGGAGAAGAGAATAAATTAGGACAACTTGTCAAATTCGAATTCTCTATCTCAATTCTCAATTCAATAATCATATTGGGTGCACATGATCTATCATTCAAATAAAATTCAACATATTTTCAGAATTTCAAGTCAAAAGGTGAGTTAGAATTTTGAATTCATATTTTATATCACTTACAAATGTCTTATTCTAATTCAGATGAATTCATGATCATGAATGATAAGTAATGAGTTTATTGTTTCTTTCCTTGATTTTTGAATCATGTAGTAAAGGCAAAGAGTTTGTAGCTTAGCACATTATTATTTTAAAAAAATTGAAAACAAAAATTGAGAAAGACATTAGGCAGCCCACAACAGAACCGCAGAGATCAATTAAAAAACAGAGCCTTGAAAAAGACATTAGAAGATTGAATGAAGGAGACGAAAAGAATTTATGTTAATTATTTTGTAATATATTAATATATATAATTTATAAATATATATATATGTGATATGTGTATTAAAAAGTGTTGGTTTCTAATTTTTAAAGTATTTCATTGTATATCAAGATCTCATATTCTCATGGGCAACAAAAAAAAATTGATTCTTTTTTCAAGAAAAGAGATCCTAAAATCAATAATAATTCTCAAATTGCACAACTTCTATTGAAGCCAATGATCAAATACCTAATGGAAGATTGTGAAGACACAACTTAGGAACAAAATGGAAGATGATTTTCTTTTGATTTACTTGGTCACATATATCGAGAAAGAGATAGCTCGAGAATTTTCAATAGATTCTATCATTGATGATTTTGATCTCTTGAAACATCGCAGAGTACAATTCAAGATGTCAAACTTAGAAAAATAGAATGATTGTTTATCTTTTGTATAGACTTTATGATATATTGTAGAAGAAAAATATTTTATCAAATTATGGATGTTTATTAAGTTACTTCTTTTCAATAACACTATATTTTAGTATTATATATTCATGAACTTTAAATTGAGAACGTTTTTTGAATAACACTACAAAATGAAGATTTCCGCCCCTCTTGAAACAAAATCCTAGATTCGTCCCTGTTCTTGATCACAATAGTGTGCTCTATCAAGCTTCAATGGAGGTCTTCCATAGACAAGGCGAGGCGAGGCGAGGTGAGACGAGAAACAACACGATTTTAGACACAGAAACAGCCCATCAAGAAGTTGCATTTGCGTGAAGTTATTTTCTGCTGTGTTGTATCACATGGCTATGGATTTATGAAGCATTCTCTAGGTAAACCGAAATCTTTCTTCACCGGACCCGATTCTCGTCTCCAAGGATCATTATGCAATTTGTAATGTAAAATCTGGTAAGAATCTCAAAATTCAGCTAAGAGATTCATCTTTAAACTGTCACTACTTTGAGAGTTGAAATTACCTGGATTAGGGTGGTAAAGACATCATCTCCTTCAACTTCTTGGAATCTTATGGCCCAATCTTCAACGAGGCTTATTGTCGAGTTTTGCCTTTCAGCCTCTAGAAGCATAGAATCTCGATACAAGAATCTCTGCCACATTGTCCTCACATTTGCTAATTTGAATTCTATCTCAGTCTCGTTCATACTCTATGAGCAATATAGCTTGCCATTAGTTGAGTTCATATTGGCTTGCTATTTGTTAACAATATAAAGCAGAAAGCACGTACCCGCAGAATATTTATCAAATTTGGAATCTCATCCTCGCGAATCCTTACTGCAAAGCTTTCGTAGTTGAAAATATTTTCATATGGTAGGTAAATACCGTCCTGGAAGATTGAAATCAGTGTTCTTGAGTGACAAGCTACGAAAAGGCGAAGGGGAGAGAGCCAAAACAATGCATGAAAAAACATTGTTATCTTTAGTTGATGAAACTCACTGTAAACGCTCAATGGTTCATTTTCAAAAACCCGAATTTCAATTCATTTTTTCTTTCTTTCTTGATTGGCTAATTTTATAACATGTGCTTATACCTGAATAACAACAGGGATGCAGCCTTGGAGTATACTATCTTCCATTCGACCACTCCACCCATCCCCCGGCATAACTCCACAGAAGGTGGAGTTTGCCAATTCACCGTGATAATCATCAGTGCGTAGAGGTGTCACTATCACATCTTCTGAGTGCTGTTTCCCAAGCTTTCCTTCCTTATTGGGGCTAGATCCAAACTCCTCTGCAACTTTCTGCCTTATGCCCATGCTATACCTGTATTCATCACCGTTCGTTCAATAAAGTGGGGTTGTGATTTGGTGACTGAAGAATCCATTTCATAACATAGATTCAGCTTTCGTCACTTACGTAGCTTCAGGCCTTCCAGACTCATAAGCTGGTCCTAAATTTCCATTGAAATAGAACAGTATCTTCCGCTGCTCACGTGGCCTGCACAAGTTACAAATTCGGTACTTAAAAGTAAAAGAAGTGAAATTTGAATCATCAACTAAGATATAAATGAGATGTGAACCTGGCCCAATATTTGGCACCAAGAGAATTTGCATTGGGGGTTTTCCATGCAGGAAGCACGAGATCTTTATCGGGGTCAAAACACGTGTGATTTCCTCTTCTATCAGATGAAATCGTATTCCAGTTGTCACCCCAATATGCTGTCGTTGAACCATTATGCTTTGAATTTGTGTTGCCCCAGTGAACTAGCATCATACTGTTCCATATTTCCTTTGGGGCATAGCAAGCACCTTCATCCCATGAAAATAACTGTTCTCAGACACATGGAAAAATATCATTACGGTTCCTCAAGAACGATTTTCAGAGGTTCACATTAGTTGTAAGATCACATACCCATATGTGATCTTTTCCTGATGATTGATTCCAGTATGGATATTCCACTCGAATGTGATCATATGCCTTCTTATAGTACTCGAGAGTCATGGAACTCCGTAATCCTTGGTGATCCTAAACGTCAGTGGAAACATTAGAAATCACAATCAGAGAATGCACTTAAACAAACATGCATGACTTTTTCTTTTTCAGGTCCATTTCATCATTCATCATTTCTAGGACCAAAATATTAGGTCTTTTAGATGAGGTGGAAAGATCGCGTTTTACCTCCATGCTCAAGTGAGGAGCATCATCAGCTCGAGTTATGATACAAGAATCTAGCACCGGAACAAAGAAATAATCTGCTTCATCACCATTCAATGTCCTGTGAGGACTGGCTAGTATACTTTCATAGATTGCCATCTGTAGAAAAGGAAGTATTAAACTAATTTCATACCTTAGCAACAGAAACTGTCATCGAAGGGCTTTTAGTACCTGTGAACCGTATAGTTGGTCAGTCCATATTGTTGCATTTCTGTGATCATATATTCTATTCACACACTCCAACTTGAAATGCCGTCCCTCTAGGAGAAGACTATTAAAATCAGGGGGCAAATCATAAACGTATATAAGAGGCCTTTTCTTCTGAACTATAGCATTGAGATTGATAAGATTTCCTGTGAGTCGTGCACTATCTGGAACATCAATGTGTGCTGGTCGGAGCCACTTGGGCAACTCCCCAATGGACGACAAAACAGAAGGAACACTACAATCTACTCCATACCAGCCTTTTTCACACTGCAGATGAAATCATCTCAGAATTTTATTTTGAATTGAAATCTTGAAGGGTTCATTGAAATTTGCGTTATGTTGTTTCTGCTCCACAAATGTAAGGCTCAAATGCATAGAGAGGAGTTATTTTGAAATCTGGCTAAGACTCTGCAGCCTCATTCAGTTGAAAGTACTGAATAGCTAGCCTAACGAGGCTTGAAATGTAAATTTGTTTTGGCAATCAAGTGGTCAACAGTATAAATATGTAAATGATGAGTATACCTGACAAAAACCACCACGACAAAATCCATGGCCCGAACATTGATTAATGCAGACACTTTGAACAGGCACCTCACAGAATCGACCCCAAAGGCCATCATACTTGCAATCACATTCTTCTTTGAAACTGACCTTTGAAGCATAGCCTTCATCAGGATCAACATTACACCATCCTGGTTTACTACCATTTGTAGTGAAAATATCCCGATCAGATACTCCCCAATCAACCATACGCGGTGCACCAGGTTCAGAAGGTGGGCTAAAAAATTTGCAATATTATTATGTATGGTAATGGTTTATATTATCTGGAAGATTCAGTAATAGCAGCACAATTGTAAGAATCTAGACGAGCATACTTTATTCTAAAACCACATGACTCAGGAACAGGTCGATTTGGGTATTTTGCTCCTTCTCCACAGAAGCACATGGCTCTGGACATGTCGCAATGAGCAGGACAAATAGACACAACCCAGTGGCCATATGGTAGATTTTCTTCTTGAGGATAGTTGCAGTTCAACTGCAGTTTTTCCGAACATCCTTCGCCTGTATCCCAGCATAAGAATTGGCAGATAGAGTGAATTAAAGTATCTCGTAGATATCGTTTAATATATGAAACATAAAAATTGTAATTGACCAAAAGAACTCCTCTGGTAAAAACTCAAAACACTTTCTTTGAGATGAGTAAGTTTCAACAGCATATCGATCCTATACATGATACTTTAAGGTAAACATAACTAGATAAATCAACCAGTAAAACGGGTAAATAACGTAAATAAGGTCAAGAAAGACTCACCACTAAATCCATGAAAGCAGCGGCACACACCCAAATCACTATTACAAATGCCTTGACCACTGCAATCAAATTTGCAGCTCTTACCTCCAATTTTCTGGCATCAATATGTTTGCTATAAGCATATACATTATAAAAATCGGAATATGAAAAAACGAACTAAAGGTGGCTAAACTCAGCTAGGTTATAAGGGCATCTATATTTACATATTATACATTGAAAATTTTCAATCTAGCATGTTGACTATTAATGATCAGCCAAAATGGTGAAGGAATATCGCACCTCAATAATTTCAACTGCCGTTTTCTTCGAGTCACAGCCGGATAACCATCGGCCAACCTCAGCCTTCCAAGGAGCACCACGGTAAGTGACAGCATTATGCAAATCAGCTGGATATTGAACATTTAAATCAACAAATGGGGGAGGGTTCTCATTAGACGAGTCTGTAATTCCTTGTTCTGATCCCCTTTTTTTAGCATAATTTGCACTGCCTCCAACAGATCCATTAACTGGAAGACAGACATTCTCAGCTTGGCTAAGCTTCAAGTAGTCCAAAGGAGAGACCAGTGGATATAGGAATAGATGAACAACGGAAACCAACGCCAAAATTGCAGCAATAGATGCAGCTAGGGACCATGACCACTTCCATTTCTGGACAGAGAACATGACCCCCACAAAACCTTCTCCAAAGTTATATGAATCAGATCACCAAGAAACTACTTTTCTCTCACTCAACTATTTTGTTGAGAGATCACAGAGAAATCAAAACACCAAATACCACCAATCCTATGAACAAGGAAAACATAGTCGCGAAAACATCACAATCCCATAAACCTTAACAAAAATCCTCACCAGATTAGCTAATTTCAATACTGGTTAAAGGGATTAAACAGATAAGAGAAATTAACCATACATCACAGCATAAGGCCAAAGATTAGAAACCACATTTTCACAAAAACCAACTGGTGTTCAACCTCAAGATTTTCAGATGAATAATTGCACACAACATTGACATACAGAAGCAAAGAATGAATCTAAAAACAAAGTCAAGTTGGAATAAAAAATGAAAATGGAAAACCAATTTTTTTTTTTTTTTTTAAAAACCAGCTTTAAGTTATTCCATGAAAGATGACTGAGAACGCAATCATTTCAATGAAATCGACTAAATACCAAAAATAATCAAAGATTTTCCATAAACACATACAACACCACGTCCAAGCTCAAAAGTGCTTCCCTCAACAATAATTGGTGGAAACAATTAAAAACGTTAAGAAAACAAAAGCGGACACATTGCCCTGATCCAAGAACAAATTTTTAAGGCTGAAAAGCTCAATATAACAAGAACACACACAGCAGAACAAATAATTCAAGAATTTCACGCACCGTGCGCAGAGAGAGAGAGAGAGAGAGAGAGAGAGAGAGAGAGAGATGTACCGAATTCTGAGTTCCCAGCTGAACCCAGATGGAAATTATTCTAAAACACATAAAAAAATGGAATCTTTATGTGTCTGCTTCTGTACAAGCCGCCAAGGTTTTTGGCTGGAAAGTTTGAACGAAAACTATGGTAATAAATTGAGGAATTAAATGGCATATAATTAAGGCAATTCTATACTAAACATATCCATCAATATACATGAAAATTAAAATAATAAAAAAAGAATATGTGTATAAATAGAATGTGTTTAGTATTACTTGGGGTGTGTATAGAATTTTCCTATAATTAATGGTGAAGGAAAAGGAAGAGTTCAAATTAACCAAATAAGCTTTTAAATAGAAAATTCTCAAAATTTGTCCTACATGCTAATTAGCAAATTGAGCTAATTTTAATTTTTTAAAATAAAATAATAATTAAACTTATTTCTCATACATTTTAGACATATATAGTTATATTTTTTTAAGTAACAGTAATAGTAATAATATATGTATTACAGTAACCCTATAATAGGATTTAAATAATCTAAGCAAAAAGTCAAATACTGAAAATGTGCTATGCAGCAAGCCGGTCCTGGGGACCATAATTTCCCTTATATTTCGGTCTTTATGTAAGTTGGATTTTGTTAAAATATTTCATCATTTGAACAATTAAATTCAGATGAAGAATAACAATTAACACTTGTGTGTCTCGGGTATGGTGCCCCAAATTAATCATCATATGTATCATGTATATACTTTTCACTTTTTCAGGTATCACATGTATGCTCTTATATACATATGATACCTGTAAAGTATATTTATAACACAAAAAACCATGACACTTATAGTTAGAGTATATATATAATAACTGAATAACATGTAATAACATGTATATAACATCTAGATCCCTGCCCTGTGTGCCCCACGAGTATATAAGTTTTTACCCAAATAGATTAATATTTTGACTTCTTTCAAAATTATCGAGTCTGAATATTATGTTTTAGCTTGTTTTGTTTTCAAATCTAATCAAGTTTGAATGAACATCTAATCAATTTAAATCAATGACTTTTATGTGTGTAAAGCAAAATCTATTATACAACATTTCCTACAAATAATTTTTTCAAATAAATATTTCCTTTAATTTATTTTTTATGATTATCAAATTAAGATCAAACAATATTTTATGAAATAAATGATCTTTAACTAAGTCAATATTTAAATAATTCGATTTGATTTATAGTATAGTCTATTTCAGTACTTTTCATATTTAAGAGTTTTATTATTAAACAATTTACTTTATTTCATATGAAAATTTATGTAAAATCATGTCATAGTGACTCATTATCCATAACAAACTATTTTTTACTTATAAACCAATTTATATTGTGTCAGTTATAAACTGATTCGATTCACATAATTAAATTCATAGAATAGTTTCACAAAAATCATATATGTGGATGAGTATTTTTTTCTTAAAGAAATTATCAATTACATAGTTGTAAACTGCATAAATATTCTATTTATTAGATCAAAAGTTGACATCTTTTGAGAAATCTCAATGGACATATAGAACTCAAATTAAAACAAATGATATTTAAACTAAATGTCATTGTTATATATGATCATTTGTTGACTCTTTATTCATGATCAAATCTGTGTGTGATCTTTTAAAAAAATAATTATAACTCTGGATCTGACCTGTGTACATAATTTTAAGCATATAAGTATTTAATTATTGTGTTGAAATATGTACGTACAACTTATAAATTACCAATCGAAGGAATCTCCTATAATAGCATCAATCATGAACATTGCATCATCCATTTATTTAATAGTTTTATTATATTGCATTTGTTAATTTCAAAAGTTTCTCCCAACCTGTTTAATATAATATATATAAGTCAACTGCTTTTATTAAGTCTGAAGAAGTTTGGCAAAACCCTTTTTTATTAAGAAATAGTGAACATGATTTTAGTTATAATATATTGAAAATTAAGCATACATTTACTCATTTAATTATGCTCATGTCTACAAAACTCCATAATAAGATTGAATGGTTTCTCATATATAATTTATATACTATTAAAGATTCGAATCTTCCCAACTATATTTTAATATCTTATATTTCAATCGGAGTTAACCCCAAAGAGTTAGTCTCCTGTGCAACTGGTGTATGTACAATTCGGGTCGGGTCCGGGTCGACCCGGATCCGCGCACTTTTATTTATTTTATTTTTTTTGAATTTTATTTTTTCACTTCAGGTTGTTACCTTTATGTTATATGCATGTGACCTTTATGTTATATAAGTGTGACCTTTATGTATAAATGTAATGACCTTTATATACTCTAACTTAGAAAAAAAATGAAGAATTTTAACAAAATTTGTACATATTTACGTTTATGAAATATTAGCTGCACATATATCCATCCTTAAAATGCACTGAATTTTGAAAATTTCAATTTTTTTCAAAGTTATGGATTATAAAGGTCATAATATTTGTACATAAAGGTTACAACAATACAACATAAAGGTCTTAATCTGAAGCGAAAAAACCTGAAAATCTTCATTTTTTTCCTAAGTTACTGAACATAAAGGTCATAACATTTATACATAAAGGTCACACTTATATAACGTAAAGGTCACATTTTTACAACATAAAGGTAACAGCCTGAAGCGAAAAAAAAAAAGAAAAAAAAAAGAAAATCCAGGTGCGCGGATCCTGGTCGGGTCGCCCCAGTTGCACCAATCCAGATCCGTGCACCTGGTGCACAGCAGCATTTGCCAACCCCAAAATACCACTTTTCATATACCACTAAACAAAAATATCACTCAATATAATATCTTATCCTTTCTACCACAAAATATAACTAACATATACTTTTCTACCACAAAATTTTGAGCAAAGACTAAAATAACCTTATGACACACTTTTTTTGCAATTAATGCTAATCATTGAAAAATGTTATACCCAAACTCATTTTGCTACTTCCAATCTAAATATATTTCTCCAAGAATTTCCAATATATCTTATCCATATGATTTTTAGATCCAAAGTATAAAATGGTATCAGAGTCCAAGTTTATTAAGAACTTGAAGTTATATTTATTATATTTATGTAATTAACAATTGGTGAAGAGAATTATTCGAGAAAAATGGATCTGGACGAATGTCCAAGATGTATACATTACAGGAGATATCGTCAAATTTTGATGATGTATGCACAAGAGCACCAAGACAAGATAACATATTAGAATAACCAATATGTTGAAAAGGAACACGCATGAGCTGATAGGGAAACCTTGAGGTAATGCGACCAAGAAGCAACATATTATCTGGGTTTCCTTACGGTAAACCAGATGTTATATGTTGATCTGATGAATCATCAGGAGGCAGCCCATCAAAACCATGATGCTTGATGGAGTGCCCGAGTGGAAGGAGATACTTCTAGATGCCTCTAAGATTTCCGAAGATCTTGGAGAAATCCAGAAGACGGTGCAGAATTATGGCAACCGCCATAATCATCTACCAATACAAATCCATCATATCCAAAGCCAAATGGAGATGATATAAAATATCAGAGGGAAACCCTTGACATCTTTCATGATATCCAAAAACGAGTCAAGAATTTGGAGGCAAGACCAAGTTCATCCGGGAGGAAGCGTATAGACTTCAGAACAGTTCCCTATTTACACCAAGATGGGAAACCAACTGAAGTAGTTCGACGCATGACCAATGATGAAAAGCTTATTGCTATCATCAAAGGAAAATCCGTCATAAACAAGTGATGGATTTGGAAAAGATAAATCTGAAGGATCTACATGACCTTGTGATAGATGCTCTATTTCTAGCCTATACCGCAAGTGTACGGTGTCAACTATAGATAGGGCGAGTAAGGTTGATTCCACAGAGACTAGTGAATTAAAACGATGTTAACTACCTAATTAATTTACTTAACTTTATTTAGGTGAACGAATTGAGAGAATTGAACCTAATTAACCTATGTCTAGAAACAAATAAATGGAATAAAATATGGAACAAGCAAATTGTCAAGAAATATCAAGATTCAAACAAAGATCCTAATACAACGATTGACCTCAACCTCAAATCCAATTATTTTATGTGGGCAATCACGATTGTAGATTAACCTCTCTCTCGAGCAACTTAACCTGTTGATTGATTATTAATGTATGTATCTCTACCTCGCAGTTAATAACCAACTTCCAAAACCTTCTAAGATCGTATTCTCACCCCAATTATTTACTAATCTCTCGATCCAGGTAATTTAATTGAGTCATGCATTCCAAAATCTATAATCAAATATCTTCTCTCGATCTCAATCCAATTAATTAGAGCATGCATAAATTTGGCCAGAACTCATACATGAAATAAGCACAAGGAAATATGAATAAAATATCATGGATTAGAGGAAAGATTAAAAGTAAATATTCAACAAGAAATCCATAGAACTACTCTCGTGTCCTAAGATCACGAGATCCCTAGCCAAAAATCATGTTCGTAAAGCAGAATAAATTACAAAACGACATGATCAAAACTAGAAATAAATTAAAGAAAAGCTTATTGAATTTTGTGATCGTTGGTTGCTCCTCATGACTCTTGAACCCCCAATCCTTGCTTTCTTGTTTGCTCTCAAGATGTGGATGTGTATTTGGATGTGTATGGATCTTTTCGTATCTTCGTATCTATCCTCCTGACTTCCCAAGTCCTAATTTGTATCTAAGTAGTTCAAAATTGGACTTGGAACAAGTTGTATCCAAATAGGAGTCCAAACGGGTTTAAAAACTCGCGACCCAACCACCGACCCGGCCAATTAAGTGACCCGGGTGGCCCAGAATCCTGGCTTCCAGCCTCTATTCGGCCTTCTTCCGCTCATAATTGGGCTTTGACTTCTTCATGAACGTTATGGCCCTTCAAGTTAGCTATCCAATGCCACTAATTTCAGCCCAATATCAGTTTTATACACCAGTTTATACCCAATTTACTCAAGCTCTGTCAAGACGAAAATCAGGACATTCTTGTACGACTTTCAACTTATACTATTCTGCTCTCTTGGCGGAAGAATTGATGAAAACTTTCAACATAAAAGTTGTAGAACTCCCTCTTAGATTTTGAACAAGACAAGAAATATTGAATTTGGACTTCTAGATCTCGAGATATTATTTTTCTTCCATAACTGCGCGTTATCGACTTCCTATCTCGACTCCAACTTGGCGTTAAATTCCATTGGACTTCCATTTTGTGCTAAAACCTATCAAATTCCTTTCAAATCAATCAAAAACGTGAAATCTAATAAAGATAATGAAATCTAATTAAATTCCCACTATTGCATGATTTTCAACACAAAATGATATGAAATTAAGCCCCAAAATGCATCAAATAACGAAGTTCTCACCTTGCCGAATCCTTTGCCGGATTAGGAATTGTGGATCTAAAGATGAATGCAGGAGATGAATCAGCTTTGGTTACTCGTGACCAACATCAAAGATCACAAGTTGATCCCAATGTAGCAGAAAGTTCAGCATCACATCATGTGGACGAACCAATGTCGCATGCGGGAGATTTCACCACAAGACAAGATCTTATTGTCTCAGAAATTCAACTACATTCCAAAAGGTCAAATCTCTACAATACGTCTTATGGAAGGTCACAACTCGACCCGATACATCCATACGGGTTGATGTTAAATCTGGATATCCCAAATTTTAAGAATCGTGAAGTCCTTATTGATGATTGGGCATCGGCTATGAGGATTGCAGCAGGAACCCTCAATCTTACAAAGAAAGAATTCATCTTACTCCTTGAGATGAGTCTTGAAGGATCTGTAAAGATCGCATGGGACATGATGGCACCAAAAATGAAAAACAACGTTATAGCTGGTGAATCATTGAAATAAATTATCGATAATATGGCAAAACTATTCAAAATCCATTTTATCGGCATAGGCTATTTTGAGGGACTGGAAAAAGAGAAAAGAAAAAGATACAAACAAGCCCTCTACAACCTTGAGTTGCATGATATTTGTCATATTGACGAATATATCAAGTTATTCACTGAATACCGATGGAAGTCCAATGTGGAAGACAAAGAGGCTTCGCAAGTATTCTTTGTGAAGATACCAAGTCCCTGGAGAAAAATGTTGATCAGAGAATACAAGAGTGCGGATGACTTAGATACAGTGACCAGAAGAATGTCCTTCTTAAATGCCAAGTTATCTGAATGATGTCATCAAGCAACACTTTACAAGAATTACAAGAGACTGCGATGAATCAATAAAATGATTCCCTTATGTTGTGAAAATGATGACATCCCAACAGTCGTTGGAGGTCAACCACTGAAGCATAAAAGGAAGAAGCAAATGAGTCATCCATACTGCCGTGGAAGCAACAGCAAAAGAAGCAGTCGTTGGTCTTCATGGAGACCTAGAAGGGTGTGGTCAAAACAAAAGGCTCGAAGTTACAAATCAGGGCAAAAACCAGCACCAAACAGGAGTAGAGACTCTTCATCAGGCTGAAATCAAGGAAATTCCAGCAGGACCGTAGGAAGGAGAACTTTCAGACGAGCTCATACTAGAGCTAATGAAAGTTTTAAAGACTATAATTGCTGGACGTGTGGAGCAAGAGGGCATATCTCAACGGATTGCTTGGAAAATAAAAACAAGGAATAAGACAGTTCGAGGCAACACCTGAATTCGAGGAAGTTGTCTATTATCAAGATCTTATACAGGTGTATCAATTTGAGGATTTACCCTCAGATGAAAGCATCTACGAAGAAGAGATCTGTTGGTCCCAATAAGTGTGGTAGTAGGCTTAGAGGGGGGGGGGATCAATAAGCCTACTGTAATTTCAAAACTTTTCTTTCTTCTATTGGCTTAGTTTCAGAGTCAGTAACCTTTTGGGAGGTTACTGATCAGAGTGGTTGCGGAAACTTTTCTCTCATTGAAGTGCCAAGTATAGAAGATGTGCAACTTAACATAAAGTATGCAAGTAGAGCAGTAAGCACATATAGACGCATAGATATATAGAGGTTCGAAGGTGGAGTAATCCTTCTACATTCTTTCTGTCTCTTCTCAAGAGGGAACCTTTGTTAAATCTTGTTGGTTTATATAGCCTTATCTATTACAACACAGATTTAACAAGTAGCAAACCTTCACACAACTGCTTGCCTACTCTCCTAACTGACCCACACAGGATCCTACTCTACCCACCCAGGGTCCTCACTTTCTTCTTCAGAAAGTGGACAACTCAGCAGGACTCTATTCCTCGCACTGAGCACTCCAAGATAGTCCTTAAGATAAGGGTTTGTCTTCTCCTTCTTCAACTCGATGCAGCAAGCTTAGACTTCTTTTGCAGGTTGAACTGCTGTAGCTTGCTGCCTCGACTGTGAGACTGATTATGCGTCTTTGGGGTGTTGGGTGTTTGAGCTTCTCTTTTCTCTCTTCTTCTTTGCTCCCCACTTTGCTCTCTTTTCTTTTGTGTAGCCTTCTCCCTTTTTTTTACGCTCTCTTCTCGCGCTCTCTTCTGTTTTTGCGTTGTCTCTTCTCTTCTTCTCTTTTCGCGTTCTCTCTCTCCTTCTCAGTCTTTAGTCTTCTTCTATTTATAGATTAGGAAATCTGCCCGTTGAAGGTAAATAGATTTCCATCATTGATAGCGTCGTACTTCTTCTGACACACGCAAGTCTTTTGCTTTCCACGTGTCTTCTTCTGATTGGCTCCTCTTCTCTTCTCTCTACCGGTAATCTTCTTGTGTCTACCGGTAACTTTTGACTTTTTTCTTATGTCTGCTTTGTAGTTTCCTCATCGCGCTCACTCTGGTGCTTCATTCTCTGGCTTGCTCCGTCAAGTGGCTTGAGGCTTCTGTAGCATGCTGCCCTGCAGTATGCTTCGGCATGGTCTCTCAAGTAACTTCCTGTCTGGTAGCTTATCTGCTTTTCTGCTTCAGCAAGTTCTCTTCCAGTAACTTCCTGTAGTCATCAGTATCCTAATTAGTTCACCCGATTTCATTCCACCATTCTCTTCAGTATCCTTCATTTGACACTTTCTCTGATCTTTATCTTTCTGCAGTAACTCTGTTACAGTAACCTCTCCTAAGATTGATTATGCTTTAGAGTTACTTTCTTAAGGTTTTGTCTCATCAAAATATACTTGAATGTTTCCAACAATTTCCCCATTTTTGATGATGACAAAACCTTTGCAGAAGATCAAAAGATCATATAATCATTTAGGCACATAAAGTAGTTTGTATGATAAACAAAGTTATAACATACTGCTTTGTGATTTGAGAAGTGCTTGGTTGATTATTTGTAGAGAATGTGTTCTTCGGAAGGAATAAAGAGAATGGTTTCCAACAATCAGGTGTCATGACAAGGATAAAAGAGAGAGATATGGATATATGCATGAATATGAATAATAAAAAGTGCATGTATTTATAGGGTTTGAGATACTTCCTGTTGCAGTTAGATCTTTAAAGATCTCATTAACTGCCTCGCCGGTTTCCAATAAAGTTGTTGGCAGTTTCAACAACTTTTCTTTTTCCTGAAGTGATTGTTTGAGTGTGTGGTCAACAACTGGTTCTCCACCCTTAGATTCTTCTGTTCATACGGCTGAAATTCTTATAGGGTTCTTAAAAGATGGTCTATTTCGGGAAAGGTGATCTAATTTTTATGCGCGCACGTTACCAAGAAATTTTTCAGTAACTGCTCTGATTTGAGAGTTGTAACCTACAAGTGATCCCTTTATCCAGTGACCTGATGATAAGTCCTGATGTCCAGTGACCTAGTATCCAGAATATTGGTATCTAGAGTCCTGGTACACAGTGACCTGGTGTTCAGCGACCTAGTGTCCAGCATCCTGGTGTTTAGCGTCCTGATACCCATCGACCTAGTGCCAGCGACCTAGTGTCCAGCAACCTGGTATCTTGTTATCCAACGACCTAATATCCAGTTACCCTGGTATCTAGCATCTTGATATCCAGCGTCCTGTTATCCAGCGTCCTGTTATCCAGCGACCTAGTATCCAGTAACCTGGTGTCTAGCGTCCTGTTGTCAAAACTCCATTTTGTTCCTTAGATTTGTTAATTCATTCCCCCTGAATTCAGTAGCCTGTTGTCTGGAGTACTTGTAGTAAAATTATTCTTGTATAGGTACTCATGCAAGTATGAGTCCTTCTGAGTTAGTCTTCTTACAGGAACATACCCTTTCCTTACAGCCCATGGTTGCTGTAGGGATAGTTCGATTCCTGTAAGACGGTGTGTGCAGGTGTTTGCTTACTGTATCTCTTTAGAGTATGAACTCTTTTAGATAAGATGGACCATGATATCAGTAAGGTAGACAAATTTATTTCCATTCGAAGTTGCTGTTTTGCTTGGCTTCTTAGGGAATGTTAGTTTATTGCAGACATTTTTCAACATACCCGTATATGGGTTTCTCCAAGGATTTGACTCTTTTTACCTCTGAATTACCTTGACTCGTACTAGAAGTTCCCCCTTACATTATGGTTATCTCTTTTAAGATGTAGTGTCACTTTTAGTACTATTTAAGGTAATCTTGAGGTTTCTATATGAGTAGGTGAAACATCTTCTTTTGGATATAACGTACAGGCTTCCCTTCCTCATTTTCAAGTCAAGTGACCAAAATTTCAAGCATGTTATCTTCAATCCTCTAAGGATTCTTTCATTGGCTTTCTTGATCTTTGATTTTCATGTGGTCACTTGAGATTCTTAACAGGATAAAAAGCAAGACTAACAATATAAGAGTAAATTAATATGAGGTACCTGGTCATTGTTATTCTTTCCTTGAGAGTGGGTTTAAAGAGTGGATCCTCTATTATCTCTTGTTTTCGTCTGGAGGGTGATCTGGTTAATGGAGTGAGCTTTTCTTCTTACTCCTTCGCTTGTCTTCCTCAACATCTTCCTCCAGGGTTGCTTCTTATAGTTGTTGTTTGGAGTCTTCGGTGTGACCTATACTTTCAGCTCGGCGTTGTAGAAGCTTCCTCCTTTTGTTCAGCAACGTGCCTTTCTTGTTGATCTGCTCCGTATTGGTCTACTCCGTGATAAGCAGAAACTTGCTTCGTGTACACAACTTCCTTCTTCATAGTCTGATCCTCGAGTAGCTTGCTGTTCACCAGCTTCCTTCTTCTGAACAACTTTTCTTCACAACTCAGCTTGATTTTATATATCCTTCTTAGCTGTTTGTTGTCTTCACATCAATCATATCCTTTTAATCAAATGTAGTGTATTGATCTATAATGTGAGGGAGGGAGAGAGAGAGAGAGAGAGAGAGAGAGAGAGAGAGAGATTTTCTAGATAGAGACTTTTCACAGATTAGATCTAGATAGATTGATTAGATCTTTTACATATCATCCAACCGGCTCTGATACAACTTGTTGGTATCAGATAGATCAGTGAGTTAGGATGAATAGTCCACTTGCTCTGATACCACTTGTTGGTCCCAATAAGTGTGGTAGTAGGCTTAGAGGGGATGGGGGGTGAATAAGCATACTGTAATTTCAAAACTTTTCTTTCTTCTATCGACTTAGTTTTAGAGTCAGTAACCTTTTGGGAGGTTACTGATCAGAGTCGTTACAGAAACTTTTCTCTCATTGAAATGCCAAGTATAGAAGATGTGCAACTTAACATAAAGTATGCAAGTAGAGCAGTAAGCACATATAGACGCATAGATATATAGAGGTTCGAAGGTGGAGTAATCCTTCTACATTCTCTCTACCTCTTCTCAAGAGGGAACCTTTGTTAAATCTTGTTGGTTTATATAGCCTTATCTATTACAACACAGATTTAACAAGTAAGTAGCAAGCCTTCACACAGCTGCTTGCCTACTCTCCTAACTGACCCACACAGGATCTTATTCTACCCACCCAGGGTCCTCACTTTATTCTTCAGAAAGTGGACAACTCAGTAGGACTCCATTCCTCGCACTGAGCACTCCAAGACAGTCCTTAAGATAAGGGTTTGTCTTCTCCTTCTTCAACTCGATGCAGCAAACTTAGACTTCTTTTGCAGGTTGAACTGCTGTAGCTTGCTGCCTCGACTGTGAGACTGATTATGCGTCTTTGGGGTGTGGGGTGTTTGAGCTTCTCTTTTCTCTCTTCTTCTTTTGCTCCCCACTTTGCTCTCTTTTCTTTTGTGTAGTCTTCTCCCTTTTTTTTACGCTCTCTTCTCACGCTCTCTTCTGTTTTTGCGTTGTCTCTTCTCTTCTTCTCTTTTCGCGTTCTCTCTCTCCTTCTCAGTCTTTAGTCTTCTTCTATTTATAGATTAGGAAATCTGCCCGTTGAAGGTAAATAGATTTCCATCATTGATAGCGCCGCACTTCTTCTGACACACGCAAGTCTTTTGCTTTCCATGTGTCTTCTTCTGATTGACTCCTCTTATCTTCTCTCTACCGGTAACCTTCTTGTGTCTACCGGTAACTTTTGACTTTTTTCCCATGCCTGCTTTGTTGCTTCCTCCTCGCGCTCACTCTGGTGCTTCCTTCTTTGGCTTGCTCCGTCAGGTGGCTTGAGGCTTCTGTAGTTGCTGCCCTGCAGTATGCTTCAACATGGTCTCTTAGGTAGCTTCCTGTTTGGTAGCTTGTTGTTTTTCTGCTTCAACAAGTTCTCTTCCAGTAACTTCCTGCAGTCATCAGTATCCTAATTAGTTCACCCAATTCCTTTCCACTATTCTCTTCAGTATCCTTTCTTTGACAATTTCTCTGATCTTTATCTTTCTGCAGTAACTCTGTTGCAGTAACCTCTCCGAAGATTGATTATGCTTTAGAGTTACTTTTTTAAGTTTTGTCTCATCAAAACATACTTGAATGTTTTCAACAAGATCTATTCTGATGATGGAAGTGAATACAATTCAGAATCCAAGTGAAAAAGAAATTCTTCAATCGACGGTGAGAGAGGATATGTCAGGATTTCTCTCCCACACTATGGTGTCTCATAAGACTCTAATGAGGATTATGAAAGAAGATTCAAAGCTCCAGATATACGATGGTTTTACCATTGGAGCTATGGAGAAGACATTGGATAAGATTGGATTTCGTAATAGAAAGCACCAAATTATCCATAGAGTAACTACCGGAGAATTTGTCATCCCAATGAAATTCACTGGTAACCTAATCAAGATGCAGTTGGTCCCTTACCGAGAGGTTCAGGAGATCAAAAGTAGAGTTAAGAGAGAAGTTGCAAATACACTCTCATGGATTCACATCGAGCCATAAGAGTTATTAGTAAAACAACATTCAAATAAAGAATTGGTTCGCCACTCAATCTTGCAATCTTTGACAAGCGAATCTCGAATCTCAAATCTCAATGACTCATGCCTTGGAGTAGTTACTGGAAATTTGTATGCAGGAAAACTGGCATTTAATGTCTATCCTTGAATTGCATACAATCTGGGAGATCGAGACTCCAACAGAGTCTTAACCCTTTATCAAGATTTCAAAAGAGATGATTTGATGAAAGAATGGAATAGACCTTATTCAATAACTTACAAGATTTTCTATGCTCTTTTGAATACATATCTTTCAGATGTATTCTTGATAAAGGAGTTTATTGAAGTCCCAAGAATCTTTGAGGACTTTGCGAGGGTAGTTCTACCAGAACTTATTGAATCTCCAACTATAAAGGAGATAGATATGAGAATCCAAGATCGACCCGTCTTCAACAAGAGTCAAAGTCTCATAATTGAGCCAAGGAGGATGTCTTTCCAACAAGATAGAATAATGAGCAGCAGCCGTTGGGAAGAAAAAAGGCCGAGTACAGCCCAGCGAATCCCAGATGTTTTCAAAATACAAGAAGAGCTGAAGTGCTCGGAAGGATGGAGAGGAGTTAAAGTAGTATTCGACATTACTCAACATGATAATATCTTTCCTTGTAATGTCCTATATTATATCCAACAACTGATAGTCAGAAAATTTCAAGGAAGTCTAAGGATGAGTGAAATTGAGCTGACTATCATGGGGATTGCAGGAAGAATCCCAGATCAGTTAATACTTGGGATAAAGTTTCTCGAGGATCATAAACCTTGGGAAAGATTACAAGGAATGGAGTTCACAGTGGCGGACAAAAGATATAGAATCAGATGATCACTAATCCATTCTCCATATACATTTCTATTGGAATGCTATATGATGAATACAAGGCCGAATATTTCACCGCCTATATCGACTCAGGAGCCGGAATATGTATTGCAAAGCAGGAGGTTTTCCCTAAAGAAATTTGAGAAGATCTACCAGCTATCGCAAGAAGAGATTTCTTGAAAAGGATTCTTATCCTTAATAGAGAAATCAAACAAGCAGAAATCATGATCGGAGGCGCAGACGGAACCCCATGGTACAAAGTGAAAATGCCACAAATCTATTTCCATGATATAGGAGCAGATGTGTTGTTAGGAAACAATTTCCTACAAATATTCAAGCGATTTACATAGGAAAATGAGATCACAAGAAGGCTTATTTTCACAACCTTATGTGATTATAAGATTATTGTCCAAAGACTGCGAGAGGCATTCTACAGAAAAATACGTATTAATTTTCATAGCAAGCGTGGTGATGAAGCCAAACTTCGACATCCAAAAATAGTGAATAAACAGAGATTGGTGATGCATTATTATCATATCGACAATATGGTTCGAAGCAGAAGGATACCAAGAGATGAGATAATAACTTGTATTCATTGATTTCACTAGAAGTTTCTCCATACAGCAGCCCAGGCACTACAAGAAAATCGCTGATAGTGCGTTGTCTTTCCCAGAAAAAAAGCGTTGTCGTATCCACCGTTGTAAAAGACAAGCGCTGAAAGACAACGCACTGGGATATGACAACGCTTTTTAAGCGTTGCACTGAGTGTTGTCTTTAAGGTTTCTACAACATATTATGCAATGCTTTTTTAGCGTTGTCTTTTATAGCGTTTTTGTGCAACGCTTTTTCTTTGTTGTCTTCTTCGAATTACACAACCCTTTTGCAACGCTTTTAAGCGTTGTCTTTCTCTATAATTTTGTTTTCTTTTTATTTTATATATTCTATATCCTATAATAATTTATATAATAATAAATAATCAATAATTGTATACAGAAAAAATGAATTAAAATAATGTATTCCAACATAAATCAATGTCAAACATATATTTACAAATCCTCCCAACTAGGGTTGTAAACGAATCGAATCGAATCGAATACCATGATATTCTATTCGTATTCTTTTAATTATTCGAATATTCGTATTCTTATTCTTTTATTATTCGAATAACAAATAAAATTCTTATTCGATTCTTTTAACATATTCGAATATTCTTGAATATATTCGAATATTCGTATTCGAAAATTTTAAACTTAAAATTTCAACAAACAAAAATCAAATATATATTTTTTTCCCAAATTAATATGCCTACATAGTACTTAAATAAATAATAAAATTCATCAACTCAAGTTCAATAATCCATTAACCAAATTAACATTCAAGATTCGAAATATATAAATATAAATTCATTGTCAAATCATCGAACAAGTACCGTAACAAAAAATCAACTTGCAAATTAACATCCAAGGTTCTAATACATAAACATAATTAAAATTCATAGTCAAATCCATCAAACAAGTATCACAACAAAAATGTTTTTCTAGCATCCATGATCCAACAATATGAACCGGCTCTTCATCCTCCTACAATATCTAATACATAAACATAATTAGACATTACTTTACAATATATATAATATATAGTTATGTTTTATGTAATACTAATATATGTATTTAGGCATTACTAAATACTAATATAAAAAAAGCAAAATATCTAATTATTGATATATATAATTATTCGAATATATTCGCGAATACTCGAATCGAATACCATCATATTCTTATTCGTATTCGGATAATATACGAATATAAAAAAATATTCTTATTCGGATTCTTATTTGTATTTATCGAATTCGAATCACTATATTCGAATTCGAATACCGAATCGAATTAAAAAGATTCGATTCTTTTACAACCCTACTCCCAACAATACATTTATCTAAACTTAAAAAATTGTACTTTCCAAAAAACATCAATAAAAACATATTAACAAATGTTAGCTAGATTCAATCATTTCAATAACAATAAAATCTTTACAAAAACATCACAACCTTCACAGGAAAACAACATCATGACCTTCACAAATACTTCTTGTTTTCATAGAATCTGTCAAATGTATGAAAAAAAGTTAGCATGAAAACTCATATCGTCTTAAATTTGTACATAGATTAACAACCAAATTTTTTAAAAAAAAATCTAGCAATGTATAAGCTAACCCTCATCTTCTTCTACCCTTTCATGTGATGTTGAATGCATTCAACCCATTAAACACGCATGTTTCATCAATATCAGCTCTAGTACACTTAAGATGCGCAAAGTTTGCAAAATAAAATATTCAAGAAACATCAACCATTTTTCATTTTAGTGAAGTGTAAAATAGACATAGTTCAAATTATAAAATATTCCCAATTAACATCAATGACATCAGTCTATTATCAATAGTAGACCAAATACACATAAAAGGCAATCTACAAATTATTATTATGGAATGAAATAGTCAAGAAACATTGTAATATTTCAAATAATGGTTTCCATTGAAATCTCTCTTACTTTGCCAATTTATTGGGAATTTCAAAGGGGTAATGTGAATTAAAAAGAAAAAAAAATGAGAAAAAACGTGAGTGTAATTTGCAAATTCAGGTTCTAAGACATTTGAATATATTAATTCACTTAGCAGGCTATGAATCTGCAAATCAAGGAAGAAGTCATCCTCTTTCTTTGCCTAATTCTTCTAATATGAAGTAGTATGAAATGTAATTATCACTAATGAAAATAACCTGCTAACTTCCATAATTAATGCACCATCAACTAAAAAGAGTTGTAAATTTCTCTCGTGACATGTAGGAAAATTATTTATTAACTTCAAAACAGACATATCATGTGTTTTCACACAAAAGGCTTATCTAACAAAAGGCTTATTTTCACACAATTAACCCAATAATCCAATAACATCTCAAACAGATAATAACATTTATTGAATTTTGAAAAACCAAACACCAAGATCAAAATGATAATTGAAGTATCTGATACTCTGATAGGTCACCAACAGGAGCAATACTTGAAGCCTAATTAGAGTGCCATGTCATCGAATTTCCTCACAAGTTACATGGCTACTTTCAGAAAAAGAAAGGGTGAAGAACTCTATTTATACATATAGATACATATAGAGTATAATATTTGCAAAGATACTAATTAGAATTCTAAGATTCAAATTTCCTAAGATTGCATTCGAAATAAATCTAGAGGATATTTAAAACTCCATAATAAGAATTGAGGATCCAAAAGACTCATGTCTACCTCACAAGTTACATGGCTACTTTCAGAAAAAGAAAGGGTGAAGAACTTTATTTATACATATAGATACATATAGAGTATAATATTTGCAAAGATACTAATTAGAATTCTAAGATTCAAATTTCCTAAGATTGCATTCGAAATAAATCTAGACGATATTTAAAACTCCATAATAAGAATTGAGGATCCAAAAGACTCATGTCTACTCGCACATGCATACCTTTTATTCATATTTTCAGTGGGGAACACAAAGTTGTATTATTAAGCATTTTTAACATTTAAAATGCAGGTTTCCTCCAAGTGGGGAAGATTTTCTGCAGAAAGTAATTGTGTTGATAAGTGCAGTCAATTTTTTACAGCTCCTTATATGTGCACTTGTTAATAAATACAATTATGTCAGACAAATGCAGAATCAATTCTTTATTATCAAATAACAGCTTTGTAACAAGGACAAGAATACGTACTCTTACTTCTCACCCAACTTATTTAACATTAATCAAATAAATCAATACAAAAATGCAACAAAACAACCATAAATTAGCTGCTTTTAATATTGTAATAAAATTGCATAGTGCAACTTTCAATCGCTTACCATTTTACAGCTTTTGTATTTGGCCTGTATCATCTAACCATTGAATTTAGCCATTTCATCCAACATGTATTATTAAACTAATAAAGGTTAGGTATATTCACATGCTAATACTTAAAAATTAAATTTCAAAGTTTGGAATCTAGACAATATTAAAAATCAATGTCAAACTGGACCTATATAATTCTACCAAATAATTATATAAACACAAAATAAACATACATTACTAATATACTAGTTATATCCAAAAAAAGGCATGGGTGTAGCTCAACATCACATATTCATTTCATGTGAGATTTTCACCTTGCTGACAAACAATTTGCTACAAGAACAAAAGGAAAAACTCTAAACTGAAGAAACACACTAAAATTAAAACATGAAATCAAAAGCAAAATCGAGTTTAGCCTTATTAAGTCCACAAAACCACGAAGGTTTTTGTTATTCATCAACCTGGCATGGATGATTCACTGAGAAAACCAACCAAAATAGATATAGATATTGAAAACATATAGAAAACAACACACCGTGAAATATAATAACTCCATAGACTCAATGGGTAGATATCTTAAGATTGAGAGATTTATGGAACCATGCTCTCCAACTTCCAGTTCCCTTGCGCGACATTGTAGGCGACTTCTCACTATCCGAGGACTTCACAGCTTGTGGCTTTTTGCAAATCATGAAGTTCCGGAATTCTATTGACCCGATCGTCTCCCATGGACTCAGGGCTATATCCAAACACAAACACATATCAATACCATGAAGGAAAAAAAGACACATAGTTCCACAGATATTAATTGATCATCAAACTAGAACTTGCAGAAATATCATTCCAGCTATTCTACTAGATATTATAAAGGGGAATGTGGAGTTTAGGTTAATTGCATAACAGAGATTAGTCCAAAAAGCACTCATTGGCTATGATCAAGTCTGCAACACTTTGGACCACAACAAGCAATAAAAAATATTAAGAAACCTGCTCCTTCACAATACAATACTAAGAAGCTTCTTAATACTGAGAAACCAGTTCACAATACAACTAATAAGTCAGCAGCTCCTTCATACTAGCTAGAAGCTTCTTAATATATGTTGACTTCTTCTTTTTCAATCCTTAAACTCTCAAATTACTTAACCACTCTGTACAAGTCCAAGAAAACACTTGCTATATACAGCTAACAGCAAGCCATTACAAAAGCAACTTATATAATAATGAACCATCTATATTACCTCCTCCTTTATGGACTTGAAGAAGAAGCTTCCTGTCTTGGTTCTCTTAAGTAACCGAGAAGCCTTTCAGCCTGACAGAAAAGAACACATACCACTCATAAGAACATGAAGAATTTTCCAGCTTTTAATTCAAAGACTTAAAAACAACACGAGCAATATAGTAGATCATCAAAATCAATGAATGAATCCTTCAACAGTTATGGATCCTTCAAATTATGCAGGAGGATAGCTAAAGCACTAGAACTGCTGCTTACCAATTATGGATAACAATCGGCCATCAATTAAGATCAAGCTGCTAATAATTTATACAGCAAGATTAGAACAAAGAAACCAGAATTATGAGCTACATTTTAGAGACCTAAATATCATCAATATAATTGCGCAGCTAGTAGGATCAACTATGTCCCTAGTTTTCGCAATCATCCTCAAACGATCATAGCCAATAAGTGCTGACAAATAATAACTATATTGAAAGATTAGAAATTCAGCAGCATACCACTCATACTTCGGCTGATTCGCTTTTATAAGTTCTTCATCACGGAAGTTATTCCAAGTCTTTATAACAGCATAACACACAACCATGAGTTCAGCGAGGCAGCGGCGGCATGGGTCAGCGACGGAGAAGGGGATGGGAGAATCCTAGAGTGCAGTTGCGAATGAGAGGAGGCGGGTATGAGACAACTCGAGGGAAGCGGTGGCCCGACGGCGGCGGCGGTGAGCCAGCAGCAGCGACGGCAGCTGCGGAGGGGCGGAGGCAGCGTGGGTTGGGTGAGGAGAAGAGATATCTAGGGCTTTGAATTGGGATTTAATTTCCATACTATGTAGATGTAATTTGTGACTTAGTAGATTCCCCAAAAAAAATGCGCTCAAAGACAACGCCCCGTTGCGAAAAGCGTTGTCTATAGGAGCAAAAAATGTGCTGATAGACAACGTCCCTCGAAAGCTTGCAAAAAGCGTTGTCTATCAGAGCAAAAAATGCGCTGAAAGACAACGCCCCTCCAAAGCGTTGTAAACAAGCGTTGTATATCAGCGCAAAAGTGCGCTGAAAGACAACTCCTTATCAAAAGCGTTGTCTTTCTGTGAAATTGCGTTGTCTTTTAGCGCAATTCAACACAGAAAGACAACACTTTTTGTAAAAACGGTTGTAAATTTCAGAAAGACAACAGAAAGCGTTGTCTTTACTGTGTTGTCTTTCTGCATTTTTCTTGTAGTGAGGATTCTCGTAAGGAATCATAGAGAGATCAAGAGAGGAAAACCAAGACTTGTTATTAATTACAAAAGAGATTAATAACATTTTGGAGTTCGATGGATATTACATCCCGAGTAGAGAACACTTGGTTAACTGTATCAAAGGTGCCAAGGTATTCTCAAAGTTCAATTGTAAGTATGGATTCTACCAAATTAAGATGGAGGAAGAAAGTAAGAAGTTTACAGCTTTTTCCACACCACAAGGACATTATATCTGGAACGTGATGCCCATGAGATTGGCAAATGCACCCCAGATATATCAATGGAAGATGGATAATCTTTTCAAAGATTATTTCAGTTTCATGTTCGTATACATCGATAATATCCTCATCGCGTCAAATAACATGAAGGAGCATCTCAAACATTTGGAGATATTTTCGGATGTTTGCCATAAGAAAATATTAGTGCTTTCAGAAAAGAAGACAATAATTGCTACAAGACAGATCAAATTCCTTGGAATTGAGATCGATGAATTTGAAATTATCCTACAAAATCACATTGTGGAAAAGATACAAGGATTTCCAGATACCCTAAAAGACAAGAAACAACTTCAGAGTTTTCTTGGAGATGTTAATTTTACCTGAATGTTCATTAACAATCTGGCACACTACAGGAAGGTGTTCAGGCCATTGCTAAAAAAAGATACGGTATTCAAATGGGAAGATGAACATTAAGAAGGGATAAAACAACTTAAGGAAGTTTGTAAAAGGCTTCCAAAGCTTGCTATACCCTAGGATGAGGATGAATTGGTCCTTTATACAGACGCCAGTGATTATTGGTGGGCAGCAATCTTTATGAAGGTCACACCAAATGGAGAAATGCCATGCAGATATTGTAGTGGTCTATTTATAGACAGTGAAGCAAATTGATGACATATTAACGAGAAGGAGCTCTTTGCAGTCAGAAAGACTTTCAAGAAATTGTCTTTATTTATACTGGCTAAGAAATTCACCTTAAAATTTGATAATTCGAGTGTCAAAGCTTTTCTGAAAAATAAATTTGAATCAAAACTAGAAAAAGTTAGACTACTTAGATGGCAAGCTGAATGTCAATATTATGATATGATATTGTCATTATAAAATCTCATGACAATGTTCTTACAGATTTTTTAACACGAGATGGAAGGACGCGTTGCTAACGAGGTCCTCCAACGAGTAAGACATCTCAGGGAAAACCTGGAAAGCCTGGAAAGAGAATTTGGGACGCTATGTCTCAATACAGAACACACTAGACGAGTTCAACAAGCTGACCAGAGATCCGTCTCTGAACTAATATGAGCATGTCGATATGCGCACGAACAAATGTTCTCGGCGTTACAAGGGCCTCTTCTCCAGGCTACATCTCCAACGGTGCAAAAAGGAGAAATAAGAGAATGAGTCTCTAACCCGGAAGTTATGGATTCAAATACCATAACTACGAGTGTTACAGATGATGCATTCATTGAGGATGCACAAACTGTAACAAAGGTTGAAGCTCCAGTGTCAAAGCCTGAGTCTTCAAGTCAACCCAGCATCTCTGGGGTGAAAGAGGGAGAGTTGGATCTTAGGCCACAGGCAGACAAAACTAAGATCCAAACTGACGAGATTAAGATTTCTCCGATGTAGGTTTACCAGAAGCAATGGGAGAAGTTGGTTACAAGAAAATGTATCAATCCAGAGAGAACAATCGTTGATATCTCTGTAAAATACCCAAGAGTTTGGATGAAACCAAGTCATCCAAACGAAGTATAGGAATGGTATAATTTTGGAGCTTTAACTTCAATCTATACCGTTTCACTAGGATTCCCCGAGATTTCAAATTACCAAAGTGGATTGGGGAAGCTGTGTACGAGACTTGGGCCAACAATCAACATTTGGCCAGAAGAGATATTCTGGAATTGTATTTCATCAGTCCAGCTCCAGAGCCCACGAAGAAAGGCTTCCATGAAGCTTTTCATTTTATCAAGCTTAGGAGACCGGATGGGAACGCCATGAAAACCATCAAGGTGGCTTCCCCGAAAGAGACTCTCATTTTGATAGGAGCATTTTTAGAAAACAAAGCTTCTACCCGACGAGCATGGGGACTTTAGGTTTGTCTAAATGAAATGGACAAAGACAAGTATCCCTTTAAGTTCTTTCATAATTCAGCGAATAGATCTTTCCTCCTGAATTCAATGACATGAACAACTACAAGATTTGCAGATGACCTTTTCGAGATAAAGAGAAGAATTCTCTGGGAAAACAAGATCCCGGTTAGCAAAAAAGCCTACCAGAAATTCTGCAACATGACGCATGTTGGCCGGTGGACTGACTGAATATGTCAAGCATGCCCGGATCAGAAAGAGCCCGAGTTTGGGAAAGGATTCCGACCTAAACCAGACCGACGAGAGCGAGGGGCTGACAAGGATAAGGGTCCAGCCCAAAATAAAAAATTATCCACGGGGACCACGCAAACCAATTTTTCAAAAGGATCTCCCACAAGAGTAACATGAGCTAAGTCACGCTCAATAACTATCACATGGGATAGGGTCACGGGAAGAAAAAGAAGATTCTCCGACACCATCACATGGGATAAGTCACAAGAAAGTAAATGGAAGACAGCTGGAGATATAAAGACTCCCCAACCACCATCATATGGGTGGAGCCAAGGGGAAGAAAATAAGGACATTAATGTCTAACCTTTTTTCAAGCCTTTGGAATTCGCATTTCAAGTCCGGATTTCCATCTATAAGTAGCAAGAGTAGAAGGAAGCTGGGGACATGGGAAAAACCTCCTTAGTTTTTTTAGAATAAAAGATAGAGTGAGAAAATTTGTATAATTAAGTGTTTTAGAGTTTATATATCGAGTGCAAGTCTTCTCTATGAGAGGCTAAACCTGTATTCTCCTCCCAAAAGGAGATTACTTATGTAATAAATATTTTTTCAAGTTCTTAATAAAATTGGGGCTTCTGCTTCAACATGTTCTCCGTTTGATCTATTTATCCCTTAGAAGGATCATCATATACACCTGGTGTAGGAAACAAACCAAGGTTGTGCTGGACAGTTGCTGAAGGAGTCGGATAACTTGCAGATCGTCGTCCCAGAGTGGTTGAAGTTGAACAGTGAAGAACTATTCGTAAAATGATTTGGAGGCAGTAATTCGTGGTGGTGTTGCAAGTCATCTCACCTTGTGTGCTGTTACGGTCAAATAAATGTATGAATTATAAGAGATTTATTAATTTTATGGAAGCATATTGGGTCTGATATTAATCTAGTTAATGATAATTAGGAGTATAAAAATCATATGGAGTGGAAATAGAAATATTTGGTAATAAATGTCTTTTGGAAGTTTGTAAAATTTGGAAGATTGTGAAAAGGTCAAAAGGAATAATTATAATTGTGGTAGTTGGGAACAAACTTTTATGTTTTGTAGTAAAAAAAAAATATATTGTTATATTGAGTGGTATAAAAGGATATTGAGTGGTAGATTGGCAACTCACTCTGTCAATCGAGACTAAATGTTTAAATATCATCATAATAATTATTGGCATATGTAGGCCAATGATATAAAAAATTCAATTGATAAAATATTTAATCAGTAGATTAATTACATAATATTATTTTGAACACAAATCTTTATACACAAATACTCATGTACGACTGTCGCACATGCGACAGTACTCGTGCAAGATCGATTGTGTCCCAGGATACGACCGTGCGCGACTGTGGTGTATAAGTATGTCTTTTTCAACAATAAATATGTGATTTTTCACTATAATTATGTTATTTTTTTTCCTTACCCACGACCAGTGCCCTGGGACACGGTCGTGCCTCACGCGAAAACCAAGAGCAATCTGTGGCGTACGGTCAGGTCTCAGGACACGATCGAGATAAGTATGTGATTTTCATTTATAAGTATATTTTTTAGATTTATAAGCCCATAAGTATGTGTTTTCGTGCACGGTCGACCATATTTCAGGACACGACCGTGCGCGAGTACCGTCGCATATGAGACGATCTTATAGAAGTCAAACTCATCTTTATATATGTCCAGCCACATGCAAGTTTCAACAATTTTAACTGCCTTAAATCAGATTCATAATAGATGACTAAAAGTCAGATTTTATTTAATTGGATTTTTAATTACACAAGGAAAAGTTCAATAATGAATTAACTCATAGCACAGACTTACGTCGTCTATGTAAAGTATGTATTTTTGTTTTCAATATTCCAATGAGATTTTATCAATTCAAGTTTAAAAAATCGATCAACCATTAATATAGGGTATGGAAAGTATTAGGGGCCGTATGGTAGGTGGGTCGGGATTATCAGAGACTGTTAAAAAAGGTGGGATTACACTGTTTATGATTGTAAATTTATTGTTTGGTGTAGATGTTTTGTAGTAGGTTTGATTAAATATTTGTTGTTTGATATGGATGTTTAGAGGTTTGTTAAAGTACGTGTGTTTTTTATTTGTTGTTTGGTATATGTGAGAATAGGGATATGACATTTGAATTTACTAAATTAACCCTCAAACAAATAAATTTTTTCCATGGCAAATTGAAAAGAAGAAAAGAAAAAAACTGTCTTCCAATATTACTCCATCTTCCAGCAGAAGTCGAAGGCTACCGACAGCAAGCGGGTGGAAGAAGTGGACTGCAATTGAGGGGCTCGAACATCAAACTGAGACCTGACATGACCACGAGGTGATGTGCTACTGCCATTACCAAAGATGTTTAGGTTTCTTCACCTTATAAATCTTGTTCGAGCAGTTGATGTCAAAATAGATTCCCCTTTGATTCATCTACTTTTCAAAATAGATCCCCAAATCAATCATTTAGGGAGATTAGGGCTTCATTTTTTATTAGAGCTTCATTTTTTTATTAGGGCTTCGTTTTTAATTTGGAGATTTTGTGTTGAAATGTGTTTATCACATTTGTGAACTTTTGTGTTTTTTTACTTACCTTTTTGATGCTTCTTTGTACTTCGAGGATAGGATTTTTTGTGCACCAAGGTTTGAATATTTGTGTGTTTGTGTGGTGTTTATGCATTTGAAAGATGAATGAGGCTTCGTTGGATTAGATAATGAGTTGTTAGGTTCCTTTTAACTTCAACTTGCGTAATGATTGCAAGCCAACTGATTCTTTTAAAATTAGCTCTTCTTCGGATACACACCTCCCCGACAATCATTGTGGAAATGCTCATGAGATTAATGGGGTAATGCGTTGTCGATATATGATCCCAATGCAAATCCAAACTTCGTGGACGAAGAAGAATCCTATGTGGCGGTTTATGAGTTGTCCCATTCGAGGGGTACAATTATGTTTATTATCTCATAAATCGATTATTTGTGTCAAGTTTGTGCGTTTAGTGAGGTGCGATTGAATTTGAAGACATTGTAATGTTACCTTTGTTTGCTTTCTTAGAAAGATGCCTGTGGAGTGTTTGTTTAGTTGGATCCGCCCCTTGAGGGACGTGCGAGAGATGTAGTCATCGAGCTCCTTGAAAAGATTGCATGGTTGAAGGTTGAGGTTTCGACAAACAAATCTTCAGAAGTTAAGCTTAAGAGGATGAACAAGATGTTGTTGTGTCTGTGCATTACATTGATCGGACTCATTGTTATTGCATCTTCCATGCATAGAGAAATGCGGTTGAATGGCACTTGCACTACCTAATTGAATAGTTTCATTTGGATGCCAATGTAAGTATTTTTGCCTTGGGCATAATTAAGCATCTGGGATTATGTATGGTGTAGAATATGTCTTTTGCATTTTACACGTATGTATGTCTTACGATGTATGTTGTTGAATATGGATGACAATGTATTTCTGAGTTGCATTTGTAACTTGAATCTGGGATCCTTAATGAGAATATGACTTTTGTTGTCATGCTATATTATTGTGATAAGGGTTTTACTCCATTCTTGTATATTCTTTACCTGTTGTTTTCAATATCCTGCTTAGGGTAAGTGAGAGTAATACTTGTGAGCTAATAGGTATTGAGCAATGTCATAAGAATATGCAAGATTAGGATCACATAATTCATCCTTCAACTAGTTTGATTGTTTACTTACATAGATGCATACATCAGAATCATTTTATAGATTAGGCATAGTTTCATGACCCACCAAGTATTGCAACACATCATGTACTATTCAAAAGTGTGTTGTCTACTTGATTTAGGTTCATGATACAAGTACTGAGGCTAGAAAGTTTTCATAATATTATGCTACTTGATTGTTGTCAAAAGGCACACATTGAAGTGTTAGGAGGTCCTTAATTCCTCATTTCTACCTACATCCGTTAGGCATCCAAAAGGGGGGTGGTGGTGGCCATGTTCTTCCATTATGTACTATCAGAGGGTGGAGATTTTGCTTTGGTGGATTGGACCATCAATATTTTTGTTGCGACGTTCACGGACGTCGACATCATCCACAGCCCCTGGCTCAAATGGCTCATCCTTCACTACGATCAGGGCTAAGGGGGACGATCCAACCGGTATGGTGGTGGGTACCACAGGTTTGTGTGCTTCCAGTATTGGCCACCACTCCTCGAACATGGGAAAGCCACATTCTCGGAACATCATCTCGGTCTCGTCTCCTATCCAACCAGACGCATGCAACTTTATAAACCGTGAGTCTCACTTTGAATCCGGAACATGTGTATGAGTCTCACTTTGAATCACTTTTCTTGCTTGTAAAAGCTTGCAACTTTGTTTTCTTTAGTGTCACTGCTTACCTTATACCAATTAATTTGTTTGATAATTTTTTTTTTTAAAGCCATCATCATTATTAATGATTGTCATGAACATAATATCATTTTATTTTATTTCATAAATTATTCTCAACACATTAATTGGTGGATAAATTCACCCTCTTCTTGATCATCCTCAACACATTCAAACATACAAATCATTTTATGTTGGCATAAAAGAATATCTTCGAATTTACACACAAATTCATCCTCACAAAATATTCACACAAGCACAAACATAGAAGTGAAACTGTCCACCTGGAGAATATCAAACAGTGTGAATCAAAATCAAACTGTGAAGACATGTATCAGTTCGATTCACCCTAAACAACACATATGCGCATGACATCGTCTATGGAAGTTTTGGACAATGCAAAACATCATACCCAACACAAATCAGACAAAAGTCATGGAAAATCGGATTTCATTCCAAGATTTGGAAAGATGCTACAGTAGGTTTACCTTGGTTACGCTTCCAACTGGAGGGTCGCCGCCGTCGCCGAAGCTCAAGTCAGTGGGGGAACACCGATTCCTTTCCAGTTAACAAGTGAAAGATTAAAACTTTTTGAAAGATGAATGTACTAGGAAGGTATTATTGCTCAAGTAAAGGAAACAACAATGTCGAAACAACAACGAAATCGATCATTGAAGGGAAGTGCATGTTGAATCTTACCTTCACCGGTGGTGTTCCAATTGGTTGGTGGAGATAACCCTGTCGTGGACCTTCTTTTGCTTCGGTGGGGGGGGGGGGGGGAAGAGCTGAAGAATCGAGCTAGGGCAAAATTGGGGAAGAAGAAGCAAACATGTCAAATGGCAATTTAAAAATTACTTACAAATGGAAGGCCAAAACTGGAAATAATTTATGAATAGTAAGGACATAAAAGGAATTTCATATGAACTTACTGTACAAATGAGCTTAACCCACCAAGATGCTCAGGTTTATAATCCTACAAATTAGACAGCATAAACCAACATTTTCAAACCCGGGCCAAGTGGTAAACCCGGGCTTTACACCCACATACCAAACAACTGTCAAGGTTAGTTAACAAACCCTATAAACCCTAAACTAACTTACCAAACACCCCCTTACGTTTCTTGTCAAAAAAAATCTATTAAGATTTAAAAATCAAACTTCTCGTTTTGATTATAACCTTAATTTAAAATTATTAGTGAAATGAGTAAATTATATCTAATATGATTTTATTTGATTAAATTCCTTTTATTTAATAGTGGTTTTATTTGAAAAAAATCTCTTTTCTAGAAGTAGTAAGAGTCTTGCAAAGTGAGATACAAGAGTTTCTAAAATTCTAACATATTAAATAATCCACACAACTTAAATAATCCACAACATTACCTGTTTATTTTCTACACAACAGCTCTTGAGTTCGTCAAGAGCCTAGAAGCAAGCTTCAAAAAAGTTTGAAAATCTTCTTATACGAGATTAATTCATGGGATTTATTCGGTGTCAATGTGGTCACCAGATGATCGAGATAACGAGACATGGATTGATCGGCATTGCCAGATTGTTTACTGATACATATTCTCTCTTTTCTGGAGGTTGAGGAAGCTGCGATCACAAGTAGTGTGTTAAAAATATGGAGAAGGAGCTCGAGGTGGGACTCAACTGCTTTGAGGTGGGTGCTGTTCTCCATTATTAATTTATGTTTGATTGGAGTTTTTGTGTCGGAGATGGCTGCAACTGGCTGGCGAGGCGAGGGCGACTGATACTAAACGTTTTTCGTGGTCACAAGCACACCATTCTGAGCTGGTTGATATCTGGACACACGTGGATGTGTATCATCTATTGTACTGGTGAACCAATGCTAACAATTGCCAGAATTCTGCTAAAGAGGGTTACCATTTTGGAAGAGACGATCATTTTTAATGACTTTGAAGATGATACTGAGCTAATTCTCAAGCTGGGCCCACCATTGCTTACTTGTCCAATAACCTTTAGGGTACATTTGGATGGGTGGATTTGAGGAGGGATTTGAAATCCATGGTAGCAAATCCACCGGTAGTGTTTGGATGGATATGGATTTGAAATCCATGGTTTTCATTTTGAGCTAATTTTGGAGTCATTTTGGTGGATTTCAAATCCACTCAACTCAAACTTGAGTGGATTTCATTTCAAATCCTGAATTTCAAATCACTCTATCCAAATGGAGCCTTAATGACTTTACACATGAGTTAATCATCATCATCTTCATCCTCACCAAACCAAATCCTCTGACCATCTGCCACAACACTTGCAGCCGGCACTCTTAGCGAGCAACGCCTCCACCCACACCCCACCCAATTGCTAAATACACCTCAATTAAAAAAAGATTCTGATGTGGGAAGACTATAGAAGTTTAAAGCCATTGACGAATAATATCTCTTTGGATAAGTTAAAAATTATAAGCGGACGTGGCAGAACTTGACAAACGTGATAATATTGAAAAAGTCGGTTGTGATGACGTAGAAGATATCAGACGTAGAAGAGGTCAAACGAGAGAGTCCAAGGAAGGATGTTGGGCTTATTGAAGCATGGGCCAAATGGGCCATAAATCTTTATTCAATTAGAGTTTATATGAAGTAAATGACTATCATATCCTTGTAATGTAGTATAAATTGTAAGGATGAGGACTTCTCATCCAAGTTATCCATTTTTTATCCTCTTCTACCAAATGGTTTTCTCTCTCTATCCTTTAGATATTTTCTACTACATCTCTCTAAAACCCACACCACAACAATGGCGCCATCTGTGGGAAAGGTGAGGTGAGAAGTGAGTCTCTTTCTCCTTCACATTCCCTTGTTCCGATCAGTTTCTATTCTGGTCTACATAACCACCGCCACCACTAGCGCCGCCTCCGCATACGACTATCAACTCTACAACTTTCAATGGACACACACATTTCACTATAATCTCCTACCCTAAAATGTCCCCACTCTAGAATCTTCTCAGCTCTAAAATCGGTTGCTCTTCATATCCCTCCACTGTAGTTTCTGATTCTTCACATCCATGGAAGATCAACAGTCTCCGCCGGAAGACCACCACCTACCGAGCGGTGCCACCCGAAACACGCAGGTCATCTTCGGAAAGTACGAAATGGGGAGGCTCCTGGGAAAAGACACCTTTGCGAAGGTGAAGAAGGAAGGGCTTATGGAGCAGATCTGGTGCTCCATATCCTTTGCTGATTGGGAATATTTTCGATCTGCTGTTTTCCTTTGTTAGGTTTGGCATTTCGAACTTGGTTTGTTTCCATATCCTCCAAAGCTTGAAGACTGTCTGCAACTTTGCTAAAGTTGCATAGGTGTCATTATTAAGGGGAAGAAATTCTAACTTTCTTGTTTTATTTTTATTTATTTATGTTTGGAATTTGCACTTTGATGAGAAATTTTCAATAACTTTGAAATGGGTTGTATCTCCATAGTGTGAAACCATAGCCATGCCTTTTTATATCAAAGAAATCTAAAGGAACCTGATGTGTTTTGGATGATGGGTTCTTAATTTTACTGGATGATGATTTTTTAAGAGTCTGCAGACAAAGTGTTTGATGAAATGTCCCAATGAAATTTTGTGTTGATTGGATTACCCTTATCATTTATTCTCCTCTCACCTGCATTTTTATTTTATTTGAAATAAGTTTGTATAAAAGTTTAGACCATTATTTTATACATCTGGAAATTGTGGATTCAGGATCATCTGATTTGTATATGGAATGTATGATTTGTGTATCGAATTTGTTCTCTTTCGAAGCATACCTCACCAAAATTCACGCTGCTTTGTAATATTTATCAAGCAGAATTCAGAGATGAAAGGTGTGTTGTTCTCATGAGTTATTTTTATCGGAATTAACTGGCCATGATTTATTTTTATTAGAATTAATTTGCCACAACAAATTTATATATCAGATGTTACAAGATCAGATCTGCGGAGGTCTGCTGATCATCTGTTCTAAAATGGATCTGCCTAATATTATTGCGGATGGAAAATCAGATCTGTAATAAAATCAAATCTGCTAATATTTGGCTGTTGGAAAATTAGAGCTGCAATAAAATCAGATCTGCTAATATTTGGCTGTTGGAAAATCAGAGCTGCGATTAAATCAAATTTGCTAATATTTAGCTGTTGGAAAGTCAGAGCTGCGATTAAATCAGATCTGCAATTAAACCGCTGTGATTAAATCAGATCTTGGAAAATCAGATCCGCAATAAAAACAGATCTGCCAATATTTGGCTGTTGGAAAAACAGAGCTGCGATTAAATCAGATCTGCTAATATTTGGCTGTTGGAAAATCAGAGCTGCGATTAAATCAGATCTGCAATTAAACCGCTGCGATTAAATCAGATCCGCAATAAAATCAGATCTGCCGATATTTGGTTGTTGGAAAATCAGAGCTACGATTAAATCAAATCTGCAATTAAACCACTGCACGCTGTGATTAAATCAGATCTGCAGTTAAACTGCTAATTATCAGTTCTACCGTTGGGAGATCTGCTAATCATCGGATCTGCTAGTTATTACTACGGTTCGGAAATCAGTTCTGCAATTAAGTCAGATCTGTTAATTATTAGTTCCGCCGTTGGAAAAAACATTATCTAAGAAAAATAAAATAAAATATATTTTCGGATATGGAAATTGAATCAGCTCGTCAGATATGGATAATCAGTTTTACCCCAGAGAATCTGCTTGGATCTGACACAATAATCAGATCTGCTCAGATCTGCCAAAATTAGCTCTTATATCATATCTTCTTATCAAATCACAATATCAGATCTGCCTCAGAAAAAACAGTTTTGCTCAATTAAATCCGATCTGCTCATTCAAATTTGCCCTAGAAAGCAGCCTTCCGGGCAGAGACCAGATCTTCGGGTCTGCGTAATCCTCTTACTCGAAAAGGTGGGGCCTGAAGACAAATCTACCCTAGAAAGCAGCCTCCCAGGCAGAGGCAGACCTCTGGGTCTGATCCACCTCTGACTTGGGACGGTGGGGTCAAATTCAAATTTGCCCTAGAAAGCAGTCTTTCAGGCAGAGGCCAGATCTCCAGGTCTGCGTAATCCTCTGACTCGAAAAGGTGGGGCCTGAAGACAAATCCACCTTAGAAAGCAGCCTCCCAGGCAGAGGCAGGCCTCCGGGTTTGATCCACCTCTGACTTGGGACGGTGGGGTCAAATTCAAATTTGCACTAGAAAACAGCCTTCCGGGCAGAGGCCAGATCTCCGGGTCTGCGTAATCCTCTGACTCGCAAAGGTGGGACCTGAAGATAAATCTACCCTAGAAAGCTCTAGCTGAAGAAGTCATCTCTAGCAGAAGACGACATCTCCGGCGTAGGAAGTCATCTCGGGCAGAAGACGTCATATCCAGCGGAAGACGTCATCTCTGGCGAAAGAAATCAGCCCTAGTGGAAGACGTCATCTCTGGCGGAAGACGTCATCTCCAGCGGAAGACGACATCTCTGGAGGAAGACGTCATCTCCAGCGGAAGACGTCATCTTTGGTGAAAGAACTCAGCCCTAGTGGAAGACGTCATCTCTGGCGTAGGAAGTTACCTCTGACGGAAGATGTCATCTCCAGTGGAAGACGTCATCTCTGGCGGAAGACGTCATCTCTGGCGAAAGAAGTCAGCCCTAGTGGAAGACGTCATCTCTGGCGTAGGAAGTCACCTCCAGCGAAGACATCATCTTTGGCGAAAGAAGTCAGCTCTAACGAAAAGAAGTCATCTTTGGCGAAAGAAGTCACATCTGACGAAATACGTCATTTCTATAGGAAGAAATCATATGTCCAATGAAGAAAAGATCTGACGAAAGATGAGATTTGCCAGAAGACGTGATCCAATTGGAGATGAGATCTGCCAGAAGACGTGACCTATCTAAGGACGAGGTCTGCCAGAAAACGTGATCCAATTGAAGATGAGATCTGCCAGAAGACGTGACCCATCTAAGGAAGAGGTCTGCCAATAGACGAGGTCTGCCAAAAGATGTGATCCAACTGGAGATGAGATCTGCCAGAAGACGTGACCTGTCTAAGGACGAGGTCTGCCAGAAGACGTGATCCAACTGGAGATGAGATCTGTTAGAAGACGTGACCTGTCTAAGGACGAGGTCTGCCAGAAGATGTGACCCGTCTAAGGACGAGGTCTGCCAATAGATGAGGTCTGCCAGAAGATATGATCCAACTGGAGATGAGATCTGCCAGAAGACATGACCTGTCTAAGGACGAGGTCTGCCAATAGACGAGGTCTGCCAGAAGACGTGATCCAACTGGAGATGAGATCTGCCAGAGAATGTGACCTGTCTACGGACGAGGTCTGCTAATAGACGAGGTCTGTCAGAAAACGCGACTTACCCAAAAAATAGGCTCTTCTTAAAAGAAGAAGTGATGTTGCGATCAACCAAATCTGCTCAATCGCACCAGGGGGAGTAGCTAATGGGGAAATTAGCTCTCTACTCGAGAAGAAGTTCACAAGTGCTGCAATTGACCAGCTCTGCCAGACCAGATCTACTCAATCGCACCAGGGGGAGTAGCTAATGGGGAAATTAGCTCTCTACTCGAGAAGAAGTTTACAAGTTCTGCAATTGACCAGCTCTGCCAGACCAGATCTGCTCAATCGCACCAGGGGGAGTAGCTGATGTGGGAAGACTATAGGAGTTTAAAGCCATTGACGAATAATATCTCTTTGGATAAGTTAAAAATTATAAGCGGACGTGGGAGAACTTGACAGACGTGATAACATTGAAAAAGTCGGTTGTGATGACGTGGAAGACATCAGACGTAGAAGAGGTCAAACGAGAGAGTCCAAGGAAGGATGTTGGGCTTATTGAAGCATGGGCCAAATGGGCCATAAATCTTTATTCAATTAGGGTTTATAGGAAGTAAATGATTATCATATCCTTGTAATGTAGTATAAATTGTAAGGATGAGGACTTCTCATCCAAGTTATCCTTTTTTTATCCTCTTCTACCAAATGATTTTCTCTCTCTATCCTTTAGATATTTTCTACTACATCTCTCTAAAACCCACATATTCTAAGCACACCCCTATTAATCTCAATTATATGTGCAAAATGTAAAACAAACCCCCACCCACCCGCCGCTATCCTTTCCTCCCCCCATTTTTTCTTTCTTTGAAATCCCAACCATCTCCATCACTTCTTCTCCGCTTTTTCTTTCTAATCTGATTCTACTTCCATTACTTGATATGGCCATTCTACTTCCATTACTTGATAGGACAATTTTTCTCTCCCTCCTCTCTCATTTCTTGGGAAAGATCTGAAAAATTATGGGGTGTGTTTAGAAATGAATTGGCTCTGAATAGTCTCACCCTTTTAAAATTTGGGGGAAGAAACTGGTAATGAAAATAGGGGTTGCGTGATCAAAATTGGGGGAGAATCTTGTTTCAATTTTAGATTTTTTTTAATTTATTTGATGATTTTTTTTTATAAATATATTGAATTAAAGTTCATCATTTTCTTAAATTATTTTTCCTTTTTTATATTTTATTTTGTTGATTAAAGAAAAACTATGAAATAATTTTTTTTAGGTAATAAAATTAAAAATTCTCACTTATTAAAAGTAATTATTGAATAAAATAAAAGGTAATTTAAGGGAACTAATTTTTATGATTAATATTTAAATATATAAAAACTATTAAATGAAATTAAAAAATGACAAATATAAAAAGAGTAAATAAAAGGGTATTTTACAAATTTAATTATTGAAAGTGGTATTTGTTTCAATTTTGACAAAAGTAATTTATAAACAAAGTTATGATCAAAATAGTCAATTTACAACAAAAAAGTGACAATAAATCAATTCATTTCATACTTCAGGCACGTTGACAACACGTTCGTGAAGTCTAACGATTTTGGGTATATCACACGTATTAGTTTTCAATTTAGAAATCATAGGAGGACCGACGTAACATTTCATAATCACAAGGGGTTTCGGACAATTTTCCTATTGAAACTAGTGATATTGAAACTAGTGATATATATATTATACTAAAAGTAAGTAAGTTGGAGAAAATTTCTAATTTGCCACTTTCCTTCTTAAAAATGTTACATCAGTTTGATAATGTGTAAAATAATTTCTTTTTCTTTTAATTTTACAAGATTTCATTTTAATTTTTAAATTAATTTAATAATTTAAATTACATGACTTTCTTGATAAGATATCAAATATTATAATAAAAAATAAAAGAAATATATATATAATTTTTTATTAATAATACATTATATCTTTTTTATGTATTTATATTACACATACTATTAAATTTTTGTTTAAATAATTATAAATTATAAAAAATCACTTAAGTTAAAAGTTTATAAAGTAAATAAAATCTATATAATATAATTTATTGTAGAAAATTTGTTTTTTCATATTAACATACTCAAGTGTCTTCTTTTTAAAACGTCTTTTTTATTTTAATATATATTTTGTGATAAAATATTTAATAGAATTTTTTAAATTCATGTACTTAAACATAAATGTTTTAGATAATATAAATATGTAAAAGTTTTATGAAGTTAGAAGTTAATACGAAAGTATTTTATATTAGAAGTATATACTACGTAATGTGTAATGTAAGAAGAAAGTATAAGCATTCGATGTTTTTTAATATTACAATATACATAAAAAAATATGAAAAATGTAATTAAGTAAATTCATTTAGTCTTACAATTTCGAAATCATAGGAGGACCGACGCAACATTTCATAATCACAAGGGGTTTCGGACAATTTTTCTATTGAAACTAGTGATATATATATTATACTAAAAGCAAGCAAGTTGGAGAAAATTTTTAATTTACCACTTTACTTCCTAAAAATGTCACATCAGTTTGATAATGTGTAAAATAATTTCTTTTTCTTTTAATTTTACAAGATTTCATTTTAATTTTTTAAATTAATTTAATAATTTAAATTACATGACTTTCTTGATAAGATATCAAATATTATAATAAAAAATAAAAGAAATATATATATAATTTTTTATTAATAATACATTATATCTTTTTTATGTATTTATATTACACATACTATTAAATTTTTGTTTAAATAATTATAAATTATAAAAAATCACTTAAGTTAAAAGTTTATAAAGTAAATAAAATCTATATAATATAATTTATTGTAGAAAATTTGTTTTTTCATATTAACATACTCAAGTGTCTTCTTTTTAAAACGTCTTTTTTATTTTAATATATATTTTGTGATAAAATATTTAATAGAATTTTCTAAATTCATGTACTTAAACATAAATGTTTTAGATAATATAAATATGTAAAAGTTTTATGAAGTTAGAAGTTAATACGAAAGTATTTTATATTAGAAGTATATACTACGTAATGTGTAATGTAAGAAGAAAGTATAAGCATTCGATGTTTTTTAATATTACAATATACATAAAAGAATATGAAAAATGTAATTAAGTAAATTTATTTAGTCTTACAATTTCGAAATCATAGGAGGACCGACGCAACATTTCATAATCACAAGGGGTTTCGGACAATTTTTCTATTGAAACTAGTGATATATATATTATACTAAAAGCAAGCAAGTTGGAGAAAATTTTTAATTTACCACTTTACTTCCTAAAAATGTCACATTAGTTTGATAATGTGTAAAATAATTTCTTTTTCTTTTAATTTTACAAGATTTCGTTTTAATTTTTTAAATTAATTTAATAATTTAAATTGCATGACTATTTTGATAAGATATCAAATATTATAATAAAAAATAAAAGAAAAATATATATAATTTTTTATTAATAATACATTATATCTTTTTTATGTATTTATATTACACATACTATTAAATTTTTGTTTAAATAATTATAAATTATAAAAAATAACTTAAGTTAAAAGTTTATAAAGTAAATAAAATCTATATAATATAATTTATTGTAGAAAATTTGTTTTTTCATATTAACATACTCAAGTGTCTTCTTTTTAAAACGTCTTTTTTATTTTAATATATATTTTGTGATAAAATATTTAATAGAATTTTTGAAATTCATGTACTTAAACATAAATGTTTTAAATAATATAAATAGTGGAAATACCTCCGTTTACCCATTTTTGTATGTCAAGGAACTTATTTATCCATTTTTTTAAAAATGTACTTTTTTACCCATTTTTTGGACGAAATATCAATAATGCCCTCAACTTAAGTTTATATTTACATAAAGTGGAAATACCTCTGATATCATATCAGCATATTGTGAACACGATATCAGCATATCAGTATATCATGAACACGATATCAGCATATCGTGAACACAATATCAGCATATTGTGAACACGATATCAGCATATCATGAACATGATATCAGCATATCGTGAACACAATATCAGCATATCAGCATATCAGCATATCAACAATATCAGCATATCGTGAACACAATATTAGCATATTGTGAACACGATATCAGCATATCAGCATATCATGAACACAATATCAGCATATCGTGAACACAATATTAATATTTTGTGTTCATGATATGTTGAACCTTTCTGCATATCGTGAACACGATATTATATTTCGTGTTCACGACATGTTCACCTTATCTGAAAGGTAGACGCGGGTAGAGTTTCTAGACACGAGTCGAGTTTCCTGGAAGCGAGTAGAGTTTCTGGACACGAGTAGTCTCCTAGATTCTTTTCTTATGTAAATATAACTAAAATTAAGGGTATTATGGAGATTTCACTTTAAAAATTGGGTAAAAAAGTTATTTTTTTTTAAAAATGGGTAAAAATGTTAATTGGCTTATGAAAATGAGTATTTTGGAAATCCTCCCATGTAAATATGTAAAAGTTTTATGAAGTTAGAAGTTAATACGAAAGTATTTTATATTAGAAGTATATACTACGTAATGTGTAATGTAAGAAGAAAGTATAAGCATTCAATGTTTTTTAATATTACAATATACATAAAAGAATATGAAAATGTAATTAAGTAAATTCATTTCTATACTATGTCTAAAATGGCAATAGTTGGTGATTATTACCAATTGTCATTCAATTGCAAAACTATTAGCCAATAGGAAAAAAGGGAAAAAAACAAATAAAAAAAATAGAAAAACTTTTGAATATCTTATTGGACAAGCTCCTAAAAATTATTGGATAATTTGAGTAATTTTTTTAATTTCATTTTGATTTTCTAAATTAATTTAATAATTTTGAATCAAGCTTTCATACCAAGCCATTAGAATTAGACTTCATCTACAAGCCATTGTTCTACCTCTATATAAGCAATGCATGAATGAAGATGAAAGTCTCACTAAATGAGGATGACCTGACTTATTTAAATGGAAATTTAAAATATCAAAACGAAAAGAAAAATAATGAAGCTTGAAATATCAAAAGAAGAAGAAAATTAGTGATGGAAATAAGATGAAAATTTGAGGTGAAAATCATTTTCGCATTTAAACAATGTATGTATATGTACCTACTCACTTAATGAGAATGAACTAGATGAAATAGAAGTTAGAAATATCAAAAGAAGAAAAAAAGTTGGTGATGAAAATAAGAAGAAAAATTGAGATGGAAGTTATTGTATACAAGCAATGTATATATAATAACTTTTATTTAATTAGGATGAACTAGCATCAAATGAATGTTAGAATTATCAAAAGGAAAAAAAAAAAATTGGTGATGGAAATAAGAAGAAAAATCAATATGAAAATCATTATACTATATAAGCAATTCATATATATCTACTTTCACTTAATGAGAATGAGCTAGTATGAAATAGAGGTTAGAAATATCAAAGAAAAAATCGAGATGGAAGCTTTTTCAGATATAACGAGATATTACCAATACTAATTTGATTGTCATCTTGATTATTCAAATTAATTGATAAGTAATTGCATTACAAAAAAATAAAAATAAAATCATTTAGCATTATAACAGTATAGTAAAAAACATTAAAAAAAGATTTAACATTTTAGATACAGTATAAATTACACTATATCATCAACAATAAAAATTATTAGATTATATAACAAGACACGCATCGCGCGGGTGCAATACTAATGTAAACTAAAATTTCATTGTTATGTACGATCGTTTGTTGACCTTTTAATGATGATCAAATCTGTGTATAATTTTTAAGAAATTAAATAATAAACAAAATTTTGGATCTTGTTCATTCATATACGTAATTAATTATTTTGCAAATATGTGTACCAAACTTATAAAATGAAAATTCCACATCTTTTCTCCAACTGGAACTTCATTATGGGAGTAATTTTTTTAGATCACAATTCTGATATATTTTGATTCTTAAAAATTTCGATGTCCATTTAGTTACCAAATTTATGTTTGATCTAGTATATATCACGTATATTACACTGTATGTTTTTAAAATTAACATAAAAATGTAATACATTTCGAGTAAGAAATAACAATACATCGAAAACACAAGTTAGATCAAAGGCAAAAATTTGTGTGCACCGGGGGTACGGATCTTAGATCCGTGCCCCCGACCCGACCCGGCGCGTGGGACTCCTCCACGCGCGCCCACGCGCCCCCAAGCGCACCCCTAATCAAGCTGGTGTGCGTCCACACACACTTGATTACCTAGTTAATGATTCAGTGATGGGTATTACATGTATACCCTATAGGTATTACGCATATACCCTCTAGGTATTACACTTATATTTCTTGAGATTTAATGATAGGTATCATGTGTTTACTCTATAGGTATTACATGTATACTCTATAGGTATTACAAACTTACTCAATTAAGGTATTGATTTTTTGTTCTATTCTTTGTTCTATAGGTATTACATGTATACTCTTAAGGTATTACATGTATACTCTTAAGCTATCATGTGTTCATTCAATAAAGGTATGAATTATTTGTTTTTACTTTTGTGTAGGTATCATATGTTTACTCTATAGGTATCACATGTATACTCTATATGTATTACAAACTAACTCAATTAAGGTATGAATTATTTGTTCGAATTTTTGTTCTATAGGTATCACATGTGTACTCTATAGATATTACATTACTGTATGGTGAGTTTAATATTTCTAAACAATAAAACAACGATTTATATCATATTCTTCCTCATTTATTTTCTGCAAATTGCAGAATTCATATGAATTATTATCACATAAACATTGTGCAAAGAAACCCTAGAGCAAACTCATACAATTATCCTCTGCAAAATCAGAGGAGGAGGAGAGGAAGAAGAGGAGGAAGAAAAAGAAGAGGAGGAAGAGGATCTTCGAAGAAGAAGAAGAAGATCAGAGAAGAAGAGGAGGAGGAGGAGAAAGAGGATCGGAGAAGAAGAAGAAGAAGAAGAAGAAGAAGAAGAAGAAGAGGAGAAGGAAGAGGATTGGAGAAGAAGAAGAAGAGGATCGGAGAAGAAGAAGAAGAGGAGGAGGAAGAGGAGGAGGAGGATGAGGAGGAGGATCGGAGAAGAAGAAGAAGAAGAAGAAGAAGAAGATGGAAAAAATAGAGAAAAAAAAAAAGAAAATATATATATAATTCGGGTCGGGTTGGGGTCTCGGGGGCACCCAAGTCCTACTCTAGATCAAAAATGTTACTTAACGAAAACTATTTTTATATTCACATGACTTAAAAATATTTGTATTGTTAATTTATAGGTAATAGATACACTTTAGCCATATTTTTAAAGAGTATGTCTCTTATGAAACAGGTGCATAGATCTCAAATCCATGCACTCGGGTCGGATCCGGGTTAGGTGATCCGCTCCTCTCTTTTTTTTTTTTTTCGCGCATAGTTTTTTAATTTTTGCACCTACCATTACGTTATGTTAGACCTAACTTTACATTATGCTAGACCTACCTTACGTTATGTTAAACCTACCTTTTTGCCCAAATTTCATTCCTTTTCTTTTTTTGCGCATTGTTTTTTAATTTGTACACCTACCATTACGTTATGTTAGACATACATTTACGTTATGTTAGACATATCATTATGTTATGTTAAACCTACCATTTTCCCAGATTTCATACCTTAAAGTTAAAAAAAAAAAAAATCTAGGTTTGACACATTTTGTACATGTACCATTACGTTGTATTAGACACACATTTATGTATTGTTAGGTCTATCTTTGTGTTATGTTTGACCTAGGTAGGTCAAACATAACACAAATATAGGTCTAACAATACATAAAAGTAGGTCTATCGAAGTGAATTTGGATGAGTTTGAACGCGAGTACCAGACGCGTGGAGACAAGTTTTTGGGAGCATTGACGGGTCAACCTTGGTGCATATATCTAAATACTTGCGTCCGACTTCACATAAGTTTTTGTCATATTTAAATTAAAGTTAACTAAAATTAAAATAATTAAAATACATTATATTTAGTATTTTTTATTAATTTATAATATTAACATAAATTAACATCTCATTTTCTATTGATATTTAATTTAATGTATATTACTATATATGTATTAACATATATTCATCAACAATTTAATATTAACATATATTAATTAGCAATCAATAATTTTTTCATGAATTTATTGATTTTTGTTGTTCTTAAAATATATATTTATATACTCACGTGACCTAAAAAGATATGTACATAATATTCTTACTCATGATATGCTTGATTTTTTTTCCCCAATTTATAATGATTATATTTATTAGCAATTAGTTTATACATATTAAAATGTATTGTCTCATTAAATTAACAATCAATTCCAAAATTAAAATATCTTCACTAAAATTTCATAGGTTACAAATTGTTATTAATTATCATTAAAATTTAATAGGTTAATAATTGTTAGCAATTATCATTAAATGAATTAATTGAATTATATATATAATATAAAAAATTGAGTTAAAATTGGGAATAACTATAGAGTGACATGTGTCCTCTAGTGGTTATTTTTTAAGTATATATGAAAGATATTATATGGTTTTATGCAAATAAGATCCTTTGTACCACACATCCGTGCACCACGCGTGTAACACATTCTAAAACACGTTAGATTAGTTTTTAAAGTAAAAAATGGTTACAAATTATAATATTATTTTAATATCAAAACAGCGCAGTTTTGATGTTGTACAAAAGTAGGACACGACATTTTGGTATAGAGGATCCGATCTATTGGTTTGTGTTGAATTCTATTTGAGTTCACACTTTTCTAGCAAGAATTTTAACTATTTATTTCAGTATTTTTTTTTTCCCTCTATTTTTAAAAGCACATAAAATTGCAGTATTTTGCAATTAAATAAAATGTGATGCAAATATGTAGAAAAATGAAAGTGGTTTGTAAATGGTTTATTAATAGCACCACACCACATTTATAGCCATTTAATGGAGAAAAAAGTGAGCGTTATATGTAGGTGTGGTTTGTTAACTGGTGAAGCTAATTTAATGACTTGGTTCATAAATTGGTTACCAAATATCATGAGATTGACTTGAATAAAATGGAAAACAAAATATCCCATTTGCATCTTTTATGATATCAAATATCTTCCTATTAATATATGAAATGAAATGAGGCCCCTCCAAGTAAACTTGGGCTCATAGACTCATAATAATGGCGAAATCCAATTTTTTTGGTAAAGAATCAGTCTTGTTTGATTATTTTTCGATTTGACATACTTTCATTATATAGATTCATCACATTAATTCAAATTAGATTAGTAAAATCGTTTTATATAAATCTCACCGGAATTGTATTTCTAGAAAGATTGGAGTATAATTTACGCTTGCAAATATAAACATAAAATAAAATAGTTAGAAATAGTCAGAGTTAGTCCAACAAAACATATTTTAGATTGAAATTTTATCCAAACTTCAATTCATAAAAAAGTAATAGGATTTCTACAATCAGTCACAATTTTATCATTTTTTACGACTAATTTAGTTTAATTAAAATTGAAGGATATTAATTATTTAAAAAAATAAATGTAAACTTAATTCCTGAATTTACTAATAAAGTAATTTATTAATCATAAGAGTAGATGCCTATATTTAAATTTATTTAATTAACTAATTATTAATCTTAAAATGAGATGCCACTGTTTAAATTTACGTATTAGACAGTATTTAGACTCCCTCTCTCTCTCTCCCTCTCTCTCTCGCTATTGGTGTATTGTACTGATATAGCTCCATTGATTTCCACCATTGATGCTCTCTCTCTCTCTCTCTCTCTCTCATGTAGAAGCATTAAATGAGCCTAACCATAGTATTGAGCTGATGTGTGCCACTCTGTTCAGGCAGCCAAAAAGGATTTAATTCTGCTCCAATTATGTATGTATGCTCATAAATGGTTACTTATGAACGTTATCTTCATCTGTTGATGAATTCAATCTCAAGTATTGTTTCTGCACATTCTCCCAGATTTTTACCCTAACTTATTGCAGGAGTCTCTGTGAAGTTAACAATTTTTATCCATAATCTGAAAAAAAAAAAAAAAAAAAGAGCTGAAAGATAGAGGAAGTTGTAGTCGACCATGGCGATTCCACCTGCGATAGTGATTGTCCCCGTCGGCGTTGTCTTCTTCATCTCTGGCCTCCTCGTCAATTTTGTTCAGGTTTCGGTGTTAAAAAGCCTTTTTTGCGTTTGGATGTGATTTTTTATTGACAAGTTAATTGTTATTAACTTAGATGGATATTTCATTTTGATCCTTTTTCTGCTATCATGGTGTGTGGTTTTGTACTTAGTTACTTTTATTGGGTTTTGGTTATGATATGTGAAGGATATCTTTTGAAAATTTGCAGGCAATATGTTTTGTGCTAATAAGGCCATTATCAAAGAACACTTATAGGAGGATAAATAGGGAGGTGGCCGAACTCCTGTGGCTGGAACTCGTGTGGCTGGTTGATTGGTGGGCTGGTGTTAAGGTGAGATTATTGAATTAGTGCTGGATCATATTGTTGTAGTTAGAAACACGGCTGCCCTTCATAGTTTGTACATGTTACAGTGCATCGATTAAATGTTAGCTAGCATTGGATTTCATCGATAGATTTTGAATCTGAATAGCTCATTGTATACATTTGACTTTGATTTTAAGCCTTTGCATAATTTTGAGGTTGATCCAATGACTCGATGGTTGTCAGCTAGTGAACTATAAGAAGAGCTTGACGCATAAGTCCTTATCATAAGTTGCATTTCTCTAGCTTTCCAATGAGGTATATTTAAATAACAGTGACTGTTTTATACAAGTCTCAAACCATACAGTTAAAGGTTCCTTATTGTATCATTGAATGCTATATGAAAAGATGAAAAGCAAAGGATATGTAGCCAAAGCTTTGGCTTTTTTATTATAAATTGAATCTGAATCATTTATCTCAAATTGTACTTGTAATCTTGTTGCAGATTGAATTGTACACTGAGTCTGATACCTTTAAATTATTGGGTAAGGCCAGAAACTATGTTTATACCTTCGGTTTGCTTTTGGTTCTCTAAATTATGCTCATGTTTGAGGAATTTGTCTATGTATTCAGTTTTTTGTCATGTTGATAACTTTTCCAGGTAAAGAACATGCGCTCATCGTATGTAATCATAGAAGCGACATCGATTGGCTTGTTGGATGGGTTTTGGCTCAGGTTTGTTTTCTACTTGATGCTTCTGTACAAGTCTTATCATCTTTTTTTCATGACTAAAAAAATTTCCAAAGCGTCTCTACGTTATTATATCTTACCCCTGCATCAAAAAACAAAGATGCTCACCTTATGGCACCACATAGCTAAGCTAGAACAGAGATGCATTTCGTTAATGTGTGTTTCTAAGTCAGTGAATATCAATATGATGTATGTCAGATATGGTAGATTCTCAAACTATTACTTAGTTGGTGAGGGTGTCACCTAGACATCAGACTATTGCAATAATAGATAGAAAGATATAAACTAGGTTAGTGCAGTACCTGTGTGAATGGTCAAGCAATATACAGGGAGCAAGACATTTAACTTTCTCACTTGTCTTTTCTAGCATGCTCTTTACCAATTGACTTTTGGACCTTTTAATGACAGCGATCAGGTTGCCTTGGTAGCACATTAGCTGTTATGAAGAAATCATCAAAGTTCCTTCCTGTAAGTATCAAATTTTGGACATGTTGTTATGGTAATAAAGCTGAAGCCTTTTCCTTGTCCAAGACACATCTTGCTTTGCATAGTTTAAGGAATGTCAAAATTATGACAATGTGTGAACTTTAGTATAATAGTCAGCTTCATGAATCTATATATATCAACAAAACTTATTGAACAATTATTTACAACAGAGTAAAGAACCTGATCTCCTCTGAATCAAAATCGTGTCCTATATCACATCATTCATTTACATACTTATGTTTCTTTCAGATAATCTAACAAAGCTTTAAATGATGAAATTGGTAAAAATAGTTAGCAATAGCGGGATTAAGGCTTCGTTTTTTTATTGTTGTCATGAAAGTAAAAAGGATAGCTATTGTTTAACTTATTGACACCGATAATAAGTGAAGATACTGGCTATGGTAAAAGTATTCTGTTTTTAATTTTTCTTTTCTGCCTTTTCCAATTCACAAGTACTTCTCCAGAGGTGCCAATCAATTTCTTTTTTTCTTGCTTACTGCAAAAAATTGATAAGACTTAGTGCATCTGGACCATCAGGGGCAATTAGTAATTACCTAGCTATCTCTGTTGTGCTATTCTCTTGTCCTTGTTATGCTCGTAGAAGCGTGCGATTTGACATAGTCAACTTCTGAACTTTGCTTTATGTTTGAAGGTGATAGGATGGTCCATGTGGTTTTCTGAGTATCTCTTTCTCGAAAGAAGTTGGGCAAAGGATGAAAGCACCTTAAAGGTATTGATTGATTAGTAACTAATTCTAATATTCTCATGTTTTGTTTTGCTAAAGATTATAATATGCAGTTTGTCTTGCCTGTGTTCCTGACTTAGCTGTCTAATGAATGCAAATGCTGATTCAAGTAAAAGTTTATTGCAGTTAGGGCTTCAGCGGCTAATAGATTTTCCTCGACCATTTTGGCTGGCACTTTTCGTTGAGGGTACTCGTTTCACACAGGCCAAACTCTTGGCTGCTCAAGAATATGCAACCTCAAAAGGACTACCTGTTCCAAAAAATGTTTTGATCCCTCGTACTAAGGTTCCAAATTTACTTTCTAAGTTCTTGTATCGAATTCTGGAGCTGTGCTTATCTTTTTGCAATTTTTGTGAGTTTTGAGAACTCAATACACCTGGACTGTTCAACCTTTTGAGCTGCCTGATGGTAGTGTCATGCTAAATGTCTTCTGAATTGGTTTTGGTATATAGCATGTGTTTTATATGATATTTTCACATCTTTTGTCGATCAAACAGCATCAGTGCAATCAAGCTAGCTTGGCAAAGTTACTCATTTGGGTGGTTTTTTTTGTTTCTCTTTGTAGGTGTATTGTTTTGCTTACACGAAAGTAACTTTAAATTAAGCATTTATTCTTCTTTGGTGACCATGTATGGTAGCCCTTTTTGTTTCTCATCATGCTTACTTATGGTTTTAATTTGGCAATTTTCAGGGCTTTGTTACTGCAGTAAGTCATATGCGTTCATTTGTTCCGGCCATTTATGATGTAACTGTTGCTATTCCAAAAACTTCTCCAGCACCTACCATGCTAAGACTCTTTAAAGGGCAATCTTCTGTGGTAAGCCTGCTATGTCTTATCACTCAGAACTTAAGTTCAAATTCTCAATGTGCAAACTTATACATGTCAATAACTAAATGGTGGAAGTTTTCTTTCCAAAATAGTTGGTAGAAGCTTATGGAAGTGTGAAATAATATTATCATGGAGTGACATTGTTTATATTGTTCAGACAGAAGATTTCACTTCTTGAAACCTGATAACATTGTTTAGGTTCAATATTCTTCTTTAGTTAGATGCTGATATATATGATTCTGTCTAGGTGCATGTCCACCTTAAGCGGCACTTAATGAACGATTTACCCAAAACGGAAGATGATATTGCTCAATGGTGCAAGGATGCCTTTATTGCCAAGGTGAACCATACTTTCTTGTTGATCTTTCATTTTCAGGAATCACAAACTGAGAGCCATGTTTCTTTAGTTACAGAAAATAGGACTTTGTTTTCTACTGTGCATTTTACGATTGCATCTGTTGAAGCAGGATAAACTATTGGACAAGCATATAGCTGAGAATTCCTTTGGTGAGCAACTGCAAGACATTGGTCGCCCCGTGAAGTCCCTTTTGGTAAATCACATTGTCGATCAATCCCTTGCATCGTATCATGTATCAAACACTTATATAAATTTGTTTAACAATAACAGGTGACCACTTGTTGGGTGATTTTGCTGATCTTGGTCGCCATGAAAGTAACACAACGTTACTCGATCTTGTCTTCGTGGAAAGGCATCACATTTTCAGCCATTGCATTAGCAGTTGTCACAATACTAATGCAAATCTTGATTCAGTTCTCACAGTCGGAGCGATCAACCCCAGCCAAGATATTGAACTTCTTCAGGGACCAGACAAGATCAACGGCACTGATTGGATTGTATTTTCCGGGATTATAGAAATTATCGGCAAATATATGTATCATGCTTATTATATATTTGCAACAGTGAAGTTGCGTATGCTTGAGCTACTTTACCACTAGTTTAGTCGTTTAAATTAATTTCTGCTACTTTTAATGTCGGATTAGCTTTTTTTTTTTAGAATTTTTATAGCCTTTGATTAATAATCTTGAAATATTATTGTGTTGGCCCATTGGATATGATATATATATATACAAAATCTTCTTACCTAGTAGACATAGATATGTTTCTTCTCAAACTGATATCGTCGCTCATCCTACCTCCATTAAAACTCTTTTAATTATTTGATAATTTTGTCAAGTAGAAAGAAAAGAAACTAAAAAAGCAATGAAACACCAGAAATCCATGGCCTTTATGAAAGGTATACCAAGGAAGCGAAGGTCACAAAGATCGTACGTGAAGAAGAAGAAGAACGATGATTGGCTCTTAAAACCATTATCGGATTACGTTATTACTGGTGAAATTCCTGACATGGAAAAGATTCAGAATTTCGATTTTGGGAAGCCAGAGAAAAGTAGCAAGTGTTGGAGACTGAAGGTGTTATCAGAGTTTGATGTTCCGGGGCCTATCCCTGATTTAGATTCATTGAAGTTCAACGTAGATGGGTTTTTTAATGGTATGAATATGGATCATGATTGATGTATAGATAGATATTCATTTAGATTCATTAAACTTCAATGTGATAGTTGTATATGTGTTTTTCAATGGTATGAGTATCGATGAAGATTGATATGTAAATATTCAGTTAGATTCATTAAACTTCAACATGATTATCTTAGATAAGTTTTTTAATGATATTAGTATCAATAAGATTGATTTATAGATATTACATTGTTTATTATCTTTCCTATATTTATGGTAACAAAAAAATAATATAGTAGAAAAATAATTTATTATCGTAATTGTAGTATAAAGGGATGCTATCACATTAATTTAAATTCGTTTACAACCTCTAGCTTTAACAACTAATTAGGTTCTGTCTTTCTTGTCTATTTTCGTGTTTTAATCCAATAATATGACGAAAAAAAATTCTAATTTGTAGTTTTGTTAATTAACATATTTAAATTTTTAATGAAAGTTCTTCATGCTTTGTTATGCATATCTATTGTTTCTACATTTAAATTTTGTGTTTGTTTGAATTGTTTAGACGAACATCGAGTTATAACAATTAATTCATGTGATAGTAATGGTGGAATAATAAATTGCCATCTTCGATGTTCAACAATTTTAAAAATGTTATTCTAATACAATTTATTTTAAAACAAAGGTCAAAAGATATAATTAACATTACTTGTGTGAGGTTCTTATGTAAAATTTCCATTTTTTAATGTGTTTAGGTCGAAAGATATAATTAACATTACTTGTCTGAGGTTCTTATGTAAAATTTCCATTTTTAATGTATTTTTTCTAATATATACATATATATATATCTTTAATTTAAGTGATTGGATTTGATTTGTAATTCATAATTAACATTTTAGTGTTATTAATCACAAATAGTAAAATGTTATATATATAATAATCAGGATAGTATGAATTAGATAAATATATATTAAATATAGTCAAGTAAATTCAGATTTTTCGTAATTGTTAAATACATATTTTTAAAATACTCATCATTAATTAGGTTGTATTATCAAATAGTTGATCTTTACCACATATTGTATCATAAACAGTGCAACACACGAGCAACTACTATTTAGTATTATATCATCTGAATTTTAAATAGTTTTTCAAGAATGTGATCAAAACTATTAGAATCAATGCCATTCTAAAACAAGAGAAAAAATCATGTCCAAAATGGTCGAAAACAAGTTTATCATTCCACACTAAAAAACCTTACTACAACTAGAAGCCTAGAACCACTACGCTATGAGGATAATTAATGCAAATAGACTCACTTGACATGGTACGATCACCTTCGGACCGGTGGCACCATACCCCTACCGGGGCCAGGGGCAGCTCCACGTCCAGCAGCCTGTGCCTGTCGAATAGAAATTCAAGAATCAGGATTGTTGACTATAAGTGTAATCGAATTGAGCTGTTTTGCAAGCTATAGGGATCAATTTGCTAAAGTCTCAAAGTTATTCAACTTGATTCAATTACACCCCTAGAATTGACCACATAAACCGAGGACTATGAGTCACTTTCCCAAACATGACACTTAGCACAACGTGAAGAACAACTTACTCTAGCTCGCATGGCAACAGCACGTCCCCGTCCAACTCCAAGCGCTGAACCCTTGCCCTTTGAGGTGGAAATTAAAAGGGATTAGCAAATATTTAAACAGGAGAAGCCAAAATGAAGAAATAAGGTGGGACAGCATTAAACCTTGATCCTAGCTTCCAAGCGCTTAAACATTGGAGCATTCTTTAGCATATCCGGAATTACCATGAACCTGGTATGATTGAGTATTAATAACAGAACAAATGAACTGATGCAAAAAAAAAAAAAAAACACTCTAAAAATGAATGGGTATACACCTGACTTTGCTGCCTCTAATGAACACATGCTCGAGTTGCGCAACCTTCCCATCCTGTAAAATAAAGTGACCAGCTTAGCAATTTCAAAGTTAAGTGACTACTTAAATCAATTTTCTGGAGTCTGGACATTTCAGAATCACCATTTAAATTATAACTTGTACACAAGAGAAGATAAGATAAACAAACACTATTCAACTCGATTAGCTGGTTTTATTATAATGTACATATCCAGGTCTACACTACACGGGGTATGTTGAGTTACTTAAGTACAACGTAATCACAATCCCCAACAATAATCACACACTAGAAGAGGTTCAAGTTACTTTTAATCCTCTTTCGAGCTTTACAATTACCTAGGGCTCAAGGAACAAATCAAATTATCATTAAATCAGACAAAGATCATATCTCAACCACAAATAAATAAAACTTATTGATCACCTACTCCATGTTTTAACCCTAGGGGTTTAAGATCTACCTAAGGTTTCAGAGGTAAATTACTAGTAAATTGCGACAATAATCATACTAACGCTTACTTATCAACCCAAAAACATAGGCTTTCCATGAAGACAATCTATGCAACAAACAAATAATCCAATCACATTTATTTCTATGCCTCAATATCTAGCTAAGAATTTCGCTTTAAGAGCATTTCTCCCAAACATACCATCTCAACTGAAATTACATACAATATCTCTGCTTTACTTCGAACTAGCAATCTATCCAGGCTTTAAATCTGATAACATAACAGCAATAACATTACCAACCACACGCCATAGCAAAATACCAAAAAAAAAAAAAAACTGATTTAGCAAAAATTACAGAATGTTAGAGAGCTTTCCGAAATTGAAATTACCTTCGCAGTGTAAGTGATGCTCTCAAGCTGACAATTCCAATTATCCTCGCACTCAATCATGCTTCCTCGATAGAGCTCGCCGCTCTTCAGCTCCACCGTCACCACATGCCCCGACGCCTCGTGCAGAAGCTTCACCGGAATTCCTAAGCTTCGACTCATTCTCGTTTTCTCACTCTTATATCTATATTACACGCACACGATGATCGGAAAATCTCGCTTTTGAAATTGGATTTCGACACACTTCACTGAAATTAGGGCAGACGATGATATAGAAACAGGGGAATTGCTGGCGGGGTGTGTATATGTTGAACTTGCTTTCAAAATTTTATTTATTGCAGAAAGGTCCCTCTAGTCTCTGAATTTGCAACTTGCTCATGGGCCATGAATTGATTTGGTCTGGATTGGGCCTCAATTTGTATACAAAAAACAAAATAGCCTATCTAACAATGGGCCTTAAGTCCAAGGCGAGGGCTCCTTCTCATGCACCTTACCACACAGGAACATATCTCCGCCTTCATCAAAACCCTGAACCCTAGTTGTCTGCAACCCACCGCCACTTGATAAACCCTCATTTCGGCCTTTTCACAGTAAACCCTAAACCTTGAGCTTGAACCACTTCATTTCCATGGCGGACGTCCAGCTTTCTCACTCGGAGAAGACGAAGAAGAAGAAGAGCAAGTCCAAAGAAGAGGATGAAAACGATGGCGCCGTTGATTTTCTGATCAAGCCCCAAAGCTTCACCCCCACCATCGACACCTCTCAGTGGCCAATTCTGCTGAAAAATTACGACAAGCTGAATATTCGAACCGGACACTACACTCCTCTCTCCTCCGGTTACTCCCCGTTGAAACGGCCGTTAGCTGAGTACATCAAATATGGTGTTATGAATCTCGACAAGCCGTCGAATCCTTCTTCTCATGAAGTTGTTGCTTGGATTAAGCGCATTTTGCGGGTTGAGAAAACCGGGCATTCGGGCACACTCGACCCGAAAGTCACCGGTAATTTGATTGTTTGCATTGACAGGGCGACTCGTTTGGTGAAATCGCAGCAGGGAGCGGGGAAAGAGTACGTCTGCATTGCTCGATTGCATTCGAAGGTTGCTGATGTTTCGAAAGTTGCTAGAGCACTCGAGACTTTAACAGGTGCGGTTTTTCAGCGGCCTCCTTTGATTTCTGCTGTTAAAAGGCAGCTTAGGATCAGAACTATCTACGAAAGTAAGCTTCTTGAGTATGACGTTGATAGGCATTTGGTTGTTTTCTGGATTTCGTGTGAGGCGGGGACTTATGTGAGGACTATGTGTGTGCATTTGGGGCTTTTATTGGGTGTGGGAGCTCATATGCAGGAGCTGAGGAGGGTTCGTTCGGGGATTATGGGGGAGAAGGATAACATGGTGACGATGCACGATGTGATGGATGCGCAGTGGGTTTATGATAACTATAGGGATGAAACTTATTTGAGGAGGGTGATTATGCCATTGGAGGTGATCCTGACTAGTTATAAGAGGCTTGTGGTGAAGGATTCGGCGGTGAATGCAATCTGCTATGGTGCCAAGTTGATGATTCCGGGGTTGTTGAGGTTTGAGAACGATATCGAGGTTGGGGAGGAGGTGGTCTTGATGACCACAAAGGGTGAGGCCATTGCTTTGGGCATTGCAGAGATGACAACTGCAGTGATTGCTACGTGTGATCATGGAACTGTTGCCAAGATTAAGAGGGTGGTGATGGATAGGGATACTTATCCTAGGAAATGGGGCCTGGGTCCTAGAGCTTCGATGAAGAAGAAGCTGATTGCTGAGGGGAAGTTGGATAAGCATGGAAAGCCGACTGAGAGTACACCCGCAGAGTGGATGAGGAGCGTCGTTTTGCCAGCTGGAGGCGATGCTGTGGTTGCGAGTCTTGCAGCATCTGCGGAGCCCGTGAATGCAGGCAACGTGGAGAGTGTGGGGGTTGAGGTCGAGAAAAAGAAGAAGAAGAAAAGTAAGGAAGATGATGGAGAGGAGGGCAGGAAACGCAAGCTAGAATCGGGTGATGGTAGCCCTGCACCGGATGCTGTTGTTAAGAAGGCGAAGACAGAAGGCGACAAAGCCTTGCTCGTGAAAGAAAATGTGGAGGTGGAGCCGGAGAGCAAAAAGAAAAAGAAGAAGAAGAAGGAGAGTGGAGATGATGAAGCAGTTGTTTCTGATGGTGAGAAATCGAAAGAGAAGAAGAAGAAGGACAAACACAAGGGGGATTCGGATGAGGAGAAATCGGAGAAAAAGAAGAAGAAGAATAAGAAGCATGAAAATGGGGATGCTGTGGCAGATGAAGCAGATAAAAGTGAGAAGAAAAAGGAGAAGAAGAAGAAGAAGCACAAAGATGGTGAAGAAGAAGAGTAGGCATGGGAATGAAGATGCCTGCCTGTGTGTAATGCTATCACTCAACTGCTTCAGAGTATACAGCTCTCAAGTTTATGTTCAATGGGTTTAGAAATATGCAAGTTTTGAACTCTTATCTTTTTAACTATGCTTCACATTTCTTTGTACTTTGATCTGAATGTTTCTTATTTATGAAATTGGCATTTCGTTTAATGCATATTTTTGCCTACAACACAATTGAAGATGAGGTTTTTTGCTACACACACAATATAAGTGAGCTTAGTTAACTTATGAACTCATTGAAATTGAGATTTATATATGTTAGATTCAACAAACCAGATCAAAATGAAGTTAGATCTTTTATTCTTGAATTGGGTTCATAATCTTTTGACATTCTTTGGAATATGTCAATTTTATTTAATTCGTAAGAATTGAGTCATTATTCTTTCATTTGTATTAAAAGTTGGGTCTTATGTAATCTAGCTTGAAAAACTTCCAACAAAATTTAAATTATACGAGCTTTTAGAAATATGTAAAGAAAATGTAATAACTAGTCTATAATTATATAAAAGCAAGACAGTTGGGATAATTTACAAAAATGTCACTTTTCATCTCAAAACTGTCTTGTCATAATAATGGGCTTTAATAATGGGCTTTAAAAGGAATTCAATTGGACATTTGAATTATAAATCTCATTATTTATATTTTTTGGGTCATAGTAATTGATCAGATTATTTTATTACAATAACAAAGGATAATTGATCAAATTTTAGAGAATAATAAATCTATTTAGTATGTTTGAAAACTTGAAATTATAAAATTCACCTATTTGGAAAGTAATATAAAATTTTAGGAAATATAGTGATTAAATTATATTAAAAGAACACAAAAAATATTCAAAAAAATAAAAGTTGAGAAATTTTATAAGATCTCATATATATATATATATATATATATAAAATAAGATCACACGATTAAATCTAAGAATATAGAATTAAAAAAATGAAATTCAAACTCATTTAAATATTATGTTAATTAGGAAAAAATATATATGAAAACTAAGAAATCAACTAAATTTTGTAAATTATAAATTACAAACAACATAAAAATTTCAATGAATAATTTCAACATTTCTATTAATAGAAATTCATTTTATTTTCATTTTTTAGATTAAAATATTTAATTAATTAATTGGTATCATATTTGTGGATACAAGTTATTGAACTACGAAAAAAAATGAAATTTCAAAAATGCAGTAAATTAATACAACAAAGCTTATTTTAAAGAGTTTGAAATATAAATCTTGTGTACATATTTATTTCAACTCTTCAATTTCCTAACTTATTAGTGGACGGTATAAATTCAGTGAAAATTTTATAGTCATAATAAATAAGTTGTAAATCTGTTTATTCGTCAAATATTAGTATTATTTTTTGTTTTTATTTATATATCAATTTTATTTTTAATTATATTTATGTACTAATTAATGTTGTATGTAAAGAAGCTATAAGTTTTATTTTATGTATCAAATAATATTCAAATATATCTATATATAAAAAGAGTGAAGTTGGTACAATTTTGTCACTTTTACTCTTAAAAATGTCATATCAATGTTTTTGTTGATGGAAGAATTTCAAAAATTAATAGTTTTGTCAATAAAAATGATCGTGTTATTTAGATCGATCTTTTCAATGTTTATATTTATATTTAGAATTATTAAAAATATAATTATATTTAGAATTATTAAAAATATATTATTAAGACAACAAATTATTATTTGTTGTTGTTGAGACTGTTGTTCATTGTTGAACAATAATTTAATTATTTTAAAATTTTATTAACTTTAATTATTTAATGTCTACAATTTTACTCTCATATCAAATTTAAAGTTAAAGAAATTTTAATATGTTTTTTGTAATTATGAGATATGTTGTATGAAAATAAATATTTCAAAACTTATATTGTCATTTGGTCACTTTTAACCAATTCAAAAACTCATTAACTTATCGAATTATTTATCGAGCCATTAAAAAAATTCAACAAAAAATATATAGAAACAATTATAATGTAAGTTTTCAAAAATTTTATCCTTTTTTAAACTTTAATTACTTAATGTTTAAAATTATTCTTATTACCAATTTTTAAGATTAAGTGAAATTTTAATATATCTTTTGTAATTGTGAGATATATTGTATATAAATAAATATTTCAAAACTTTTGTTCTTATTTTTGCGTTAGAGTCTCACGAATGATTTCCCGGAGACGAATCGTTTTTGACCATTAAGAAATCTCATATCCATGAAATGTTAGTCATAGATTGACCCGTCTAACATGAAATGATTTGTGAGACGGTCTTATATGAGACTTACTAATATGCATCAAAAAAAATTTTAGATGGCGTTTGACCAGTCTTAGTTTTACAGTTTTGTTCCCCTTGCTGTCCAAAAGACCCGATTTCTGACTTGAAATTATATCATTGATTCTCGGAAATTACTAAAGCCTATGTTAGCTATATTATAAAACTTATTTCCTTATTTGGCCACTTTAACTAACTAAAAAATTGACTTATCAAAATATCTATCGAGCATGAAAATTTTCTACAAAAACAAACATATAGAACGTAAAGTTTCAAGTTCGTTATTTAAGTTATTAATAAATTTTGTATTCATACTTTTTCATTTTATCAAATATAATTAAAAATGACATATATAAATTTGTATTATTTGAATTTAAAATAACACGATACCAAAAAAATAAAGGAATCCCTGAAAAATACAGAAGAGATGGGGGTTGGGCTGCTGGTGGGTGGGTGGGATTGAACATAACTCTACTTTCTTCACTTAAAACTCTATTTTACCCAACGATTTGTTTAAATTATAAAATATACCTTAAAATTAATAGAGATATAAAAAATATATTTGTAAATTATACAAAGTTTGAAATGATATAATATATATGGATAACTTTGTAAAATAACAATCTTATTATATAATTACAAATTGTATATATTACAACAATAAATAATAAACCGCGCATCGCGTGGGTGAATTACTAATAGTTAAATAAAACCAATAAAATTATAAAATAATATTCTAAAATGAAAGTACTGGGGCCGTATTACGATTGGGTCAAAGCCCACTTAAGGTCAGCCCAAACACCCGAGTTGAGCCCAAGGTACTAAAAAACACAGGCAAAGCTAGTTCAGCAACTCATACATTCAAGCTAGGGTTTTTGCACACAGAGAGAGAGAGAGAGAGAGAGAGAGAGCAGCGAGAGAAATTTTCAGCAGTCGAGACGACAAGCAGCAGCCATGGCGAGCACAAAGGTACAGCGGATTATGACCCAACCCATTAACCTGATTTTCAGGTATCTCCAGAGCAAAGCGCGCATTCAGATATGGCTTTTTGAGCAGAAGGATTTGAGGATTGAAGGCAGAATAATTGGGTTCGATGAGTACATGAATTTGGTTTTGGATGAGGCTGAGGAGGTCAACATCAAGAAGAACAGCAGGAAGCAACTTGGTCGGATTCTGTTGAAAGGGGATAATATCACTTTGATGATGAATTCTGGAAAGTGAGCTGGAAAACAGGTACTGGAGATGAATGCCATTAATTTTTATCTGATATTGAGTTTTGATTTGATTTGGGTTTTCTGTTTTATGCATCATTACGTGTACTACGTGGGTTTATGCTGGTCCCTCTCTGGGCTTTTATCTGGACTGTGATAGGTGTTCGATGGAATGCCCCATAGAGTCATTAGTGGTATTTTGTTGCGGGCAAGGAACTAGGGCTCCAATTCTTTAGTCGTAAGAAATATTTTGAGACTGATGTTAGATGCTTGCAAATTGGTATTTACTGGAGTGTCCGTTTATAGGATTGAGAATATAAGTGTTGCAAGAATCAATTATAAAATTGAGAGCAATTTTTATTTTACCATAGATATGCATCTGTATATAAGCTCTATTCATAATGGTGTATTCATCTGTCTAAACTGCACTCCTTTCAGCCACCTCATGGTTGCATTATGCAGTTATGCTGTGACTTAGGTATCACTCTTGTTAATTTTGCAGGCCAAAAGCATGATCTCTCAATCGTTAGGTGGCTTGCTGCTGGGGGTTTTTCAGTACTGCTCAGTATGACTTCATCTGTATTCATCTCTTTAGTAATGTCATAACTCGTTGTGCTCTTTTCTATCCCATCGCTAATATGTCTCTCGTTGCCCTCCTTTTGAATGTGTACCAAGAACTACTAGTAATTGAAATTTGATATCATGTAAAGATGAGAATTTGTTTGGTGTAGCTGTTGCAGACACTTGGAAAAATCGACATATTTGTATCCTATGTTTAACTGGGCTCATGAGAGATTTGCCCTGTACTGTGAAAAACAGTCAATTTTCATGTTAGGGATCAATTACATTGTGGGACAAAAACTTAGTTTTTTTTTTGAATGGTAATTTCTTGATATTTGCAGGTTTTAATGAACTCGATATGGAGGCATAAGCTCATAATCAAGGACACAATATTAATGAGCTGCCTAACTAGAGAGTTAGGTTTGAAATATTCCATCTAGAAATGTGCTTTAGTGGCTCTTTTATTAACACCACACAGAATTCTTGAATCACTCTTTTCCTGCTTATGGCAAATGATGAATAGGATTATAGCAGTACACAGCATGGAATGTTTGTTTGGTAGCTACAATCTTGCATAAATTTGTTGGGTATGTTTTCAGATAGTCGAAACACATCACACTCTGTTGAAACTAATTGAAGTCTTACATCTTTTCTTAGGTTTAGCATCACATGGCATGTTCTCTTCATCCATAATGTGTTTCTTGATGATATTATCGAGTTTAGAGTTATTCGGTACATTCTGTATTCTGATTTTGGTGGGTTTGATTGAGTCGAACAACTTTGTATTTTGATCGTATGAGCTAGTATAAGTGTTTGAGTTAATGAACTCGATGAAGAATCAATTTTTAAGGAGGGCGTATCACATATTTTTGTATTATGCTAACATTAATTAGTTTCAGATTAAGTAGCATTAATATTCGATGTTACACGCAGAGGATGATTCACTTGATTGAATAGGACGTTCAAGAAAACGTTAAATTTTTTTTTTTTTTTTGAATTTTGATAAAACTGCATTTATGTGACAATGGAAAGTGTGACATTTTTATTTTATTTTATGTGCTATGATATATGTACAATTTAACATTTATTGAAATAAATTACAAGATTAGAATATGGTTAAATATTTCAAGAGCTCCTATGTATAATAGGAGTGATATGTTTCTCGAGACGATTTTTTCATCGATTCAATAAGCATTGGAAAAATGGTAACGTTTATATGCAGTTAATCTTTAAATTATTTAGTTTAATATCAGAAAATTATAAATTTTATATAATTTTATTAATTATATACCCAAGAAAAGTAAATACATATTTTAATGTGGTGGATACCTAAATTATTTTATGTTTGATTTTAAGATATAGTTTATACACAACGCGAAACAATACCCAACATCTTTTAATATTAAAAAAGAATTTGGGAATTTGAATACTTTTTCATTCCTATTTCTCATCTACAAAAAAAAAAAAAAGTTTGAACTTCAAAAATATAGAAATACTAAATTGAATTACATGGAGATTTCTATTCAAGGACGAAAATATCGGTTTCAGTGCATGTATTGGTACCTTAAATTTATGGAAATATCGGTGCATATATTGGTTTTGGTGGAAATATCGGTAATTTTTAAAAAAATCACGGAAATATTGTAAAAAAGTTAGAAAATATATCTGGTAATTTACATAATGTTATAACTAACATTCATACATAAATTAAAGTTAAGATTTCAAATAAAAAGATATAATTACAACAAAATGAGAGATAAACTAATATATAGAGTGATAATATGAGAAATTTTGTACAAAGTTTATTTATGAACTAATAATAGCATGAACTCCTATGAGGTTGAAATGAATGAAATGACATGTCATCTTGATTTAAACAATATTGATACCAACTCACCATATTAGACCAATTTTGGGTGTAATCATAAATATGTCATTCATATGCTCATCTATCTTTTCCAACCGCATGTCCATGGATCGGATAATGCTCATTAACCCAATATGGTTGATTAGGTTGAAAAATGTTTGAACTATGTGACATTTGAGTTGGTGGATAATAAAATTCATGTAAACTAGTCATAAATCGCACCAAACACAATTTACATAGCTTAATTAAGATGGCTAATTAATAGATTTAGTTAATACTAAAATAGTAACCTATATATACACATGGCTGCCCATTTCTATGCTCACCAAACTCCACACACACATATATATACATATATATGCTTATTTGAATATTGTAGCATTGGTAATAAAATTCATGCCATAAAATTACAATGATAAAGGGAAATGAAATTGTATATTGCTGCATACATTAATTCTTGATTCTGTTAATAATAAATATTATTTGGGGAAGACTAAATAACTGTAAAAGTTATGAATCGAAGTAAACTTCAACAAGTTCTTCATTAATTCACATCATTGTAATTCTAATTGAAAGAAAAGAAAAGAATAATTAGCTAATTTCATCGCTATTTCTAAACAACTTAATATGAAGTTCAAATCATATGAAAAAATCATGAAATAGATGAAAAAAAAATGCATTTGAATGAATTGACACATGAATGCACCGATATTTTGCCGATATATCGCCGATATATCAGTGAAATATCGGTGAAACCCTTCATTTTCTCCCTACATCTCACCTAAACCAAAACACGAACAGAAACGGACCGATATATCGCCGACATTTTGACGAAAAAAATAACACCCCGTTTTTATATCGAACATAGCATTTGAGCGAAATATCGACGATATATCGCCGAAATTTCACGATTTTTTCATCACTGTGTCTATTACATGGAATTGAATGATCCCCATGGAGCGTTTTTTTTTTTTTTTTGGGTTTGGGGAGGGGGGGTGGTTAATACTGCTATAAGGTTAAATTTATCAGAATGTAAACAAATTCTAGGGTATGCATGTTTTATGGTAATTGACTAATTGTATGATAGGGAATAATCTCATTTTTGTTCTTGTCTTATCAGCATTGTTCAATATTGATTATGTTATTTTTTTATTATCAATTTTAGTCGTGTAATTGAAAATGTGTTTAATTTCATCCTTTTATGTCGTTATCACAATTTCCTGGTTATAGAATTTGACGTGATTGTGTGACACTCGATGAAAAGTGGTTGAAAAATTGGGATTCTAACTAACAATGACCACAAATGAACACATTTCTCAATTTTAGAATTAAAATTGATGATTGAAAAATAATATCATCAAAATCCAACTACACATTTGGATAGGACAAAAATAAAATTAACTCCAAATAGGAAACAACTAATTATTTTTCATTTTTATGTTATGCTTAAGTAGAGTCGTGTTGCCAATGATGACTTTATTTTAATTTTCTCTTTCTTTAAAATGAGCTTTCTTTCTTCGTAACCTCTTTTATTTCCGGCAACAATGTAAATTATAAGAAATAAATTCAATTATTTCAAAAAAAATATTTACTTTATTTCTTTTTTAAAAACATAGCCATGCTTAACAAAACATAAACTGTAAACTCATACTCAAATATTGAATTGGGTAGAAGTCAAGCTCAATTCAAAAAAAAAAAAAAAACTATTAATGTATTATTGTGTTAATTGTGAGCAACAACATACGTAACTAACTCGGTGATGATGGATGGCAGTCTGTTTTATAAGAGGAAATGTTGCAATAAGCATAAACAGTATTGCCTACCGGTTCATCTGATTTAAGTAGAAGCAATATTGATTCATCTTCGATAAATGTTTTAAGATTGATTTTGTAATTCCACCACAAGATTTAATCAAACGATTACTTAAGAAGAAAGAAATGAAAATCAAGAATAAATATAAACAGATGATGGTAACAACTTCATATAACTTTGATATGTGAACTCCGATTTAAAATAATTCTCAATTTTTCAAAAAGAAGTTGGAGTTTGATTATAGCAATCACAACTCTACTAAACTAAAAGGCAAAAAACAAAAAATTATTAAAAAGTTACCACTCATAACTATGAATCACCATAAAACATAAATATCCCAAAAATTCTCAATATTTTATAATTTTCCATTCACAATTTAGCTAAAATCCCTACAACTTTACCCCCATTTATGGTGTAATAAAGAGGTGCAATTTCAAATGCTCTTTTTCATAAATTTGATTCTTTAAATCTAATCATGTCACTAACATCAACTTTAAATTATGTGTATTTTGTGCCTACACATCTCTCTCTCCCTCTCTCTCTCTCTCTATAAAGGCAAGTTCTTGCAGCCCACCATTTTCCCCTCCCACCTTTTTCACTATGACTGATCCCCACTCACATCCCTATTCTCAATGGCTGTTGAAATACAACCCTCTCCACCATTTCTCCACCTCCAATCCTCCTTGCCTCAATCCCTACATCCACCACCACCCAACCACCGCCGCCGCCACCTCTTACAGCCTAAGCCCACCTCCTTCACCTCCGTTGAAGGAAGCCCTTCCCCTCCTCACAAGATATGAACAGCAGCAACAAAAACAGCAAGACCCCACTTGCAGCTCAACCATGGATTTCAGCAAGATCACACAGAATCCAGCACCATCGTCATCGTCTGCCGGTGAAGATATTGATGATAACAATGGTGTCACAGTTGCACTGCATATAGGGTTACCAAACCCTAGCGCAGCTGATCTAGCTTCTATGCTCTCTTCCTCTTCCTCGGCCGATAAGGAAGACGATGCTGATCTGTCAGGCTTCCACGTCAGCAGACTCAACAAGGGACAGTATTGGATTCCTACACCCTCCCAGATTCTCATTGGCCCAACTCAGTTCTCTTGTCCTGTTTGCTGTAAAACCTTCAACAGATACAATAACATGCAGGTAAAGCTATATATAGGGACATGGATTTTCTCACATGCATACTCATTTTCTTGAATTCTTTTCTGATTTCATAAAATGGGTCTTTTTCTTTATGAGAATTAAAAAAAGGTATTGCATGAGATAAGAGTTGAGGGATTTCCATCTGATGGGTGATCTCATGATCAGTTCACTTCATTTATGTGATTGAACAACTCAGGCAATGTTCCTTATGCTTTTTTCTTTGAAGTCTGTGCTCAAAATAATGGGTAACTGTGTTGAACTGACTGAAACCCTTCTTCAGATTGATCTTCATCAATTTAGAAGCACAGCTTTCTCTCTCACACACACTGCGTGCAAATTTTCAGCCTGAAAAAGGCTTGAAAAGCCCATACCTAAACTTTCATCTCTCACTATCATCTCAAAACAAGACTTGTCTACAGCTCAATAGTTTCTCTTTGGAAATTGTTCCCTGCACTTGTACCATCCCCCCCCCCCCCCCCCTCTCTCTCTCTCCTCCATTCTTGATTTTGTTTTACCTGCAAACAAACTGGGCTCTTGCAATGAAAACTAGGCCATAGATGAAGAAGGGCAAAATCCCAGTTCAAGAATGGCACTAATCTTGACCTAATTTACAACACAGATGCATATGTGGGGGCATGGATCACAATACAGAAGAGGGCCAGAATCGTTGAGAGGAACTCAACCAACAGGCATGTTAAGGCTTCCTTGCTACTGTTGTGCACCAGATTGTCGCAACAATATCAACCATCCACGAGCAAAGCCATTAAAGGATTTCAGAACCCTTCAAACGCATTACAAAAGGAAGCATGGAATCAAGCCCTTCATGTGCAGAAAGTGTGGCAAAGCCTTTGCAGTGAGGGGAGATTGGAGGACCCATGAGAAGAATTGTGGGAAGCTTTGGTACTGCATTTGTGGATCTGATTTCAAGCATAAAAGATCTCTCAAGGATCATATAAAGGCCTTTGGCCATGGCCATGGAGCTTATGGCATTGACGGATTCGAAGAAGAAGAAGAACCTGCATCTGAAGTGGAGCAAGATGATGATTGATCATGAATCCACTTTGTGTAAGGTTTTTTGTTTTTCTTGGCTCAAGTAATCAGATTTATTGATTTTCCAGTTTTTGTAGGATTTTTCTTGGATTATATGCCTTGGATGAGACCTCTTTTAGAGCTCAGTTTAAATTACATCATGTCATGTAAATCTTTTTTTTCCCTTTTCAAACTATTAATTATAACACTTGAAACCTTTCAAACTAATGTTTGATTAGTCCTAGAATTCAATCCCATGATAGTTGGGACATTAATTATGATAAAATTTTGATTGACAATATTATTAGTTATTACAGCAAACAAGTAAATATTTAGGGACAATGGACATGGGAAACATAGCCCCATAAAGTGCGGGAAAGTATATGCAAAGCAGTCTCTTATTTCAACAAAAATATTTCTAGCTAGCATCATCTATCTGTTATATTTCAATATTGTCTAAAAAGCTATAACCCATTTTGCAGTTTATTGTAAAAAGTTTTTTTCGTTGCACCATCCTCATTAAACTTTGTGTGATTTGCACAGTACAGTAAGATGCCATTTTCCGGTTGTTATCTCCGGCTTACACAAAACGACGTCGTTTTAAGTAAGAGCGAATATGACTTTTCCAGAAGCAAAACACCGTCGTTTTGCAGGCCCTTCTTCAACACCCTTTTACAACCCTAATCAAAAACGGGAAAAGAGTAAAAAAAAAAAAAAAAAAAACTACAACAAGCAATTTCACTACAGTTATCAACAACAATAATACAACCATGAAAAAGTATAAAATCAATGAAATTCAACTGATTCACTAGATCAAAAATAACAATCAAAACCAACAAAAATTGAGCAAATCTCACCAGTGATAAGCAGCAATCCCGGTGCGAGCTACTTAAAAAACACAACTTTTTTGCCCTTAAACCTACCGGTCAAAATAATCAATACCGTCCCTGGCGTAATACTAGCTCTGCAAAACGAAAGGCAAAAATCCGTTACCAAAATAGAATTGGATTACAAAATGAAATCTCGAGAGCTTGGTGGGCTTGGCCTTGTGATTGTTGAAGAGCGGCTTCTTAACGTCATCGGTAGGTAGAACTTGGGAGGCTTCTTCGCTACCGGAGCGGCGACTTCTTAATGTCATCAGTAGGTAGAACTTGGGAGGCTTCTTCACTACAGGAGCGGCGGCGGGGGCCTTCTCATGGTGGGGGAATTTGCCGCCATTTTTGGCCTTAATTGCCCAGAGCCAACGCTTGTGGTACATCTGAGTACGCACCCCGGGAATCATTTCAGGGTTTCGGGGCTTCAGCTTCTTCGGCGCCATTGGAGCAGCTCTTCGAGTCTTCTTCGGGGCATAAAAAACGATGGCATTTTGCTTCTGGAAAAGTCATATTTGCTCTTACTTAAAACGACGTCGTTTCGTGTACGCCAGAGATAACAACCGGAATGTGGCATTTCACTGTACTGTGCAAATCAAGCAAAGTTTAATGAGGACGGTGCAACGAAAAAAACTTTTTACAATAGAGTTACTCTCCTGTGCACCAGTTGCACGGATCTGTGATCTGTGCAACTGGGCCGAGCGCGGGCTGGGCTCGCCCGCCCAGCCCATGCCTCTTTACTTCTTTCGCGTGTTTTGGTCGTTACCCTCACGTTACGTTAGTGTTACCTTCGTGTTATGTTAGGGTTACCTTCACGTTATGTTAATGTGACCCCATCTCCAGATTTCATACCCTTAGTTTAAAACCACTGAACTAAAATAACACGAAGGTAACACTAACATAACATGAAAGTAACATTAACATAACATGAAGGTAAAAGATTTTTTACCTTCATGTTATATTAGAGTGACCCTCATGTTATGTTAGTGTTACCCTCATGAGGGTAACACGGAGTAACTCTAATATAACATGAGGGTATGACTACCTGAAGCGAATCTTGGTGGGTTTGAGCGTACCCACCAAGCGCGTGGGGGCGCGTGAAAACGCGCGTTAGAGGCGCGTGGGGCGAGTCGACCCGGGTGGATCCATGCACCAGTTGCATAAAATATTTTGCCTTTACAATAAACTGCAAAATGGGTTATAGTTCCGGTGGTTAAGTGTTTTTTTAGCATTCAATATATATATAAATACATATTTAACAACTAATGTATATTTATGGGATAAATTTAGTTGTTTACTTGCAACAAATGATTATCCATATCTATATGTAGTCCTTAATAAATAGTGAGAAGTTTTTCATTTGTTCAAACGGTTTTTTTCCTATGGTTTCTTTATATATATATATATATGTGTGTGTGTGTGTGTGCATTTTCTTGCTCAACTTATAATATTCTTTGCATAGGTATTTTCTTTACCAAAAATTGTTTTTTGTCACACATAACATATAGCCACTGGATAGTATATGGTTTGTGAATCTTTCATCATGAGAATCATCACACAGTCATTGGTGATGGGCTATCCAAATATGGTGGGGGAGCTGGGTGTTATGGCACATCATCTATCCCACTTTTTCGTGTCGAATCAGTAAACCATAATCGAAATTACATCCCTGCGAGAAGGGGTTTAGCTAACAAGTTGAATCAATTAAAGTAACGTAGTTCTTACCGTGGTAGAACAGCGCACGAAAAAATGGAACAAGAGGATGATCTCATAAGCTAGGGGATGGGGCTGTGTATGGTCCAAGGTAGTGGGATACACAATGAACTTTTCCAGGTGTTTTTGTCTTAGAGTTAGAGAGTCTTCATTCACTAATAATCCAAAAGAATCAAAGAAAGAGGAGAGTAGATAGAGTATATTTGGGGGCTAAAATTCTATACATATAGGGTAGAAGAGTTTATAATATAGGCTTTTCATGCTGCAAATACACCAGCTTTTAGGGTGCATATGATGCCCTTTTGCTTTGGCTAGTGGGGGTTATAGGTCTGGTCATGGATGGAACATATACCATATCTGATTCACTACCTTTAAATAATGCAAAGCAAATGATTAGCCAACTCTCTCTGGGTTTCTTTCCCTGTGTGTGTGTGAGAGAGAGAGATTAAAGTTTCATGTAAATTGTCCATTCTGCCCTTCCAAATCTTTACAATCCACCAATTTGAAACAACATTCACAATATTTATGAGGTCTCAATCTTACAGTTGTTCTACAAGTCTTGGTATAGACCAGCTACAATACAAGTACTATTGCAAAATCCATCATACTCAAAAGATATGCTCTAGATCCAACTAATAAGTCAAATAGTTCATAATATACTTTTAGGTCAACTATACATGCATATATTAAGAAATTATAATAATATATACAGATATATGTTTCATACTTCTCATACATATACATAATAAATCTAATTCTTGCATGATTTTGATTTATCTTGTGTGATTAATCTTCATTTATATATGTACATGCTCAATTGAGTGCACTGCTTAATTGGGACAACCTATATTCTAAATCAATATTTTTTTCATGAATTAACTTAAATGATCAATCAAGTAATTAATCATGGGACATTGGCATTAAATATATATCTTGGTGGGAGCTACAGAAATGATGAAATAGAGAAAACTAAATAAAAAGATATCAATGGGAAAAATGAATGAAGGTGATGAAGAGTAAGAGTAACTAACAATATCAGACATCTTTTAATACAGTGGAGCCAAAGTTTCAATTCGTTGAGGTTATATAATATTAATAGCTCCCAACAAAAACACTGTTTCCATCCAACAATTGCCCATACAATATAATCCCTTCTGATACAATTAACTGTAGATTGAAATGACATTTCAATGACTTCTTTTGACTGCCCCCCTCTCTCTCCTCTCTCTCTCTCATGCATGTACAATTACATAATCACATTGTATATGTATATATCTTTGACAAAAAATAATGTTGGTGGGGAATACTATGTATGCACTGGGGTTTGTTTCTTGTCTAGACAAGAGAATTGAAGACGCTACTGTGTAATACCATTGACCCGGTTTCGGTTCGAAACTCAAACCTGACTATTTCCGTATGAACATAGATTGCCGATTACAGTAGGTAAAATTGATGATGGATATTATATGAGGTACCATGTAGGTCAGTGTAAACAGTGTGCACCACCCTTTTGTAGGAAATAATGAAAATTTCTTCAATTCAATTCCATGTCGGCTTATTATTGTCTGATGTTTTTAACAATGCCCATATTTTCACCTATGTTGAAAACTCTACTCCATTAATTCTTGCATTCATTCACACCATACTTCTCTTCCACAATTGATAAGCACTACTTTGGAATAACCCAATTTTTACCCTATATATATATTCCCATTTCAAAAATATATACTTCATTAGCATGTTGCTTCAGAAAATATAATTTATCAATTTATATGTGTTTTTTTAGTAGTTAATGGTTTAATTTTTTTCAATTTGTCCCACATCTTAATTTCTGCATTAGACTTTTATTTAATTTTCCATGTGTATAGTAATGTTGTGTAATATAGTCATTTTATATACACATGAATTGAACTTAATCTTTGTGAAACAACCTTTTAAATGACAGTTACCACAAGTCATATAGTTCAAGTGATTCCACATTTATAGAGGTGCAAATTGCGTGACGATCCAGGTTCAAACTAAGTTCACTTAGACCTCGCTATTTCGTTTCTTTCAATCCACCCTAACTCAATTAAACGATAATTAGCTTGAGACAGATCGACGAAAACTTATGATACCGATACGTAGATCGACGAACATGAACAAAAAATCACATTTGAAACAAAGATAAAAAAATCTCTCTCTCTCTCTCTCTCAAAGCTAGCCTTGTCCTAATGAATATATATTCTCATGAATGTCCTATTCCTTTTGTATTCTATCTCGATGTCTTAAAATCCCAAAGTCCACATAGCCCTTTGCCTTTATCTTTCCCCATATATATAATATTGATGTGTATGTATTTAGTGGAAGTATAAAATAAATGAAGTGCATGGTATTGCATGGGGGGTTGTCAGGGAGACCAAGAATGGGAACAAGAAGGAATTATGCGTATATGTTTTATCCTCTCACTGTATTCATATTCCTCTACAAAGGAGACACCTTTGTCCCCTCTCTCTCTCTTTCTAATCCTTTTTTAACCCTAATTCTTTTCTTAATTTATTGCATTTTCCCAATCCCAATAATCTTTTCTTTTAATTGTCTCACCCAACATTTCATATACATATCTATGTGTATACACACACGTGCGTCTAGGATAGGTTTGCCTTGATATATGCAACACTTGTCACAACATGAATTAATACGACAATTTAGATGAAAAAAGATTTAAGGAAAAAAAAAGTATAAAAAAAAGGGTCTCACATATATATATGTGTGTGTGGTGGGTGGGGGGGTTAGTTTGAATATATAGCCTTCGCTCTTTTGAATGAAAAAATGAAACATGTTTTCAATAGATGTCTTATTTTCATCCCGCATCTTTCAAGCATGTATCTTATTTGCTCATAATTCATCTTATTAATATATATTAGAATGCCAAAAGGATGAATGTTATGCTATTTATCATGATAAAAAGTGATGAAATTTGACTATTCATCATGACCAAAACAAAAGAAATTTTTATTTGAATCTAATATATTTATTGCAATATATATTTAATCCTTTGTTTTTTAAATTGACCAACGGGAAATGAATAATTAAAATGTTATATATTTGTTGGTAGGATCATGTAAAAATTAAGTACATTAAATTATAGTCAAAAAATGCAATTTATTATATTTGAGGGACAAAATTAATACTTGACTTAGATAAACATTGTAGTTTTATCTTTAACACTATTCCTTTCAAGGTGAGTCAGAATCTGTCATGGCAGTCGTCCCATTTACATGGATTTTTAAAACAATTTATATAATATTTTCAATTTATTTTGATAAAACAAAATTAATAGAGAAATTACATTTTTTTTTAAAGTGTGAAATAAAGGTAGATTGAGGTTATTAATAATATATTATCAAACTATTTTATCTTTAATGATGAACTGATGATATGCATAACACAAAATTTTAAATATTTTCAATAAATAAATTTATATATATAATTTTCTAAATTATATACTTAAACAAACTCTAATAACTTCTATATTACATGAGCTCAATGCACATATAAATGCATGTACGTATACATAAAAACTTACTAAAATGTTACTATCACACAAAATCATGAGAAAATAGTTTATCAATTGGTTAAACTTTCAGATAACTATATGTAAGGAACATTGTATAGATTTTGATGAGGACAAAATATGTAATAGATAGGGCCTAGGATCCTTTGTATTTAGATTGATTTGTAAAAGTTTAGACTAGGCCCAGGAAGCTTGAAGATTGAAGATCAAAGCTTGAAGAAGGAAGATGACCTTGCTGTGTTGAAGATCAAAAATTGACTAAGTATTGGTCACTGCAGCAGACTACTGGAAGGAGCCTGAAAGGTTACTCCGAAGGACACTGCTGAACAAATTGCAAAATTGGCTAAGTATGGAAAGTTGCAGCAACCTTCAGAAGGAAGATGTAGATCAGAAAGCTAGTCAGATAAGACAAAGTGCAGTAGTAACCAACTCCAAGAAGCAGTTACTTCGGATTGAGTACTCTGAGTTGTCATTAGGAACATTCATGTACGATCCAATCAGAGAGCACTAGCTGGAGGAATCAAAAGGACGAGAGAACGAATTGCAGACTGGAATGATGGCGGCAGTAGCAGTGGTGTACGATTGCAACAGAATCACGTACGAACCAATCCGAGAACACCGCACCACGAAGCACCCTGCAGAGAAGGATGCTCACTTCAACGGGCAAATTTCTCTACCCCTATAAATAGTAGAAGACTTGGAATGGAAACTTACCTGAAACTCGCCCTTTCAGGCATTCAAAGCTCTCAATCAAATCATTATTTATTTCCTAAAGTTTCAAGTCCAGTCTAATCGCAGCAAGCATACCCTGTTTTCAGAAGCTATTTGCTCAAAGCTTACTACTCTCTATGTTGAATAATTTATTATTTATTTTTCATTAGACTGTAGGAGTCACTTGATCGGAGGCTATTCCTGATCAAGTGATTTCGTTCTTGTTGCAAGAACAAGTGCTCTGTGTGGGCAATTAGTTTTGGTCACTGTGCAGCTACCCTGTGTGGGAAGAAAGCTGACAATTCTTGTTAAGTGTTTGTAGAAGTCGAGTCTTTGTAAATCAAACCATACTTAACAAAGTTCCTCCTTGAGAAGTAGTAGAGAGGACGTAGAGGGATTACTCCACCCTCGAACCTCTATATATCATTGTGTTTGCTTTTTCTGTTCACAAGCTTACTGTCTAATATATTCTTTTCTGCTTACTGCTTTGCTGTTGTTCATACCTTGTCATTGCATTCTGCACAAAGCTACCTTTCGAAAACTCATTTGATTTCAAGTATTTTCGTTGTGCATATAAAACTCTGTTTTTCATAAGTCTTTAGGTAACTGCTCTGTAGGATCCTCTCTGTTAACAGCAAACTCTATAGCTGCTTGTTCTTTTGAAACTTAAACACTCTTTGGAGTAAAATTTTAAAAAATTTGAGTAGGCTTATTCACCCCCCTCTAAGCTAAACATGCCAATCCGGTTCGAAAAAACGGAACCGAGCAGGTTCGAACTGGCATTTCGAATCTGTTTCGGTTCGGCATTTTCGAAACCGGAACCGGCAACCGGATGGGCATGTTTACTCTAAGCCTACTGCCACTTGGGACCAACACTATATCTTAAAAGAGATTTAATTTCTTTATTCACAAAATTAATTATTGAATGTAAAAAAAAAAAAAAATGCCACGTAGTTTAGTGTGTTTATGGTATAATTCATGAGACAACTTTAGTTCATAGGCCCCGTTTGGGAAAAAAAAGATATAAAGAGGTAAAGGGCAAAAACCATTTTTTGACTAATGATATCACCTTTGAAAAAGATAAATAATTATTAATAAGCTATTTAACAAATGATTTCTACAATAACACGAGAATAATAAAATAAAAGAAGCAAAAATATCTTTGTTTTATTGGACTATATATCCCCCAAGATCTCCTTTTGCACTTATCATTATCCATGAAATATGCTTGCTTTGATTGATTGATAAAAGCTATCTATCTTTGATGTTAATTTTTGGAGATTCTCCAATATTAATTATATTATTCATATAGTATCTTTGTTATAGGAATATTTGTGTAGATAAAATCTTCATTGTGAAGAAACACATTTAGAGAGAGAATCTGATCATAATTAGGTTTTTCTTTTTCATGTTCAATGAGGTGCAGTTATTAGCTCTCAATTGATCCAAAATGGTCTTCAAATATTCCATATTTTATTATATCAATCAGCATTAATATACTTATAGTTTTGTTTCTACATGTATTATTTGTGAATTTATTATTGTACACTCATGTTATGATGATCTTATAAATATTGTACTTATAAAATATCTTGTATATATTATACGTATCATCACCATATTAATTTGCACAAACTTATAATAATGTGTGTGTGTGTGTGTTTTTTTTTCTCTCCATAAAATCCAGCATCTACAAAATTAACTAGTATGCAGTAAAGATCAAGTATATAAGTTTATCATCTCATATCATTTATTACGGGCCTAAAGTTTATCATAATAATAAAATTTGGACAATATTATATTTTAAGAAATTACATAATTAAAGTACAAAAATTCTAAATTTAAAATAAATTGATCGGTCTAGACTTCCATTTATATTTTAATGGCTTATTATATATATGAGCTGGACTCCTGTGAGACCGTCTCATGTGCGACGGCACTCGCGCACGGTGGTGCGCTGGGACCAAGGATGAAAATATCGATATCGCATGTCGTATCGCAACTTTGATTTTACGGATATATCGATGTCGATATCGATATCGCATATCGATATCGCAAAAAATTTGAAAAAACAACGGAAATCTTATTAAAATTTTGGAAATTTAATATGAAATTTTAGGGATTATTTTTACACTTCATTACACATATATTCCACTCAAAATCATTAAAAAATATATTTAAAACTAACATATAGATAATAAACATTATAAATACTGTTTTTCGAATGAAAAATGATAATATATTACATAATACAAGACAAAATTACTAAAATTACATCATACAATATACTAGTACCAAAAGGATGACCTATGAGGTTCAAACATAGTAGATGGAATGTCATCTTGATCCAAGTAGTACTGATACCAACATATACATAATTAGCACTATTAAAATTTTACTAAAACTAATTATAACAATTAATTGTAAATACACAATTACAACATTACATTTTACGTGCTAGCTTCACTATAAAATAATTAATTGTAAAATTATGATTTTATAATAAAGTTCTATAAGTTAACTAAATACTTCACCTAACATATACATAATTAGCACAATTAAACACATCAATTTACAATATACCAACAATTAAACATAGCAATTTACAATATACCAACATATACATAATTAGCATTATTAAAATTTTACTAAAACTAATTATAACAATTAATTGTAAATACACAATTACAACATTACATTTTACGTGCTAGCTTCACTATAAAATAATTAATTGTAAAATTATGATTTTATAATAAAGTTCTATAAGTTAACTAAATGCTTCACCTAACATATACATAATTAGCACAATTAAACATAGCAATTTACAATATACCAATAAAATGCTAGTTTTATCAACTAAAATGAAAAAAAAAGAAGATTAAATTTACATACCAATTCGTAGTTCTTCAAAATGACAATTGAGTGATATATATAGTGATACAAGTATTCCTCTCCAATGTCAATGCACTATATCCAAAAAAATAAATAAATTAGATACATTAAAATAGTCATAATCTATAAAGTAAATAATTGAAATTAATTTAATCAAAAATGTTGGGAGAGAGTTATTGATATGAGAGAATATCATACCTTGAACCTTAAATTGTATGATAGAAAATGTTCACTTGCCTTCAACATATATATATATATATATATATAGAGAGAAATATATCGTGCAAAAAAATTAGAAAAAAAAAGAAGTAAATGAAGTAATAATTGGTTAAAGGAATGGAAATTTAAAAAAGCCATAAAATATGGCTATATCCGTGAATGAAAGATTGATGTGAGGAGAATATATTACTTTCAATATCAAACACAATACATAATACAAAGTAAGGAAAAAAAATCACATAGTTCAATTTTGTGAATCAAAATCGCTCATTTTGATATACATGCGATATTTTGCGATATATCCGCGATATTTCCCAATTTCCATCCAATTTTATACTACACTGAACCGATATCGATATCGATATCGATATTTTGCGATATTTTGCGAAATATCCGCGATACCCAGGAAAAAAAACATTAACACCCAATATCCGTATCGCAATATCTGTATCCGCGATATATCCGCGATATATCCGCGATATTTCGCGATATTTTCATCCTTGGCTGGGACACGGTCGTGTCCCAGGACACGGTCGACCGTGCGCGGGAACACATACTTATAGCACAAAAAGACATACTTATAGACAAAAATCACATACTTATCTCGACCGTGACCCAGAACATGACTGTGCGCCACAGATTATTCTTAGTTTTCACGCGAGGCACGGTCTGTCTTAGGGCACGGTCGTGGGCGAGAAAAAAAATCACATACTTATTATTGAAAAAGACATACTTATACACTGCAGTCGCGCACGGTCGTGTCCTGGGGCACGGTCGACCGTACGCGATTGCCGTCGCATGTGAGACGGTTGCATATGAGTATTTGTGTGTATATATATATATATACACACTTCATTGTTTACACGACACTAACTAATTATTTAAGCTATTTGTACACCAAATATTTATTAATTGTTGGCAGTAGGATCCATGCACCCGGGTCGACCCACCCCACGCCCTCTCACGCGCCCCCACGCGCCTGGTGGGTGCGCTCAAACCTACCAAGATTCGCTCAGGCAGTCATACCCTCATGTTATGTTAGGGTTACCCGTGTTACCCTGGTGGGCGCTCAAACCCACCAAGATTCGCTCAGGCAGTCATACCCTCATGTTATGTTAGGGTTACCCTCATGTTATGTTAGTGTTACCCGTGTTACCCTCACGAGGGTAACACTAACATAACATGAGGGTAACCCTAATATAACATGAGGGTAACTCTAACATAACATGAGGGTAACCCTAACATAACATGAGGGTAACTCTAACATAACATGAGGGTATGATTAACATTTTAGTTTAGTAGTTTTAAACTAAGGGTATGAAATCTGGATATAGGGTCACATTAACATAATGCGAAGGTAACCCTAACATAACGTGAAAGTAACTCTAACATAACGTGAGGGTAACGAGCAAAACACGCGAAATAAGTAAAGAGGCACGGGCTGGGCGGGCTAGCCCAGTTGCACGAATCACAGATCCGTGCAACTGGTGCACAGGAGACTAACTCTTAATTGTTTTAAAATATAAGATATAAAACAAAGATCAAAGGCAAATGCTGCTGTGCACCAGGTGCATGGATCTAAATTGGTGCAACTGGGGCGACCCGATCCGGATCCGCGCACCTGGATTTTTTTTTTTTTTTCAATTAAGATTGTTACCTTTATGTTGTAAGGATGTGACCTTTACGTTATATAAGTGTGACCTTTATATATAAATGTTATGACCTTTATGATCAGGAACTTAGGAAAAAATGAAGATTTTCAGGTTTTTCGCTTCAGATTAAGACCTTTATGTTGTATTGTTGTAACATTTATGTACAATTCTTGTGACATTTATGTACAAATATTATGACCTTTATAATCCATAACTTTGAAAAAAAATTAAAAATTTCAAAATTCAGTGCATTTTAAGGATGAATATATGTGCAGCTAATATTATAAAAACGTAAATATGTACAAATTTTGCTAAAATTCTTCATTTTTTTCTAAGTTAGAGTATATAAAGGTCATTACATTTATACATAAAGGTCACACTTATATAACACAAAGGTCACAAACATATAACATAAAAGTAACAACCTGAAACGAAAAAATAAAATAAAAAAAAATAAAATAAATAAAAGTGCACGGATCCGGGTCGACCAGGACCCGACCCGAATTGTATGTGCACCAGTTGCACATGAGACTAACTCAAGATCAAAATAGAGAATAACCACCACAACTAACAGATAGAAATCCATTTGCTCAACCAAAACCACTTCTATACTTTATCTACGATGACTAATCGAGTAATCATTCAGATAATTAAATATAATTGTGGAACTTTTCATGGACCAACGAACACCAAGACTAGCTAGCATATTACAAAGTTTTTTTTTTTTTTTTGGTAAATTTTTAAAATAAACTAAATAAATATTTAAAATGAATTTTAAAGAAATAGAAAATTGTCAAAGTTCACAAAAATTTAAAGGGAGACTTTTCCTTTTCATAAAAAAGCACTTTCACAAGCTTCTTTTAGTAGAATCCTTTTTCCCCATTATAAACCTCTTAAATGATGTCACATATTTCACATATATTTATGAAAGAAAACTTGATTTTAAAACCTATTTTTTATATATTATAATAAACTTATGTGTTTATAATATAATTGGTACTAAAAACAAGATAATGTAGTATTTGTAACAAATGATCAAATTGTTATAAATATTGGCCGGAGAGATCTTTCTGACTTTGTGTGCGTAAAAAGATAATTATTCTAAAACGGAGAAATTATGTATTTCACAATTTTATTTATATTTTGTAATAAAAAACAAAGATAAAATTGAAGAAGCAAGTAATAAAAAATCACCCATATAATTTACATGATTATATCTCAATTTCATATCCTTCACATTCTTGGAAAAAGGCAGTCCTTTTTATTCATAATTTTCTTGTTGATATATATAATTCCCATGCAATGTGCCCATACTTAAATTGAGAGAATTTCCTTTCACTTTTTGGCACATAATCCCCTTTGTCAGTTATTATGCTGAGACACTTTCAGATAGCATTTTTAATGCTAACATTCACAGCCTCAGAATCTTGACTATTTGGCTTGGTCCACTATTTTTTTACATTTTTTTATTTTAATGTGTCACAAAATAATAAAAATAAAATCACACTAATATCTCCCCCTCTATTTCCAATGTACTTTGAGGATTTCAAATCCTTATGTCTTGAGTGTTTTACAATCCTCTCAAACTTTTACTCACTACACTCAGTTTTGTTGGTTGCTACATATAATAATATGAGATGGTTCTATAGTACACCAGGTGTATTAATACACCAAACTCTCCACCATTTTCAGCCATTAGATCTGAGATAATTGTTGACTTTAACCTTAATACTCTCAAATCTGATGACTGCAAATAGGTGGAGAGTCTGATATATTAATATACCTTGGTGTACTATAGAATGACCGAATGATATGATAGTAATATCATATGTTCGATAGAAATAGTCAAATGATGAGATTTCGGTTTTCCCAACAAATGATAAGGTTTAACATTTTGTCTGTCATATGATGTGAAGTAGTGTAACTTACCTGTGAATTTTACTTAATGTACAGATTTTGTTAGAAGTTTTAAGTTCATTTAGATAAGAAATAAAGATGTTGTGGAAATAAGTGGTTGTAATTTGATATCTAAATTGGAATAGTGTATGGCTTTTTAATGTGAACTTTAATTTAGGTAATTAGTTGCTTTTATTTCCTTCCTTTGTTCAATAGCTTTCAAAAAGTTGACAAAATGCACTTATTTCACTACCTTTTCTTTTCTTGCTAAAGGCAAAATGATGGATTAGTACAACTTATATGGCTTTTCTTCCCATAATGTTTTGCTTGTTTTTTTCCTTCCTTTATATGAATAATGGCACCTACATATATAACATGTTGGTATCAATTATGAATACAATCAATGTGACATGCATTATCCAATTATTTAATTTCTAGTTAGTCTCATTGCATTTATTATGCATGCTGAAGTCAATTCAAGTCCTAGCTGGTTTAAGAAGAGATCTAACTCAAGTAATGAACTTTAGGTTTCAAGATAATAAAGTTTTTGAGTGCAACTTTTTTAAATCTCATGGAAGTAGATTTATGAGGGGCCAATAAAAATAGAAAATTGACTTATGAAAATAAACTTAATTGGATTATGGGCTTCATCTCATAAAACTATATCTGTAATACAATTTATATTTGTGGATAAAGTTTTGACTTGAATATCATTCTGAGGTGTATTTTTCTAATAATTGGTTCTTGATCCTTGATTTTTTTAAATGATTTATTAGTAATTCTTCATTTGTAAATATGAGCTCTTTAAATTATATAGAATGTATTTATTGATTATGAATATTAGCCGAATAAATCAAATATTTTTATTAAATCATGTGGGAATTCATTCTCAATAAAAAAATCATCTGACCTTGAGAAAAAAGAAAACCACTTGGACTTGGAGTTTACTTCTTAAGAGGCCCAGTTCTGGGCTCAATCTTCCACCCTCCATTGGGCCTAGACGGCCCAAACCCAATGCTTTCACCACCAAATTGTCTATTGCAGAACGAAAGTTGTAGAGCTTGGGCCCAAATGTATACTACATCATATCATATTATTTTGGTTAATTTTTTGCATATAAAAGTATAGAAAAAAATTCCACTAGCTGACATGGCAAAAAACAGCAATATCCATACAGGTTCGTTGAGGCCCAAGATAATCAAACCAGCAATATTTTTCGATATTTATTACTTCTGTTTTATACAAGTTTTTTTTTTTTTTTTAGTTACATATATATTTTAGAATTTTAATTCTATTATATTGCATGTACAATTGAAAAAATATATATATATACACTAAAAGATACAATTAGTTTATATTAGAAAAAAAGGTCTCCAAAGTTGGGCCAGTTGGACCAATGGGAAAGAACTCCAAGATTCATTCTCTAAGATACTCTCTGAAACACGCAACAGACTTAACGACCACATAGTTCAAGATTCATGTGAGTCCCACCTCTGTTTTTTTTTTTTTTAATTACAATTAATTGTAGCAAGAAGGAATCAGAATTAGTGGGATGAAAATGGAGGCCCTGAACCCAAATCTTGATCGTACCTTCTCCACTCTGTCGAGGGTCTCCAGATTCTCATCAAAACTTCCATTTTGTTGCCGATTGAGCAGTGGGAGAAGCAAGAAGCTGAGATTTAAGACAGGTGTGGAATGTTTGGACAAGAAAAGGGGCAACTCACAAAGTGGGAATGGAGATTTGGTTAAGAATGTTGGGAAAGGACTCTTTGCTCTTGCTGCTTCAGCTTCCTTGTGCTTTGATTCGCCTGCTTTCGCTGAGTCTTTGACCGTTGCTTTTCCTGTTTCTCATACTCGTGAGGTGATCAGTCAATCAAACCCTTGGATTCATTCTTGTTTGTCGTGTAATCTTGTGTTGATGATTCGTGTTTTGTTTCTCAGGTGAATATGGTGCAGAGAACCCTTGTCGAGGCCTGGGGCTTGATCAGAGAGACGTTTGTCGATCCCACTTTCAATCATCAAGGTGAGAGAGAGAGAGAGAGAGAGAGAGAGAGAGAGATAGGTTTTAAGGCTTTATTATGTATGATGTGGATTGGTTGATTATCTATGGTAATAAATGATGTGGTATTGTAATACAGATTGGGACTTAAAACTGCAGCAAACAATGGTGGAGATGTTTCCACTGAGATCAGAAGATGCAGCCTACAACAAAATAAAAGGGATGCTTTCGACTCTTGGAGATCCCTTCACTCGTCTCATTAGTCCTAAGGTATTATTACATATATCATCAATCTAATTATTACATGGCTTTTCAGTATTCATTTCCGAGAAATGCAGGAATATGAAAGCTTCCGAATAGGAAGTGATGGAAACTTGCAAGGCGTCGGCCTATTCATCAATGCTGAACCCAAAACCGGCCATCTGGTAGTTTTGTCGTGCATAGAGAACAGCCCGGCTGCACGTGCTGGCATACACGAAGGAGACGAGCTCATGGAAATAAACGGTACCTATTATTATGTCGTGTGTTTCAATTCCCTCTATCCAAACACGGCCGGCCTTAAGGATGAGTTTTGGTGTAGGTGAAAGGCTCGATGGAGTAGCCAGTGAGACCGCTGCTCAGAAACTCCGGGGACGTGTTGGAACAACCGTTACAGTTAAACTTCACAGTGTTAGTTAGTTAGTTACTTAGCATTCCACACTCTACTTACATTCTGTTCTAAGATCAAAGTTTGGTGAATTGATGATGTTGTCTTGTCCAGATTGATGAATTGGGAAGTCCTTGTGATAAAGAGGTACATACATATATATGATTCCATTTCTTGTCATGTCATATGTTAGCCAATACGGCTTAACAAGAATGCTCGATTTTTTAAGGTTAAGATACCCCGCGAAGTGGTGAAGCTTTCGCCTATATCCAGCACCATCATTCCACATAGAAAGCCAGATGGACATGTCTCAAAGACAGGATATGTAAAGCTGTTAACATTTTCTCAGGTATTGCGCAGTTTTTACACAAGGTTGGTTTTCGTTTGAATGATTGTTGTGCTAAAGACTTGTTAAAACGACAGACTGCTGCCATTGAGATGGAGAACAGAGTTCATGAGATGGAGAATGAAGGGGTGCAGTCATACATATTGGATTTGAGAAACAATCCAGTTAGTCTTTTCTTCGTGTTTAAGCCTTAAGACGTACATTTTCATATCCGTGTTTTTAATAATTCTTCGTCTCTAGGGTGGTTTGGTGAAGGCAGGGCTCGACGTTGCTCAGATATGGCTCGATGGAACGGAGACGCTAGTGAACACGATTGATAGAGATGGAAATATGCTACCTATTAGCATGATCGATGGACATGCTATCACACACGATCCACTCGTGGTCCTCGTATGTCATCATCGTCTTTCCAAGCTTTGTTTGATCATATATATAAGGCAAAATTGCAATTTCCGTCTATAACTTAGGTCTTGTTCATTGTTTCACTACTAAGTTTATGTATTACAATGTTCATCTGATTTTACTTGAAAGTCCGATTTGACATTTCAAGCAAAATCGAAACAAAATTGTGAAAAAGTGACGGTAAGAGGACAAAAAAAAACATAAAATTTATGTTAAAAGAGCAGATAAGATTCAAGACGAAATTTAAAAATTGAAAATTTTCACGACTATAAAATTATTTGTCAATAGGTGAACGAAGGGAGTGCAAGTGCGAGTGAGATTCTTGCAGGTGCACTGCACGACAACGGTCGAGCAATTCTGATCGGACACAGAACATTTGGCAAAGGAAAAATACAGGTGATGTATCTCAAAAACATCACTTCATTGCCTTGTTAAGTTGGTCGAAATAACATGATTTCGTTGCAGAGTGTGACGGAGTTGAATGATGGATCGGCCCTTTTCATAACGGTGGCCAAGTATCTGTCTCCGAAGCTTCATGACATCGACGAGGTAGGGATCACGCCCGATGTACAATGCACGACGGACATTCTTAATTCGTCTAAGGATTCGTTTAAGGATGGAAGCTCATCAGCTTCATCTCTTGAGAGAGATTCTTGCATTTTGGTTGCAGAACATGAGCTTGATGTTCAGCAATCCAATGGCTCACCTTCTTGATGTGTGAATATGTTTCATTATTGCTGTTAAATAGTTAGTAAATATGTAGATTTGTGGTATGGCATATTGTCATAGTTGAACTTGTTGTGGAATGAAATATGCGATCCTCTATCGACAAACGAATCAAATATGCTGTGAGACGGGCCAACCCAAATCGATGCATCTGAATCTTTTAGATTGGGCTCTTTTACAAGTCCGTAAAATGAATACGTACATTGAGAAGTTGTAATTTTATTGATCAAATAACAAGTATCATAACAAACATAATGATCAAAACAATATACAATCACACATATAATAAGAACACATTACAAGCCTCATAATCACTCATCGATATATTTAATGCACTCGATTAATTAAAAAAGAATTGCAAAGAAATAAAATAAAATTGGAGAAAATGAAAGTAATTTAGAAATTGAAATTTGGAAGCCATTTCCTGCAACACCCTGTGGCACTGGAGCCATGGCAAGATCTTGGGCCATTGCAATCTTGGACAAAAATAGACTAACAATTACCAAAAATATTGAAATGTAGAAAATAATAGACTTACCAAAACAAGCCATAATGATATGATAATGTGACAATATAATATTACTAGATTTTTTTTCTTTCTAATTTTGTATGTGATTTGTGGTGTGAAATTCTGTGGAAAGTGTCTGAATTTATATAGTGGTCAATGCTTCATAATCAATAGTCTCATTTCCTTTTTCCTTTAATATTTTCCTACCATATTATTATTTTGCCTTTTGTTTCAAGGTTTATGGGATCCACGAAATGTGACTAGAAATTTTAGGTTATATATCTTAATCATAGGAAAAAATTAAATGAGATTTTTTTGAATTCATATTTAATTTTATGAAACACATTAGTTTATAACTCATAAAATAGATATTAACTTATGAAAATTAGATTCGAATAATATCTTTTATCTCGTCGAATTGTACTAAGTTATAATATATTGGTTTATCATGTAAATTACCTTGCAAGTGTTAGGATGGGACTTCATTCCTTTTTCATTTATTTACTTTCCTCCAATTTTTAAAAAATTGGCAAATTGGTGAGACATCAAAAATCTGTACCTTATGATTTATGATGATGTTGATCGCTCATCTGAACAAATAATTTTAATGTCATAATCATTAATTTTTCCTTTTCCAATTATGTATGTACGCATGTCATAATTCATGTTCAGTAGATAATACATTATTACCATGATTTTATTAATTTTGCAGTTATTCAAAATTTGAAACAGGCACTAAAACAAACATTCAACATATTAGTTTGGTTTTGCACTTTGCAGGTAAACAAAAACGGGCCCTTTAAACCATTATATTTATAGCAGATTGTAATTACAAAAGTACTATAAAACTAAAAAAAAAAAAAAAATGATAAACTTATAAGAATAAGGAAAAAAAAAAAAAAACTATTTTTTCCAAAATTAAGATAAAAAAACTCAAACAAACATGGTTTCCTCAATAAATCCAATCATCAAAGTCCAATTCAACACCACTCCTTTTGACAAACAAATCATATTACCATGCCAAGAAACACAACTGATTTTTACAACAAAATCACTACAATCAAAAGTACATTTATCATCTCAACTTCATATAACTATGAATCCTTAGCAAGCTTCTGGGCATTCATCAGACTTTTAGTTAGCCAAATCGCCGTTTCTCTGGACGAAACAGTGTCATCCCCAAACGCTTTCAGCACACCGGACAGCTCGTCAAACTTGTCCTGTTTGAGCAATCTTGCACACAGTTCAAGCAAAGACTCTAAGGCATCAGCTCTATGAGGATTTTCCCTCTTCTCGTTGCTTCCATTGCTGCTGATCGCCGCATGTGTGCTTAACAACAGATCTTTAATGGCTTCTCTCTCGTTTTGTTCTTCTGTTTTCACTGGACCCTTATCCGGGCAGCTTTCAGATTCTTCGGCCCACATTGCATTGTGTGGGACCCCCAAACATGAATCGGTATCTTCCGCCACAGTCAATTCACTACACTTTTCAAGAATAGCATCCTCCAACTTTCTTTGTGTATCCTGAGTTGACTCAGGAGGCTCCTCGTCTCGACATGATGAGGACTCGTAATTGTCACGATCGTCCACATTGCAAGCGGTTGTCTCACACGTGTCTCCACTCTTTGAATCTTCACTGTCATGAGAGATTTGACCAGAATAGCTAGTCGGGTCAACCCGCTTCGTCTCGAGTAGATCTTCTATCAAGGCATCACCGTCCAGTAGATTTGGATACTGCATGTTACTACTTTCATCAAATAAAGGAAGCAGGTCCCTCTTTTTGAGTTTCACTTCTCGTTCTTTCTGGTCTTTCTCTTTCACGCCATTGGAACTGCTTGGTGATGGTTTCTTGGTTTTATCGTTGGGAGAAGGAGACTTCACAGGAAGAAACACGGTAGATGGGTTGTGGCAGCGAAGGAGAAATGGCTGTAAATGTGGGTTTCTCAACAGCTCTGCTGCCTATGATATGCATATACGTGGGACTACTCTTTACCATGACGAAATTTGTTGAAATAAGAGAAAATATAGAAGGTGATAAAGATAAGAACTTACTGTTGGCCTGTGTTCCGGGCTCTTCCTTAGCATGCTCTTTATAATCTGTTTTCTGAGACGATTAAAGTCATAAATGAATTTACATTTTTTGACAAATAGAAACCTTGTGTATTTAAATATCGAGAGGACTTACAAAGTGGAAGAGTATACGATAGGCATTGGAGAGATCAAAGATCTATTGATCTTGTTGATGAGTCCAGTCATATCCTATTTTATTCAAAATATTCTAATTTCAGTAAAGTAGCACTTAATCAATGATGTATGACTTTGTGAATAAGACCGTGTGTGGAGGGAAAGCAAAGGATTGAACTTACGGGGGCTCTAAATGCTTGTTGGTGGGCAGCAATCTCGAACATGCAGCAACCTGAATGTAGGAAACGGGGATCTTTTAGTCGTGGGAACATGTAGAAATGAACTTAGGTCGTGATGGATGAGGGACTTGAAATACAAGATTTGAAATGAATAGATTTCGAAATCCCTCTTTAAATCTCTCCATCCAAACACAAACTTATAACTTTTTGCAAGAACTCATTACCTAGAGACCATATGTCTGATTTATAGCAATACTGTGGAGTTGAAAGAAGCTCCGGACACATATAGTTGGGAGTCCCAACAACCTAGTTTCAAGAAAAGAAGTTATTCATCGATATTGTGAATATCAGAGTAATAAAGTATGAAAGTTTTGTCATTATATAGGTCATACCGATGAGGCAAGCCCTTCCTCATTGAGAAGTTTTGCTAATCCAAAATCACCTGAGAAATTACACTGGTGAAAAAACGAAGAAAATAGTAGGTGTGAATAGTAAATCATTGTGAGGACTAAATATGGCCTTCTTACCGAGACGGATGTCATTTTCCTTCGTGACAAATATGTTAGACAGCTGGAATTCAGAAAAAATGATTCACGTAAGAAACAGTCAGATTCACATGTCGGAACTATATTTTATAATAACCATGTATCAAACCTTGAGATCCCTGTGAAGGACACGATTGGAATGAAGATAGTCGATAGCTAATAACAACTGAGTCAACCATTTGCATATTTTCTGGGGCATATGAAGAAAATTGAACACTCAGTGCGAGTTAGATAAGGCAGACAGTGACAGTCTCTACATATAAATTTATGCCATATTACCTCCTCCGAGAAATATGCTCCTCTTGTCTTACGTATAAGTTCAGATCTGCATATTGAGAACATAATGATAAAAAATAGAAACTATTTTCGTCCCCAAGAACTTTTAGAGAAAAAAATTATGTTATATTATGGTATGCTAAGCTTTATTACTGTGTCAATAATAGTGATTATTTGCTTAATATTTGGTTACTTTGGATTTTATCAGAATTGATCTTCTCCATACATTATGAGCACATGCATAATGTAAGAAACTGTATTTACGTAAGAGAATAATCATTATATTGTATGTTACTTAAAGCATCATAAGAAAATTCTCGAAGCACCTAAAAAAACTACGATATGTAGAACACTAAGTCGGAGTTCAGTTTAAGTACTTACATATCTCCGGCTTCACAATAGTCCGTCACAATGCAAATACAGCTTCCCTGCCGAAAAGTGTAAATTAAAAGTTTTCTTTATAACCAGTTTCACGCTTACAATATCACATTTTCTGAATTTTCAAAAAAGAGAACACAGAAATCAAGACCAATCAGCGACTTAATACCTTCTCGACCCAAGCATCTTTATATTCCAGTAGATATGGATGGCGTAGTTTCGCAATTAAATTCATCTGGTACAGACAGCCACACATTATAACATGTTGAAGATCAATCTGAAGTTATTTATTTATTCAAAGTCGTCTCTCAATCTAGTAGCATGAAAAATAGTCAATATGGAGCCAGGACCCGACAAGTAGAAAACCTCACCATGTCATATTGTATTCCAAATAGAAAAATGCTTTATGAGTTACTAAAATATATGCATTTAAAGCTGTCAAGAAATATATATGTTTTTGCTGCATATCATAGCATATCCATCTCTTCTGTAGGTACAAAGGTAACGACTATCTAGAGTAAATTATATCTATTCTCAGTGAACAGGCTTGTTTTTGCAGTAAAATTACTTCGATGCTGGATATAACATTTAGCAGAAATGAGAGCATACAGTCTACCCAGTACGACGATTTTGAAATTCATCGGACATTCTAATAAAGTAGTCTGAACATGTAGGTATACTGGTGATAACAGCCCCATCTTAAAGAAACGGTGAAACATGTGAAGAGAAATCTGCTACAATTTCTAACACAATTGTGTTCCTTAAAACCCTACAACACAAGTATTTAAGAATAACCTCTTGAAATGCTTTGCTCCTGAACTTCTCTGGCTGCTTAGAGAGACGAATTTTCTTCAGTACATACCTGCAGAAGATGATAACACCAATTACTGAACCCTCATTCGAAGTTCATAGACTGATGAACCACAATGCCAGCTTACAAGAGGGCTTTTTTCCTTATAACATTCTTCGATTCCTACATATTAAGGACTCATATATCGCCTCCCAAAATCATAAACGCTTGTTCTAATCGATAAATTCACGAGGTCAGTTTCTAATTACAACATTCTCAATAGATTGCATAAACAATTCTAGGTTTTGACAGCAACACATCATCACAATTCTACTAGTGTCTAAACTACCCTCTAGCATGAGTAGGACAAATACCCACAAACAATCAATCCCAAAACAGGGGTCATGTTTATATAACAAGGAGGGAGTTCAATTTATGCATGAACAGCCATTAAAAGAGCTTGAAAAATGAGATTCTTACTTCTTATTCTCTGTTTTATGGAGCACAAGAAATGCAGCTCCAAAAGAGCCTCTACCAATCAGCTCCATCACTGCATAATCATCCATCTTGGACTTTGAATCACCATTTTCACCCTCCATCAAGCCCTTAAAAGCCACAATCTTCAAATGGGTCAATGTTATTTCACCTAAAAATTCAATCTTACTACACAGTTCTTGAGCCCACATACCTCTAATTCAGCAAGAAACTTCAGCTTCTACAGAGCAAACAGCCTCAAAAAGCAACCAGAAAAACCTAATCTTGCAGCTTCAAGCACAACCCCTCTTCTATTCTTTTTTCTATTTCTTTGAAGAAATAATCAATAACCCTTCAAAGAATGAAGTTGAAAAAGATGTATAGCACAATTAAGGCACCAAGCTACACCGTAGACTGCGTGTTTGTGTGTGTGGTGACTGGTGTGGCCGTGTGGGATGGGGGTTAAAGTGAGGAAGATAGTCAAACTGCAAGTTAGAGGAACAATCTGGACAATTAAAGAATTGATTATCTCACAAATATGGATTAATTAAAGCCCAAAAAGCTTTCAATGAAAATGAAGAAAAAGTTAATTACCAGATTAAAGAGCACAGGAAATGATGAAATGAGGGGCCCGTCTGTGAAATTCACCATAGAAAAACAGCACACCACTAGATAAGGAAAATAAAAGGAATTGACTTTAAATGCCACTCTCTTTCTTGAATTCCCAATATTTTATTTTTTTGGTAATACTAATATTTTGTTTCCTATTTCAATATTATGCACTTGGTTATATTTAATCATGGAAAAGGCCCCACTTCCAAAATATGTCATCTGATTTTCTAATATGTTTTAAATTTGCATTTCATCTGATTAATGCTTATTACTATTTCAAAGATATGATTTTATTATTATTATTTGTGTAATAAATTTTGATATAATATGCGATTATAAGATATAAATTTAGTAAGAGCAGAAGTTTGAGAAAATCAAATTGATAATTCACTAAACTGTTATATAATCTGTACTCATTCTTTAGAATTACTCCACACAACACTAAATAATAATCATGAACAAATTACTTATCTTCTTTATTTTCACACGTTTCATAGACTGATAGACTATATATTCTTGCACATGGTATGTAAATATTTGCAACATGGATTATATTTTCGTACTTGACGTACCACAAACGTACACGTGTGTGTAGTACCTATCTATGGGGGTGGGGGGGGGGGGGGGGAGAGAGAGAGAGAGAGTTTTCATGCTAATGAAAATAAATTATGATGTCACCATCCTCACCAAAAAGCTCACTAAATTGGAGACATTACCCAATTTAGGATTCAAGTCATTCTCCATTTTATGCCATTATAATGTATTCAAATTATCCAATTCCTATATATAATATATTAATATTTATTTAACTCATTTACAAATATATATATATATATAATCAATAAAGAACATGAAGAATGTTAAGCACTCAATATTATAAGGCAAAATATTAGATCCATGCACCCGGGTCGACCCACCCCACGCGCTTCTGACGCGCGTTTTTACGCGCCCCAACGCGCCCCCACGCGCCTGGTGGGTGTGCTCAAACCTACCAAGATTCGCTCAGGCAGTCATACCCTCATGTTATGTTAGGGTTACCCTCATGTTATGTTAGTGTTACCCGTGTTACCCTCACGAGGATAACACTAACATAACATGAGGGTAACCCTAACATAACATGAGTGTAACTCTAACATAATATGAGGGTATGATTAACATTTTAGTTTAATGGTTTTAAACTAAGGGTATGAAATCTGGATATGGGGTCACATTAACATAACGCGAAGGTAACCCTAACATAACGCGAAAGTAACCCTAACATAACGTGAGGATAACGAGCAAAACACGCGAAATAAGTAAAGAGGCATGGGCGGGCCAGCCCAGCCCGCGTGCGGCCCAGTTGCACGAATTACAGATCCGTGTAACTGGTGCACCTGGCCCGCCCGTGCACGGCCCAGTTGCACGAATTACAGATCCGTGTAACTGGTGCACAGGAGACTAACTCATATTATAATAAGAGAAAGTATCTCCATTAATAAGGAATAAATAGCAGTACCACTATAAATCAATAAACTATAATCATGTGTTCCTTGATTGCATATCTTAATAATGGATTTTGCTAAAATAATATGATGTGGAATATTTTGGTATAAAAATTAAAGAAGGCAAATTCGTAGGGCCCACATAACTAATAGGATAACTTCTATGTGGAAATTATTGAAATTAGATTCCACAACTTTGTTGACTGCACATCTCACCTAACCAAATTTGCACATCAAATTAAATGCACAACATATGTTTTCTCACACATCAACTTTCTATCTACCCAATTTATGATCCACGAGAAATTCACACCCAATATTATTCCCATACATAAATTTGTAAAATGAAATCGTACGTAAATTTTTGAGTTGTGATTCTTGCTTGATTTGTCCACTTTATGGATTATAAATTGACTCGTCTTGTATAAATTATATTTCGGTTAAACGATTTCATAAGAGAATGATAGACATATATAATGAATGGAGTAGGGAATTGCAAAGGACGTATCATAGTGAGGTAAAATGTCTAAGTTAGGTGAAAACAACAGTTGTGTTATGAATTAATTGATGTTAGTGGGGCACAACTCCTCTGATGAAAAGTCATTCAAAGCTTATTGTTGAACCAATAAATTCAATGTTTTCATTTGCTTTTTAAGAGAAATAAATTCAATGTTTTCTTGAGGTGTTGATTATAAATATATTTCTGTCCACACAGTACAAATAAATAAATGAATAAAATTGAAGAATTGTCGGAACAGTAGGAGTTGTCCACATCCCACACCCTCATTCTTTTCATTGTTTTATAAGGATCTCCCACCAATAATATTTAATTTAATTGATAAAATGATTATTATGATGATTGATTGCATAAAAAGATGCTTGTTGGGCTTTTCTTGGAAGGCCAATCATAATGTTGTAAACCTAATGTGTATAACATCAATAATTTTGTTACATGGTTTTAGACAATTTCATTCATTAATTTGAATATATACTCACATATAGCACATGAAATGTAATTTAACCTAAAGAATTTTTAATCTATTTTAAATACAAAACAGTAAACATAGCTGCAGTCATTCATACACACAAGAGCTTCAAGAGAGAATCCAGAGTTTTAGTTGCATCATACAGATGCAAATGAGATAAAATCATTTCAAGAGTTAAAGTAGGAAGTGAAAACAAAAGATTTGAAGTTACTTTCTTTTGGAACTTCTTCGGCTTTCGAGTTTTCTTCGAGCAGCTTCGAATTCCTCTTCACTGGGCTCCGGAGCTGGTTCACGACCACCGTATCTTTGAACAAGAGATGTGAACATTGAATCAACCTTGCCTTTCCTCTCATTCTGTCGTTGAGCTATTATTGCATACAAATCTTCTGAGTTTTTCTTTGATCTGCAAGGCGTATTCATTATTTCATAAGCATTAGATATTCGGGGCACAAATCAGAACTAGAAAACTAAATGAGTTGTGAAAGAGAAGGGAATGTGACTACTGACTTCTTTCTCTGTCTCAATGGACTCGTGGGAGGTTTTGTTTTAGACACTTTCTTCGCCCATTTTTCATATGCTTTGGTTGATTCCAAGTCTCCTACATAAGGACGTGCACAATAAAGAATCGTGAGGAAGTAATTGGCACACAAACAAAACAAAATATAAAATCTAGCAGTTTAAGTGAGCTGACCTGCAGAAATAGCCTCATCAATTATATCCTTGAAGCGATGAGAATCAAGCAAAGAATCAGAGCAAATCATGCAGCAGAAGAGCCTGCAAACAAATCCAAATAGATAATGAATGTGCACAAATTCTAATAGATAATGACATAAATGCCAACAACATGCTATTCAGCTATACTTCTCCATATTGCCCTTCAGTTTCTTGTATAGATCAAGCAAATCCTTTTTCTCTGAATCAGAGCCTCTATAGTTTGCTTCAAACTCTTCAATATCAGCCTCAGAAACCTGTAGGTAATATCCAAGTACTTGATATGTTCATTAAAGTACATTCAACTAGTAAGGAGAAAGGAACATAAGATGACAGTAGAACAACCTTTTTATACATGGCTCGGAAAAACGCCTGCAAGTTCTGGATGACATCTCCTGCAAGATCCTGGTAATCAGCAAACAAGCATGAGTATTGAAAGGCTGAATGAGGTAATCTTTTGATAGCATTTTAAAGAGCAATGCATCAACTCTTTTTAGAAGAACATCCAAGAGGGCAATCTCAAGCTAATTATAATCTTAACAAGTTACCCAGTCCTCATTTAGTTCTGTAGGAGACATCAGGAATGACAGGTGGGATTAACTTACAGCATCATCAACACAACCAGTCTGGTCATATACAGCACGTTTCTCCTCATCACCGAGAATCGATATAACCTTCTGCAGCTGCTGAAATTTTTCCTTGGCCTCCTACAGATATTTTCGAAAAATCAAAATATTGCAAATGAGCGGAGATGTTTGTTAGTAAGAGATCCTAATATAACATGTTTGAAATTACAATATCACCTCATCATCAGGATTCTTATCAGGATGTAGGCGCAGAGCCAACTTGTAATAAGCTTTCTTAATTTCCTGCTGAGATGCAGCTTTGTCTACTCCAAGAATCTTAAAAAGCACAGGTTCACATAATCACTAATTGCACCTGAACACTAATCAAAGAGAAACACAAATGCATCTAAAATGATAAACAGCATCTGCAATTCACAGGCAACCTTCAGCTCCATCATAGAATTTAGGCCCAGCATATATGGCTGAGCATACATGCAGCAAACTCCCCAAGTTAATAACATGCAATGAAGGCATATTTCCATCAAGAACAGATCTTGGCACAAAACTGAAACCACCACTTAAATTGTTTATTTTCTTAGAAAAAATCTATTCAAATCGTCCGTACCTAGAGTATGTCAAACCTGATCATTTCACACTCACACGCCATCAAAAAATCAGCACACAGTGAATTCTCAAACTTAACAACTGATGCAAATCTTAGAAAGAGAAGGGCTGCAAAGGTATATCATCTATCCTCTCACTGAAAGCTCTTCAAATTTACAAATTTAACATCTTCATCCAGTTTTCAACTCACCACAATGTGGCTATTACTTCTTCAACACCACTGTTAAAGTAAAATGATTATTCATGTCTACCAGTGAGTTGCCACTGATCACTGTAACTCTAATCCACATCGTATTCATTCAATAAACCTTCATCCTACTTGAATTAGTTACATTCTTCACGCATCAATAGAGTGTTCAGATAACTTGAAACAATAAATCCACAGTTTTTATAGACACGGTTTAGATGTAAATAAATCCAAAAAGGAAAAAAGACAATTCAAAACATTTCTCTCAAAGCAAAACGTAAACGAAATACCTCATACAAGCTTTTTTGGTTGGAGGAAGAGGATTCGGTCCGATTATCTTGTTCGTTCATTTCTTCGTCTTCTTCCTCTATACTCTCCTCAGCAACCCTAGCCTTCCTTCTCTTCCCCATTTCAGAAACCCTAAATTAGCTGCAGAATTTCAATTGATGTAACCAGAAAAATCGAAAGATGTGAGAGACGATTTGGTATTTATAGGAGACGCGAATTGGAGCTAATTCTTTCCCGCCACATCGCGCCTAATTTTTGCCTCGTCTCTTCGCTCCAAGAGGCCCATATTAAGAGTTGAATAGACATAAATCTGAAGGTCCAGGCCCATGAAGTGGCCCATACTGACAGTTCAAGAGATTAAATCTGACGGCCCATTATGCAAAACATTAAGAACACACCATTTGAGGTATTGTTTGCGCTCATTTTTTATTAATTCTTTTCTGCCAAGAGTTTTGTTCGTTTCATGTAAAAATTGAGTCTTTTTTGTTATAATCATATAGAAGATATAGTAGCAAAATAAGATTAAGAATTATAAAAGTGGAGAAGAAGATGGATGTCTTCTTACTTACTCAATTCAAAGAAACTACAACCTTTTAATTAAATAATTAACTACTTGACTTCTAAAAACTTGTCACTATCTAACAGAATGGATTGCAGAGAAAGTGAAAAAAGTAACAAACTAACAAATCACTACCTGACCACTTAAACCATTTTGCAACTAAAACACCTAAAAATCAGAATTAACTTCAACATCCTCCATTAATTCTGATTCCACAATAACTCTTGTAGCGGATAATTAGGAATGTAATCTTTAGAGATTTGTACATATCATATTCTTTGATTCTTTCCTTGTATCACATGTTGTATTGTATTATTTATAGTGGAAACAGCTTTCACACCAATTAAGGTGGATCAAATCCTTTCTTCACATGGTATAAGCAGGTTCCTCGAAACTCTAATTTTTCATTCCCTCCACCGTCACCTATCTTATTCTTCCATGATCTCTTTTTCTCCGATCACTCATGGCCTCAGATTCGATGCCCCTTGCCACTCTTCTTTATATGATAACAATCAATTTGTCATCAAAAAATTATCTGTTATGGAGAAATCAAATTACTCTTGCTCTCCATCTCGACAACCTGTTTCCATTGTTGACGGCTCATAAACCGCGTCGTCTGTCTCCATCACCACTAATGGCGCCCAACAGCCCAATCCTGATCATGCGTCGTGGCAGAAGACACATGATCGAGCCCTTAGTCTCCTACTCACATCTCTGACCGAGGAGTCCATGACGGAAATCCTAGGTCTCACTTCCACCGCCGATTTCTGGACCACCCCCCCCTTCTTCTCAATCACGGACTCACCAACTTCGGGACGAGTTACAGTTTCTAAAGCACGGTTCCTCCTCTGTTGCAGACTATTCGCGCAAGTTCAACAATCTTTGTCATCAGTTAACAGCTATTGGTGATACCGTCTCGGAGGGTGATAAAATCTGTTGGTACTTGCGGGGCCTCGGTTCTCCGTATAGAACATTTTCCGACGTTCATCTTGTTCTGCCATTCACTCCTACTCTTCACGATTTGATGGCGTAAGCTCGTGATCACGAGCTTCGTCATAAGTTACTTGAAGCTTCTGATCATACTGATTCTTCGGTCGTTTTTGTTTCGGGTCGTGGTTGCGGGCTCTCACGATAATTCATGTACTTCTGGTCGTGGTTTACAGCGTGGCCGCACGTCCAATTCTGGAACCACTGACACTGGTCGTCCCAATTGCAACTCACAAGCTTCTTTCGACGGGACCACTGATTCCTCTCGACGTACCTTCACCCCTCAGTGCCAAATATGCTGAGGCCCTCACTATACCCCAATCTATCCAGATCGGTACAAGAAGTCTTTCGCCAATGGTGCAAACCTCACCCAAGCCTTCGACGCACAATGTGTTGTTTCTCACACTACGTCGTCCGATTGGTACGTTGACAGTGGTGTGTCTGCTCATATGACACCCTCTACATCTACACTGGATGATTTCGTCTCATACAATGGTATGGGCACTGTCACCGTCGGTAACAGTGACAATTTATCTATTTCTCATTGTGGTTGTCGTACATTAAATCATAAACTTCCTTTACTTGATGTACTTGTTGTCCACACATAACAAAAAAATTATTGTTTATTAGCAAGCTTACTCAAGATTTACCTGTCACTGTTTCCTTTACTAACGATTTATTTGTGGTTCAGAATCAGTTGACAAAAGAGACACTCGCAAATGGTAGATGTACAGATGGTCTTTACATACTGGAACAAGGATCTATTGCACTGCCTTTTGCTTTACATAGTAAGAATTCTACTTCTTCTTTTGAATTATGGCTCTTCCCGCCTAGGACATGTTATTTTTTCGGTTATTCAACTTTTAAATAAACTTTGGATTGTTATCTCTTACCTCTGTTTTTCCGAAACCTCTTGTATATTTGTCTTGTCAACTTGCTAAGAGTAAGAAATTGCCCTTTACTTTGAATGATAAACGAGCATTGTATGTTTTGGATTTACTTCATTGTGATCTCTGGGGTCCTGCACCCCTTGCATCTAGTGATGGATATCGTTATTATGCTTTATTTTTCGATAATTTTTCTAGTTTCTCTTGGTTATATCATTTGTATGCAAAGTCTGATTTTTTCGGTGTCGTTCAAAAAATTTATGCTTAGTGTCCAACCAGTTTGGTACTTCAATCAAAAGTATTTCAAAGTGATGGTGGCACCGAATTCACAAACTCGCTTGTAAAAAGCTTCTTTGCCACTCGAGGTGTCTTACAACGTTTTTCCTGTCCTTATACACGTCAACAGAATGGTCGTGCTGAACGAAAGCACGGACATCTAACTGAGACTGGTCTTTCTTTACTTTTTCATGCTAATGTTCCTGTGGAGTTTTGGTTTGATGCCTTCTCTACTGCTGCTCATATAGTTAATCGGCTCCCTACGCCCGTTCTTGGTAATAAGTCTCCTTTTGAAATTCTAGTTCACTCTTCCGCCAACTATGTTAATTTTAAGGTTTTTGGTTGTCATGTATACCCATACATTCGCAACTATAGTTCTCACAAGCTTACGCCTTGTAGCTTGCTGTGTGTTTTTCTTGGTTATAATAGTCTTCATAGAGGCTTTCGGTGTCTTGATTACTCTACTTGTCGATTGTATATCACTCGTCTTGCCCAATTTGATGAGTCGGTTCTTCCCTTTTCCAACTCTACTAGTACTGCTACTAATCTGGTGTACTCACAATTTTTTGATTATGCAGATTCACATAAAAATCCCCAATCGTCCACAGAGTCGCATGATCATAACTCTTATGCACATGACTCACATGATCATGACTCGGTCTATACTCCATGTCCTCTTTTCATGTCGTTCAGCACTACTCCAGCACAATGGCATGATAACATTAATCAACCTCCTCCCGATGTACCTCAGCCGCCAGCTCGTTGTCGCTTTCCGTCACCGCCTCTTCCACCTCGGTAGACCGTTGTTACCCTGTCTCTGACCAATTCTCACCCAATACAAACCCGAGCCAAATCGAGCATCTTTAAATCTAAGCATTTCATTGATGTTGCTTCTACTACACTCCTCACAGCTCTTTCTTTTTCTGCAGAACCAAAGGGCTTCAAGACTGTCCTCAAGTCGCCGCAATGGCTGCAAGCCATGAAAGACGAAATGTAGGCTATCTACTCCAACAATACCGGGGAACTTGTCCCAAAGCTAATTGATGAGAATATTGTAGGATTAAGATGGGTTTTTAGAACAAAATATAACTCTGATGGCACGATTGAGTGCTACAAGGCCTGCCTCGTCGCTCAAGGATTTACCCAAATCCCGGGATTTGACTTCTCTCATACCTTCAGCCCGGTTGTCCGAGCTGCCACTGTTCGAGCCATTCTTGCTCTGGTTGTTCACCGCGGTTAGCCATTACATCAATTGGATGTCAAAAATGCATTCTTCCATGGCATCATTGACAAACCAGTTTTTATGGCTCAACCACCAGGTTTTGTTGACCCTCGCTTTCCTCATCATGTCTACAAGCTTAAAAAAGCCCTTTATGGGCTTCGCCAGGCTCCACGGGCATGGTTTGATCGCTTTAACTCGTTTTTGCTCTCTCTTAGTTTTTCTCACCTCGTCTTGGGATTGGCCAATCAATAGCACGGGGGGCAAACCCGAAGGCCTACTTATGACCCATGGACCTTTGACGGCCCTTGGCTAATTCTGAGCATGGCGGGCAAACCCGAAGGTCTATGAAGACCCATGGACCTTTGACGGCCCCTGGCTAGTTCTCATGCATAGATCATAAATCATAGCAAGCATTTTCATAAATAACTTTCATTAGACACATTGCATCAATTCATCAATCACCTCACATAAAGCATTTAATAGAGACAAACAGGTAAAAGAAATCCCCACCTCAACAGTTGAAAAACCTTGAATGCGTTGATGCATGGATGCAAGACCGTATCTCAGAATTCCCATCTCTTCATCTTCTATTTCCATAACACTATGTGTCTCGAAATTCTCATTATCTAATATATAAATTTAGAAATGGATCAATACTACTATCTTCCTTACCTTTAATTATTAAAATAATTATATGATCGAAATGAAAGAGATTAATTTTAAGATCGAACATAAGACTTTTGGAGAGAAAATTATTTGACATGATTTGAATGTAAAAGTTCATTCCATAACTCATTGAAGAAAATACAATAATGTATTGGACTTGAAGAATTCAAAACATCAAGTTTAAAAGGGGACATTTTAGAAAACCTCTAACTAGACATGTTAAATTCACTAGCATAATATTACTTGAAATATTTATTTCTCAACAAATATAAGACCAAATGATCCTTAATTTTAAATGTAAATAATAAGGAGTGAAATAAGTATGACATATAAATTTCATAAAATCCCAAGTTGTATAACTATAGGTTTCCCCTTTTGAAACTCAAATTGCATAAATAGTTAAATCTGCATAGCTGTAGAAGAAAATCAAATATCTTGAGAAATATAAATATTTTTATTTTGAAACTTTTCCAGAATATATATGACTTGTAAATATATAACATTTTCAAAAATCATATCATTTGAAGACCATTAGCTATATGAATTAAATCCTTAAAGCAAAATCAATGTAAATCGTTGGTCTTTAAAAGATGGATAGGTAATAAACTTTTAAATGAAATACACTTTGGATTGAATTGAAAATTTTATTGTAGATGAAAACACACATATTACACAATCTGGAAAATTTTCATAAAATTCGGAATTATATAAATAACTATTTGAATTTTTGAATCAGTCACGATAAACATTTCAAATTCTACGAAGAAGGAATATAAAAATCATATTAAATCTTGTAAAACTCGGTTTAAAGTAACTTTTTTACATAATCTCAAATATACTGTAAAGAATAATATATTAAAGTTTTATAAAATTCGGAGGTCAATAAATATTATTTCAAAGATTTCTAAATCAGAAACGTTAAACATGTAGATCTAGGGCTACAAGGAATATAAAAACCATATAAAATAATATAAAACTCCGATTGACTTGAAAATTTAATAGAATATTATGAAGACATCCAGGGACAATATACTAAAATTTCATGGAATTCGAAGATGTATAAATATGAATTGAATTTTGAATAGAAAAAACATGGATGCCTTTATTTTGAAGATCAAATTGTCTCTTTGTTATGGCTGAAACGGGATATGAAAGAAGATGATTCTCATGGAATTTGGTTGCTGGAAAATCATGATTCATAGATGAATATCAAAGGGTTTTGGAAGAGCCGGTGAATTTAGGATTTCTATTCCTCAGAAGAACGTAGAATTTGAGTTTGATTAGGTTTAGGAAACTTATATATGTATTCTATTTTGTAATTGGCCTCAACAATTTATTGGGCTTATATCAACACATAAAATATATTATATCATAAGATTCAAATTAATTTATAATGCTCTCTTATTAATATTATATTTTAATTATTTATTAAATTTTATATCTTAAAATTTGGGGATATTACATCCCTACCTCCTTAAAAAATAATTTAGTCCTCGAAATTCAGCAACCTCCCATAGCCTCTATTGTTCAAAGACATCTTATCTTATCTTTCAATTAAATTGTCTTCAAGTTGATTATCAAATAATTACACATTATTATTTATAGCGGTCAATCTAACTATTTACTTATGTTCTTCTTTGGCCTTTAGGTATGTCCTTAATAATACGGTTTCGTGCTTCTAATGGTCACTATAGCATCATTGTAATTTCTATTGGCCTCAAATATATCATACTCTTCTCATCCAAATTCTAATACTCATCATTTATTCGATTCTAAAACATGGGTTCCCAATAACTAAAAAGACATGCATGCACGAAATTTTGAAATAACTTTGTAAAACATGGAATTCGAAATAAGTTTGTAAAACATAGAACTTGCAAAACCAATGTTTCATCATTCTTCATCATCCTTCTTCCTTTTCTCATGATCATCAACCTCGTTGAAATAAATGCATTGAAACTCTATTATTTACATACCTCAGTGAAGTTAATGCAGCAGAGTAGGATGACAGTAGCTAGTAACAAACTCCTTTTTAAATCATTTTAATTTTAGCTTTCAACTTGAAAATGAATGGAATCTGAATTTTTTTTTTATATTACCTTAATTAAAACACATTTTATAGATTGTTTTTTTATTTTAACGAGTCTACAGAAACGTCGACCCGCTCTCTCTCTCTCTTTTCTTCTCTCAATTCTCTTTTCTCTTTTGTACTCTTTCTTTCCTTTCCATTCTCGGCAACTCCCTCTTCTCCCTCTTATAATTCCCCCTTGCACATACTTATCCAAAACTATTATGGAATCAAGGAAACAATCTATGTTGAGAAGAATGTAATAATAAAAGTAGGATATGATTAAATTCAAGATGAAAAAAAAGAATCATATTTTTAAAATTCGTTTTGAGAATAGAAAAATTGATGATGATATTCAAGATTGCAAAAGAAGAATTGAGATGGAAAAAGAAACGTAAATTTTTCCAAAATTTGTTTTGCCAAATGAAATTGGGAAGATGGAGATTTCTAGGAAATTATCGTGCGTAGTTTCTTGAAGGCTTAGGGTTCTCTAATGATATTATTTTAAATATATAGACATAAGAAAAGAGATTTATTAATCCATTTAAATTAATTTGTTTTGATATGGTAGATTTTTTTTGGAGATTTAGTCGAGATTTGTATCTTTTATATATATATATTTTATTTACTGTTGGATTATAAATTTTATGTATCAACTTATTAGGAACACAAATCATAGATAAGCTCTAAGCATTAATTAAATCATAAAAAAAATTCTATAAATTAATTAAGATCATGAACTTGTTACGGAGATTAATTGTAAATAAATTACATTAACTAATTAGAATTATCAACTTGTTGGGGATAGAACTTAAACAATCTTATTAATTAACTAAAATCACATGAGTGAGATTTTGGACTTTATTAAGATTCAAAATAAGTTATTAGTATTAATACTTAGAATTTATTGGTAAGGTTATAAAAATTATGGAAATTATTAAATTCTAAGGTTAAAAGTATTGTGATATTAAATAACACTTATAATATGATATAATTAAATCGAGCAAGTCTTGGATAATTTAAATGACTCATGAAATTATTAAATTATGAAGATCAAATTATCTTAATATTAAATTATGAAACTTTTGGGTTATTATTATATATATATATATATACATATATATATTAAGGAATAGATAAATACTATTTGCTTACATGCCTCCAATTATTTAATAAACAAAATGAAAGAAATACTGAGTTTGAGATCGAACATGAGAGAAATAATTTTGACGAGAGGGGAAACAATTTTGACATGGTTGAAATGCAAAGAGTTTGTTCTAGCTAGAACCCATTGAAAAGATAAGATCGTATTTAGAATTTGGAGAAAATCAAAAGATCAAGTTTAAAAGATAAACTTTTAGAAAAAAAAAAAAACTCACTTGTTAGTTTACTAGCACAATTGGAAATATTTATTTCTCAAGGAATATAATATCAATCTTTAATCTTAAATGTAAGTAATAAAATAAGTAAGACATATAATTAATTTCATAAGATCACAAGTAATATAAATATAGGTTTTTACTTTTGAAATTTAAATTGCATAAATGATGGATTTTGCATAGTTGTAGAAGAAATTTAATATCTTAAAATTTATAAATATTTTTAGTTAGAAAACTTTCCCAAGAGATAAAGAACTTGTAAAAGTATAACAGTTTAGAAAAAGTCATTTAAAAACCATCAACTATAAGTATTAAATTCTTAAATCAGTAGCATCGTAAATTTGTCAATCTTCAAAGATGACTAGAAAATAAATTTTAAATGAAACACACTTACGATTAAACTGAAATTTATACAGTGGAGGAAAATCAATATATTACACAATCTGATAAAATTTTATAAACTTTGGAGATCTATAAATATTACTTTGAAATTTGTTAAACTAAAAAATTCATAAAAGAATAAAAAAAACTAAAATAGAGATGGCTTGATGGAAATGATTATTCAAACTTATTAATTATTGAAACTGCATTTTTTTTTTCCGAATATGTGATTTAAAAATAAATTTTATGATTTTTTTTATCATCTATTTAAAGAGAAAATTTTAAGGGGTTGTTTGAGACATTAAAATAAAAACTTAAGATTGTAGGTGTATTGAATAATATCAGAAAAACTAACAAGACATATTATTTTCAAATATTAATAAAACTTATGTATTATCCTTTACAAATAAAAATTGATAATTATTTAGTCATAACATGTCTTTTAAATATTAAATTAGTTGATATGTACCGCAAAATTCATAAATTTACTCTTGATGTATAAATAATATTTTAAATTTTCAAACTTTTTTCAAATTTAATTTAATGTTTATAAAATCATTTACTTGTTTATCATATAGGTATACACTATCTAGCATAAGAAAGAGGTCTACCCCTACATAATCCTCGTCCTAAGTCTGGTAACTCGTTTTATAGTAAAACTTTAGTGTATTATCAAATTATATTCTCTAAAATTTATTATAATTATAATTAATTATTCCTTTTGATTAATATAAGATAGTATGAATTTTATCATTTTATATGCCCTTTTTTATTTTTTACACATTATCGTTCATGTTCTAAGTTCGCACACACACACACACATATATATATATATATATTTATGTTTCTTGAATAGGTTATGTTTTTTTTTAATGTTTTCGGTTTAAATCAATTCTAAATATAATGCACGTCATGCTTTAAATGAAGATAAAATCATGTTGTAAATGTTTCAAATTATGCTAAAACAAAATCACTTATCATGCTTAAAACAATGCTCATAAATTAATCTTTATGCTAAAACTTTCTTCATGCTTAAACTTTCATAATCATGCTTTGAATAATGCATCCCATGAAACATATGATTTACTTTCTTGCATGAACTTTTATTTTCATTCGTGTGCTTTGAATGCATCTCATGAAACATAACATTTACTTTATATCATGAACTTTCATTCATTTGTACCTTGTTCGAGCTGGCGCAGTAGACGAAGGACAACTAGTGAATCATTTTCGTTCTTTAAGTAAAACATCACACATTTGACTTAAAATAACCAATTGCTAAAGACACTTGAAATTGAAATTTCCCTCTTTTCTTCTTTTTTTTTTTTTTTAAGAAAGTCGCATTTGGACTCAAAATGACTTTATTTAAGAGACTTTAAAACATTTTTTTCTCTTTTGCAAGTCTACAGAAACGTAGACCTGCTTTGATACCACATTGTCACACCCCAATTTTTGAAAGTAAATGATAACACAATTTTTGATCATAAGAAAAGGGATGTGAGCCCATAAAACATAAATCTACCCATTTTTTTAAAAATAAAATTATATAAATTATTCTCAAAATCATTTAGCAAAACGTTTAATCATAGATTTAATAAAACATTTAGCGGAAGCAACTCAAATGATTAATCATAGATTTAATAAAACATTTAGCGGAAGCAACTCAAATGAATATTTTTTTTTCCCAAATAAAGTTACCATGAAAAATAAAGTAATTTTTCTCAAAATTTACCACAATATTTAAATAGAAAAGCAAAAAGGTTAACAATTCAAAATCATTTAAAAGAATTCAATTAACTACTTGTTCACAATCACCATAATTTATATTCCACTTGTCATTAATAATTAAATCAATTCCCACTAGCATCCACCGTACCACCGCATCCGACTCCTCATCTGTAAAAGAATGTAATAATATGGAATGAGCTACACTAGCTCAGTGGGGACATGCTTGTCTAAATTAAAGGCAACATGCAAAGCAAGACAAATATCACAACATGCATAAAAACATTTTCCTCGTCTTGGGATTGGCCAATCAATAGCACGGCGGGCAAACCCGAAGGCCTACTTATGACCCATGGACCTTTGACGGCCCCTGGCTAATTCTGAGCACGGCGGGCAAACCCGAAGGTCTATGAAGACCCATAGACCTTTGACGGCCCCTGGCTAGTTCTCATGCATAAATCATAAATCATAGCAAGCATTTTCATAAATAACTTTCATTAGACACATTGCATCAATTCATCAATCACCTCACATAAAGCATTTAATAGAGACAAACAGGTAAAAGAAATCCCCACCTCAACAGTTGAAAAACCTTGAATGCGTTGATGCATGGATGCAAGACCGTATCTCAGAATTCCCATCTCTTCATCTTCTATTTCCATAACACTATGTGTCTCGAAATTCTCATTATCTAATATATAAATTTAGAAATGGATCAATACTACTATCTTCCTTACCTTTAATTATTAAAATAATTATATGATCGAAATGAAAGAGATTAATTTTAAGATCGAACATAAGACTTTTGGAGAGAAAATTATTTGACATGATTTGAATGTAAAAGTTCATTCCATAACTCATTGAAGAAAATACAATAATGTATTGGACTTGAAGAATTCAAAACATCAAGTTTAAAAGGGGACATTTTAGAAAACCTCTAACTAGACATGTTAAATTCACTAGCATAATATTACTTGAAATATTTATTTCTCAACAAATATAAGACCAAATGATCCTTAATTTTAAATGTAAATAATAAGGAGTGAAATAAGTATGACATATAAATTTCATAAAATCCCAAGTTGTATAACTATAGGTTTCCCCTTTTGAAACTCAAATTGCATAAATAGTTAAATCTGCATAGCTGTAGAAGAAAATCAAATATCTTGAGAAATATAAATATTTTTATTTTGAAACTTTTCCAGAATATATATGACTTGTAAATATATAACATTTTCAAAAATCATATCATTTGAAGACCATTAGCTATATGAATTAAATCCTTAAAGCAAAATCAATGTAAATCGTTGGTCTTTAAAAGATGGATAGGTAATAAACTTTTAAATGAAATACACTTTGGATTGAATTGAAAATTTTATTGTAGATGAAAACACACATATTACACAATCTGGAAAATTTTCATAAAATTCGGAATTATATAAATAACTATTTGAATTTTTGAATCAGTCACGATAAACATTTCAAATTCTACGAAGAAGGAATATAAAAATCATATTAAATCTTGTAAAACTCGGTTTAAAGTAACTTTTTTACATAATCTCAAATATACTGTAAAGAATAATATATTAAAGTTTTATAAAATTCGGAGGTCAATAAATATTATTTCAAAGATTTCTAAATCAGAAACGTTAAACATGTAGATCTAGGGCTACAAGGAATATAAAAACCATATAAAATAATATAAAACTCCGATTGACTTGAAAATTTAATAGAATATTATGAAGACATCCAGGGACAATATACTAAAATTTCATGGAATTCGAAGATGTATAAATATGAATTGAATTTTGAATAGAAAAAACATGAATACCTTTATTTTGAAGATCAAATTGTCTCTTTGTTATGGCTGAAACGGGATATGAAAGAAGATGATTCTCATGGAATTTGGTTGCTGGAAAATCATGATTCATAGATGAATATCAAAGGGTTTTGGAAGAGCCGGTGAATTTAGGATTTCTATTCCTCAGAAGAACGTAGAATTTGAGTTTGATTAGGTTTAGGAAACTTATATATGTATTCTATTTTGTAATTGGCCTCAACAATTTATTGGGCTTATATCAACACATAAAATATATTATATCATAAGATTCAAATTAATTTATAATGCTCTCTTATTAATATTATATTTTAATTATTTATTAAATTTTATATCTTAAAATTTGGGGATATTACAAGCAGTAACCTTCTGTGCAGTAAACTCTTTTGTTAACTGCCTAAGTATCTTCCTTAAAGAAAAGTTTGAAAATTTTGAGTAGGCTTATTCAACCCCCCCTTCTAAGTCTACTACCACTTGGGACCAACAGTTTGTTCCCTCAGATCTTTAGTTAGCTGATATCTTTACGAAGAATTTACCCCGACCGATGTTTGAATTGTAGCGCTCCAAGCTATGTGTTACACAGAATTCCACACTTCGCTTGGGGGTAATAGCGGATAAATATGAATGTAATATTTAGAGATTTGTACATATCACATTCTTTGATTATTTGCTTGTATCACATGTTGTATTATATTATTTAAAGCATGAGCATTGGTTAACAAAAAAATGTGTTTAACAAAAAAAAATTATATGTTAAGTGATGTAAGGAGTTAATTAATATGTGTTGGTCTCAAGTGGTAGTAGGCTTAGGGGGTGAATAAGCCTACTCATTTTCTAATTTTTTCCCCAAATGACTTAAGTCCAGAAGTAGTAACCTTTTGGGAGGTTACTTAGGAGTTATCTGAGTTATAATGCGGAAGCTTTCTTTCATTGAAAAACCAAGTATGGAAGGTGTGCATCTAACATAAGATATGCAGATAAAACAGTAAGCATAAACGAACGCATAGATATACAGAGGAACATAAGATATGCAGATAAAACAGTAAGCATAAACGAACGCATAGATATACAGAGGTTCGAAGGTGGAGTAATCCTTCTACATCCTCTCTGCCTCTTCTCTTGAAAGAACATTTGTTAATCTTGTTGATTTACATAGTCCTATCTATTACAACACAGACTTAACAAGTAAGTAGCAAGTCTACTCAAAGTAGCAAGCCTACTCATAGCTGCTTGTCTACTCTCCTAACTGACCCACACAAGATTCTATCTGACCCACTCAGAATCCTTACTTTCTTCTATAGAAAGCGAACAGCTTATCATGATCCTAATCCTAACTAAGCACTCATAGACAGTCCTTAAATGATATTATTAAAAAAGTTAGCATCCTTTTCAATGTATTATTATTATTATTATTATTATTATTATTATTATTATTATTATTATTATTATTATTATTATTATTATTATTATTATTATTATTACTATTACTATTACTATTATTATTATTATTATTATTATTATTATTATTATTATTATTATTATTATTATTATTATTATTATTATTATTATTGTTTATTGTTGTTGTTGTTGATGATGATAGTTGTTTATTAATTATTTTGTAACATGTTCACTTTAATTACTTAATGTCTAGGACTCTAGAATTATCATCATTATCAATTTTAAAGTTTAAGATATTTTTTTTATTATAAGAAATTATATATATAAATAAATATTAGATTTATATGGTTAATTTGTCACTTTTAACCAATTACAACAATTTTTTCTTATCAAATTATTTATCGAGCCTTTCGAAAAAATTCAACAAAAGATAGAAACAAATAGAATATAAGCTTTCAATTTTTTTAATTTTTTGTGAATGTTAGTTACTTAATGTTTAGAATTATTCTTATTATCAATTTTATAATTAAAAAAATCTTAAGATATTTTTTGTAATTATGAGAAATGTTGTATACAAATAAATATTTATTGTTAATCAGTCACTTTTAACTAACTCCAAAATTATTGACTTATTAAATTATTTATTGAACCATGAAAAATATTCAACAAAATACGAAAATAAATAGGATGCAATCAGGTTTTAAGTTTTTTTTTGGGTTAAACTGTAATTATGTGATGTTTAGAATTATTATATTCTTAATATATTTTTTGCAATTATGAGAAATGTTGTATATAAAGAAATATTTTAAAATTTATACTGTTAATTGATCAGTTTTAACTAACTCCAAAATTCATTGTGATATTCAAATTATCTATTGAGTTATGGAAAAAATTCTATAAAATACAAATAAATAGAATATAAGCCTTCAAGATCATTGTTTCAGTTATTTATAAATTTTGTATTCCAACTTTTTAATATTATCAAGTTTCATTTCGAATGTCATATACAATTTTTGTTATTTGAATTTAAAATATTAAGCCACTAAAGTCGTAAAAGACACATAAGAGATGGGGTGAATTCAACCAAATTCTATTTATTTCGGCTAAAACTCTACTTTACCTAACAATTTTCTCAAATTATAAAAATACATTTTTTAAAACTTAATATAAATATGAAAACCATATTTTTATACTATACAAAATTTGAAATAATAAAGATATATAAATAATTTTTTATATAATAACTTTATTGTATTATTATAAATTGTATATATTACGAAAATAAATAATAAATCGCGCATCGCGCGGGTGAGATACTAGTTTTTTGTAATAGTTGGTTGAACAAAATCCATTTTTGTTCAAAGGTATGAACAAATTTCATTTTTGTTAATGGTATGAACAAAAATTTAAGGAGATAGGAAAAGTGAGTATAATTTGTATTATGTGGTATTTTAATATCTTTTAATAGTATTTTTAATATTTCACCAAATGATATTTATTGTTTGTTTCAACATGCATGCATATGTTTATTTTTCTTTTTGACTTGATTTGCATTGTTTTGATTTTATTTCTAATTTAATTATTTTTCATAATTTCAAGTATTATACTTTCTCTCAAAAAATTTATTATAAATGTGAGAGATTTTAAATTGATTTTGATTATTTTATTTACAAAATTTAACAAGTAAATTCTAATTTGAATGTTTGTAGTACACTCACCAATATGGTACAAATAAATTAGTTGGTAACCACCAATACTATGATATCAACCAATATGGTAAAAAAATGTGTACACTCACATATATGGTACAAATAAATTAGTTGGTAACCACCAACACTATGATATCCACTAATATGGCAAAAAAACGTGTACACTCAACAATATGGTACAAATAAATTAGTTGGTAACCACCAACACTATCACTACAACCTAAAATGGTAAGTACCTAAATTGAGATGAATGGTAGATGGTAACCACCAACACTATCAAAACTATCTAAAACAGTAAGTACCTAAATTGTGTTGAATGATGGATGGTAACCACAAATGGTAAGTATAAGTCAATACAAAATTCCTATATAAATGTGAGTGAATTATTAAAATTATCATTCACTTGAACTCAAATTTTCTCTCAATTAGTCTACACTTTTCAATATGAATGATAATATATAGTACCAATTGGTGGGATCCTTCTTAGTCATTCAATGCAACACCATTGGATCAAAGTTCACCAACAACACTCAATCAAATAAACAATTCATGGTATTCTTCTTCTTCATGCTCTCCTCAACACCAATTCTTTGGTGAAGATCTTGGAAATAGTTCAAATGCATCTCAACCACATGTAACGAAAGAAGGGGCAAAAACATGAGTTCTTTGGACCATAGCCGATGATGAGGTGTTTGCCCGATCATGGGTAACAATTTCGAATGACCTAATTGTCGGCAACAACCAAAAGGGTGACAAATTTTGGACCCGTGTAACAAGTTACTACAACGACAATAGGCCGAATGATACACCAATTAGAAGTTCGAGTATGATAAGGGCACATTGGCACAACACAATCCAAAAGAAATATAATCGTTTCAATGCAAATTATAATTCACTATATAATGTGTATCGAAGAGGTCACATCGATGAGGACATACTTCGTCTCTCTTTAGAGAAATATTCCTCGGAGAATGGCGGTGTAGCATTCAATCTCTTGCACATATGGAGAATTCTAAAGGATTTACCATTATTTTCACCACAATCTACCGACAACTCAAGTGCCGCCAAAAAGTCAAGGTCATCGGATGATGGAATAAGCCACACCACAACTTGGGCCCAAAAAAGCACCGATTTTGATCTTAACGAAGATGATGTGCGTCCAAGCGGGAAAAAGGTGACAAAGAGAAAAGGTAAGAAAAAGACAACTACATCTACTCTTTCGGAAATGACGGAAAATTTGGATCTATGGCCAAAAATTTTCACAAGTACCAAAACATGAAAGAACAAGAAAAGGATATAAGAAGAGCGGAGATTGAAGCACAAAATTGTGTGAGTCTTTCCAAGGAGTATCAGCTAATGCACAAAGACACTTCCAATATGGATGAATTTCAATTAAAGTTGCACCAACAATATTGTAACATGATTATGGAAAAATGGAATGCTCAAAATAATAGACTAGATTAATGTAGTTTCAAATTATCATTTTAAATTTCTACTGTAATTGCAAGTTTGTAATGATGTATATATTATTTATTAAATCTAATGTCAATGATTTAGATTTGTAAAGAAAAAAATTCCACACTTGTATTGAAAGTTGGAGAGTTTGACAATGGAGTTTCTCAATCCATAAAATGGAATGCTCAAACTAAGTAGACTAGATTAATGTAGTTTCAAATTATCATTTTAAATTCCTATTGTAATTGCAAGTTTGTAATGATGTCTCAATCCATAATATTGCATCATTAAAATATTTTTAACTTACAAAAATCATTTTGGTGCATATGGAGCTTCTCAATCGATAATGACAGTACCTAATATTACCAAATTGGCCAATCCCATACTGTAAAGTTAATTCATACAAAATGGGGCGAAAATTTGGTGGAAAAAATGTCATCAAATTTGGAGTGTTACAGTATTTTTCTCCTACTCTCATAATCAATACTTTTATAAAATATCCTTCTATTGTGATGAGCCTATACAATCAGTACATGGATCATACAAAAAATTTCAAAAGTATTTTCAAAGGAATTCCGAGCTACGTGATAATCAAATATATCACCAACTTCAAACGGATTTAGTAGAACACACATGGAGACGATTTGGGGATAATTAATTATTAATATTAAATTTATATTTCGAATGTAGTTCAACGTACTATTATTATTACATGAATGGATAAATTCAAAATTTCCCTTAAATTTCATGTTATATACGAATTGGGACTAATGTAAAATATATATATATATATTTACAATAACTATTTAATTGATTAAAATGGATTTAAGTTTAATATTATTGATATAATTAAAAAAATTATAATTACAAAATGATTTTATTTGATATATATTAAGAAATGGAGTAGGTCTCTTGTGAATCAGGTGCATGGATCTTAGATCCATGCACCTGGGTCAGATCCGGGTCGGGGGACCGCATCTTTTTTTTTTCGCACATGATTTTTGAAAAAAATCACACACCAATAGGTTATGTTAGACATACTTTTACGTTATGTTAGACATACCTTTAAGCTACGTTAAATATACCAGTTCTGCCCAGATTTCATGCCTTGTCTTTTTTTTTGCTTGATTTTTGAATTTTGGCACATACCACTACGTTATGTTAGACATACATTTATGTATACTTAGACATACCTTTGTATATGTTAGACATACTTTTGTATATAGTTAAACATATCTTTATATATGTTAGATATACATTTGTAAATAGTTAGACCTACCTACACATGGTTGGTCTAACTATACACAAAGGTTGGTTTAACTATACACAAAAGTTGGTCTATTGGAGCGAATTTTGGGTGAGCTTCAGCACAAGTGTTCAGTGCGTGGGAGCGCGTGGAAGCGCGTTTTGGGCACGTGAACGGGTTGACCCGGTTGCACGGATCCCAGATCCAGATCCGTGCAACCGGTGCATAAAAGTTTTTGCCTAAGAAAAAAGTTAGTTGATGATGGGATCCACATGTAATGATTATATTTTTTTGTTAAGTAATGTAGAGGTGTGTTTTTAAAAAGTGGATGTTTTTAAATTGATGTGGTGTCATGTGGGTCCCACCCTCTTAACAAATTTTTTGTTAAGCAATGCCCATGGACCTGAGATGGATCAAATCATTTCTTCACAAACTCCCATCATGGACCTGAGCTTGACAAAAGCTTCATACTTCAATGGCTTAGTTAAAATATTAGCAACTTGATCTGCAGACTTGCAATACACCACCCTAATTTCCTTCTTGTGAACCTGATCTCTTAGAAAATGAAAACGTGTGTCGATGTGTTTGCTTCTTCTATGAGTGATTAGATTCTTGGCCAAATTAATGACAGAAACAAAGATCTTCATTGGCCTTTGAACAGGAACATGAATTTGGCTCATCAGATTACTCAACCATATAGTTTGACATGCACTTGAAGTAGCTGCCACATACTCTGTCCACAAGTCGAAAGTGTTACCACAGATTGTTTCAATAACAAGCAGTAGCTCCATACTTAAAACTCTGGATATTTCCAGACAAACCAGTTACAGTAAGACCCGCGGAAACACGTATGGGTTCGGGGAAAGGATCCCCTGAATATTGGGTAGCTGTTGTTAAACCGGGGAGAATACTATACGAAATGGGTGGAGTAACTGAAAATATAGCCCAAAGTGCTTTTACTGTCACGCCCCATTTTCATTTCAGTGGAATAAAACATATTTTATGAAAATTATAAATAAACAGAGTAAACGCAGCAGTTTGCAAAAAGGCGTGCAACGATATTTAACACCCGTCGAAAGAAGATTTAGTAAAATATTTCAAATGGCAACCCTTGAAAGACTCAGAGATTACCTATATTTTCTTAAGATAAAACAATTTAACATCATATATTATAGTCAAAACGTTTAAAAGATTTATTTACATACTTCAACAAAAGTATTTAGAGTATGTCGCAAATATATATATTGCAAAAGATAGGACATCTCTATTCTTCGTTCTTCACCTCCAGGGTTTCTGTATATTTAAAACATATAAGGGGTGAGTGTGAGAAAGAAACACTCAGTGGAGGTAAAGGCACATACATCAAACATTTAGACATTTAACATCGGAAAACATAACATCTGGAATACATTGCATTCCCCCGAGACGTTCAGCCCGGTGTACTTCGGAGTTTTACATCCGACGTAAACTTTCTTCGGAACTTTCCACATAGACTTTAAGAGGCCATAATTGAAACCTCGAACATTAAGAGGCCATAATTGAAACCTCGAACATAAGAGGCCATATTTGTAACCTCGAACATAGCGGGGCCACGTCTGAAACCCCTACATACGCATACGCATACACACATAATTGATTGAAGAGGAATGCTAAACGTCAACGTCCAATTCAATCACAAGTAAGTACAATCAACTTGATCACATTTTGTACATAAGTAATTATGCACATTTTAACAGATAATAAAACACATAATTTACCCCCACCTTGATTATTCAAAAGTTCGATTGCAGTTCGTCGTCCCCTTCCTTAAATTGGCCTTTCTTTCGTATTTCCTACATAATGTAGAAGCTCATCTTATTACTTAACTTGATCATCTATAAATGAAATAATCTATCAAATTAACTATATCTCAAATATCTATAGAATACATAAAATATTAAATTACTAATATACGATATTAATCAAAGATTCATAATTAAGGGTATAACTTGAACGAATTAGGGTATTTCTCTATTTTGGAGGTTTAATTCGTTGTTCGTATCAATCGTGGATTAAATCAAGGTCTATAACGTACTACAATAATCTAAATACATTTATCGTTTAAGTTTTGATTTCGTAATATAATTTCGGTGTAGTTCTAAAGTTTAATTATAATTTAATCATAATACAATTATAAAAATGCAATATTACATTACTTAGGGTTGAATTGCATAAATCAAAATCATAAAATTTTAGGGATGAAATGCATAAAATAAATAATTTGGATCAAACTTTGCAAAATAGCCCTGGGTTAAAAATCAAATTGCATAACAATCCTTCCCCCTTCCCTTCCCTTTTCCCCTCCCCTGCTACCTCTCTGCCCTGCTCTCTGCCGTCGCCGCCCACTGCCGGCGACGGGCCCGTCGCCGGCTCAGCCCCTGCACGGCGCCGCCACTCACGGCGGCGCCTCCCCCCGACACAACAACACCAAGCACACACTCACACTCACATCACACACACACACACAACCACTCACACACACACACAGCGCCACCGCCGCCGGCACTGCCCCCATCACCTTCACGGCGCCGCCACCCCACGGCGGCGCCCCCTTGAACTGTGGCAGCCGAGAGTGGAACGAGAGAGTGAGAGTGAGAGAAAGAGAGAGAGAAACATGGAGAGATAAATACATACATATATATACATACAACAATATAGATACAACTAAAATTTAAAAAAGCAAAAATTTTGTAAATAAATTTTTACCCCTTCTCAATATTTTTCCTGCAAGTCGAAGCAAAAGCAAGGAAGGAGAAGAAGATGAAATGGAAAGATAAAGATGTAAAAGGTAGATATTTGTTCAATGCTTTTTGATTCATATACACACGTGTACTATATATATATATGTATGAGTTGTAAAGTTTTGAAGAAAAGATCAATTTTGCCTTCTCTATTTATCTAGTAAAATATGGGTCAAGATTGGGCTTGAAAAAAATATGATTTGGATCCAAAAATTAAGAATTTTGGGCTTAAGAATTGATTTGGATCCATTCAAAATTAAACATTTTAGGCTTAATAAAATTAAGCAATTTAATGAAATTATCTTACTATATTCTCATATATATATATATATATATTTAAAACTATTTTGGGTGTTATATTTACGATCATCCAGATCTCCTCCTCAATCACTATCAGAGTATCCTATTGTCAGATGATGAATAAAATAATCCATAATCATAAGTGTCTTTAATCTATCGCATAATTCTCTATGCAACTTGCATTGGCGAGGCGATTCCTGAAACTTGTTTATTAAACCGACCCTATATGCTATATCAGGCCTTGTGGAAGTCCCAACAACTTGCTTGAAATAAGTGGGATTGACGTGAGCATCATCACCTTCTTTAGACAATTTTGTTCCAACATACCTCTTTCTGAAATTTTAAAGAATTTTGCAATCATACATCTAAAACTTCTTTAAAATTTCAGCAGCATATCTCTTTTGGGAGATAAAGATCCCATTTTCTCTTTGGAGCACCAAGAAAATATGACATTAACCCAAGATCAGTCATTTCAAACATATGAACCAAATTTGTTTTAAACTCCTCAATCATCTTGATATTATTACCCACAAAAATCAAATCATCAACATAGAGGCACAACAGTAATAAACCACCAGATTTATAAACCTTCACATACACACCATGCTCAGATGGACACCTTTGGAATCCCATTTCTTGAAAAACATCATCAATGTGCTCGTTCCATGCTCGGGACGCTTGTTTTAAACCATACAATGTTTTGTTCAATTTGAATACTTTATCTTCACTTCTGTTTCTCTCAAATCCAGGAGGTTGTTTAACAAAAACTTCTTCTTTAATTGGACCATTAGGAAAAGTGGATTTGAAATCCATTTGATGGATTCTCCCGCGATTTTGTGCGGCCAAAGCAACTATAAGTCTAATTGATTCCATTCGAGCACCATGAGAAAATACTTCTTGAAAATCATGGTCGAGTCGTTGCTCGAAACTCTTTGCTACCAATCTCGCCTTGTACCTTTCTACTTCACCATTATGCATGTTTCATTTTTGTCTTGAAAACGCACTTAACATCAATTGCTTTGTGGCCTGGTGGAAGTGTAGTGAGTTCTCATGTGTTCTTTCGCCTCTAATTCTTCATGCATTGCATTCAACCATTTGGAATCTTGAATTGCCTCCTCGAATGTTACATGTTCCAAATCTGCAAACATAACAAAATGCACAAATTCTCCATCATCATCAATAGTGTTATCAGGATTTACCTCAAAATCTCGTAAGAGAACAGAATGTTGTTGACGTCTCGTCAGTTTCCTGTTTCCAGGTGTTGTGGATCTTGCACTACACCTGATGGGTTTCCTCATCTTCAAGAATAGAAATATAATGCTTTAAAGGATTCTTTGGCTGATTTGTATCCCATTTCCAAGCTTCATTTTCTGGAAAAAAATGACATCTCTACTCAAAATCACCTTATTTGTCACAAGATTAAATAACTTATATCCACCATTCACATAACCAACGAAGACTGTCTTCTCTCCTCGATCATCCAACTTTGTTCTTGTTTGTACAGGAACATGAGCATATACAATAGACCCAAACACCTTAAGATGATTTACACTTGGCTTATGTCCGCTCCAGGCTTTAGTAGGTGTCATATTCTTAAGACTTAATGTTGGAGACCTATTTATCAGATAGACAGAGCATGAGACAGCTTCAGCCCAAAAAGAATCCGGCATACCTATGGCTTTTAGCATGTTTCTCGCCATATCCATTATGATTCTATTCTTTCTTTTGGCTACCCCATTGTGTTGTGGGGTATAGTTCTTCACAGAATTTGGTGAACTCATTTGAAGTATATTCGCCGCCACCAAAGGATTTTCATGAAGTGACCACTTTGCTTCTCAACATGAGCCTTAAATTTATTTAAGTAATCGAACACATCAGATATCTTTTGTAGAAAATAGACCCAAGTTTTCTTAAGAAAGTATATATTGTTACCATTGGACATGATTTGCATATGCCCACACACATCGGAATGAATGTTGCTTGCTGATTCTTTCCAGATTTCAATGATAGTCTACTATGTTTTCTGAGAGTGCCGGGATGATGGATATTTGTAAGCCCTTTCACCATATTTCCTTCACCAATCATCTTTAAGCTGCGAAAACTCAAATGGCTAAATCGAAGGTGCCACAACCAAGACTCATCTTTCATGATGGCGTTAAGACAAGTGTATGCATCACTGATAATATCAACTCTAAACATATGATTTTTTGTGAGAGACGCCTTAAGAATGAGTGTACCTTTTTTATCAATAATGGAAAGATGATTACCAAACATATATATGCATTTCATATCCTTTCTCCAACAGCCGACCCATGCTAATTAAATTACTCTTCATGTCTGGTACGTAAAATACATCAGTAATGTACCTATGATCTCCATTCTTTAATTTGATTAAGATTTTACCTTTTCCCATCACTGGTATGGTGCTATCATCTACAAACTTCACGTTAGAGTGGACTAAGAAGGTGTTTGGCTAAGCTTATAAGCTTCTTAAAAGAGCTTATAAGCTTCTTAAAAGAGCTTATAAGATGTTAAGTGCTTATAAGCTCCTCAAAAGTGTTTGGCTAACTTTTAAAAATAAGATCTTATTTTATGAGCTTATAAGATGTAAGAAGCTTATAGGCTCTTTTTTGAAAAGTTGGGATATCCCTACTTATTTCTAAAATAAGAGCTTATTTTTCAAAACACCTTCAAATTTAATTATTTAAATTACACAAATATCATTACTAACAACTTATAAGCTCCACCATCTTATTTACCCAAACACTTCAATAACTTATATTAAACTTAAATTCAACATCTTATAAGCCCTAAAAACATCTTATAAGATATGATAGCTTATAAGCTCTAAAAATAAGTTTAGCCAAACACCCCCTGTAAGGAACATTGTATAGATTTTGATAAAGACAAAACATGTAATAGATTAGGGCCTAGGATTCTATGTGTTTAGATTATGTTGTAAAATCTCTAAGTATAGGATCAGGAGACTTGATGATCAAGACTAAAGCTTGAAGAAATAATGAAGACCTTGCTGCATAAGGAAAGCCTTAAAATGATTAAGTGTAAGTCATTGCAGCAAGCTGCTAGGAAAGGATACTAGACGCTCACTGCAAAAGGATGCTGAGCCAGCTAGCTGAATAAAAGACAAGTAAGCTAAGCCGACTGAAGAACTAGGAAACATCAGCAACCTTTTAGAAGCAGTTACCTCGGAATATGTGTACGAGGTTTATGTTAGGCACAACCGCAAACTCATCCAATCAGAAGGTGCCACGTAATAAAGAAAAATGAGTCTGAAGAAATGTCAGACTGAGTATGGTGATTGCAGCAACAGAGACGTACGATCTCAACAACTTAGTACGGACTAGTCAGAAGAGGTCACGTCACCTCATGCATGCTGCGAGAAGGAAGCTCTCTCTCCAATGGGCAGATTTTTCATCGCCTATAAATAGAAGAAGATTGGGACTTGAATGATAATCGACCAACTTGAAAAACTTGAAACCAGAAACTCTCGCGAATCAGACGCTCAAGCACTTAAATCGTTTCATATCTCAATACTTAGAAAGTTTTAAGTCCAGTCTAGTAGCAAGCTATCTACAGCTTAAATAGCTCATTGTTTTAAGCTTGCTGCCTGTGTTATTGAAAAGAAAATCTCTTTTTCTTTAGCCTGTTAGGAGTTGCTTGATCGGAGGTTGTTCCTGATCAAGTATTTGCTTTCTTAGTAGAAGAACAAGAGCTCTGTATAGGTTAGTTGAGTTTGGTCACTGTGCAGTAACCCTGTATGGGATTGACTGGCAATTCTTGTTAGGTTTAGGTTGTATAAGCGAGACTTGTGTAAATCAACCATTTTACTTAACAAAGTTCCTCATTGTGAAGGAGTAGAGAGGACGTAGAGAGATTACTCCACCCTTGAACCTCTATAAACCGTTATGTTTTTCTTTCTGTTTAGCTTACTGTTGTTCACATCTTATATCTTGTTTATTTGTTTTGCTTGCTGCACATCTCTCATAAGCATACCAACTGTTTTCAGAAAAGAAGTTTTGCTTAATTAAAAGAATTTTCGCTGTGCATAAAACTTTTTTTTTCTAAGTTCACTAAAGGTAACTGCTCAAGCAGTAACCTCCGGGACAGTAAGCTCTATAGCTACCTGCCTGAGTGACTTATCATTCTGTTTTAAAGAAAAAATTTGAAAATTGAGTAGGCTTATTCACCCCCCTCCCCTAAGCCTACTGCCACTTGGGACCAACACCCCCTAACTCATCTATATCAATGAACAACTCTTTATTTCCGCACATGTGATTGGTACATCCAGTATCAAGAAACCATGTGTTGTAGTTTGGCTTCTCACTTGTTGCAGTGACCATCAACAAAGCATGATTTCGGTCTTCATCACTTTCTTGGGCACAATTGGCAATCTGATTGCTTTCTTTGCTTCTGCATTCACTTGCATAATGACCAAAATTTTGGATGAAGTATTCAATGTATCTCTTCGCTGAAGAGGCAGATTCCATCTTCTCAAAAACTTGGTCATAATGAATAAGATACAAGTCGGCCTTCATGTCTTTTCTTCGGTGAACACTCCTTTGTGCTTCACTCGCACCTTCAACAAGTCTTGGAACGCCAGAAGCACTTTCATTTGTGTATATAAGTGGAGAAGAAAGTGAAAAAGGTAACAAACCACTACTTGACCACTTCAACTATTTTGCAACTAAAACATCTAAAAATCAGAATTAACTTCAACATTTTTGTATGTATTTTATTTGGTATAGAATTTTTTGATTTTCTAAAGTTATGATCACCTAAAGATTCTATACCTATCTAATCATATATGGGTTTTTGTTTCTGTTCTTATAAGTTTTCTCGCATGATTTTCAGAAACTTAAAAAGATTGTGTTTTTTTGTTAATGTTTTATGATTAGGGATGTAAATGAACCAAGCCGTTCGTGAACTATTCGTAGCTCGATTCGATAAATATTCGTTCGAGTTTATTTTCTAAGCTAAATGAGCCGAACTTCGAACTCGTGAGTTAAACGAGTTGAACTCAAGCCTGAATTTCGAGCTCGTGAGCTAAACGAGTCGAACTCGAGCGTGGACATGTTTGGCTCGAGAGTCCGCGAACATGTTCGTTAATGAGGCTCACGAACCGCGTCATTAAGTAGGCTCGCGAACTGATTAGTTAATCTATCCGTTTATAATTTGAGAACATGTTCGAAAAAAAATTCTTTTGCATATTTATTTTAGGTTCATGAAGAGTTCATTAGTATTTTCATTTAATGTTCGTGAGCTATTTATTTATATATTTTTTATAATGTTACAAGATTTTAAAATGTTGATTAAATATATAAATTAAAAAAAAATTAACACGAATATTACAGGAATGAATCAAATATGAGACATTTCATCATATGAACTTTTCATACCATTAAATCAATTTTTTACCTTTGCTATTTCGCCTATTAAACTTTTATTGATATATAACAATTTAAAATATAAACATATTAACAATTAAAATTCAATGTAATTTAATTATTTATAATATTAATTATATTGTCATTCGAATATTTTTAAATAATTAATATAAGTTACCAAAATAAGGAAATATTAGAGTTTGACATATAAAATTTATAGTGTTAATTTATAAATAATAATAACTTTTCATTTATTTATGAACATTGAAATACCCATGTACGCTAGTGTTTAATATTAGTTACCAAAATAAGTAGATAAGTGTTTCTATATTGTTAAATGTATTCGAACACTCTATTAATGAACAAACAAACATTAATTAACTCGGTCATGAGTAGCTTGTAGAACACTCTATTCGTTCGCACCTTCATTCACAGGGTCATTCGAGCTTAATCGAGTCTTAACAAATTTAATAAATATTAACATTAATTTATTAATTATATTATTCAACTTATTAACAAAATAAATTATATATTTCTTAAAAAATATAACATATTATCTAAAATTTATAACTTAAACATAAAATATATCTATAATTTGACATGTTACACTTTTGTATTTATCATTAGTCACAATTTAAATATTACAATTATATATTTTACATTCATTTCTTAACATATCACGAGTCTTATAATGAATTTGTTCATGAGATAATGAGACAAATAGTAAGACCATCAATTTTTTGTTTTTATTTTTTGTTTCTGTACTTTAATTGCTCATGAGCCTTTAAATAAACTTGTTTATGATCATTTGAGTATAATTTGTGTTAATATTATAATCATAAGTACTAAGAGTAATTGGATCATATATAAATAATTAATTGATGTCATTGTGTAAAAAAATAATTGAAGGGTTGAAAAACCCCCCAATTTCATAATTGTATTAATATATATACACACATACATAAGTTATGATAAATTAAAGAAATTAGTAAATTAGTGGTGAAAATTAAATAGTCTAAAATTAGTAAATTAAAAAGAGAGCACCGCCTAAAATACCACATTCATTATAATAAAAGTAAATTTTACCATACAATATAACATAATATCCGATAATACCACAACTTATAACTTAATATCCAAAAATACCACAAACATCTATCACACATGTCAGTTTGACTGCAATGTGAGTTTGACTGCAATTATTACTATAATAATTGCAGAACAAACCACCCCACTCACCCCACTTCACCTCTCAACTGCACCCATTCACCCATTTCATCCATATTTTCCAAACTTTTTTTTTACCTCCATAGCCATAAATCAAAAAACTTAGAGGTATACTTTACTGCCAATTTTTTTACAAATTACAGTGCTTTTGGAAGATTTGTTCGGGGAAGATTGTTCGAAAGATTGTTCGGCAAAGATTGTTTGTGGGAAGAAAGAGAGTTTAAATCGAGAATCAAATGTCCAACCAACAATGGCCGATCAAGTTAGTTAATTTCTACTTGTTTTTTAAGATTCAAGCATGTATTAATGTTTTTGTTTTTTTTTTAGATTAAGCATGTATTAGTGTTTTTGTTTTTTTAGATTGAAGCATGTATTAGTGTTTTTGTTTTTTTAGATTGAAGCATGTATTAGTGTTTTTTTTTTTTTTTTTAGATTAAGCATGTATTAGTGTTTTTGTTTTTTTAGATTAAGCATGTATTAGTTTTTTCACTTTCGGTGGTTTATTTTTGATTTAAGCATGTTTTAGTTGAAATGTAGTTAAAATGATATGTGATGAGTTTGGAGACATTAAAATTCGGGGAAAGATAAAATTTTCGAATAACCCTAAATAGTAGGGTTATTCGAAAATTAGGGTATTGTTCGAATAACCCTATTTTTTAGGGCTTATTCGAACAATATCATAATTTTCGAATAAGCCTTAAAAAATAGGGTTATTCAAACAATACTCTTATTTTCTGCTTATTCAAAAAATATCATAATTTTCAGCATTTTAAAAAAAAAAATAGGGTTATTTGAAAATAAGGGTATTATTCAAATTATAGAGTTATTCGAAAATGTCAAAAATTTTGATAATTTTCGAATAACCCTATTTTTATAGAGTTATTCGAAAATTATCACTCTTATTTTCGAATAATTCTATTTTTTAGGGTTATTCCAAATTTTTTTAGGGTTATTCGAAAATAACATAATTTTCTAATAATCCCTAAAAAAAATAGGCTATGCGAAAATAAGGTATTGTTCGAATATTATATTCAGGGTTATTCAAAAATATCATAAAATTATGAATAATTTATTGAGAGGGTGTTGGCACATGACCCGGGCGGGTTGCAGGGCACCCGACCCGGGTCGAACGTTCGGCGTGTACGCTGCTGCACACTACCAGGGCGTATTGCATGGCACCCGACCTGGGTCGATCGTACGCTGCTGCACACGACCCGGGCAGGTTTCAGGGGACCCGGATTAAAATAATTAAATTATAATAATTTATAATTCATAATCATAATTAAATATAATATAATTAATAATTAAATTAAAATAATTCAAAATGATTGTAATTATAATTCATAATTTATTAAATAATTATTTGTAATAATTATTTTTATTTAATAATTCGTATTTGTATATGTGTAGTTGGACTGGGCACGAGATGGTTATCAGCGTCGCATGGCATACATTTGCGGATATGTCTGTCCTAGTCTACTTGCTGAGATCAAGACACAACTGCGACAGATAGGTAATGACTGTGTCCGTGAGTTCTGGAGATGCTCGTTCGGCCATTTTTTTGCAATGGAAGACGGACACAAAGTCTTGTAAGGCCTTTTTGCACGTCCTCATCTCTCGTAAGGTGTGTGGGACACGAATCCTTCTAGACGAGAGATGGTTTGCAATAGGACAGGACCGCACCATTTATCGGTTCGGGAGGCAGGAGTTTGCTTTGATTACCGGGTTGAAGTTTGGTGATTCACCTTTTGACCTATCAGGGGATCATACTCCCGCCCATGGTCCAGTATACTACAGAGTCCACAGATACTCAGACTCAAGTCTTGTGTTTGTTTCTGAGCTCCTAGAAGCGATTCTTATCTGGAGAGTTTCAAGACAGCCGATAGGATACGATCAAGATCGTGAAGATCTTGATTGTATACTGTATTCTGTTCGGATTAGAGCCTGGGAAGACACGTGTCGAGTTATGGGTGTGGGACTTAGTCGAGCAGGAGGAGCTTTGGAAGAGCTTTCCATGGGGGAAGATAAGCTTCATCAACTTGCTACGATACATTGATAGAATACCGACGGTAGTGGCGGAGCGGTCCTCTGTCCCTTCTTACCACTTCTACAAGTTCTCAGTAGTCCTGTTGGTATGTGTATTAAGTTATTTCTTCTGTTGATTTATTATTAATGTTGTTGACTCATGAAATTATGTATTTTTCTCCTTAGCTATGGGCTTTTGAAGCGATCCCCATAACGTCGTCATTTGCCGGCATAGATTGAACAGTGTAATACAGAGGCCCTGCTGTATGAAGTGGTCTCTTGTGAGGTCTCAGGTCGATGTTATGCATGTTTTTAGCGGCCAGGTATTTTATGCACGCATTTAATATAAGAACAATATATTTAATATAGGGGTTAATGGATGTAGGAGTCGTAGACGAGTTTCTGTTGGACATGTTAGATGACATCTTGTGCTACAAGCAAGAGGACAACAAAAATTGTGGGTCATACGTTATACTTGCAGTTGAGGGTGGCATGACTGGCAAGTAGCCACGGATGTCATACATCAAGTTTAAAGGGGTCGACGGATGTAGAGGTGGCAGACACTTACAGTGTATCGTCATTCAACAGACGCAGACACTATAGTTGTAGACTATTTGAAGTGATTTTCTGTATTTTGTGGATTTTTTATCGATACTATGTTATTTTTCAATATTTCAGTGATTTCTAGTTTTAAAAAATTCATATAACCAAAATATATGAAATATAAGTTATTAACAACATTGAGCTTAATGTTCCTGACTCAAATACATAGGACACCGTCTTCTTTGTATGTGCTTCTGATCCATAAATAGAACATTTTTTCTTTCTTCTTGTATTCGATCGCTTGTTGTGGGCAGACGGGAGATTTGGAGCACCGGGATCGTCATTATGGTACTGACTGGATGGGCCAAGGTATTGAGTGCATGTAGTGATGTTATGTCCAAGTTGACCACAACGACTACATGATGTAGTACCTGTTCGACGTATTCCCGAATGTTCACCACCAGAAGGTATTCGCTTACCTCTCGGTCGATCGGCCTAGTCTTAGTTGATCTGGGGCTACACAAACACATTTAAAAGTCTCGTCATCAACAACCTAATCTGTCGGGTCGGGCACAAGTAGCACTTCACCAGCCCACATCCCCCTCAACCAGTGGGTTGTGTAATAAGGGGCAACGTATGAGGCAACCGACTCCTTAACAAAACTATTCCAAAACAAGCCAAATAGATCAAACACATTGCTATAAATTACAAAACATGAAGGATGCATTTAAGAAACACAATAATTTTTCACCATATAATATAGCTAATCTGATGGCTGCACATGCGTGGGTGTATGGAATCAACTCCGTCTGAAAAAACATACAGCTGCACACATTATCACTGAGGTCCACCAAAAATATTTTCCAACCTTCTGTAACCTTGAATTTTCCTCGTCCTATCATTTGGACCTCCATCATTCGTCCCTGCTGTATGAGGTCGGATAATCTGTCGTGTGCTGGACTTCGTAAAAGTTTGTTCTCTTTCTTCAGCCCCTTGCCTTCTCTCAGCAAATCATTTCTCAATAACCCTCTAAGCAACCTCTAAGAAGGAACAAACATGCAACTTTCTTGCCCAAACAAGACAAGCATTCTACACTTCAGCAGCATTGGAAGTCATGAAGTTGAATCTTCGAACAGGGCATTTCACACGGGACCACCTCATAGGATTAGCTTTTTCCAAGCTGTCAATTGCGCCCGTAATTCCACTTTTGTGGATGTAAGACATGTACCTGGATTGAAAAGATGAATAAGACACTTAAAATATGTTAGTTACGTGCTTTCTACGGATAAAATTTTGGACATACCTATCAAATTCACCCTGGTCATAACAGTACACAACATGGTGGAACAGCCCAATCAAATGTAATCCATACTTGGACAGATTTTGTTGAAGATGGTAACAACAAAGACCATGAGTTGCTTCGAGATATGCATTGGTGATGGCATTACTGATGCTAGTGTGTTGATCAGATACGATAACAAGGCCATCTGGGCAACCAAATGCTGCTCGGACATTGTGTAAAATCCATGTCCAAGATTCATCGTTTTCAACATTACCAATCCTAATTGCAAGTGGAAAAATTTGATCGTTTCCATCTTTGGTCACAACGATAAGTCCAATCCCTTTGTACTGCCCCTTCAAATGACATCCATCCACGACTATAACAGGCCGGGAATATTGCTGAAATCCGGTAATACATGCACCTAGAGCAAAAAAAGCATACTTGAATTTCCCATTTGTCTGTGCGTCTAATGTGCAGTATATGTGCCAGGATTCCGTTCCTTCAAGACCTGTAAGTAAGTTGGAAGCATGCTAAATGACGTCTTCGGTTCATCATAAACACTTCTCATAGCATGACGTTTTGCTGTCAATGCATACTTATAACTCAGATGAAGATCATATCGTTCGTTCATCTCCCTAATGATGTCCCTAAGAGATAGATCGGAGTTATCTTTTCGAAGCCTCTCAACGAAATAATCTCCAATCAAAGTGGATGGAAGTCTGTGGGGAGCACTAGCATTCAACTCATATGAACAAGTGTGAGGCAAAACAACTTTCGTAATTTTCCAAACACCATATTTTTCAGATGCTGTGATTACGAAGGAACAATTTTTTTGCTTGCATTTCACGCACCATCGGTGTTTGTCCGAGTACTCCACATAGTATTCAACTCGATTCTCCAAATGATAGTACCCAACTGTGTTTTTCAGGTCGGCCTTATTACCAAACGTCGATCCTTTACGCAGTCCCTCTGGAGCCCGCTCAATCTCTGAAGAAGCAGGGTGCTCGAATGAAGGTACATCAGGAATAAACCACTCAGTTCTCATTATGTTGGAGTACAATTACTCATATGTCTCTCGTTGATCCTCAGTCCAACATTGCCTCAACATCTTCCTCCAGTACAAAGTCATCTTCAAAATTACTCAGATCTAGAAAAAAATGGATAGTGTCAACTTTTGATAATCAAGATATATATACACAATTGCTTTGATAAGTCCAATAATATAAATAATATCTATTGGATCATCATGGTTTTCTTGTTCCCACCTATCTTCGTGTACCGATTCTTCAATTTCATCAGTTGGGGCAACATTCAGGTCAAAATAGTTCAAATCTCTGTATTCAACAGATTGGGACGGCCAGAGTTTCCAAGGTTGATTTGAAGATGCTCCTTCTATACTATCGTCTACGCCCCATCTTGAATTAAAATCTTCATCATTCTGTAGTCCCAACGGAAGAGATAACCAATTCAAATTTCCCACGTCCTCCGGATTCAAACTTTGACCACCTGGATTATACCCATCACCTACTGGACTCTAGTTCTATATGATAAGAGGTTCCACTTGATGTTCCAACATTCATCCTTTTCAAAAAACGAAAACAACAAAAAGTCCATCATACTCTGATAAACAGTATTGCAGATCGAAATCATTTTTATTTTTGTCCTCTGCAATCTTCCGTTCATTTCCACTAGAGAATGGATCAAATACATCCAAATATTCATGTCGGCAAGCACGATCTCATGTATTGAGCTCAATAAATCTTGATAAGTAAATCTTTCAAGATTAATTACCGATTGTGTACCGTCTACATACTATAAACCTTCCCAATAACCACCGAACCATATCACCACTGATAAAGTCATCTGATAAAAAAAAATATAAATGAAAAATTCATCCAAAAAAATATAAATAAATGACGAAAATATAAATAAATAACTTAAAATGAAAAACAAATTGAAAATATAAATAAATAATGGTATTGTTCGAATAATCCTAAAAAATTACAAATAATTTTCAAATACCCTAAAATATATGGTTATTCGAATAACCCTATTTTTTTAGGGTTATTCAAAAATTACAAATAATTTTCGAATAACCCTAAAAAATACGTATTCGAACAATAACTATTTAGGGTTATTCGAATGTTCGAAAATTATTTCTAATAATACTTGTTATTCGAACAATTATTTCTAATATTCGAATAATTACTTGTTAATTACTCATTATTCGAAAATTACTTGTTAGAAAATTACTTTTCGAAAATTACTTGTGAAAATTACTTGTTCGAAAATTACTTTTCGAAAATTACTTGTTAATTACTCATTATTCGAAAATTATTTCTAATATTCGAATAACCCTTAAAAAATAGGGTTATTCGAATGTTCGAAAATTATTTCCAATAATACTTGTTTTTCGAACAATTATTTATAATATTTGAATAATTACTTGTTAATTACTCATTATTCAAAAATTACTTGTTAGAAAATTACTTGTTTGAAAATTACTTGTTAATTACTCATTATTCAAAAATTATTTCTAATATTCAAATAACCCTAAAAAAATAGGGTTATTCGAATGTTCGAAAATTATTTCTAATAATACTTGTTATTCGAACAATTATTTCTAATATTCGAATAATTACTTGCTAATTACTCATTATTTGAAAATTACTTGTTCAAAAATTACTTGTTAGAAAATTACTAAATTACTTGTTAATTACTCATTATTCGAAATATTATTTCTAATATTCGAATAACCCTAAAAAAATAAGGTTATTCGAACAATATGATATTGTTTGAATAACCATACTTTTTAGGGTTATTCGAAAATATCAAATAATATTATTCGAATAACCTTAAAAAATAGGGATATTCGAAAATTATTTGATATTTTCGAATAGCCAATAATTTATTCCCTATTTCTTCTAAGTTATTCGAACAATATTAAATTAAACTTTTGGTTATTCGAAAATTTATATCCAAGTTATTCTAAGTTCTTCTAAGTTAAATATTTTTCTTCTAACTTAAACAATATTTATTAATTTCTTCGAACTTATTTGAACTTAAACAATATATCTAACTTAAACAATATTAACTTCTTCTGAGTTATTCTAAAATTTATATCAAGTTATTCGAAAATATTAAATTAAACTTTTTAACAGGTCTAAAATATGTTAACAATCCTATTTAATATATAATTAAATGTAAATTACTAATTTATGAAATATTAAGATTGAAATTTAAGAGTATAGTGTTACTTACTTGAGAGTTTGAGAGAGATGATGTGTCAAACTACTTCAACGAATTCAATTGTAAGCTTGGAGTAAAGTTTGTTGAATGAATTCTCTTATAAAATTCACATCTCTAAATAGATGCAAATTTTACGGTAAGGCCCGTGAATATAATATTTCACTCTAGTATTTGTACTCTGATGAATGTAATGTCATTTAATTCTGAAAAGTAAAATAAACATTATTTCATTGTTAAAAGTAAAATAAACACTATTTCATTATGAAAAGTAAAATAAACGCGTAAAATAAACACTATTTCATTCTGAAAAGTAAAATAAACACTATTTCATTTTGAAAAGTAAAATAAACGCGTAAAATAAACATTATTTCATTATGAAAAGTAAAATAAACACTATTTCATTCTGAAAAGTAAAATAAACGCTATTTAAAAGTCAAATAAACAGTATTGTAATATAATTTCACTTTGTCAAAATTGAAATTAAAGTCACATGCATGCAAAGAAATAAATAGTAAGTTTGAATAAAATTTTACCTATGACAAAAATAAAAAATGGGAAAAAAAGATAAATATAAATCTAAAATAAATAAAATAACAAAAATAAATGAAATACTAAAATTATATCATATAATTTTCGAATAACTCTGAAAATAGGGTTATTCGAACAATAAGAGTAATTTTCGAATAACCCTGTATTTTTAGACTTATTCGAAAATTATAATATATACATCCAATCATTGCCAAAACTTTCAATCATTGTCAATCATTGAAAAGTTTGAATCAGTAAAGAAATGTGATATTTTGATATATTAAGTTATATTACATGACATTCTTATACAATAAGTAACAGTAAATGGCAAAATTTTCTTTTGTTATATATAATATGACATTTTAGTACATTTCCTCGATTAAAAATCCGGGTAATTCTATACACACCCCATCAAATACTAAACACACCCCATCCATACACACATTTTTTTTTTATTATTTTAAGAATGTGTGTATGGATGGGGTGTGTTTAGTATTTGATGGGGTGTGTATAGAATTACCCTAAAAATCCCCATTTCAAATAAGTCCGAGCTAGTGGAAAGTAGAACCCAATTCAATTCAACTCCCTCTCTCCCCTCACCGTCGCCGTTGCTCTCTTTGTCCTCCCGCGAGTCTCCCACGTCGGTCGCCGCCGCACACTCTCCACTGCGCACTGACGTCACTACCATCGCCCCCGCCGTCAATTTAGCACCTAAAATCTTTTGTCTCGTCTCTTAGCTTCAAGCTTTCAATGTTATTTTGGTGCTCGAAATGCAATCTTGTATGATTTTGTTTTCCCATTTGTGGAGCACTGTGTTGGTTATTTGAATGGATGTTCTAGTTTTGGGTAGTGCTTTCACATGCTTGTAGTTGGGTTGGATCTTAAAATGAAGGAATCTGCATTGTCTTCATCCTTTAGTCACAGCACAGCACAGACCACTGTTCTTGTTGGATTTTGCTATCTTCTTTTTATTTTTACATTATGTGATGAGAAAGTCAAACACTGTATATTTCTACCATGGGCCCATATTAACAGTTCAATAGACATAAATCTTAGGGCCCAGGCCCATGAAGCGGCCCATAATGACAGTTCAATAGACGTAAATCTGACGGCCCATTAGGCAAAACATTAAGAACACACCACAGAAACATCGAGAGTTTAGATATTGCACAAATCTTTTTATATATTGGAGGAAGGAATAATCATAAATGACACGTGTTAATCCCATAAATTTTCTTATTTTAATTTTTTTTACAAACTAAATATATTTAAATCTAATTAATGTTGCTATTAAATGCTATCAAGATTAATATTGATAATATACATTATTAATTAATATAAAAATTTAACTAAATTTATTAAAGTAACACATACCACGAAAATGATTTGTAAATTTGAAATTTGTTAATTTAAAAATTTTAGAACAAAATTTAAATTAATAAATAATGAAAAAATAAAATAAACGTGGGTTGACTGAAAAGAAATTTTTCAGACCTTTCAAACTAATTAATTATTAAAATTATATAATTTTTTCGAATTTATGTTTTAAAATAATATATGAAATTTATTTAAAAATATTTGACTTTAATTTTTGTATCAATTCATATAATAAAATTTGAGAGTTTGAATAATGGATACAAAAATATTTAAACTTTTTAAATAATAGAGAAAAGAATAACCATGTTCTTTTTAAAATTATAGCTAGATATCATTCACATTAGAAACTATTGCATTAATATATGTTCTTATATAATTAATAATTAATTTTCTTTATAAAATTACTTAATTTAATTTAATGTTAGTAATCTCGTGCATTCACGGGTTCTCTACTTATAACACCCCAAATACATATATATATATATATATATATATATTAGTAGATGATGTGGTCAGTTCGACCACATTCAAACTACTTTAGAAAATTGATCGACTTTAGGGACAATTAATGCGAACAGGGTCAATTAATGCGAACAGGACAGAGAAGCAGGAAGAACATCCTGGTCGAACAAAGATGAATGAGCGAGCTGATCAGACACTCGGATCAGAATATCGAACTGTAAGGTAAAATGTCGAACTATATTCAAACGAACTGATTCAAATCTGGAACAACTGCTACGATCGCGGGAATATCGCCCACTTCCCACCTTTTTAGGAGAAATCCTAACTGCCACGTTTTTCAGGGAGTATTTATAAACCCTTATCTTTCTATTTCACACACAATCACATAGAGCAATTACTAAGCACAAAAAGCAATACCAACGTTTTTCCCAGATTACTGACTTGAGCGTCGGAGTCCCTACACCGGGAAAAACCCCCGGTGTTTCTTCGTTTTTGCAGGTCTTTCGTATCGGAGAATTCCAACCGGCATCGGAGAATTTCAATTGATACCGGAAAAAGAGAAGATCGAAAAAGGACAAATCAATTGGCGCCGTCTGTGGGAAGTAATTTTTCGCAACTTTGAGCATTTAAGACATTGAGAAATTGTGAAGATGGTAAATACCAGAGGATCTCGAAGGAGAGTAGATGAAGGAGCACAGTCCGTGCGACAAGACGAGGATCAGAACTCTGCACCGGCTAATCCTCCCGGTACTGTCACTTTGACACCGGAGGAACTTTCAACTCTGATAGAGGCAGCTGTTCAGAAGGCTCTAGGCAAACAAAGAGTCGACTCACAGCAAGGCAATACTGAAACTCACGCCCGGAAAGAACAAGAAGGTGACAAGTCTCGGATGGATGAACAAGAAAGTCAATCTGATCACCCTCGTGGATAGAAACGGGTACACGCTGAATTGTCTGAGAAGGTGGATGATCTTAGAAAGGAATTGAGAGAGGTACAGAAGACTGTTCGACGGATTCCTCGTAGTTCCAGGGGAAATCCTTTTTCTGAAGAGGTCATGGAGGACGAACTGCCAGCCTCCTTTCGGCCGGTGAATTTTGATTATGATGGCACCACTGATCCGTGGGAACATCTATGTAGGTTTGAGAATACCGTTCTGCTACATCGGTATTCGGATGGCATTAAATGTAGGGTGTTCGCAACCACCCTCACTAAGTTCGCCCAGACATGGTTCAGTCAATTGAGCGATGGGATGATTCACAACTTCGAACAGCTGTCGGAGTTATTTCTGCACCAGTTCGCCAGTTCGAGGAGGCAGAGGCGGTCTACTCAAACCTTGTTCGGTGTAAAACAGAAAGGGGATGAGACTTTGAGGAACTATGTCAAACGTTTTACAGCTGCTACTTTGGAAGCTCCCGAAGCCTCGGACGATTTGGTCATTAGTGTTTTCATCTAAGGATTGAAGGAATGTGATCTTCATACTTCGCTGGTCAAGAAAACACCCAGCAATTTTGATGATTTATTGCAGAGGTCCACCAAATACATCAACTTAGAAGAAGCAGTTTGAATGAAAAAATGGGAGATTTCGAGTCGAATGAGCCGGCCGCAACAGGAGCAGGAGGGAGCTCGAAAGAGAGACGGAGGAGAACAGCGAGCGAGATTCGCTCCACCCCCTTTGAGAGAGAATCGGACAGGGTGGAGATACGAACAATATACGCCCATGACTATGTCACCTGGGCAGGTGCTGATGGAAATATGGGACATGCCCCAGCTAAAATGGCCATTGACTTGGAGTCCTAATCCGAAGAAACCATCTACCTTCAGTAACGGTAAATTGTGTCGATTTCATAATGAATATGGGCATGGAACTGATGAATGTTTACATTTGCGAGATGAATTGGAAAGATTGATTAGGGAAAACAAATTGGCCCGTTTCGTCCGTCGAACTCGGTCGAACCGCGAAAAGAGAAATGATCATGAAGAGCCCAGAAGAGATAGAAGGCAAGAGCAACAGGAACTACCTCCCCCTCCGCCTCCCCCAGCGCGAGCTAGACCTGAACGGGAAGAGAGGCCCACGATTCACATGATCATGGGTGGGCCAACAGATGGAGATTCCAATAGAGCTCGGAAGGTGAGACTTAACTCTGTCAAGCAGGAACAGAATACGGTTCACTCGATCTTCGAGGAAGTAGCAATTGAGTTCAGAGTTCGCGACCGTGTTGCCATTCAAAGCCCTCAGTTCGATGCTATGGTGATCGTCGCTGAGATAGGAGGATTTAACATCGAGCGTGTATTTGTGGATACAGGAAGCTCGGTGGACATCATGTTTATGGACTGCTTCAAAAAAATAAGATCAACAGTGGAGGTAAAACCTGTAGAAACTTCACTCTATGGTTTTGCAGGAGAATCTGTAACAGTGTACGGAAAAATCCAGCTACCTATGGTGCTAGGAGATGGGGAATGGAGGCAAAACAAAACCATGACTTTCCTTATAGTGGATGCACCTTCTCAGTACAATGTGATCTTGGGTCGTCCTTCTCTGAGTTCGTATGCTGCTGTTATTTCACCTACCTATTTGATGATGAAGTTCCCTGTGGAAAATGAGGAAGGGCGAGTGGTAGGAGTAGGAGTTGTTCATGGTGATCAACAAACAGCCCAACGTTGTTATGTGGCTGCAGTCCGACAATCTGAATCTTGCAAGCGCCATAGCGAACAGAGAGACGATGTTGATCGAGGAAGGGATAAAAGTTTGAAAAAAGGTGACGAAACAAAGACTGTGGAATTCGAAGAGGGCGAACTAATAAGCGTAGAATTAATCCCAGAGCTGCCTGGACACTCAGTCCGTCTCGGAAGTCAATTGTCGGAACAGGTTAGAGGAGAAATTGTAGCTGCTCTCCAGGATAATGTGGACTTGTTCGCCTGGAAACCTGAAGATATGAAAGGTATAAATCCGGAGGTAGCTGTTCACAAGTTGAATATCAAGCCAGATGTTTGACCAGTTAAACAGAAACTAAGGCATTTCGGAGAACAACAGAACAAAATTATCAAGGAAGAGATCGAGAAATTGCTAGAGATTGGGCACATTGAAGAGATCCAGTATCCTCGGTGGCTGGCTAATGTCGTGCTAGTTCCAAAGCCAGGGAACAAGTGGCGAATGTGTATTGATTTCCGGGATCTGAATAAAGCTTGCCCCAAGGATCATTATCCTCTCCCGCGGATCGATAAACTAGTTGATTCCACGGCAGGATGCGAACTGCTCAATATGATGGATGCAGCACAAGGATATCACCAAATTATGCTACATCCAGAAGATAAACCCAATGTAGCCTTTATTACTTCGTCAGGTACATATTGCTATACAGTTATGCCATTTGGTCTGAAAAACGCAGGAGCTACTTATCAGCGAATGGTAGACGAACTGTTTAAACATCAATTGGGGCGCAACATGGAGGCATATGTTGATGATATGTTGGTGAAAAGCACAGTGGTGAACACCCACGCCGAGGATTTGAGAGAGACTATGGCGACAATTCGAAAGCATGGGATGCGATTAAACCCGGCCAAGTGTTCGTTCGGGGTAAAAGCAGGGAAGTTTCTGGGATATATGGTGACGAACAGAGGAATAGAGGTCAACCCCAGTAAAGTCTGAGCTATACAAGGAATGACGTCTCCTCGAACTATTAAAGAGATACAAACACTAACGGGCCGTATTGTTGCTTTGAGCAGATTTATATCAAGGTTGGCGGACAGGGGTTTACCTTTTTTCAAAATTTTGAGAAAGAATGATCGGTTTAGTTGGGATACGAACTGTCAGAAGGCATTTGAAGACTTGAAAGCGTTTCTCCTCACACTTCCTTTGTTGAAACAGCCTGTTAAAGAATGTGCAATGGTCGTATATTTGGCAGTCGGGGAAGAATCTGTTAGTTCGGTACTCGTCCGCGAAGAAGGTAGGGATCAGTTCCCGGTGTACTTTGTTAGTAAAGTTCTGCATGGGGCAGAAATCCGCTACACGGAGGTGGAAAAGGTCGTTTATGCCTTAGTCACTACGGCAAGGAGGCTAAGACCCTACTTTTTGGGTTATGAGATCATAGTTCGAACTAATCATCTGCTGAGTGTAGTGTTGGGAAAACCGGACGCATCAGGTAGACTAGTAAAGTGGGCGGTCGAACTGGGACAGTTCGATTTAAAGTATGAGCCGCGAACAGCTATAAAAGGTCAAGCATTGGCGGATTTCATTTAGGAAACGACCAGGCTACAAGACGAGAAAGAATGGGAAGTGTTTGTAGATGGATCGTCATCCCGCCAGGGCGCAGGAGCAGGGATATTATTGATCAGCCCCGAAAAAGATGAGTTAGAATTTGCCATAAAATTCCAATTTAAGGCATCTAATAATGAGGCAGAATATGAAGCTTTTTTGCAGGGGTTGAAAATAGCCTAACAAGCCGGAGCTCGAGATCTGATAATTAAATCAGATTCATAATTGGTGACACAACAACTCCGAAATCAATGTGAAGTTAAGGAAGATCGTATGATTTCTTATGTGCAGAAAATACGAGAGATGGAAAAGCGATTTGAGAGACTTCAGATCGAACAGATACCTCGGAGCGAGAATCAGAAAGCGGATTATCTAGCCAAGATTGGGAGTTCGCTGCAGGACTGTTCGAAGAGAAGTATTACGGTTATAGGAGTGGGAAAGGAAAACGAGGTGATGAATGTCGACCTGGCTGAGCATGATTGGAGAACTCCTTTTCTGAATTTTCTAGGAGGAGCAAGAGATGGACAGAATAAGGACCTTGAGAGGTTGGAGAAACAAGCTCGATTCTACTACGTTCTTGATGGGGTGTTGTACCGGAAAACTTTCTTACCGACAGATGCAAGGTGTTTATCCCCAGAAGAAGGAATCAAGGTCTTGAAAGAAGCGCACGAAGGCGGATGTGCCGAACATTCGGGAGCTCGGGCACTTGCTCGGAAGGTCACACAAGCTGGTTTCTATTGGCCTACAATGAAGAATGATGCTGAAGAGTTAGTTCGGAAGTGCAACTCCTGTCAAAAACATGGATGGAGAATTCACACGCCAGCAACAGATATGCTTACAGTATGTTCCCTCTGTCCTTTTGCTAGATGGGGTATTGACATTGTTGGTCCACTTGTCAAAACCAGAGGAAACAAACAGTTCTTGGTGGTGGCCGTGGACTACTTTACTAAATGGGTCGAGGCAGAACCCTTAGTCAAGATAGCCGAGCCCGATATGATTTATTTTATATGGAAGAGTATTTGCTGCAGGTTCGGCTTACCCCGGATTTTGGCGTCCGATAATGGAGCTCAGTTCCGAGGCAAAAAGATCACAGGATGGTGTAAGGAAATGAAAATTTTACAAGTATTTACTCCGGTGGCACATCCTCAGGCAAATGGGCAAGTCGAAGTGGTTAACCGAATCATTCTAGATGGGCTTAAAAAAAGACTTGAATGTGAGAAATCGAACTGGGTAGACGAACTACCATCTGTCTTGTGGGCATATCGAACTGCATCGAGATCGACTACGGGAGAAACTCCTTTCAGTTTGGCATTTGGATTGGAAGCAGTGGTCCCAGCGGAAATTCAAGGAGAAGCTCTACGAATCACTAACTTCGATCCACAGCAAAATAAAGAATTGATCCGAACAGATTTGTTATTTCTGGAGGAAATCAGGGATGAAGCCAGAGTTCGCCATGAATTATACAAGAGACGCATTCAGGCGGCCTTCAACAGAAAGGTTCGAAAGAGAGAATTTCAAGTAGGAGATTTGGTTTTAAGGCAATCTGATGCCTTGTTAGAGATCGGAAAGTTAGATGCTATTTGGGAAGGGCCGTATATTGTTACAAGAGTTCTACCAGGTGGATCTTATGAGCTCGCCGACGAACAAGGAAAGGAACTGCCTAGACCTTGGCACATCAACCACCTGAAGAAATTTTATACTTGAAGTATCAAATCCCAGTATGTTGCTTTTTACTTTTAAGTTGTTGTTGCTTTTATAAATAAGAGATATTTTCATACTCCGTGGACGTAGGTCGATTTGACCGAACCACGTTAAATCCTCGAGTCTTTCTGTGTTGATTTACTCATCTGTTTCAACATCATATTGTGAAGCGAACACACAGTTCCCCCGGAACTCATTGATTAAGCATGTTGAAGAAGTTCCCTTGGAACTCATTGATTAAACATATTGAAGAAGTTCCCTCGGAACTCATGATTAAGCATATTGAAGAAGTTCCCTTGGAACTCACCGATTAAGCGTACTAAAAAAGTTCCCTCGGAACTCACCGATTAAGCATACTATGAAAGTTCCCTCGGAATTCGTTGAAAAAGCGCAAATTGAAGAAGTTCTTTCGGAACTAAATGAGACTGAGTGAGTTACAGGAGCTTCCTCCGAACTCGCTGAAGAAACGAAGTGACATGAAGAAGTTCTATCGAACTCAATGATTGACACAAATTAAAGGAGTTCCATCGAACTTAATGATTAAGCGAAGGGAAGGAGACTCTTCCAAGTTCGCAGATTAAGTACTTAGAAAAAATTCAGTCTTGATGTTTTATGGTTAAATACTTAGTAAAAATTCTTTCGAAGTCTTATGATTAAATAATGAACAGAAAAACATTGAAATGAGCGAACTATTTTGATTCCAAATAGATTCATTACAAAATACAACTACAAAACTTTAAAGAAAAGTACAAGTGTTATTACAACATAAAAACTAAGAGTGATCAGGAGAAGATTCGGGAGTAAGCTGGACCGCCGACGGATGAAGAGGATCGAACATATCTTCCGGCAGATCAAGAGCTGGGCTTGAAGAGGGATTGGCAAGAGCCGGATGCGACGAACTCGGACCAGGATTATCGAGCCGGTTGTCGGGAAGGACTTCCTTTACTGCTTCTTCCAAGCAGCCCGACCACCACTTCGCATCGATGTCGTCGTCCGGATTCCCACGCCAGCCAGGAGGAATAGAGTGAGTTTGCATCACTTGTTGGCCCAGTTCGTTCACATCGAACTGGAACGCCTCTCCGACTTGTTCCTGGCAGAGCCGAACCCCCTCTTTGAAGTATGTTACGGCCATAGGAGCTGCTCTTGACAAAAAGAGAACGGAGTCCCAAAGACGAGCTATGAGCCTTTCTCGGAAAGACTCCGAGATCAGCTCCATCTCCGAGCTCCGAGCGAACTGGTAAAAGCCCTCTTGATACATGGCTTTTCCGAACTCGACTCGGGTACTCTCTTCCTCTTCGAGTTTCTCCTTCAAACTGCGGATTTCAGCCTCCGCATTCGAGAGAGCAGTCTGCTTCTCCATGGCGAACTTCTCTTTAGCCAGTATCAGTTCCTCCCTTCTGGCCACCTCGGAGCGAGCAAGCGCCAGCTCCATCTCCCTTACTTCCAGTTGGGCGGACAAGTTTTCGGCCTTGCCAGCATGAAGACTCAGATCACTCTCTAAAGTCTTCTTCTCCTGGAGGGTGTCCCTTAGCCGATCTCAACGACGAAAGGCTTTCTGGCCCATGACTTCGAAATACTTTACGGCATTGGACACCCGCGAGAGGTTCATCTTGAACTCTTTGATCTCGCGGTCCTCCTCCTCTGCCGCAACCTTCTTGCCCGGAACAATCGCCCTCTCCTGATCGGGCTCCGTTTCAGTTCGCCCCACCTCAGTCGAGGTGCCCCCCTCAGTTCGCTGCTTTTTGGCCGACCTCTGTGAACTGGAGGATGCCTTTTTCTTCCACCGAAGAGGAGGAGTTGCAGCTTCGACCCCCTCTTCGGTCATTTCTGCGGCGAGGTCGGCATCATCTGTGGCATGGGCCGCTTGCGGCGAAGCGGAAGCGCGGGCAGAGGTATCCTCAGCCAAGTCGGGGCTGGTTCGCGGCGCCAATTTGCTCAGACGCCTCTCTTCCTTCTCGCGGAAGGCTACCGCTTGTCGGCTGTTAACTGCCTCATCCGCCGGGGAAAAGGCAATTCTCTGGGACTTCGGGACTGCGGGGTCAAGGATGAAGAACTTATTCATCTCTTTATCTGCAACACAAAACACAAGTGGTCAGTATATGCCCAGTTAGATAAGTTTGAAAGAAGATAGCGAGATATGAAGGGAAAATTTTAAAACAACCTAAATCGAACTTGTGGGAAACTTGTGTGTGCGGGTAAAACCCCCAAAAAGCTAACAGTGGTTCGCATGAACTCATACGAACTATATCGAACTTCCCTCCCTGAAATAGCCTGGCCAAAGCCCCTAGTTCAAAGTCCCTGGCAGGAGCAGGTTCGGTTTGGTTCGAACTCTCAGCCCAAGGGATAGTTCGGAAAGGCTTATTTGTGGGGGTACGAACAAAAAAATAATACTTTTCCCAAGAGCTGATTTTATCATCTCCTGAAGATAAAAATAGAGCCCGTTTATTTCCGCTTCGGGGGCTCAGATAGAAGCGGAAGGGGTTAGTATGTTTGAGGACAAAACAGGAGCGGAATCGATCGGAGGTCGGTTCGACTCCCATCCACTTGCACACCATATAAAATGCTACGATGTAGCTTATAGAGTTCGGATGCAACTGGTTGGGACATACCCCGAATGCCGAACCGATCTCAAGAAGAAAAGGGTGGATGGGAGGAACTAAACCTACAGTCACATGTCTTAAAAACCATGTGTGGCAGCCAGCGGGAGCTCGATGAGGGCGCTCATCAGGGCTGGGAATAACTACAGAATAGCCCACCGCTGCCATGAGCGAGCTTAAAAGAATGGTATGTGTGGGAGTAGCTTTGGTAGCAGAGAAAATATTATCAACTGTTTTCTTGCGAGATCGTTTGGGAGGAGAAGAAAGAGTTTGATGTCTAGAGGAGGAAGCTTTCGGGACTGGCGAATCAGAAGCAGTTCGCAAAGGAAATCCCTTGAAACCCTCTTCGGATTCACTTTCATCCCTCAGGTGGGTCAAGAAAGGGGAAAAAGCCATGTGAAGAATATGAAACGAAGAAAGAGGAGGTGAAAGAGTACCTGGGTTTGTTTGTGGGACTTTTGAAATCTCAAGAGGAAAGATTCTTGCTTAGAAATCTGGAGTAATTTTTTGCAGAAGAATTTTATGAAGAAGAAGAGGGGATATATATAGGGAGAAGTTCTTGGTTTTGGGGGGAAAAGGTGAAAGGTCACGAGATCTCAGCCGTTTGATGCAGTTCAATCCAATGGTGAAAGCGAAAAGTCGTGGATCTAGCCGTTGGATGCTGTTCGATCCAACGGCGAATACGAAAGGACGCATCGAAGCAGCAGAGATAATCTCAGCCGTTGGATGCAGTTCGATCCAACGGCGAGGACGAAGAGGCGCCTAGGGATTGATAAAAACTGACAAGTTATATCTTAGCCGTTGGATACACTTCGATCCAACGGCGAAGACGAAAAGACACCTCGGGAGGAGGGAAAACGTCGCAGGCAAATGATTGATGGGATGTGATGCTTCTCGAAGAAGCGTTATAATTGGCAACAGTACGAACTGCACCAGTGTGTGGACACACGCACTCCGAAAGGGGGGAGTACTGATGTGGTCAGTTCGACCACATTCGAACTACTTTAGAAAATTGATCGACTTTAGGGACAATTAATGCGAACAGGGTCAATTAATGCGAACAGGACAGAGAAGCAGGAAGAACATCCTGGTCGAACAAAGATGAATGAGCGAGCTGATCAGACACTCGGATCAGAATATCGAACTGTAAGGTAAAATGTCGAACTATATTCAAACGAACTGATTCAAATCTGGAACAACTGCCACGATCGCGGTAATATCGCCCACTTCCCACCTTTTTAGGAGAAATCCTAACTGCCACGTTTTTCAGGGAGTATTTATAAACCCTTATCTTTCTATTTCACACACAATTACATAGAGCAATTACTGAGCACAAAAGGCAATACCAACGTTTTTCCCAAATTATAACTTGAGCGTCGGAGTCCCTTCACCGGGAAAAACCCCCGGTGTTTCTTCGTTTTTGCAGGTCTTTCGTATCGGAGAATTCCAACCGGCATCGGAGAATTTCAATTGATACCGGAAAAAGAGAAGATCGAAAAAGGACAAATCTGTGGATATATATATATACACACACATATGAGAGCCCAACCCATCTTACACGAAAAAATATAAGCAATTTACTTTTCTATCATTCAATTTAACAAAAGTACTTTTCTACCACATAAGATAATAAAGTGACATTTTCTAAACTATTTTGACTCGGTCATGGACAAATGATTGAGTAATGATCGAGTGATGATATATTCTATTTATTATACTATTATTTAACAATTGATTTATCCAACAAATCATATAAATTGATAAAAGTAATTAAATTGATAAATGAGGCTCAATTAATAGAAAAAAATGAGGATCGTTTAATTGAATGATTTTAGGTATATTAAATTGAAACTGTTTGAAATTAAACTAGCCATTGTAAATAATTAAACAAATTTGCGATTAAACAAATTAAACAAATTTCCAATTTTCTAGAATTTACTCGAACCACTATGTGAAATACATAGTGGTTCGAGTAATAGTGTAAAAAACCAATTTTTGTTCAATTAATCGAACCACTATGTCAAATACATAGTGGTTCGATTAATTTTGTAAAAAATCAATTTTTTCACTATTAATAGAACCAATATGTCAAATTCATAGTGATTCGATTAATGGTGTGAAAAACCAATTTTCTAGGATTTACTCGAATTACCATGTAATATTCATAGTGGTTCGATTAATAGTATTAAAAATCAATTTTTTTTCAATTAATCGAACCACTATGTCAAATACATAGTGGTTCGATTAATTGTGTAAAAAACCCCATTTTTTCACTATTAATCGAACCACTATGTCAAATTCATAGTGGTTCGATTAATAGTGTAAAAAATCAATTTTTATTCAATTAATCGAACCACTATGTCAAATACATAGTGGTTCGATTAATTGTATAAAAAACCCATTTTTTCACTATTAATCGAACCACTATGTCAAATACATAGTGGTTCGATTTATAGTGTAAAAAAACCAAATTTCTAGGATTTACTCGTACCACTATGTGAAATACATAGTGGTTCGATTAATAGTGTAAAAAAACAAATTTCTAGGATTTACTCGTACCATTATGTGAAATACATAGTGGTTCGAGTAATAGTGTAAAAACTCAATTTTAATCGAGCCACTATATGCCATTCACAAATTAAAAGTGTAATCGAACCACTATTGATTACTAAATTAATTGAATTCAAATTGGACCAGGGAACCACTATGTATTTAAAATAATTGTTTAAATTACTAAACAATGGATTTGTAATAGTGTAATCGAACCACTATTGATTACTAAATTAATAGTGAAAAATGGGTTTTTTTACACAATTAATCGAACCACTATGAATATTACATGGTGGTTTGAGTAAATCCTAGAAAATTGTTTTTTACACTATTAATCGAACCACTATGTATTTGACATAGTGGTTCGATTAATTGAACAAAAATTGTTTTTTACACTATTACACGAACCACTATGTATTTCATATAGTAGTTCGAGTAAATCCTAGAAAATTGGAAATTTGTTTAATTTGTTTAATTGTAAATTTGTTTAATTATTTACAATGACTGGTTTAATTTCAAACAGTTTCAATTTAATATACCTAAAATCATTCAATTAAACGATCCTCGTTTTTTTCTTTTAATTGAGCCTCACTTATCAATTTAATTAATTTATATGATTTGTTTGATAAATCAATTGTTAAATAATAGTATAAATAAATAGAATATATCATTATTAGATCATTACTCAATCATTTGTCCATGACCGAATCAAAATAGTGTAGAAAATATCACTTTATTATCTTTTATGGTAGAAAAATATTTTTATTAAATTGAACGATAAAAAAGTCTATTATTTTTTTTTTAATTTGACACATTTCCTCATATTATATATTTTGTATAACCCCAAACTTGGTAAGATTAGTCACACCCCTTTCTCACTCAAATGAAAGACGTGTAAAGCAACACCCATAAGACTAGGGATGTAAATGAACCAAGTCGTTCGCGAACTATTCGCGGCTCGACTCGATAAATATTCGTTCGAGTTCGTTTGTGAAGTTTAACGAGCCGAACTCGAGCCCGAATTTCGAGCTCGAATACTTAACGAGCCGAATTCGAGCCTGGACATGTTTGATTCGAAAGCTCGCGAACCTGCCTAACGAGCCTGTACGCGAACAGGTTAGTTAAGCAGGCTCGCAAACATATTCGTTAGGTTCGTGAAGAGTTCGTTAGCATATTCGTTTAGTGTTTGTGGGCTAGTTTATTTATATATTTTATAATAGTATTAGAGTTTAAAATTTAAATAAATATATAAATTAAATTTTTTTTAACACAAATATTACATGATTAAATTAAACATATTCATTTTATAAACATACTAACTAATAAAATTCAATACAATTTACTTATTTCTAATATATTAATTGTATTGTCATTTGAATATCTTTAAAATTTTGATATTAAATTATTAATGATACAATTTAGTGATGATATATTATCTTTATATAAAAGATATAATGCACAATTAGCAATTTTTAAAATAAAATATGTATTAATTATCAATATCTGCACAATTAGCATTTTTAAAATTTTAAATTTAAGATTTTAAAATAATAAAAAATAGAGATATTAATTAGAGTTTAGATTCTTCAATATAATATTATGGGATTTAAAATCCACACAGATATATACGTGTACACACGCATGCCCGCACACACACACACACACACACATATATATATATATATATATCTAAACGTAACTCTCGAATGTGTTATATAGTTTTCAAACAAACTAAGTAGATAATTAGTTATATATTGTTAACTATAAACATAAAACATATCAATAATTAGATATTTTACGTTTTTGTATTTATCATCAGTAAGATTTTAGTGTTACAATTATACACTTTACATTCTTATATTAATATATCACGAGTCTTGTAATGATTTCGCGAAAGAGATAAATTATATACTTCTTGAAAAATATAACATATTATCTAAAATTTATAATTTAATCACAAAACATATCTATAATTAGATATTTTACATTTTTATATTTATCATCAATAAGAATTTTAGAATTATAATTATACATTTTACATTCTTATATTAACATGTCAACTTATAAACAAAGATAAATTATATATTTCTTAAAAAATATAGCATATTATCTAAAATTTATAGTTTAACCATAGAACATATCTATAATTTAGTTATTTTACATTTTTATATTTATCATCAATTAAAAATATAGAGTTATAATTATATATTTTATATTTTTATATTAACATATAAATTTATTAACAAAGATAAATTTTACTCTTAAAAAACATTCAACATATTATCTAAAATTTATAGTTTAATCATAAAACATATTTATAATTAGATATTTTACATTTTTATATTTATCATCAATAAGAATTTTAGAGTTATAATTATACATTTTACATTCTTATATTAACATATCAACTTATTAACAAAGATAAATTATATATTTCTTAAAAAAAACATAGCATATTATCTAAAACTAGCGTAAGCCCCATGTATCACACGGGTATTTTAATACTAATTAAGAAATTTAAAAATTGTTATTTATAGAGAAATTTTATTATTATTATTATTTATCATTAATTTTTAATTTAATTAGTATGAATTTAAATTTTAATTGTGTGAAATTTTTTAATTTTCAATTAATATAATTGCAAATATCAACTTAATTAAAATGTTTGTCCAAAATTTCATAATTCACAATTTTATTATGAATCATAGTTATTAACACTTTATTATTCAATTATTATTATCTCATTAAATGTTCTATTATAATAGATTATAAATACTAAATGAATTAATTGAAAGTTAAATTATAATTAAATAGGATTAACTAGAGAGTGACATGTGTCACTTTTGGTTATTCCTTTAGTATAGATATATAGATATATAGATATATAGATTTATAGTTTAACCATAAAACATATCTATAATTTAGTTACTTTACATTTTTATATTTATCATCAATTAAAAATATAGAGTTATAATTATATATTTTATATTTTTATATTAACATATCTATATATCTATATAAAAGCAGAATATTCTGCCAAAAATAGCTACAATAAATGTTCATTTATTAAATATTTCCATTTTAAGAAATCATTAATAACTTTTATTTTAAATTTATTAATAAACAAATACATAGATATTAATATTTATTACATTTAATTTTATATTTATTGTGTAGAAACTCAAAAGAAAAAGTAAATATATAAATTTATCTATATATTTCTATACTATAATAATAGAGGAAAAGTTTGAGATATTCATAGAAATACAATTTTCTCAACAAAAAAGTGTCACATCAACAATATTTTTATTTTGCATTTTTTATTATTTAATCTATTCAATTTATAATATATTTATTGTATTAGTTTATTCTTATTTTATTAATACTAATTAAGTTATTTTTTATTGAATAATTTCTTATACACCAACAATAGATAATGTTCAAACAATAATTTCAATAATAAATATTTATTTGTTTGGGGATAATTGTACATATTTAATATAAATATAATTTATAAATAAGTGTAACACTATTAAAGATGCATATATATATATGTATGTATATATATAATGTATTTAGTGTAAAATTATATGTCATTCTAAGTATTTTTTAAATGAATATTTGTAAGTGTCCCATCAACAAATTTTGCATTTTGCATTTTTTACTATTTAAATCATTTGATCTAATGATATAAATATTGTATTAATTTATTCTCATTTTATCGATCTTAATTAAATTAATTTTTATTGAATAATTTATTAAAAATCAACAATAGATATCCAAACAATAATTTCAATAATAAATATTAATTTACATGGGGATAATTTATACCATAATAATATAAATTAATAAATAAATATAACACTATTAAAGATGTGTGTATATATATATAATATGTATTTAGTCTGAATTATATGTCATCTTAGATATTTTTTAAATTATAAATATCTCATAATCAAATAAAATTTTAGTCTTTTACTTTACACTTAGGACTTCGTATATTTTTATATGAGAGTGCACATTTTGAATTTATATGGCTCACCTAATTATTTAAATTATATGTTTAGTTTCTAATTATATTGTCATCATCATGATCGTAGACTACTACTTCATTTTGATTCTGTGTTGAGCTTAAATTGTAATGATCAATGTTTTGCTATATCAATTAATTTACGTGATACTTATAAAGGAATAATTGTCTACTATCTTCGATGTTTAGCGATATTAATAAAAAAAATTATAATTCAATTTATTTTGAAATAAAAGGTTGAAAATACATAATTGACAGTGTTTGCATCAAGTTCCTACGTAAAATTTCTAATTCTATTGTGTAATGTTTCTATATATACATACTCACACACATGTATTTAATTTAATAAATGAATTTGATTTTTAATTCATAATTTTTTTCATTTTTTTAGTATATTTAATTTAAATGACTGAAAATATTAGTTTGTAACACAGATGATAAAAGAAATGTTTCGACTAAAATTGTTGTGTATAAAGAAGTTTTTAAAAAACTTTCGAACTTTACAAGTAGAATTTCCAATTTTGATTTGAAGATCATGATATTGATACTTTTGTTTTTAGTATCAATCATAGATTAGTGAATTGGATGTATATAATATCAATATATTGTTGTAAATTGAATTATCTTAAGCAAATTTATACTTTCTTAGTTATTAAATATTATATTGTCTTTTATATACTAAAATTACTTACACTATATTATGAAATAATTAATATTTACCAATATTATACCACAAAACGCGCATCCCGCGGGTGCGGATACTAGTAAACTTATTAACAAAGATAAATTTTACTCTTAAAAAACATTCAACATATTATCTAAAATTTATAGTTTAATCATAAAACATATTTATAATTAGATATTTTACATGATTATATTTATCATCAATAATAATTTTAGAGTTTTAATTATACATTTTACATTCTTATATTAATAATGTCTAAATACATATTAGTATTACATAAAATATAATTACATATTACATATATGGTAAAGTAATGCCTAAAAATTGTCTAAATATGTAAAAAGTAATAATAATTTCTAAGTATCAAAAACTTAAAAATCCCCAAATTCAATCAAATTGATAATTTGAAACACTATCTCCCTCATCTCTCATTCACCTCACCCCCATCCCCCTCTCTCTGAGCCGCCGCCGCCGCCGCCGCCGCCGCCCTCCGCCCTCCGCCATCGCCTCTCTCAGCCGCCGTCCGCCGTCGCCTCTCTCTCAGCCGCCGCTGTCCGCCGTCGCCTCTCTCTCAGCCGCCGTCCGCCGCAGCCTCCTCTCTCTGGTTAGTGTTTTTTCTCCATCTGGATCCATAACATGAAATTAAATTTGAGGACCCAAAGCATATGGGTTGATTAGGTATTTGAAAGGAAGAAATCATGGAAGCTTCACTCACGTTGTAAGTCTCGCCTTAAATTCTAAAACGAAAGGATGCTGTGGTGCCAAAGCAATGTTTCTTTACTCTGTTCATTCTTCAGAGAAGCACGTGCAGCCACGTGACAAAAGCTATTTGTTCTACCCTCTGTGAATATAATGCTTTAATATAATTGCCTCAGACAATATGCTTATACAAATTTATATACAGATAGTGGTGCATTCATAATGTGATAGATTCTGTGAAAATTTGAAATGATATTAGGTTTTATTGTTGACAAATGCAGATTAATGAAATGAGCATTTTGCTGATTTTGGAAATATACATTCTCCACAGACTAATACTACTGTAGTTAGGACAATTCTAATACTAGAAATTGAAGTTCACTGCAAGATAGAAATTGATCTGCCATTGTTAATGTGATAAATTCTATTTCTTGGTAATAAATTGCGTAGTAGTAGGCATATATGTAATGAGGTAAGCTGTCCAAGATTTGGGATTTTGGAGAGGACAGATTTTTGAGCTTTCTACTGCTAGGAGATACATTTGGCTTGGCTTAAAGGCTTTCTTTACAAAATTGACGAGCTATATTAGGTAAGTTATTTATAGAACATTAAATTATTTGTTTTATGTTTTTTTTAATTGTTAACATCTCTAATTTTCATAAATTTATTGTCTTGAACATTGTAGGTGACAGTTGAACATTTGTATTTGTTGTCAAGGACCAAAGATCGAGAAGTTTAATATTTAGAATATTATGTTAACTTGAAATTTGACTATTTTAATTATTTTTGTACGTCATTGTTGAATTGTGAAATTTGTATGTGTTATTATGTTTATTTTCTAGTTAAATCTTGAAATGGAGGCCAAAATTAGTGTTAACGAACTCGAGCCCGAACTCGAGCTCGAGTTCGAGCTCGAACAATCAAGCTTGAATTCGAGCTTGTTAACGAACTCGAGCCCGAACTCGAGCCGAACTCGAACTCGAGCTCAAGCTCGAACAATCAAGCTCGAATTCGAGCTTGTAACCGAACTCTTTCGAGCTTTTATTGAGCCGAACTCGAACTGGGCTCGTTTGTCCTATTAACGAGCCTTATCCGAGCCGAACTCGAACGAATACCGAGCCCAATATTTTTCAAACGAGCCGAGCTCGAGCTTCATTCCTAAGGCTCGAACCGAACTCGAGCCCAAACCGAACTTGAACGAGCCGAACTCGAGCCCAGTACTGTTCGGCTCGGTTCGGCTCGTTTACATCCCTACATAAGACCTTCATTTTGCATTTCCCTTCACTTTCTCAAAGCTTTAGAATTGGGTTTGTTCAAGCAGCAGGAATTTGGGGTGTAATTGAAGGGTAAAGTTATTGCTTTGATATTAATTTTTTTTATTTTGTGTTGCGGCAGCCACCTTTTCCTTCTTCCCCCTAAACCCTTGGCTTCTCTCTCTCTCTCTCTCTCTCTCTCTCCTCTCTCTCTCTCTCTCTCTCTCTCTCTCTCTCTCTCTCTCTCTCTCTCTCTCTCCCCCTCTGTTTCCCTTTGTCAGGCCTTTTGGAAGATCGTCCTTTTTTTTTTTTTTCCCTAGATTGAACAAAAAAAGCGAAGCCGGCGAAAACTATCAGGTGGTTGTCGCCGTCGTCTACCTCCCGGCCATTGCGATTTCCGCTTGTAACTTGTCTTGGGAAATTATCCGAGGTATTACTCCAACTTATTTATGTGTGTCAGTTTGTGTTCCATAGCGTGATCTGCAAATTTATGATGTGCTCTGTAATTATATCTAATTGGATGTGAGATTTTAGTATTGGTTTTTTCTCCCTAATTATTCGGAATCAATATAGAATTGCTACGGTGGACTGATTTGTGCGTTTAAACGAAGCTATTGGCACTACCAATTAAGTTTCCACAAAGTTTGTATTCCTAAAAGTTGGGGTTTATTTTAAGATAATTGTGATGTCTTTTCTGGGGATATACCATAGGCAATGAAATAGAAGCTGATCAATGTATCTTGTAATTTGTAACCTCCCTTAAAATAGAAGTGTTTGCTTGAGAAATCTCTTTATGAGTCGGGATTAATTTAGAACATAAGTGCTAGTCTCCACAATGAGTTGTGTTTCTCCGGGATATTCATTGTCATTGTTGACAGGATCCACCTCTGAAACATTCCTCATCCCTTGAGCAAAAAAGACCCACAGTAGATACACCAGGTCTAGTAGATTCCAAGCATCTCATCCTCAATTTTTCAGAAGAAGAAAGGATTTGGATATTTGGGTAAAAGACATTAAACAAGAGACCAAACTTACTGATAATGTAGTCAATAAATCAATCTAGTCTCTGTTGGCTAAGAATTTGATTAAAGAAGTGATAATCATTCGAAATTAGGGAAATAAACACTACATGACAGCTGAGTTTGAACCTTGTAAGGAAATTAGTGGAGGTGATTGGTATGTGAGTGGGGTCCTGGACAAAGAGTTTATTGATGTACTTAAACAATTATGCTTTAGGTGCTTACGTGTGCACAAGAGTTGTTACTTTAGAGGGAATCCATGATGAAGTGAAGAAGAACCATGTGGTGGCATTTGAAGCGTGTTATGTTCTTTCTGTGAAAAGCTTCTTAATGGTCATAAGTTAATTCCAGTTGTACATTATTGGTGTACTATTTTAGTTTAAGATTATGATTTGATATGACTTGCATTTGCTTATGCTTCAGATAATTTCTTATAGAAACACACAAAAAGCCAAAGCACATAGACTTGGCAGTGGTACTTTGTACACAAGTTTATCCATTCTATTTCATAACTGATGTGCATTGAAAGTGTTGGAATGAAAATAGAACATAATTTGCAACTTAGAATTCCATGTTGCTATTTGATTCATTTTTCATCACCATCCCAGTGATTTTTTATCTTAGGACCCGTAGGGTTATCCTCCCCATAGACTTCATTAGGCAGTGAGTTAAACCAGCCTCTGAAATGCAGATTTCAAGTTCTCTGGCAGAACTTTTTCCACCCTTTCAACCTCGTTCGCAAAATTGTACTCAATCTTGGGACCCCATTTCCTTGTATAGTTTAACCACGGTGGCTCCACCACCATCCCCGCCGCTGCCACCACTGAAAATCTCGCTCCAGTGTCCATCACCATACTACTCTTCGCCGTGTCGTTCCTTAACCCAACACCTCCCCCTTGAAGAACATTTCCTGTCTTGTAATAAGTCCCGTGCCCATTTCTTGATGAATACCCCACAAATTTGTTACCCTTTTGGAACTCCGGTAAACAAGAATCAACCCACATGCCTCCACTGTGTTGTCTGAAGTAAACTTTGTAAAGAATCCCATTAAAATTGCTGATTCTTAGGGTCACATGCTCCCAGTCCCCCACGTGTTCGCCAATTTTCCCCAATGGGATTTGCTCAATTATACCCAATTTTGCTGTTGCAGGGCCATTGAATGGATAAAACAACCACACCTGTATATCAGTAAATGTTGCACCAAGAATTGGCTTAACATGGATATAAGCTTCTGCACTTTGTAAATCTTTGTAAATCTCCCTTTCGCACTTTCTCCTTGGCTTCTTGATTTTCCGGGAGGTCAAGCCAGTATGAGTCATCATTTGAGCCACCTTGAGGCAGGTTTGAGCCATTGGACTCGATAGGAGTCGGCTTAGACTCTTCACCTTTCTTGTATAATGCTGCTCCATTGCCAAAATACCAATTTACTGAGGAGGGAAGATATATTTCCTTGGGGTGGAAGTAAATATATGGAGAAATGTTTGAAACAGCACCTCAATTTGGCTAAGGTTAGGTATCTGAGATAAGTTGGAATTCTTGTTCCTTAAACAAGATAAAGTAATGGCTGTCCTGTTTTGGATAACAAACGTGCCGACACTTAGCTGCTTGGCATTGGTACCTCTGTTTTTTGGCCTTAAAGCATACATATTTATCCCATCCACACTTTCTACTGTACTTTGTCCCCAAATCCATCTATCTGTCTCCAATTCATCGGTAAAGTCAGATTGAACACATCGAATTTTATCCAGGGATGGCTTATCCGGTAAGGCTGTGACAATGAGGCCAACGGCTTTGTAACCATCTGGTGGAGTTGGGAGCCAAAAATAGGTTGATTCTTTGGAGCTAGTTTTTCCGACCAAAACCCAACCAAATAGTGATTGGTTGTTTGGTTGAGCATAGTTACCAAACTGGAGAATCCATCTAGTATTGAAGAAGGTTCTAAACATGTTACTCCAAGATTCTCTGGTCCCCCTTTGTATGTCGCCCAAATCTTCTTGATCGTAGTTATTTGTCGAACTTGCAGCCCTCCAAGATCGATTACCCCAGTTGCAAAATCACCACCTAATAAAACATAACAGAGAACAATTAACAATCACAGACCATATGTGTAAGAAGTGCACTGAAGGTGAGATCACATGATGATGATATATAGTTATACCGACCTTCCGGCCATGTTGGCAATGAGGCAGGGAGTGATAGCACACCAGCAGCGGAGGATCGCACACCAGCAGCGAAGGATCGATGGCGCCAAGTTTATGCGCGTCGGAAGAAGCCAGCGGGCTTGGGCCTGCTGAAGTATTTAGTTATTTAGTAATTATTGTTTAGTAGTTTAATGTTTGAATTTATTATTCCAATTATGCTAATATTGTATGCGGGCTTTGTGCATGGGCCTTTGCATGCAAAACTTATTTACATTCTGCTGGAAACCTAATGGAAATTATTATTGGAGATTATTATTGGTGTGGCAACTACGGTTGTGGCGGTAAGAATTACCGTGGCCTCGTTTGAGGATTCGTTCCGATTATCTTAACTCTATCAGGGAGCTTGAATATTGTGTCAATAGGCAAAGGGTTGGTAGCCTTGTTATCCCTAAATTTGAGGTATTGTTTACGCTCATTTTTTCTTAGTTATTTTCATAGAATTAGTGTCCGATGTTGTAATCTGTGCGTAAGGGTTTTGTGCGTTTCATGTAAAAATTGAGTCTCTTCCTATGTATTTTATTTTGGTATAGAATTTTCTGGTTTGATTTTCTGAAGTTATGATCAGCTAAATATTCTATAGTTATCTAATCATATCTGGGTTTTTGTTTCTATTCTTGTAAGTTTTTCTGCAATAAGTGATTTTCAGAAACCTGGAAAGATTGTGTTTTTTCGTTAATGATATTTGGGTTTTCACACCGTATTGTATTGTAATATTTGATGTATGAGTTAAGAGAATTTGGCAAAATCAGAACGTTTTGAACTTTGTTTCCCTGAAAGAAAATAAAGATTAATTCTGTATGTTTCAGTTAGGGGCTTCTGATAAGAGATTAAAATTTGAAATTTTGCAACTAATTTTGAAAGTTATAAAAATAATGGCTTGTTTGGAATCCATGGCTTCTATGATTCTCAGGAGAAAGTGTCCCAAGAGTTACATTATTAGTTACATTCCTAGTGAGAAAAAAATGGTGACAACATCATCGTACATGTTGATTCGTTTTTGTGTTAGGTTCATACATCATGAGCGTTGTGGTCGGAACTATATGGTTAAGTGAGTTATTCGTAGAGGAACTATATGGTGTGCTTTGTATTCCTTTCTAAGTGATGCAAATTCTGATATTTTTCTGTAGTTGAGATTGTTTTGGAGTGTCAAAAGCATAGTGTCAACTAATGGATGCAAGTACCATACTGGGTAACAACGACATAGATGATGTTAGATGGCTTTGTTCTTTATCTGAGGCTGAACTTGTAAGTTTCATTTTTACACTTACATTCTTCATTAGTCACTTAAATATATCTTTGTTGCTTATTGTCTAATATGTGGAATGTTAATTGTTAATGTTTTTATTTTTCAATTAGGATCTGTTGATGGGCCTAAAGACTATGGTAAGCATGCGTGCCAAGAAGATCGGCCATGAAGAGTTGGCCAAGGAATTTGACTTGAAAATGCTTCGAGCCCTCAGTATGTTCTAAGTAGCTCATTAATATATCATGTTTTCAACTTTGCGTGGAAGTCCCGTTTCTTGATATTCAATTTTTGGGCCAAACAACAGACAAGGCCAGTTGGGCTATGCCTAAGGATCTGTGGTACTTGGGAATTATGATTATGAAATATATTGTTACAAGATACTGTCATTCTATGTTTGAGAGTGGCAATTGGGAGTATTTGGATTTATACACGGGACAGTTTCGATGTCTAATCGTAATATATAAAACACATCTTCTGTTTGAAGACATGGTCTATTAGGTCACACGTTTCTTCGTATTTTGTCACTTTTAGATTGTCTAGCTGAGTTGCTATCTACATTTACAGGTTGCATCTTCATGGAACATTTGAAAGGACAGCTAAAAGACATGCCAGTGACTTCAGGATTTGACTCTAACTTACTAAAACAAAATCTCAGTGGTAGTTTTGCTAGTATGACCATCGAGGATCTATATCCATTTATCTGTTCTGATCAGAGAAAGAGAATCGCAGACATGTGAGTGAATTCTTTAGTATTCCTTTTTACATCCTTATTACATAGGTATGCAAGCTTTATGGAACTATGGATGTTCAAACCGATCTGTGTTATAGGGTTAATGTTTGTTCATAAAGGAATTTCAGAACATGTTACTCTTGCTAGATGATTGTCTAGAATGCATTAACTATAGAAAGAATTTTCAGTCTTTTGAAAAACAAAATGTTATTTAGAGATCAGAAAAAGTGATAGTCTGTTGTAACTTAAAGTTCTTGTTACTAATTGGTGTCATAATCAAACTAGTTCTAGTTGGATCATCGAAGATTCGTCATTCTACTTTTAAACTATAGATGATTGTATAGCAAGTCCGAGTTCATTAAGAAAAACTTCTGATCAGTGTTACTTGAAAAACATCTCCTTAGTAACAAAACCGAGCAGAATTAACTCAGAAAAGAACTCCAGTTATTCTGGTGTATTTTCATAAAAAAATTGTTGAGTGGTGCCTTGATAATCATTCCGTTTGTTTTGAGATTAATTTGCCTTATATTCTAAACTTTAATATCTCTGTGATAGGTTTTCCGATGATATGCCTCCATCCCAAAAGCAGAAAACTGCTGAGGATTCAGTCATATAGTTTATTGGTATCTCATCTCGTTTTAGAGATTGAGATTGAGTCTAAAGTGGTAGATTTGAGATCGACTTGAAGCACAAGGACACTAAAAATTCAATCGTGGGACGAAAGTAGCTCACACGATCTTGATTTCGAGGTCAAGATCTCAATCTCAAAAGTCTAAATGGAGCCAAGAGATCTTCACAACAGATTACATTGAGTATTTTACAGTTATCAGCAATGTTGTAGCTAACTGTGAGTCTTCTATAGAAAGATAGAATATTGTGTAGCCAAAAGATTACACACTTTCCAGGGTTTGGATTCAACACATAGTCCAATTCTTTTTAATTATTCCAAGACATGATTGTGCTAGAGAATGATATTGGTCTACTAAAACTGTTGACTTTGATCATTCTATTTGACCATGAAAATGATTGTAAATTATATCTACATTGTTGTAAGGAAAAAATAAAATGGAATTCAAGAAATTAGTATTTTCTTTCTATACCCTTTTAGGACCAACTTGCTAACATGATATCTATGAAGTTTTCTTTAATTATAAAAAAAGGGACAAGTCCATCCTAGTTTCTTTCAATTTTTTTAATATTTTACATGTTGGGGTTTATAAGATGTAGAAACAAAATAGCATTCCAAAAGGTGTGACAAAAATGGACTTTGCCAAATTGTGGAGGCAATTGTAAGTCATGTGAGCAAGAATTTCTTGGACAGTGCAAACTTTTACCATTAGATTCTCACTCACCAAAGCTGCAATTTTTCATATAATTTCACTTTTAAATGTTAAAAACCCCAATTTTGATTGAAAGTCAACTTGTAGTTTAGCCTCAAATAGCCCACTTTTTATTCACTATCACTTTTTTCTTAACCTTTGGAAGAGACAACTCAAATGCCATGTCTTCTTGTTTTTTACCATGAAGTAAAATCAGTGTTTTTTTTGGTAATTTTATAATTCAATAATAAAATATGTAGCCTCGATATTAGAAAAGCAAAATTGTCTTGTAATGAAAGTTGTAATTCTAATTTGCAAATAATTATATAAACACAAACTTATGAGCTTTTCAACATGTGGAGCCAATGATATATGCTATAACAACAATAGTAGCAAATAATTGTGACAAAATAAAATAAAAAGCAAAGCATAGAATTCACTGCACCTCACTTCATTAGTAATTATTGAGTTTCTTGCTTTTGTAACAAATTATAATTTGCAGAGCCCTACACACAATTATGAAATATTGTCCTTATCTCTCATGTCTCGAAAATATAATTTCATGTTTGTTCACAAATCAATCTAAGAATATTATAATCATGAAATTAAATTTGCAAAATATCTCATAAAAATCATATTATAATTTGTATTAAAAAAAGCATAGAAACCAGCAAAAAATTGTTTTTTCTATAAAAATAGTAAACACACAAACATATTCACACATATAATTATGTATTTTGTCATGACATTAAAACCAAGATAGTCACGGGTAAACAATTGCATATTTATATCAGTTTTCTGCAACGATACTGTTTTTCTGCATTCATAGTAACTAATTATTATATTCCCTCATTTTTCTGCTTAATTTAATTAATTTGTGATAATCACCTTTGCTTGTGCTAATGATGGTCTATCCCATTTTGAGATATGCTTAGAAGTGAAACAGTCAACAAGAAAAGTCAACCAAAAAAAAGTACTCAAACTCATGTGCATAAAGCACCATATTTAAGGTGAATTCTAAGAATAGTACATTAATTAATTTATTTTTATAAATGTTTTTAGAATAAAAAAGTAAATTTACGTGACTAGAACTTTTGATTATTTTCAAAAAAAGCAAGTTTATTTTGATACATTATTATTATAGGTTGGTAGAAGGTCATATCTGTCCAAAAATGATAGTAGTGAATAATAAATACCCATTACGCATGATTTGATGCCACATAGGATTCCATGTTTTGAAATATATATTATGATGAAAGTTTGAAACTCATTTTTTTCCTCACAATAATAAAAAAAGTCTCTTTGTGAAAACCATGGCATGCTATAATTATAAAAGTGATTTCCCTGCTCATACATCTGTCTCGAAACACACAAAAACTAGTGTGAGAAGGTCTCACGAAGTGTTTTCGTGAGACAAATTCATTTAACTTATGAATCGAACTCATTTTCACTAATTTATATATGAATTGTGAAATGTGGGTTGTGAATTGACTTGTCTCATAGAACATGATACATGAGACGGTTTCACATAAGACTTACTCGTCTCAAAATGACAATTAATAATTTAAATTACATTTTTGTTATCATATTTGAAAATATTCTTGAAAATCAGCATTTTTGTAATTTACAAAGCACATTTTAGATTCTTTGTTGTATATTCATCCTTCATTTTGTATGTTATTTAGGAATGCTTGGTGGATATAAATCACATTTATCAGTAGTAATATAAACACAGATTGTTAATTAACAAATTCTTTTTTTATTTTGGCAATGTTTATTTTTAAATCTCATTTCCATATTGGTAAATAGCCATTTCTTATCATCATTGACTTAATGGCTTTTCAATTTGCACATGAGCCCTTGTAAAGTCCAAAAAGTTGTAATAGATTTTGTTGACAATGAGAGAGATTGAAAACAGCAATTCAATATCCAAAGTTGTTATATTCTCTCTCTCAAATCTCTAAACCAACATTCTTCACTCACTCTTAACTGTAATGAACTCTCTGAAACTCCATTAGCTAACCAACAAAGAAAACCCCTCTCTCTCTCTTCAATGGCCACCACCTGCAGATACACACTCTTTCTCACACTAGCATTCTCTCTCTTCATTGTGGGCTCAGCATCTTCTGAAGCAGAAATCTTGCTGCAATTCAAGAGCTCCATTGAAGACCCCATGAGCATCCTCTCTGGTTGGTCAAACACCACAGCCATTCACCATTGTAACTGGAGTGGAGTTTCTTGCACTAATGAAGCTCCATTTATGGTTGCTTCTCTCTCTCTTCAAGGCTTGAATCTTTCTGGTGAAATATCTGCTTCAATATGCAATCTTGCTAATTTAGCTCATGTTAATCTTGCTGATAATCTCTTCAACCAGCCCATCCCACTTCATCTCTCTAAATGTGAATCTTTGATGACTTTGAATATCAGTAATAACCTAATATGGGGCACAATTCCTGAGCAAGTCTCTCTGTTTAAGCCATTGGAAGTTCTTGATTTTAGCAGGAATCACATTGAGGGCAAAATCCCAGAAAGCATTGGCTCTTTGCAGCAGCTTAAAGTTCTCAACTTGGGCAGCAACTTGCTTTCAGGAAGTGTCCCTGGGGTTTTTGGTAATTTCACTGAGCTTAGGGTTCTTGATCTCTCCCATAATCCATTTTTGGTTAGTGAGATTCCTCTTGGTATTGGTGAACTTAGCAATCTTGAACAGCTTTTGTTGCAAAACTCTGGTTTCTATGGAAAAATTCCTGATTTCTTTAATGGTTTGAAGAGTTTGATGGTTTTGGACTTTTCTATGAACAATTTGACTGGTATTTTACCTCAGATAAAGCTTTTCCTCCCAAATTTAGTTTCTTTTGATGTTTCACAAAACAGGATTTCTGGGCCATTTCCTGATGGGCTTTATAATGCTAAAAATCTTGTGAGTTTGAGTTTGCATACAAATTTCTTTAGTGGCTTTATACATAATAACTTCACTGGATGCCTAAAGCTTGAGAGATTTGAAGTCCAAAACAATGAATTTAGTGGAGATTTCCCTTCTTGGATTTGGTCATTGCCCAAAATTAAGCTAATCAGAGCTGAAAACAACCTGTTTAGTGGTGAGATACCAGATTCAATATCAGAAGCTTCTCAATTAGAGCATGTTCAGATTGATAACAATAGTTTCACTGGTGAGTTTCCTCAAGGCATTGGGAAAATAGGAAGCTTGTATCGGTTTTCTGCTTCGTCGAATCGTTTATACGGTGCTCTTCCTCCAAATTTCTGTGATTCACCTGTGATGAGTATCATCAATCTCTCCAACAATGTTCTATCTGGAAGGATTCCAGAAGTGAGAAAATGTCGAAAGCTAGTATCTTTATCTCTGGCTAATAACAGTTTTGTGGGCCAAATACCAGAGTCTTTAGCTGATCTACCAGTGTTAACATACCTTGATCTTTCTAAGAACAATCTTACTGGTTCAATTCCACAAGATCTTGAAAACTTGAAGCTTGCTCTCTTCAATGCCTCGTTCAATCGCCTCTCTGGCAGAGTCCCGTCTCAACTGATCTCGGGCCTTCCAGCTTCGTTCTTGCAGGGCAATCCGGGCTTATGTGGGCCAGGTTTGCCCCGGGCTTGTCTGGACGAAGAGGCGATCCACAAAGCATCTGGCTTTGCTAAATTGACCTGTGCCTTAGTTTTTATAACTCTAGCTTTTGCACTTTTGGTATTTGCTTTCGGGTTTTACCTTGTTAGAACTTACAAGCAGAAGTCCAGGCTGGGAATATGGAGATCAGTGTTCTTTTACCCTCTTAGAGTGACTGAGCATGATCTGATCATGGCAATGGATGAGAAGACAGCTAGACAAGGTGGTGGGAATTTTGGGAGAGTTTATGTAGTGAATTTACCGAGTGGTGAGCTTGTCGTTGTGAAGAAGATCTTGAACTTTGCCAACCAATCTTCAAAAGCTCTCAAGAATGAGGTGAAAATCCTGGCAAAGATTCGACACAAGAACATTGTGAAGATCCTGGGATTTTGCCATTCGGATGACACTATTTTCTTGATATACGAGTATCTACCAATGGGAAGCCTCGGAGATCTTTTAGGCCAGTCGGGGTTCAATCTGCCATGGAACGTTAGGTTGAAGATTGCCATTGGCATTGCTCAAGCTCTTGTCTATCTTCACAAAGACTACCTCCCACATTTGCTTCATAGAAACTTGAAATCAAACAATGTTCTTCTTGATGCCGATTTTCAGCCAAAGATAACCGATTTTGCTTTGGATCGAATCATTGGTGAAAATATGTTTCACACTTCAGAAACTCCATCATCTTGCTACTTAGCACCTGGTATTACTCATCACTGCATTAGTTCATACTGCATTGTCTTACTTATTTTCTTACAAATGCTTTTCTTGCATCTCAGAATATGGCCACATGAAGAAGGCAACAGAGCAAAACGACACGTACAGCTTTGGGGTTGTGCTGTTGGAGCTCCTAACGGGGCGAAAAGCAGAGGAAAATGAAGCAGGGGAGACTTCAATTGATGTTGTAAAGTGGGTAAGAAGAAAGATTAACATTACCAATGGAGCTTTGCGAGTTCTTGATCCTAAGATTTCGAGCAACTACCAACAGCAGATGGTCGAAGCTCTAGAAATCGGCCTACGTTGCACATCTGTGATGCCGGAAAAGAGGCCGTCACTGAGTGAGGTTGTTAAAGCTCTTTATTCACTAGAAACTAGTTTTCAAGGTTTGGAGTTTTCTGCTGAAGTTGGTACTTCAGTTTCTGTCTGAACTAGATGCCAATGCCAAATTCATGTTTTTTTCTTTCTTTCTATTTAATGTGTAATATATTCATATCCTTGTTATGAAATCTTTGATATAAATACTAGGCTTTATAAAGTATTAAAAGTCATATATTGTGTTACACTGCATGAAAAAAGCAATGACAACACAAACAAAGCCAAACAGACCTAATTCCTAGACACACAAAAAAGACTATTTTAAGCTATCATATTAGGATAAATGGATAATAGATAACACAATGTCAATAGAATCAACTAGTTCTTGATGCAAGCTCCATCAATTCCTTCACAACTTCATCAATTTCTTGATCTCCCTTCATCTCGATTTTCTCCTTCATATCAGCAGCTTTTTGCCTCACGGGCTCTCCATCATCTTCGATCACCACACGTTTGATAACCGAAGAAACCGTCTCTCTGCAAAGCCTCCTGTTTTTGCCCCTCGGAACCTCCATGCCAACACCAACCTCTTCAACAAGCCTAGCATTGATAGGCTGGTCCAAATGCATTGGCATTGCTATGATAGGAACACCAAATTTCATGCTTTCTAACACAGAGTTCCAACCACAGTGGCTCACAAACCCTCCTATGTTTGCATGTCCTAGGATCTTTGTCTGTGGGGCCCAACCCTCCAAGATCATGCCCTTATCCTTAACCCTCTCAAGAAACCCCATTGGCAATGTTTTTTCAAGAAAACCATTGTGCCCAGTTTCACCATTGGGAAACCTCACAACCCATACGAAGTTCACATTGCTGAGCTCGAGCCCCTGAGCAATCTCATCCATGTCGTCCTTGCTTAGAAAATACTCACTCCCAAACGAGACGAAAACTGTGGATTTCGCCTCTTTCTTCTCCAGCCATGAGAAGATCTCTGAACTTCCATCATCGTTTGCATGGAAGTTAGTCTCTTGAACTAAGGGGCCAACAGGGACGAACTTCCTATCAGTTAAGCACGAAGCATAATCAATGTACTTACCCTCGATATCCCTAAGCCCCTTGATCAAAACAATCTTGTTAGACCTCTCAAACGCAACACAACACCTCGTCCTCTCTGTCTGATTCTTAGCACAATCCAACAACTTGTCCATGAAACCAGACTCATAGTCACGGAACTTGATGTTGTCGTGTGGGAACTCAGTATCCGGATTCTTGAAATGGTGAAGCATGAAACTAGTCATAGTCGAACTACTAGTTACAAACATGACAGGGGTGATATGTTGAGCTTCTGCTACGGATGGAGCCCATGGTTGGAGAAAGTCATAGATGAGCAAGTGGGGCTTGAGTTTTTGCAGGATGAGAGAGAAGCTTTCGACTGAGTTGTGGAAAGCCGCCTTGAGCCTTGGCATGAGGTGGTGTGGGAGGCCATTTGTGGTGTGGAATTTGGAGGGAAGATCAGATGAATCTTCCAAGAAAAGGGGCACTAATTCTATGGAATGTGACTCCTTTTCATTAATGTTTTTCTCAATGCAACTCAGAGTTGCTTGAGTTGAGCATAAGTATATGTAGAAACCTCTGCTTGAAAGCTTTTTGGCTAACTCAAGATAGGGTGTTATGTGACCATAAGCTAACCATGGGAACATCACAACACGAGCAACCACCACACCCTTTTGGTTACCCTTGCTCTTCGAATTCATCACACACACACACTATATTATTCTTATTTTTTAACACAAAGATGAAACTACAGGCAGCTGTATTATATATAAAGCTGCTTAAGGGTATATTTATGGTGAAACTATTCTTGCATGGATACAATAATTTTCCATTTTTCCATAACTTTGCAAAGAAGAAACGGATTTTTTTTTTTTTTTTTTGTGTGCGTAGAGTAAAATCTGCTCAAATAAATATATTTTTGTCATACAAAATTAATAAAGAAATTAATTTAATGTGTTAATAGAAGCAAGTTTTCCCTTCCAAAAATGTAAAAGAACTAAGATTTGGATTTCCTAATAAATATTACTGGCTCAATCGGTTTCCAAAATTTACTGCATGCTATACTAGTTTCAAATGTTAATATGTCCAAATTCGGATCCAAATAGATTCACTATGGTTCCAAATAATTAGGATTTGAAAGATTTTTCCTTTTTTCGAGGAAGGAACCTTTTTTTCGGTTACATAATATAAGGAATAGAATCAAATTGCTATATTTTTTTTCCCGTTTTTATTTAGTTTTTTAGTGTAAGATTAGATTTTGTAATGAAATTTACTTGCAATGTCAAATCTTGAATATATATAGTTGAATCATGTAAGATTTGGACGCAACTTTTTTTAATTCTATTTTGGTGATTTTATTTGGATTTGGAACACTTAATTCGAATCAACCCTTAATTTGGATTCGTATGAATGGTACCGGATTTGGGGTGGGCCCCTTACTTAACATTTGTCAATTACGATTACGAAAATGCATCTATATTTGATACCAAAACAAATGTCAAATGTACAAATCAAATTGATGACATTTGTTTACTATATATATACTTTCACCCAAATTTTCTCAAATTTCCCAGTAAATTCACTGAGAAAACACACACATTTCTTGCTTATATTATATGGATCGCCATACCTCACGTAGAAGGTTGTATCTATTGTTGGCTCCATCGTAGCCTACTTCTCGATGGCCACTTGCAACGGCAGTAGGAGACGATTGTAAATTATCGATCACAGAAATGAGACACGATTCCAGCTCATTCAGCTCTTCATCGCTGGTGTACCCCTTCCTATGCACTGCAGATGCACTTGAACTCGCCCCCGACTCTCCTACTTTTTCTGCTACCTCCGAAGAGGAAGGAGGCGTGTACACTGTCGGAGCAGCTCTGTAAGGGAAGCTACTGCTGGTGTTTTCCGACAATCTACGCTCTATAATGCACTGCGAATGCAGATAAAAGGAGCAACAAATGAGTTTTTGACGTTTATAAAACGACTTAAAGAATGAACATGTAGTATATAACAAGAAATAAGCATGATCTGTGAGAATATAACTAAGACTAAATAAGTTTCAAGATTTTTGAAGGGTGGTTTATATAAAAACAAAAGCATGCTACTAAGATCTGCATTTGGAAAAACTTTTAGGATTTGATGCATCGGCTAGCTGAATTGGGTGGAAAACTATTCGCAAGTTCAAGCTGTAATTAATTCCAACTGAAACGACTAGGATATCTGATATGCTTAAGAGAACATACATCAGCATTTACTGCCTCTAGGACAGCACCAGGAACAGGATCGGGGCAGAATTCATCGGGAGAGAAGTTGCAGAGTATTCGTCTGACCAACGGTAGACTGATTGATGGGCACACCTACAATGGAAGACATTGGATCAATATCATGTCTACAGATAAGAACACCTTGAAACAAGATGTCGAGAAAAACACAGTTCTCATTTGGCTGACCTCCATTCTTATATTCCGGTCCATAAGTAGATCTTTTGGAAGCATTAGAAGATCACTCAAGGCATTAAGTAGAGGGAAGCTCTTCGGTTCCTCAGTACCCCCTCCATTGTCACCATCCGGGGATTTCTTTTCAGCTTTTGCATAACTATCAGCATCCGTACCAAGAAAATCAGATATCCATCTTGCCCAATTTCCAATCTGAGGGAGTGCAACCATTATAAGAGGATGCAATAAACTTTAGGCACTATTCAAGAAACAGTACAGAAACAGGAGACTGGAGTAGCTCATACTAGGATCAAGGCACTTACAGAATTTTTAAGTTGAGCACCTGATCCAAAACTCAAATCTCCAGCAGGAATAGGCAAAACCTTGGAATCCACAATTGGATCAGACACAGGATCGGTTGGGATCTCATGGGCCGACTCGCGGAGAATAGCATTGAACATGGCTACATCTAGCCTACCAATACATTGTTCCATAACCTAATGAAATTTGTAAACCTGATTAGATGTTACCATTGCATGTGCATCCCAAAAGAGAACATGAAGACGATTAGAAAAAAAAAGCTGATACTTCAGCTAAATTAGAAATATTCCACTGTAATATACAAAAATGGATAGAAAGCTGAAATGGAGAATAATAACATTGTCATTATAGCTACACACCTTCCTAGCCAAAACAGGCAAGCAACCACACTCATGCCCCCCAGCTCGAACAGGACAAAGTCTTTTGAGAGCATCATGGAAGGCATTTTTCCACAGGTTAATGGAAAAGTTACCTTGTTTCTGGTCACCAAGGGCAGGGCCCAATAATCTATCAGAACCTTTGTTCATTGTAGAATCACCAACAGGTGATTGCATATTAGGTGTCAGGGTCTGCACCAAAAGATATGGTACTTAAGGATAAAAGTATGCACAGAAAGAAACTTAATCACACACTAATATACGACAATCAAGCTATGATGCTAGAAACTTTAAATGACGTATGTGCTTATCATTCCGAAGATCCAAACTATATTTGGAATATGACAGCAACTTAGCAACTTCTACATAAATTGATTGAACATCTTGAAGAAACTTGAATAATTATTTAGTCTTAAAATATATGTATTTAGGCCATAAAGAACTAACCTGCCACCATATTGACTCAACAATCCTTGAGAATATCCAGGACTCTACTTTCTCCAGGGCATCAGTGAAAGTTCTTGTTTCTTGCCAATCATTGACAAACTGTAAGAAACCCTGCTTATTCTTCCATTTAAGTGCAGAAGACTTTGTTTCATCCGCACTGGAGTCATATACTTTTGCTAGAGCACTGGAGTGACAGGAACTCCCAAATGCTTGAGATATAATCTCACGCAGAGCAACAGTGTTTGACAACCAAAAGGTCAACCTAAATAAATATATATGAGAATTAGGGCTTTCTACCACATTAATATGTGGCAACCTACTGGAATAAGCTGATATTATACTGACCTGGAAACATCATTGCCGCAGGACTTTGAAACTAAAACAAGCCCAGATACAGTGTTTCTAGCTACAGTTGCTCGCTTATCTTGAGACCAGTTTTTGCAAGCATGAATGTAAAGTCTTGATAGGCGCCTTGCAGGTGTATGCACTTTGTGTGCAGAGCTACCATGCTCAGGTACTACAGAATAGAGTGAAATTTCAAGAGCTGCGACTTCTCTAAGTTCGCTTTCAAGATTTTTGATCCTAGTTTCCATTTCTTCAACCTTTTTATCTAACGCAGCCTTGTCTTCATTCTTGTCATTATTGTCCTCAGTATTGACTGCTTCATCATCACTACAAACGGTATGAGAATGATTGGAAGTCTCTTCCAGGGAATCTACCACATTATCTTGTTCAAGTGGTTGGCCATCAGCCTCTCCCGAGAAGTCTGATAAAGGTTTTGGATGCACTTTCATATTTTTCAAATTATCAGCTGAACTCTTGGCTGACGACTTAGGAAGCTCCTTTTCAGTTCCTTTCTTAGGTGTCTGTTTTGGTGCTTTGATCTGTGGATCATTTGTTTTCCCATCAGATTTTGATCTTTGTGCTCGAGAATAGCCATCAGATCCAGATGAGTTATTTTTCGTCCGGGTAACTTTTTCTGCTTTATCCTCATCAGCCATTTGTGAACCCCCATGAGAAGAAACTGAATCATTGGTAGTCTCCGTATCAGATTCATCCACAATCTCCATATCACTTGAATGATCACTCAATTTTTCATTGCCTTGTTTCTCATCCATTTTAAGTATTTTGGTATTACAAGTTGCTTCCTCTGATGTGTATTCATCTTCCACATAATCTATGACAACATTTTCAAATGCTTCTGAGGGCTCTGCACTGTTTTTCAATTCACTGACTACTTTGTTGCCGTTGAGTTTATCGGATGAAGGTTTGGCATCGGTCTCCTTTTCCCTTAAGTTTCTCCCACCATTCCTTTCTTGAGGCTTTCGATCCCTGGTATTGGGTTTTGCAGAACGGCTTTTTTCTTTGTAGTTTGGAGCCCTTCTCTTATCAGTCTCCTTCATGCTTAGTATGTTTCCCCTTTATCACTGAAAAAAAAAATGAAAGACCATCCAGTGAGAGAAGCATAACTGATGACCAGCAAAGTAAGAAGTAACAAAAATACAATTATAATCTTTCAGCAAACTGACTTTCAATCGCTTACTTCACTAATATCTTTCCATATATAAGTGAAAAATGGCTGTTTCGGTAATGTTGAATGTACCACTTGTTCTTCAATTTTTAATCAACAACAATCCACACTGCCAAGATTCAATTTAAAAATGAAAAGCATGTGATTTTATGAAGTTGCTAGGATGCTAAATTCGAAGTCAATAAATATAAACAAATAGCAAAGCATCATTCCAGCTTAAACAGAAGTCTAGCCAATTACACCATTTCATTCCAATCACCATGTTAAATAGATTTCAGAAAAACCAAAGGGAAAGGGAAACGTAAAAGCAAGCATACAATCATTGCGAACACAATTCAAACTAACAGGAATAGGAAGACAACTTACAATGAGAAACAGAGAAACACAGAGAAGGCGATATAGTACATTAAAATTTGCTGCTCGATACGGTAAAGCAAATCTTCACCGATTACGTCAGAAAACCAACAAACTAAGAAGCATTTACTTTCGACTTCATCTTCTTCACCAAAAATGTATTGAAAATCAGAAATCTAGTAAAAAAAAAATACACCGCAAATTAAGGTGCGGTAAGACCATCTCCAACCATTTTACTCAAATCCAAACTCAAATCTTGATTTTGCCACCAAATTTGCCATCAAATTTGCCACTATCTGCAACCCTTTAAATTCAAATTGGAATATTCTCTTACAATATTCTTAATTTTTATTTTTCAAATTTTATTTAATATCAAATATTTATTTATTTTAGTTCATAAAAAAATTAACTTAATTGGTTTCAATTATAAAAAAATATCTATGAACTATAAATCTTATTAAAAATACCAAAATTATATTATAAAATTCATCACAAATACATATTAATATACTAAAGAAAATAATCTAGTCATACAACACAATGTAAATAAATAACATAATAACACAAATTATAACAAACATTCCGAATTAGACCATTTTTGATCACACGTAGAAGTCAAATACAATTCTACTTTGCCTAACAATATCACTAAAGCCAAAAAGGAGAAGAATCATCTCGTGTTATGGAATCCCTGGAAGAAGGAAATAAAATGTTTCAAGATTTAATGGCTGAATCAAATGCATGTCAAGAACGAATTTTAGATTTCTATTAATTATAATTCATGTTTATCTTTATTAAATTATATAATCTACAATATAATGCAATACTTATAGATATATAAATTATATAATGTATCAAATACCAAATATCAAGTATATAAAATCAATACATAAAATATAATAACTCAAAATGTGAAATTAAATAAATAAAATAAATGAAAAAGAAAAATAGAAATATTGTAAATGAATAAAATAAATGAAAAAGAAAAGAAAAAAAATTTGAGTTTGTGAATAGTAAGTGGCAAATTTGTCACTTACTATTCACAAACTCAAATTTGAGTTCAATTTTGAGGCCTATTGGAGCTCCCATTTCCATAAAATTGAGTTTGAGTGTGGGGTTGAGTAACCCCTTGGAGACGTTCTAATGAGCGATGAATGCCGACAGTTACAGTCTTACAGAAGCAGCAATAGTAACCGTCACTTTACAGATGCACAATTTCCGCATATCAATTCAACCGCCAAAGCAGAAATTTATCGAGCACGAAACACAGATGAACATTACATTTCTAATTCTCTTCCCAAAAATGAAAAATCTACGACTAAATGCGCCTTCGAGAATGTATAGATAAAACAAATCACAAAGTAAAGTGATCAGATTCCGAAACGACAAGATCTACGAACGCATAACAAAGCACGAAGAAAAGAAGGAAAAAAAGCGCATCGAAAGTTGCGAAAGCGATTTTTAATTGATTATCCAAAAAGAATCAGTGAAAAGGTCTGTTTCAGAATTTTACCGAAGCTTTTGCGAAGAGCAGCATCGAACGAAGCTGAAGCTGCAGAGGTTGAAGAAGATGCTTCCTCGTCACCAGCCAAATCCTCCCTTTTCTCTCTCTAAAACCTGCAAATCAGTAGCTTCATGTGAATTAGCCACACACAAAGTGAATATGTATATATATATTCAGCTGGCATTACACAGAGTGCAATTATGGAAAGTGATGGTGGAGGAGTGCGGGCCCTACGGGACAGGGATCCATTTTTACTATACTATATCCTCTATCCCACAATCTCGTTTCCCGACTCTAAAATCCTAGTTTTTATTAAAACTTAGTCGGAACCTTGACTCATTACCCCGTCACCTACAAGTAAGTCTCGACCAAACAATCGATTACAATTATCATATTTATCTTTCATTCAAATGATTAACAAGAATTACACTTAAATTAAAATCATTGAAGCATTATCTCGTGTTTCTATATATCTACCTAATAATTAGAAATGACATAAGATTATAGGATATATCATCCTATTTTACAATCGTGTGTCACAAATTGTAGTTATAATTTTGATTGGTATAGTTTGAATAATTAAATGAAACTATGAGTTTTGACTGAGGAATATGAGATTATGAAAAATAGGATCTGATTTGATTAATTGAAAAATAAGAGGTGACCTGGTGAAGGGTGTCGGTGGGGAAAATGACCGGAATATCCCGGTTACGTTACTCTTCATAGGACTTCCATTTTCTTAAATTACAAAATTATTATTATAATTTATTCCAACTTGTAAATTAATTTTATCATATATTTTAGGTTTACAAAATTTATTTCAATTTTAATGATTTGTGACATACGAAAGGGGTGAAAAGGACATTATAGAAAGAAGATGGATTTGGTTGATAGTCAACAATGTGAGCATGACTTGCGAACCGTAGATTTTCACATGAACCATCACCGACAGCGACCACATATAATAATACTTTATTTAATTTCGATGTGAACTCTCTTTTACTCCCTCCGTCCCGCTCTATTTTGCCTACTTTCCATTTTTGTTTGTCTCATCTTATTTTGTCAGCTCAAAAATGACAAAAGAAAATTTTACTTCCTTACCCCTCAATTTCTTTCATTTTACAACTTTTGCAATCAAAAAGCACACATTAATTACAAAATTGCCACTCAAAAATATTAAAATAACACATCACATCAAAGTCAAACTGTTTTTTCTTAGGTTCCGTGCCGGTCAAAGTAGACAAAATAACCTGGGACGAAGGTAGTATTTTTTATATTCGTTTCATTTAACTTTTTATGTAAATCCAAGACCATCCATGATTCTAGTATAGAATTTGGCCATGAGATATTTTATTTGATGACGATAGCAAAAAAAAATTAATATTTTTAGCGTGAGATTGTGGCATCCAGTTCATCAATATGAGAGAGAGAGAGAGAGAGATGCAACTTGGAAGTAAAGGAAGCTTCTTCTATGTATATATGTGATATGATAGTGCAGAGCATCATAAACGTGATCTGACATGTAATCTTCAAATCTCAGATCTGTCTCTTCCATGTACGTTGAATTGCAATACAAAAATCTGATTTATATCAGGGTTGAAATGGATCAAAAGATTCATCATGAGTAGAATCGAATAATCTAACATTATTGTACATTATTAGGTTTCTGCTGGATTAACAAACAAGTAGTGGCCCAGTGGGTATCAATGAATGAGTAGAATTCTCGAGCTAAGAAGATAAATATAAGCCCAATTAATTGGGCCATAAAAGTTGGCCCAGACCATCAAACTATTAGTTGGACCCAAAGAGGCTATCTGAATAGATAAATAACAATTTAAATTTAAATAATGAGCAAACTCATATCCCACAGAGAAGAGAATAATGATCAAACAAAAACACATAAATCTATTAATGCTCTTTGTCTTTTTATTGAGAATTCAAAGCAAAAGGGCTAAAAGTTTGTCTTTCTATTGATAATTCTTCAAAGCAACATAAATGAATTCATCATATATTCATTCCGAGAGTAGTTGGTTTAATTTCTCTATTTCGGGTATTTACAATAATATATATATGAATTAAGTAAATGCCACAACTTTGGGAAGTCATGAACTATCATCATTCCATGAAGTTATGGATACAACCATGCAGTTTCAGCGAACACGATGGAGATGCAGGCAAAACGAAGAAGCTTCATACCATGCAGCTCGTACAACCTAAACATCAAGATCATGACCATATAGAGTTTCTAAATTTATATACAACTCTCTATCGCATCACCTTAAAGTCGGAATCATGGAGCAAGGCTGACAAGTAACTCCATAAATAGACCCTGGATATTGCTATCTGTATGAATTCTAAATCCACGGAAACATGCTTCTATCAGTTCCGTTGCTCATAAACTAGTCTATGGAGAAGTATGGCTTCCGGCAAACCTATTCCCACAAAGCTAACGTTTTTATGAATATACTACAACAGGCAAACAACTACGAATAACTCAGCAGTATTCAGTATATCTTTCGTAATCTAATAGAGAAGTCTCCTCCAAAGCATTATGACCAGCAGAGAACTCACACTAACTCATAGCAATTTGATAAATTCATCTCAAGTGCTAAGATTCTTTCGATAGCAATATACGATCATTAAACCAACAATCACGAAAGGGAGCTTCTAAATCCTTAACCAAATACTATAATCAATCCAACATTCTTTCCTCAGATAACCAACTTTCTCCTAAGGAACAGAAAACGAACATATCAATGGAAACATTTAGTTATGTCGACAAGAACGAACAAACTTCTATATTCACCATAAACAGAATTAACAATACAGAGAGCAACACAAATAAGCATCACCAGAAAACAAGCACTTCAAATTTCATCAGGATATTAACTGTTAAATGTTCATAATTCACTCTGTAACATCTACTTCTAATGCAATAATTAAGCTCATTTAACAAGAACTAATTCCAGCATTCAAGACATGATTGTCGACTTTCAAAGACCAAAAACAACCAAGTCAATTACATTATTTCTCCAAGCATTCACTGCACAAGTTCTTATAATAGAAAAGAAACACCAGTGAATTCGAAGACGATAGATACCTTCTTCAATCTGACTCGGCGGACTGAGCCGCCTCAGCCTCGAGCCGTTCTAGGGCTTTCTGATGCGCCCATGTCTCGATCGTGAGATCGGGCTTAGCACTGAGGCCCACTCCGAGTATGACGATGGTAAGGAAACTAGTGATATAGCATGGAAGCTCCCAGTCTTCCCACTTCCGTGACTCTCCCGGCGGCGGCGGCGTCCGGCTGAATGCAAAGCCTTTGGGCCGATCCTCGTGCCCTGGACTGCTCCATCGGCTCGGCCCGTGTCCTCCGCCTCCGCGGGTTCTCATGGATGGGCTTAGCCGGGCCCGGAGAGTGTTCGCGGCGGTGGCGAATGGCTTCAACGCCGGCATGTTGGTGTAGACTGTGTGTAGAGAGAGAGAGAGAGAGAGAGTGAGGAGGGAGGGGTTTTGTTATTAGGTTGTTTCGATCCGAGTTTGGGGTAGGGGCATACGACGTCGTTACAAGTTTGTGATATTTAGTTTTTAGTCCTTGAGATCTTGAGTAAATGCAATTGAATCATTGATCCATCTTATGAACAAATGGTTTGCATTTATTTACAAACTAGTATACAACTCGTGCAATACACGCGAATATAAAATTAAATTAAGTTTAGTAAATTAAAAAATTAATTATTATTTATATAAGAAAAATATATATGGTTTTATATAGGCCAAATAGCCAAAAAATTCCAAACCTTTTAGAGTTTTTTTTCATTTTGGCCAAAGCTTTAATTTTTGTCAATTCATGCACTATTTAATAAATTAGTTGCAATTTTGGCCAATTTTATTTTGGTCAAAATAAAATTATATAGATATGATGTGGCAGATGACTCATCACCAAATTATATTTAAACTGATTATAACATGAAAAAGAATAGACTTCACCTCCACAAACATGTTTCCGGTGAAGCACTGGACCTTCACCAGGTTAAACCCTCTTTCCTGTAACAATACCATGATTTTCCTCTCCTAACTCCTAATTGTCCACCCAACAGCAGTCATTACATTTTCCTGATCTACTGTCTCCCACATTTTCAAATCACCAAAATATCCCATCATTTTGTCTTGTTAAAAACATGATATTATTGGAAACAACCATAAAATTATTATTTTCTCTGCCAAAATACAATGGACTTCACATGCCAACCTCAAGTCGTTTGGAGTGTGTTGTGTATATGTGGATGTATCGAGCGCGTATAAAAGGAGTGTGGTGACTGGTGATGTGGGGATTAGGTGTGAGATAGAACTTGGGAGAGAAAGGTTTGGTGCGTGGAACTGAGTTTTTGAATCAGTGAGTTTAGGTTTATAACATGTCATGATATTTAGCTGGTGTGTTTGCCACATCATAATCAAAGTATTTAATTTTGACCATAAATACAAAGAGTAGGACTCCTGTGAGACCGTCTCACGGATCCCCTTCCGTGAGATGGATCTTTTTGACCCACTTAGGTCCAGCCCAATCATCTCAAGTTCAGCCCATGAAGCCCAACCCATAATGTTATATATTTTAAGCCCAAACAATTATACAACTAATTGAACCCACAAAACCCTAAACAAAATGAGGAAATCAAGTTGCACTATAGGAGAAAGCCGTCGCACAGCGTCGCCGAGAAAGCTGTCGCACCGCGTCGCCGTCGTACGGTAGCCATCGTCTGGATAGCACAATATTGGAGAAAGCTAATGATTTTGGGAAAGGTGTTACACAATAGTTACAATAATAGATCAATTGTGAGAAACTTGTGGTGGCTAATGTTGGAGATTCTCGCGCTCTTATATGCAAGAATGGCATGGCCAAACAATTGTCGGTTGATCACAAGCCTGAAAGAGAACCGTCTAAATTTCCATGGGTTATTGAAAATAAGGGTGATTTTGTATCTATGTTTCCAGGTATATGTATATGCATTAATTTGCAACGTACAATCTATCTATATATCTTTGTTTGTTGGCAACTTAATTAGCTCGATGTTTTACATAGATATATCTTTGTTTGATGTTTTACATAGATATATCTTTGTTTGATGTTTTACATAGATATATCTTTGTTTGTTGGCAACTTAATTAGCTCGATGTTTTATATGGTTAATCAGGTGATGTGTCTTGTGTTGATGGACAACTAGCAGTAGCAAGGGCGTTTGGTGAATTACTCCAAATTTTGTTCCAGCCTCCACAACATAATGCTCATTTCTTCTTTTATCTTTTAGTTGTATATATTCTTTTGCATTGATTTACAAAGATTGTCATGTTATTGCATTATGTAATTATTTCACATATTGTTCTTGTGCATTCAGGGAGTAAATAAAATTCATACTTATATATAGAAAAGAGGTTACTTATGGATGCATAAGACATACTTATACTTATATTTATTTTGGTGTTTTGAAACTTTGTTCAAATAAGCATGCAGTAAGTAAATAAAACATATACTTACAGGTGGAAAAGACGTACTTATGAATGCAAAAGACATACTTACATTTATTTTGGTTGCAAAAAAAATACTTACATTTATTTTGGTTGCAAAAAAAATACTTACATTTATTTTGGTGGAAAAGACGTACTTATGAATGCAAAAGACATACTTACATTTATTTTGGTTGCAAAAAAAATACTTACATTTATTTTGGTGTTTAAACTCTGGTTTAGTGCATATATGAAAGTCAAAACACATACTAATGTTAAAAAAAACATTCCTATAACATCAAAACACTATTTACTCATACTTATATGAAAGTCAGAACACATACTTATATGTTAGAAAAAACATTCTTATAACAAAACATTCCTATAACATCAAAACACTATTTACTCATACTTATATGAAAGTCAGAACATATAACATTCTTATAACATCAAAACACATAATTACACTAAGAAGAGTGAGAAAGTCAGAACATATACTTATATAGTGAAAACACATATTTATAATATCCAAAAGTCATACTTACACTATTCTTATAACATCAAAACACATAATTACACTAAGAAGAGTGAGAAAGTCAGAACATATACTTATATAGTGAAAACACATATTTATAATATCCAAAAGTCATACTTACACTAAAACAGGGTGAGAGAGTCAAACACATACTTATAACATAAAAAGACATACGTGTATTATATAGTGAAAACACATACTTATAATATCCAAAAGTCATACTTACACTAAAACAGGGTGAGAGAGTCAAACACATACTTATAACATAAAAAGACATACTTGTAATACTTACACTTGAGAGAGTCAAACACATATTTATAACGTAAAAAGACATACTTATAACATCAAAAGACATACTTATAACATTAAATTATAACATTAAAAATCATAATTACATTAAAAAGGAGTAATAACGTTAGAACACATACTAATATGTTGAAAAGACATACATAGAATATAAAAAGACATACTTACGTTTTAGTGGGAAAAGTAAAAACTCATATTTGTAACATAAAAAGACATAGTTATATCCTCAAAACGTATATGTGTAACATAAAAAGACATACTTCTAACATCAAAATGCATACTTGTAGCATAAAAAAATATATTTATAACATCAAAAACATAATTACACTAAAATATGGTAAGAAAATCAGAACACATACTTATATGTTGAAAATGCATACTTATTATATCAAAAGACATACTTACACTAGAAAAGGGTGAGAAAGTCAACAGATACTTATAACATCAAAAGACATACTTGTAAGTTTGTAACATAAAAAACTAAATATTATGAAAATAATATTGACTAAATATTAGGAAAATAATATTGACTAAATATTGTATCGACTAAATATTAGGAAAATAATATTGACTAAATATTGTATCTTAGGATATACTTATTTTGTTTCCATGTTTTACGTTGTAATCATATTATTTATTTCAGCGGAATAGAATATCCTCAATAATTTTGAGACAATATTCTCTCCTCACATGGTATTAGTTCAGTGGAATAGATGGAATATAATCAGCGGAATAGAATATCGTCAATAATTTTTGAGACAATATCCTCTCCTCACATGGTATCAGTTCAGTGGAATAGATCGACTATCCTCAATAATTTTTGAGACAATATTCTCTCCTCACATGGTATTAGTTCAGTGGAATAGATGGAATATAATCAGCGGAATAGAATATCGTCAATAATTTTTTAGACAATATCCTCTCCTCACATGGTATCAGTTCAGTGGAATAGATCGAATAAAATATCGTCAATAATTTTTGAGGCAATATCCTCTCCTCACACTTATGTGTTGATAATCAAAATGTTGTGTGGGAGAAATATTATGTTTATTCTTATGTTATTGAGCTTTATTAGTTTCTTATATGAAATAATTATGTGTTGATAATCAAAATGTTGTGTTGGAGAAATATTATGTTTATTTTTGTGTTATTGAGCTTTATTAGTTTCTTATATGAAATAATTAGAATGCGCATATTTACCAAAATGCATACTTATATCTATTTTGGTATTTTGAATCTTTGTTATAGTGCATGCAGTTAGTAAATAAAACATATACTTACATGTGGAAAAGACGTACTTATGGATGCAAGAAACATACTTATACTTATTTTGGTTTTAGTGTTTTAAAACTCGGTTTTATTGCATGGAATGAGTAAATAAAACTCATACTTACAGGTGGAAAATATGTACTTATGGATGCAAAATGCATACTTATATTTATTTTGGTATTTTGAAACTCTATTTTAGTGCATGCAGTGAGTCAATAAAACTCATACTTATACATGGAAAAGACGTACTTATGAATGAAAAAGACATACTTATATTTATTTTAGTGTTTTGAAACTTTGTTTAAGTGTATGCAGTGAGTAAATAAATACAAATAACACATGCCTATAATTATAAAAAGTCATACTTATAGCTATGAAAGATGTATTTTTCTGTAAATCGTTGACTAACTAATAATTAAATTCATCAATTCTATTCGACTTTTAGAATAAAATTCTAAAATGATAGAGTGAACTGAAATTTGGTCCCTTGAAGATCTCCCTCTTTGGTGATCGCCACGTCGAAAAATCCTCTTTATCCTCTTTTCTAATCAATACTTATGTCAGAGTGTTAACTCAGAATATTCAAGATTTATATGTTGGTGAGTCGTGCAGAGCCTGCATGGTTTGGAACCGGAGTCGGATTAGTAAGAACCGGGCTAAAAAGTGGTGAACCGGGCAAAAGATAGATTCTGAAACTGTGCAAACCGGATTAGCAAAATTAGGGTTCTTGCGCAGGGAATTTTCTTGTAACAGAAATTCGTTATTTTTTGAGCGGTTGTTCTGGTGAATTGGTTGAGGGCTTTTGAAGCCTATATAAGCATGCATATAGGGTTGTATTATCTAAGCTAGATATACGTAAATTCAGTGAGATCAAGAGAGTTGTGTGCGTGTGAGCTTAGAAATAGTTCTTGAGTGAATGAGTGTTTTGTAACTCGATTTTCTCCTTCGTTTCTGAATGAAATACTTTGATTCTTGCTGCCGTGGACGTAGGCTCAAGTGGTAGAGCCGAACCACGTTAAATCTCTGTGTTTAATCTTTGTTTACTTAGTTTTTGGATCGATCAAAGTCGTAGGCGCACTTTAGGGTTTTCTGGGTTGCAGTTTGTATTCTTTGTGCTTGCTGCTGATTCTTGGCGTGGGTTTCAACAATTGGCGTCGTCTGTGGGAAGGCTACGACGCCAAGAATGACCGGGATGAAGCTCGACATTCAAAAGTTCTCTGGAACAGAAGATTACAACCTATGGAAGGTCCAGATGGAGACACTCTTAGTGCAAAATGGCTGGGAAGAAGCTCTTGAGGAAGGAGCGGGTGAATCGACTCCAGAATTAATTCAGAAGAGGCTGGAAGTGTGCAAGAAAGCTAGGAGTGCAATTATTCTATGCTTGAGTGGCACAACACTGAGAGAAGTGTGCAAGGAGACCACTGCACATGGAATGTGGAAGAAACTTGATGCTCTCTACATGACAAGGACCTTGGCAAATCGGCTGTATCTCAAGCAGAAACTGATCTCATTTAAGATCATAGATGAGAAGAGGGTCCTGGAGAAGCTGAGTGAATTCAACAAGATCGTGGATGACCTCGAGAATATTGATGAGATGCAGAAAGATGAAGACAAAGCATTATTGCTTCTTAATTCTTTGCCAAAATCCCTAGCGCACTTTAGGGATACATTGATTTATGGGAGAACTACCCCACTCACTCTGGAAGAAGTTCAAATGTCAATCAAGACCAAGATGATCTCAGATCCATCAGAGTCAAAGCCGCAAAGTCAGGGTGAAGGACTCAATGTAAGGTTCAAAGGGAATAAGAAGAATAAGGGTAAGAATCAATCCAAGAACCAAGGAGATCAGAAGCAAAATCCTGTGGCTAATGAGACTAGGAAGTGTTATAATTGCCATAAGGTGGGACACTTGAAGAAGAACTGCCCTGAGAAGAAGAAGAATCAAGCACCTAATCCACCACAACAAGGAGCAGTAGCAAAAAGAGGATATGAGCCTGCAGACATGCTGTGTATAGTGGATTCAAAGCTGAAAGAGGAGTGGGTCTTGGACTCAGGATGCTCATTCCATATGTGTCCAACAAGATCCTGGTTCTTTGATCTGAAAACTGAAGATGGTGGCTTAGTATTGCTTGGGAATGATCAATCTTGCAGGGTGAATGGAATAGGGAAGATAAGACTCAAACTTCATGATGGAAGAGTCAAGATCCTACCTGAAGTGAGGTATATTCCTGAACTCAAAAGGAACCTTATATCACTTGGACTTCTAACCTCTGCAGGTTATCAATTCAAATCCCAAGGAGAACAAATCTTGATCACTAAGGAATCAAACTTAGTGTTAAAGGGAAGGAGATCGAATGGCTTATACATACTTGAAGGATCTGCAGTGGAAGGTGAATCAGCTGCAATCACTAGTGATCCAAAGTCAGTATTGTGGCATAAGAGGCTTGACCACATTGGATCAAAGCCATTGCAGGTACTATCTAATTCAGGACTGCTAGATGGAACTAAGATCACAGCCATTGAAAGCTGTGAGCAATGCATACTTGGAAAGGCAAGGAAAGCTCCAATTCCAGCTGTAGCTCAACATACTACTCAAGGTATCTTTGAATATGCTCATTCAGATATTTGGGGTCCTTCTAGGACTGAAACTCATGGTGGAGGTAAATATTTCTTAACTTTCATAGATGATTATTCTAGGAAATTATGGATTTATATACTGAAACACAAGCATGAAACTTTTGAGAAGTTTAAAGAGTGGATAACTATGCTGGAAACTAACACTGGAAAGAGATTAAAAATCTTAAGGACAGATAATGGTCTTGAGTACTTGTCCGAGGAATTCCAAGTGTATTGCAGGGAGAAAGGTATAATTAGACATAAAACTGTAGTAGCAACTCCACAGCAAAATGGCATAGCCGAGAGGATGAATCGATCATTACTAGAGAAGGTAAGATGTATGCTATTTGATGCTGGTCTTCCTAAAAGCTTTTGGGGGGAGGCTATTGCAACTGCAGCTGATCTAATTAACAAAACTCCATCATCAGCAATCAATTTTAGAACACCAAATGAGGTTTGGTATGGTAAGCATTCTAGTTACTCATCTCTGAAAGTGTTTGGATGTTTGGCATATGCACATGTAAGGCAAGATAAACTGGAGCCTAGGGCAGTAAAGTGTATTTTTATTGGTTATCCTAAAGGCACTAAAGGTTTTAAATTGTGGTGCTTAGAACCAAATCATCAAAGATGCTTTGTAAGTAGGGATGTGACTTTCAGAGAAGATGTAATGGGGTACAAAGAGAAATCACCACAACCTGATACTCAAAGGGATCAAAATCCAGAATCTGCAACAGAAGCAACTCCAACTCAAATGGAGATCTCTCTTCAAGATGATGATCAAATCCCTGAAACTGAGGCTCAAATTGAAGAGGAAGAGGCTCCTGAAGGAGAAGGAGAAGAAGAGCAACAAATTCAGCTTGATCTAACTAACTATAACCTGGCAAGAGATAGAGAAAGGAGGGAAATTCACCCCCCAAACAGGTATGGACAAGCTGATTTTGTGTTTTATGCTTTGAATGTGGCACAGGATATAGAGTATGAAGAACCTAGAGATTACAAAGCTGCCATAAGATCAAAGGACTGCAATCATTGGATACAAGCAATGAATGAAGAGCTGCTATCCTTGGAAAAGAATCAAACATGGGAGCTGGTAGATAAAATTCCTGGAAGCAAAGTCATTGGAAGCAAGTGGATCTTCAAGAGGAAAATTGAAGTTACTGGAACTGAATCCATAAGGTTCAAGGCAAGACTTGTTGCCAAAGGATACACTCAAAGAGAAGGTATAGATTTCAATGAAATTTTCTCACCCGTTGTAAAGCATGTTTCCATTCGAATTCTGCTTGCTCTAGTAGTACAATTTGATATGTTCCTGCATCAATTAGATGTGAAAACTGTCTTTCTTCATGGAGATCTTATTGAAACCTTATATATGCAACAGCCTGAGGGTTTTATTTTACCTGAAAATGAAGGGAAAGTGTGCTTGCTAAAACGATCTCTTTATGGTTTAAAACAAAGTCCTAGGCAATGGTATAAAAGATTTGATAAGTTCATGATTAGTATTGGCATGTTAAGGTGTAAGCATGACAGTTGTGTCTACTTAGAAAAGGTTAAGAATGAAGTGGTAACCTACTTGTTGCTATATGTAGATGATATGTTAATTGCAAGTAGAAGCTTGGACAAGGTGGAGTCATTAAAATCTAAACTGAAAGATCAATTTAAAATGAAAGATTTGGGTGAAGCTAGGAGGATCTTAGGAATGGATATCAAAAGAGATAAGGCTGGGAAAAGATTGCTTCTTTATCAAACTGATTATATAGTTAAGGTGCTTAAGAGATTTTGCATGAATTTAGCTAAATCAGTTGTAACTCCTCTACCTTCTCACATGAAATTCAGTAAAGAACAGTCACCTATAACAAGTGATGAGATGAATCATATGAATGGTGTTCCTTATGCTAGTTGTGTTGGTAGTATGATGTATATCATGATATGTACTAGACCTGATCTAGCTTTTGCCATGAGTTGTGTGAGTAGATTTATGGCTAACCCTGGAAAGCAACATTGGGAAGGGGTTAAGTGGATGCTTAAATATCTCCATGGAACTCAAAATTATGGTTTATCATTTGTTAAGCAAACTGACTGCAAGGATCTTTTGGAAGGGTATGTGGACTCTGATTTTGCAGGAAACTTAGACAATAGGAGATCACTTACAGGTTACATATTCAAGTTGTTTGGCACAGCTATCAGTTGGAAGTCCATGCAACAGCCAGTGGTGGCACTTTCCACCACAGAAGCTGAGTATTTGGCCATGACCGAAGCTGTGAAGGAAGCAATTTGGCTGCAGGGAATGCTGAGTGAGTTAGGAATAAATCAAGCTAGAACACCCATCAATTGTGACAGCCAAAGTGCACTCCATCTAGCCAAGCATCAGGTCTTCCATGAGAGGTCAAAGCACATTGATGTGAGATATCATTTTGTGAGAGAAGAGGTGGAGAAAGGAGTGATTGAAGCAAGGAAAATACACACAGATGAGAATCCAGCTGATATGATGACAAAGGTAATACCAGGAGTAAAATTCCATTACTGCATGATGCTGGTTCAAGTGGAAAGCTGGAAGTAAAAACAAGAGAACAAAGAGCAGCAAGGATGATTGAATGCTTCAGAGTGAAGGTGGAGAATTGTCAGAGTGTTAACTCAGAATATTCAAGATTTATATGTTGGTGAGTCGTGCAGAGCCTGCATGGTTTGGAACCGGAGTCGGATTAGTAAGAACCGGGCTAAAAAGTGGTGAACCGGGCAAAAGATAGATTCTGAAACTGTGCAAACCGGATTAGCAAAATTAGGGTTCTTGCGCAGGGAATTTTCTTGTAACAGAAATTCGTTATTTTTTGAGCGGTTGTTCTGGTGAATTGGTTGAGGGCTTTTGAAGCCTATATAAGCATGCATATAGGGTTGTATTATCTAAGCTAGATATACGTAAATTCAGTGAGATCAAGAGAGTTGTGTGCGTGTGAGCTTAGAAATAGTTCTTGAGTGAATGAGTGTTTTGTAACTCGATTTTCTCCTTCGTTTCTGAATGAAATACTTTGATTCTTGCTGCCGTGGACGTAGGCTCAAGTGGTAGAGCCGAACCACGTTAAATCTCTGTGTTTAATCTTTGTTTACTTAGTTTTTGGATCGATCTCTGTGTTTAATCTTTGTTTACTTAGTTTTTGGATCGATCAAAGTCGTAGGCGCACTTTAGGGTTTTCTGGGTTGCAGTTTGTATTCTTTGTGCTGATTCTTGGCTTTTCTGGGTTGCAGTTTGTATTCTTTGTGCTTGCTACTGATTCTTGGCGTGGGTTTCAACAACTTATGTGCTTCAAAGACACTTATACTCTTTTCTAATCAATACTTATGTGCTTCAAAGACACTTATATGCTTAAAAGGCATACTTGGACCAGAAATATGAAAGAATTTAGAATACATACTCAGAAATATGAAAGAATTTAGAATACATACTCATGTTCAGGATCAATACTTATGTGCTAAAAAGACATACTTATGTACTTAAAAGGCATACATGGACCAAAAATATGAGATAAATTTAGAATACATATTCATGTTCAAGTGCTAAAAAAGCATACTTATGTGCTTAAAAGACATACATGGACAAAAAATATGAGAGAAATTTAGAATACATATTCATGTTCATGATCAATACTTATGTGCTTAAAAACACACTTATTAAAAGGCATACTTGGACCAAAAATATGAAAGAATTTAGAATACATACTCATGTTCAGGATCAATACTTATGTTCTAAAAAAGCATACTTATGTGCTTAAAAGGCATACATGGACCAAAAATATGAGAGAAATTTAGAATACATATTCATGTTCAGGATCAATACTTATACGCTTAAAAGACACACTTATGTGCTTAAAAGACATACTTGGACAAAAAATATGAAAGAAATTTAGAATACATACTCATGTTCAAAATCAAATTTAAGAAAACTCATTGTCTAAGCTAATAAAAGTAAAACTGAAAATACAGAATTTGTAATCCAACTGAAACATTGAGTAGCATGATTGGAACTCCAGTCTAGGTAGATGATTCTGGTTATCATCATACAACGCACATCACCCTATTTCAAGTATTCCTCTTTCTCGCCCCTCATCTTTTCTGTTTAAACTATCTGACATCTCATTTCCCAAAGTATTCCTCTTTCTCGCCCCTCATCTTTTCTGTTTAAACTATCTGACATCTCATTTCCCAAATCGTCTAAAGTACTATTACTGCATCGACAAAAAAGTAGCATGATTGGAACTCAAAACAACAGTCTAGGTAGAAGATTCTGGTTATCATCATACAACGCACATCACGCTATTTCAAGTATTCCTCTTTCGTGCCCCTCATCTTTTCCGTTTAAACTATCTGACATCTCATCCCTTGGGTCCGTCGAAGCATTTCCACTCTCAAAATATAGCTTCTGGTAAGACCATATTTCCTTGGTCCAATGAACATATAGCTGGGATGTCTGCCATGGTCATGGAAACCATATTTCCTGGCAATACTGATGATCATAGCACCGTTTCCACACGATTAGTGACCATATAGAATTTGAAGAATGGAATCGATCAATGGTTGCGCCTATCATTACAAAATAAAATAAGAATTATAAAATTCCTCAATTCCATTCTCAAAATTACAGCAAACAATGTTATTGATTTCATAAAATTCCTCCATTCCATTCTCAAAATTACAGCAAACAATATTATTGATTTCACCCCTGATTTTAACAGAAAACCCCATAACTATACCCATGAAATTGCACCCATGATGAAACTCAAAAACCCTAATTGATATATGAATGCTTACCGTTATTTCGCAGAACAAAAGGATGGCGAAGGCGACGAAGATGATGAAGGTGGCAATGAAGGTGGTGACAGTGAGTCATGCGACGGTGGTGCGACAGTTCTCCTTGGGTAGGGTGTGCGACGGTTTGCATCAGTTTTCTCTTCTTTTTTTTGATATGGGCTATGTGGGTTGTAGTGTTTGTTTAATTATTTGGGATTAATATGTACAATGATATGGGCTGGGTTTCATGGGCTGAAAGTTGGATGATTGAGTTGGGCCAAAGCGGGTCAAAAAGATCCTTCTCACGGAAGGGGATCCGTGAGACGGTCTCATATGAGTTTTTGCGAAATACAAATTGGTTAAAATTGCAACTAATTAGTAAAGTTGAGGATTAATTGACAAAATTAAAAGCATTGGCCAAAATAACAAAAACTCATAAAGGTTTGGATTTTTTCAGCTATTAGGCCTTTTATATAATGTACAACATTTAATTTAACATAAAAAACAACACAATCTGATTTATGTAATATCTAGTTGAAATATATATTTCATTAGTAAAATAACGTAATTTTTTTTCTATTATTTAGAAACTTTAAATATTATTATATATATTATTTCTAATCCTTAAATTTTATTTTTGATAAAATGATAAAAAATTAGAGTCAAGTATTTTTAAATAAAATTCAAAATTTATTTTACAACACATACTCCCAAAACTGTATGGTCTTATTAATTAATTAGTTTGAAACATTTGAATAATTTCTTTTTATTTATTTATTTATATTTTAATCTAAAAATTTTAAATTAACAAATTCAAATTTATAATTTTTTTTCTAGTATGTATTACTTTAATGAATTTAGTTTTAAAAAAATTATATTATTTACTAATGTATATTATCAACATTATGTAGATATCATTAAATATCAATTTAATTAGTTTTCAATAGATTTAAATTGTAAAAAGAAAATTAAAATGAGAAAAATTGTAGAATTGACAAGTGCCCTTTATAGCTATTCCTTTAGCATATATAAAAGATTCGAATCCACTTTTTTCTTAATTAATCAATATGGTGAAATGTATACATTTATCTCTTATATAAAAAAATATTGATATTTCTTATAAAATATGAATTGCCTAATATATCCTTAATATATCCATATTAAATATCACAAAAACTCACGTGAAATGGAGGCTAAAAATATGAAAAGAAAATGAAAATTTGATGATGGAAATAAGAAGAAAAATAGAGATGAAAGTTATGTAGTATATAAGCAATCTATATATAATAACTCTTATTTAATTAGAATTGAATATCATCAAATGGAGGTTACAAATATCAAAGAAGAAGAAAAATTAGTGATGGAAATAAGAAGAAAACTATTATACTATATAAACAGTGCATATCTAACACTCTCAGTTAATGAGAATGAGTTAACATAAAATGAATGTTAGAAATATGAAGAAAAAAAATAATGATGGAAATAAGAAAGAAAAATTAAGATGGAAGCTTTTTCAAATACAATAAGATACTATCAATCATAATTTGATTGTCGTCTTGATAAAAAAAAATGATGGAAATAAGAAGGAAAAATTAAGATGGAAGCTTTTTCAAATACAATAAGATACTATCAATACTAATTTAATTGTCATCTTAATTATCCAAATTCATTGATAAGTAGGGGCACATAGGGGCACGAATTTATGTGTCATATACATGTTCTTCAGGTGTTATATATATTCTATACGTGTTATGTTTCTTGGTGTTATAAATATACCCTATATGTATTATATGTATATAAGAGTATTCATGTGATACCTGTAGAGTATATATTTAACATCATATGATGATTAATTTGGTATGATTAATTTGGGGGTATCATGCCCCTGGGGCACACAAGTGTCACTCCAAAAGAAAAGTATTTTGCATTACAATAGTATAGATTACAAAGAGTAGGTCTTGCGTACCCCGAGGCACCGTGCCCCCATACATTTATTGTAATACTTTTAAGTAATATGATTAATACTTTAACATGTAACAAATAATACATTGAATAATACCTTCACTAAAACATATGTTTCAGTTATACACGTAATACCTTATGAATATGCAACTAATACCTTATGAGTATATCACCAATACATTCAAGGATATACCATTAATACCTTATGAATACACCAATAATACCTCATGAGTATATAACTAATATCAAACTAATAATACCTTTGGAGGATACGGTGCACCGGGGGTACGAAAGTTTTTACCGATTACAAAAGGCATTGCAAAAGCATTTAACATTTTAATAGTATAAATTACACTATATTAACAATAAAAATTATTATATTATATATCAAGCCGCGCGTTGAAAGTTAAGAATGAAAGATGGAAAATGTAATAACATAACATAAAATCAGTTATATTCAATATAATCTTAAATTGAGCTCGAGATTTATGTTAAAAGAGATAAAAGAAGTGAAAAATATCAAATCACTCAATTTATAAGAATCAGAGTTTAAAAATAAATGTCACGTTTATTAATAATTGAAAACAATTCATACTTATTCGAAGGGAAGTAGCCCCCTAACGATAAATACAGCATTCAGCAGAATGCAAAACAAATAACCCTTTGAAACTGCACCTCTTTCCCCTTCCTCATTGTTGGGACAATCCAGAGTAGAAATTCAACAGTGAAATATTATTTACAGTTGAAGGCCGAAAATCGAGCGGATTATTCCACCGATCCATCTTCTCCTCGGACCATCTCATGTTCACATTTTCAAGATTCAAGCCATCAATGTGTTCCATCATGAACCCTGCAGTGCTGTGGTTCACGAGCCCTTGGCACCCTGGTCTGTAGTCCACGAGCCCATCATCATAGTTCGTCCACCGTCTGTAGGTCAGATTCACATTGTAAAACTTCAGGTTTCTCAGAATCCCACCTTCTGATCCTGATAAGAACACACCATTTTCAGAGGTTGCTGTGATGTTTATGAACTGCAGATTAGATATGGAACCGGCTTTTGAGTTGCAGTCTCTTGGGCATGTTGTGATATAGATTGGTTCCGCTCTACCCCACCATGATTCATCATAGTATCTCGTACTGATATTGATGTTTGAGAATGTAACATCGCTAACATTCCCTGCATAGCCACAAACACGAAGACTGAGGCCACAGAATGACAAGATTGGCTAGTTTAAGGAAACATGTAATGATCCAAAAGTCTAAATGCTATTTTCTAGCAAATCAGAGAAGAGTGTTGCTATTTCTGTACCTCCATCTCGTATTTGAAATCCAAGACCTCTGTGGGATTCTACGATGGTTATATTGTCGAACACCAAGCCTATGAAATCATACCAACTAGCACTCCCAAGTTTGATGGCTGAAGACTTCGTTTTGATCCAGCAGTTGGTTGCAGTGAGGTTGTAAATGGGACCAGTATACGTTTTGGGACATATAGCATCGTCTCCTGTATCAATCGTGCATCTTGTTATGAGCGTATTGTTGGAGTCCTCAATGTCTATGCCATCATTGTTAGGCGTATTGAAGTCTCCATAGATTGAAACGTCGTGAATTGATGTGTTTTGGCAACGAACAATGTGCAAACTGTCGTAGAGGAAAACAGAGAAGTATTGAAACAAGGAAAGAAACATCCATGAAAACAAGAGAAGCAGCTTTTCAAGCCTTCATCTATGCACAAGTTACAGCACTCTCTCTCTCTCTCTCTCTCTCAAACACTTCATTTTGATGCACAATATATGAACTTTATTATACTGAAACGCTATCACTACAATTACTTGATGATCAGGAAGTGATTTGTTACATTGCAGATCTGAAGATCATTACACAATCCATACTTGAGCATATATTTACCAAAAAAAAAAACCAAAAAACAAAAATCAAACATCTAGATATATATATATATATAGAGAGAGAGAGAGTACCACCAATACGCGGGCTGATTGAAGTTGATATCCCAGATCCTAACATTGGTGCACCCAATAAACCCCACCAAACGCGGCCTACACTCATCACCCAAGCACGCCCCAGTCTGATTCCAACTCACCATCACATTCTTCTTCTCATCAAATCTCTTGACAAACTTCAAACCCTGCCCGTTGATCTCCCCGCCGCCAGTGATCCCCACATTCTCCGCATTCTCCGCCACCACTACGTACCATTCCTCCTGCTTTTCCGGGTAGTCATCCAGACTAGTGCCGCCGAGTATGGTGGCGTTTCTCGACAAGTTCAATAGGACGCCGGATTTCAGGCGCAAAGTGGCGGTCAGGTACTTGCCCGGGGGAAATTTCACCTCGCAGGGACGGTGGTGGCGGGCGGATGCGGAGGCGCAGTCATCGATGGTTGACTGGATCGAAACGGTGTCGTATTGGTGGCCATCGCCGGCGGCGCCGTAATCCGCGACGGAGAGGGAGAGCTGCTCAGAGGATTGGGGAAAGGAGAGTGGCCACGTGGAGGATCTGGATTGGATGAGAGTGGGAACTAGGAGGAGCAGGATTTGGATATGGAAAAGACTGAATTTTAATTCCATGATAACTATTTTTTGTGACCAAAATCTGGGAATAAATTGAAGATATTTTCCCCCTTTTTCAAAATGGCAAAAAATAGTCTTTATAAATTACAAGAACATTTATTTTCAGTTTGTTATTAACTTTGAAGACATTGGTCCTTGGCTTCTTTTATTTTCGATTATAATACAAAATTTATAAATCAGAAATAGGCATTTACTTCGATTTCACATGAAATTATTTTCAATCTACATACATAAGATTTAGCAAAGGATTAATACCATTGATGGACTCCTGCTAAGATACTTCTATTTCTCAGACTATCTATAACTACTATATCCGAGATATGTATATACACAAGCTCAGCTCGTTTAAGTTTCTTCACGGCTCCGTTTTCAGCTGGCTCGAGTGCAGAGAGGCTGTGCCAAAACACAGCAATGTAAAATCAGTTTGCATATGAGAGCTCGTCTCATGGACTTAAAAGTTCGTCAATGACAACCGGAAGGAGTTCTTGACCAATCAATATTTGACCAATGAGTGGTTACCTGAATTTGCTGAAGAGTCGTGAGTTAGAAGCGAGTTTGTAGGAGTGATGAAATTAGAGTTGTCTTCTCCTCTGCCCCAGATGGATTGATGAAGTTCATCACAACGCCATGGCTGTTGATACTGTAGTTGTGGCCCATTGATTTGTCCCTCGAGGCAGATGGATGGAGTAGACATGCCAGTGTAGCCATTATCGTTTGAGCATCCACTCTACATTAGATTTTTCAAAGCAAAACAGATCAAATGAAGCGTAGATGTTCTTTCTAGCAATTTTGAACATTAACTTTAGACTTCATATTAGCCTTGTTGACTTTAATGGAAACCTATGAATCTCACGACTGATAATGATGGATGATATTCAAGTTTCTTTATAAGTTATAACTAAGCATAACATATATCACAAAGATATTCAGGTAATTGACCACATATTGTTATTTGACCAATGTGGGAAAGAATATATAAATTCGATCATACTTACAGAAGTCAAGATGGAATCAAGGTTGAACTCTATTCTCGGGTCAACAGCAGCAAGTCTCATGGATAGAAACTGGCATTGTAAGAAAAGCATGAATCAGTTAAGTCAATAAAGGATAAAAGGAGTACAAGATAACAAACTAATCAAGAATCTATATATATTTTTCGATTCTATGGAATGAGAAATTCAAGCCTTTTCATCTCAGTGTACATTTTCTACTACATCAATTTTAAGTCTCATTGTTATTCAAATGTGTCTCACTGTATCACCATTCTATGCCCACGTTTTCCACATAATAGTAGTCAAACTCCAGCTAAGAAAGAACAGATTGATATAAAATACATAAAAGAGGAAATCATATGCTTTGTCCAACCTCTACTTGATGTTGAAGTGTTTGGACATGATTAATTATCTCATCCAACACCATTGCAGTACCTGAAATCTGTAGAAGAAACGATGAGTAACTTTACAGGCAAAATATTAGTCCCAATGAACTAAGAAGCTTGAAAAGATGATAAACACAAATGACAGCTTTTATCATTTCCCTATCATTTTAACCGTCCATAGTTCATAAATTTTTTTATAACAAAATTCATTCTATTTTTTCATATAACAAATTTTTTCACCCTGTTTCTCAAGGTCATCGACATTTCTTAACTACATGGAGAGAAAAGATGCAACCCTGTAGCTTCCACCAGCTACACTTCACTTGATGAAATAGGACTACAGCATTTACACCAATGATGCCAAAAAAGATAGAAAATATAGCATCTTCTAAAGAGTAATTGATTTCTTCCTCATATCTAGAGCTTGTCAAAATACGACTTGGATTAGTATCCTCTATCTTAACCATAGCACAACTCAAATTTCAAATAGGGAAAACTTAGATACATCAAAAGGGCCACACAGAGATCAATTATGTATAAGATTGATCTGGTAATTGTACATACATGGTACACTGGGGTGAGGGCCATATATGTGCAATTTTATATGACAAATAGAAGACAATAAAATACCCTTTGTAAAATCTGACAGAATTATTTCACTAGTCCTTTTTTCTTTTTCTTTTATTAAACTGAGGTCCAGTACAAGTTATACAGAAAGGGATATTTTTCTTTTCCCTCAAGCAATAACACTGATCTAATGCCTCAATCTTCAATCTCCATCTATTTTCTCATCCACGATTAACATGAACCACTATTATTTTGTATTTGCACATTCATCTCCTTAATATTTATCATAAAGATCTCAAAGGAAACATAAATGAAAAGGTAAAGATTAATCTGCAGGAGGTAAAACAAATCCTGGAATCCAAAATAACTGGCTCCATAAGCAGCAAGAATGATTAAACATAGTTCCACCTTCTTGATTCTTCTACTAATTAAAAACATTCGTAGTTTGCAGATCATAATTCCTGTATCTTAATGCTAAGCCTTGACCAAAAGTAGCACCTTTTTTTTTTTTCTTCTTACTAGATTAAGAGGTGCAAATTTCCTTAAAGTTGCTTAACTCCAACCAACCTCTTTCACAACCAGTTTGACCCTACAAATCAGTCTAAAAAGATCGAAATAAAAGAGCGGTTATTTAACTGTAATTACTCACAATTATCTTGAGGAGGATACTGAATATCGCAATATTAGCTCATACCTGATAAACTGTCATTTACTATTAAGAAAGACGGGAAAACATAAGGTGGTTAAGTAATTGAGATCAACTGCCCTAAAAAAAGGACTGACAACAAACCAAGCACAGGGCCAATAAGGTTAAAACACAGAGCAAGAATTAAGAGGGAGCTGAGAGGGACAATTCAACAGAGCCCCACCACTTCTCTTGATGCAAAAGCCATCATCTTTTTCTCTAGTTTCCCCATTTGAAAAGTTGAGAGCGACCCCTTATACAATTACAGTTAATTCTTCGATTAAGAAACAATATAGATATCATCAACATAATCTAATCATCGTTAGGATAAAGGCCGTCATAGTCTACTCAATAAAAGATCTTCGTCTCTCACATAATCCCCAACATAATCTACCATAATAATAAATCCTAAATAATGGAGGAAAAACAGAGTTTGATAGCTGACCTTGTTGCATCCTGGGACCAGCTGCTGTAATAGCTTCATTCTGGCATTAATCTTCTCTCTTCTTGCCTGCAGAGAAGGAACACTCGACGTAATTACAAACTCGATTGCCATTTAATGTTACTAATCAAGATTATCGAGATGATTAGCGGTCACTATTGTGATCCAGATGATTACTCTTTCAGCTAAGCTATGGCTGTCAGTGGCTTGGCCACGGCGAGCTCTCACATGAACGTACGGCAACTTCTCGCCGCCACCATCTTCACACGGTTCATTCCCTACCAAATTTTTGCTCTTTTTCTTTGATTCCTTCACCTGAAAAAGAACGAATTTATCATCCAAATGCACAAGTTTCAGTTGCTTTATCAGAAGCTTACAATCCTAATGGAAGAAGAGATTAACCTTTATCTCCATCTTCTTTCGCTTGCCGGAGTTTAAACACTGTTCGGAAACCGGCGGAGACGAACTCCGGCGGCAATCCGAGTCCAGTTGTTCCTGCTTCACTAAATCAGGCTTCATCGAGTAGTCAACCGACGGAATTGAATTGATCTCCGGCGAATTATCAACTGAGGCGAAGACAGAGAACTTTGACGCACGTTGAACGAGACCAGCATTAGAAGGAAAAATCGGCGGCGGAAGATGTTTAGCCGGGAAATCTTCCTTCACCAATAGCTCCACCGCTTGCGGCGGCGGGAGTTCGAGAAGCGCCGTCAATGAGCTGCCGTTGCTTGTCCCAGCGGACCAGAGATAAAGCCGTGCATTTCGTCGAAAGCAAACCCTATTCCGTCGGATCTAAACTGCGGTTCCATATACTGAAACCAATTTCACTGGGCTGAAATTCTACTCAATTTCACTCCGACATCTCCGAAATGGAGCCTCTTTTCGAATTATCAGGAGAAAATGAACTCACAGTTGACAAACAATATCGCTATAAAAACAGAAAATCAAACTGAAATTCGAAGAATTGCGCTGCTCAATTACAGCACTATTAGTTAGTATCTTTCCAGCGTCATAATTTACCAGACAAATTTTAAGAAATATTCAGAAAAGCAGAGGAGAAAGAAGAAATTGTTGTTGAAACATCAATTTCTATTTCCTTAGTTTACCCTGAATTGGGCAGAGTGCGAAAGCTGGTAATCAATGGCGGTCAAAATCCATTCTTCATCATCTCTCTCTCTCACTCTCTATATAGAGAGAGTGGGTGCAAAAATAGTTTATAAACTTGTCAGTGAAAGCAGCGATTGCATCTGGGCCCACATTTCCTACATTTCTCACCTTATTTTATTTATTTACCAGTAGTCGCATTGCGAGGCTGCGAGCTATGCACGGTTTATCATATAAAATTATCGTATAATGTTGTTAAATATTAAATATTTTTTGATAATATAATGTGATTAATTTTAGTATATAGAAAACTTATAATATTTAATAACTAAAAAAATTTAAATTTGTTAAAGATAATCCAATTCATGACAATATATCAATATTATACACATCAAATTCACTAATTTATGGTTAATACTAAAAACAAAAGTATCAATCATGATCTTCAAATTAAAATTGGAATTTTACCTGCAAAGTTTGTAAGATTTTTTAAAAACCTCTAATACACAACATTTCTAGTTGAAACATTTTTTTTATCATCTATATTACAAACTAATATCGTTAGTCATTTAAATTAAATATACTAAAAAAGTAAAAAAAATTATAAATTGAAAATCAAATTCAATACTTAAATTAAATATCAAATTCACTAATTTATGGTTAATACTAAAAACAAAAGTATCAATCATGATCTTTAAATCAAAATTGGAATTTTACCTGCAAAGTTTGTAAGTTTTTTAAAAACCTTTAATACACAACATTTCTAGTTGAAACATTTTTTTTATCATTTATATTACAAACTAATATCGTCAGTCATTTAAATTAAATATATTAAAAAAGTAAAAAAAATTATGAATTAAAAATCAAATTCAGTTACTTAAATTAAATACATGTGTGTCAGAATGTATATATATAGAAACAATACACAGTAGAATTAGAAATTTTACGTAGGAACTTGATGCAAAGCACTGTCAATTGTATATTTCAACCTATTATTTTAAAATAAATTGAATTAGAAAAATATTTTTAATTAATATCGGTTAACATCAAAGATGGCAGATAACTATTTTATTATTAGTGTCATGTAAATTAATCAATATAGCACAATATTGATCATTACAATTTAAGCCCAACACAAAATCAAAATATAATAGTAGTGATCATGATGATGACAATATAATTAGAGGCTAAGCATATAATTTAAATAATCAGCTGAGTCATTTAACATGCACTCTCATATAAAAATATACGAAGTTCTAAGTGTAAAGTAAAAAACGAAAATTTTATTTAATTATGAGATATTTATAATTGTATATTTAACAATATCTTCAATTCATCATTAAAATTTATCGATAAATAATAATTGACTAATATTACATATTTGAAATATAAATATTAATTTAAAAAATATTTAGGATAATATATAATTCAAACCAAAATACATATTATATATTTTCATATATGTATATACACACATCTTTAATAGTGTTATATTTATTTATTAATTTACATTAAATATGGTATAAATTATCCCCATGCAAATTAATATTTAATATTAAAATTATTGTTTGGATATCTATAGTTGGTATTTAAGAAATTATTCAATAAAAGTTAATTTAATTTAGATCAATAAAATGAGAATAAACTAATACAATATTTATATTATTAAATCAAATAGTAAAAAATGCAAATTTTTTTTTTGACGTGACACTTACAAATATCAATTTAAAAAATATTAAGGATGTCATTTAATTTAACACTAAATACATATTATATATATACACATGTATGTGTAGGAACCGACCGATCGCCGGCTCTATGCAATTAATGAATCGGGATCCATGCAAAGGTATAAAGAAGAAGCAGCGGAAAGAAAATAATTATACCTTTCGATCAGTCTACGAGAAATCGAGCCAAGACTGATCTTACGTAACCCTAGACCTCTCGATCTTCCGATGTATTCCTGCAGCCTTTCTCGAACGTTGCGTGGCCAACGATCCTTCGAGAACTCTCAATTCTGCACTCTCTCTCACTATCACGTGTTATCTGTGATCTGCGTGTGTTAAGAGGCGCTGATGAAAAAAGGCTTTAAATAGGCTACATCAGGGACCTAGAGGAGGAATTGGGTTGGGCCTCCTGATGGACTTAAGTATCTTGTGTTCGGCCCGAACACATAAATTAAGCCCATCAATAATAATTCAGTCCACTAAAGAATTATTATTGAACTACCGTCCCAATCCCATATTTAATATGGGCTCCTTCTTATTATGTGCACGTTTATCTCCCTGTGTTTAAGATATCGAATGTCCGTTAATTAAATAAGTTACTGACAACTTAATTAATTAACATCTAATTCCAAGAGTAGTACGACTCAACTTTATTATCATGTCGGATTAAATCCACCTGCAGGGTTTACATGATAATCCTTATGAGCTCCTCAAGGGGACATCATCATCCTAAATAATTAGGACACAGATTCCTTCTATAATCAACAGTACACCATATAGACAATACGGTTTCCCAATTCACCGAGTTTATTGATTTAATAAATAAATCTCACTCGTTGGCAAATTAAAGAAACAAATATTGTGTATACGTGGCTGTTATTATATAGGGATTAAGAGAACGCACATCCATAATAACAGAGGTCTTATTCATTATATAGTCAGAATAAAACGAAAACCTCAAATGGTCCTGCTCAATACACACAAAGTATACTAGTGTAGTTTTATAGTCAAGACAGACTAATACCAAACTACACTACAACCATTCCGATGATTTGTCCAAATTCATCTTGGTTGTGAGCTACTCTTTATAATTTATAAGAAGCTGATAACAAGATCTTCTGTGTGGCACCACACACCAAGTTATCTATAATATAAATTAATTGGACATTGCATAAACATATATAACAAATATAAAATGCAAACATGTGACCATAGTGATTCTCATTGCATAAAAGATGTTCATACAAAAGCTAGGCTTATAGTATACATCCTAACAGTATGTATATACACACATCTTTAATAGTGTATACTTATTTATTAATTTATATTAAATATGATATCAATTTCCCTAAACAAATTAATATCTATATTGAAATTAATGTTTGGACAATATCTATTGTTGGTATTTAAGAAATTATTCAAAAAAAATTAACTTAATTAATAGTAATAAAATAAGAATAAACTAATACAATATTTCTATTATAAATTAAATGGATTAAATAATAAAAGATACAAAATAAAAAAGAAAAAACAATTGTTGATGTGACACTTTTTGTGGGGAAAATGATATTTCTGTAAATATCTCCAACTTTTTCTCTATTTGTTGTAGTATAGAAATATATAGTTAGATTTATATATTTATTTTTTCTTTTTTAGTTTGTTCTATAAAATAAAAATAAACTTAAATGTCATAAATATTAATATTTTTTAATTTTTTATCAACAAATGTAGAGTGAAAGTTATTAATGTTCTCAAAATAGAAATATTTAATAAACGAGACATTTATTATTTTTGGCAGAATATTCTACTTTTATATATGTATAGATTAGATTAATAAATAAATAAGAAAATTGGTAATAAAAATAATTATGGGCAAAAATTGGTAATAGGAAGGCCGCGAATGTTATGAATACACTATCTTAATGTTTTGGATAAAAATGACCTTTTAAAAATTAACTAAAATAACATTTTCTATTTATATAATAAAATATATTAATGATTAGTTTAAAATATAAATTATTCAAATCCTATATATTTAAATTTAACTTTTCCAACGGCTAATTAAATCATAATCTATCTATATTCTTACTAAAGGAATAACCAAGAGTGACACATGTCACTCTCTGGTTAATCATGTTCATAATTTAATTATAACTTCAACATTAATGTAGATATCATTAAATAGCAATATTAATTAGCTTTAAATAGATTTAATTTGTAAACAGAAAAATTAAAATGAAAATTTTTTTTGTATTGACAAGTATCCTCTATGGTTATCCCTTTAGTATATATATAAAAGATTATAGGTAAACAAATATAATCATTATAAATCATGAAAAAAATTAATTCATGCATATAATGGATAGGAATATTATATACATATATTTTTTAGGTAATGTGGGTATACAAATATATATAGTTTTAAGAAAAATAAACATTAATAAATTCATGAAAAAATATGTATTATTGATTGCTAATTAATATCCATATCTATATCTATCTATATCCTTACTAAATGAATAACCAAGAGTGACACATGTCACTCTCTGGTTAATCATGTTCATAATTTAATTATAACTTCAACATTAATGTAGATATCATTAAATAGCAATATTAATTAGCTTTAAATAGATTTAATTTGTAAACAGAAAAATTAAAATGATTTTTTTTTTGTATTGACAAGTGTCCTCTATGGTTATCCCTTTAGTATATATATAAAAGATTATATGTAAATAAATATAATCATTATAAATCATGAAAAAAATTAATTCATGCATATAATGGATAAGAATATTATATACATATATTTTTTAGGTAATGTGGGTATACAAATATATATAGTTTTAAGAAAAATAAACATTATAAATTCATGAAAAAATATGTATTATTGATTGCTAATTAATATATGTTACTATATTAGTTTTATTGATTGCTAATTAATATATGTTAATAGTAAAGTTTTGATGAAAATATATGTTAATATTAATATATATACATATATTGAATATTAATATAAAATGAGATGTTAATTTTATGTTAATCCAAATAAATAAAAATACTATATATATGTATATGTGTGTATTTCATATATTTTAATTATACTTTAATTTTAATTTAAAAATATTGCTAATGTATATGTATTACGTACAAATTGACGATACAAATATTTTTTAAGCTATGTGAATATGAATATAATTTTCAATAATTAACATTTTTGATTTAACATGTGTATTCAATGCATTATTATCTTTTATTCTATATATATATATATTACACTTTAATATTAGCTTTTTAATAATATCATTATAACAAATCCCGTGTGATACACTGGATATATACTAGTTCTATACATACTAGGATTCCATGTGGTTGAATCATTCTCCTATTCAAACTAAAATTTTAGGTTAATAGTATGTCTATCCCAACCCTAATTCTTTAATATTGAAAATATAAATATATCTATTTTCAACAAAACTTATATGCACTTGTGCCCCCCTGATCCGATCCGGTGTATGGGCCGCTTCCACGCGCCCCCATACATAGCCCCACCTGATTTGGTATGCGCTCACGCACACCAGATTTCATACCATGTGATTCAGTGATAGGTGTTATATATATACTCTATAAGTATTATATATATATACTCTTTAGATGTTACATATATGTTTTTGAGGTATCACATATATAGTGATATGAGATGTTATATATACTCTATAGGTGTTATATATATGTGATTAAATTCAATTTTAGTCAATTTAAAAAGCCACTGTCCAATTTTCGTCCACCATGGAAGCGGTTTCAATTTTAGTCCAATTAAGCAAAAAATTGTCACTATTAAGTCCATTTTTGTCACTATTTCATCCACCAGGTAAGCGATTTCAATTTTCAGTTTCAATTTTAGTCCAATTAAGCCTAAAATGGACCAAATTGTGACGATTTTTGGCTTAATTTGACTAAAATTGACAACCGCTTTCATGGTGGACAAAAATTGGACAGTAGCTTTTTGAATGGACTAAAATTGAAATTTTCCCTATATATACTAATTAGGTGTTACATGTATGTTCATGAGGTATCACATATATAGTGATATGTGTTATATATATATTCTATCGGTGTTATATATATACTATTTAGTTGTTACATGTATGTTCTTGAGATATCACATATATACATTTTCATATTATGTGATTCAGTGATTCCATATTTTTCATAATCATTAGAAGAAACTACATTAAAAAAATTATAATATCTTTAAAAGGTGTATATAACACCTATAGAGACAATCAGAATCACCTTAAGTAATTTTTTAAATAATCACTTGAAGAAAGTACATCAAAAATTTCATAATACCTTTGGAAAGTGTATATAACACCTATAGAGACTATCAGTAACACATTTGTAATTTTTTCATAGTCACTTGAAGAAACTACATTAAAAATTTAATAATACCTTTAGAAGGTGCTTATAACACCAATAAAGACAATCAGAAACACCTAAGTAATTTTTTTTATAATCACTTGAAGAAACTACATCAAAAAATTCATAATACCTTTTGAAAGTATATATAACACCTATAGAGACTATCAGTAACACCTTTGTAATTTTTTCAGACCATCTATCAAGCAGTGTCGAAACTAAAAGAATGTTTGTTTTGGTCAAGTTGAATGCACAAATCCAAGTAGTTTTTTTGAATTAGATATTATAAGCATTTATGTGTCTTTATTCTCCCAAAAATTATGCAAGTCAAATCGTGCAAAGCAAATAATAAGACAAAATTTGTAATACTCGACTAGGTTCGGGTTCGATCATGTGAAAAAGAAGAAAAAGAAGAAGAAACGCGTAGAACAGAGGAAGAAGAAGAAGATGAGATTATAAAATTAAAAATCTAGAAAACTCTAGATATTCAGTAGGAAGAAATTAGAAGAAGGAAGAAGAAGAAGAAATTAGAAGGAGGAAGAAGAAGGAGGAATTGTTGCAGAAGAAGAAGTCGTCTATGAGAAGGAGGAAGAAGGAGAAGGAGGAGGAAGAAGAAGAAATTGTTGCAGAAGAAGAAGCCGATCATGGTGAAGAAGCTACTCTCTATTTCAAAACAGTAAAGCAATATATATACATATATATATTAATCCTCGTGGGCCGGATCAGACGGTTTGGGTTGGGGGCACGGATCCCGAGGGTATGTAAGTGTTACTCATCTATTTTTCCTTTCGGTTTCTCCATTAAATCAGTAGAACAACAATTGTCCGTGAAACATTATGGAGATGGAGCATGTAAGTTTTTTACCAAATTTAATGAAACGTTTTTCTATCATCTAAAATGACTTATCTAAAGACAATATCACGAATTGTTGTACAATTTCAGAAAAAACATTGAAATAATGTTCCACGCACATAGAAAGAACGATATTGGGCCACATGGAGTTGAACATGCTGATTTTGTTCCACCGCAATGCCAATGACACGACCATATAGACTCACCAGTAAAAATAGGGATTAAAAATATAAAATGGGGTGTACTCGTTAAAAAGAAGGGTGTTATTAGCTGCAGCCTAATAACAACTAAGAAAAAAGATTTAAATTTTGCAAAAAACAGAAACTTACCCAAAAAGAACCCATCACTGTATTTTGTTTCCTCTTCTGCCAGCTCTCTATTCTCACAGTTTTCCAAAGCAAGACCCTTTTTTTTTTTTTGCTAATTTCTTGCTTTTTTGATCTGAATAAATGTTCAAATTATGAATTCTGCAACTTTCGGAATAAGCAACCGTAAAATTCTGCTTAAAGATTGAAGCTTGCATCCCCAAACAAGACCTTCAAGGGAAATCAGTTGCTGTAAGCCACAACCCTTGTTCACTTTTTCATTTTCAAATAAATTATTGACCTTTTTGGAATAATGCTCATCTCATAGATTATTTGAACTGTTGGGTTTTAATTTTCATGTTATAAAGTTGGATTTTTTTTTTATTTGGTTTCCTTTATGTTTGATTTTGTAATTGGTATGTTTGATCTTGTTTCGAAAGTTTCGAGAGGAGAGCAGTTTACTGTTTGTCCTGAATTTCTTTCTTTTTTTCTTGGTTGTTCTGTCTCGAGATTATATTATGGTACTTGTTTCATTTTGTCTTGTTGCTATAATCAAAATTTTGGAAATATGGGCTTGTTCTTAAGAGTGCAGATATGGCATCCATGGGAGATTTTGTCTCGTTTAGCCAGTAAATTTGGATTGATTGTTTGCTTTGAGAATGTGTTTGAGTTGTAGGTCATAGGCTTAGGAAAGTCCGGCATTGCTGTGACCAACCTCGCTCTTGCTAGAGGCGCTTCGGTTCTAGCCCTCGACCAGAATGAAACGTTGAGGCCACTTGAGGTATGAAGTGGCCCTGTCTCTCTCCATCCTTGTCCTAACAATGCTAGCTTTTGCTTTTCGATATCTTGATGTCATTGTACATGTAATTGTAGCTGGATGCCTTAAATGCCGAATATGGTCACTTGACAGCTCCAGGTCGCGTTGATCATGAGCTACTTGATGTGGCAGATGTGATTGTCGTTTCTCCAGGAGTTCCCCTTGAAAATTATGGTCTAGTATCTCTTATACAATCTGTAAGCTCGATTTAGCTGTTTTGTTGCATACATTCATTTTGCTTGTGATTGTTTCATAGTAAACTCGTTTTGAATCCTCTTACTTGAATTTAGGGAAAGCGTGTGATGTCTGAGTTGGATTTTGCTGCTGAAGTTCTTCCAAGGTACACAAAGATTTTGGCTGTCACTGGGACTAACGGAAAATCTAGTGTAGCCACGTTTGCTGGACAGGTTTGCTTATTTTGTTTCAGTATATATGCCTCGATTCTTGTAGAAGGACACTGTTATTGCATTTCATGCACAGATACTCAGCCATTCGAACATCCGAACATTTGTTGGGGGGAACCTTGGTGTTCCTCTCTCAGAAGCTGCTTTATGTTGCTTATCATCACCTGAAAGACCTTTTCAGGCAAGAAAATATTTTTGCGAATTTTTCAATAGTTTTCACATCCATTTATTGGCTTATTTATCGATGGTTTTCTAGGTGGCTGTAGTGGAAGTGAGCAGTTATCAGCTAGAAATCCCAAACAAGCACTTCTGTCCTTCTGTATGCAGACCTTATCTCGTGTTCCAGACTTCCGTTCCTATTGGACTTCTGCTTATCTATTTATCGGTGTTGGCTTTAGGTTTCTGTGATCTTAAATCTCACTCCTGATCATCTCGAGAGGCACAAGTCTATGACAAACTATGCCATGATCAAGTGTCATGTTTTTTCCCACATGAGTGGTCAAAAGATTGCCATTCTTCCATTGGGTATGTCTGCATATATACTTCACCATGCTTTTCTTGATTTGTATAACAATTTTTACTTATTCATATGTTCGCAGGAAATCCTTATCTAACTGATGCAATTACACTTCTTGCAAATGAATGTAACTTTGCTTGGATTGGTGCTCATCCTGGTGTTAAAGTAAGATAACTTTGGCCCCGGTTTAAAAGCCGAATTGATACGTCCAATCAGCATACAATCTCAAACATGTACATAGCTTTCTGAACACACGTTTAAACTGCAAATGAGATTCATCTTCTTCTTTGAAAAGGTGGACATGGAAACCAAAGTTGCTCACTTCAATGTCCCTACAATTGGGCTTTCCTCGAATCTACCATTGGGTTCATTGAAGGCCATCGGAACTCACAATTACTACAATGCTGCCATTGCTGCCTTATCTGTTATTGGACTCGATGTTGGAATTGATGCTTCAGATATCACTTCAACGATTAATAAACTGAAACCTCCACCTCATAGAATGCAATTTAGTGAGTAGCATCATCTTTGAATATCTTGTCTTAAATCCACTGTTGATATTTATTACCATTCTCACAGTTCGTGAAGATGCTCGTGGAGTAACTTGGGTGGATGATAGCAAGGCAACGAACGTTGAAGCAACATATGCTGGACTGATGGGATTCACAGAAAAGAAGTCAGTAGTTTTGCTCGGTGGGCTTTCAAAGGTTACGGGCCGGAACTTTCTCTCACTATTGATTCTTCTAGAAGCCTGATTTCATTTCTAAAAGCTGTTTTTTCCAGGTTTCACACATACAAGATTCTAATGGCTTTGAGCAGCTGGTAGAGCCCTTGAAGAACCATCAAGGTGTTGTCACTGTAAGTGATCCGTTGCTCACATTTACACGATTTTGTTTTTCACTAAATCGATTCATGACGTGTTCATTTTCTCACATACTTCCATGGTTACAAAGTTTGGCTCTTCAGGTATGCTGATCCAAGATACATTGTTAGCTCACGGTCTCAACATCCCGTGTTTAAGGGCAACAGATCTGAAGAGCGCTGTCATGTTAGCTAAGAGTATGGCAAAACCCGGTACGTTCTTCTTCAACTATACCCTGTAGCTATGGCAATCGAGCATAATCAACAAGGAGATCATCTTCGTGAAAAGATTATCAGCTCATAGATGTTATGATGCCTGATAACAAAAAAACATGACATTCTTCGTTTCCAACGTAGGGGATGCGATTTTACTGAGTCCGGCATGTGCTAGTTTCGATGAGTTCAAAAATTTCGAGCATAGAGGGAAGTTCTTCCAAGAGCTTGCGTTCTCTCTATAGTTGCCTCCTCTCGTGGTTCTAGTCAATTGGTCGCCCAACGAGCTAGGTGTTGACTCATAATAAACGTTACGTTTGTTAGGGTTAGAGTGGTTCGTTGCTAAAATCATGTGATCGGATTGGATCATCTGTTAGTTGGCACCGTTCAAAATTACAATTAGTCATAGAATTCAATTGAGAAACATTAAATTTGAAAATGGTATCAATATCTAAAATGAGATTTAGTATTTTGAAAATGATTTCAACATCACATCACCTTTTGTGGTTGATTAATAGAAAGCTGGTTATAATCAATGTGTTTCCATTGTTTCTTGCTTTCAACAAGTTCTCTTTCGTCCATTACTGTGTCGTTTCCAATGGATTTTTGAATCTTCTTGATTTTACCAAAAAGCCCCTATTGTGCGCAGTGATTCTCTGAAAAAGCATAGTTTAGCATGTGCCCTTTAAGCTGCATGATTTCCGACACCACTTGTCTCAAAGTGGATGACATCTTTGCTATTTACAAACAAGCCCTCCATAAATTCATTATTTCTGCTCATTTTCCATATCTAAGTAAAAGTCATATTTGGGGATATATTTAAAACCTTGATTTTATTTCCCCATCGGTGAAATAGACATTTCGCACCCAAATTTAGAATAGAAGGATTCAACACATTTGTACTACAGGTGTGGTATAGATATACATACATGATTCTCTTATTTCATGAAATTATATATGTGTGTATTAAATAATTATTGTATTTCTTTCAAAATATTTTTTTCCACTTTTCAGGGAAATTGGCCTATGATACAAACAAAAATGTGCTTCAAGCGATCCAAAATGGAGACAAAAAAATAAAATAAAAATGAATAATGGTATTTGCTCAACGTGGTCCAATAACCCTTTGTATTTTATTTGATTAAGATAAATAATGCATTTGGATTGAAGAGTTGTTTCAAGTTTTAACCTTTGGACTGAACAAAAATTTCCAAACCAAAGTACCACCAATTGTCACATGAGGAAAATGACAGTCTTTTCAGTTAAAAAGACAAATATCAAATAACTGAAAAACAATTAAATGAAAGAGCATGAACTATTATTACAAAAAGATCTGAAAAAATAAAAAGTCAAAGAAAATTCAAACTCAATGACCACATTAGTTAGTTCATGAAAATAAAATAACCTCGATAATATAATCCTACACTCACTTCATTCAAATTGTAACCAAAATCTCTATCAACTCATCTTCCACCCCACCCAACCCACGTCACACATTCTTTCTGCAACTGAAGCATTTCCATTAATGCTTCTTCCTCAATGCTTCTATAAAGATATTGGAATGTTGTTGTGAACAATAAAGATTGGATTTTTATGCAAAAGAAATCAAGAAAATGAATTGCGTTTTCAAATTCTTCTATTTGTTCGCATTCTGCATTTCATTGGCATGTTCACTGAGCTCAGATGGTCTTTCTCTGCTAGCGCTCAAAGCCGCCATTGTTAAAGATCCAAACCAAGCTCTCATTTCATGGTCCGAATCCGATTCAACTCCGTGCAGATGGGGCGGGATCACCTGCGATCGCGCCTACCGTAGAGTCGTCGCCATTTCTCTGTCGAACAAGAATCTCACAGGCTACATTCCATCGGAAATCGGTGCACTCTCATTTCTCACATCTCTTGATCTCTCACAGAACTATTTCAGTGGGCCGTTTCCACAGCATATCGCCGCCCTTCAAAACCTCGTTCATCTCGATATATCCTCCAATAATTTCAACGGTTCATTGCCTGAAAGCCTGGGCAATCTGACCCATTTGATAGGCACTTTGAATCTTTCGTATAATGCGTTTTCCGGCGAGATACCGGCGAGCTTTGGGCAGTTTCCGGTGATGGTCAGCCTTGACCTCCAGCATAATAATCTCACCGGAAAAGTGCCTCAGGTGGGGTCATTGTTGAACCAGGGCCCAACTGCATTTTCTGGGAATCCATATCTGTGTGGGTTTCCATTGAATTCTCCATGCACGAAACCAGAAGCCCAGAATCCAAGATTCTTGGAAAACCCTCAAAAGCCTGAAAATCCCGGCGAGCTTGTGAGGAGTAGAAAGATAAACGGCGGTTCAGTGACGGTTTCTGTGATTTCCGGGGTCTCTGTGGTGGTTGGGGTGGTGTTTGTTTCAGTGTGGGTGATTAGGAAGAAATGGAAGGTGGAGGAGAAGGACAGATTGGGAAAGGAAAATGGCAGCAGAGAAGTGGTGGTGATGGGGAATGAGGAAGGGCAAAAGGGTAAATTCATCGTTCTCGACGAAGGGTTTGGGTTGGAATTGGAGGATTTGTTAAGGGCATCAGCTTATGTTCTGGGAAAAAGTGGGAGTGGGATAGTGTACAGGGTGGTGGTTGGTGGTGGTGGAAAGGGGGTTGGACCGGTGGCAAGGCCGCCTCCGGTGGTGGCGGCAGTGAGGCGGCTGAGCGAGGGGGATACGTCGTGGAAGTATAAGGACTTCGAGGCCGAGGTGGAGGCCATTGGTAAGGTCCAACATCCCAACATTGTTAGGCTGAGAGCATACTACTACGCCAGTGATGAAAAATTGCTGATTTCGGATTTCATCAAGAATGGAAGCCTGTACAATGCATTACATGGTGAGAATTCGATCTCTTTGTCTTGTCTATTCTTTGAATTCCTGTCTAGCATCTGATAATTGATTCAGCTATTGCAATGTGGATCAATGCCATTAAGAATTCTTGGCTATTGCTTTAGTTCTAATGAAATGTGATTCTGTGATCAAAGTCTTTCCATGATCACTATGCACAAAGGTGAGAGATACTTAGGATTAGCAAGAACTAAGATTTGATTCGTAGGATGAGTACTCTATAACATAGAACTCATCTAGAAATATTTAACTCCGAAACATGAACATTAACTTGAGCTGCATATTTCGAATATTGGTGGTAGTTGTCGTTGTAGGGTACGAATAATTAACAGTTATGGGATCGTATCGCTGCTAGAATTCAATCATAATCTGGAGCACTGAGCAGTAATAAAGAGAGTATGTTCTTATTCCGATACTTATTTGAATCATTGGATTCTATAAAAGCTATGATGGAGTAATGAGTTCTTGCCATTCACATTCCATTGAATACACAGATTTCATCAACTTATCTTGAATTGGCCCCCTTTTTGTTATTTTGAGCATGATATTGGCATGGGTGTATAGAATGGGACCATTTCTGCAATAAACTCATGAGTTTATACTTCTCTTTAGGTGAATTGACACTAGTGTAGAATTGTCAGATGCATAGTTAATGTTCTTTACCCCATTGAAATGATGACTCTTTGAATAAAAACTGGACCCTGTGGGTTTTATGTAGTTGTCCTACTCCTATTCATGCCTTGTTCACAAGACAGTTGACAACACATAATCGAGAAACCAGTCGTCCGAAGGGAGACGAAGCTTAAAAAGGGTATTTTAGTCTTTTTTACATGTCGTTTTGGTATTCGATTGTAGGAGGTCCTGGCGACACCTTGCCTCCGCTGTCATGGGCTTCAAGACTCAGAATCATTCAAGGATCTGCAAGAGGTCTAATGCACATTCATGAGTGCTGCCCTCGAAAGTACATCCACGGAAACATCAAATCGTCGAAGATCTTACTCGACGATGACCTAACACCCTACATCTCCGGCTTCGGACTGTCCCGACTCATGCCAGCTGGCATCTCAAATGCACCTTCGAGGAAGCCAAATCAGCACCAAAACATTGTGGGTGTGAAAGGTTCGGTCTCATCGAGCATAATGAACATAGCACCCGAAGCTCGACTAGTGGGCACAAGGCTCACACAAAAGTGTGACGTGTACTCGTTCGGAATCTTGCTTATGGAAATTCTTACGGGGTGGGTCCCACAGGATGATGGTAAGGAGGGGCTCGAGAGCGTGGTGAGGAAGGTGTTCCGAGAAGAAAGACCCTTGTCGGAGATTATAGACCCCGCACTCTTGCATGAGGCTCGTGCGAAAAAGCAAGTCGTTGCAACGTTTCATGTTGCGTTGAACTGTACGGAACGAGATCCAGAGCTCCGGCCGAAGATGAGAACTGTTTCGGACAATCTTGATCGGATCAACCTGCAGTGAGTTGGGAAGATGGTTCTGTTTTGTAGGGTTGATCAGCTTATTGTTTTGTTGTAGGGAAAAATGTATTTAGATGTCCCAAATCTCTTGGGAGATGCTTGTGTAAATGTTTGGTATCATTAAATTGTGGTGTTTGGTAGGGTTTGAATCGGATTTCAAATTTCTAAAAGAAAATCCATTGTTAGAATGAATTTAAAATCCCTTTTCAATTTTTCTTCCAACATTCCCATCAATTTCATGTTTATTCATTTCAAATATTTTAATTTCATACCCCTAAATCTTAGCACAATCTTTGAAAACCAGGCCATAGACATTGTAGAGGATAAAAGTCCAAGGTCATCAAAACTTAGATATTCATATTTGGACCAAGGAAAGAAAGTTTGAATTTCTGTTTTATGTTTATCAATATCTACGAAATTTTCTCACAAATTTTTATTAATAAATATCTAATTTATAAATTAAATTATGAATTACCTCGTTTTATATAATTAAAGTTTTGCAATAATTTAAGAACTGTAAAAAAAAAAAAAAAAATCCTAGGTGGCCTATGTGTAGAGAAAGAAGGGGACTCGTGTCTATGATTTCATCCATATGAACACTACATCAAATATTTGAATTAATTAAATGCTCAATGTCTTGTATCTTTCACAATCATTATTAATAATCTATTATAAATCTTAAAATTTGTACTATACTGCAATAAAACTTTGGTACCCACAATCTTATTTGGGACCATCCTAATGGAATGGCCTAATATCCATTTTTTCTATTTCATACATATTTAACTTCACATGGCACACTAATTCAAAAGATCTCAAGAATTGGAAATAGAAAACCAATTGTTTTTTTTTTAATTTTAAATATGGGTTAATGTTTTTTCAGTACCTTTGTCAATTAGTACCATATATAGCTATGTATATTAAATGTTAGGGTGAGTCTTGTGCCCCAACCCGACCGGCCCGACCCACCTTACCCTTGTAAATAACTTTTTTTTTTCTCCCCCAAATCCAGTGTCTTAATCTCTTTCTTCTCTCTCTTTCCTCTCGCGACGTCTCCATCTCAACTTCTTTTTTCTTCTTCTTTTCCAACGCGAATATTTTCTCCTTATCAGCAGCACGAATACTTTCTTCTTTCTCCAACTCTGCTTCTTCTTTCTCCTCCTCTGCCTTTTCTGCCGTGATTATTTATCCTTGTCTTTTATTGGTCTTCTTCTTCTTCATTGCAATATTTCTTCTTCTTCTTCTCCATGATGTTCTTCTCTTTTATTGGTGAAGATTAAGTTTTTTTAAAGTTTATTTGCAAAAAAATTGAAAAATAAAAAGATGATTTGCAAAATATTTTGAGGAGGAAAATAATGAAAATCGAGATATATTATGTAATACTACAGAAGCATACATGTAATACCTTAAAAGGTATCTATGTAATGCCTGAAAAGTGAGTATCAAATACTTTAAATGTAAGTATAAAGTATGGAATAAATATAAATAAAAATGTAATACCTTAAACACATTTTATGTAAAATTTTAAGAATAAATATGTAATGCCTTAAACTATATATAATACCTTATACTCAAATATGTAATACCTCAAAGGTAAATATGTAATACTTTAAAGGTGCATATGTTACTTTATGCTTTAAGTTTAATACCTTAAAGATAAATGTGTAATATCTTAAGAGTATACACCACTACTACAAAATTGTCTTTACGTGACACCGGAAAATGTCCTAATAGATTATATATTAATACATTTAAGCTATTAAGACACTTCCTAAAAGTGTCTTCTATTCTAATGTAGCAATAGATCAAATGTATTGAAAGACATCCTATTAATGCATTTTGAAATGTCATTAAAAGCTTTATTATAATGCACTTCAAAGTGTCTTAATAAATTATGTAAGATGTCATTTAAAAGTGTCTTCTAAAGTATTATCATACTATTTATTACTTAAAATTGTAAAAAGATATTTATACGGATTTATTTTTTAACTTTCTAGTATATTGTTAAAATTGAGTTTCATATTTATTATGAAGCTTTTTAGGTCCTATAATTCAGTTTGACATCTTAGTTGATTACTTTTTAAGCTATAGATAACATTTTATTTCATAACAATGTTTATATAAATTTTTATGTTATAGTTTTAAGATAATGCGAAGGTGAATGAAAAATTGAAACTACATATGTATCAAATTCTTCTCCAAATCATTCTACAAACAGTTAAAAACATAAATGCAAGAATTAAGAAGATTTTCCATTTGACAAGTACTACACAACATTAAAACTAGCTAGCTATTGCACAAATCAAATACAAACTCAAGCATCGCGAACAAGCTTGAATCTATGGACTTCCTTTAAATTAATCCATGGATTCACCTGGCCTTTGACAACAAGTTTGAACCTCTGAACTTCCTTTAACTTAATATATAGATTCACCTGTCCTTGACCTTGTACACTTTGTTTTCGCCTCTTCTAACATTCGTTGTCTCCATAAACTCAAAAGATAATCATATTCTGAGTTATTAAGATCAAACTGAAAGTTAATGAAAACACTCACTTAAACAATCAAATGCAGAAGGGTACACATAAGATGCAAGTTAATACAATAAATCTAAACATGACATACCTCATTTTCTCTTTTTTCAGTGTTCTGTGATGTTATCCTATTACTCTCTTCACTATATAAACTTGCTTCAATTGCATAGAAACTACACCATTCCTGAAATAAGAATCATGAAATATAAGTTATTAACATCATCACAAAAAATTCAGTGAAAATCCTAAACAACCAAACCTTAAAGTTATTCAAAGATTAAAAGCATGTCTATTTGTTATTCCTAATCAAATAAAACGCAGACAATCTAACTCCGATTATACAAAAAAAATTGAAATTGAAATTGAATGAAAATGCTTACCGAAACTTACCAAATATCACTACAAGAAAAATGCACAATGACAACGGATATTATCCGTTGTCTTTCCCAGAAAAAAAGGGTTGTTGTTGGAGGGGTTGTTAAAAATACACGCTCAAAGACAACGCTAAGAAAAGCGTTGTCTTTTTTAAAAAGACAACGGTTTTTAACCGTTGCAGAAAAGCGTTGTCTTTCTCAAATTCTCGCTCAATGCGTTGTCTTTGAGCGTGCATTTTTAACAACCCCTCCAACAACAACCCTCTTTTTTCTGGGAAAGACAACGCTTAATACCGTTGTCTTTTTTAGCATGTTCACCATTGCTTTTAGCAACACTTTTTTTTCCGTTGTCTTTTTATGCGTTGTCTTTTGAAATCACATTTTTTAATAATATTTACAATTTTATATCTTGGAATTATTTAATAATAATATATAAACCAAAAATACATTAAAAGAACCCTTAATCTTCAACATAACATCATTAATATCATACAAAGATATCAAATCCTCTCAACAATATATCAATCCATAACACTTGAAAATATAAAATGTTACATCTACAATACTTCAACTACTAGTAAAATTTCTACAAAAGTCGGATCACCTAGTTCTCATAACATGGTCTTCACGAGAAAAACATCATACACTTCACAATCGCTCCATATGTGCCGAAGTTCGTTCCTCCATGATACTGACCAGATTGAAAATAAAAAAATGATTAGCTAATTCCATGATAAATTGCATTCTCAGCTTGCTGATTCCTTGAAGAAACACTTACCATATAATAATTAATGAAGGAGCCACCCTTTTGGATAAATTTTGCAACTGAGAACGCCAAATCTTCGTTAGTTCATCCGTTAAGACAACATAAGACTCAAAAACTAATGTTAGTTCATCCGTTAAGCACACATCTCATCACAAAGCACTAGTTGAGATCACAAAAGTCAGTACGCACAAAGTTCAAAACTAAAAATTTAGTTGACACAGAGAGATTAAGCCAATCAAAAGTCACCTAGGAAAGCATCAAAAAACAACAAAGAGAAAAGGAAAAAGACCACATTCATTACATGATAAAGGTCTAGAGATGTAATTACAGATTTGTTCCATGTCAAAGAACCAAGAGCAATATTACATGATAAAGCAATATTGACTACACAGCCTAAAACTAGCATTTGAAAAGGTTAAAGAACTGCAAATAGTTCTGAACAAGAGAAGGTAAAAATAACCAACAAACAATATATCCTAATCTGTTGTGGCCCTCAAATAGCTTATTAGCTCTGCACATCAGCCCAACATATTAAGTTCGTGTAGAAGTAGGTCTTCTCATACATGATGTGTTTCTTCTTTCCCATACTAAAAAGGGAGGAAAGATTTGTGCACAATGGCTGGCTTTTCAACAGGAGAAGAAAGCCTTCACAAAACTTACCTCTTATCAATTCAACTGATAGATCTAAAAAAATATATGAAGGCAGATTAGTATGAAGAAATAAAAGTAGAACAGAGAGTATTTGGAAAACCTGAGATAACATGATTGGACCAACTTGAGTTTCATGCAACCTTTCAGATTTCATCATATTCACAAACTTGGTTGTGAACTTTTGGATTGCAGCCTTTTAGACACCAAAAGTTAAAGCACAAATTAATTACTCACATGTAACTGAATTTAAATCATATTTTCACATGTGGCCTGAATTAGCGACATTTCATAAGCCATTGTCTTAAGTCTTAAATTAACAGCCCGAAAATCACGGTTTTATTGGGGAAATTGGATTGAAAACTCTATTATTACCTGAGGATCATGTAAACTCCAAACTCCCCCAGCATAGTAATTGTACGATTGCTCCACAGAGACATTCACCTTCATTGCAAAATATGGCATGCTATCATTGTACTTTCACCAATTTAGATGCTAAAGGATTGATTATAGGAATAAGTTGCGACAAAATTAAGTTTCCAGTAGAATCTGTAACTATGGCATTCTTGTTGATTACTTGCAAATATCATCAAACAATTAGTTCAACTTTGCACAATAATAGTGAAAAAATAAAGAAAAGGAGAGAAGCAAAGACTAAAAAAACTCAACAGGAATCTTGACAACAGTTCTTCTTTTCCAACCCAGAGGGTTGTAGACAAGCACTGCCTGAAGATAGCAAGATTATACGAATCATGATTTTGTCCGACTATAATTTCATTATATGAACATAATACTTACTATTTTTTTCCCAAGAGAAAGATCGACTTCTGTTGCAGGGCAATAACTTATATTCAACGGTGTCACCGCCGATTTAACCGCCGTCATCCCCAACCTCGTTCTCAGGTCCGCCGCCACCTCGTCAGCCTGCCGGAACCCATGGATCGTACTGCGCCGAGAAAATTATTTTGAAATCGAGGCCGGAGGCTGATTTGACTAGAAGCTCTCAGATCTGCGAGTAGGAAGAGGCTCTATCACCTTGTCGGCGCCGCAAAGTCGCAGCCGCACCTTGTCGGCGCCGCAAAGTCTCCGCCACACCTTGTCGCCGCCGTAAAGTCGCCGCCGCACCTTGTCGCCGCCACAGCCAATTCGTAAGAGTGACCAACGAATTCACTAGGGTTGATTTTGGGGTAAAGGCTGATTTTCCCCCTTTTTTGCCACAAGTAATCTTTTTCACAATCTCAGATAGTATTAAATATCATGTGGACTAAAAAAATGTAAAATTGTGTAGTCTGGTGGTTTATAAGTAACCCTAAGGTTTAGGGTTCAAACCTTCTCCTCTCATTGCTTTTTTTTAATAGTATTGTCTTAATTCTATAGTTTTTTTTATATGTATGCTAAATTATAGATTTTTTACTATATCATATAAATTTCTTAACTCTATACTTTTTTTATGTATTATACTTAATTACTAAAAAGTGGAAATTATAATTTCATACATTTATTAATTTTTTTAATTTCATTATTCAACTATTATATACTTTAATACAATACATTTTCTAAAATATATCCTCCTACAATATTTTTTAAATATATAAATATTTTATTTTATTATTAAAATATTATAAGATAACATCATATAATATTTATACTTTTGAAATTTTAAATTAATAATAAAATAATTTTAAAAATTTATGTGTTTCACAAAGACAACACATCAAAAAAGTTGCATAAGGGTTGTCAATTATTGAAGGTTCACTCCAAAAGACAACCCATATAATAGCGTTGCATAAGAGGGTTGTCTTTATTGAGAAAAATGCGCTGAAAGACAACGCCTAAAAAAGCATTGCATAAAAGGGTTGTCTATGAGCAAAAAAAATCCGCTGAAAGACAACTCTTAAAAAAGCGTTGCAAAAAAGGGTTATCTTTGAGCGTAAAAAAGCGCTCAAAGACAACCCCCTGTCAAAAGGGTTGTCTTTCTCCTTATTTGTGTTGTCTTTTAGTGTATCCAAACGCACAAAGACAACCCTTTTTGCAAAAAGGGTTGTAATTTCAAAAAAGACAACATAAAGGGTTGCCTTTGAGCATTTTTCTTGTAGTGTATACGCAACATATGAATTCTACAGCGAGGATTTGGTGGTTGAAAAAAGTAAGTTTAGTGGGTAGGGGAGTGGGTAGTGGTGAAGTGGAGTCAAGGTTTTGATCCAAAATTAGTTAATTGATTTAATTAAGATAAGTAACTATTTATTTGGAAATAATTAGAAATGAAGTTCACGGGTATAATGTCTCTTGTTTCACGCCAATTCTTATTATTTATTGTTAAAAGAATAATATTATTTAAAGTGTCGTAATAGATAGTAATATAATACATATAATTTATAATGCCTTAATATGGTTAATATAATTGTAGCCATAGTGCCTTAATAGGTACCAATTAATAAAATGTCTCAAAAAAACCCCTATCAATAATACATTCACATTCAAATGTCACAAAATTAATGTTGTTATAACCAATTTTTCTAGTAGTGACATGTAATACCTGAAGAGTATATATATATATATATATATATATATATATACATACACACACACATGGACGCACACCAACTCAAGTGCGGACTTGCATGGGTGTGCGTGAAAGCGGCCCACGCGCCGGATCGAATCGAAGACACAAGTATTTGCCTAAGATCCGTGCCCCAGGACTGAAGAGTATTTGCCTAAATGTAATGAACATACATGTGGAAAGTAGATTTCTAATTCCTGATCAATTTATGTGCATCTAATTCGATTTATAAGTTCAAAAAGATTATACGTTGGATTTATTTGACTATGAAATGTTGCATCACACGAACTTATCAACTATAATATTCGAATAATGTATGAATGTTTCAAATTAAGACACATCTTGTATTTTATCCTTACATTATTTTGTTTATATGGCATCAACATGGGAATCTCATTCCTAAAATGTATCGTTAATTATTTTAAATTTGGCAAAATATTTTATGCAATTGGTGCATGGATCTATCTAGGATCCATGCACCCGGGTCGACCCACCCCACGCGCCTCTGACGCATGTTTTCACACGCCCCAACGCTCTCTCACACGCCCCCATGCGCCTGGTGGGTGTGCTCAAACCCACCATGATTCGCTTCAGATAGTCATACCCTCATGTTATGTTAGGGTTACCTTCATGTTATGTTAAGGTTACCTTCAAGTTATATTAGTGTTACCCCGTGTTACCCTTATGAAGGTAATGTTACTTTCATGTTATATTAGTGTTACCTTCATGTTATATTAGTGTTACCTTCGTGTTATTTTAGATCAGTGATTTTAAACTAAGGGTATGAAATCTGGAGATGGGGTCACATTAACATAACGCGAAAGTAACCCTAACATAACACGAAGGTAACACTAACATAACGTGAGGGTAACGGCCAAAACATGCGAAAGAAGTAAAGAGGCACGGGCCGAGCTGGGGCCAGCCCAGCCCAGCCCGTGCGCGGCCCAGTTGCACGGATCACAGATCCGTGCAACTGGTGCACAAGAGAGTAACTCTTTAAATTTTTAGGCTTTCAGTCTCAACTTCATAAATAATTATATTATATAAAAACTGTTACATAATCCATCCATATGTGCAATATAATTAGCATTAAATTCCATTTAAAATACCTGAAAAAATTAGTAAATGAACTAAATTAAACTCTGCACCAACTTATATTCCCTGAATAATCCTATTCCTATAAAATTTGTCCTAGTTTTATTCCAATTCCATCCTTATCGATCTTGAATCTCATAGATTCTTCAATCATATACTCTTAACATATTCTGATTCATGTTCTTAATTTATCTTATTTTTTCTCTTTGACTAACACTCCTATATTTTCCCTCACAAAAAAACTCAAATTATGAGAACGATTTCTTAAAAATATTTCTATTATTCACTTATATATAAGCTCACTGCTCAGAGTCGAAATCAAGTTTCAAAAATTATATGTAAATTATGAATTGTGAGTTGTGTACTCACTTGTCTCATGAACTAGATGCTTCGACTATCTAGTTTGTTTGCACATACATCATTATTATTAATTCTTAATTTGTTAATTATGCTATTTTCTTAATATACGTGAATTACTGCAATATAAAAGTAAAATAGATGTGGTTCTTATTTTATTAATATTCAATGGTAATTCGAAGTGGATTTAAAATATACATAAAGAAATGAAGATGATATATTAAAATAATGATATAAAAAGATGCTGTAGGAAGAATTTGTTGGGCTAGCTTTAGATTGGGTCATGTGGGGGACTGATTTGTACAGTGTCTGTGAATCTGATGCCCAGTTAACACAATCGCACAAGTCATATATGTGTTTTTCATCTATATATCTATATATATATATATATATAAAGAAGACCTTTGGAAGAATTTACAAAAATGTCATTTTCCCTCCTAAAAATGTCACATCAATGAGCAATAAAATATTTATATAAATAATAGTTTTTCAATAAAATTAATCATATCATTTAGTATTCTTTTCAATATGATATATTTTACTATTTATACTTAAAATTATTATAATCATCATCATTATTATTACTACTACTACTATTATGTATTACTAGTATTGGCACCCGCGCTATGCGCGGTATGTGATATTATAATATTGTTAAATATTTGATAATATAGTATAAGTAAATTTAGTACATAAAAGACATTATAATATTTAATAACTAATAGAATCTAAATTTGCTTAAAATAATTCAATTTACAACAATATATCGATATTATACACATCCAATTCACTAATCTATGACTAATATTAAAAACAAAAATATCAATCATGATCTTCAAATCAAAATTGGAAATTTTACTTGCAAGTTTGTAAGTTTTTTAAAAAACTTTATACACAACATTTCTAGTTGAAACATTTTTTTATCATATGTGCTACAAAAAAAATTCGTCAGTCACTTAAATTAAATATACTAAAAAAATTAAAAAAATATGAATTAGATATCAAATTCAATTACTTAAATTAATTATGTGTGTTTGTGAATATGTATATACATAAACAAAAATTTACCTAGGAACTTGATGCAATTACTGTCAATTATATATTTTCAACATTTTATTTTAAAATAAATTGAATTAGAAAAAAAGTAATATCGCTTAACATTGAAGATGACAGATATTTATTTTGTTGTAAGTATCACATAAATAAATTGATATAACACGACATTGATCATTACAATTTAAGCTTAATACAAAATCGAAATGTAGTAGTAGTGATCATGATAATGACAATAAAATAATTAGAAACTAAACATATAATTTAAATAATCAGCTGAGCCATCTAAATTCAAAACGTGCACACTCATATAAAAATATACGAAGTTCTAAGTGTAAAATAAAAAATGAAAATTTTATTATGAGATATTTATAATTTAAAAAAATATTTAGGATGTCATATAATTCAGACTACAGACATATTATATACATATATGTGTATATACACACATTTTAAATAATGTTATACTTATTTATTAATCTATATTAAATATGATATAAATTATACCTATGCAAATTAATATTTATTATTGAAATTATTGTTTGGATATCAATTGTTGTTATTTAAAAAATTATTCAAAATTAATTTAATTAAGATCAGTAAAATGAGAATAAACCGATACATCATTTATATTATTAAATCAAAAGGATTAAATAGTAAAAAATGAAAAAAAAAATTTGACGGGATACTTACAAATATTAATTTAAAAAATACTTAGGATGACATATAATTTTTACACTAAATACATATTATCCATATACATATATGTATATACACACATCTTTAATAGTGTTACACTTATCTATTAATTATATTGATATTACATATGATATCGAATTATTCCTAAACAAATTAATATTTAGAGTAAGTCTCGTATGAAACGGGTGCATGGATTCGTGTCAAGGGACCCGCTTCTCTTTCTCTCTCTTTTTTTTCCCATATAATTTTTTAATTTTTGCACCTACCAATAGAACTACATCTACATTATCTGAGACATATCTTTACGTTATGTTAATCTACATATCTGCTCATATTTCATACAGTTTCTTTTTTACGCTTGGTTTTTGAATTTTGGCACTTACCACTACGTTATGTTAGACATATCTTTACGTTTTGTTAAACCTACCATTCTGCCCAATTTCATACCTTAAACTTAAAAAAAAAAAAAAAACCTTAGGGTTGACACACGTACAATTACGTTGTATTAGACATACCTTTAAGTATGGTTAGACATACCTTTGTGTTATGTTAAATCTACCTACATAAGGTAGATCTAACTATGGGAAAAATTCAATTTTAGTCCATTTAAAAAGTCAATGTCCAATTTTCGTCCACCATGAAAGCGGTTTTCAATTTTAGTCTAATTAAGCCAAAAATCGTCACTATTTCGTCCATTTTTGGCTTAATTGGATTAATATTGAAAACCGAAAATTGAAAACCGCTTCCATGGTGGACAAAATAGTGACAAAAATAGACCAAATAGTGACGATTTTTGGCTTAATTTGACTAAAATTGAAAATCGCTTTCATGGTGGACGAAAATTGGACATTGACTTTTTAAATGAATTAAAATTGAATTTAACCCATCTAACTATACATAAAGGTATGTCTATTGGAGCGAGTTTGAGTGGGTTTGAGCGCGAGTATCAGGCGCGTGCGGACTCGTGAAATGCGAGTGAGAGTGTTTTTTTTTTTTTTTTTGCGTTTTGACCAGATCAACCCTGATGTATGGATTTAGATTTGTGTGTCAAACTCATATACATTTTTGCCTAATATTTATTATTGAAATTATTGTTTGAACAATCTATTGGTGATATTATAAGGAATTATTCAATAAAAATTAATTTAATTAATATTAATAAAATAAGAATAAACTGATACAATATTTATATTATAAATTGGATGAATGAAATAATAAAAATACAAAATAAAAAAATTATTGATGTGACACTTTTTCTTAAAAAATGATATTTTTGTAAATATCTCCAATTTTTCCTCTATTATTATAGTATATAAATATATAGAAAGATTTGTTTATTTATTTATTTATTGTTTTGAATTTCTATACAATAAATATAACATTAAATGTCTTAAATATTAATATTTTTTTTATTAATAAATGTAAAATGAAAGTTATTAATGATTTCTTAAAATGGAAATATTTAATAAATGAGACATTTATTGCAGTTATTTTTGGCAGAATGTTCTGCTTTTATATATATATAGATTATTTGTTGGTGTTGTTGATTAATGTTGTACAATAGTGAACAATAATTTAATTTTTGTGTATTAACTATCATTATTTAATGTCTAAAATTATTCTCATTCTCAAATTTAAAGTTAAATAGATTTTAGGATATTTTTTTATAATTTTGCAAAATGTTGTGTGCAAGGTAAATATTTCAAAGTTGATCACAAAATTTATATTGTTGATTGAACAATTTTGACCAACTCCAAGAATCATTAGCTTAAATTATTTATTGATCCAATAAAAAAAATTCAACAAAAGATAGAAACAAATAGATGTAAGTTTTCAATTTTTCTGAATTTAATTGTTTTTGCTAACTTTAATTACTTAATGCTTATAATTATTCTTATTATCAATTTTAAAGTTAAACAAATTTTAAGATATGTTTTGTAATTATGAGAAATGTAATTGTATATGAATAAATATTTCAAGACTTATATTGTTACTTGGTCACATTTAATTAATTCTAAAAATCTTTAGTTTATTAAATTATCTATCAAGCCGTGAAAAAAGTTCAACGAAAAATAAAACAAATAAAATGTAAGCTTTCAAGTTGTTAATTCATTATCTTTTTCCTTTTTTGTTACTAAAATTACTTAATATTTATAATTATTCATATTATCAATTTTAAAGTTAAAAGAAATTATAATATATTTTTTGTAATTATGAGAAATTTTGTACATAAATAAAGATTTCAAAACTTATATTGTTAAATGATACTAATCAAAATATCTATCAAGCCAACGACCATAAATATATTTTTATTCAAAAGAGAAATAGAATATAAGCTTTCAATTTCGTTGTTTAGATTATTTACAAAATTTGTATTCCAACATTTTAATATTGTCAAATATAATGTAGAATGACATGTCACAATAAAACGAATGCACAAGAAAGTTCGAATAACACACGCGAGATAGGGGTCAACCAAATTCTACTTTCTTCAATTAAAACTCTACATTACTCAATAATTTTTTTAATAATAAAATATAACTTTAAAAATCAATAAAAGAGATGAAAATTATATTTCTATATTATACAAAATTTAGAATAATAAATGATTTATAAATAACTTTTTAATATAACAATCAAAATAGATAATAAATCGCGCATCGCGCGGGTGAAATACTAGTATATATAAAAAGAAGACCTTCAATAAAAATAGCATAACTAATTTTCCCTCCTAAATTTACATACTATAATTGGAAAGAAGTTAGTTAGAAGAATTAAAAAAAATAAAAAAATAAAAAGATTTATACTTTTAAGAATTGTAGGGTTCTCTAGGTTGGGCTATAATCTATTGGTAGGTTATGTAGGTTATTTTTGTCTTTCTTTTTTGTATTTTATATAAATCATAATCTTTAAATTAAATCATTTTTTCAATTAATTTTTTTTGTTTTAATCTATGATATATCAAATTTATCAACAATGTATAAATTTGATATTTAAATTTTGGTGCATAATTATATTTAACACAATTAGAAATGTAAAAACAAATGACTAAATTAAACTAAGATTAGGAAATTAAAAAAATAATTTGTAAAATACAAAGTTTTAGACTTTTGGAGAAATTAATTATAATGAAATTTTTTTTATATAGTTGTTTGGTTTATTTGTCAATGTAAGTGGGTTCAATATTCAGTTATCTACGTTATTTGAATATATAAAAATATATTTAGGTATTTATATCTTTTCTTTAACTATAAATAATTAAGTTAGTGGTTAGACCGAAAATTCAAAGAAATTTATAATTGTAAACGTTAGGGAACATTAAAAAAATACAATAATATATTTATCATGACACTTATGTCTATATTATAAATTGCAACATGCATAACATATCTTTAGGAGTTAAAATGTTTTTTTAATATCAATTATCGTTTTAACATCTATGACACAATAAATGTTTTCTCATTACCAAATTTAATTTATTTTAATTCACAAAATTGGTTAGTGTACAAAATTGATGTCATTTTTTACAACTTCATATTTCAAATATAGATTTTATAATTCATTGTTCAACAAAAATATAAGTTTATATAGTATTGTTTGCATTTTAAAAATATAATAATATTTAAAATGAGAAACAGTAGAGATAAAATGTCTAAATTATTATTAATATATAATTTAGGTTACGATAATACTATCAAATTATATTATTAAATTTTTTAAAATTAATAAATTAAATTACAAACTGTGCATCTCACGGGTATAATTCTAGTTTATTTTAACAAACCATTTTTTGAATTTATCCCACACTTATATATATTTATGACAATTTAATTTCATTTCAATTAGTAGGGTATATATTCATAGAACGTGGTCACAAACTCCTTAAAAAGCGTGCATTATTTGTTGAAATCAATATTTGTCTCATTTTATATTATAATGTTCTGATCAATACACGTGACGTGTATATTAATGAAATATATTGATGAATATGTGTATATGACAATATTTCAGTGGTAAAATATGAACGAATTGAACATATGATGAGAGCCATCTATTGAACCTTTAGTTACAAATTGGATTAAGGAAATACAAGCATATAAATTAGAAGGGATTAAGGGCCATTAGTACCTAAAGTTTTAATTATAAAAGACAAATATGCTACTCATTCAGTGCTATAGAAAGAGCTAGCCATACTTCAAGGGAATCGGGTTTAGTAAAACATGATTTTATTTATTTATTTTTGGGGGAAAGGAAGTATTATTTTGTATAGAAACTTTAAGCATATATTCCATGTGATTTTTATAGCTACCTTAAAATATTAAAAAATAATAAAACTAGCTGGCTCAATAGTTGCGAAATTTGCATTTCATTCCCAAACAAACCCACCCTTATTCTAATTGAATGATATTTTGACTTTTAATTAAGTTTTACATATTTATCAATTTTGACATCATTATTATGGTTGTGCGACGAATAATTCCAAATATAAGTTGTACCGTACCACACTGCAAAAGCAATTTTTATTTTTACTAGTAGTATACCCGTGCGATGCACGGTTTGTAATATATGATTGATTAGTTTTAAAATTTCTAATACTATAATGTAGTAATATTATCTCAACCTAAATTATATATTAATAAGAATTTTATCTTTAATGTGTCACATCTTAAATAATATTATAAAAAATACAAACAATAATATATAAATGTATATATATATATATCTATGTTTAACAATGAATTTTAAATTCTATTTTTGAAAAATGAGGTTGTTAAATAAACACCAATTTTGTACATGCACCCATTAATATTGTAAATTAAAATAAATTTTATCAAATTTATAGTATTTAGAAACATTTATTGTAAACGATAATTGATATCTAAAAAATATGTTACTTTATAAAGATATGTTGTGCATGTTACAGATTAATATAGATGTAAGTATCATGATTAATATATTATTATATTTTTTGATTCATACTTATTAACAAATGTGTTAGTAAATAATTCATTTTCATTCACAATTATAAATATCTTTAAAGAAAATATATAAATCCCATCAAATAACTTAAAAATCTTGATATGTATTTAAGTAACTTAGCTAGTTCAATATTCAATCCACTTGTATTGGCAAATATATCAAACAATTATACCAAAATGTTTTTCATTGTTATTAATTTCTCAAAAAATCTAAGACTTTTTATTTTAATTTTTTTAATTTCCTAATTTATAGTTAAATTTAGTCATTTATTTTTGTATTTGTAATCTTTTTAAATACAATTTTGCACCAAAATGTAAATATAAAATTTATATTTTTCATAAAATAAAACAAAATTTAAAATAAAAAATAATTAATTTAAAATTTTAATTTATATGAAATAGAGAAAAAAGATAAAATATACTTCATAATCTACCTACCTACCTATAGGTAAAACTTAACCTAATGGACCCCACAACCTTTAAAAGTATAAATCTTTTTATTTTTGATTTATTTAATTTCTTGTAACTATTTTCATTCCATTTATAGTATGTTAATTTGGGAGGGAAAATTAGTTATTGCTATTTTTATTAAAGGTCTTCTTTATATATATATATATATATATATATATATATTTTCTAGCCATCGTATAGTCAAAGCATAAAATAATAGCGATGATAATAATAATAACATTAAAGGTGGTTTTATAGTACACCAAATGTATTAATACATCAGACTCTCCGTCCATTTTCAGTCATCAGATCTGATATCATTAAAGCCAAAATAAATAATGATCTCGGCTTAAATTCAAGAGTGGCCCTGTAGGATGGGGCTCGGGCCGAATACAACCCTGTGGTTTCTGATTAGCCCAAAAAGTTTTAAAAACTGCCCTGTCCGTTATCTCTATGGACGGAAAACGTTAGATTAAAAATTTGGAGGGAAATTATTTCCCCCAAAATCGATTTTCTCGGTTTTCAACAACCAGAATTCCCTCCAAACTCCCATCAAACATATCCTATTTATACAGAAACACCAACAAAGCAATAAAACATTATGTGCATGCAAATCCACCACACAAACAAGACAAAAAAATTGAGAAATGTCTTCATCTCATTCGTACACATTAGGAACGAAATGTTGCAATTGTGGGAAGTTCGCTAAGTTTGAAATTCCGGGCAACTTGTAAGTGAAGGGCTGCTGGTTCCAGAACTGCCCCGATTCTTTATCAGAGAAAGGGTGTAATTTTTTCGAATGGATTGACGAACCAACGAAGCTGCCTATGCCTACATCAAATCTGCCTATGAAGATTAAACAACTAAAAGGTGATCTTGCTCATTTAAAGGGTGCAACAATGCAATTAGAGGCTGAATTCCAAATGGCTTCAATCAAACATAATAGAATGGAGGAGAGAATTTCAGCCTTAGAGAAGAAGAGAAACCTGACTATGTGCTTGGTTCTACTGGCTTGTATCACTGTAATGCACAAATGGTTGGGTTTGGGTGCATCCTAAATGACAACTACTATGTAATAGCTTGTAATAGCCTAGTGCAACACAAAAATCAATTTCACAAAAATAAAAAAAAGGACAACAAAGCACTAAAAAACACAGCTTGTGCCCACTATACATGCAACACACACTGGCCCACTGCAAAGCATCAATATATTTCCTAACATTGACTAAACAACTAAAATTTCATAATCTATATAAGCAAAACATTACATTGCATGTATACAAAACTCATGAAAAAAACTTAAGAAACAAACTATGCATATTGAGAGCAACGAGAGCAACACTCACAGTCTTTCAAGCCTAACCCTAACTCAAGAAACATGCTGAACTAAACCCTAAACTAATAAGCTGCCAAAACTAGAAAAATTAACCAGCTTTATCAGCTTCACGATTCTTCACCATCGCGATTCGACTTTTTATCGGGGGTCTTGCTTTGAACTTCGGGGATCCTGCTTCGATCAAAGCCTTGGTTGTACTTCGTGATTTGGTGGATTTGGAGTTCGATTTGGTGGATTTAAGGGTTCAATTTGGGGAGATTGGGGTTCGATTTTGGGGTGCGCAATTAGGGTTCTAACTGAATTAGGGATTCACTACCCCACTTGGGCCCTCTCGTGACTTTGGCCCGTTAGTTTTTGACGGCAATTTTGTATTGGGCCGATTTGATGGATCGTGGGCCACATTCGGCCCGAGCCCTATCCTACAGGGCCACTATTGATTTTAAGTCTAATGATCTCAGATCTGATGACTGAAAATGGTAGAGAGTTTGGTGTATTAATGTATTTGATTTACTAATAGGACCCTAATAATCAAAGCCATCAATTGAAATGTAATTAATATCCAACTCATTAATCATCGATGATTGAAAATTTGGTGTAATTAATTAAATGGTCAAACTCAAAAGTGTACTAAATTCCAAAGTTTCCTTGTTCCTTAGATTTAGTGTATTTCCATTTTCTAAGAACAAAGCCTAAAATAGAAAATATTTGCCCTATTTTTTAAGTTCAAACCCAAGAGCATTTCTTAAAGAAGAAAGTGCTAGGTAAAAAGTCTGCAAACCACCACCTCCTTTTTTATTTTGCTTTTTCCTCCTAAACTTTATCCCTCACCACTTTCTATAAAATTATCCCACAAATTCATAAAAATTTGAAAGAAAAAGAAAAACCCATCTCCATAATCTCCATAGCCATCCAAATTTCAGAGAGGAGGGAGAGAGAGAGAGAGAGAGAGAGAGAGGCTTGAAGAACAAGATTTCAGGTGCCCAACTGCTTGAATAACAAGCTTTTGGAAATAATTTATCTTCTGATAAAGACTTGCAGGAATTAAAAAAGAAAATTGTGAGGGAATGTATGGTGATTCCCATGCATTATCTTCTTCAGATTCTTGATCTATATTTGAGTCAATCTTGAAGCAGAAAGAGGAGCAGCAGCTTCCATCCATGGATTCCGGGCCAAACACTTTTTACAGCCTTTTCAGACACGATTTAATGAACGAAAACTCTTCTGGGCTGTTGAGGTTTAGGTCTGCTCCCACTTCTTTGCTCGCAAATTTCAAGAACGAGAAGCTCTTGGATTCAACAATTTCTTGTGCTGCTGCTGATGATGACGTGGCAAATAGTATGCATGTAATACTCTCTGAAAATGATGATGTTGATGATAATGGTTGTAATAGTAAGAGGTTTGCTGCCATGAATCCACAGTTGCCACCCCAGTATCCCAGGCAGGGGTATGGATCTTCTGACCAGCAGGGGCAAAATGGTAAATTCGGGTCGGGTCTTCTGAGACAGAATAGCTCACCTGCTGGATTGTTCTCTCACATCACTTCTTCTCAAAATGGTAATTTAATTTAATTTTTTTATTTGTTTTTCAAATCTTGTTTTGGGAAATCATAAGTTTTGTTGTCGGTGGTTGATTTGGGATCTTGTCTATGTTGGGACAGATATGGATGTGTATTTAATTGTGTTGGAAACTTGGAATAGATAGAAGTAGAAATAATATATTTTTATTATAAAAATATCAAGAATTTTATCATCAAAAAAGTAAGATTCAATCAATTTATGTATTATTTGCAATTTGTAGGCTTTGATGGTGGAAGAGGAGTTGGGGAAGGTGGTGGCAACGTAGAGTTCAAGAATCACATGAACTACCAATCGGGCCGTGGGCCTCCTTCTTTAGGAACGTTATCACGGATCAGTGAGATAGAGAACGAGAATTTGGGGCCAATAGGAAAGGTCGGAAATAGCGGTGGTGACAATTTACTTTTCACTTCTGGATTCCAATTTGGTTCTTGGAACGATCCTACTTCCTATTTTGCAGAGAATTTTAGTACTAATGGCATCAAAAGGGAGGTGGATAATGATACAAAGTTGTTTGTTAACACAGAGGTGAGACATATGGGGATGAATTGAATCATATTTATATACTTATTTCAATCATAATATATGCTATTCTAATGTATATTGTTGATAACAACAGAAATGTGAGGTTGGAAATAGGCCAAGTACTATTTTGTCACACCACCTAGGTCTACCTAAGTCTTCTGCTGAAAGGGAGAAGTTGTTACAGCTTCAAGATACTGTCCCTTGCAAGATTCGGGCCAAACGTGGATGTGCTACCCATCCACGAAGCATAGCTGAGAGGGTATTTTTTTCGTTACTCTTTTCTAATTAACTGAATAAATTATCGGATGTAAAAAGGGTCTCAGATTCTTATTGATTCATGAGGAAATTAATTGTGATGAGATCGATGGGAATGTTAAGAATGTGTTGTGGTATAGTGCAGGTAAGGAGGACTAGAATCAGTGAAAGAATGAGGAAATTGCAAGATCTTGTACCTAATATGGATAAAGTATGTCTTTTTTTCATTACAAAATGTTTCGGTTTATATTTTTCATAATCAATTTTCGGGGAAAATAAGGTTGATGTTGTAAAACATTATATATATGCAGCAAACCAACACGGCAGACATGCTAGATTTAGCTGTCGATTACATCAATAGCCTCCAGAAACAGTATAAGGTACATAAAAATCCATCCATAGTGCTAAAAAATATATCGAACATTAATTTGATCATATGATTGGATTTTATTGTTGAAATGCAGAGTCTTAGCAATGATAGAGCAAATTGTAAATGCTCAGCCTTTCAGAAAGTGGTATGAGATGAAAAGACACTGAATAATGAATTGCAAAAGATGGTCAATTTCTGCAATTTAGAGTGAATAATTGAAGAAAGAAAAAAAACAAAACAAGCTTTTTCTTTTCAAATGATTTATTATTGTGGGCTCTTTCAATGCAAGATGTATAATTGTTTACTTTAGGTTAACTATTTCCTATGTTCATTGGGAAAAGGAATTTGTCCATTGTATAATTTGTATAGGGTTATAGTGACATATATTTGTCAAATGTATCAACAATTATTATTATTATTATTATCATCACCAAACTGCAACTGTAAAAATAAGAGAACGAATCTCAATTTTAACATAAATTTTTTAAATATAGTAATAAAAGAAATCATAAATTTGATTTTATTTGCAGTTTAAACCAAGAATGAATGTTCTAGTTAAAATTTATATTTGGGAAACAATTTTACAAGAGTTATTGTATTTGTCATTCTTGTTCTTGTTTGATTTTCAAGTAGAAAATAAATATTATTTAATTATTACAATATTATTTAAGATCTTTCTTATTTTGGGCATTACTCATTTTTATGTTGTCGTTTTGAAATTGGCCTACGTCTTGTTTTGAATTGGTTATATCTAACTGATAATTATATCTTGCTCATATCCCAATATCCTTGATGACGTATGTCCCCTCTTTTTGCGCCCCCCCCCCCCCCCTTTTTTGACCTTTTTAATTATGTCCCCAAATATAAATACTATTTTAATCTTTATATAATATACTATAAAATAGGACATCCTATCAAAAATAGTTGTAATAAATTTCTATTTTATGAAATATTTTCATTTTTTAAAATCTTTAATAACATTTATTTTGTATTTATTAATGAAAAATAAATAAATATTTAATTTTAAAAATTTATTTAAGATATTTAATATTGTATTCACTGTATATAAATTCAAAACAAAAACTCAATACATAAATAAGATAAAATATCTTTCAAAAACTTTCCAGTATAATAAACATTTTATTTTAAATTAATTTTATATATATATATATATATTGTTAATGATCACAAATATAATATTCACATTAAACATATCAAATTTTAAAAAAAAGAAATGTATGTTCGAGAGTTTCAATGATTTTTTTATATCTTTTTGTGATAAAATACAAATGTTAATTTGTTATAAGTTGATATTAAATGTAAAAATAATAAAAATACACAAATGGAAATGTATTATAGGTATACTTAATATAGGTTACACATACAAAACAAAACCAAGTAATATTTATGAAAATATTACATAAAAATAGTTATTAAATATTAAACAATTTCTTCATTTGAAATACACACATGTTTTATCTTATCTTTCTTATTGTTTTATTTTATACACACATAATTGTAATTTTTTTGGTGTATTTATATTTTCAATGAAGATTGCTTAATCATTTGGACAATGATGGATTTTTTTTTATAGATTATACATGATATATTGATTTATCAATCTTATCATTATAATTTATAAATCTTTTATTGAAAATGTTAGATCAAGTCCGATTTTGAATTATTTTATTTAAATAAATAGCAAGAGTAATTTTTATGTATTTGATAAGTTGATATAATTTTTATTCGATTCATAATAAATGAGTTATATGTGTCATTGAACGAAAATTTCATTACACTAAAAGTTTATATATATGTGTGTGCGTGTGTGTTTTATAATTTTTGAATATACATGTACATAACATAATAAATAATAATAATCAGATTATATATGATATTATAATTTTGATTAATTATATAAATATATATATGCATCACATACCGTGCAACACACGCCCGTACGAGTACACTACCAATTCAAATATATATGCAAAGAGCTTATAAACTCCAAATTTCGTTATAATAATAATTAGTAATAGCTACTTATTAAGATTTCACATAAACCGAAATAATATCCAATACCTTTAATTATATAAATAAAACGATTGAAACAACAACAACAAATAAATATAAACAAATTAGATTTATAGTGTGACAATTATTTAAAAAGGAAGTATTTATTTAATTCAAAATCCAAATTTAACTTATCACTTTAATCAATTTAATAATTAAAAAAAAAAAGGTCCCTTTTTATCCCACTCCACTATGAAGAATCCATCACAGTTTAAAGTGGCCCAACAATTAGATTTCATGATTGGTAGTAACTATTTTTGATGTATAGAACTATTAATTATACAAATTAGAGCTATATATATTAGATCATGATAAGGTATTAATTAACACATATAATATTAGTATTATATTATTGAGCGATGGTGATAGCTTGACCATGCAAGAATACTGTGAGAGGTGGGATAAATGTGATGATGGCATGGGTATAATGAAAAAGTGTGATAATAATAATAATAATAATAATAATCAGTCCGACTAACTTATCCATTAATATGTGCCACCACTAACGTGATGAAAATCCAATATATCAATTAATTTGATTTTCCATATAATTAAGGGATGAGATCGTTACACGTAAATGGTAGACATATTAAGAGTTGCCCACCGTGGACATTTTAACATTTTCGTAATAATAATAGTTATTCTCTATTGTTTTACAATATTAATTTTATTTTAATTTATGAAAAAGTTTGAAAGTTGCTATGAATTGGACAAATTTGTAATATGGTCCACTACAATTAATGAATTTGGGCTGGTATTACACGGGTTTCACTATATTGATTTTGATTGATATTTAAATTAGATGCTATATTTTTCAGAATGATGTGAGGTAATATTTATTATTAAAATAAGTATATACCTAAATATCTATGTGAAAAATTGACGATAAATTCACAAATTTTCAGGATGATTTAACTTTAGTCAATTAATAGAGCTCAATTACTATTCGGCCCATTTTTTGGAGAATAATTCAGAACAAAAGTAAAAAATAAAATCACTAACTCTTAGGAGTTAGGACCAATGTTTCTCTTTTCAACTAAGAAAATAAAATGGCATCTTTATTCATAAATAATCTATCTACAAAATTCCATTAATAACAAAAATATACTACTCCATGGAGTGTATTCTTGTGTGGTTGTCTCATACATCTACATATTCGTGAAATAAGAATGTTTGTGTAGTCAAATCCTCGTAAATAAACTTGAATTTCCGTTTTACTACCCAACAAATTTATTGTCTTAATTAGTGATATATCTTCGAGTACAATTTAGAAAATAGTTGATGAAATTTTTCTAAAATAAATTAATACGTGACAAAAAAAACTTTAATAATAATAATAATAATAATAATAATAATAATTGTTCATAACAATATTATTAATTTCAGTCATCAATAGTGTAGGCCAGATATCGGGCCCAATTCCTTGTTAAATGGCTTAAGTGAAGAAAATAAATGGGCCGAATCCTTTAGGCCCGGTCCAAAACTTGATCAACCGCTCAGCCAAAATTCGAAAATCCACAAAGCTAAGTATAAAATAGCGCCTAAATTTCATTTCAAAAATTTGCCAAATTCACTTCTCTCCTTAACCAATTGTTCCCTTAATTTCCTCACGCAGCAGAAAAAGGCAACTCCATTGCTGTACTCTTCCTGAGTTCCACCATTGAAGTCTTTAGAAGATTCTCCCAAGAAGATTTTCTGCAAGGTAACTTGTGTGTGTGTGTTTTCTCTGCCGAGTATTTATTTGTTTTTTTTTCTACTCAGTAGCATTTCGGTAAAAAATTAGGTGATTTCATATCGGCAAAGAAGAAGGATTTTTAATTTTTAATTTTTTAGTGTTGGTGAATGGTGTATTGATTATGTTGCTCAAATTTTTTCTGCGCACTGATGTTTTATGGTTTTAATCTGAGGAAATCGGTGTGTTTGGAGTTTTATCCGATCAGAATGGTGAATGTGCGAGAATTTTGCGCTTATGCATACCGACAGTTTTGATTCATTTTATCTGAATTGTGTTTCTTGAAAACCTTTGATAGGATGCCTGAGGGGAGAGACAGATTGCCAAGGCAGGAGGATGTTTTAGAGACGTTTGGAAATCAAAGGCGGATATTCAGCAGTGGCAGTAGAAGTGTTGGGAGGGGTAATTTGGAGATTTTGGTCCTAGATGATGAGGCCGAGGAGCGAGCTAGCAGAACTCCTTTCCGGTGGAGAAGTACGGCGATGGTGGGTTCACCTGGACAAGCGGTAGCTGCTTTTCGAAGGGGTAGTATCGGAACTGCAAGAATTGGGCGTTCCCCAAACATTGGTCGATCACCAGCATTGATCAGAGGGAGAGAAAACATGTCCCCTGTGGTGGGAAATGGCCGTGGTCGAGGTGGTCTACGAGGGCCGGGAAGCACTCTTTTGCCTGCTTGGTACCCAAGAAAACCTCTCCGCGACATCACTGCTGTTGTGAGGGTAATATTGGATCTGTTTTGAAATTGATTTACTTATGTTGATTGGGAAATAACCATAGTGTTATTTGGGCTTAAAGTATAGTTCCTGTTATGTAGCCATAGTGGATAAATCACTGAGGTGGGTAATGATAGCAGGTTGGTATAAATTCTTGAATCTGGTAAATGAAGGTTAGCCAATTTTTGATTTGATCTTCCTTTCTTTAATTTATTACCATTTGCCTGTTTATAATGTTAATCAATTACTGTTGTAATGTGTCTTTATCTTGTAATTAGGGTTCAAGATTCTTTATTTATCCTAGTACAGTAGCATATCTTGGAAACTTGATACCACTAATGAACATATAATGACACACATCATTCGGTTCCTTCAAACATTACCCTATGCTTGGATTTGTCAGATATGGATATTCCCATCACTAGATTCGGCTAAATAGTTGACTCCTGCTATTTAAAATGTGAGCATCCATCATATAATAAATACCTTTTTTGAGGATGTCCATATATATATATATATATATGCCATCTTTCTAGGTCTTTTTAAAGGGTTTTCGTTCAAAACAAGTCCCTATGATTGTCAATGAGTTTTGAGGCTTGAATAGACTCTGTGCCAATGATTATACAGGTTTCCAGCTGGCACTAATAAGCCATTATCCTAGCAAGCTTTGCCTGAGCAGGGTTTGGCAAGAGATCTTCTAATATATCATGTTTTAACTAATCATGCACGATTCTCTTCTTAGGCAATTGAACGAAGAAGAGTGCGTTGGGAAGAAGGTGAAGGCCTACAAACCGAGAGTCCTACACTCGAGGACCGGACAGTTCATGATCCTTCTATATCTACATCATTTGCTCAACTCGAGCACAATATTTCTATGATATCCCCACATCCCACTATTGGATTTAGGCGCTGCCCTCCAACCATTGGTAAAGTGCCAAAGATATTGCTCAATATCACCAACCAAAACGATGTAGATTCAGCTTGCTTAACTCCTCAAAAGAAGCTCTTGAACAACATTGACACAGTCGAGAAGGTGGTCATGGAGGAGCTTCGTAAGCTGAAGAGAACCCCGTCTGCTAAGAAAGCTGAAAGAGATAAAAGGGTACGTACATTGATGTCAATGCGCTAAATCTGGACCGTTTTCTTCTCGTGTTCATCGTTTCCTCAATCAAGGTTGAGATATTGAATGGTTTGGGGGATGTCTAAGGAGATTGAACATCCGGCTTGCTAAGCATCATTGATCATCTCTTGATGATTGGATTCTCAGTTCAACGATCATCCCTTGATGATCATCTTATCGAATATTGATATCCTTTTAATTGTTTTCTGTATTTTAAGAGGCTATAGATTAGCAAAGATCAGTAGGCAGAGTTCTTGGCAAATCACTTCTAAAATTGTTTTTTTACTGCTATTCATTTGAGGTCTTTGATACTGCAATAACTGTAGTATGATTCACTTTGGTGTACATATAATATGAAGTTCCTGTTTTAGTGTTCTTAACAAGAATATGCTGATGTATATTGTGTTATGTATTTGCTTTCTTTGTACATTATTACAAGAATATTCGAAATATGTTATCCAATAAAAAGAAAAAAAGAAAATCCAGCAGGTTAAGAACAAGAAAAAATAAAATATAATAAAATGGTAGTTGGTGCAAATGATTGAATCATAATCATAATATTATTTCTTGGCTCATGAACAACCACATACACATGGATTCCTTTGTAAAGAGAAAGCAGTTGATACACTGATACCCTTTTGTCTTTTAATCCCATTTTTCAAATACATAGTAGTCATTTTATTTAAATTTTTTTGAAGGAATGCTAATGATTATGTCAACGGAGTTCTATAAAAAGATGTAATATATATAAAGAAATATATATTTTGTTACCATTGATGGAGTTGTTAGTCTCCTCAGATGATATTTATACACTGACAAGATTCACAACTCTGCTCACCAAGTTCATGGATATGATCACCATTGATGCTCAGCATCTGTATGTTCTCTTCTTTGTTTTAGTGGCCTTTCTTGTTGCAGTTTTCATAAAGAAAACACGAAAATCTAACCGAAACAGCCAGTCACTTAATCCTCCAAGCCCACCATCTTTACCAGTTATAGGCCATCTCCACTTGCTTAGCTCAACCTTGCACATATCTTTCAAGAACTTGGCTACTCGATATGGTCCCTTCATGTTGATTCGTGCTGGTGCGGTCACTCAGTACGTAGTATCTAATGGCTCCACAGCGAAAGAAGTGTTCAAAACTCATGATATCAAGTTTGCTGCCAGGCCCGAGTTCGGATCAGCTGATAATCAGATATATAAGGATACACTGTTCTCCACTCTGGATTACAGCAAGTATTGGATTTTCTTGAAGAAGGTATGCATGATGGAGATTCTCTCACCTCAGCAGATCAGTAGATTCAGTGATGTTCGTAGAGAAGAGAGGGTGAGATTGCTCCAAGTTTTCTCGAAGAAATCTGGTGATGGAGAGGCCTGTGATGTGGGCATGGAGCTTATGGCCATGACCAACAACTTGATTTCGAGGATGATCATGAGTACGAGGTGCTCAGAGAATGCTAGTGATGGTTCTCAGATAAGGGAAGTGGCTAAAGGGATTACTTTGCTCTCTGGTTTGCTGAGTTTAGGTGAAGCTTTTAGTGTGTTAAAGAAGTATGATGTGTTTGGAGCTGGGAAGAAAGTGAGAGCCCTTTTGATGAAATTTGATGCCTTGATGGATGGGATTATATTGAAGCATGAGAGAGAGGATGAGAGAGAGAGGAAGGATATGATGGACATTCTCTTGAATGTCTCTCAAGATTTGAATGCTGAAGTGAAGCTCACTAAAATGGGCATCAAGGGCCTTTTTCTGGTTAGTTTTCGAATGTTTTATCTACTGTCCATGTACACGTATATGGTCGTCTTATGATCAATCTTTGTTTACCCGAACAGGATCTTTTCTTGGGAGGTACAGATACAACAAGTGTAGCTCTTCAATGGGCCATGGCAGAGCTTATCAACCATCCATCTGCTTTAAAGAAACTGCAGAATGAAATTGATAGAGTGGTGGGGTTAACAAGACTAGTTGAAGAATCAGACATCCAAAATCTGCCATATTTACAAGCTGTGATCAAAGAAACTCTAAGACTGCACCCTTCATTGCCATTAGTATTCAGAAAATGCAGAGAAGACTGCAAGATCAATGGTTACCTGATTGCTAAAGATTCAAGAATAGTAGTCAACTTATACGCCATCAACCGCGATCCAGATGCCTGGGAAAATGCACCCGATTTCACCCCAGAAAGGTTCTTGATAACCTCCATAGACGCGATTGCACATGATGATCCAGAGGATATCAAAGGCCAGAACTTCAGCTACGTCCCGTTTGGAGGTGGAAGAAGAGGCTGCCCCGGAGCTGGCCTAGCCACGGCTGTGCTGCACTCATCACTGGCCGGGCTAGTCCAGTGCTTCGACTGGAAAATCAAGTGTGGAGAGAAAGCTGATATGGAAGAAGGGGCTGGATTTTCAGCAGCAATGGCTAAACCTTTGGTTTGTTATCCTATTTTACGCGTCGATCCTTCTGAACTTGGAATCAACTGAGCTAGATTGTCTGTTTCTGTTTGGTACAATCTGTCTTAGATTGATTCCTAAACATAAGAAATTAAGCAAGTGAAGAATAAATCAGACAAAGGCCTGTTGCCGGCCTTTGATGGATATGTACTATAAGGCAAGAAAGTCTATTCATATCTCAACATCAATGCTATATTTAATGTTAGAAGCTATTTTACCAAGTCAAGAAGGCTAATAAAAATCAACCATGACAATGATATGAACATAATATAAAGAACTTCGCATTCTCTTGATCATCATCCATTGCTTGAGAAATGGGAGCAATCGGGGAATACTTCGTTTACTTCCTTGTTTGGCTCGTTTCTACTATAGCAATACGATCTTTTTTCAAGAAAAAAGCATCTTCAACCCTACCTCCGAGCCCTATTCGTCTCCCAATCATAGGCCATCTCCACCTTCTTGCTCCAATACCTCACCAAGCATTGGCCAAGCTTTCATCGCGATATGGCCCCTTGATTCAGCTATATCTTGGCTCTGTTCCTTGCATAGTGGCTTCATCGCCTGAGATCTCAAAAGAAATACTGAAAACACACGAGAATTTCTTTCTAGATCGACCCCAAACAGCAGCTACAGACTACTTGACTTATGGTTCTCAGGACTTCTCTTTTGCACCTTATGGGCCCTACTGGAAGTTCATCAAGAAACTGTGCATGTCTCAGCTTCTGGGCGGACAAACACTCGATCAAATGCAGCTCGTTAGGCGAGACGAAGTGAAGCAACTGATTGGATTCCTGGCAAGAAAAGCAGATGCTGGGAAATCAGTTCATATTGGAAGTGAGCTTATTAAGATGACTAACAATGTGATATCAAAAATGGTGATGAGTGAAAGGTGTTCTGGAGACGAAGATGAAGCCAGGGCAGTGAGGAAGCTGATTCAAGACACAGCAGAGATGACAGGGAAGTTTAATTTATCTGATTATATCTGGTTCTGCAAGAACCTGGATTTGCAGGGATTTGGAAAGAGGTTGAAAGAGGTTCGAGACAGGTTCGATGAGATGATGGAGAAGATCATAGATGAACATGGAAACGAAAGGAGGAAATCGAAGAAAGATGTGAAGGATCTGCTTGACATTTTGCTTGACATTGCTGAAGATGAAAGTTCAGAGATCAAACTAACCAGAGAGAATATCAAAGCTTTTATCCTGGTAATAAGATAGCAATTAATCACCCAATTAGTCCATTCCATACTTAGTATATTTTCCTGATTTTTTTTTTTTTGTCTCAATTGCAGGATATATTTGTAGCTGGCACAGACACATCAGCAATCACAGTACAATGGGCATTGGCAGAGCTTATCAACCATCCAAACATCTTGCAAAAGGCAGTTCAAGAACTCGACAAAGTCGTAGGAAAAAACAGACTAGTCGAAGAATCAGACATCCCAAACCTCCCATATCTCCAAGCCATTGTTAAAGAAACACTAAGGCTTCACCCCACAGGGCCACTTATAGTTAGAGAGTGCAACAAAGAGTGCACCATTTCAGGCTACCGGGTTCCAGCCAAGACTCGACTATTTGTCAACGTTTGGGCCATTGGCAGGGACCCTGACCACTGGGAAAACGCCCTCGAGTTTAGGCCACAAAGGTTTCTTTCGTTGGAGAACGGACAGCTGGATGTTCGTGGACAACACTATCATTTCTTACCATTCGGGACTGGGAGAAGGGGCTGCCCTGGAACTACGTTGGCGTTGCACGTTGTGCAAACAACCTTAGCTGCATTGATTCAGTGCTTCGACTGGAAAATCGTTGGTGAGAATGGTAGAGTGAACATGGAAGAAGGGCCTGGATTAACTCTGCCAATGGCTCATCCTCTTGTTTGTCTCCCATCACACAGGCTCTATCCTCTTGTGTCATTGGATATGTAAGAAGAACACAACACCTTTTATTGTCTTAAACATTGTAACCTCACAGATTGGTTACACTTCATATCCCTGTCATGTTCTTCAACAGTTCAAAGCAATGAATCTTTTACCTTCAATTATCATGAATTAGATGACATGGTATCATGATTAAGGATGTGATTGACTCCTCCAATTAAATGATATAAGTATAAAATTAGATCACTAATTAACATGTGTCAGACACAATGAGATACGAGGAAGGATGAAAATATCCCGATATATTCTCGATATTTCCGTTTTTTGATGTGACCGAAATAAAATCCGATATTTTCAAAAAATAAATGAAATATCAATACTTATTAGTTAAATATCGGTAAATATCTGTATCGATTTTGATATCGGTGACTTCAAGTAAAAATTATAGGAAAAATCATGAATATCAAGAAAATATTGGTAATATCGATAAATATCGGTAAATATCTGAAAATATCAGGAAAATATCGAGAAAATATAAGTAATAATCGGAAAAATATATGTATCGATATTTCTACAGAAACCGACATATCCATCGATATTTCCGTAATACCGAAAGCTATATTTTCATCCTTGGATACTAGATAAAACATCAACATCGAATCCAAAGACTAAAGCTGGAAGCATATTGAGCAGGCACCCGCTATAGAAATTGTCGGTAATATTGGTCCTGAAAACAACTTCACACTTACAATGGGTCTTATCAACTACTACCTCCGTCCCAAAATAAATGACGTTTTAGCAACTAAAATTTGTCCCAAAATAATTGTCGTTTTCGTATTCCAAAACATATTTACATGCAATATACCAAATATGCCTCTATTTACTCATCTCAAATTAAATGTGTTAAGGAGATAAAAACTCCTCATTAATTAAACTTAAATAGGGGTAGATTGAACTTTTATCACATTTCTTAATATATGTGTAAAAGACTAAAACGTCATTTATTTTGAGACGGAGGTAATACATATTTTTCTTTTATTCAACAATACTTTACCACAAATTGTACTAATATAAATAGAAACACCTAAATCGTACTATCAAATTCAACTTCCACTTTTGCAATTTTAGAATTGCCCTTCACTCTCTCAAATGGTGTTATCCTGGTCTTGAAATCACAAGTTGGTCCCATGCAATCCATCAAATTTAGCACAAGTGAACCATTTAGTAGACTTGTTTTATTAGATGAATAAAACACGAGCAAAAAACGTGACGGAATTGACCCTAGAAATTAAGTGTATAAATACCCATCAACTCTCACCACACCAACTCAGTACCACTGAAATGGCAACTACCCCCCATTTTTCCATTCTTGTGCTCATTATCCTCTCATTATCCACTCTCTCAGTTTCAGAGAGGTGCCACCCAAATGACAAAAAAGCCCTCCTGCAAATCAAGAAAGACCTCAACAATCCCTACGATCTCATATCCTGGAAACCAAACGAGGATTGCTGCGAATGGTACGTCGTAGAATGCGACGAAAAAACGAGCCGAATTACTAACTTAGACATCTCCAAAGCCGACCTCAACCTCCCCATTCCGGCCACCGTCGGCGACCTGACCTACCTCCAATCCCTGTCCTTCCACCACACCAACGTGACCGGAGAAATCCCACGCGCCATTTCCAGGCTTTCTCACCTCACTTTTCTTGATCTCAGATGGAACTTTCTTACAGGCCCCGTTCCAGCTTTCCTGGGACACCTCAAAAAGCTGTCATACATAGGATTATCATTCAACAGCTTGACGGGTTCGATTCCAGCGTCGCTGTCTCAGCTGCCGGAGCTCAGCGGTCTTCTCTTGGACCGAAACAGGCTCACTGGAGGCATTCCTGAAAGCTTTGCAGATTTCAAGCAGAAGGACTTCTATCTCTACCTCTCTCATAACCAGCTGTCGGGCCCGATTCCGAGCAAGTTGGGGCACACCAACTTCAGCCTGTTCGACGTTTCCAGGAACAGGCTGGAAGGGGACATGTCCTTCATGTTCGGGAGGAACAAGAGTTTGAATACAGCCGACTTTTCCAGGAACCTGTTTCAGTTCGATTTGTCCAAGGTTGAGTTTTCCAGGGATTTGGCCAACCTGGATTTGAACCATAACAAGATCTATGGGAGCTTGCCTAAGGGCTTAGCTAAGATTGATATTATATCTTTGAATGTGAGCTACAACAGGCTTTGCGGTCAGATTCCGACAGGTGGAACGGGCAGGTTGCAAGAGTTGGATTATACCAACTATTTTCACAACAAATGCTTGTGTGGTTCTCCATTGCCCAAATGCAAATGATTCTGCAAACTCCATCTCAATCTTCATGTTTGTTTCTACTTTGTATTGGGTACTAATAAGGCTTGAATCTTAATTAATGAATTCAGTGTTGTTTTTTAATAGATTATGAATTAATTAAGTGAAAAATGTGGTTTGATTTATTTTGATTTTTATGTGTTAATTAACATGCATCTGATATATATAGTAAACTGTGTGCTGATCAGATTCAAAATAAAGAGTTTAATTTCTGTATAATGAAAAAGACTTTTTTTTTTATAAATTTAAACACTAATCATTTATATCAGAATTCATTGAATGCAATCACCACATTCAATATAACAACCACACACATGAATCATGTGTAAAAGATGACTTAGTTGATAGAATACCATGATGATACCCAGTCATTTCTATTCCCCTCAATTATTGTAATACTGTTTGGCCTCGTCTAAAAGAAACCTCTTCACCATACTTTATGTAAAAAATGAACCAAGTAAATTGATATTCATATTTTAACCCAATAACTATAATATTTACCCAAAATAACCATTAATTTGATATAAAGTGAATAAAAGTTAAATGACAAATTTTTTTTATCAATATTGGCAGGGAATTGTTGTAGATTTTGACAGAGATTCTTTCAACTTTTTGATTATTTTGGGTATTCTCGTGTAACATATTTAAGTGTTCCAGGATGAATTATCGTGACATTTAAAAATCACGAAAATCCACATCCAACTTTTTCCTTTTTTTTTTTTTTGTCTAGCATAATTTATAGTATAGCTTTTGCATGTATTTGCATGTATTATCAAAATGTGTAAAAATTAATTGATATTCATTTTTCATGTAGTTTATTTGATGTGATGTAAAGTCTTCCCAATGCAAATGCATATATAGTGCACTTTTGAAAAAAATAGTAGTATCACATGTGCACAGGAAGAATCCAATTTTGAATAAATAGGTGGTGAACATAACTTACATTTGCAATGCGTATGTAACTTATTAATTCTCACCTTACATCCTAGGCAATCTTGGGCAAACCTTACAGGAGCTTTTGTTTTCTTCGAATACCTTAACGGTTAGTTTTCATATTTCAATTTTTGTGCAAGCTTTGTTATAGTTTGTTATAATTTATAGTATATGTTACAGGTATGTGTAAATGTTATAGTTATATCCTAGATTTAAAATATGTAACAGGTATGTGTATATGTAAACTTATTTAAAATATGTAAATCCTAGATGCGAACAGGTATGTGTTGCCAACAATTATTTTCATATTTTCGTGTAACCCTTCAAATAATTTTCGTGCAACCCAATGAATTTTCGTGTAGCCCTTAGTGCATTTTCGTGTAACCCTAGGTCAACATTTTTGCGTACAATTGAACCTTAAATATTTTGTGTTTTCGTAAAATCCATAATTTAAAACTTCACATTTTCGTGTAACCCTACACAACATTTTCGTGTAACCTTAAGCATTTTCGTGTAGCCCTTAGTGCAATTTCGTGTAACCCTAGGTCAACATTTTTGTATACAATTGAACCCCAATTTTTTTGTGTTTTCGTAAAATCCATAATTTAAAACTTCACATTTTCGTGTAACCTTAAGCATTTTCGTGTAGCCCTTCAACACATTTTAGTGTAACCCTATGTCTACATTTTTTTGTACATTTGAACCCTTAATTTTTGGTGTTTTCGTGGCCCATGAAGATAAGACTACATGCAACCCTAATTTTGACATTAAATAACATACTTTTCATGTACAAATTCAAATTAACTACGTGAGCTTGAGATTAAAACCAAATAGCATACTTTCGTGTACAAATTCAAACCAACATTAGGAAAATTTCTAAAATAATGAAGGCTCTTGAAATTCGAAGCTTTTGAAGGCTGAAATTTGAAAATAATGAGGCTTCAAATTGTGAACTTACAAGCTTCAAATTCGAAAAAAATGAGCCTTCGAAAAAAAATTTAACTTACACAAAAATGTTAAATTTTCGGGTCGAACAAGCTTGAATTCGATCTTGGCTGAGAGAAGAAATGGTAGCTTGAATTCGAAAATGACAACTTCAAATTTGAGATGTTTGGAAGAGAGAAGAAATTGATTTTTCACCCATGTATTTGAAATGAGAGTGACACGAAAATCTTACCTATTTTTTCCTACAATTTAGTCAAAAGATTGCTGCAATTTTTCTGCCAAGATTCTCCAATTTACTGTAAAGATTCTCCAATTTATTGCCATTTTTCTGCCATTTTACTGCAAGGGTTGACTATAATTTACTTTATGTCAATGTTATGGCTAGTTTGTACACTAATTATCGTATTTAGGTTATAAATGAGATTTCAACTTAATTTGGATTATTTTTATCCCATATTATAGTATTTAGGCTATCTTGAGCCACTCACCCTTAAAGATATACTACACTTGCTTTAATAATTGAATAAAACTCGAGTATGTATTAAAACATGATAGACATTGACGGAATTAACCCTAATAAACCACATAAATACCCATCAACTCTCATCACATAAATTCACAAGCACTAAAATGGCAACCTCCTATCTTTCCATTTTTGTGCTCCTTTTCCTCTCATTACTCTAGAATTGGATCATCTGTTCCAAATTGTGGTTTCATCTTATATTTCATTGTTTTCAATAGATGACAAGTCTACATTGGTGATATCATCTTTTACACGTGGCGTGTATGGATTATATTGGAATACCAGATGAAACAAAGTTTGGAATAGAGGATCCTAATTGCATTATCCTCTCCGGTATTTTCAGAGCAAAGGAAATCATCTGCACCACACATCCCTATATCACGCGTGTATCACATCCCAAAACACGTTAGATTGGTTTTTAAATTATTACAAATTATTAAATTATTTTAATATCAAAACTACGTTGTTTTGATGTGGTACGCAAGTGAGATACGACTTTTTGGTACATAGGATCCGAGGTGCCACCCAAATGACAAAAATGCCCTCCTACAAATCAAGAAAGACCTCAACAATCCCTACGTGCTCGAATCTTGGAATCCAAACCAGGATTGCTGCGACTGGTATGTCTTCAAATGGGACCAAAACACCAATCAAATTACTGGTTTCGTAGGCCGACCTTGAACTTCCTATTCCGGTCACCGATTATCTCCAAACCCTAAGGTTTCACCACACCAATGTCACTGGTCAAATCCCACGAGCCATTTCCCAGCTTTCTCGTCTAAGTTCCATTGATCTGACATGGAACCTTCTTACAGGCCCTGTTCCAGCGTTCCTAGGACACCTAAAAAAACTAGGTACATAGGGTTATCATTCAATAGCTTGATAGGTTCGATTCTAGTATCGTTTTCCCAGCTGCCGGAGCTGAGCAGCCTCTTTCTGGACCGAAACAGGCTCATCAGAAGCATTCCTGAAACCTTTGCAGATTTCAAGCAAAAGGGGTTTCTCTTTTTACCTGTCTCATAACCAGCTGTCGGGCCCGATTCCGAGGAAGTTGGGTTCTAGAAACTTCACCTGGATCGACGTTTCCAGGAACATGCTGGAAGAGGGACATGTCGTTCCAGTTCGGGAAAAACAAGAGCCTGATCGTTGGCTACTTTTCCAGGAACCAGTTTCAGTTTGACTTGTCCAAGGTTGAGCTCTTCGGAGGACTTGACGAACCTGGATTTGAGCCATAACAAGATCTATGGGAGCTTGCCTAAAGATTTGTCGAGCATGGGTGTTATTGAATGTGAGTTATAACAGGCTTTGTAGCCCGATTCCAGAGCTTCGAAGGTTCCAAACGTTTGATTGCATCAGCGTTATAGCTAATACACACACTCAGAACTCTAAAAAATGATCACAAATTCAGAGAAGAAAAACGAGTAAAGAACACCGAGAATTAACGTGGTTCGGCCGAATACTCTAGGCTACATCCACAGTGCAAATCTGCACACCAAACACTTTACTAATCATTGAGCAAAGATTACAAACGAAGATCACGCAAATTAGTTTTGTTGCATGAACTATACTACGACTCTTATCTGCAATATCTTGTTCTATCCTCAACAACATAAAATCAAATTACAACTGTAAACGCTCGACTATACAGATTGCAAAACCCCTCTGACAATTGATGGAAAGGACCTCGAATCAATAACTAATTTCTGTTACGAAAATAACTAACCCACCAGAAACCCTAACTTAACCCTAATCATGCATGAGCTGGTAACTGCTTCTTTAACGCTCCGGTTTGAGTGGATTCACCCCGGTTCTGTGTGTCCTGATTCCGGTTCCGTAATCTTCTTGCTTGATTTACCACATCACAATTCTCCATTTTAAATCACAACTAACCTAAACACCTGCAAAAGAAACAGAAAAGACAACACCACAAACACAACAGTTAGAAAGTGTTGTTAATCATCAAGTGACAAAATTCCAATCACACACATTCAATAACTTTATGCAATGTGAAAACTTTCCAAGTCCCAATGACTTTGTTAGCATGTCCGAAGGATTGTGATCTGTACTTTTCACATTTCCAAGTCCCACTGACTTTGTTAGCATGTCTGAAGGATTGTGATCTGTACTGATTTTGACCACCTTTACAACACCCTTTTCCACTTCATCTCTCACAAAATGCATCTTGATGTCTATGTGCTTGGATCTTTCATGGAACACCTAGTAAGGTGTTTAGCACTTTGATTATCACAATGTACTTCTACTTTACTTTGATTCAAACCAAACTCCTCGATAATGCCTTTTAACCATAGTGTTTCTTTAATGGCTTTAGTCATAGCCATGAACTCTGCCTCTGTTGTAGAGAGGGCTACCATAGGCTGCAGTATGCTTTTCCAGCTTATAGTTGTTCCAAAGAGTAGACATACCCAGTTAAGGAATTCCTTGAATCAATATTCCCTGCAAAATCTGTATCAACATATCCTACCAAAGGATTTTCAGTTGTTGCATTGATTTGTCTTATGTATAATAGCCCATTTCCTGCAGAATCAACCAGATCTCTAAGCATCCATTTTAAGGCTTCCCAATGTGCCTTTCCCGGATTGACCATAAATCTACTAACTAAACTCATGTTGTAAGCTAAATCTGGTCTTGAGCATATTATGGAATACATGACACTACCTACAGCACTAGTATAAGGTACTGCAGTCATGTATCTTATTTCTTCTGTAGTACTAGGTGCTTGTTGAACTAAGAGTTTTATATGCTGCCTGATGTAGTGCATTTTTGCTAAATAACCAGTGTTTTGTAATTGGGTCATAACTTTCCACAGAAAACTCCGATTGGTGAGTGGTTTGCTGCGCCAAAGAGCTGACTCGCTAATCTTTCTGGCAATGTATTATGACCTTTCAGATTTTGAGAATTCAGAGAGTTATGAGTCATCAAAGAGACGGATATTTACATGGAAGTTGGAAGATTTTGAGTCATTTGGCTTTTCATTTCCATTTTTTATGTTTTATTGCCTATATATATTTCATATTGTGTAGTTGCAAGTCAGAGTATTGTATGAAACTTCTTTTGTAATTCAAGTTTGAGAAAGTACTTCTCATTATCTTGTTGCTCTCTACTTGGAAGTCGAATTTAGCATTCCCTCTTAGTTCATTTCTTTTCCATTGTTTCCATCCCTCATCACTGCCCTAAGGGTGTAGAAGTAACCTTAGATTTATGCATATGAAACATTTTCAATACCTTTTTTACATAATCAGATTGGTGCAGCATGAGTTTCCCTTGGTTCCTATCTCTCTGAATATCCATTCCCAAGATTTTTTTGGCCTCACCAAGTTCTTTCATGTCAAATTGAGTCTTTAGTTTCTCTTTTATTTCTTGTATCTTGTTACCCTTACTGCTTGCAATTAACATATCATCCACATAGATAAGAAGATATCTGCATACTGAATCTCCTTCTTTCTCAAAGTAGACATAGTTGTCATAGTGACACCTTTCTCATCCAACACTCAACATGAACTCGTTAAACCTCTTATACCACTGTCTAGGGCTCTGCTTCAATCCATAAAGTGATTTTTGTAGCTTACAGACCTTATGTGCATTCCCATGTAGATAGTTTCTTCTAGAAAACCATGTAAGAAAGCTGTTTTTACATCTAATTGTTAGAGTTCCAGATTCCATTGAGCAACTAAGGCTAATAACAATCTTATGGAGCACTGTTTTACCACGGGAGAGAATATTTCATTGAAATCAACCCCTCTTTCTGAGTAAAACCTTGTGCCACCAATCTTGCCTTAAACCTTATATGTTCAGAACCAGCAACTTCCAGTTTCTTCTTGTAAATCCACTTGCTACCTACAATTCTTTTGTTCAAAGGTTTGTCTACAAGCTTCCATGTTTGATTCTTCTCTAATGAACTTATTTCCTCCTGCATGGCTGCAATCCACTTTCTGCTTTCCTTAGAGGCAATAACATGTCTATAAGATTGAGGCTCTTCATAGTTGATCTCTTGGGCCACTGATAGTGCATAGTGTGTTATATCTGCTTGACCAAATCTGGTAGGTGGATTAATGTTCCTCCTTACCCTGTCTCTTGCTAGATAGTAATCCCTCAGATCATTTTGAGTCTGATGCTCAGTTTCTTGTTCAAAGTTACTACTCACCTGAGTGTTATAAGGATTCATAGTATCCTGTTGATCCTGATTCATACCTGTCAGGTGTTGTCCAATTTTTGGTTGTTCCACCTCAATTGATACATCCTTGGTATCCTGTTGTGTTCCAGATTGAGTACTTGTCTTATAGCCCATTACTTTTTCATTGAAAGTAACATCTCTGTATATAAAATACCTTTGATGACCAGATTCAAGACACCACAATTTGTAGCCTTTCACACCCTTAGGATAACCAATGAAAATACATTTCAATGCTCTGGGCTCTAGCTTGTCTTGTCTTATGTGTGCATAAGCTAGACAGCCAAACACCTTAAGGTGAGAATACTATTGTACGACACTTGATCAGGAGATTTAAAATCTAATACAGATGAGGGAGATTTGTTTACCAGATAAGCTGCAGTAGTTACAACTTCTCCCTAAAAAGATTTTGTCAATCCAGCATCTAAGAACATGTATATAACTCTCTCAAAAAGAGTTCTATTCATCCTCTTTGCTACCCCATTTTGTTGGGGTTAGCTGCTACAGTTTTATGCCTGGTAATCCCTTTCTCTTTGCAAAATTCCTGAAACTCATCAGACAGAAATTCAAGACCATTGTCAGTCTTAAGTGTTTAACTGATTTACCTATCTTATTTTCCTGTTTGATGATCCATTCTTTGAAGCTTCTGAAGACATCTGACTTATGCTTGAGTGTGTAGACCCATAGCTTCCTGGAATAATCATTAATGAAGGTGATGAAGTATCTGGCTCCTCCATGAGTTTCAGCTCTTGCTGGACCCCATATATCTGAGTGTATATATTCCAGTTGTTGAGTAGATGTGTGTTTTCCTGTCCTATATGGCTTCTTCTTGGTTTTGCCAAAGATACACAGTTCACATTGGTCCATCTGTTTGATAGTTTTCCATTCTAAGAGGTTCAACTTTGACAATTCAGAGAGGCCCCTTTCTCTTATGTGTCCAAGCCTCCTATGCCACAAACATGTCTCCTCATTAGACATCACCACTGAGGATTCACCTTCCACTGTTGATCCAATGAGGATGTAGAGGACATTCTGTTTCTCTCCTTCCATTATTACTCTCCCTTGCTTAATGACTTGAATGATGTTTCCTTTTGTGCAGAAGTCATACCCTGCAATGTTCAATAAACCAAGAGAAATCAGATTTCTTTTGAGAGATGGAATGAATCTTACCTGAGTTAATCTCCCGATGCTTCCATCATGCAGTCTTAATGTGATTTCTCCCACCCCTTTTACCCTGCATGACTGATCATTTCCCAAGAGAATTGATCCACCATCTTCTTTCCTCAATTTCCTGAACCATGATTTAATGGGACACATATGGAAGCTACACCCAGAATCCAGAACCCATTCTTCCATAATAATATAAGAGGTAACATAGAGCATAGCTGCTGATTCATAGTTGTTCTCAGCCAGTGCTGTTTTTTGTCTCTTGACTGGTTGTTGTTCTTTTCTCTTTATTTCTTTCAGGGCAATTCTTCTTGATATGCCCAACTTTGTGACAAGAGAAACATTTCCTGATTTCAGTGTTATCACCACCTTGGCTTGATCCTTGAGGAACACCCTTTGAGGCCTTGTTCTTCTTATCTTGATTCTTCTTGAATCCTTTATTTTTGATGTTCAGTCTCTCACCAAGTGTGGAACTCTTTCCCTTATTGTTGTACTGCAACACCTTGGTTTTAATTGCCATTAAAACTTTATCTAATGTCAGCACTGTCAACCTTCCATAAATCAGAGCATCTCTGAATGCCTCAAAGGACTTTGGCAAGACTTTCAACAACATCAAAGCTTTATCTCCATCCTTCAGATCTTCATCAATATTCTCTAAATCATCTACAATTTTATTAAACTCATCAAGTTTTTCTGCTATGCGCCTCTCATCTGAGATCTTGAAGTTTAACAACTTCTGCTTCAGATATAACCGATTAGCTAAGGATTTGGTAAGATAAAGGGAATCCAACTTTTGCCAAATTAGAGCTGCAGACTGCTCCTTGCACACCTCTCTCAGGGCCTTTTACCCTAAACAAAGAATCAATGTGCTTTTGGCCTTCTTGCAGATTTCAGCTCGTTTCTCCATGGCTGAAGGATCTGAAGATGAAGATCCATCATCTTCCTTAACAGCAGCTTCCAAGTTGTGTTGAATGAGAAGCGCTTCCATCTGGACTTTCCACAAGGCATAGTCTCCTTTTCCGGTGAACTTACCGACGTCCAATCACATCGCGCTCATCTTGCCGTTGATCGCTTCCCACAGACAGCGCCACCTGTAATGAATCGAGGTTGATTCCACCAAGCAAACTAATCACCCAATTCAGCTAGCATACGCACTCAGAACTCTAAAAAACAATCACAAATTCAGAGAAGAAAAACAAGTAAAGAACACCGAGAATTAATGTGGTTCGGTCGAATACTCTAGCCTATATCCACGGTGCAAATCTGCACACCAAACACTTTACTAATCACTGAGCAAAGATTACAAACGAATATCACGCAAATTAGTTTTGTTGCATGAACTATACTACGACTCTTATCTGCAATATCTTGCTCTATCCTCAACAACACAAAGTCAGATTACAACTGTAAACGCTCGACTATATAGACTGCAAAACCCTTCTGACAATTGACGGAAAGGACCTCGAATCAATAACCAATTTCTGTTACGAAAATAACTAACCCGCCATAAACCCTATCCTAACCCTAATCATGCATGAGCTGGTAACTGCTTCTTTAACGCTCCGGTTCGAGTGGATTCACCCCAGTTCTGTGTGTCCTGATTCCGGTTCCGTAATCTTCTAGCTTGATTTACCACATCACAAGTGTATAAGCCTAATCAGTGTATTTTTCAATATTATGAATGAATGGTGAAAAATGTAGCCTAATTTGATTTTAACTGTCTTGTGTGATGAAATTAAAGATAAAGAGTTGAATTCCTGTGCATGAAAAACAATTTTCACTTTTTGATGATTACATGCATGTAGTGGCAACTTTATAGTGATTAATTGAGTTGTGCATTAAGTTGCAACTTGGAAGGTGGGACAAACAACTTTGGCACACATATCTATGATTGACCATCCACTTTTGTCATGGAAGCTGTAATGAATCGATGGATCCAAATTAGTGGATTCTACTATGCTACAAAATATGCCACTCCAAATTGCTAACTGCACTAACTCAATCATGACACAGTTTGGACATGAAATTATTTGGAGTTGGAGTCCATTCACATACACCTTAGATAATTTAATGTGAAAGGATCTTAATTCCTAAAACTTTTAACATATTGATCTAGGAAAATGTTAAAATGCTCACGGTGGGCAACTCTTTATGTGTTCGCCGCTGACGCGTAATGATCTCATCTCCTAATTAAATGGAATGTGAAATTAGTTGATATGTCGGATATGTGATACATCAACGATAAACACATATTAATGCATGTGTAGAGTAATAGGATTGAATTGAATTAATGAAAATATTAGAGTTTCTTTAACTGGGCTTTAATATGAAGCCCAAATTGGGCAAATATTTAACAATCGAAGTGGGCCATTTGGGACAATAATTTAGGCACATTATACTCATCGTTCTCGGCCCAAACCCATTATCCGTCTTTTTCAATATCGGCCCAACATTGGTTTTTTTTTGGAGACAGGCCCAATATGTTTTATGAATGATGCAAAAATATAAATAAAGTCGATCATAAATAAATTAAACCACCCCAAGTAGGAGGAAGTGAGGAAATCCTTATAATTCTTTATTTGACTTAAAAAAATTCAATTTTTTTTAAAAATTGATTAAGAACACGAATAACCAAGAGAAATCAATTCAAAGAAACAAGAGGTGGAACAAATTGAACTACATATCTTGAAAATTAAGAACATAAATATGCTTTTTTTCCTCATTGGTTTTAGAGGAAATATATAAAAAAGTTAAGAGCTTTTATAATAAATTCAACACTTGGGCATTTCAAAAACATAATATTATCATATGTTTGTGGAAACAAAATTTCCAAACATGTTAAGAAGAAAGTGGTTGCATAAGAAGAAAAAAACAACTAAAATGAAGCCAATTTCTGTTGAATTTCATCTACCTACTACCAACTACAGCTTTAATATATTCCACATCTTTGATTTCTTTCCCTTTTTCTTCATTTATTTCCTTTCTATTTATCTTTCAACATCAACAACCCTCCTCTCTCTGTCTCTCTCTCTCTCTCTCATTAATTATATGTTGTTATTATTATTATTGTTTGACGGTGTATCTTCACATAATTAACATATTTGAATATTTACTAAGAAAAAGATTGAGCCTTTACTCTCTCTCTCTCTCTCTCTCTCTCTCTGGATTTCATGCACAAAACTTAGTGAGGAAAAAGAAAAAGAAACAAAATGTAAAATTAGTTCTACTTCTAGCACTTGATTAAATTAAGGCTGATCTGTCTACCTATACATCTCCTTAATTAAAACCCTAAAGAAACATAGAGATTAAAAATTAAAACTCCTAAATAATATTTTTCAGAAAATAAATGGACGAAAATATCTATATTACGTGGCAGCCAGCTAGGGTTTTATTCCTGGCGCGGCCGTGCCAGCCAGAGCGAGCTGAGAGCGCGGAGGCGGTGGAAGTACTCGGCGATAGCCAGAAAGCAACGCGCCGCCTGGCGCGTGGTCAGAACCTGGTGGAGCCGGTGGAGGGTTTGGTGCCTCAGATTATCTGCCTGTAAGTCAATATTGTGATTATTATTTTTCTTGAATTAATATTGATTATTGTTTGGAAAAATAAATTTGGGAAATGTGCTGTGTTTTACAACTCATCATGAACGTATGCTGACTTTTTAGGGTTTGGATTTATCAATTTTCTAGAACAACATATTTCTGCATTGACATGATTTTTATAACTGCAAAATTCGTGGTAGGTTTAGAATAATTGTGTATGACTATTGTATTGATTTGATTGTTGTAATCATGTATCATAGATAGGTGTCATATTTCGATTCATATACACACACACACACGTATATAATATGTTTTACAATTATTGTTTTCATTTTATAAATTCTAGAACTTAAGTTGTAATGATCGAATACTACTAATTATGCAATGATTGGAAAAAGAAATTTTGCGAGTAAGATCAAAATATACTAAATCAAAAGTTCGATTTATTTTTATCAACCATTATACCCTTAATGCAATATGGCTCATAGGTGGTGTTTGGTAGGGATGTTTGATTGAGAAAAGTAAATTGATGAAAACAAAATGTTAGAAAACTAAAGGTATTAATTATGCTTTTAATTTCAAGAAGAAACATCTATGTTAACTACTAAATATCTATCCCTCTCCACCATTTGGGTTTCCTTTCTATTGGGTGAAGTGGTTGCTAATTAATCGATCATCAATATAGTTAGAAATTAAAGAAAAACATATTGAATACACTAATCTAACTTCATAAAGCTAATAATGTTGTACAGTTGAACTTTTCTATATAAACAAATCTAAATCTCTACAATTTTGATCAAGTTAGAAACTCAAATATCTCTATTGTGGAATTATTATTACTAGTATTATTATTATGGTCAATTCGATATAGTTGAAGTCAAAACGGTTAGAAAGTGACATCATGCACGTGATGGGCCCGGTATGATCTCTCTGATAAGGATATTTTTGTCCCACAACTATTTATAGACTGTCTTAACTGCTATATTGGAGTTGGAGCAGATATGCCTTCTACTATATATCCACACCATTTTTTAATTTGCATACATAATTACATTAAACACCCTATATTTATTGAGTATCATTTTCTATTTTGTTCAATGCTTAATGTTTTGGGACATTCAAACAAGCTTCTGCATGTGTTCCATTATGAACACATATTATGGCATGCATGATCAAATTAGAGTAACAAATGCATGCAATGATGTATGTGATATTGATGATAAAGAGTAGAAGATAGGTATATGTAGGTAGGTAGGTAGGTTGGCACCTGTCGAACGAAGCCTTCGAGGGTGGAGAGCTTGTTGATGGCTAGAGCCATCTGAGCCATGTAGGTGTTCATGTTGGGTGGGGTGGTGAGTGAGTCTGCAGCTATGGTTTCAGAGAGTGAGTTAGTGAGAGCCTCAAGCCCTTGTGAGAGGGCTTCTTCTGCCTCTTGAGTTGATTGCTGGAGCCCACATATTCCTACTACTTGTTGCTCTGTCAATGGCTCTACTTGGCTCAACACTATCTGCGCCCATTTATATATATATATATATATATATATATGTTTGAACATTAATTTTGGTTAGTCGATCAAGCTTATAATATGTACATAGTCTTTCTAATTGTTTAACGAGCGGTGGTGGAAGGGAGAGATACTAGCTATAACGACCCACCCGAAAACTTGCATGATCATCACAATTAATTAATTTGCATCTTTCAACTATAGACTCCTGGTATACTATATATAGTTGATTATATTATCATTCCTAATTTTTTGTTTTAGGTTGAAAACTACAAAAAAAAAAAAGAATTATTTGGTGTCTTAGTACGTAATTGGACTTGACTATATTACTAGCCAGCTTAATTAAAAGAATAGAAAAAGTAAAAAGTAACAAAAGAAAGAGAAAAAGAAGATGGTCACAAGTGTCGTTGGGCTTCGCTATTGTATAATAGTGTTTCTTCTTCTGTTCTATATTTTTCACAAATAATATAAGTCGAGACACAGAATTATACATGTTTTTTTTTTTTAATATAAACGAATATGAGAAAACATGTAGAATTATTCTGGAAATAGAGGAATATTTGGTGAAGAAAAGAAAAGGATATATGATGAAATAAAGGGAAATAAGGCGTGCAAGAATGAACACGTACACTAACAAAAGCGTGCGTATATATCCAGGTTGAGTAGTACCAGACACAGGCTTTATGCCCTCCTTCTCAACATCATCCTATAACTAGCAATTCACCATACTATACTATTTTCACTCATATATTTGTAACAAAATAATTAATTATTAATAGCATTTTCAAGAATAGATAATTAATCAGTAGAAAAGGCATTATATTTTATAATATACTATAATTATAGTTGGGTGATGTTTGGAAGGGGTGTAGGTGGGCTAGAGGAAATCCAATTTAACATCGAGTATGATTGTTACCGTACGTAAATGTCAAATCGAAGGGTGTATATATGGAATATATATTATTAATTGATGTAATAATAAATAAATTTTGGTGTGTATTGATACGTAGGTTAGAAAACTATTCGTGAGACTGTCTCACATGAGTTTTTGTGTAATCTTTTTTTTGTAAAATTGGATAAAATTTGAGTAAATGTCATAATCCTTATTTGAAGCCTATAACAAACAAGAATTTTCGCTTTATATGCATGAATTTTATTTTTCTATTAGAGACCTTTGGAACTATATTTAGGCAGCTCTCTCTCTCTCCTTCCTCTCACTCTCTTTGGGTATTAGGGTTTTTGGTTTATATATTTAAATGTAGACATACCTTGATGAGCTCCGATGGCCGGAAACCACCCATCCACATAAAGCAACGCTCGGCCGGAGTCTTCCACATGCCGGAGACGAGGTGGAAGACATCGGATTTAACGATCATGCTTTTGAGGTTAATCACCTGATCATAATGTGCCAAGGAGTTGTCCACGTAGACTCGGAGCTCATTTTCCGGCAAGTGGTCGTGGACGGCGTTTCGGAGCTCCACCATTAGGCGGTGGTGCTCCTCCAGCCACCGTGCATACTCCATGTCGAACAACGCCGTGTCTGGAATTTAATTAGCCATTTTATAAATTGAATAATTAATAAGCCTGTGACAAATAATTGATAGTTGGAGGAATATCTGTTCCAATGTCACAACTTGCATAGACACTATACCCAAGAAATTATTATTTTTAATTAGTTGACTTGAAATTAGTTATAATTAATTATTTATATATGTATACCTGAATTCATGTTGCTCATAGCAGCAGGAAGGCCTTGGTCTCCTCCCAAGCTAGCACTTCCTCCTAAAAAAAATCCCTAATCATTGAAACAATTTGCAATTAATCACTAAATTATTTTGCTTCAATTTATCCAAAACAAATAGCATTAATTAAATTAATTGTAATTAATTAGTATCTTACTTGTGATCTAGCTCTTTGTATTTCTTGCTCTAACTGAGAAAGCCTCACCCTACTTGTCTCTAGCTGCTGAACATAAGCCTGCAAATTACCATCAAATAAACTCTAAATCAAGCTTTAATTATCACCAAAAAATTTAATTTAATTAATAGTAACTTTTTCTTGCCTTTTTTCTAAGCCTGCTTTTTCTAGCTGCCTCTCTATTCTGAGCAAGCCTCCTCAAAGTCTGCACATAAAAAATGTAGCTAAACACACAGAAGCTAGCTAAAACCACACCCACATTGTATTATATATGCACGTGCTAATTTACTTGTAAAAAACAAGACTTTATATTTTAATTATTTTTGGAGAAATAATTTTAATTTTTCCTAAAAAAGGGGAATTAAATAAAACCTTGGGATCTGGTGTTTTTGGTCCTTCTTGCTCTGAACTTGAGGTAGGCCCTTTGCGGCTTCCCTCACGCTGCCATTACAAAGAAAGGAACAACAACAGAAAAACCAAATTTTTTTAAATTTTCTCTGAGTACAAAATCTCAGTTTTCAAGAATCTTTTCTATATAAGTACTTAGGTGTAATAAACTTTTGTAACAAATGCATTATTTTATGTCCTAACCTTAACTGCCTTGCCTTGTTCAGGAGCAGAAGCAACCTCATTTCTAGGGTTAGATAGCTCCATGGACGGCTCAGATGATCTCTTGGAGCCACTGGTTGATGGAGAAGCTAGTCCCACACTTGGCTACCAAACACAGGATTTAACAAACCCATTAATTAGCTGTAAATCATTGTTTCATACTTAAAATATTATATGAGTCATGTATTCGTGAAGAGATTATTAATAAGACAATTTAGTAACAAAATCTAACTGTTTTTGTACCTTTGATGTTGTTGCAGATGGCTCTACATGCATGGGCTGTGAAGGGAAAATGTTCAGAGTTGGTGGCCTCATCCCTGAATTATTTTCTGCAGAATATTTAGAAAATTGAAAAAAGAAGAATTATTGGAAGAAATTTACAAAAATATAAAAATAAAATTCTGACATGATAATAATAGTGGGAAGAAATAAAAGTCATGCAAATCTGTGTTTTGTACTGTGTTTTGTACTACGATCATGCTTCGCAAAAATTCATGTATCAGTAGTTTGTTACATGCCGTGGTCCCAATTTGCAGAAACCATGAAATTCAGAAATTATTTCTTTGAATTTAGTTTTTAATATTAGGGAAAATTATATATGCAATTATTTTTTTCTCCTGAAAATTAAATATCTGGTCAAAATAAAGTACGATCAGAAATCTTGATTTCTCCATGACCCCAAACAGCTATTCCCCATGAGAATCTGATCACACCTCAGTATAAGCTTTACAAAAAACATTTGTTTTTTTTTTATTTATAAATTTATAAAATCTTGAAAAAAATTTGGATATATAATCAAGAAACAATGATCAAGAATTTTACGACGAGTCTCTTGAGATGAAGGATCTTGGCCGTCGAGATATAAAAAGAGAGCTTGATCTAACTCGCCCAAATCATAAGCTCCAGCATCGTTGCTTCTGCATAAATTAATTAAACTCAAATTTGAAGAGCAAAAAAAAAAAAAAAGAAGAAGAAGAAGAAGAAGAAGAAAATTGGGACATATGAAGAAAAAGAGGAGGAAAAAATAGTGAAATTCTTACATGTTGAAGTTTCCAGGAATAGCTGATGATGAGGTTGAGTGCATCATTGAGAAGGATATCTGATTATTGCTGGGATGATGGATTTGATTCTGATGCATCGGATGATGGTGATGATGATGATGATGATGATGGTCTTGTTGTAGCTCGATTTCTTTGTTATTGTTGTTGTTATTGGCGCTGCTTTTGTTCGAAGCCATGGAAGATGAATAGGAGGTGTAAGAGAAATAAGAAAACTAGTTGGTTTCTTGTTCCAACTATTGTGATCCATATACTAATAGGACCCCTATTAATTTCTCCAAAACCACCTCCTTCATTTCTTTTCCACTTTATAGAAAAATCCCAGATCACTGTTTTCAATACTTGTACATAGAGAGAGAGAGAGAGAGAGAGAGAGAGAGAGAGAGAGTCGGTTATGGTGTGTGAAAGAAGGGGTGGGGATAGAAATGAGAGAATTGAATGCAAAAGAGGCAAAAGACAAGGACTATATCAAGCTTCTCTGAAAATCAAGAAGACTTTCTGCATATATATGTCTTTTTTTTTTTCATTTCTTTCTGTTTAATGATTTTGTTATGGAATCCCAACAAGTCCAACACTTGGTTTTCCTTTCTCTCTCTTAAACTTGCCAAGTTTCTCTCTCTAGAACCATGGAAAGACTAATTTGGAAGGAATTAAAACATCATTTTTTGATATAGAATTAAGGTCGTGGTCTTAATGAGAACGCCGCAGTTGAGTTGGGTTCCTTGTCCGATCTTCTTATCGAGGGGATTATGAATTGACTGAAATGCCCTCCTCGTTTTACTGTTGACATTTATTTTCATGCAGTTTTTCTTATTTTCAAATGTACAACTTCTCGACAAATTCTTTCACTAACATATCCAACACACTCATCATACACTGCTCTCATTAACTAATATGTAACAATGACACCAAAACAAAATAATTCGAAAACATTTTTGTGATATATGTGTGCGTATATTGCAAGATTACGTGATTAGTTACAAAATTAGTAAGATTATATTAGTGAGAAATTTTGGATTTTGGTCTTATAACCTACCTTATTAACTTTTGGAACTACTACTCTAAAGGGTACTTAATTAAAATCATATTTTTCACCTCTTAATTGTGGTGTCTTTCGATTTTGGTCTCATAATTATCACAATTTTCAAATTTGTCCTACAATTTAAAAATCTGACATATTTTTTTTCCGAAATTAGGCTTTCCAGTGAAGAAGTGATGTGGTGACACATATTGTCATATTCTTATCGAAATATAATCATTAGGGAAATTACACTTTATATTATCCGAATTGTGGTGTCATTTACACTTAACCATTTAAATGAACCGCATTATTCGCTTAATTCGAGAACTCATCATCATGTATAGAAGTTCACATAGTTAAAATGAAACCTTCTCTAATATATAATACATCAAATTATTTCAATGTGCAACCTTGTCTAATAAAAGTAAATAAAACAGAAAAAGAAGGGATGTTAAAGGCATCATGAATTACCAATAATGAGTAAGCAATGGCAACGTCCTTTAAAGCTTTAACCATGACTATTGTCTATTCGATGGATATGTAATGGGCAATATCGATCATTGAGCATTAAGATAAATCTTTTGAACTAACTCTATGTTTATAGTTTTAAGGTAATTTAGACCAATCAAAGTGCAATAAATAACTAATGAGACTTTGCCTATTGCCTGTCTACTTAGATTTAGATTTATATGTATAATATGTGTGTGTTCAGTGATATGGATATATATATATATATAAAAGCAGAATATTCTGCCAAAAATAACTATAATAAATGTCTCATTTATTAAATATTTCTATTTTAAAAAATCATTAATAACTTTCATTTTACATTTATTAATAAAAAAATTAAAAAAATTAATATTTATTATATTTAATTTTATATTTATTGTATAGAAACTTAAAAGAAAAAATAAATATGTAAATCTATCTATATATTTCTAATAATATAATAATAGAGGAAAAATTGGAAATATTTACATAAATATAATTTTCAACACAAAAGTGTCACGTCAACAATTTTTATTTTGTATCTTTAATTATTTAATGCATTCAATTTATATAAATATTATATTAGTTTATTCTTATGTTATTAATATTAATTAAGTTAACTTTTTGAATAATTTCTTAAATACCAACAATAGATATTGTTCAAACAATAATTTCAATAATAAATATTAATTTGTTAAAGGATAATTGATATCATATATAATATATATTAATAAATAAGTATACACTATTAAAGATATGTGTATATACATACATACATGTATATATAATATGTATTTAGTGTGAGATTAAATGTCATCCTAAGTATTTTTAAATGAATATTTTTAAGTGTCACGTTAACAAAAAAAATTATTTGCATTTTTTACTATTTAATCCATTTGATTTAATAATATAAATATTGTATTAGTTTATTCTCATTTTATTGATCTTAACTAAATTAACTTTTATTGAATGATTCTTAAATACAAACAATAGATATCCAAACAATAATTTCAATATTAAATTTTAATTTGCATGCATTGGGATAATTTTGTATCATATTTAATGTAAATCAATAAATAAATATATTACTATTAAAGATTTGTGTATATACATATATCTATATATAATATGTATTTTGTCTGATTATATGTCATCTTAAATATTTTTTAAATTAATATTTATATTTCAAATATGTTATATAATTCAATATTTTATTCTTTATTGATATATTTTAATGATAAATTGAGATATTGTTAAGTATACAATTATAAATATTTCATAATTAAATAAAACTTTCGTATTTTACTTTACACTTAAGACTTCGTATATTTTTATATGAGTCGCTTTTATATGAGAGTGCGACGTTAAATGGCTTAGCTGATTATTTAAATTATATGTTTAGTTTCTAATTATATTGTCATCATCATGATCACAAGTAATACATTTCGATTTTGTGTTGGACTTAAATTGTAATGATCAATGTCGTGCTATATCAATTAATTTACGTGATACATATAATAATGGAATAGTTATTTGTTATTTTTGATGTTAAACGATATTAATTAAACATGTTTTTCTAATACATTTTATTTTAAAATAAAAGGTTAACAATATATAATTGAAAGTGATTGCATCAAGTTCCTACATAAAATTTCTAATTTTATTGTGTATTATTTATATATATAGTAATTAAATTTGATTTTTAATTCATATGTTTTTTAGTGTTTTTAGTATATTTAATTGAAATAACTGACAATATTAGTTTGTAACATATATAATAAAAAAATGTTTCAAAGTATAGAGAAGTTTTTAAAAGCCTTTGCAGGTAAATTTCCAATTTTGATTTAAAGATCATGATTCGTACTTGTGTTTTTAGTATTAATTATAAATTAGTGAATTGGATGTGTATAATATTGATATATTGTTGTGAACTGAATTATCTCTATTAAAATTATATTTTCTTAATTATTAAATATTATATTATCTTCTATATACTAAAATCATTCACACTATATTATCAAATAATTAATATTACCAACATTATATCACAAACCGCGCATCGCGCGGGTGCGAGTACTAGTTCATGTAAACGTGCAATAGTACTCATGAGACATATTTGGATCAATGATCACATTGTGTTCAATCTAATTTATTTTACTCTTAATTATATAATTAAAATGTTTGCATTTCTATTTTGATTTGTTCCAACATTAATTTTTAATATATATGCATATATTTTAGTTTATAAATACACTAGGGTCTATATTTATGTTGAAGTGACAATGAGACATTTTCTAAAATAGATTCTGCACTATGTTATTGGAAGAAACGAATATAGAGTTGACTTTTTCTATTTGTTAGAAAGAGTCAACCAAATTATATATATTTGTGAAGGAATAACATGAAGAAACTGGCCATGTCAATGAGATTTTAATTTTTTAAACATGGGTATTAATGGCTTTATGATTTTTAAAATTTGTTGAAGCTATTTTTATTGATTACCTAAACTTATATTTGAATTTAAAATTCAGCAATCATAAACAACATTAATATTAAAAATGTATTACAATTAATTTAATTTCAGTAATTTCTCAGTTGAATGGATCCAACTAATTAACCAAGAATGAGCCCTGTTTGCTTACTAGTGATGTTTTAAGATATTAATATAAAGTTATGAGTAACACAATGTTAGTAATACTAGTACTCGCACCCACGCATCGCGCGGTCTGTAATATAATATTGGTAAATATTAATTATTTGATAATATAGTGTGAATGATTTTAGTATATAGAAGACAATATAATATTTAATAACTAAGAAAATCTAATTTTGATAAAGATAATTCAATTTACAACAATATATCAATATTATACACATCCAATTCACTAATCTATAATTAATACTAAAAACACAAGTATAAATCATGATCTTTAAATCAAAATTGGAAATTTTAGCTGCAAAGTTTGTAAGTATTTTAAAAACTTCTCTATACAAAACATTTCTAGTTGAAACATTTTTTTTTATTATCTATATTACAGACTAATATCGTCAGTTATTTAAATTAAATATACTAAAAAAATTATGAATTAAAAATCAAATTTAATTACTATATATATATATATAATACACAATAAAATTAGAAATTTTTATGTAGGAACTTGATGCAAGCACTTTCAATTATATATTTTCAACCTTTTATTTTAAAATAAAATGAATTAGAAAAACATTTTTAATTAATATCGTTTAACATCAAAGATAACAGATAACTATTTCATTATATGTATCACATAAATTAATTGATATAGCACGACATTGATCATTACAATTCAAGTCCAACACAAAATCAAAATGTAGTACTTGTGATCATGATGATGATAATATAATTAGAAACTAAACATATAATTTAAATAATCAGCTGAGCCATTTGACGTCGCACTCTCATATAAAAATATATGCAGTCTTAAGTGTAAAGTAAAAGACTAAAGTTTTAGTTAATTATGAAATATTTATAATTGTATACTTAACTATATCTCAATTTATCATTAAAATATATCGATAAAGAATAAAATATTGAATGATATTACATATTTGAGATATAAAAATTAATTTAAAAATATTTAGGATGAAATATAATTTAGATTAAATACATATTATATATATACATATATGTATATATACAAATCTTTAATAGTATTATATTTATTTATTAATTTACATTAAATATGATATAAATTATCCCCATGCAAATTAATATTTAATATTGAAATTAATATTTGGATATCATTGTTTGTATTTAAGAAATCATTCAATAAAATTTAATTTAGTTAAGATCAATAAAATGAGAATAAACTAATACAATATTTATATTATTAAATCAAATGAATTAAATAGTAAAAAATGCAAATAAATAAATTTGTTGACGTGACACTTAAAAATATTAATTTAAAAATACTTAGAATGATATTTAATTTCACACTGAATACATATTATATATACTTGTATATATGTACATACATCTTTAATAGTGTATACTTATTTATTAATTTATGGGAATAAACTCAATTTTAGTCTCGTTAAAAAGTCACTATTCAATTTCAGTCCATTTAAGTTCCAAAATTCAAATTTAGTCCCAATGAGTCACCATGTGTCTAATTTGAGGTCATTTTCCACCGGAACTGGCATATTCGATGAATCTCAGGCGAGTGCAACTCACTCGCTCCCAATTCTGAAGACTCCGACCAGAGTTCGGTGATGTATAATTTGTTGCCCATGTGACATTGTTTTTTGATATAAATTAAATCCCAAAACTGCCACCTCAGTAATTTAACAAAAAAATATTCAAACCAGAAAATATACATTAAATCCATGAAATCAAATAAATGAAAAAAACCCTAAATTCCCAAAATCAATGAACACAAATGGAAAAACCTTAAAATCAACAAAATTCCCCCAAATTAAAATCGATCAAAACAGCCCCAAATCACGAAGGATTTTCCTTGAAGATGGTGGCAACGGCGTTGGTGGGACTGGATTCACCGGCGGTGGTGAGGCCGGTTGCACTGGAGGCGGTGGAGACGCTTCTAGGAGCGGAGCTGGCTGCGGTGAGGGAGCAGCTGCAGGCAGGGCCGGTGGGGCGGGATCAGCTACATGCGGGGAAGGATCAGTGGCGGGTGGCGCAGGTGGGGAGGGATTAGCGGCTGGTGTAGCCAGCGAAGGGACGTAGTACTTGGTTGAGCAGGCTCCGGGGATGAAGCCTTTTGAGATTGAAGTTTCGGCAAAGATTTGCGACAATCTATCCCGAAACTCCAATTTCTCCGGTGAAACTGCCTTCAAGACAATCCATTTCACTTTTACATTATTAGAAACATGAAGGATGACAAAGAAATTAATTACACGACATGATTGGATGATATTATAGTGTGAATTGTGCATGGTGAAATTTTGTTTATTAGATTGAATTATGAATTGATATTGAGAAAGATGAGAGAGAGTGTGTGTGAATCCACTACACCTTGTTTTTGGGTGATTCCATTCGATCCCCCACTCTCCATTTGGGGATTAGAGTTCTTGCACTTGTGTTTAATGATTTTGAAATTTTAGATTATTTTTTTTGATTTATTTGATTTTATTTAATGATTTGTTGATTTTTCTCATTTTTTGATTTCATAATTTTGGTTTTGATTTATTTTAATTAGTATTTTTGTTGATATGACATTAATTAGATTTTTTTTTAATTGAGAAAACAATGTCACATGGCAAGAAATAACACATCAGCGCATTTAGGCCAGAATTGGGCGAGTGTGTTGCACTCGCCGGAGATTTGTTGGAATATGCCAATTCCGGTGAAAAAAAGACTCGAATTGGACACATTGTGACTTAGTCAGACTTCAATTGATTTTTAGACTTTAAGTAGACACGCCCATACGGTTCAAAAACCGCCGAACCGGGCCGGTTCGAACCGGCTGTCAACGGTTCGGCGAACCGTTGACCGGTTCCGGTTCCGAACCGTAACCGGAAACCGTAATTATCCGATTAGGTTACGGTTCGTCATTTTTTGAACCGGAAAACCGGCGGTTTAACAGGCGGTTCCGAACCGGTTTTGAAATTTTTTTGAAATCGGCGGTGGCAATCTACGGGCCCTTGGAGATCAACGGTCAAGATGAAGAAACCGGATCGAACCGGAACCGGCGGTTCGAACCGGAGCATCCCCTTTTTTTTTTGAATTTTTTGAAATCTATAAATTTTTTGAAAAACCGGCCCGAACCGGCGGTTTAACCGGAACCGCCTGTTTCGAAACTGGAACCGGAACCGGCCTATTACCCTTCCCGGTTCGGTTCCGGTTCGGCCATTTCGGAAACCGGAACCGAAATCGGGAAACCGAATGACCATGTCTAACTTTAAGTGACTGAAATTGGACAGTGACTTTTTAACGGGACTAAAATTGAATTTTTCCATTAATTTATATTATATATGGTATCAATTATCCTTTAACAAATTAATATTTATTATTGAAATTATTGTTTGAACAATATCTATTGTTGGTATTTAAAAAATTATCAAAAAACTTAACTTAATTAATATTAATAAAATAATAATAAACTAATATAATATTTATATTATAAATTGAATGTATTAAATAATAAAATATATAAAATAAAAAAAGAAAAAAACAATTATTGACGTGACACTTTTGTGGGGAAAATGATATTTTTGTAAATATTTTCAACATTTTCTCTATTATTATATTATTAGAAATATATAGATAGATTTATGTATTTATTTTTCTTTTGAGTTTTTATACAATAAATATAAAATTAAATATAATAAATATTAATATTTTTAAAATTTTTTATTAATAAATGTAAAATGAAAGTTATTAATGATTTCTTAAAATAGAAATATTTAATAAATGCGATATTTATTATAGTTATTTTTGACAAAATATTCTACTTTTATATATATAGATTCATAAAACGGTCTTGTCAAAACCTTCCGATAAGACTTTGATATCATGAAACTAGCTAGTTACTTTTCCCGGCCACTTAAACTTCTCTTTTTCCTGATAGACTTTATGTTGAATAAACATTACAATGAGGTTGGAATTATTTTGGATTAGGTGAAAGTACCTATTTTATTATTGAAGTAAGTAATTATTAATTTGGAAGATTTAGGTCTTAATCTAATGGCAAATCAAGCAACTAACGTATATATTTTCACCTACTCCTTTATATGGGTCGTGTCGATGCTTTTGCTTAGAGAAAATGTAGTGTTTTCCCAAAATTGTTTCTTCATTAATAATATACTTTCAATATCTTTTATATATATATATATATATATATATATATATAAAGTGTCTTATTAATTATTGTAGAATAAAAGACCAAAACTACTCAATTAGAGGTTTTGGGCTAGGCCAAACTAATAAAACTTACCTGCTCTTTAAGCACTTTTTGGTTCGAAAGACATTTTAATAAATCAATTTGCAATGTAACATATATATAGTATATGCACACACATACACACACTGTTCATGAAAAGTAGTGAAACCAATAATCTGAGACTGTTCTTTAATTTTATTATTAAATTAATTATGAATATGAATATTAACTTGTATTTTTTTAAATTGTTTGGAAACTGATATTTTATTCACAAAAGCTAAATATATGAGATTGTATTTGTTGGGTTTATAAGTTCACCGAACAATGTCCAATTATAAAGAAAATAGAAAGCAAACAAAAAAACAGAAACTAATGTTGCATCTGGTGTTACGTGACACAACGGGCAACACTAAACAAACAGAAATATTGGGACAACCTTCTTGTTTCTCCTTTCTCCGACTTTGCAGCAGCCTTTAACCACGAACGGAACTCCTCCACAGCGGCAGGAACTGCACACGAACCAGGTTTAAGTCGAGTCAAGGTTAGACCTTTCCTCTCAAAGACGTATATGTCCCAGTTAGTGCTCACAGTTTGACGTAACGTCCCCAAAGGTAAAACGACTTCGTCTTCAAGTTAGTAGCACCACAAAACTTGAAGCTCCAGCGAACTAGAATGGGAGATGGACTAAAATGTATGATCTATATGGAAAACCGTATGCAACTTGCACTTTTTGTTCAAAGGATGCTATGAACTTTAATGCAATAAAACATGAAAAGATGGTGTTCTCAAGAGTTTTTTTGATGATATGTAAACTGTGATTTTCGTGCATGAAGATGCTCTATGATATAGACTTCATTCCACACCCACTAAATGAGTGGTGCAACCACCTCTCCACTCTTTATAATTTCCAATCAACCACCATTGCTCACAACTTCATTCTAGAAGTGGGCTTCCATATTGGATGACCATGGGCCTCATGGAAATGGACCACAAGTTTGAAATGGATTCTGAAATGGACCGCAAGTCCAATGGGCTTTGCACAGGCTAGACTCGACAGTGTTGTCCCGGTGTTGCCAACACCACAGGCAACATCAACTAGGCCAGCACCAATGGGCAGAGCCCATTTTCGTGTATTAATTTCTCACTGATCACCGAAAATCGGTTTTGAGCGTTTCAACACACTATATTCATCTACTCAAAACGTAGATTCATCTTGTGTCTTTTGTTTTCATAATAGCCCACATTTGATCCTTCAAATCGGTGGTCAAACATGTGTCATAACACATTATAAACATTGATCAAAACCAATTTTCTCACGGTATTATGAAGTTATTTTCATGACATGAAGTCGGGGATGTAAATCATGCAATAATACTTGTGAGCTACTCAAGTTTAACTCAAAAAAATAACATTAAATTTATAATCAGTTCGAGCTTGAGCTACTCAATTAGCGATCAATTAATCTAATTGAGTACATTAATATTCCGCTGAAGAATAGCATGCCTTATCGAGCATATATTAAATTTATTATTTTAACCTTAACAATTTATCTATTTATAAATTAAAGGTTTAATTTCGATTTTGGTCTCGCATGTATGACCCTTTTCATTTTTTAACAATCAAGTATACGTTTTTCAATTTTGGTCCCGTATGTTTCCACTTTTTCCAATTTTGGTCCTACATGTTTCAATTTTTTTTTCCAATTTCAGTCCAATTTTGGTTGGAATTATCAAAATCGCAGATGCCACTTAAGATTTCCCGACGGCCATCCTGGATTGAAATTGAAAAAACTTGAAACATACAGGACCAAAATCGGAAAAATTTGAAACATATAGGACCAAAATTGGAAAATTTGACTAAAATTGGAAATTTTTGAAACATATAGGATTAAATTTGAAAAAAAGGTAGAAACACACAGGACCAAAATAGAAAAACGTATATTTGGTTGTCCAAAAATGAAAAGGGTCATATATACCGGACGAAAATTGAAACTAACCCTAAATTAAATATAATTGTAAAATTTTCATGTCAAGAACTTTTTTAGAAATTTAGGTTATTTTATAAATTTTATTCAAATATCTAGTCGAGCCAAACTCGAATTTATCAAATTATTTATTGTATATTGACATTAGAAAAATAAGCTCAATCAAGCTCTAGCTTGAAATTTTGTAATTGAGTTCAAGCTTGACAATGTCCAATCCGACTCAACTCGTTTATACATTTAGATTGAGCTCCATTATTTACGAATCAAACTCATTTCTCAACCATAACTCTATATTACAGATCATGTATTGTAGATTGACTATCTAAAGAATTAAATTCATAAATAGTTTCACAATCATTAAACTCGTTTTTTGTTTTATTAACTTAAAGTTTACCATACTCAGTTGGGGGGGAAATAATCTATACTTTGTCGATTTTTAAAACTTAAATTGAATATGATTAAATGATAGAAAAGTAAATATTTTTAATGCCTATATAATCTCTTCGATATATTTAGGTCACCAAATATTGTGTATCTTTAAAGAAACCTTCATTTCACAGTCAATGGGTTTTTCTCTTTATTTGTAATTGTATTAGTCAACACAATCAATGATTGTATTGGAGAATCATGAGTATGTTCAAATATTTCAAATTTTAAATAAATATATACTAAGCACGCCCTATTTTACTTTATTTTATATTATTTTGCATTTTTCTTTTCATACACCACATCAGGAAATAGTAAATAAATTATATGCTTTTATAAGACTGTCTAGTATAATAAATTTGGAAAAAATTTATATACCCCTGGGCACATATGGGTATAAATTTAGGTGTTATATACATTCTCTTCAGGTGTTATATATATACACTCTATATGTGTTATGTTTTTGGATGTTATAAATATACTCTACAGGTATCATATGTATATAAGAGTATACATGTGATACCTGAAGAGTATATACATGATACATGTAGAGTATATATTTAACACCATATAATGATTAATTTGGGGGCATCATGCCCTTGAGGCACACTGTGTCACTCAATAAATTTATGATATTTGATTTATATATTCATAATTATAATTACTAGGTAATGATTTATTTAAAAATGATATAAGTTGTGGGTAATGGGTTTCCATCCTAAAATATTTATGAGATAATTTTCATATATAAGTTCTATATTAGTATAGAGTAAATTAAGAATTCTAGACAAAGTACAAAAAAAAATGTATTTCTTCAAAAATAAAAATGAATTAAAACAATTGTGAGATCGTCTCAATAATCATCTTAATTACATGAGATGGGTTCACCACAACCACGCTTTACAATTCAAAAAAATTGAGTGTAACCTACAACAATGTAATTTAAAAATAAAATAATTGGCAGAATTAAAAATCAAATAGTTCTCTAATTAGCAGTGTATACAGATTCAATGTATCAAAACCTTCCTAATACAAAATGAATATGTCCTTCATTAATTAATTAATTTTTGTAACTCTTTCAACTAATATAAATATCAGAAGAACCGCCACTTTATTTTTAATTAATGTTGGCAATCCATAATTGGCTTTATGTCAACAAGTGACACGACTTGTCTAACAAAATAAGTACCTTAGACTTTGATTGTTTCTCCTTAACAAGAAAGTTTAATTCTTTTTTTTTTTTTACGAGTACAACATATCAATTATTAAATGTAAGGAATTTCTTTTATATTTCAGATGTATAATGTGGGTTTGTTTACATTTTATTTTTTTATTATCCTTTAATTAAATTTTAGTATTTTCCAAATTTTAGTTGGAAATGATTTTCAGCAACAACTGAGTGGAAATTGATATATGTTTCAAATTAATTGAGAATTTTCTATACACATTTTATGCTATATATATATATTATCTTTATCCGTATAATCAAAAAGACCCAAGTGAATATATCAATGCATCTATGATCAAATCATCTCCACTTGTAGCTTAAAAAAATGTAATTACACGCTAATGTCACTATTTTTAATTTTTTCTATAAACCTTTCATTGAAGTACTAATTTTAGAACATGTGGTTATAAAATTGAGGTAGCAGACTAGCATGTGACCATAAATCAAAAGTCGTAATTTTTATAAAAAGAAATATATAAACCCTAAATATATATCAAATAGTTTTCAAGAAAGCAACATCGCAAAGCCCCCCATGTTGGCTAGGACTATTGGATTTGCCATTTAAAGGCAGATTTTCAAGTTCTAAACTTGTTGGAGTCTCCAACTCCAAGCAAGATAAGTGAAAGGATAATGTTTACAATGTAAAACCATTAATTTAATACTGTTTAGAATGTTATAAATGGTAAGAAATTAATACCTTTTGTGAGGTAATTCATGCATTGTGTATGGTGGGATTAGTGTGAAGTTTTACATGAATAAGACTATATATTTACATACAGAAATAAAATAAGAGAGAGAGAGAGAGAATATATATTTTTATATGCAGTCTATTCACATTAATATGTCTGTATGCATGTGATGTGTGAAAATCATATTTCTAGGATTAAATTATATTCAATATAATAATCACACATTACATTTGGACATATATATTAACATGTGCATATATATATATATATATATTTGGACATATAGACACATTACATAAATATAATGTCGCGCGTTCAAATTAAATTATTTGATAACATTCCCAAAAAAAGGGTCATGTTTCAACAATATTAATTATGTGTGATTTAATGTGGGGTGATCATGGTTCGGTTTTGTGGTTTTTTTTTTTAATTTAAATCGTCTTGACATATGCGGTTCGGTTAATTTTTCAAATTTAAACCACGATTTTTTTTACTTAGCTTGTATTGGTCCTAAGTGGTAATAGGCTTAGAGGGGGTGAATAAGCCTACTCAAATTTTCAAATTTTTTACTCCGGAGAATATTAAGTCTCAGAAAAACAGGAAGCTACTGAGCTTACTGCAACAGTGAGATTACTGGGTGAGAGCAGTGACCTAAAGACTTCAAAACAGAGTTTGATGCACAACGGAATTATTTAAACAATGAGTGAGTTTTCTGAAAAGTAAGCTTTCGTACAGTATGCTATGATAATTAAGAAATAGATAAGGAAGATAGCAAACAGGTAGCAGAAGATAACATAGAGCAGGAACCACGATATATATAGGTTCGAGGATGGAGTAATCCATCTACGTCCTCTTTACTCCTTCTCAAGGAGGAACTTTGTTAAAAAGAGTTGGGATTACAAAGACTCTGCTTAAACAAACTATTCCTAACAAGACTGTCAGTCTATCCCACATATGGTTACTGCACAGTGACCAAAACTAGCCAACTCAGAGCTCTTGCTCTTCTACTCGAGCGAACTACACTTGATCAGGAACAACCTCCGATCAAGTGACTCCTATCAGTCTAAAAAGATAAGAAATAAGAGTTCTTCAACACAGTGTAGCACGCTTAAATAGGTAGCTCTGAAACTAAGATTGCTTGCGGTGATTTAGACTGGACTGAAACTTAGAGAAATTTGAAAGATGAGTTTGAATGCTTGATTGCTTTGAATGCGCGAGAATTTCAGGTAGTTTCTTCAGTTCCAGTCTTCTTCTATTTATAGGCGTGGAAAATTCTGCTCGTTGAAGAGAGCGTCCTTCCCCTGCAGTGAGCTTTGGTGTGGTGTCCTCATTCCATTGGTTCGTACATGATTTATGTTGTGGTTGTACACCGTTGGCACTGCGGCTGTCTTTCTTTATGCAAATTCGTCCTTTCGTCCTTTTGATTCCTCCAGGTGGCATTCTCTGATTGGCTTCGTGCTGATTGTTCCTAACGGAAACTCAGAGTACTTGATCCGAGGAAACTGAATCTGGAGTTTGTTACTGCAGCTCTTGTCGTATTAGGCTAGCTTCCTGATTTTTAGTGTCCTTCCTTAGGTTGTTGTTTGCTCACATACTTAGCAGTTTTTAGAGTGCATTTGAGCAGCGACCTCTAGAGTATCCTTTTAGTCGCATGCTGCAGTGACCAAATGTTTGGACGAAACTTACTGTCTTCTCCTGATGTATCCTTGCTTCAGTGACCTACAAGGTAGCTTGCTGCAGAGACCTATATTTAGTCAATTTTTCACTTTGGGAGTAGCAAGATCGTCTTCATTCTTCAAGCTTTTGATCCTTGATCTTCAAGCATTCTAGACTATTCTAAACTTTTTACAAATCAAGCTAATTATAGAGAAATGTAGGCCCTATCTATTACATTTGTCCTCATCAAAAACTATACATTGATTCCTAACAACTTGATTGTGCAGTTTCTGAATGGTTTGGACGGTTTCGGACAGTTTGACAGTTTTTAACTTATAAATCAACACCGAAAATAATTACTCTTTCGAACTTTAACTGCAATAATACACATTATAACAATTTTCTTCATGTGAATTAGTTATCCATATCAAGAATTATAACAATTTTCTTCATGTGAATTAGTTATCCATATCAAGAATTATAACAATTTTCTTCATGTGAATTAGTTATCCATATCAAGATAAAATGATAATATATATTAAACTAAATCTATAACCACATCAATATTCTAGCATTGATAATTCATGATAGTTCAAAACGTATTTCACAAAATTATAATATTTAATCATGTAATAATGAGTAGTTAGTGCTAGAGATTAAAACACACATAATTTAACATGATTATTTCATAAAATAACAATATAAGACGTTCATGGTTTGATCCAAGTTTTAGATAAAAATGTGTAGTGAATTAGACTTGATCCAAGTGTGTTTCTAATGATGTATAAATTGTAATTATATACATATATATAAATATATATATATATATATATATATATATTCGGCGGTGCGATTTTGAACAAGAAATATAAATTGCCCTCTTTGAGTGGTGTGGTTATTCTAAAAAAAATTAACCGTCGATTTATCGTAGAAAATATAAATAATGGTGCAGTTTGGACGGTTTGAATTTTTTTTTTCCAAGCCCTAATTAAATGAATGAAAATTGGACAGCATTCTCAAAGTTATTAAGTTGATTTATAACCTCAATTCGTTCATCAATTCACACACTCAAATTTTATTACAAGAGTGTCATATAAATTTTAATTAAAATTAAATTTTACTTTTCCAAACCAATGGGACACCTCTTTTTTTTTTTTTTAAATGAATTTTTCTGGTAAGTATTAATGTTAGGTTAGATAAAATTAAACTCTAAATTACAAACTTAACACATGATTAAATGGGCTTAAGCCCATGATAATGTAAACCTTTTTGTGGTTTTATTTATATTTATTATTTTTATTCACATAAGGTCCACCAAATTTAGAATGTGGCCCAATTAAATAATTGATGATTCAAGAACATCACCAAACAAAGTTTGTAAATATTTTCATTCTTTTACATCAAAGAGTATTGACAATAGCTTTAGCAACTCACTACTAAATACTTGTCATCATAATTCATGGGCCCACCATAGTCCATCTCAAAGCGAGATGAACAATCTTACAAATATGATTCTATGAATCGACATTTACTATGTGTAATAAAAATTCTCTTTTATCAATAGAATTGTATATTTCTGAATTAAATTCTTAGAATAGTTTCATAGAAGTCTAATCGAAACAGCGCAATCTAGTGTGAAAACTACAATGACGAGACATGTGTTGATTGATTGATGATATTAAAATTTGGTGGGCATAAATCCTTGGGCTAAATTTAGCAAATAAAACCCTAATTTGGATTGGTTTTAGTACCATAATAATGGGGTCCGAAAATTTCCTGGTTTTAGGGCCCCACCAAGATGGGCCTCACGAATTATCCTCACAAGTAAAAGAAAACATATAATCTGAAAAAGTAATGAGTGGGTCCCACCACCCCTCTTTTTTTGGTTTCTATTTATGGAAAATGTTGAAATAATTGAAATAGCTTTTGGCTATGGGAATTGGAGAAGAGGGTCTTGTCATAGCCACATTTGATTTTGATGTGCATTTGTTTGAGGTTGACATGACCATTCTTGCAATACATGTTTCTCTTCAACTACGTGATTTCAATTTTTACTATTACATAATTACATTCTCATATTTCATGCCCAAATATTCATAACAAATATATATATATATATATATCACACTTAGAATTATGTAGTTTTGATGGTTAATATAGTTTGTTAATTAAATATTCATAATTTTGACAGTGGTATAAGTATTTGATGCAATATTGTGGTGGGCAATGTCATTTTGGGGCAATATGAATCTTTCATCTTATAATTTCATGCTTCTTTGGTAAAATTATTTTGTTTAGACAGTTAATGTAAACTATGCATTGATTTAAATTACTGTTAGAATAATATAATTGTGACAATGATGTATGAATTGAATATGAAATTATGAGACTGAGTATCTCATTAAAATCATACATGTTGTGACAGTCTTGAAGCAAAAGGAAAATAACATTTAAGTTTACTTTGAAAATACTGTTAGTGAGGAGGTTCAATGAATATATCATGTACATATACAGAAAATTGTCATGTTTATTTTGTAATTTAGATTAATTATTTGCATAAAAATCGATAAGGGTTGTGAAACTTCATATTCTTTTATATTAAAGCCCTTAACTTTAATGCTTTGTTATATTGAGTCCTTTGACTTTTTGTTATATTAAATATTTTAAGATTAAATATGAATAAAAATAAGAGTAGGTCTTATGTGAGATCGTCTCACGGATCTTTTTTCGTGAGACGGGTCAACCCATAACCCACACTTAACAATTCATATGAAAATTTGTGGATATGGGTTCAATTCATGGGTTATAAGGATCCGTCTCACGGAAACTATCCGTGAGACCGTCTCACATGAGTTTTTGTGTAAAAATAAACATCAAGCTTTCGATTAAAAAATCATAATATACTAAATATAGTCTACAAACTGCAAAGTCCTCAATGTCAATGTTCAAGCATTAACATAACAAAATGTACACATAGGGATCAAATTTATTGTTGTATAATGCAATTTTTTTAGAGTATTCTAATTTATGTTTTTTTCTGTCTTTAAAATCAACTAGAATGGAAAATACATTCAAGACTATCAACAAGTTTTTCCTTTTTTATTCTTTTTTTTTTTTAATATGATTGATGAAATTGGTTGTGGTGTGTGGGCTCTAGCTTCTAATTGAAGATTTTAGCCCAACAAGACAAAATAAAATGAGGGAGCAAATAGAAAGAGGCTAAATAGTTTTATTGAACTTCTGCATATTGGGCTCTTGGGCTTTTCACTATTTGGGCCATTCTTTTCAAACTGGCCCAAAATGGCTTTTCCCACTTTGCCGCAACTGATTTTCTTCTTTTTCTTTATAAACATACAATTTGACACTTTCTACTTTACAATTCATTAAAGCTAACTGTGTATGCAAATCACATGCTAAAAGCTAAAAGCTAGTACAAGTATAATTGAAAAGCCCATTTCGAAGCTTTCATGCCAAACTGAAAACGATTAAAATTATGAAACAAAGAAGGAAGTAAAAGAAAAGTGGATTTTTAGAAGAAACTAATGTGAGCCGCCCAAAGTTGAACTAAAAGAAGAATAAAGATGGAGAATAATACAGACATAAATTAAGAAAAAGTATTAATATTGAAAGCATCTCTAAGAAGAGCCTTGTTCTTCACTCTTTAGATTTAGAATTAGTACTGCGCATCAATGCGAAAGTCAAATCTTGTTCTTAAGATGCTTTTAAGCATTAGCATATTTGTGAGGCCGATCATGCATGTGATCATGTTGTGAGTTTTCATATTCAAGATTTCAAAGACAAAACAGAAGAAAGAGTTGGAAATTTGTTGAAGGTTAGTTAGAGATATAGTAGTATAAACTACTAGCTAATAATACATGTTTGTTATACATATGTTGTGTGGTAACTAACAGGAGCTAGTTGTATGGTTGAAGAGGGTGATAATGAGCGGTGAAGCAGCTAAGAATCGAGACGAGTACACGATCAAAGACATGAAGCCAAAGCTGGGAGAACGGTGGCCCCATGGCGGCGTTCGTGGGGGTGGAGGGTGGATCAGCAGTGACAGGATCACGAGCACGTATGATCTTGTCGAACAGACATATTATCTATACGTTCGTGTGGTTAAAGCCCAGAACCTTCCTCCCAACCCCGTCACTGGGAGCTGTGACCCATATGTTGAAGTCAAGCTTGGGAACTACAAAGGGAAGACACAGCACTTTGAGAAGAAGAGTAATCCAGAGTGGAACAATCAAGTGTTTGCTTTCTCCAAGGACAAGATCCAGTCCTCTGTGGTTGAAGTGTTTGTGAGAGATAAAGAGATGGTTTCAAGGGATGACTATGTTGGGAAGGTGGTGTTTGATCTGAATGAGGTTCCGACGAGGGTCCCACCGGACAGCCCGTTGGCCCCACAGTGGTACCGGCTTGAGGACCGAAGAGGGGGGTACAAGGTTAGAGGTGAAGTGATGGTGGCTGTGTGGATGGGGACACAAGCAGATGAGGCTTTTCCAGAGGCTTGGCACTCTGATGCTGCTTCTGTCCATGGAGAAGGGGTGTACAGCGTGCGGTCCAAGGTGTACGTATCGCCTAAGCTGTGGTACGTTCGTGTGAACGTGATCGAGGCACAGGATGTGGAGTCAGAGGACAAGAGTGAGGCTCCACAGGTGTTTGTGAAGGCGCAGGTAGGGAATCAAATACTGAAAACTAAGGTGTGTCCTGTTCGGACGAGCAATCCGTTTTGGAACGAGGACTTGGTGTTCATAGCCGGTGAGCCATTCGAGGATCAGCTGGTCCTCATTGTGGAGAACAAGGCCAAGACTAAGAAGAAGCTGTTGGGAGGATAAGTCTGCCTTTACACATATTCGAGAGGCGTTTGGATCATAGGCCGGTTCATTCTCAGTGGTTCAACCTTGAGAAGTTTGGATTCGGGGTGTTGGAAGGGGACAAGAGGAAGGAGCACAAGTTCTCGACTAGGGTTCATCTCCGCGTCTGCCTTGAAGGCGGCTACCACGTGCTAGACGAGTCCACTTTGTACATAAGTGATCAGAGGCCTACTGCTAGGCAGCTTTGGAAGCAGCCCATTGGGATTCTTGAAGTGGGGATCTTGAGTGCACAAGGGCTTGCCCAGATGAAGACCAAGGATGGGAAAGGCAGCACTGATGCTTACTGTGTGGCGAAATACGGGCAGAAATGGGTGAGAACGAGGACCATAGTCGAAAACATGAGCCCCAAATGGAATGAGCAGTACATATGGGAGGTCTATGATCCCTGCACTGTGATCACTTTAGGGGTGTTTGATAACTGCCATTTAGGTGGCAATGAGAAGCCGGCCCCACCTAATCAGCCCAGAAAGGATTCAAGAATCGGGAAGGTGAGGATCCGCCTATCAACGCTTGAGACGGATAAGATCTACACACACTCATATCCACTCCTCATCCTTCAATCATCTGGTTTAAAGAAAATGGGAGAACTCCAACTAGCATTCAGATTCACATGTCTCTCATTCGCGCACATGATGTATCTATACACGAGGCCATTGCTCCCCAAAATGCACTACATTCATCCCTTCACGGTGACCCAACTAGACAGCCTGAGATTCCAGGCGATGAACATTGTGGCCTCAAGATTAGGCAGGGCTGAGCCCCCACTAACGAAAGAAGTAGTCGAGTACATGCTAGACGTGGATTCTCACATGTGGAGCATGAGACGAAGCAAGGCCAACTTCTTCCGAATAGCCTCCTTCTTCTCAGGCCTCATCAGCCTCACCAAGTGGCTCCAACAAGTCTGCCAATGGAACAATCCAATCTCCACCATTTTAGTCCACATTCTTTTCTTCATACTCATCTGCTACCCTGAACTCATCCTCCCAACCACGTTTCTCTACATGTTCCTAATCGGGCTATGGAACTTCCGGCTACGACCAAGGCACCCTCCACACATGGACACCAAGCTCTCCTGGGCCGAGGCAGCCCAAAGGGACGAGCTGGACGAGGAGTTTGACACGTTCCCCTCGTCCAGGCCCGTGGATGTGGTCAGAATGAGGTATGACAGGCTTAGAAGCATTGCAGGGAGGATACAGACAGTTGTAGGAGACATTGCAACACAATGTGAGAGAATCTATGGAGTGCTGAGCTGGAGAGATCCAAGAGCAACCTCTGTTTTCCTGGTCTTTTGCCTCTTTGTAGCTGTGGCTCTCTATGTTACTCCTTTTAAGATTGTTGTTCTTTTAGCAGGCTTGTTTTGGCTAAGGCATCCTAGGTTTAGAAGCAAGATGCCTTCTGCTCCTAGTAACTTCTTTCGCCGATTGCCCGCTCGAGCAGATTGCATTCTCTGATGCATCAAATAAAACACGAGATTGAAACATGATAGACGATACTCCCTCCTCTCAATCTCATCTATGTACCTTCCTTCTAACTTTTAGTTGTGAAAGCAACCACTTTTTAGGCTCTCCTTTTTCCCAATATTGTATACAATACATGATTGATCATACATGTTTTGGAGTTTATGGTTGAAGATGTAGTAGAAGGACAATTGTTCATCAATGTTACATAACTATTTTAATATTTTAATCTAACTCAAAGTATAATTAATCAAAGCCAAAAACTTATATGCCCCTGGGGTACATAGGGGCACAGATCTAAATGATATATACATACTCTTCAGGTGTTATATATATATACTCTATATGTGTTATGTTTCTTGGTGTTATAAATATACCCTACAGGTATCATATGTATATAAGAGTATTCATGTGATACCTGAAGAGTATATGCATGATACATGTAGAGTATATATTTAACACCATATAATGATTAATTTGAGGGCACCACACACAAGTGTCACTCTTAATCATATTATTTTATATAAGTCCACAATAATATTAAATCCAAATTACTAAAGATGACAAACAATAATCAATTCAACTTGATCGAATTCTCAAATAATTTGATATGAAACCAACATTATTAGCTACAATTTTTTTTGTGAAATGAAGAAAAAAAAAAACATTGTTTCTACAAATATATAGATTTAAAAATGCAAAATAATATTTATTTAAAATATGAAAAAATGTAAATCATATTGCGCGGGGACCCGGCTTTACTAAATACGGGTGGACCCGAACCCGAAATAATACGGTGGTGATAAAAAAATCTCAGTCAAAGATCTGTACCAGAGACACTCACTCACCTTCGTAAACTTCCATTTCTGACACGCCAGATCCACGCGCCGCCACAATGACAGATTCCACCGCCGCCGAGCAGCATTCGGAGCTTCCACCTGCATCCACCTCCGCTGCTGCTTACCATCTACACCCCCGCAGGGAGCCGTTTGAGCACGGTCTTCTCCCCATCCCGAAGCTCATCTTCACCGATGGCGCCCAGACTCTTTCCCAACTCAAATCTACTCTCCTTTCATCGAATTCCAACTATCGTGTCGATACGGAAACTCTAGGCCGAGTCCTTCAAATCCCCATTGAACATTCGCGGCTTATAGTCGAAACCCTATCCGTCGTTCTGCATGATGATTCTGATCCTTTGGCGAAGGCTAGGGCTCCGAATGAGATTGATGAAGCTGGGGTGAATGTGTTTGATTTGCTAGTTTATTTGTATGTGCAAAATTACAAGAGGTTGCTGCCGAAAGGACATAAGGATTCAGCTGCTGTAGCTGATGTTTGGCCGTCGACGTCAGCTTTTGATGGGTTTTTATCTGTGCTCTCGCCGTTACAGGTGATGAACTTTCTAGTTTTAAGATTTATTTGAGTATTTGTTGGGTCGATCGAACATGCTCTGTGAATTGTGGATTCAGTTTTGGGGTTGGCGGTGGAGGGCTGTTGAGTAGTGAATTTGTATTTATTATTTTTGGCTAGTTTTGTTGTTTCTTCCAAGTGATCGTTAGTCTGTGGCGTCATGTGGTACAAGTGAGGATTGATGATGTATTGTAGAGTGGGATATTTAGGAATTCAGTTAAATATTGATGAACTGAACATCATCTTTGTAGGATATCCGTCACTGCCTATTGCAGACTTATTTGCCTCATACCTTAAAAAGTTGTACTTTAACTGGTTTTTACATATAAAATCATAGAATGTAGCAGTTTCAAATGTGTAGCATAAGTAAAGCACCCGCTTTTGTGTTGTTCACACATATTTTTACTGTATTATGATTGCCAGTAAGCATGGCTCTGCCTATTGCAGTTGGTGCGTAGCAACAATCGAAGGTTTATGCCATCTCAAGCTGATGAAGAGGCTCATCAGCTATCATATCTGCAGAAACACTTGGGAAACATTGTTTCCCTCTTGGCAGATGCGGCAGAAGGGGAAGGTGATGAGTCTATGGTATGTAAATTTTGTTGCTTATTCTGCATTTCTGTAGAAATTGGTTTCTTTAGTTAGATAATAGGCTGAATCTTTGATTGATTCTATTGATGGACATTTTGTTATCCTCTGTTGAGCTTTGCATCTAAGTGTTTACTTATCCTATTCCCCAGGTTTTATCTGTGGACAAATTCGAACATCTGGGATTTCTGATGTATTTTGGGGAAAAAGGATCTGAGAGAATACCGTTAAGCCAGAACACTCCATTTTTTGCAAATTCAGATCCTGACATGCCTGCTGCTCCCGTTCCTGCATCACAAGTTTTAGATTGGCTTCTTCAAAACATAGCCTCTACCTTGGAACATATTTCTGATACAGTATCTCCAAAAGAAAATGGGCCTAGTAATTCTTCGGATCAGGATGTTACGATGGCTGATGTTGGCCCAAATTCTGCAAAGCCCTCAAGCAGTCTTAGGGGTCCAAGTTTAATTGAGGGAATCTCTAAATCATCATGTGTAAAGCAAGCATCTGATCTAAAGGGCACATCTGTGAAGGTGAATATTGTTCTGCATTCTTCCCAAATGTTCTTGTCTATCATAATTCCTGTAACTCCAGCTAGAATTTCCATAAGTTTAATTTGCATGACACAGTGGCCACTTAAATTCTCTGCAAGAGCATATAATAGAGAGTGCCCCTAGTTTTATGATAATAATCTTTTGAACCATAAACTCTGTTTTGTCAAGGGCATAATGTTTATGCTGTGAACAGCAGCAGAGCTTTACTGGTATCTGCACTATGAGATGTTAGATCTGTTGGGAATTGATTATATATTTCTTGATTTTCTTAAATCATCTCTCATGCCCAATGTAACTAAGAAAAAGAAGGGAGAAGATTGCTACATGCCTTTGGGACTTCATGCAACTTATTGTTTCCTCTTAGACCTTAGTTACAGTTCTTCAGTCTCTACATTAGAGTTCCTTGTGAAATTTCAACCTTTTTTTTTTTTTTGCTCAGGTTGTAAATTGTCATGAATCGGTAATTTACATCTTGGCACTACTAAGATATGCAACAGTCTATGGATGTTCTGATGCGACTATTGTCCTTGGAGCTGTTGGGAAGGTAGTAAAATGGTTGAAGAACATGATTTCATTTTTAATATCCGGCATGCATAATTTAGTTGTTCTTGTAATAAAAGTTGAACTCATGTAAGACTATAATTGTCTCATGCAGGCTGTTAGAGTTGAACATTGTGAACGTGTTCATCTGATCACTGCAGCCAAACGCATCTGCATTGCAAACTGCCGGGAGTGCCTATTCTTCTTGGGGGTTAACCAGCAGCCTCTCATTGTTGGTGATAATCATAAATTGCAGGTGAGACTAGCCTTGTGTTTAGTGCTTAAATCTATGCACAGTGCCTATTGCAAAAAAGAACCTGTATCCTAGCCTTCAAAAAATAATTGCCAGTTAGGCTTCCTTTTCCACTGCTCAATATTTGCATTCAACAGGTGGCTCCTTACAACACATTCTACTCACAATTGGAGGAACACATGAATCAAGTTGCAGTTGACCCTAACATCAACAAGTGGAATGAACCTGTGGCTCTTGGAGTGGTTGATCCACACGATTCATTATCCCATCCAGCTGGTGTCTCAGATGCCCAAGCCGAATCTGCTGCATGTCTAGAGCCAGATCAGTATACCAATTTGGTGGTAAGTGCTTTTATCTGGTGGCATGTTTAGGTGACAGAATATCATTAGTTGAGAGCGCATTGCGTATATAATTCTGATATTTCGGTAATATCTTTTAAAAATTTGCTCACAAATCAGTACGAGTTTCTGTTGTCTGTTAGCAGTGTCCTTTTCTTTTGGGGCCTATTAATCATGGGTCTCACCAAGTTCTGTAAATTCTCTAGTACTAATATGTATTTCAACATCAGATTCCAAACTGGTTGGGAAGTGAGCAAGCTGGTTCTACAAAAGACAACCCCTTCCCTTTACCGGATTCTTACCTCACATCACAACTGAAAAATGTATGTTCAAGTAACTGCTTTCTGTATCTCATTAAGGTCTAGGGCATTGTTGTAAATTGACTCAAATATGACATTGGTGGTTTGATTCTTTTGTTCTCGATCTTCAGCAAAAAAGTTTGGAGGAAGTTAAGCAAATTCTGAAAGAAACTCAACTTGAAGAGAGCCGGAAACGAGAATTATCGAACGCACTCCATGCCTGTTTTAAAGACTGGTTGTATGGTAATCCCTACGCAATTTACTCTATGTGCAGCATTTGCAATTTACTCTATGTGCACCATTTAGTGAAATCCACCTTTTCGGTTTAGTCTCTATCTCACACCTTTTCTTTTCTCATGAACACTATTCCTTTTGTATCTGCAGCTTGTGATTTTGGTGTTGAGGAATTTATAATTGCACCTAGATTTGTTAATGCTGCTCTTATAGACATTGTGTTATGCCTCCAAATTTCAATATGGTGGTTTTACTGCTTAATCGCAAGTATGATTGTTATTGACTTCCCTGTTTGTATGAATGAACAGCATCTGGAAATATCCGGCAGCTTTACTGCTTACATGGCGAATAAGTGCAATTGTGTAGGTGAGCCGAACAACGGAGAATGGAGTTATATTTTCAGCATTTATCTGTTAGATTGATACTCAGGCAGATCATGCTCTTCTCACGCCATTTTTCGGCAATCTAGAGGTCACTGGGACTTTGATGCTGCCTAGTTTGCTACTTCAAATTGGTTCAAAGATCCACTCAAACAGGCTAAAATCGTGCACTTAACTGTTTGCTAATGAATCATGCTTTAGTTCCAGAGTATATTAGTTCCAGAATACTGTTGTTGTAAGATATGAGTCGTAATATATTTTCTTCCCAGAATGTGAATTACTATTTTTACTTTGGTTCAAAATTCTCTCTCAATTTACATGAAAAAACAATGGTCTGAATAACATCAGAATGCTAGCTTGTAGGAGCGAGCTGGAACAACTGTTCTGCTTGGTCGGGGAAGAATGTAACGAACAGAAACGCACCTGGCAACGACCAAGCAATTGATCAAAGCAGATCTTCTAGATGCAGAATAAAACAGGCAAACAAGTTTTTTCAGAACTTACAGATGAGAACAGTCCCTAGTACTGCTGAGATTTTGCCTTGAACTGTAACCAACCCAGCCTTTCCCGCATTTTGTAGCTCAGTCGAACCAACAGAGTCGAACGTCCCTGCATTTACGACGTTTTTCTTGGTTCTTCAGCATAGCACTTTAAATAAGAGAAGAGATGATTGTTAAAGGTAGAAATGAAAACTCACCAGGTTTTACAGATTGGAGGCCTGATGTTATGCTGGCTATATTCTGATAACCAGCTTGCTCTAACTTGTAAGCAGCAGCAGCGGATCTTAGAATTCGTTACAAATAACAAGGTTATGTTTTGCAATGATAGAACGATGAGATTACAATAATGAGTTCGCGCTCTGTCTTACCTTAGTCCCTCCTGGCAAACAAGCAGTAACTTGGTTTCGGGCGAAAACTGGGTCTTCACAGTTTGAACGAATTCAGGGTTTTGTTTGGTGAAAGGCAATCCGAAGAACAAACCAGAGAAGTTGTTGTGCACTGTCCTCTTTATTATAGTTCCTGATCAGTAAACATATTTAGACATGGTTCGTCCAAGAGAAGTAAAGCATATATATATAGATATATATACCCAAATCGTTGTCCTTGTTCTCAATGAATAAGGGGACATGATAGCAGTCCTTTATGTGGGCTCTTCCATACTGAGATGTATCGCGAACATCCACAACTGCATACCCCTCCACTGCTATTAGCTTCTTCGCCTCTTCTGAGTCCACGAAATTCACTTCTGCTTTTATCACCACCCTTCTCCGTTGCTCTTGTTTTGCTGTCCCCACTACCAACCACGATGTTGCCAATTTGCTGCAAGACAACCACATTCCTAGTCATATTATGTGTTTCTACCTTCTTAATCTGATATTGTTGTCATTTCAAGACTTGTTTGAGCCTTGTAACAAATATGATCAAACCAAGAATTGTGTTCAAATAGGGCAAAACAAACTTAACCTTTAACTATGCATATCAGTGACCAAAACATCTAGAAGCCACTTTATTATATACTCTCAACAATTCACATATAATAATTATGCTCTATAATTTGCTATTTCCATGTTAGAAATATCTGTTGCAGAATCTTTAAAGCATTTTCAGCAACATATTTTCGAAAAAGGAGCATAATTTACGACCTAAATATCGAATAAATAAGTAACAATATTCGAAAATAATACCTCTGAGATGAGAGTGCTGAAGGGCAACAGCAAGCTATCCCTGCCATATCTGCAGTCTCTCTCTCTCTCTCTCTAGATTATGGTTTGCTTATTTGTCTAGTTGCAGCTAGCGGGCCAATGAAATTTAAGAGCATGAATGGGTTTCTGCCACGTGGCTTGGAGAGTATACGAGATGGAATTGGATATCTCATTTATGTTTTTCACTTTCCTTTTATTACCTGAGTTTGAAATATACATTTCAATGATGCAATACAAATATATTGAAAATAAGAGTAGGACTTGGGTTAGATCTGTACCCCAACCCGACCCGAATACACTATATATAATTAAAACTCTAATTTTTCATTTCATCTTCTTTCTTTTTTTTTCTTCTTCTTCCACAACACCTCTTCTTCTTCCTTCTTTTTTCTACTTCTTCTTCTTCTTCTTCTTCTTCTTCTTCTTCTTCTCTACGTACATTCCTTCTTCTCCATTATTATTCTCCGTTCTTCTTCTTCCTTTTACTTAGATATTTTAAGTTGTTTTGATTTTGCTTAATCTATTTTTCTTATTAATGAATGGATGATAAAAAGGGTGAGTTTCCTTTAACTTGCAGATACCAATGAATGTGGGAAGAATCCGTGTGACGAAAATGGGATTTGCACAAATAGTCCAAGGGGTTTCAGGTGTTCTTGCAAGAAGGGATATTATGGAGAAGGGGCGAAAAATGGGAAAGGTTGCATTGCTAAAAAAATAAGGAAAATATGATATAAATCGTTGTTTTATTGTTTAGAAATATTAAACTCACAATACAGTAATGTAATACCTATAGAGTAAATATGTAATACCTACACATGTGATACCTATAGAACAAAAATTCGAATAAATAATTTATACCTTAATTGAGTTAGTTTGTAATACCTATAGAGTATACATGTGATACCTATAGAGTATACATGTGATACCTACACAAAAGTAAAAACAAATAATTCATACCTTTATTGAATGAACACATGATACCTTAAGAGTATACATGTAATACCTTAAGAGTATACATGTAATACCTATAGAACAAAAAATAGAACAAAAAATCAATACGTTAATTGAGTAAATTTGTAATACCTATAGAGTATACATGTAATACCTATAGAGTAAACACATAATACCTATCATTAAATCTCAAGAAATATAAGTGTAATACCTATAGGGTATATGCATAATATATATAGGGTATACATGTAATACTCATTACTGAATAATCAACTAGATAATCAAGTGTGTGTTGACACACACCAGATTTGCTATGGGCGCGCGTGGCGACGCATGGACGCACGTGGAAGGGCAGATCTGGGGACACGGATATACGGGATACACAAGTTTTTGCCTGAAAATAATAATGTATGTTGGATATCTTAATTAAGAAAAAATGATATGACGAATTTTCTAGTAGGGCAACCATACCAATTTAATACCTTTTCTTTTCAACTTTTTATTAGTCAAATCATATTCTTTCAGTTTTACATTAAAAAAAAACATTATTGATTTGTTAGTATAATTTTGTTTGTGGTGGGTACAAACATTATTGTAGTTGTAGGCTTGTAGCATAGTAAAATATAAGATCATATTAAACATTATAATGAATAAATGGAATTCAAAGAGAGTGATTTATCAAGAAATAAGCACATATATCATTTCTGAAGAAGAAATCCAAACATATCATAGTGTTTCCTTTTTCTTTTCTTCTATAGTTCTGTAACTTCATAGACAGTAGAAAGCTTGTTAAATTTTATTGAAATAATATTATTTTTTTATAACGTATTTTTTGTAATACTTAATACCTTTTTAATCATCCCAAAGATACTAATTTTCAATGTAGAAATTCTAAAGAAATAAAGCCTCGTCTCTCTTCCAAGAAAATAGAAATGTCAGCTTCAATTTGCATAAAATTCCTTGAGAGAAACAGCAATCAACTTTACATGTCAATGGCTTAAACACAATTCTGTGTAGTAGAGATTGACATCTCAGGAACTAAAAGAAAGGACACAGTTTTTATTAAACCATTCATTCTGCATATCTGTAATGGCAAGATGGCGAAGCAACACGAAAACCAAGCCCAGTAGTATGTTGATGTTCTGAAAAAAGCATACTGAGAACATTTCTGAAAATCGAACTAATTAACATTAGGGCTAGGCCTTTTCTCGCGGGTGTAAACATAATATTCCTTGTGCTCGTCGTGTTTCTTGAAACCTACCACGTCCATGGCGGTGGAGGAAGCTGCAAAGGCAGCTCCTGCAGACAAAGCCGTTGAAATGCTTCTCCCTGCGTAGAAATTGACATATTTGATCACAGTTTAGATCACCTTAGCCTCACGATAAGAAGGACAAATCCTAGACTATATGTGTCATCAGAAGATGTCTTGGGTAAATGAACAGAGAGATTTGCAATCTTAAGAATAGAATTGATGTTTCTATAGTTACAATAACAGACACCAACATGTCACAATCTGCATATTCTGATGCAGATTTTTTGACTGGAATATTTGTAATGCAAACAGTTGTAAGCTTTTGGCTGCTAACTTGAAAATGTTGTAGACCCATCGATGTGAACATACACATGTAATTGCAGTTTCCATGAGGCCTAGGATAAACGATTTCACATTCCGGAATACACAATGTAAAAGAAGAGGCTCATAATGTTAAATGCAAAGAAAAACCGTCAATAAAGCAAAAGACTATTTATATCATTATATGCCCACATAACAAGGAGAATTACACAAACAGAGTCAAATTCAAGTAAGAATTTCTAAATTAATAAGTGAAAGCAAATAAGTATATGAACAAGATGACAATGCGGCGAGATGACATGCATAATGCAGTGCGGAAGAAAACTTTCTTGCTTCAGGTCATCAGTATATGAACAAGAAGAAAAGAAATCATGCAAGCCTGCATAGTCAACAAGATACACAAGAAAATAAACAAGGAGAAAGATTCACCTCTGAAACCCAAGACAGTGGCACCAGCAACGAATCCTCCAACTGCTCCATTAACAAAGTCTCTTTTCATCCTGTAGTGCTGCACTACCTGCTCTACTCCAACGAAGACTCCACCTATAGCAGCAAAAGTTGCTCCATGGCTGCCCATCATCTTCAATGTCCGGATCAACCCAGGAAGTGCAACATTCCTCTCAACACGAGGTACATCTTGCCAAGTAGCAATAATGGAACCCCAAATGGTTCCAGCAACAAATCCCGTGGTTGCCCCTTTTAATGTTTTGGTCACTGCACTCTGTTCATCTTCCATTTTCTTAAGCTCCTCGATATCCATTTTAGCCATCTTTTAATAAATACAACAAAAGGCTGACATAGAGAATAGATAGAGTCAGTACTTCTAACATATTACACTATTTCTCAAGAGTCAAGACAACCAATTTAACAAAGAGAAAGGACACAAAATACAGCAAAATATTCAAAATGAATTAGAACAGACAATTAAGGAAAAATATTTACTGATTTGCAAGACTGACGGTGATTACACCTACAACGTCAACTAAAGGATGTAGAGAAAGAGAACTCAGAGATACGAGCACTCGTAGGAATAAAGAATCAGAGAGAACATTAATATGGTATACACTCAAATCCATCCTCAGCACCACATATGGATAACAATCAACAATTCCACTCAAGCTAAAGCTTCACACAAATAGTAGTTAACAAGTACATTATATTTGCCCGAAAAATTGTTATCTGCATTGTACTTTGAACTAGGATTGAGGTGAAGAAAATAATTGTTCATGAAACATTTTTGAAAGAAAAAAAAAAAAAAAAGTTAAGAGAATCTCAATTAAGCCCACCTGCATATAAAACAACTAAAGGAAAGAGCTTCCTCAAAATTCAGTCAATTAAAAGAAGATACCACCACAGAGTTCCAAACATATGAACAGAGTTTGTGCTAAGTCAAATGTGCAAAACCCATCGATTATACTCCCAACACGACAATGATACATGCAGAGTTAAGAAATACAACAAATTGAAGTCTCGATAAACGAATTTGTACTCCTGAAGCTCAAAGTTCAAACCCTAAAATCAGAATTTATAGAGATTTTCACAGAGATTGAAAAACAAAATTGAGACGGATACACAGCCGTTCATCACCGTTTGATTGCGTATGAGAAAAAAACCAGAAAGAAAAAGCTCACCTGATGAAAAATGAGAATTTCAGATCTGTAGGGAGAGAGAGGTGTCTGAGATCAGCAGATTGAAATTGATGAGAATTTTGACAGCAAATGTGTGGGCCTTATTGGGCTTTAATGATAAATGGGTTTGATCAATTATATTTTATAAACTTGGGCCTCGAAAAAGCCCAATTTGTTTAGGCTTAAATGATAAATGGGTTTGATCAATTTATTTTATTAAATTGGGCCTTTCAATTGAATTATGTTAAAGCCCTATTTGAATAGAGCCCAATTTCTGTAGTAGCACACAGTACGAAAACGAACGAAGTCTGAACTGAAACTCTCAGTAAAATATTAAATCACAAATATATTCACCGATTTTTGCTTCTCTAAATCCGAAATTGCAATTAACAACATGCAAAATCTAGATGAAATTCGGAACCTCCCGATCGACATCGCGTTTGCTCGTCTCGGAGGTAAAATCAGTAGCTGTAATCAACAATTTGACTTTAATTTTTTGAATTGTTTCAATCATTTTGGTTTAAATTCTGCATGTTTTTTATTCGTGTTTGGAAATAAATGAGTTGATGTTTTGGTTGGATTGAAGAATGGCTGGTGGATCGGAAGAGAATTCCGGTGGATTGGAGGAAACGAATGGCGGCGGTGAGGGCGAAGATTGCGACGTCGTTTGCTTCTCTGCCGAAAGACATTGATCCTTTTTTCCAAACCCTGGACCCAGAAGGTTCTCATAATAGTTCTTCATCTGTTTGAGTTTCAACTAAATTAATTCAGCTATTAAAACAATGAAGTCTTTATACTTGGTGTTTGTTAGACTGCAATTTATCTTAATTTTCCATGCTAAAATTTGATAAAAATCCTGTGATTTGCTTATGAGATCAGTTTGAAATGAAGCTTTTTTGTTTGAGGAAGCCAGTAGCTATGCAAGCGTAGGGCTTGTAAGAGTTCTAATAGGTTTAAGATTTCAATGTTGTTATATTATGAGGAATCACTTTGTGGTGAATTTTTTTTTTTTTTTGCCATTGAAAAAAAAAACTCAGGGATTGGATACTTGGAAGCGAAGAAAATATATGAAATTCTATTGAAGTCAAATCCAGAAAACCGTAATATTTTTGGTCGGCTTTCAGGTGCTGCTGTAAGATATCTATAGACCATCTATATGAGCCTCTATGATTGCTCTATCTCATCAAAATATTTGTTTCAACTGACCACTTTTAACAAAAAATTTAACCATATTGATAGGGTGATTGGGAGACTATAGTGCGTGCTTATGAGAAAGATCATATTTTTCTTGGTGAGGCTGCTCAGATAATGGTCCAAAATGTGAACTATGAAATGTGAGTATGATCTACTGTTTCTTCTTATAAAAACGTAGTGTTTATGTGCAACTACTTTATTACTGTTATTCATATTGATTCTTTTGTTTTCCCTTTAATATTTAAAGCCCATATCTGAAGAAGCAAGTCCAAAAGAGTCAACAGCAGCTTGTAGAATTGGAGAGAAAGGAAGCTGATATAAAAAGAAATGCAGCTCTTTCAGCGGTGAAATATTCAGAGGCTTGTCAGGAGCTAGGATTGCAGGTTTTGCTCGAGTCATGTTTGTTTTTTTGTCATTTCCATAATTCCATTGTATCTTGTTTTCTGTGCCATTGTTGCATAAACATAAGTCATGCTCTGCAGGGTATTAATGTCAGGTTAGAGTTGTTAGGAACAGCTACAACATCTCTTCCAAGCACTTTTGGTCAGATGCTAGAAATATTGAACAGTGATTCTGTTTCAGTGGCCATTGAGTTCTATTCAGCATTTGTTAAGGATGCCCACACGGATAAGGATGTAAGCAAAAATTTCAAATTTATTTATTATTAATGGGATGTCAAATTTATTAAACTAGTTTTGCATTTGCAGAAATTACCTGACCCTGTGTTACCAAATTTGATATATGTTCGCCAAAACCCCCCTTCTCTAAATGTTTCTGTGAGTCCTGAATGCTTTGATGCTGCTAGTGCTCAAGGATACCAAGTTGACCCTGTAGACATGGTGGGACCATCAGACGTTGCAGCTGAAAGTATTGACTGGGATATCACTTTTGAGAGCCCTGACATTGATTGGGACATTGGTACTGTAGAAACGGAAGATAGTGGAAATGGATTGGGTCCATATGAGATTGTTAATGCAAGTGATATTTTGCCAAATTCCCCTCATAAAGATGGTGCTGAGACTCACCAGATCTTGGAAAACGTGGATTGCCCTACGGCTCCAGATGTAGTTGTATCAGATATGTCTTGGGATATAAGTGTTGAAAATCCACAGGATGCTGGGGCCAAAGATGCTGGCTTACTAGACACTCCCACAGAATCTGGTTCAACCTATCATTATTCCAAAGCTGAAGCAACTGGAAGTAACCAGGACAGGAGTCCGCTAATGGATACAGAGTACAGGAATAAGATTCTTGATGACTTGTTTGAGGTCTGTATTAAATCAGTGATAATCTATATCATGTGCCAATTATCATCATACTTATAACCTGTATCCATGTGAACCATCCTCTCTTATCTTCCAGATAGTTTTTTCTATTATTATGCTAATCTTATGTTTTCATCTTTGACTTGTAACGCTTAAATCAGGCTAAAGCGTTTCTGAACCAACGGTTGCTTGAATTGACAAATGAAGAAACTCTGTCTTTACAACATCAAGTCCAAGCAGTAGCTCCCTTTGTGCTTCAGCAATACAGTCCTGACTCAATTCGTGGAATGCTCTCAGATATATCTTTAGCCATTTCAAAGTTGACAAATAGGAAAACTCGGGACTTGATCATGATACTTAACTCCAAAAGGTATCAATAGTCTCACTCTGAACAATTTACATTTGTCTTCTTATTTCCTATGCTATGTCTAGATAAATGCCATAGACCACTAGTTTTCTGTTCTACGAAATTGATTGTGCATAAATCAATGTTGATGTGAACTGAATTATATTTTTCTAAAGTTTGAACTTCCACTTGATTCTTCTGTTTCCATAGTCAAATTAATCCCTCAGTATGTACTTCTCAGTTCAGTTTTATAGGCTTTCATTGTTTCATATCATGCCACCTATTATTTTTACTTCTCCATTCGTGGAAGACATTGCCTCTGTTAATTTCCCGGATTTCAGATTTTTGGATCGTTTGGTGACTACAATCGAGGAAAAGAAGCACCATGAGGTTAAGTTAAAGGAGGGATTGAAAGACCTTTATGCTAAACGCCTTGAGCTGCAAAATTCACTGTCGTCTTCATGGCCAAAACAAGTAAGTTCATCTTACATGGAAAACTCTTAGTTCATACACATTGTTGGAATACGGTTTTTAATGTGTTGAGCTGAGGGGAGGATACTAGTTTGTTTGGCCTTTACAATTTTGCTTACTAAAGAACCTTCATTCATGCTTGAGTTCAGTGACTAAGTTTACTTTAAAGGCTTACATCGTTTCATCTCTACATGAGAACTGTTGGAATCTGTTTCGATTAAAGGTTTTGCAATTTTCTTTTGCAGGAAGCAGCTCTTGTGCAAACCAGGGAATTGAAGAAACTATGTGAGAGTACTCTTTCAAGACTTTTCGATGGAAGACCTGTCCATGTTATCGGAGAGATTAACACATTGTTGAGTAGTGGCTTAAATGTATAACTTCCGTACAACTAGTTGTTTGTTATAGACCACAATTGCAAACGAAATGATCTGACATTAACTAAGTCTTTGTTGCAAACATTAGTAGCTGACGATGCATATTATTAAGATGCCTGATGATGATAACTACACCATTCAGGTAATTAAAGTGACATTGAACAGCCAAAATTAATGTTATGAATCGCCAAAAACAATCACTATGTTCATTGTCCTTTGATGTATCAGTCTCAGGGGTATTATGTCCAATGTCCAGCATCTGTACTATAGAGCACTAGAATGTATACTCTTGAAAGCCAAGATTACACAGAATAGTAGCTTTGAGTGGGTGAGCCAAGGAACTTGCTGTTGGTTGACCTGAAAGATCGATCGAACGGGTCTATTTCTATCGCCTCGGGCCCAGTTGGCCTAAGCAGCAAACGAGACAGAGACTCCACAATCTCACACATTGGGGGCCTGAATTCCTGCTCAGGCTGGTGATGCATTTAAACACACACAAAGTTACAGACAAGTTATAGATCTTATATGTAATATGATCGGTTGGGATTCAGTCACATTACCTGAATACACAGGGACACGATGTCAGCGAAACGAGAAAGAGACTTGGAGGGGATTGTCCTCATAATCGATGGATCGACCATCTGTATTAAAGAAGCACAGTCGTGAAGCTTGGATGAAGCCCATCTCACCAAGGATTGCTCTTCTTTTGGTCTTGAGCTGTGAAAGAGTAGTTGATGAGACTATAGCAAATCGAGACGTTGAAGCAAGGTAAGGATTGTGTTAAACAAGTACATGTCAAAAGGTCGTCTTGCTGTCAAAAGCTCTAAAAGCAGTACTCCAAAGGCGTAAACATCGACCTTCATGTTACCAGTGCCTTGGTGAACATGTTCTGGTGCTATGTAACCACTATCAGCAATAGCCATTTCTGAAGCCTGTATTTGATCCATATCTCCAGAAATATGTGAATCAGATTGTTCAAGTTCAATAATGAGAGAGAGAGAGAGAGCAGCAGCAGCAGCAGCATCATGTACCTTGAGCTTAACAGTGTTGCTGGCAAGGGGTCTCAAGACAGCCAGGCCACAATCACAAACATGGGGCACAAGCTCTTCATCAAGCAAGACATTGCCAGCCTTTAAGTTGCTATGTGCTATAGGTGGCACACATGATGAATGCATGTAACTGAGAAACAAAAAGCGAAAAATTTGCAACAGGTTAAGTGATGGATTACCTTGAAAGTTAAAACTATTTCCATGTACTTACTTCAAAGCTCGTCCGACACCAAGAGCGATTTGAAGGCGTAGACTCCAAGAAAGCGGCTTGTGTATTATACAATGCAAGGCATCATCAAGAGAAACATTCCTGACATATTCATACACAAGGAGATGCTGGCCGTGTTCCATAGAGTATCCAAGAAGTGTCACAATGTTAGGGTGCTTGAAATGCGATACAGTTTTAATCACATCGTAGAACTGTTGCTCTTCAATGATAGACAGATGGACAGTTTTTATGTTCTTCACAGCAACAGTCTATTAAAACAAAGACAGTTTTAGAGTACTTAATTAGTTGAGATTGTCAAGAGTTCCATAATTTGAATTAATCACATAATTTTATATTATAGTTATATTTACCGTGCCATCTTGGAACTCTGCTCTATAGACAGAACCGAGAGATCCCTCGCCAATCAAGTTTTCTTGACTAAAGCTGTTTGTTGCTAATTGAAGCTCTGCTATGGTGTATACTTTTGCACCAATTGGCATTCTATTTCTAGAGAAACTCTTTCTCCTAGAAACTTTCATTGTTTTAGTACGAACAGGAGGCAAACGAGAAGGAGTAATCATCGGGGAAGAGCTCAATCCTGACATATGGGGGCTGCCTTGTGCACTCATTGATGAGTATTCCACGCCTAAAAAAGAGGTGAAGAAGAACAATGAACTCAAAGTAATTACTAAATAGCATGTAGAGCAGTATGAAAAGCATCAGTAGATAATCTTATTAATCATATGAGAGGCAAACATAGTTACTCCTAAATGGTAGTCAGCATGGCTTATAGATACAATGAAGTTATATCAAATTTAATGAGATGAAATGCAAAATAAAAGTGAAAAAAAACACCTTCATCTGCAGAAAAAATAAGTTTAGAATGTGAGAAGAATTTATAATGGAATCTCAAAGTATCGTGTTACATAAGCACTTCCTATTTTGCTTCCTTTTTTACGAAATCTTATGTCTCTAAACTATGCATCTCACCTTGGACTGTATCAATAATAGGTAGAGATCTCATCGACTCTTGATGACTCTCCAAGCTTCTCAGTGCATTCTCATTTGACCGTTTCTTGTGAATGAACATTGCAAGAGTTGCAAAAGCTGCAACTATAGCAATTCCACCAATCACTAGAACTATGCCAACTGCATTTGGATTGTTCTTGCTGTGAACTCCTACTGTTTGAGAAGGATGGCTCTCCAAGGCACTTAAGTTTGCTATGGGAGGTCTGGTGATATTATGCCCAGTTGGCACATCAGAAGGGAATTTCCAGGGTGCATGGCTTATTTCTCTTTCAAAGTTATTGCCCCAGAACCTGAGTGAACATGACAAGTCACACAACTGCTGAAATCAGAATGTGCACGATCCAAATGTATGAGGGTGATGCAGAAGATAAGTGATCAGAATAGCATACCTCAAGTTGGGTATATTTTGAAAGTTTCCAGGAATAACACCACTAAAGTGGTTATCTTCAATATTCCTGAAAATGAAATCAATGAGTGTGAATGATCAACAGCAGTAGAAGGGAACTAACAGGAAACTTCCATCACTGGACATACAAGTCAATAAGCGAGAGATTTGCCAAGAAAATAACTGATCCAGTAAACTGATTCCTCTGCAGAAACCTGAAAAAATTCCTGTCAGCTACTACCATTGGTGAGAGTCCCAATAACAAAAATTCAAGACAGAAAACCTTACAAGCCGGTGAGATTTGTCAAGAATTTGAATGAGGTGGGCAGATCCCCTGTGAAGTTATTGAATGACAAGTCCCTGGTGCAAGAGGATGGCATTTTTCAGAAGCATGGAAATAAGAACTTTCAATGGAGGTAACATGGTAAGTTTTTCATTATGAGTTAAATGCAAGTAAAATGTGAAAAATTGGCATACATTTCTTTTAGATTCTCAAGGCCATTAAACACATCTCCCAATGGTCCAGATATTAAGTTGTGGCTCAGGTTCCTGCAGGGAGTACAATGCGAAATATTCAGCTCATTAACGAGTAATCAAGCAGAGAACTTGTAATTCAGAATCATGTCCATCACAATGCAGAGCTACTTACAGATGCCGGAGATGTTTCAACCTCTCTATGGAGTATGGAATGCTTGCACCAAATCTGTTTTCAGCTAAGTTTCTGATATACATTGAAGAAAAAGAAAAAATTTAAATTGTAGAGCATAAGTAATTGCCTTTAGTTTAGAGAAACATGGTAAGTGGAGTATCTTACAGGTATGTGACATTTGGGGGTAAATTGTATGGGATTGATCCCTCAATGTTATTCGAACTAAGGTCCCTAATGATATTAAGTTCACACAAAGTAGGTTAGAACAAAGGAGTTCATTGCAACTAGTACTGAATCAACCATGCAGAATTGACTAAAATGTCTTACAGCTGCCTCAGACTCTTAAGATTGTAGAGCTGAAATCCAACATTTCCAGTCAGCCCCAGCCCATGAAGTTTACTGACAAGAAATACGTGTAAGAAATTATATCCAACTATTTTAGACAGTTCAAGTGTGATCTACCATATAGTATCTATAATGAAAAATTACAGGTTGATTATCGTTGATTCAAAGCATTGAACTCCTATCCAGGTTTCTGCACAAGGATCTCCACCCACTGATTTCCATCTTTCCAGCTGTACAGGCATGTTAAGGGACCTATACAGATCTTGAAGAGCTTCAACTGCATAACATGAATTGGATATGAGTTCTTTACTCAGTAATGCAGTCACATTATGAAAAATGAGATAGTTTTTTATACGAAAATTTATGATCAGCTACAACTTAACCAACAAGTGCATACATTATGTTTGATCAAACCATCTTGAAACTCAAATACTGAACTATAACAACATATACAAGTATTTAAGAAATGAACCTGAAATGATCATCATATAACATAACTTGGCAATTTTTTAAGTGGAAGTTTAAACAATTGATCTAAGCAGTCATTAAAACACAAATCACCAACAAAATGAAAATGAAATAGAAAACATACTCTCTGGTACATCAGTGACTGCCCAAGATTGTAGCACCATAATTTCCCAGTAGATTGTAAGAATCAGAACGATCACATACTTAGCCATCTTTCTTGAATATTAGCCTTCAATTTTCTGAGTTTCCAATAAAAATAGAAAAATGTAGAAAGCATTAGCATCAAAATTAAACAAAGCTAAAGTTAATCACAGTATTAAACTTGAAAAACAGAGTGAAGCTTCGCATAATAAAGATGTGAAGATCAAGAAAGGCATATTCAGCACTATCTGCTTCAAACTTCAATCTCAAGTCAAACATGCAGAAATCTTCTCCAGAATCAAATCAACTTACCTTTCTATGTAAAATGTCACGAAATGGAATTCAAACAGATTCATCAACTCGTGCACAAACACACACACACAAAACTAAAGAATCGTGAAGAAGAAACTCATTCGAAAACCTGAAATATTCCCCGAGAAAACACGCACAACACACTCAAAATCTCTTTATATATGCGTGCATGTACACATATATGTATAAAACACCTATAGTTACACTATCTTGGAGAACTACAGAGCGACATTGTTTGCGCTGCGTCAGAGAGAGAGAGAGAGAGAGGCGGTTGATTGAGTTGAAGAAGAAGAAGAAGAAGAAGCTGCAGGTGAAAATGACCTTTCTAGATTCAGCTGCGAAACGGTTATGTGGTTACAGGCGCGTGAAGTCTACTCCATTGAGCTCAAATATGAGCTTTACTATATATACATACAATTCCTATATATATACAGGTATTTATATATTTGATGATAAATGACCAAACTAGCCCTTATACTGAGAAAACTATATAAAAGCTCCCAGTTATATTTCTGTCAACTCTTTTGTATTATATCGTTCTGATATTTTAACTGCAATTTGAGAATTTATTTCATCAGCTTTTTGGTTGGATATTCAGTTTTAATCTACTGGTTTTTCTTTCTCTGTTTTTGGAATTTACTCTTCAGGAATGCATGTGTAGAATTAAGCCTTTTCAATTGCATGCTTCCTGCTCGATGAATTGCCCAAGTGAGGTTTTTGAAGAATCCCAGTTCATAAATGGCGTTGAAACCCCCTAGAAAGAATTAGTAAGAAAACTAGTAATGTAGGCGTCCAATCGAAGTAATGTTCGTTCAGCATTGCTCTGAGCAAAATTAAGAAGAAGAATGGAGTGGTTATATCACACAGGATGAGCTGTAAAAAGCCTGTTAAGAGTTTTGGAGTAATGAGAAGATGATGAAAACCAATGTGAGTGTCTTCATTGTTAAGGTTTTGGTGCTTAAAGACATTTTTTTGAATGGTATCTATATAGGATGTTTGATTTAGATATGTGCTGGTGAAATATCTATCCTTTTACTACTTGAGGAAATGATAAAAGGACTGCAGTCTACTTTGAAATATTCTCATAGCCATGTCTGTCATAGGATTCACAGGGCTGGGTTTTCAAGTTTCAAGGATGGACAGTCGTTTAATGTTTACGCAAGCTCATTGTGTAGGCAAAAGCTTTTCAGAGATGCCCTTCAGGCCTTTGATGTTTTAGAAAAGAATACAGATTACCTGATAGATACTAGCACATATAGTTATTTGATCTCCGCATGCTCATCTTTGAGATCTCTAGAATATGGAAGAAAACTGCATAATCATGTCTTGAAGTCAAACTTGCTGCCCCATATGATTCTTGAGAACCATATTATTACTATGTATGGAAAATGTGGATCAATAGAGGATGCCAAGAAAGCCTTTGATAATATGTGGGAGAGAAATGTGGTTAGCTGGACTGCATTAATAGCTGGATGCTCACAGAATGGACGAAACATTGAAGCTATCAAAATGTATATCCAAATGCAGCGGTGTGGTTTTATGCCAGATCACTTTACGTTTGGAAGTGTGGTAAAAGCTTGTTCAAGCATGGCTGATCCTAATTTGGGGATGCAGCTGCATGCCCAGCTAATTAAATCTGAATATTGTTCCCACCTCATACCACAAAATGCTTTGATTGCAATGTATAGCAAGTTTGGTCAAATTAATGAGGCATGCGATGTTTTCTACAGTATCAAGGTAAAGGATTTGATTTCCTGGAGTTCAATCATTGCTGGGTTTTCAAAACTGGGTTATGAGTTGGAAGCTCTGAGTTGTTTTAAGGAACTGCACTCTCAGAGTACCTACCATCCAAACGAATTTATTTTTGGCGGTGTTTTCAGTGCTTGTGGCTCTCTTGGTCAGCCAGAATATGGCAGGCAGATACACGGTTTAAGCATTAAATATGGGTTTGAAGGTAATGCTTTTGCAGGCTGCTCTCTGACCGACATGTATGCAAGATGTGGTTTCTTGTATTCGGCAAAAACTTCATTCGAGCTGATAGAAAATCCTGATACAGTATCCTGGAATGCAGTGATAGCGGGCTTTGCATATGGTGGCGATGCAAATGAAGCAATGTTGATTTTTTCTCAGATGAGGCATTCAGGTTCAGCACCAGATGATATAACCGTTCGTTCATTGCTTTGCGGATTCAATGATCCACCTACACTTTCTCAAGGGAAACAGGTGCACTCCTATATTATAAAGATCGGAGTGGATGAAAACCTTCCTGTGTGTAACACTTTACTTACAATGTATGGCAATTGCTGTGATCATATAGATGCGTATAAAGTATTCAACATTATTCAAGGCAATGCAGATCTAGTCTCTTGGAATGCTATAATTACTGCATGCTTGAACCAGCACCAGGTTGCAGAAGTTTTCTCATTGTTTAGAATGATGCTGAAATCTCATGGAAGACCTGATCATATTACTTTAGGTAACATTCTGGGGGCTTGTGGAAAGGTTGCCTCATTAGAGATGGGGGATCAAGTTCACTGCTGTGTGGTGAAGAATGGGCTAGACTTTGAGATCATGGTCATGAATGGATTGATTGATATGTATGTGAAGTGTGGATCCCTTGAAAGAGCTAGAAAGCTCTTCGACTCCATGCCAAATCCAGATGTAGTCTCCTGGAGTAGTTTGATAGTGGGATATGCCCAGTCTGGCTCAGGAGAAGAAGCTCTGAATCTCTTCAATAGAATGAAGAATCGGGGCGTAAAACCCAACCAAGTGACACTGGTTGGAGTCTTGACTGCTTGCAGCCACGTTGGGCTCGTGGGAGAAGGGATGCACCTATTTAAATCCATGGAACACGAGCATGGCCTAGTCCCTACAAGAGAGCATTATTCATGCATTGTCGACTTGCTAGCCCGAGCCGGCCATATCCAAGATGCAGAATCTTTTATCAACCAAATGGCATCCAAACCTGATATTGTGATGTGGAAGACACTATTAGCTGCTTGTAGAACTCGTGGAAACGTTGAGGTCGGAAAACGCGTAGCTGAGAATATTCTGAAGATTGATCCATCCAATTCCACTGCTCATGTGTTGCTCTGCAACATATATGCTTCAGCAGGTGACTGGAAAGATGTGGCCACACTGAGAGCCTCGATGAGAGAGAAAGGGGTAAAGAAAGTCCCAGGACAAAGCTGGATTGAAGACAAGGATGGAATCCATGTTTTCTCAGCAAAAGATGGATTGCATCCACAAAGGGACAAGATACATTGGATGCTGCAAGAGTTGTGGTTGCAGATTCTTGATGCTGCTTATACTCCATCCTTGGAATAGCACATTTGTACAACCCCACTCAAAATTTTGTTTGGATTTTCTTCTGATATGAATTTGTCATTGTGGGAATAATTTAGTGATTAATCAATTGCTAATTATTTTTAATTGGCCTGATTTCACAAATTTCTTGAGATTTTTTTTGTTGTTGTAAATTTAATCAAATTTTTGGAATTTGAAAAAAAAAAAAAAAAAACACGACTTTACTCAAGACAGTATACATCTAATACAATATAAAAAGTATAATTAGTAATTTTATATTTAAATTGATTTCAGAATTGAGGAACCACATTGGAATTAGGGTTTAAATAATCTTTAATTTCCCTCTATTTGGCAGTTGGAAGCAGGGCCTCTTAACCGCTGCAGGTGATTACTTCTTGCCTCAGGGATATCATCTGCATATAACTGCGCAAAATTGAGTTCAGAATTGAAAGTCTTTGGAGCTGATTTTTTTTTATGGCTGGAGCAGAAGAAGATGAAGATGATTATATGGGAGATCTCTCACTGTTTCTACCACCAGAAGTTTCTCAATCTTCTTCGAAAAAGGTTTTTTTTTCCCCTTTTCTGTTCATACATTCATCACGTATTTTGAATATATTTGTTTATGTTTTGATTATTCGCTCTTCTTCTTGTAAAAATCCCTAGCTCAGATATTTTCTGAAACTCGAAGAGCCAGTTAATTGCTTGCGTTATTTGTAACGTTTTTCTCTTGATCACTGTGGGAAATTGTGGAGGATATATTCTTGTTTTTCATGTGTTTGCCTTCTATAGTTCTATAAAGATGATCTTTTTTACTTGTTTCATTTGTTTTGATGGTTAAAATTGAATTTTGAACCGGAGTGATACATTCATTTAGTCCTATGAAAAAAGTTTGAAATTTATTGAAATTTTCACTTTCTTGTCAGAGTTCTAGTAGTAATATTGAAGTGTTGAGTTCTTCAAGCAAGAAATCCAAAGGCCAAAACAAGCATGAGAAGAAAATGTTGGATCGTAAACGGAAACAGATTGAAGAGGACAAGCAAACATTGGAAAATTTGGGTTCTGCAATACCACAATCTAATATTGGGTTTAAACTGTTAAAACAAATGGGCTACACTCCTGGCTCTGCATTGGGAAAGGAAGGTTCTGGGAGGGCTGAGCCAGTTGTGGTCGAGATCAGAAGGGGCCGTGCTGGAATTGGTAAAGAAGATCCCGTGGTAGAGAAGATGAGGAGAGAGAAGGAAAATGCTGAGAGAATGAAGAAGAATGAGCTCGAAATGATGGAAGATTTTGGGAGTCGTCAAAAGGAAAGATGGAAAGGAAGAAGAATTGTAGTCAACTTGAGAAAGGCAGAGGCTGTGCTGGCACAGCTGGAAAATAGGGATTTCCTTGAGGTGGCGAAGAAGGAAGAGGAGGACGAAGAAGAGGAAGAGGAAGAAGAAATTAATGAAGAGGTACATTTGTTGTATATATGCTGTATGCATGCATTGTGTGTGTTACCATAGTTGTGAAATTCTTAATACCATCTGTAGCTTGATCAGTTTTAAGTTTGATTTGATCTGCCTAGAGTCTGAAAATCGATACTAAGCAAAGCAATTTTCGATAGATGTAGAATGGTGATACTATGAAAATATAAAAACACTCTCCTTATTTCTTGATGTTGTTTCTAAAATGCTGGCAGCTGAAGTTGTGTAATCAAAAGGTTGAATGGGCACAAAGCATGATTAGATTGATATTGTCTAACAATCTACATTTATTATTGATTTGGAATGATCCATCTTGCGTTGTTCTGAGAACCTTTCTGTATTTCTTTCTGAGTTTAAGCAGAACGTAGTAGATACTCTGTGCAGTTGTGACCTCTGTTGGATAGTTCATCTCCTATCATGCTTATTATAACCACGTCTTTCCTCTGATGCAGGATTTGTTAAATATATTGCTGAAGCTAAGAAACGAGTTCCATTACTGCCTCTTCTGTGGATGTCGGGTATGTAAGATCACATTGATTTACAGAACCTCTGTCTTAAACAAACTGAATCTTTTGAAGTTGCATCTTTATTTGTTTACCTTGTACTCTTTCAGTATGATTCAGTGGAGGCGCTTGTATCCGACTGTCCTGGGATAAACGAAGATGACCACTAGCTTCAATGCCCATGATCACCTGTTTCAAACTTTGGTCTCCCTCAAATTTTTTGCAACGATTTTAAGCCCCTGTGATGGATGAGACAACTTCATTAAACATTGCTCGTTTCTTGGACACGCTTGGCCGTTGTCCTAATGTGTCTGTACTGGGAAGCTATAGGGAAACACATCCAAGATACTTGCTACTTTTTCAAGAGGGCATGGACTCTCTTGATATCATATTGTGAGATCACTAAATTTGTTGAAATCATGGCATCTCTCATATTATAGTTCTAGGTGATGTTGCTTGTTAGGTGGTCATTTTTAGTATAAATATACATACATCTTAAAATTTCCGGTTCTTTTACATGCTTTGTTTTAGCCATTACAGTTCATCTAAGCAGGTTGATGTTGAAAAATTCCCCCCATGTAAAGAAGTTCTTAATCCCACATGATATAGATAATTCAGACAGTCAATTTCAAGACAAAAGCATTGCTGCAATGATCATCATAACATGTACTACTTCAGACAAGCAGTTTCAAGAATCCTGTTGGTCCAACAGAATTAAGAGGCACAAAAGGCAACAGTACCCAATATTAAATGTTCCGTGAAAGTACTTCACTTATTGAACAAACAAGAATTTAAAGGGACCAATGCAGATGCGGGACTGAAGAATCATAACCCCTTGAATGATGATCAAGCTGGTCGAATTGTCCCTCGTTTGGTTGAGCTAAACCGAGCTCTCCAGTGTAGTGACTGTTGGTAGGGTGAGACGATTGTCCAAGGCCAAGATCGGGAGGCATCTCATGCAGTGTGCTATTACCTTGGTTGTCCTTGAAATCCCAGGAAGGGCAGACAAATTGACCAATGGTTGCACTAGGATTGCTCGATGGTAGTTGAACCATGGCTGTGCTATTGGAACCAAGAAACCCATTTACCCCAAGACTTGAGGATCGGGTTTTTGAGACCCATCGCTGATTTGACAGAAGAGAGAGAGCATTGCTGGAGTCCTCGACTCCATTGAAACAGTCTGCTGAAGATACTCCTCCAGGACCCGAATAACTGGGCCTAGGTACACCGCCTTGCAGAAGATCAGATAGAGGATTCTGTGTGTTGCTCTGCCATGGAAGTTGATATTTTCCAGTAGTTTGATTTCCCAATCCTCGTTCAGACGTATCCGGCCATGGATCTCTTCCGTTGACAGTTGGGTAAGAGCTGAAGTCCATCAGATAGCCTCCGGTTTTGCTATGGTTACCTGAAATTTTGAAGGTTAGAATTTTCTGCAGATATTGATAATGAAAACTTGAGTAACATAGGATCCAACGATGTCTAACCAAACACGGTGGGACAAATACTTCCATAGCAAGGAGACAACAGAGATCCAGGCGGCGGCTTCCTCCTACGCTCGTTGTGGCCAGCAAGGCGCCTGCGGCAACTTCGTTTTCCTTGGTCGAATTCAGGTAATTGATGAAATCTGTAGGAAGGCTAATCCAAGAAGTTATTACTACCACATTTTTGTAACACTATAACACTAGGATATTTATTTTCCACATTCCTTTTAACAGTAAAGCTTATTTTCCCTATATTTCATCATTCCAACTGAACCAAATTCTTTCCATATCACAAGTATATTATCCCTATGGCCTAAAATTAGGAGGACATAGACATTCTAATCTTGCATAGTTTAATTCCTTGATACAATTCATGCAGCTTAAGTGTTCTATATAATAAGAATTTGCAGGTCTCAATCTTAAATACACAAAATTATTATCTCTAGAAGCTTCTATGCCTCAACCTAATATGTACACATTTAGGCTACCTAGCTTCACAATGTGTATTTTCATCAGCTTGTATGGAAACTTTGGAGCTGGAAAAACCAGAACTAACATGATCGATAGATTTACCTGGCAGGATCCTCTGTTCTAAATCTAGGTTCATCTCTTATTTCAACCGTTGGATAGTCACACACACCTAAGAATTCACCTTCTATAACACAAATCTAAAAGCCCACAAACATCAGAGTCAAAAATACAAGAACTAAGTTGAGTAAGCTCTGTCCAGACAAGGAAACACCATTAGTACAGCTCAACCTCAAATGAACTGCCATGAAACTTGAAAAGGACAGAAAATTTCCATTTTCTGCTCAGTTTGTAACCAAGATATAAAGATTGATTTTTTTTTTGGTTCAAATTTGAAAAAATGGAAGAAAAAGGAAAGAAAAGACTGACCTGCTGCACTGCTGGCAAAATCTTTGCTCAAGGCCAGCAACAATGACCTTGGGAGACTTGGAATGCATACCACAAACTTTGTGCCTAGAATAGTAAGCCTTAGCATCACTCAGATCTAGTTTGCAGCCCTCCACCTGGCACCTAGGCGGCTGGCCACCCTGCAGGAGCCCTGTCCTGCCTTTCTTGGCCGGAGAAGGGGGCGGCGCCTCCTCCGGGGGGGGAGCGCCGCCAGGCTTGGAGTGGGTTCCAGCCTTAAAGTAGATTTTCTGGCCAAATTGCAAGCCATTGAGTGAGTAGGGCCCGCCAGGTGAGGAGGAGGAGGATGAGGATGAGGATGAGCCCTTTTCCATTCTTGATATCTAGAACCCATTCATTTCTGTTCTCTGAATCAGATAGAACCCACATGCATTATTTTAGACACACAAAAGAGTGAGAGAGGAGAGATGGAGAGATTTATATAAAGAGCAAATGTATGGGGTCATTCAAAAGTGGGGGGTTCTTTTTGGTATTCTCTCTCAGTGTACAACTACTTGGAGAGAGAGAGAGAGAGAGAGAGAGGTGAAAATTGAGGCAAAGTAATCGACTTGGAAACTATGGAGTAAATACCTGACAATGGGCCATGATTCCAGCTTGGGGTCTGTGTATTTCTGAGCAATGTTTTGAAGAGACTTCTGTCAAAATAATGGAGCCTAAAGCTGAAGGGGAGGGAGAGAGAGAGAGAGAGAGAGGGAGAGATGTTGCTGTCTGCAGCTTTACAACACTTTCACTTTTTCTGTCCCACTTAACTGTCATTTTTATACTAGTACTAGTACTAGTAAATTGCAAATGGTTGTGATCTTTTTAGAATTAAATTTTACATTTTCTTTTCTTAAGTTTATTTAATTTTCAAATTTTAAACGGGTAAGTTGAGTTGGATTATTAAATATGATTCGGAATTAATATATGGATATTCTTACGCCAACCAGGTTTGGAATCTAGTCAAAATTATACATGAACTTTTTCTTTGTCTTTTTTACTCATCAAAATTATTTACTTACATATAATCCTTTCACTTCATAAAATACTCATTTAAAATTCACCCAAACATTTTTTTTCAACGTATAAAAACTTCATTGACCAAAATCTGTTAATATAATCGATCGTTTTTCCCTTCAAAGTAATCTAGAATTTTGTGAAAAAATATATATATTTTGTTACTCAGTTTATTTATAGTGTCCTTTTATAGTTTACTTGGAAGGGATAATTCCTCTTTTAAACAGGACAAGTTAAAAAAGGCCAGTTTAAACCAAAAGTTGTACTTTATCAAGCTATGAACCAATCATTATCAGTTTTTCTTATTATGGCTAATTTTCTTGGTACAACTCTTTTCTTCAGACACAATTTTACCTGTCTAAAAAAATAAAAATGTTTTGACCTAATTTCTACATAAAGTAACTGTAAGTAGATTTTTTTTTATTTACAGCATTTTGGTATAAGTCATTTAAATTTCGATTTTAATTTAATGACAATTTCGTTTAAGTTTTTACCATAGAAAAAATATTTTTTGATGGGTTTTAATTAAAAGTAATTAGGAGATAAATTATTAAACTATTCATGCATTTACAAACAATTATTACATGTGTAGTGGCCTAGTGGGCAAAGCTAAATAATAATAAATTCAAATAATGGAATATAAAATAATAAAATGGATCAGATGCCAAAAGCAACTCATTTCATTATCTCATGGAACCCATATTATCCTTTATTAGCTAGTGACTTATTGAAAAATAATTACACTGCCCAAATTCAAATATCAATAAGTTGAAACCCATGACATTTATTTGATTGGTTGGTTTATTTGGTGTAATTAATTAAAGGCCATTTTATTGTCACACACTAATTTTGTTCCCTTGAGTACCACTACATGAAATTAATTATTTGATTCCAACATAAAGCAAAACATTTTAAAATTTATTGTACGGATGCTGAGTTCTAACAAAAATTTGGGCATGTACGAAATTTAGCAACAAAATATATTACCTTAAATAAAAATCCCAATCATTAGATGTTAGTATTAATCTATACCAAGCACTAATTTAGGAATCATGGTTATAATATTGTGCTTCATTTATCTCATAGATATAAGCTTGTTTACTTTTCCCACAAATTAAGAATATTGTTGAAAATGCTAACTATGTGAAAAAAAAAAAATCACGTCTCTTTGATTTAATAATAGTATAGAAGAGTTAGTTCAATATAAAAATATAATTGTATATTTGGGACATTAAAGAAAAAAAAAGTGAGAGAGAAATGTATATGATTCTCTCCATACCTAAGTTAGCTAGATTAAAATACAAAATTCAATGTAAATATTTATGAAGTAAAATTTATAATAATTAGGCGTAATTGTAAAAATAAATCACCACATTTAAAAAAATTATAAATTTATCCCCACTTTTCAATAATTACAAAAAAAAAAAATCATAACATTTGTTCATTGTTGCAATTTAGACCACTTTTGAATTTTCCAGCAACCGGAGTCCACTTGTCCGGCTCACATGCCACGTCACATGCCACATTGGATGCCACGTCATTTCCAACCAAAAAAAAATTAAAAAGCAATTTGCAAAATAAAATCATCACATTTCCAAAAGTTGCAATTTAATAAACATAATTACATGAAATAAATTATAAATCTTCATGATATTAAGCACATTGATCAACAATAATGTATTGAATTGTTGTCCATCATGACCATAGAGTTTAATAATCAAATTGATGAAATATGAAAAAGTTTTGAAGCAACTATGATTAAATCATGATTTAGAGTTGAGAAAATGTTGTATTAACATGACGAATAAAACAATAGAAGAACTATCTATCTACACATATATGTGAATTGTCCAAATTGAATTTCCTATTATCTATTTAACATATAATTAATTTTCCACACATTTTAAAAATGCATAATAATAATACAAATTTCCAAATGCATGCGTATATGTTTGATATTTGATCTAGAGATGAATCATTATATTCATATTTGATCTAGCTAATTAAAAGAAAAGGGCATTATTAATATGGCTCGATCCATTTCAAGAAATTAAAGAAATTAAGATCTTTATGTTGATTTTGAAAATCGTACTTTTGTTCTAAAATGTTGTAAATGAAAATTGTGATTTAATTATCTTCAAATTAAAGAAAAAATATTTATATTAATATACTAGAGACGACATTATTTTGATATAGATAAACAATTTCATGGTTGTGTAGTTTATGTGACGTCTCCATGATGAATTTAAACACCAATGAATAAATTCGAATTGCAAAATGAAATATGTGGCTTTTTTTGCTAATTTTTGAAAGGTTTGGATTAAATTGCAACTTTAGGAAATGTGATGATTTTTATTTTGCAATTTGATTTTTAAATCTTTTTTGGTTGGGAATGATGTGGCATCCAATGTTGCATGTGACGTGGCATGTTTGTCAGACAAGTGGACTCCGGTTGCCGGAAAATTCAAAATTGGTCTAAATTGCAACAGTGAACAAAGGTTGTGATTTTTTTTTACAATTATTGAAAAGTGAGGATAAATTTACAATTTTTTAAAAAGTTGTGATATTTTTTGCAATTACGCCAAATAATTATAATACTTACCAATTTTTTTCGATTCTTAGATTATATAGGTGTCATAATCAAAAGAGTTATTACTCCAACCTAATTTTTGGAGACAATTGTACCGACCTAACTGTAATTGGCTAATTGGTTGTGTAAGAATTATAGTAAAAGTAATTAAGAGTAATTGTGTACTTTGGATCTTTAATACTCCTACTATCTAGTTACCTTTAATCCTACAATATTCCATCAAAATAGTTATAATTCATTACATAATTTACTTGACAAAATAAAAATGGTTTTTCTCCCTAATATAACTCTTATTCAAATTTAACAATTTAATTCACCACTTTGTAACAAAAACATTAGATAATGTGCCATATTATCTCTGTTTTGAAATAACAGTCGCTTTAATAAATAGAAAATAGTTTCAAATTATTATTTTTTAATTATTATCAAGTAGAATTCAATAGCGTGTCAACCTTACTCTTATTTAATTTTTGTGCTATATAAGTATATAACTTTTATCTAGTGAAATACATTAAGTATAATTATTAAATGTTGGGCAATATATATATATATATATATATATTCATTGTATATAAATATCACTAGATGATTTCTATGAAACAATTTGAAGTAATAAATTATTTTGAAATAAAGTTTGTCTATTTTTATTGATAGGAGATAATATTATTACTGGTATTTTTTAATACCCATAAATAAGGAAGCATTGATAGGCAAACTAGGTCAGCTATACATCAATTTTTGGCACCACTATTCATTAAAAGATTCCAATACCATTAAATGTCTCTTCAATTCATATTATGCCCACCTAAAATAACTTCGTGTATATTTGATCAACTTATAAGCAATGTATTAAATAACAATGTCCCATATATTAATATAGGAAGAACAAGTACAATAAACACACCTTCAATATTTTTATACATAAATTATACTTATGTGTTATGTAAAACTAATTGGACTTATAATACTATTGATTATTTAAGAAAATCAAACACTTTCTAATAATTGTTTCATTATATTTGTTGTTTTAGGTTTGTTTCACACTAATTATTTAATGTAACTAACATTAGCTTTATTTTACTCTATTAAGAAAAATACTTTATCTATATAAGTATAGTAGTAGAAACACAATTACCATTAGAATAGAAATAAATATTAAAACCTAATAGTAGAAAAAACACACATGCACACATAATATAGCATTAAAAAAAAATTAAGGAGAAAAAAAAATTGAAGGTCTATAGTATATTATATAGCTATAATCTGACAAATTTCAGTATGGTATTTCAAGTAATTAATTATAAAAGGTTGGACTGAGATACATCATACATGACAAATTGTCCTATGGACTATTATTTAATATTAATTGTGACATTTAACTATCACAATTATTTACCAAACTTTTCTTCAAAAATAAACTCTTACCGAACATTCTTGTATATCTGAAAAGGCTAGTGAAGTAATAATGTTATCAAGTACATAATGTCTCTCCCTCGATGTTGGAACTTTTTTGTATATATATTATATACACACACAACATTTTTTAATATAATATTGCGTGCATTGAATAAAGTACTAAATCACACACATTCATATGGATTTATTTTTTAAAATAAATGTCCCAACATTCATTTCATCACTCGAGTGGTCTTAATAGCAACAATAGTATATCCTAATGGGACCAATTTTGTAATTCATTTAAAATATTTAATGTTTTCTGCAAGTGGGCTTGGTTTCAATGGGTCAAATGGGTTCTTTAGCACCGAATTTGGGCCTGGATAATTCCATATTGGGCCTCTTTATTTTTGCAAAGCCCATTTCAAGAAATAATTATCAGGTCTTTCTACACAAGGCCCAAGTTTGACATTACACCAAACTAGCTAGTTTCAAGAAACTGCAAAGAATTACACTATCTGTTTGTGTTCATATAAAAAATCGATCAATTTTGAAGAGAATTTAGCAAGAAAATAATGCTGAGGATTTAAGCATAAATGAACAACTGGGAGCTCAAGTAAACCTATACCAAAAGCCATTCAAGAACAACGGAAAAAATGGGCAATGAGAATTTATATTATGAACACTATGATTGCTAATATTCGAGGAAAAACGGACGCTGAATAAGCAGATTCAGGATAAACTCCCTTTTCGTTTCTACCATGTAGCCCTTGATAAATCAGAAGTAACACGAGCATTAGAGGATGATTCGTGAACACCTGCTAGAAGAATGAATCATGGTTTCTTGTGAAAAGTACATTTATATCACATCATAAACCTGCCTCCTATTATATAGCCTAAAATCAACCTTTCTCAGTAATACGTTCAGTTGAGCTTCTTCAGAAATCTAGAAGTTGATCAAGTAGTAAAGCAGATTGCAATCTAATTCAAGAATCACATCGATAAAATTTCAGCATCAAGCTTCATTTGTTCGTTGATGATACTTCTTGACTGCTGAATCTAACAGAAAGATTGCAATGAAAATGAGAGATCATGCTAATATGAATGATAAATCCCAGCAATTTACCTGAATCTCATGGCTAGCAGATTTTGGAGGAGTTAATCCCACTCGTTCTCTGTCATTCCTTGAGTCAACATAAACGAGAGCTTTCTCACCTTGACTCCCGATATCATTATGCATCTATAATCGGATATGAATGGAGTAACTAAAACAGAAGGAAAAGAAAGGCACACATCACATTAACCATTCATATGATCACAACACAACAAAAATACAGTAGTGTTTATAATTTAGAAGAGCAAAAGATTGTGGATATTGAAACCCAATAACTGTATAAAGAATCTCAATCAGCTATCTAACATCACTAATCAAAAACCAACCAGTTCAAGAAATTTTCTCAAAGCATTACCAAAATCTTGAAGTCAGAAATCAAATTCAAGAAAAAAGAAATACTGAAAGGTCAATATGAACCACGAATCTTGAAGCTTCATTCGCTCATTTGCACTCAACACCAACTTCAGCAGCCCGCCTAGGCTTATTTTTCCGTCTACTCCCAATTTGTCTGTACCCAACAGACTTAATCAAGTCGTTAGCATTAGGTTTGGTTCCCACATTGCTATCCTCGTTTATCATATCTGCATTTTCCTTAACTTGTGAAGCTCTCTTCCTCTTCCTGACATTCTCAGCTTGGCTTCTACTTTTACTCAATACTGAATTTTTCGTTTCCTCTACATCATCGTCTTCTATGTCTATCTTCACGATTTTATCTTCTTCCTCGGATTCACCTTTCATCGGTTTTTGAGGCCTTCCTCTTCTCCTCACTGGTAACTTCTCATCCTCACCACTTGCAGTGTCATCATGATCAGCAACTACAGACTGTCTCTTTCCTTTTCCTCTCCCTCTACCCATTTTTTAACTCACGAATTTGATTAAACAATAATGAATCTGCAGGAATGGAAACAGCACTCAAGAATTCAAAGTATTTCACATGAGGAATTTATAAAGGTTCAATAAATAAATAAGCAAGAACAAATTGTAACCCTTTTATAAATACAACACTACATAAATCTGAAGCTTGACTACTCTCTCCCACTAATGAGCTGCAAACAACCTAAAAAGGGGTTCAAATTAAACAGCAAAACAACAGATTTTAATCAGATAAATAAATCTCGAAAACAAAAACTCAGCATCAGTGCTTAGAAATAATGTACTAAATCTAGCAAACTTATTCAAACACATCACTGAGCTGGCAACAAGAACGACTAATATCTAACAGATAAAATACATCAAAACTGATTTCTTTCACGGAAGCTACAGCTGATAACAAACCCAAATACATTAGATACAAATCAATATTAGAAAGAAAAGAAAAGAATAAAAAAAAGACACACACAAACACACACAACATAAATCTATGATCAAAAGAAGCTGACCTCAGCAGAAAGAGATATCACTTGCATCCTTAATCCGATCAAACATTTTCACAAATCGAACCAATCCAAATAAAAACCCACCAATCAGATGCGCTTTTCTACTTGCATGAACAGTTTCAATACTTGTGGATGTAAAAAATGAAGTCTTGATTGAACTATCAGTGAAAACTATCTATAAAATAAATGATTCGCCTCAGAAATGGGAAAAAAAATGATGGCCCAGATCAAAAAAATAACCGGGAATGAGAAAGAGATTCAGTAAATGAACTGGGATTTGTAAAGATTGTTTTTTTCTCCCATTAAAAGGTAGAAAATAGAACTAAACCAATGAGCTTAGAGAGGCAAGAATGCAAGGAAGAGAGAGTGAGGAGGGAGAGGGAGGGAGAGGGATTGCAGTTAAAGCAAGAGTTGCAGAAGGTTATTAAACCAAAATAAAAATGAAGAAAAGATTAAATATCTGTCTATTTGTGTTCATCTTACACTTGTTGAAAAATATAATAAGATGAAAAAAAATTTGACATATTTATTTTATGGTTTGCTTCATAAGTTTTCCAAGTACTACCAATAGTGGGCCTAAACCCTTATAAGATAATTTTTTAAAGTACTCGTTTAAAATCTGTTTGACAAATTTTAAATTTATATCAATTCAAATAAAAATTAATAAATTTATTATGTAAACTTCGAATTCATCTTCATTTTCTTTAATCCAAAAGCAACCTCGCAAAAATTTACTCAAAAAATATCAAAAATATAACTTTAGAATTGACAACACAATTTTGTCATTTCACACATAAAAAATATTTTTAGTAATTTGTAAATTTGACAATCATAATTTTTTTGTGGGAAACACGAGCTATTAGTTTGGTATCATGCTTGGTTAACAAACATATATTTTAATTATAAAAAATTAAGAAAATATATAGTTTATTTATTGGTTGTTGATATGTATAATTGTTGTGATCATTAATCATTATTGATTAAACTTAAGTCAATGACAACTATTATATATAATGAATGGCATGTACCAAGTTTTAAGTTACATTTATCAAATTCATCACTTTGTGAAGCATAATTGAAATATAAATAAATCTCATGATTTCCTCCTATTCCTATATATACAAACACACATTATCAGTATATAATTGTTGTCTCCATAAGGGTATTATATATATTATATTTGAAAAATTTATCATTTAATACAACAGTATTGATTTGATCTTTTAAACCTTCAGATCAGAATACATTTTCATTGAATATTTACATGAAGATATGTATTTTTTAATAATATCTATTTTAAAAAACCCAATCATAAGAATTAACATTATTCTTTGCTTGATTGCTGAATTTGAGAAACCCTATAAAAGATATTTGATAAAATAAAAACTTTCTAATGTTGAATACAGAAATGCCCCTAGTAGTACCTGGCATGGGCCCACAGGTTGGCCAGATGGACCAATGGCCCTCTTTGTCATCATGTCTGAACTTGGAAATGGGCCAAGCCCAACTACATTTTGGGCCATCTTGGTGCATTCATCAATTTACAGATACTTGATTACCACACAACATTCTAGCAAGAGAAAGAAATCAACACATATCATCACTAGATCATTTCTAAAGTTTCACAATATGAATGAATGAATTTGTTTGCTGATGAAAGTGCAATCATCTAGCATTACTAGTTTACAGATCATGAATAGCTGAGAGTGCTCGAAAATAAACCGAAAGAAGAGTCACCACCGTCTCATGCTCAGCCAAATGACAGCGCGGTGCAACATTTTGCACTGTGTTGTCATTTCATGTTGATGTGTATATACCAACCTTAATATGTCTTCGCATCCTAACACTATGACCTCTTCTGCTCGATAAATAATGAGTGTCATCTGACATCTGCTACGCCGCCACCAGCATATGCTTTGGTTGAACATACTGCACAATTTTCTGCAGATATGGTTAAAGTTAAAGAGCAATTCCCAACAGTGTATGAAGAAACATGTGGGATAAAATATAGAAATTTATTGAGTCAGCAGATCACCAACAATAGTGGAAATTGAGAGCAGAAACCAACATAGCTTAAAATTGCAATGTTAACAATAATAGACGAACACAACATATACATGTTCAAAATGCAAGTACCTGGACATAAGCTTGGGGAGAACTATACATTCCCATGCTAGTAAGAATCTTCAAGCCACTATAAGTTCATCATAGTTGTCAGACAGATGATATTTTGTTCTTCAATCTAAGCCAAAATTCATGCCCTCTAGGATGAGAATGTACGTAAGTTTTTATGAAACCTTCCTCTGAGCTGGCCAAGAGAGTGCTTATCGACAAATTTGGACGCACTGATCCTTCATCTTTAAGCCATTTGTACATTAGAAGTCTAAGCTTCAGCCTTTCGATTGTATAAGAGAGAGCTTTTGGATGAGTGAGCAAATCAGACAGCTGATAGCCCAAATCGTTGATGAAAAATTGAATCTTTGTTTCAATAACATCACTGGACTGGTTGACTATTTGAGGAGTTAACTTGAGCATCTCTATGACTTCCTCATGACTGAATCCGTTATTCACTAAACAGTCGAACCTCTCTTGAAGCTTCTCTCCTTTGCCCCGAATCACTTTAAGAGCCTTTTCCATATCTTTTGACTTCTCTACATAACCTAGGCTCAACAAAAACTGATTTTTCAAGAACCTAATTTTTGGCCCCCTCTTTTGCTCATTTAGGGGGTCAACTCTCACACCAAGGACCCATTTCTCTAACACGAAAGGATCATCCTTGACCATCTGACACAATCTGTTCTTCCCACAGTTCAATAAACTCAGTAGGCTCTTTACTTGTTTGAGTTCACAAGAGCCCAATAGTATCGGGTGTGAACGGACAATTTGACCTATATCTTGGACAGCCATGTCAATGTCAATAAGAAATTTGTAGCAATTATGTAAATTGTATGTGAACTTTGAGACTGGTATTTGAGGAAACTGAAGAAGCACAGTATGCACATCATTTAGTGTTGATCCAAATTTGAACATTAAGCCGACCAAGCTAAGGGTAATACATCCAGAACACTCGACCAAAAGATCAAGATTACGTGTTAAAAGTTCCCCTACTTCCTTTTCACTCAAGCCCAAATCACCTAACAAACACATGAGTCGAAGCATATGTTTCCAACTGTAAGAATCCTCCTCAGATATATGCTGCTCAAACAGGTTATATTCAATCCCAACCTTCTTCAACTTCTCAAGAAAATCAACAAAATCCCGATTTACAACATTCCCCATCAAAAGATGAGGACTCGAAATAATAATCTTGGCAATGAGGGACTGTCTTAACCCAAAACTCTCAAAAGATCGAAGCTTTGATTTCAGAACACCATAGTCACACTCAAACACCTCTCTAGCTTCTTTATAAATCTTCCCTATCATATTCCGTTCAACACCATAGTTACACAAAGCATAATAGTTCTCCAACAACAACTCATCATCAGCTAAAAACATCATATTTCTTGGAAGAAAGGGCAAATATTCACAAGGCTTCAGCCCTATGCTCTCAAAGAATGGCTCGAACTCATTCACCGGATGGTACCTCAAGAACCTAGCAATTGACCGCCCGACATTCAAACTATCTATATCCACTTTCTTCAACAACTTACTGAAAAACAAAGGAGTATTCTTACCCATATTCTCAGCATCCATGATTTGCAAGCTCCTAGTTAAATGAAAGTAATCTGTTAAAGCAGCTTGAGCTTGTTTTCTTACTACACGTGATATTTTCCCCCCCTCACCAACCTTTCCATTATTTCTCTCAATAACAGCACTCTCTGCTCCATAAAATCTAAGCCCTAGTAAAATGTTATACGACCCATTATCATAAAGGTTGGATTTTGATGATGCATAATTATTTTCTGCACATGCTAAAGAAATCCATTTGACAATATGGTGCACTCTAAATTTCTGTAATCTGCTCATCTTCCGTCCCTAAAATTCGAAATAAATCAGGGTTTTGAAGGAAGAAAAATACCTTGATGGGATTTCTTGAAGGGTGTTGCTCATTGAGCTTCAAAAGTTGTACCTTTAAGAAAAAATTCTGCTGTTGTTCCTTCTTTATTACAGCATGGTAAAAGGGTTCCTCTCTGGTAAGGTCGAAGAGGGGATGTCAGTGGCAACGAGGGTTTTACTAAACTAAAACCCAAATACTTTCATTATATTGAAAAAAGAAAAACAATATGGGCCGAGAATGAAGCCCGATTAAAGAAATATGGGCCCGGACCTGTATATTGATTGTAGTGGTCCAATTCTTGAGGCTGGCCTGCATTCCTTTTCGTTTTTTTAATAAGAAATTTGTAGTGAATTATTAACAATGTGTCAAAATAAATGAGTTAAATCATGTGTAAATATATAATAGTTTGTCTTTAAACATGTTTAAGAGATGAAATTGGTGATTACTATAATATATCCCTTTGATCAAGTTCCTTTACTGCAATGATGCTAGTACCATTTGCAATGATGTTTGTACCATGTCATTGTATGGCTCCAAAGTAGATATGTGAAACTTTGATTACATCCTTTTTACACATTTCTATATGAACACAACAAGAAGATCAAAAACTAGGCAAAATTGTATGATTCACTCAGACGTCTTCACAGAAGCTGCTTCTTTTTTTTTTTTTTTTGTTTCTTTCATTACATCAATTCATGATAGGAATCCCATTCAACATATGACTAGCATATAGTCTCTGGTTGGATTTTGTTGTAGGGGACAGCATTCTGAGCTCAATTCACTTCATGTGTTGGCTGCTAATGCAATTCGGAGAAATTCAAGAACTATCGCCATGCTGGCATCTAGCTTATCTTGGATGGAAAGAGCATATCATCATCAGAACCATCTAAAACAAGAATCACTTGGTGTTCTTCAACTGTGGTGGATAAGGTGTTGGTAGTATTAGGACATGTGTAGTTTGTATTAGTTATTTCTACGAGACCTTGTGTCGTTTTCTGTTGCTGATCGAACATCATTTTCAGCTGTTTTCCTTGTTCTTCGATCCTCAACTGTAAGTTCCGTTGAATCTACAGAACAGGATAAAGAATTCACAATCAGTGTTTTCATTTCAATAGTGAAACTAAGTGAAGATCATGTTCTTGCTACCTCTAGTTGCTCATGGAGACGCCTTTGCACGTCGAGCTGCAATTGCAAAGCCTCCTTCAGTTGCGTACTACTGAAGTTGATCATAGAGTTATTGTAAGAAAATGAAATAAAACTCCAGTGTTTTGAGCCAAAAACAGACAATATATATAGATTGAAACATTACGTTTTGATGTCAATCTGTGCTTCATTACTCGTACTGGTTCTCTTCTCAGCTTTTGTACCCTCCACAGATTCTGGTATGTACTTAGCATTTCGATATTTCTACGAAGAAACAAATAAGAATTAGGAAACAAACAGCAATCAGAAAAACTGAAGAGATGAATGTGTGTACCTGCAAATGACTTTTTACATGGAAGATGGTAAGTCCCTCAGTATCCATCAACTTTAGTACTTGCTTTGGCGTTGCTTCTGTTATATGATGAGTGGTGGATAAATTGAACAATCTTGAATTGGAGAGATGAATGGAAAGTATCAAGGAGATTTCTTACTATCAGGGCCACCAAGACGATTCACACATTCAACGAACCGATCATGAAGATCTTGAGTCCACCTGATCCGTGTCTTACTAGATGAAACCGATGCAGGGGATCCGGAGCTATTGCTTGAAAGGCATCCAGGTGGTCTCCCAAGATGGGGTGCATATAGAGTATTTGAAACCTGTTTTTGAATATGAAAAACACTGATCAAATTAGTCTCAAAAGTTTTCAGATTGGGAGATGAAGTGAATTCTTGAAATACTTACTTCAAGACCCTGATGTGGATTGAAAGGAACCGAAGGGCTTTGTCTATTCGAATCATCAAGATCTCCTAGCAGCTTCTTCTTTAGGTGTAGAAGCTGTTCACTCTCAGAAAGATTGGTGAATGGATTTCTATAGGATACTTGAGAGGGGATATATTGCCCGTTTTGAGGTTGGAAATCCAGTTCCTTTCTAGCCGGTGATTCTCCAAAGAAGCCGTTGCTGGATTGCTGAAACGACGCTGTCTTTGGATAAGAATTCCTGGATTGTTGTGAGCAACTGTTTTCTTGGAAATCAGTCTGGGATAATCCCATATAGAGCTCAGTTGCATAGAAAGCAGAAGCTGGTGATCCTATTCTGCTGATGATGCTATTCGAAGAATTACAAGGCCAAAAATCGACACGTTGTGAGGGATTCCGAGTAGGATCATGAGCTCCCATGGATTCAGATTGCTGCTGAGCACCATAAATTTGCTGGAAACAATCTGGAAAATCTGAAGCAAACTCAGAGGGATATCCATAATTCTGTTGAATTCCCTTCATTTCTAATATAAAATTCAAGCAGAAACCAGTTTCTTTTGTGTTTGATCTTCAAGCTTTATAACAAAAAGGGCTCAAGATTTCAAACGTTTGCATCTTCAGACCTCCCATCAAACACGTGGCGAATGGCGATCATCGCAGAAGGAATGTGTAATGGGAACTCTTTTTTATATGCTGCAAATCTTCAAACATAAGAAATGAATATATTTCAACAATGATTCCATAAATGGATAGCAATGAACAAAAAAAGCCATTGACAAAACCAAAGCCAAATGAGTACAAAACAGAAACACATATATAATGTAAACAACAACTGTAGCACAAACTTGTCCAAATCATCATGCTATTTAAAAAGGAGGACTTTGGCCAAACACATCCACGATTCTCAACCCTCTTTTTGATTAGCAGAATATTATTATTTAATGGCATCTCTAACTAATTATTTCACATGGCATATATTCATTCAAGAATTACTAGTAGTGGGTTTTATACACACACTGCATAAAACCCTTTTCAAACCCTCAATTCATTACCAGAAAACTTCCACAATCTCAAATCCTTAAGATTCGCAAACGTGTGGGAAATAACAAATTAAAGAAAAGGAGCATTGATAAGTGATAATGGGAATCACTTGGCAAAATCTTAAAGCAAAGATTCTGCTCAAAAAAGGAACTTCAAAAGTGCTTAGATTTAAATCAAATGGCCCAATATAAGATTCTTGAACTTGAAACATAACTAAAGAATTATATATTGCCGTACACATGAACTAAAACATTAATTTGAGGAACAAGAAAGTACAACCTTTGAACAGCTTTACATTTTGTAACAAGATGACTATATTTCATTGCAAGAAAACTGTCAAAATTGTCTCTGCATAAAACAAAAGAATATATGGTAATAAAATCTAGGTATGGGGTCCATGAAAACAACCTTGTCTAAGTTCTAACATTCTTTTGGGACAAAGTGTCATAGTTTTTCACAAAGTCAGAAGTTGGAAGATAGGGATATATATATATGTATCATCTGTAACTGCCTTTCATCATCTAACTTTCTCTTAACACTCGAATGATTCCATTGCCGAAACCACTTCAAATTGTAGCCTTGCAAGAAACGTGTTGGAATATAGGCCCAAAGTTTTGTACTGGGCCTGTTTATTATTATTCCTAAACTACCCAAGCCCAAGCCCAAAGCCCACTACTTACCCTAGCCCATTACCCCGGAGCCTTAAAAGGCTGTGTCTCCCTTGCTCCCCCCATTTGCCCTAGCTGCGCCTCTGTTTCCCTGTCTCTTCCTCTCCATCGCTCCTTCTCGATGGAAACCCTCCGAGCTTCTTGCTCCTCTCACTCACCCCATTTATGGGACTCCAGTGGAGGAGCTCTTGCAAGCAATAATCTCGAGTCTTCTCCTTCTTCTGTTGTATTCCTCTCTCTTCTGAAAGTAACCCGATACTACACTGAGTCGAGCTTTGTGTTTGCATGTGAGTGTGGGTAGAAGCGAGGAGTCTCCTTGAGGGTTTCCTAAGGGTTGCTTGGGTGTGGGTTTTTGTGGGCTCTTCGATCTCTATGTGAGATCAGTTTTCTGGGGCTTGTGTTGGGTCTTTGTGACTCTGTGAGAGTGTCCCTTTTTTCCCACTGGTCCTTGTGTTCGATCGGTGTAGGCTCAAGGCTATCTGAGCCATTGTTGACCACGAGGTCCACACAACAGTGGTATCAGAGCCACGGTTCTAGTAATCGTGGTCTCTTACGACTCGTGGGAATATCCTGAGATTCTTGGGGATTTCTCTGTGTTCCCCTGTGTGAATCTAGGGTTTTATTTTATTCTTGCCTCTAACTCTGTGTGTCTCTTGTTTGTTCGATTCAACCTCTGCTGTGCTGAATCTCTGCCCCCTGGCAGTCCTCCCGTCGCGCCTGCGCTCGACGTGAGCCATATCGGATCCCCTTGGTAAGTCGGGTCTGCCATACTTTAGGGCCCGCTCAGGTATTTCGCTGAAACCCTAACCCCTCTGATAGATCCCGTTTGAAACGGGCAGGTTTTGGGAATTTGGTGCTGGTAGAAATCATAGGCCTTCTCTGTGATTTCCTGTTTTTCTGTGTTTTCTTCTGATATTCTCTGTGATTTTGATCTTACCTCTGTCATAAAGGCTGCCAAGTGAACCCCTGCTCCACTGAAAAATCAGTGCCGAGAACTGGGAAATCCTTGGCTCTACAGAGCCTGAACCCTTGCTCCTGTGTGGTTACTTCGTGTTGTTGTTTTAATCTGTGTGATGGCTTCTCTGTCAAACTTTACTTTGGCTCCTTTTGATGGGAGGTCTGACTTTGGTATTTGGCAACAGAAAATGAAAAGTATTCTTGTACAACAGCGTGTGTTCAAAAGTATTAGCCATAATTTTTCTGAATCTGACACACCTGAAAAAATCAGTGAAATGGATGAGATGGCTTATTCATCTATAATCCTAAATCTTTCTGATTGTGTGCTTAGGAAAGTTAGTGATAAAACTGATGCTAAATCTCTATGGGACAAATTACAAGAATTGTATGTTGAAACCTCTCTGCCTAATAAGATGTTTTTACTGGAAAAATTTTTTAGATTTAAACTAGATCTAAGTAAAGATATAGAGGAAAATCTTGATGTGTTCACTAAATTAGTTCAAGATATTAAGAAAACTGGTGATAAAAACATTGATGATTATACTCCTATTGTACTGTTGAATGCCATCCCTGATTCATACAATGATGTTAAGTCAGCTATTAAATATGGTAGGGACTCTGTGTCTTTGGAAACTGTAGTTAATGGTTTGAAAAGTAAAGAAATGGATTTAAAAACCAACCCTCAGTCTAAGGGAGAGGTGATGTTTGTTAGAGGAAGGCCTAAGCCTAAGGGCTTTAAGCCTTCCAACAACCAAACTAACCAATACTCTGATAAGAACCAACCTGAAAACACCTCTTCTTCCCAGTTTAAACCTAAAAATAGAAGATGTTATAACTGTGGTGATCCTAATCATTTCATAAAAGACTGTCCTAAAAAGAAAAAGGAACAGTTTCAGGGAACAAATCAGTCTCAAGGAAATCAAGTTAATAATGCCTTCATATCTGAAAATGAATATAATGGTGATGTGTTCATGGTATCTGATTCTTGGTACACTGTCTTGCCTGCCCCTGTAAATGAATGTGAATGACTGATTGATTCTGGATGCTCTTTTCACATGACACCTTCAAAAGATTTCTTTAATTCTTATAAAATTGTGTCTAATGGTTATGTGTCTCTTGCTGATGAAAAGAAATGTAAAATTTTTGGGATTGGGGATGTCTCCCTAATATGTAACTCTGGTAGTGTTTTCACTTTAAAAAATGTTAGGCATGTCCCTGATTTGTGTAACAACTTGATTTCTTGTGCTGCTTTAGAAGATGATGGTTTTGAAGGAAAATGGGGGAATGGTGTTATGAAAATTATAAAAGAATCCTCTGTGTTCCTTGAAGCTATAAAAAGGAAAAACCTATATGTGTGTGTTGCTAAACCTTTTTCTGCCTCTGCCAACACTGTTAAGGAAGATAAAACTAAACTGTGGCATTGTAGGTTAGGACACATGAGTAATAAGGGTCTTGAACTGTTGTTTAATGCTGGATGTTTTGGTAGTGATAAAGTATCCTGCATGCCTTTTTGTGAATCTTGTGTAAAAGGTAAACAACACAAAGTCAGTTTCCCTTCCTCCCCTTCCCCAAATCTGTCTAAATGCACTGAAATTCTTGAGTATGTTCATGCTGATGTTTGGGGACCTGCTAGTGTCCCCACACATGGTGGGAAATCTTTTTTCCTTTCTGTGATTGATGATTTCTCTAGGAAAGTATGGGTTATGCTTCTGAAACATAAGTCTGATGTGTTTGAGAATTTTAAAAACTGGAAAACCCTAATTGAAAATCAAACTGGAAAAAGAATCAAATTCTTAAGAACAGATAATGGACTTGAGTTCTGCAACAACTTATTGGATAAGTTGTGTGCAGAATCAGGCATCCAAAGGCACAAAACCGTGCCTTACATCCCTCAACAAAATGGCATTGTTGAGAGGATGAACAGAACCCTTTTAGAGAGAGTAAGGAGTATGTTGAACTACTCTGGTCTTTCTAAAAAGTTCTGGGGAGAAGCAGTTTGTACTGCTGCCTATCTGATTAATAGGTCTCTCTCTGTTCCCCTAAATGGTAAGTGCCCTGAAACTGTGTGGTCTGGAAAACCCCTTGATCTTTCAAACTTGAAAGTTTTTAGCTGTGCTGGTTATGTTCATCAAAAAGATGACAAACTTGAATCTAGGTCCAAAAAATGTGTTTTTCTAGGTTATCCTGAGGGTGTAAAAGGCTATAGGCTTTGGGTAAGAGATGACCCTGGTTTTAAGGTTGTAATTAGTAGGGATGTAATCTTTAATGAATCTGATTTCCCCTGTTTGTGTGCACCCACTCCCTTACCTGATACTAGGACTATTCCTATTAAGGTGGAGCAGCCTCTATTGCCTGTTTCTGATAATGATAATGTTGAAACTGATAATGCCTTGTTAGATGAACATAGGGGAGAGAATAATGAAAATGATCTTAATAACTACCAACTTGCAAGAGATAGACCTAGGAGAAATTTTAGGCAACCTTCTAGGTTTAATGATTTTCATGTTGAATCTCATGCCTTTAATACATTTGAAGCTTTGGATGGTTGTGAACCAAAAACCTATAAAGAAGCACTAAAATCTGAAAATTCAAATGATTGGATAAAAGCTATGGATGAAGAAATGAATTCTCTGCATATTAATGATACTTGGAGTCTTGTCCCTAAACCTGATTCCTGCTCTGTTGTTGACTGTAAGTGGCTTTTTAAAGTTAAAAAAGAAGAAGAGAAAATTAGGTTTAAAGCTAGACTTGTGGCTAAAGGTTTTACACAAAAAGAAGGCATTGACTATTCTGAAATATTTGCTCCTGTTGTTAAATTTGTTACTGTAAGAATTATGCTTGCCTTGGTTGCTCATTTTGATTGGGAATTGAAACAGTTAGATGTAAAAACTGCTTTTCTTCATGGTGATATTGACAAAGAAATATATATGAAACAACCTGATGGTTTTGTTGATGCTTCTAAACCGAATCATGTGTGTCTTCTGAAAAAGTCTTTGTATGGCTTAAAACAATCCCCTAGACAGTGGAATAAAAAATTTGATGAATGTATGCAGTCCTTAAAATTCAATAGAAGTGCTTATGACCACTGTCTGTATTTTAAAAGGGACAATTCTATTCCTGTATTCTTATTGATTTATGTGGATGACATGCTCTTGATAAGTCCCTGTTTAAAAATGATAGAAAGTGTACAAACCAGTCTTAGTAAGAACTTTGATATGAAGTACCTAGGTAATGCTAAAAGGATCCTAGGAATGAACATTGTTAGAAACAGAAAAGCCAAAACACTACTTTTAAATCAATGTTCCTATGTGGAAAAGATTTTGAATAAGTTTGCTATGTCTTCTGCTAAATCCACTTCTGTGCCTCTTGCTGCTCACTTTGAATTAAGTAAGAATCAGTCCCCTAAAACTGATTCTGAAATTGCTGAGATGGAAAAAGTACCTTACTCTAATGCCATTGAATCTGTAATGTACCTAATGATCAGCACCCGCCCTGATATTGCCTATGTTGTCAGTTGCCTTAGCAGATACATGTCTAACCCAGGTCTCACCCACTGGGAAGCTTTGAAATGGCTTCTCAGATATCTTAAAAACTCCCAAGATATAAGTTTAAAATTCTCCTATTCTGCCCAAGGTATTAATTTAGTAGGATATGTTGATTCTAACTATGCTAATGATAGGGATAATAGAAAGTCTACTACTTCCTATGTGTTCACTTTATGTGGTTCCTGTATAAGTTGGAAATCACAACTCCAACACATTGTTGCCTTGTCCACCACTGAATCTGAATACATAGCAATAACAGAAGCTTTAAAAGAAGCTATATGGTTGAAAGGCCTACTGTCTGAAATTGGTTACTTATCTGGTGATGTGACTGTTTTCTCTAATAGTCAATCTGGTATCCAATTATGTAAAAATCCTGTGTTCCATGATAGAACAAAACACATAGATGTTAGGTTTCATTTTATTAGAGATATTGTTGAAAAGGGTATAATTCTTCTAGAAAAAATTGCCTTTGAATTTAACCCTGCTGATATGGGTACAAAATGTCTGTCTGTTGAAAAATTCACCTCTTGCTTAAAAACCTTAAACTTTGATCTCCCATAATAAAATCTGATGAAGATGACTAAGTGTCATAAGACATGTCTTTGTGACTTTACTTTGCTTTGTGCAATCTATCTTAGTGCTTACTTCGTGTATTGTGTTTTGCAGGTATATTGGCAGTGATGATGCCCTCTACACCGATTCCTTCTTATCGAACTGACCAGTGGGTGGGGATTTGGGCCTAAGGTGGAGAATGTTGGAATATAGGCTCAAAGTTTTGTACTGGGCCTGTTTATTATTATTCCTAAACTACCCAAGCCCAAGCCCAAAGCCCACTACTTACCCTAGCCCATTACCTCGGAGCCTTAAAATGTTGTGTCTCCCTTGCTCCCCCCATTTGCCCTAGCTGCGCCTCTGTGTCCCTGTCTCTTCATCTCCATCGCTCCTTCTCGATGGAAACCCTCCGAGCTTCTTGCTCCTCTCACTCACCCCATTTATGGGACTCCAGTGGAGGAGCTCTTGCAAGCAATGATCTCGAGTCTTCTCCTTCTTCTGTTGTATTCCTCTCTCTTCTGAAAGTAACCCGATACTACACTGAGTCGAGCTTTGTGTTTGCATGTGAGTGTGGGTAGAAGCGAGGAGTCTCCTTGAGGGTTTCCTGAGGGTTGCTTGGGTGTGGGTTTCTGTGGGCTCTTCGATCTCTCTGTGAGATCAGTTTTCTGGGGCTTGTGTTGGGTCTTTGTGACTCTGTGAGAGTGTCCCTTTTTCCCACTGGTCCTTGTGTTCGATCGGTGTAGGCTCAAGGCTATCTGAGCCATTGTTGACCACGAGGTCCACACAACAAAACGGTTCATGTTTGATGTGTTCATTACAAAAGTGGGATCATTCTACAACTGATTATAGTTATGAGTTTGCAATCTTAAACATGTCTTAGTAAGAAACAAAGGAAATGAGAAATATGGTACTTTATTGATCAATGAAAAAACAAAATGAGACAAATCACACCTACTTGTTCTTCCAAGTGGCATATGGTGATTGGAAACTTGGAATAAATCTGATGTGGAAATTAAAAATTAAGAAAAAGGGTTGCCAAATTAGAATATAATTAATTGTTTGATAATATTATATGTGAATCTTTTCTCAGAATTTTGCAAGTGCAAAACGTGGATTCATGAATAAGAAAAGACGTTTTGCATGTTTAGGTCACATTGGCTATTAGATTTCTCAAAGTACATGTATATTTTATTACAACAACCCTTATATCCCAAAATGGATATATACTGATGTGGAAATATCTTCATTTATCCAAATTCATGGGTCTAGAAACTTTTATATCCATTTTTTAAAAAATAATTTTTTTATCCAATTTGGGTAGTGAAATGTCATTAATACCCTCAACTTAAATATGTATTGTTATTCATTGCAATACATTGTAATTTAATTCAAATACACAATTTAATACATTGTATTCAAATAAATAATGTAATTGAAAGTTCAAAAAGTAATTTGGAACTTCAAAAACACCATAACCCACTTTTTGCAATCACATTTTCATGTTCTCATCTCCTCCGAAGAATCACTGCAAAGCTTGACCAATCTTATCATTTTTTCATGATCCTTATCTCCATTGAAACCTTAAAGCTCGTCAAAAGCAACTGAAGTTTCATTGCAAATGGTAAGTTTTATTTCTATTTCTATGTTCTGAGTATTTAGTGATGTTTTATTATAAACTCCTCATGAATTTTATTGTTTAAATTTCTGTTTGAAGTTAAGTTGATATACACCATATTTAATAGCACAAACTCTTTTGTTTTAGGTTTCAGCATTATCCATGTATGTTGATTCTGGGTAGTTCTGACTTCTGAGAATGATTCTTCACGATACGGCTCCCTTATGAAGATATGTTGATATGCACCATATTTAATAGAGAGTGAACTCTTTTGTTTTAGGTTTTAGTTTTTTCGCCATTGATGTTGGGTAATTCTCATTTCTGAGAACGAATGCTCACGATTTGAAATGTAATACATATTCGCGGTACGAACTTGTTAGTGTTGGATTTTCCAACAATTAATTAATTTTTCCTTTTTCATATTTTATCCTAAATCATATTAGATATATTAGATATTATTTAGATTTGATTAAATTTGAAAAAGATTTGTTTTATCTCTCTTAGAGATTTAATCTCTTTAACTCACGTGTTTTTATTTGTGGATCATATCTTTTACTAACAACTATTCCTAAGTTTATGGAAGTTGTTATTATCTCTTCTTTTGATAGGATGGAATGTGTTGATGAAGAATCAAACATGTGAGAATTGGAAAGAGTCAAACACGTAGGATTGAAGAGAGAAAAGCAAAGTGCTAATGAGAACGTGAGGAGAGTCGATCAAGTCAAGAGTTCAAGGACATGAAGAAGTCAAGAAGAACAAGTCCAAGGAAGTGGAGGTAGTGGAGATGATTCATATCAAAATCATGGAGATCATGGAGCATAACAAAAAGTGAAGTAAGTGGAGTACTGCATGAAGCTCTATAAATAGATGAAGTTTACAGAAGATCAGTGTGCAGAAATAGAGCGAACAAGAAAGAATTTCGAGTCTATACACTTGCAGCAATACAGTGTTGTTCACACCAGAAGACGACAATGCCCTGTCTTATTTTCTTTAGGTCATCAAGTTTGCATACTTATAACTGTTTTTGTAGAGATAGGGATTTTTAGTGAGCTGTTGAGAGTCATTGTTTACGTCCCTAAGTTGCTTAGATAGATTCTAAGGACATATTGTGTCTTTGTAAGGAAGAATCTCTTTTAGAGGTTGTTCTATCTCCTTGTATTCATACCAAAGAGCAATAAATGAGTTTTCACCCTGAAGGCATTCCACGAGTATTTGTATACTCATGGATATATCGTTTGTGTTCTGCAACTTTTAATTTCGATCCATTTTCCGTTGTGTGTTACGCTGGTGTTGTCGACACTGTTGACAACACTGTGTACTTTGATTATTCTGTTTTTGTTTTTGTTTTGCAGATCCACGTAGGACTTTCACGTGGTATCAGAGCCATCACTTGACATACTAAGTGGTGGATCTAGCCATGCAGGACACGGACTATTGCAACCCTAACTTTGGACGTCTTCCAATTTTGGATGGCTCCAACTATGCGTATTGGAAGATTCGTGTACGATCGAAGATCAAGTCCATTGATGTACGTGTTTGGACAGAAGTTTTGGAGGGTTATAATTCCCCTATGAATGAGGTACATGGTGAACTTGTTCCTAAACCTCAAAGAGAATGGACAATCGATGAGATCCACAGTGCCAATTTCAATGAGAAAGCTATCAACGTCATATTCGAAACGGTGGACTACAAGGTTTTTCGATTGATCCAAAACGCATCACATGCCAAGGATGCTTGGAATACTCTCCAAAAGCATTTTGAAGGTGCAAAATGTGTTCGTGAGGCTAGGTTGCGTCTCATCATGTCCAAATTCGAGAACATGCGCATGGAGGAGAATGAAGACATTGAATCCTACTTTGAGAGGCTCCGGGACATCTCAAATCAAGCCCAAATGCTTGAAGAACCGATAGGACGCAAGAATCGTGTCTAAGGCCATTCGAACACTTCCACCAAGGTTCATGAATATCAAATTATCCGCCATTGAGGAGGTCCACAATCTCACGGTGATGGATTTTGATACACTTCAAAGCATTCTTCAAACTTTTGAGCTCAACCTTCAAAGCCAAATGAAAGCGGGCTACAAGCCTAAAAACATAGTCTTACAAGCTCAAGACAATGAAGAATCTAGAGAAGATGATGAACAACTGGAGGAAGTCACCGAGGGGCAGAATGTAGCTATATTGACCAAGAAATTCAACACCATGGTGAGAAAGTTCAACAAGGAGAAGCCCCGTTCAAAAGGGAAGAAACCGTTCAATCGATCCTCCGATCGATCTCAATGGAAGCCAACTGGATCATCATCTCAGTCCAAACGTCAGCCTAAGAAGACAACTTCAGACCATGGATGGAATGATCCCAAACATCTCGATACCATCCAATGTCGAGCTTGTTCGGGTTGGGGTCATTATGCTAATGAATGTGCTAATACTTTGAGGAAGTATGGTCTGAAAAATTACTGAGTATCCATGAGTGACGATGAGGATGATGATGAAGCTGAAACTGAAAGTTCCACGGCCCTGATTGCAAAAATCGCAACTGGTGTTACCGACGGTGTTGACAACGATATCATGACACCGCAGACAACATCGGAGACAACACCACAGAGGTATGAATTATTCGATTTTACTAACATAACCTGCCTTAATGTTGTTTGTGATGATACAGATTCTCTTGCTGGAGACGACTTAGATAAAGATGAAGCCATTGAAGAACTTCAAGGTTTTTATAACTCATTGCTTAAGGAATGGAAAAAGCAATGCAAGCTTGTAGAAGTTGTATCCAAGGACAAGGAAGCCATATCCAAAGAAAAAGAAGCTTTATCTAAGGAGAATGATGTGTTGAAAAACTCAGTTGCAAAGCTGGAAACCGCTCTCACCAAGAAGGACATAGAACTTGGAAATGTGCAATTAAAGCTTGAAGAGACGGAATCCTTAATTGCAAAATGGAATTCGAGTTCTTCCAAGATAAGTGAAATCATGGGATCAGGTAATTCCACAAAATCAGGTATTGGAACAAATAAAACTGTCAAAAATATTTTTCCAAACCTTTTTGTCGATTCACATGCAAAGGTCAATTTTGTGAAAGAAAAGTCAAAAGAGTCCATAAAATCCAACGTTTCAGGTCGTAGGAAAAGAAAATATGTTTGTCATTATTGTTTTCAACCTGGACATATAAGACCATAACTGTCGAGCATTGAAAAATGATTGAGTCAGTGGTCTGGTGTTACCTCCGGTGTTACGCAACACCACCCGCAACACCACTGTTGGAAAGAAAATTTGGGTTCCTTAACAAACTGCTCAAGTCTGCCAAGTTGTTTTTACTGCTCTTAAGACTAACATTTCAGGTTTTTAGTACTTTGAGATAGTGGTTGTTCACGACACATGACGGGAACCAAAGAGTTTTTGTGTAATTTTGTGCCTCTTACCTAAGGATCCGTTACTTATGGAGGAGGTGCTAAGGGTAGAATCATTGGCAAAGTAACTCTTAATCTACCAGGTTTTCCCAGGTTGTCTAATGTGTTTTTAGTTGATGGTCTTATGGCTAATTTAATTAGCATAAGTCAATTATGTGATGAAAATCTTGAGGTAAAATTTACTTAGGACTCTTGTGAAGTTTATGATAAGTCTAACATGTGTATCATGACAGGTACAATATCTCATGATAATTGTTATCTTGTTGGAGAAAATGTCACGTGTAACAAGGCTAAGTTCGATGACACGATTTTGTGGCATCAAAAATTAGGTCATGTGAATTTTTGAACTCTCCAAAAATTGATGAAGTTTGAGGTTGTACAAAGACTGCCAAGTCTTAATCACAATGGTAAGATAGTGTGTGGGGACTGCCTTAAAGGTAAACAGACCCGCGTTCCCCACAGTGTTACATCACACTTCGGACAACACCAAGGTACGGTTCATTGTTTTCAACTTTTACACATGGATTTAAAGGGACCAGTTAAAGTCGAAAGTCTTTGAGGAAAGAGGTATTCCTATGTGGATGTAGATGATAGAAAGAGTACCAGTGGTGGATGTTTCTACTTAGGAAATAATCTCGTATCATGGCATAGTAGAAAATAAAATTGTGTTTCTTTATCCACCGTCGAATCCGAGTATATAGCCGCGGGTAATGGGTGTACTTAACTCTTGTGGTTGAGGCAAATGCTTGATGATTATGAATTTTTAAATAAATCTTTGAGCCTGTTTTGTGATAATTCTAGTGCAACTAATATTTCAAAAAATCCGGTTCAACATTAACGCACTAAGCACATAGACATTAGGCATCATTTTATTCGAGATTTAGTTGAAAAAGGGTTAATCCAACTTGATTATGTATTCACTGTGAATCAAATTGTAGATATATTTACCAAAGCCTTAGATTTAGAGAGATTTTCATCCTTAAAGAAGTCTCTCGGATTGTGCATTGTTTGAATGCGTATACATTGTTTGCGGGTGTTACGGTTCATGTTGTTCACACCACTCTTAACACCCTTAGTATGTGATTTTTTTTAGGCTTTCTAGGCATATGTGTGCATGTTTGTACCTGACCAGTATGTTACTTGTGTAAAACTACTTGATTTGACACCTTTTTGGTAAAGACTCATGTGATATAGTGCACATTTGTTCGAAAAATGATAAAAAGTCACGAAGCACTTGGAGCACGGCTCTCGCTACGACGATACTTTTCAGGCAGCCTAGTGACTTGCCAAAAAGTGTTGTGTGACTTCACTGAGTAACTCGGGGCACGGCGTTCGCTGCGACGATGCTTCCTTGTCAAAAGGTGTAGGAGATACCACAACCGAATAAAAATCTTGATCTCACAACCGAGTAACTAGAAGCATGGAGCTCGCTACGACAGTGCTCTCTTTTCAAAAGGTTGGTTGAGATCAAGTATGTGTGAATTTAATTTAAGTACACGAAAGAAATTTTTAAGAGCCAAAAATTTTTCTAATGGTGTCATCGCAGTGTTACGTAACATCAGAGACAACACCGGTCAGTTACATTGTGTGCGATTTTTCTGGAATTTAAATTGTAAGCATCCCTAGGATTCTGCATTTAATCTCCATCATATCTAATGGATATATTTGATTTTTGGATGACCCAATTTCAATTTTAAAATTCGAATTTAGTGACTCCCATGTTTTTGGAAAATTTGTTGAGCTTTTATCTAAATCCCATATCTTTAAAAATCTCTTATCTAATTTCAAATTTATTCGAGGCTCAAGATTTGTTTTTAAATACTAAAAATCAGGCATACTTCTCCACTCACCGTTGCGTGCTCTCTCACTCTCATATCGCTTCAAATCTCTTTCTCTCTCTATTCACCGATCCCCTTTCTCTTCTTCTCCCAAAAACCCTAATTTTCTTCTTCTCATATTCTCCCATGGCCGATTTTGAAATTCCCCCAGCTGTTCATGAATTTCTGGAGAAGTTGAAGCAGTCTTACCCTGCTCTTCTTGCTCCACCTTCAGCTGCAGTGTCTTCTGACGGTGTTGCCCACACCGGCGCAACACTGCTCATACCACCTACTCCTGTCTCTTTTATCTAAGGTAAGGACGAAGCTGCTTTCTTCTCCTCTCCATTTTTTTCTTTGTCCTTAAAGTCATTTTCTTCAAGATACGGTATACTAAGATGATAGTGCCAAGACAATTTTCATTGGCAATCGAATTTGTGATTTGCCCTATACACCGGATGTTGCCCCTTCGGTTTGGCAACATTTGGCCCAACGTCTTTGTTGATATATATTGAAAGTGGGGAACCATTTTTATGAGCTAATTTTCAGCTCAAAAGGGGGGGGGGGAGAAGATATGGTAAGACAATTCAATTCCTATGGTGAAAGGTGGCGGAGGAGAAAGTTTTGTTGAATGATTTTCATGATTGTGTTGAATGATTAATCCTTAATTCTTTGTGATTTTTTTTGATTGCAGGATTAAGGGGGAGTTCTAATTAAAGGGGAGTTTAATCTAATTGATTTAGGTTTTGAGCTGAAAAAGCAAAAAAATGGGAGATTGTTAGTGTTGGATTTTTCAACAACTAATTAATTTTTCCTTTTTCATATTTTATCCTAAATCATATTAGATATGTTAGATATTATTTAGATTTGATTAAATTTGAAAAAGATTTGTTTTATCTCTCTTAGAGATTTAATCTCTTTAACTCACGTGTTTTTATTTGTGGATCATATCTTTTACTAACAACTATTCCTAAGTTTAGGGAAGTTGTTAGTATCTCTTCTTTTGATAGGATGGAATGTGTTGATGAAGAATCAAACACGTGAGAATTGGAAAGAGTCAAACACGTAGGATTGAAGAGAGAAAAGCAAAGTGCTAATGAGAACGTGAGGAGAGTTGATCAAGTCAAGAGTTCAAGGACATGAAGAAGTCAAGAAGAACAAGTCCAAGGAAGTGGAGGTAGTGGAGATGATTCATATCAAGATCATGGAGATCATGGAGCATAACAAAAAGTGAAGTAAGTGGAGTACTGCATGAAGCTCTATAAATAGATGAAGTTTACAGAAGATCAGTGTGCAGAAATAGAGCGAACAAGAAAGAATTTCGAGTCTATACACTTGCAGCAATACAGTGTCGGGCTTTGTGTTGTTCACACCAGAAGACGACACTGCCCTGTCTTATTTTCTTTAGGTCATCAAGTTTGCATACTTGTGACTGTTTTTTGTAGAGATAGGGATTTTTAGTGAGCTGTTGAGAGTCATTGTTTACAGTCCCTAAGTTGCTTAGATAGATTCTAAGGACGTATTGTGTCTTTGTAAGAAATAATCTCTTTTAGAAGTTGTTCTATCTCCTTGTATTCATACCAAAGAGCAATAAAGGAGTTTTCGCCCTGAAGGCATTCCATGAGTATTTGTATACTCGTGGATATATCGTTTGTGTTCTGCAACTTTTAATTTCGATCCATTTTCCGTTGTGTGTTACGCTGGTGTTGTCGACACCGTTGACAACACTATGTACTTTGATTATTCTGTTTTTGTTTTTGTTTTGCAGATCCACGTAGGACTTTCAGAACTGATAATAGTGTTCACGATATGAAAATTTAATACGTGTTCACGATATGAGCTGATAATACATGTTCATGATATGAGCTGATAATACATGTTCATGATATGAAAATGTAATACATGTTCATGATATTATCTGATAATGTGTGTTCACGTATGATGTGTAACACTTGTTCATGATATGTATCTCTACCTCGCAGTTAATAACCAACTTCTAAAAGCTCCTATATCTTCAATTCCTTGATTGCTCTTTGGATGTGGATGTGTATTTTGATATGTATGGATCTTTTTTGTGTATCTTTGTATCTCTCTCCTCTTGTTTTTGAGTCACAAAATCTCAATTTATATCTCACAATTAGGTTTGGAGTAGAGTTCCATCGAAACAGGATCTGAAATGGCCAAACGAAACGTGGCCAGACCGGATCCGGATGACCAGGCCCATATTGGATAACATAAAAGAAATCTGGGGTGAAAAACACGTGACCCGGGTGGGTCACCGGCAACCCAGGTCGGGTCGATCCTTCGAATTTCGCTAGTTACTCAGTTCATGCATTGAGACCCGACCTCACTCGGGTTATAACTTCCAGACTCTTTTTGACCCGTTTTGAGCTCGAATTAGACTTTGATGTCTTCATAAAAATTGTAACCCTTGAAGTTATCTATCCAATGACACTACTTTCATCCCAAGATCCATTTTCTACACCAAGTTATGCCCAATTTATTGGAATCCTATAAATACAAAGATCAGGACATTCTTGCACAAATTTCAGTTTTTTGTGATATTCTGCTTTCTTGGTGGCCGAATTGAAGAAAACTTTCAACATGAAAGTTGTATAACTCTCTCTTAGCTTTCCAACAAGACAAGAATCCTTGAATTTGGACTTCTAGAGATCGAGATATGAATTTTTCTTCCATAACTACTCGTTGTCGACTCCCTATCTCGACTCAAACTTGACATTAAATTTTGTATAACATATGTGTATATATCATTTAAGTTATGTTATAGTCATATTATAAAATATAAATAATATAATTTTTTAGAAACACGTATAAAAATTTACAAAATGATCTAATGGATATATCTTTTTGGAGGAATTTACAAAAATCGTTGATTTTTTTATTACCTAGTTTAAATTTACAAATACGGTAAAGTAATTAATCCATAAAACAAATATTTGAACTAAATATTGATTTATTATTATTTATTATTAATTATATTTTAATGTGAATTGAAAATTATTAATGTCATAAGTAATTAGTCTAATAGGACGATTTTGACACTATTAAAAAATGCAACCAATAAATAATTAATTTGAATTGATAATAAATAAATAAAATAAAATAAAAATTAGTGGATAATGAGACTCACATGTAATGATTAAAATGGTTTCAAAACTTATTTAGCGTGTTAGAGATGAAAACTTCAGATATAGATGTCACAAGCGTGTACACAATATGAGTAGTCATGTTCACGACACGAATAGTCATCGTGTTCACGATATGAGTAGTCGTGTTCACGATATGAGTTGTCGTGTTCATGATATGAGTAGTTGTGTTCACGATAAACGCATATCGTGAACACGACCACTCATATCATGAACACAACTACTCATATCGTGAACACAACTACTTATATCGTAAACACGATGACTACTCATATCGTGTACACGCTGTAACATCCATATCGTGAACGTATCGTAAATGTGCATATACAAACATACAATTATTCACACCAGAAAATTCAGGAGGTTCACTCAACCTTCAAATCATCAAATTCAAAGTCACTCCATAACGTTCAACCTTTTTCGACCTCCTTCACTCAATTCGATTTCCATCTTGATCTGATAACCGCAACAAAATACATCTTCAGATTTACCAGCGAGATCCAAATTTTATTCTAAAATTTTCATTTGTCATTAGTGTTGAAGTGGTGAGGATTGCACATGGTGGAGTTTTTTGTAGGAGAGTGTATGATTGAAGTGGTTGCTACAATGGAGTTTTGGTGGATTTTGTTTTTTATAAATTCATCAAAAATATCATATTAGAAGTCTCAAATGTCTCGTACCAGTTCAGAAGCCAAACTGAAGTATGGTGTGGGGAAATGAAATTTGGTGTGGAGGTAAATGATATTTGGTGTAGGGGAAATAAATTTTCAACTTTTCAAAATGGGGGAAATTTTGTCTTTGGATTTCATTTTAAATTTTGTATTTTGTATTTAGTTAGTATATCTTCACTTGTATTTTGTATTTAGTGTATTTATATTTAATTTTTACATTATGTAAATATGTACTTAAGTTAAGGGCATCTTAGACATTTCACTACCCAAATTGGGTAAAAAAGTTATTTCTTAAAAAAATGGGTAAAAAAGTTCTTTGTCCTATATATTTGGGTAGGGAAAAACTCAATTTTGGTCCCGTTAAAAGGCCACTGTCCAATTTCGGTCCACTTAAATTTCAAAAATCAAATGTAGTCCCACTGAGTCACAATGTGTCCAATTTGAGTCCTTTTTTCACTGGAATTGACATATTCTGGGAAATCTTCGGCGAGTGCGACTCACTTGCCCCTAATCTGAAGATTCCGACAAGTGTGCGCATACGTGTATTTTCTAGCCCATGTGTCATGGCTTTCTCATTTAAAAATGATTTCAATCAATGCCACATCATTAATTGTAGAAATTAAAAAAATCAAAACTAGAAAATAAAAACTAAAAATGAGGAAAATCATTAAATCAAATAGATCCAAAAACCCTAAAATCCTAAATCATTAAATCCTAAAATCTAAAACACAATCTTCAAAAACCCTAAAACCATAATTAAGCCCCAAATTGAGAAAGGATTCATGGACCAAAATTTCCACCCTAAAATCCCAAAATTTCCCCAAATCGAACTCGACCAAAACATCCCCAAATCGTGAAGGATATTCCATGAAGAATCCTAAAATCGATATGGAGCCGTATCAGCTGGGGCGCGGTGCCAAGGTAGGTGACCGCGCTGTCGCAACGCGATAAAATTAATTAATCTTTCATATCCTAACCAACTAGTAGTTAAGGCAAGTAAGAGTCGATCCCACGAAGAGTGACGATTCAATTATGTTACCTATGTCTAATTTCAAGAAAACAAGAATTATGGGGGTTCTCAGATTGATTGATAATTAAACTAAATTTAACTAACGATCTAGAAAGCAGATTAAACGAAAATCAATTGATAACGAGCATTTCAGTCAACAGTCAGTTATCCCCCAATATCAATTATGTCTCAATCAATGTTACACCCTCTCTTAGATTATCATAAAATTATCACCCCTAGTCTAACAACAAGCTCTGTTAAACCGAATTGTCTCTTAAGATTAGTTAAATTAGGATGAGATCACTAATTAACCCTATTTAATTGAACAACCTAGAATAAGCTCTCTAAATTTAATTCATTAAATACATTAATTACCAAAACGATATGGTGAACTAGACTCCAAATACACAAGCTCGATTTGACAATCTAGGATTGTGCTACTCTAGAGATTCAAGACCTCTAGTTTACTACCATTGAAAATTAAACTTACAATAATTAGGATTCATGATTTAAGATTCTAGCAATCAATTATCAAACACTCAACCTAGGTGGCCAATCTAAATCAAACATCAATAACTGAAATCATTCAACACAGATAACATAATCAATTCAAATCAAAACATCGAGAGGGATAAACGAGATTAATTAAAACATAAATAAATAATTGGGTTTAAACATCTCTGCTAACCGGAATTAAGAAATTAGCCGATCATCATCTCAATCCAATCCACAAAAGTTGTTGATAAATCCATCAAAGAAATAGAATAATGTAAAGAATGTGTGTGAGTCACTCTTTTCTCTCTCCAAAAACCTTCTCCTCTATGTGTGCGTTGTGTCTTCTAACCTGGGGATTAAGTTAGACAAAACCCCTCTTTTACAAAGTGATTTGGGTCTTCCTTTGCATAATCTCATCTCTTTCCTTTAAATTTTTATTTCTTCCAAACATTTAGGCTTTTTAATTGTTGGGTTTCTCCTTAATCTTCCTTACTCTTGGACCTTCTCCATCTAACTCCAAAATACTTCAAAAACTCCTACAATAATCGAGAAAATAAAACATGAAGTATCTCGAGTTCAAAAGCACATATAGGTACGAAAATAATGCATCCAATCAAATAAGAGATAATAAAAATCCAATGAAGTAAACAATTAAATGCATATATTTCCTACCTATCAGTAGACACGCCTATGGGGCTCGCCGAGGTGGAGGTTGATGAGGGGGCTGTGCTTCACGACGAGGTCACAAAAGATATGGTTGGGGAGTGGGTTTTTGCCAATGAGGAGGTGGAGGTCTCCGATGAAGGGGAGCTTCCTTGGGCCTGGAATTTGGTCCAGCGGTGATGGGTTTTTGGATTTGGGGTTTTGGATTTGCTTCTTAGAAGCTTTACTGCCATGAACACGAATGCAAGAGCTGAGAGAAGAATGAGGAACCCATGGATGCTGAGTTGAGGGTTAAATTTGTTAATTTAATTTGTTTAATGATTTTGGTGTTTTTGGGTTTTTTGAATTATTTGATTTCCTCAATTAATGAATTTTGTGATTTTATTTTATAATTTTTTTTGTGATTTTAAGATTTTTTTTTTTTTTTTTTTGCAATTAAGTGAGGTGGCATTTTTGGGATTTATTTTATATTAGAAAATTTTGCCACATGGGCAACAAATTACACATCAGTGCGCTCGGGTTGGAATTTTAGAATTGGGGGTGAGTGAGTTGCACTCGTCGGAGATTCCCCGAAATATGCCAATTCCGGTGAAAAAAGGACTCAAATTGGACACATTGTGACTCAGTAGGACTACATTTGATTTTTGAAATTTAAGTGGACTAAAATTGGACAGTGACCTTTTAACGGAACCAAAATTGAGTTTTTCCCCATTTGGAGTTTGTAAATCCACCCTATATTGATCTTGTCTATCAAAAATATACTTCATTAATCAGGTATGGACCCTAAACATAAGTGCTTTTAAGGTTTTTTTTTTCAATTTTCTAATAACTCCCTCATCCCAAAATAAAATTGTTTTTCTTTAACTAACTTTGAGAGTAAAAGATATAATAACCATATGGCAAAATCTTTTTTTTTTTTTTTTGTGGGAATGTATTTCACTATTTTTAATGAATAGTTTTCAAAAAAAATTGAAAATATGTGAAAAGAATAAGCTTGGAATCATGCATGGAGTGATGAGTCCTTTTCTCAAATCCCTTTACAAGATTCAAAAGCTTCATTTCTTTATTGATTTGTTTGTATAGGAAAGATTGACACAACAGGCAAGAGAATTGGATGCTTTATCTTGAAATTTCAAGTTATTACATAATTATAGTACAAAAATATTGCTTTTCTTTGTCATTTGATATAATAATGGGATTTTTTGTTCAGATTCTTCTGAATTTTAGACAAGAGGAATAAATCTGTGCAAGTAAAATTAGACCCGGAAATTGAATAGTCACCTTTGTGATTAGTTCATGTCTAGGTACATAGCTAGATAACCAGCGGTACAAATCATATGTTGTATTTGATCGATGTTTTATCCCGTAATTCATTTTATTATATAATTCAAGTTATGTATTAATTAATGATGTTATTTATACATCTTATATGATTTTTATTTTAAAATATTGTATAAAATATATCTTGAGATAGACGATGTGAATTAAAAAATAATAACCTCGAATTGTGGTCACTATTAGTGTGAGATTGCACTATATATGTTAATGGATCTTGATTTTGATTGGATGTTAAAAAGAGTTCTAGCAGAATATGTTCTTGTGTTTGTGGTTTTGAATGGCATTTCCACACTTCATGGAAGAACAATTCCACTATTGAATGGGTTTTAAGATGTCATGTGAGATAAAATATTAGTACCCTTTTATGATACATTAAAGACTTTATAATATAAACAATAATTCCACAAATCATATTATTTTCTTGAAACAATCTTTATTTTCTAAACAAATTCGTCTCACATAGTTAATTTTGTAACTTGGCTTTGTTCAAGGATAAATCAAAATGATAGAAATCAGTTTAGCTTGTCATTAATAGAAATATTTATGCACATTAATAATGGTTCAAAGAAAGAATAAATCATGGGGTAGGAATTGTGTACTTGGAAGTGGCATACTAGCATTCGGAATGCCAATAAGTTGTTCAATTTGCTAGCAATTATTATTTACCTCTAAATTAAAGTTATTCTTTATGTGAGGATTTTCAACCATAATTGAATTAAATTCTTGACAAAATTGCATAAAATTCCAATATTCTTTTTTTGATAAGTTAATAAAATTCCAATACTCCCTGAGAGGAAATAAAATTCCAAATGTTAAACTTTAATCAACTTGTCATTTATGAATTTGGGCCTCATCCTTTTCTTTGATGGGCTTTCATCACCAAAGCTACACGGGCCCATTGGATGGACTAAACGAATGGGTTATATCTTGGGCCTCATATTTTTCGTGGGCTTTCAACAGCCCAAGTTAAGCTTCGCTTGGCCTTTTTGGATAAACATTTCCATTATAAACAAAATGATAAAGATGTTAATGTGAAATTAGGAAATAGTAGGATCTTAAACCAAATTATATTTTTTAAGGGAAATAAATTGATTGTTATTAATATAAATGTTTGAAAATGAGGGTTTGATAATGCTCAAAATCATTTTACACACAAAAAAGTGTATAAACTATTATTTATAATTAATTTATATAACCTAGGTGATGATGCTAGAATGTGAAGATGTATGCAAATACAACATATGCAGATGATGATATTATTTTTGATTACATCAAGAAAGATTTCCATGATAACTATTCCATGTGCAAATGATTGAAAATATGAAGTCATTTAAATCTCCAATGATTGTGATACTTAAAAAAAATAAAATTCTTAGCTTAAACTTATTTTCACAAATTGATACCTAATTTATGAATTCATCAACTTTCACAAGTCGAAACCTAATTTATGAATTCATCTGTCTTATAAATTTAATTTCTAAATCGATATCTAAAATTAGGTGGGAAAATAGATCAAAATTGGATGATTAATTCACCAATTTTCCCAAGTGCTGAAAAAGTTTGAAATTGGGGAAATTTCCATAATAATGGTGAAAAAGGATAGGAGAGAATATAATAAAGAAAAGGTGAAGTGTTCCAATTTTCCATTTCAGATTGAATTCAACTTTTCAGTAAAGACTTAAAGTGTCTTCATGATACACTGTTTACCAGTTTTTAATTCCTGTGTTGTAGCTTTATTTTTCTCTAGTTTAATTTATTGCAGATTCTCTAACTTTATTTAAATATATTTAAATCTATTATGGTACTAATTTCTCAAAGAACCCAATGTGTTACATACTCTGAAAGAATGTGATGTTTAATTTATAATACAGTAAAGTCTAGCAAATTAAAGTTCTTTTTTTAGTTACTTTTTTTTTAACATATGTCTTGGTTATTAATTAATTGAGATCCAATGATCAAAGTAAAATTAATCGAAAATTAAAGGCTAAATAATATCTTCGATCACGAGGGGAATCTTGTGACAATTTCTAGGAGTGATGAGCCCAAAATAACCCTGTGTCAGCTTGGATTGTGTTCTACGTTATATATATTTTGTTTTTATAAGTCTAATAATATTAAAATAAAAACCCACCAATTCTTTAATCGAAGTTTCCAACAAATTAAATCTTACTTGTGTGTATATATAATTGCTTGTAGATCAAAGTAGAGCCAAGAAATTGATAGATTTAATATGGGTATCCGAACCCTAATTTTTAAATCATATCAACATGATATATAACACCATCATTTGTGACCAAAGTTTAATAAATCGATACATAATTAACTTGTCAAATTTATATATACACTTCATGATGCATGAAGGATTTTAAAGAGGAGAATTTTTTTGACGTGATTATACTTGTAATTAGAAAAAATTATTAATTACATATATAATTTAGTTTGAAATAAAACATATGCATGGTTAAAAAAAAAAAGATTATCTTGAGTTGGATTTTGAGAAAATGAAAGGAAATAAGTGCGGAAAACATGGAGGATGAATAATAAATAAAATAAAAGTTAGGTAAGATCGTCCAAGGATTATATCAGTCTGTAAATTAAAATCGTATATTTAATATAAATAAATTAATGTATGTATCCACCAACATAGCTGATATATTAGTTGGACTAAAGTCTCTCAACCTATTTAATAATCCAAAAGGCTTTTCTTTTCATTGAAATGAAACAAATAAATCAAAAGGGACGTTTTGCAGCTTATAATAATCATCATTTCATGAAAGTTGAGAAGAAGTAGGAATATAATTAAGTGATAAAATTAGTTTAAAGTAAATAAGCATAGAGTGTAAAAGAAGTGAGAGTAAGACCCAACTTTATGTAATAAAATTAAGGTTTAGTGTGGAAAGGGCCTTCATCTTTAGCTCATCATGTTGTCTTGTTAGAGAGAGAGAGAGAGAGAGAGAGAGAGAGATGAATAGAATAATAGACATTGGTTTTGTAAGAATAGAGCACTGCAGCGAAGAATCGGGCTTATTTATCTCATCGAGTTTCACAGACTCTGCCTTTGATTCCTAAAGCCCAGCCGCAAGACTTGGACTCTCATCTCATCACCCTCTTTTTTTTCTATATTCTTGAACATATATTTATTTTCATTTTCTTACCATTTTTCTCATGCAATAATACATTTATTATATGCCCCTTTTCTTGTTTGGTCTACACGGTTGTTTGATTATGCATTAAGGTGATAATAATAATCGGTTAAAATCATTTTCCATCTCATAATAATGGGTAGACCTCTAAATTGGGATTTTCCGTTGAACTATAAGTAACATGGCGACACTTGTCAATCAACAAGAATTTGTGTCGTCACGTCACATCTAGACTATCAAAAAAACTTCGATTAATTGACGGAAATGACATCGAACAGATTCTCAAAATTGTGGACTAAATTGGAAATCGTGATAATTATAAGAACATAATCAAAAGATATCACACTTTTGGGACGAACAATCATTTCATTGACCTGAATTTGTACATATAGTTCAATCCATGAAAATTCCACAATTTTAATTACATCACTAGCTAGAACTTAAGTGTACATAAATTGTTTACCAATGTTTTGACCAACAAATCAAGGAAATTAAAGTACTTGAGCTCGATCAATCTAATCTATAAAAATTTAAATATTTGAAGTTAAAAAGATAAATAGAAAAGAAAAGTAGTTGGCTCTTTATTTAAATCACCTTCTAACTAGTAAAATTTGGAAACCAAGATCCTCTATAAAAGCCACTCCAAACAAAACACAATCAACCCCACCCCCCACCAAACAAACACTTCAAACACACACAAAAATGGCCAACTCCATTAATCCTTTCACCATCAAACCACCATCTCCCACTTCTTCTTCTCCTTCATCTTCTCTAACCACCATGAAGCTCAAAACCCTTCTCCAAACCTTCATCTTCTCTCACATGTATCGCCTCGCCCGGGCCGTCTCCAAGGCTAAGTCAGTTCTAATCCAACTCCTCAAAGACATACACTTGATTCACTTGGTAGAGATATTCCCAGTTAGGAAAAACAAGAAGAAGAACCTCTTCTTTGGCTCATTTAGGCTTCACTACAATTGGGGCTCTTCTCAGGATCATAATGTGCCTATAGTTCTTGAAAGCTGTCCAAACTCCTCCCATGTCTACTATGATTCCACTTGGAACACTTCCATGCTTTATGATGAAATGCAAGACTCCAATGAGCTCTCAAAGTACCTGAAATGGCTTGAAGAGAAGGGTGGTGAAGATTGCTGTGATGAGATTGATAGAATTGCTGATTTGTTCATTGCTAATTGCCATGAGAAGTTTAGGTTGGAGAAGGTTGAGTCTTATAGAAGGTTTCAAGAAATGATGGCTAGAAGTGTATAATGACACTTGGGATTTTTTAGGGGTTACACATTTGGTTTGCTACCTTTTTTTTTTTTTTTCCTCTTTTGATTTTGTGTCTTCTTGACTGGATTAGGTTTTTTTTTTCCCTTTTCTTTTAGTGGGATTTGTGCAAATTCTAATTTTAATTGAGATATAATGTTGAAACTAGAGATGTACTTCACATTGCAAGGTATTCTGTGTAATGAAGAATCTTGATTGTGTGGCACTGACAATGGATATAGTAATTTGGATATATAGTTCCAACAAATACAATTCTTCACTTTTTCGAGTTTACTTACTGAATTAAACTCATCTTGTCATGAGATCGTCCAGATATAATCAACTTAAAATCCACAATCCATATATAAATTTATGAAAAATAGATTTTATTTAATTTACATTATATTAATGTTTTTGCACATAGTTGCCTTTTTTTTTTGGATAATATGTGTACCAAAAATTGAGACATAGGACAGACGTTCTTTATTCCATGACTCAACTTTAATTCATAAAGAAGCTTCAATGCTAACTTCTATATGCACTTTGTAGTTAGAGGATCGACTTTTTTACATGAAAATGAAATTAATAATTAAGTACACAAAACAATCCTTTGTTACAAATACTTTCAAGTACATATCGTTCATATCAAATATTTTTATTTTTTCAATGAGTGCCTAGTTCTATATTATTCATCTTAATTGTTTAAAACCCATTTCATAATATATATATATATATATATATATCATAGAAATAAGTGTAGAAACAAATGAGAATAAGCACAAGATTAGGTGATATAGCAATCCATCAATCTGGACCAAGTTTAATTACAGGTCCCCCACCCCACCCTGGACTATATTGTGTGTGTATTGTATATTTGTCTTTATTGATTAAATGGTTTTTGTATATTTATATTGTGGGTAGTAATAAGTATGAGTGTTTAATTTGTTTGTTTCTTTGATGAATCTTAAGTAAATTGATTGATGGTGGATTCGGATCATATCGATGTTGTAATTGGAAAAAAAATCGTAGTTCATTGTAAAGTAATCGAAATAATGATTTACTTTCAATATTTTATAAGTGATCATAAAGTGTTTATATTGGTTAATGTTTGTCATATTTTGCATAATTATCTGTATAAGTAGTGTACCCGTGTGTTGCACAGTGTGTTATATATATAATTATTAAAAAAATATAATAACATATAAAATGTAATGATTATTATTTTAACAAAAATATATTGATACTTTTCTAATTTGTATTAGTATATATAAAACTAGGTATTTTAACTTTAAATTTATGTCATTATAAATAATTATATTTGAAAATATTAGAAATTTGAAATATATAAAGTAATATATTAATCTATGGATTAAACAAACAAATAAAAAAAATTGTGTCAGAACATTACATGGGTGGTGAAATTTTAAAAAATAAATTTAATATCTAAAAATAAGTTATATGTATTAGAAACGTTATGATTTAAGTATTGACATAAATAAATTTATATTTTATTGGCATTTATAACTATAAATACACACATATTTTAATAATTTTTTTTGGTTCAACGACACATATAACTCATTTATTTTAAATCAAATAAAAAATTATATTAGCTTATCAAATACATGAAAATCTCTCTTGCTATCTATTTAAATGAAACAATTCAAAATTGGACTTAATCTACACATTTTGAATAAAAAAATTATGAATAATAATTATAAGATTGATAAGTCAATATATCAGGGACTAAGAATGATGAAATTTTAATTTGTGAAAAACCAAAAAAATTATCTCTGTCCAATACCTTATGTCACCTCACTTAATCAGAATATAAATATAAATAAAATTTGACAACAAATAAATTAAATATAAAATAAGAAAGATAAAATAAAATATTTGTATATTTCAAATGAATAAGTTGGTTAACTTGCAATAATAATTTTAATCTAATTTTTTCTATTTGATATGTTTTATATGTGTAATCTATTAGGTACACCTATATTAATATTTTTTTATTTCTACATTTTAATATCAATATACAATAAATTAATACTATATATCATAAAAACGATTAAAAATTAAAAATCATTGAATCCCACACACATACATTTCCATATTTCAGTTTGATAAATATTTTTATATGAATATTAAATTTAAGATTATTAAATAATGATTGATTTTATATATTATATAATTAAAATTGATTTAAAATAGGGTAAATTACAAAAAACAACACTATCTATCGACTTTTTTAAAATTGCAACCTAATATGTTTTTTTTTTAAAGATTACCACCCAGTCTTTCTGTGGTTTTGCCGATTGCAAAATTTCCGGTCATTTTTCCGGCAAATGAATTAATTTTTTTCACTTTGCAACCCAAACCTTAATTTTTTTGTCCAATCGCAAATCATGATTTTTTTTTTCACTTCACACTGATACATTTATGTTATATATATGAGTGTGACATTTATGTTATATAAGTGTGATCGATATTCATAAAATAAATATCAAGGAAATATTGGTCAAAATTGGTGAAATGTATGTAACATCGGTAAAAAAATTTGATGGAATATCAATAAATATCGAGAAAATATCGGAATATATTGGTAAATATAGGAAAAATAACAATAAAAATATGTACCCATATATTTCCATCGATATCGATATTTTCACGATATTTCTGTAAATTTAATTTACCTATATTTCCACTGGAATCGAAATTTTCATTCTTGGTTGCAATCTGACAAAAACACAAAGTTCAGTTTGCAATTAGATAAAAAAAAAATTAGGTTTCAAAGTGAACAAATTAATCTTTATTTTGCCTGAAAATTTGTAATCGACAAAACCACAAAAAGATTGTGTGGCAATCTGAAAAAAAAAAGATTATGTTGCAATTTGAAAAAAGTCGATAGGTAGAGTTGTTTTTTTGTAATTTACTCTTTAAAATAAGTACTTAAAAATAAGATGAGAGATAATAAATATATAATCCCTTATTTCATCTTATTTATCTATTTTTTTTATTTGAAATTTCTATACAATAAATACTAAATTGAGTATCATAACTGATTTCTTAAATTGAATATTTATTTATTTGTATTGAATTTCTTAAAATACAATAAATAGGTTTATTTATTTTTATTTTTATTGAGTTTCTTACAATAAATACAATATGAAAGCAATTAATAGGTTTCTTAAAATAGTAATTATTTAATAGGTAGATAATTATTGCAGTTATTTTTGGCAGGATATCCTGCTTTTATATATACTAGTACTTGCACCCGTGCGATGCACGTTTTATGTTATAATGTTGGTAAATATTAATTATTTCATAATATAATGTAAGTAATTTTAGTATATAAAAGACAATAAAATATTTAATAGCTAAGAAAGTATAAATTTACTTAAGATAATTCAATTCACAACAATATATTGATATTATACACATCTAATTCACTAATTTATGATCAATACTAAAAACAAAAGTATCAATATCATGATCTTCAAATCAAAATTGGAAATTCTACCTGTAAAGTTTGTAAGTTTTTTAAAAACTTCTTTATACACAACAATTATAGTCGAAACATTTTTTTTTTATCATATGTGTTACAAACTAATATCTTCAGTCACTTAAATAAAATATACTAAAAATAAAATACATGTGTGTATGAGTATGTATATATAGAAACATTACACAATAAAATTAGAAATTTTCGTAGGAACTTGATGCAAGCACTGTCAATTATGTATTTTCAACCTTTTATTTCAAAATAAATTGAATTCGAATTTTTTTTATTAATATTGCTTAACCTCGAATATGGCAAATAATTATTCCTTTATAAGTATCACGTAAATTAATTGATATAGCACGCCATTGATCATCACAATTTAAGTTCAACACATAATCAAAATGTAGTAGTAGTCTACGATCATAATGATGACAATATAATTAGAAATTAAACATATAATTTAAATAATTAGGTGAGTCATATAGATTCAAACCGTGCACTCTCATATAAAAATATACGAAGTCCTAAGTGTAAAGTAAAAGGCTAAAATTTTATTTGATTATGAGATAATTATAATTTAAAAAATATTTAAGTTGACATATAATTCAAACTAAATACATATTATATATACATATATGTATATACACACATCTTTAATAGTGTTATATTTATTTATTAAATTTATATTATTATGGTATAAATTATCCCCATGCAAATTAATATTTATTATTGAAATTATTCTTAATTTGGATATCTATTGTTGTTTTTTAATAAATTATTCAATAAAAATTAATTTAGATCAATAAAATGAGAATAAATTAATACAATATTTATATTATTAGATCAAATGAATTAAATAGTAAAAAATGTAAAATAAAAAAATTTGTTGATGGGACACTTACAAATATTAATTTAAAAAATACTTAGAATGACATATAATTTCACACTAAATATATTATATATATATATACACATATATGTATATATACACTTATTTATAAATTATATTTATATTAAATATGATACAATTATCCTCAAACAAATTAATATTTATTATTGAAATTATTGTTTGAACATTATCTAGTATTGGTGTATAAGAAATTATTCAATAAAAAATAACTTAATTAGTATTATAAAATAAGAATAAACTAATACAATATAAATATATATATATTATAAATTGAATGGATTAAATAAATAAAAATGCAAAATAAAAATATTGTTGATGTGACACTTTTTTGTTGAGAAAATAGTATTTCTGTAAATATCTCAAAATTTTCCTCTATTATTATATTATAGAAATATATAGATAAATTTATCATTACTTTTTTCTTTTGAGTTCCTATAAAATAAATGTAAAATTAAATGTATTAAATATTAATAAATTTAAAATAAATGTTATTAATGATTTCTTAAAATAGAAATATTTAATAAATGAGACATTTATTGTAGCTATTTTTGACAGAATATTCTGCTTTTATATATATATATATATATATATATATATATATATATGATGGATTAACCTAGTAAATCAATTAAAAGTTGAGACCTCCATGTCATAATATTTTTAAATGCTTGAAATGTGCATTTTTGTAAGTTTGTTCTAGTTCATCAACAATCCAAAATTATATATGTTGATTGAAAGCTGTCTAAACTGAAATCAATTTCTTGAAAGTGAGTGTATGAACACAAGGTAGCATGAATGAAAATGAAGCTATCAAAATTAAGAAGCATCTGATGCTTCTATAATTTTCCAGCCCCACATTTTTTTTTCAAATTTTGAGAAAAAAAAAAATGCCCATAAAAGGCAATTAATTAATCTTTTTTCCAAAAGATATACATAAAAGCATATCATCCAACCAAAGATGCTAAATTAAAGAAAGCCCCTAGCTTTCCCTCTTGATTAAGAACTCTGAATTTATACTTCTGATGCTACAGTGTAGTAAACACCTCAAGAACAAAGAAATACAAAACTTAATCAAAGAGAGAAAAATGATCTTTCTTGATTGAAAATAGTGACCCAGTCCCTTTACAGTACATAATTTCTCCTATTTATATTATTTTTTATAAAGAGGGACATTTCTGTTATTTCCCCTTAATATTTCCTTGTTGCTTAAGCCACCCCGATATTCCTTTTGTCAAAGTACTCCTTTCCTTGCCTCAAGTACTCCCCTTCTCTTCTAGATTCTTCCATTTTCTGTTATGCAGGGAGATATTTTCTTTTGTCCTTTTGTGGCCACGTCAGCCAAGCCTCGTATCATGCTTATCATCCTTGCCAATAATTATTATCCTCTATGCCGAGCGCACAGAACTTGTACGTCTGCGACTCGATGCATCTTTACCACGTCTGTCATCGAGCTAAGCGCCTAAAGCTTCTCGTCTGATGTTTAAAATGTCTTCACCACTTCTGCGATTACATTGATCACGTAGAGCTTCTCGTTTGCTGTTCAACATACTTTCGCCACTTCTGCGATCACGTCTGCATATATAAGAGCAGTTCTGCGAAATCGTAGTTTTATGATTTTTGTTTTATTAAAGGTAAGCTATCACAAAATAATGACGTAAGACCCCTTTTATATTCTCGTCCTTCCCACGTCAACTTCTTTTGTTCCAAAATAAATGGCATATTTTTGTGATCCTGTAATTTTTATGGTGGAGGTTGGTGCATGTTGAATGGGTCGGATAATATGACAGAAATTTTATTCAATCTTCATTAATTCTTGCATGTTCCCATAAGGAAAATCTTCATATTGTTATAGGAGGACGAACAGAAAGAGATTTCAAGAAAAAAGACCAATTAAGTTGAAGATTTGAATGATTTTCCTTGCTTGGAAGTGAATGATATCCCCGTCCCGTTGGTGACGGGGGGATCCTCCTCAGGCTTTGCTCAATGGGCAGCCTCGTTGTTGCTCCATTGATCGACTTTTGCCAAGTTTTGTGTTGCTGACAAGCTGAAGAAAGCAGCACTTTTCTTGGCCATATTACTTTCTCTTCATGATGATATGATGATGAAGAGAAAACAAGATCAGTGACTAGAAGCAATGACAAGAATAGAACTAGAGAGATTTGTTCTTCATTTTCATCTATTTATTGTGTATATGATTTTGCTCAAATTAAGATTGTAAAGAAAGGTAACATGATATGTCTATATAGTGAGATTTTTATATATTCCCTCCGTCCCACCCTATTTTGCCTACTTTCTGTTTTTGTTTGTCCCAACTTATTTTGCCAGCCCAAAAATAGCAAAAAAAAAAATTTACTACCTTACCTCTCCATTTCTTTCATTTTACAAAATTGCCACTCAAATTATACCTTTAAATTTTGTTTATCTTTCCTTAATGTATCTTAATGCTACCTAAAGCCCACTTAATTAATGATCCACAAATCAAAGACAAAGGCCCAAACCCTATCACTCTTCGTCTCTCTCTATCACCCATTTCTGGAATCTTCATCTCCATCTCTCTCTATCTGAAACCCTAATCTCCCACTGTGCGCTGTTCTCATTCCCACTGCGCCGTTCCCATTTCTGGAATCTTCATCTCTCTCTCTCTCTCTCTCTCTCTCTCTCTATCACTCTTCGTCTCCAATTTCTGGAATCTTCATCTATCTCTCTATCTGAAACCCTAATCTCCCATTGTGCGTCGTTCCCATTCCCACTACGCCATTCCCATTCTCTCTCGAAACCTTAACTCTCTTCGATTCCCTTTTCAATGCTCGCAAAACCCTCGTCAAAACCTTCTTCGGATTTTGTGTCATTTTCTTGGCCGAATCGAGAGGATTAGAGGGTTTTGTGGCCGATTCGAGAAGGTTTAGGGGGTTTGATGGCCGATCCGAGAAGGGAAGAGGGTTTCGTGCCGGGTTGTGGAAGGGAAGAGGGTTTCGTGCTGGGTTGTAGAAGGGAAGAGGAGTTTCTGGGCGCTTCGACTTGGGATGAGGGTTTCTTGTCCGAAACTCAGTTTGAACGGGGTTCGTGGCCGATTCGGAGAAAAGCTTCGTGGCTGAAACTCCCTTTGAAGGAGATGGGGTTGCTCTCCCTCAAGGGATCGAGGTACCCTCCTTCTGCAGTGAATATGAGATGGATCCAGAGTTGCTTGGTTTTAAAACTGAGTGTTTGGCTATCTAGGTACCCTCAGTTCGAAAGGTTAAAGTACTCCAAAGCTCTTGTCTATCATGAGAGTGCATGCTGATTTTCGATATGTTTATGTGTTGGTTCATGCATGCTGTTTCTGTGATGTTTCTGTGTTGTTTATGGTGATTTCTGAGTTTGCTGAAAGGCTGAGAATGATGAGAATGGATGTTGATTTCTGTCTATGGTAATGTGTTGCTTATGCATGCTGATTCTGTGATGAAGTGTATACACTTCTGAGAATGGTGAGAATGATTGCTGAATTTTTTGTGCTTGCTTTTATGGTGATTTCTGAAAAATGCTGAAAGGCTGAGAATGATGAGAATGGATGCTGATTTCTATCTATGTTAATGTGTTGCTTATGCATGCTGATTCTGTGATGAAGTGTATACACTTCTGAGAATGGTGAGAATGACCACTGAATTTCTGATGCTTGTTTTTATGGTGATTCTGAAAAATGCTGAAAGGCTGAGAATGCATGTTGATTCTATATGAAGTGTATACACTTCAGAGAATGGTGGGAATGATTGCTGAATTTCTGATGCTTGCTGAATTGGTGATTTCTGAGTATGTTATGACTGCTGGAGTCTGTCTAGTGTATTTGAAAGACTGCTGGAGTCTGTCCAGTGTATTTGAATGACATGTGATTATTCCTTTCTGCTGATTTTTGATGTGAATGCATGGTAGCTACCTCAAAGCTACCCAACAGTTATCTGTTGCTTATGCATGCTGAAAAATGACATGGTGTTGCATGTTGTAGCTTGTCATGGTCTGTTTTAGGACTATGTTAATGCTGTCATCTCACCTTTAATAGGAAAAAACCCAATGATGAAATCTTTCTGAGAGAAAATAAAACTGACATATCATTAGTATCTATTGTTTACAGTTTAAGCAAAAGGTACACTGCATGTGTTTACACTGTAAACAAAAAACCAGATTGTCAAAATGCATTCTAAGCCTACTTTACATGTACCCTAAATCTATTAGAATACCCCCAATGTCATAAGATTCAGTGTCTTCTTCATTTGCTAACAGAAAGTCTATTGTTTGCCTTACTACTTGCTCATCCACTTCAATTGTCATTGGCAGTGAGCCATTTCTTTCTTGTGCTGCCTTTCCAATATGAGGCAGCTTGTAATTGTTGCCTCCATTTACCTTTAAAATGTCAACCATGCATGCTTTTAGTGTTAGAAATATGTTGTTTAACTTTGGATGCTCTAGTTCTTCAAATGATTGAAGAACATTAACAACCAAGTCATCAACGTTGTAGGATCTTGTTTCAATCTACAAGGATTGAATAGCCCTGAAGTACCCTAAGTCCAACACATTAGTGTCTGGTGAATTTGGTGGTTGACACATCAACTTTATATCAAATCCATCTTCTGTGGCAGCCCTCCTGAAATCTGAATCTTCATCACTTAAATAAGGTCTTGTATTGTCTTGTTGGATGATGATTTTTTTACTTGCATTTGCTGGCCACTTTACCTTAATTGTTGTGAGTATCTATGTTGTGCCATGTGATGAAACAAAAACAGCAAACAATTCACCATAAAATGTGTTAGTAATGTCACCAAATCAGCCCAATAGTTAATCAAAACCTTAGGGCAGTTTTTATGAGACTTACTAAACACATTAAGTGATGAAAAATTTGTGTGTTTTGAGTTACCTTTTCCAAAAGGCATCTCTTAATCACTTCTTTGTTTATGGAGTCAATTGGTTTTGTAACCATTGCACCTCTTGGTCTGTTTGCTGAATTTCTGATGGCGAGGAGTTGTTGTGTGAATGGGAAAATTCCAATCTTCCCATCAAACAATAATTCCCCTTCTTCTGTATATTGTGGCCTTGCCACAGCAGCCATAAACATGATTTTTGCAATGAAACACTTACTTTTACAAGCCCTGTATGGATCATCCTCTGTACTCAGCTTATAAGTCCTTTCACTTGTCTATTGCATATAGAACCACTTCTCGTCTATATGAACTACGTTATGCATTGATTCAAAGCTGATCTTGTTGCTCATATGTTTGTGCAAGAAACATAAGCTGAATTTGAGTCTACTCACCTTATTTGAATCTGTCAATGCTGGTTTGATTGCATTTGTATGTGCTTTAAGTTTGCCCGATTTGACCCACCTCCCCACTTCTGATTTACTGACTTGAAGCTCTTTTGCTAACCTCCTTATTGTGTCTCTCTTGGAGAAGGGAATGTCTTTAATGGCTTCCTCATCAAACTTTTTAAGTTGAGATGAAGGTTGACGTGACCTTACTTGCAGAAAAGAAATAGGCTGCCCCTCTGAAATTTGCTTCCTTGCAGCTTGCCATATGATTCGGACTGTACGAACAGACACTCCAAATGATGCTGCGACTTCTGTCGTGATGCCATAATTCAAAACGCCGTTATTGTTGTTTACGAGAAGCCGCTGAGCAATGAGAAGTCGTGCTAATGGAGATAAATTTTTCTCAATTCTGTTGTTAGTCATTTTGCTGTAATTTAAATTAGCAGATTTGAGTTTTTGGTTGTTGAATCTGCATTTAATGCCTTTGTATTTCTATTTATAGAAGAATAGGATTTCAAATTGTGATGATTTGGTGGGAAATTCGTGTACTGCTGTAATTCACTTTGTTGTAATTTTGGATGATTTGGTGGGAAATTTTCCCACCTTTTAATTCTTACACGCCTATTTTTTTTTTAATTCATAGCTTGTTTTTGTATTAACATACTAATCCAATGCCTAATTAAATTGTAAAAAATATTAAAATAACACATCCAATCAAAGTCAACAATTTTTTCTTAGGCTCCGTGCCGGTCAACCTAGACAAAATAACTTGGGACGGAGGGAGTATATTATTGAAAACAATTGGGAGAATTATATGAGTATTTTATCATCATTATTCCAACTGCATGTGCTTAAAAAACATAGGTTTTGGAGTGACACTTATGTGCCCCAAGGGCATGATGTCTCCAAATTAATCATCATATGGTGTTAAATATATACTCTACATGTATCATATATATACTCTTCATGTATCACATGTATACTTTTATATACATATGATACTTGTAGGGTATATTTATAACACCAAGAAACACAACACCTATAGAGTATATATATAATACCTAAAGAACATGTATATAACACCTAAATCCGTGTCTCTATGTACCCCAGGGGTATATAAGTTTTTGCCTAGGTTTTGATGTGTCACCTAACATTGTGATGATGCCTTAAATAATTGATGTGTCATTACACACACATATGTCTACTTATTTGCTAGTGTAGGATATAGGATGGGACAGGTTGGATTTGGAGAAACATGTGACTGTTAATTAATTAACTACATTTTTAACATTTACCATCTATTAATGAGACTCTGACCAAACCATGAGTTTCATCCAATTTCAGAAAATAGAAGATCAAACATCATTTCTCATAATATATGATCTCATCAAATGTTTTGTCAAATTCAAATTTATTGATGTTCTAATTTATATCAATGTCTGCTTTTCCATGAGCAAATGTATTTTTTCATTCCTAAATTCACTTCGATTTTCTGCAAACTAACCTATTGAAGCTTGACATGAATTTGTATTAGTAATCACTATCAGACTTTATTACAATTCTTTTTATTATACAAACATTATTTACATAATAATTGGGATCTTATAACACAACAGTGAAAAAAATCCCTCAAGACATGATACAAATTTTCTTGGAATTAAGGTAAAAACTCATAGACTAGCAACAACTCATTCGAGCTGGATTTGAAACGATACACTTTCAAATGGATCCAATAACCATCAACTTTAAATACATAAACCATGCAAATGATCACTCAAAACATATGATCAGACATAAATAACTTTGCACAATGAGGACACCACCAAAAAAAAACAAATAACGTTCAATGAAAATTGTGAAAATTAATATTCGATATCAGAAGAAAACCAAATGAGAATAATAAAGAGGAATTAGAAATGCAATTACCATGTCATTCAACTTCACTCTATATCATTCATCTCATACCATCTAGGTTCATAAGTTTCAAGAAATCCAATCTTTGCCTTGTTTGGAAGATCATGAGGGTGCACAAATGGAACCCCTCCATTATGATGTTTGCACATGGACTATCAATCAAGTGGATGAGGCTCTCACACTCCTTCAATGTACAAAACCTCAACTTTATGCACTATCAGGATATCTTGAACCCTCTCTTTCAAGACACTCTGAGCCTCAAGCCACAGCCTTTTCGAAGGTGGAAGAGGCATACATCTCAGGTTATTCTCCTTCTGCCGCATCATGGGTTTTATAGATCCTGTACCAGCATTTCATCGACCCAAGGACCTGTTATTATAAATGTCTCAGCAAGAGCAACAAGCATAATTGATATGAAAAACTATGAAGTTGGTAATGGACAGTGGATTTCAACACATCTACAGACTGAATTAGCATCAAGCCTTATCAAAATCCTCAGAATTTTAAATTACAAGCTGAGGTTATCACGACTTTAGAGTCGAAAACTGGCAGATAGTGATGATCAAAGTTGCTTCATCAGTTCTCACCAGCACTTCAGCTTGACCCACAGATCAACAGCAAGTACTTCTACTCAGATGCAAACCAACATTGAAATGAGTATCATAGGAAAACATCCGAAAGATCTTTTTGTACCCAAGCAAGCGTTCTATGGAAAAAAATCACATAGTAGCCACATAACACATTAAAAGCAAGCATTCTCCGTATAAGAAACTACCAACATTCCTTCACGTTAGCCCCAGTCAATAATTTATTTGAAGAAAAAGAAGACAAATACAACTACAAAATTTCATCCGTGAATGAAGTCAGAAGGTTGATAGAGTGAAAGGGAAGGGCTGGATATCCATGCGCATAAACAAGTGGCAAACACTATTTCCCATCAGAAGCCCTCTATGTTATGTTTGTAAACACATATATATAGACATAATTTTCAACACATAGAGACAGCAGTAAATCATCTATCTGATACCACAATGATTTTATAGACTTCATGCAACCATATTTAACTACTTATCCGCTCGAAGACATTAAGATACTTTTCAAAGTGGTGAAAAAAAGGAAAAATGAATTACAACTACCTTCTTGAGCCATGGGGAAACTGAAGTTAGCAATACTGGTCTGTCTAAGAAGTTGATATGTGGTTCTCTGCATGAAATCAACAGGTAGAGGAAGCTGGAATTGAGCTTCAACCCCATGTCCAGCAGCTCTCATCTCCGAACATTACTATTTGGTCATCTTCTTGAGTAATCAAATTATGATGTTGTGAATGGTGAACTATATATGAAGATTCCAGTAGATGCTGATGGCATCCAATATGTCTCTAGATGCTTTACCAAGTGGAAGGGAAGGATGGGTTATGATGAAAGTGGAGTCGTGTTGACTCAAGACAAGACCCTTAAAGAGCTTCATCATCCAAGCGAATTCGGATAATCGCAGCTGAATATTGAGCTAGTGACTGTGATAAAGTTGAAACTGACAATTTATGAGTCTGAAGGAAGGAAGACCTTCAGAGAGTATTAAGTCAACCAGTTTCACCCGTCCTAGTGTTGGCAGGCCATTGCCTGACATTGAATCATCTAGAGACGTCAAGTTTTAGCAACAAACAAACCAATTTGCTTGCTCCAGCTGCGTAAGGTACATAGATACATATAAATTCAAAGTACAAAAAAATTGCAGCGATTTCTGGTTAGTACATAATGTGCAAGATCAGTTACCAATAAGTGCACACCCTTAATCACACTAGAAATGTGCAGTGAACTAGAGAAACTGGCAGAGGTTTGGAACCTCAGTGATCTAAAGGTCCAGGCCTCGAGTCTCCCCTTAAAGACCAGTTATGGAAAGGTGGAACTCTTGAAACTATAGCCATTATCACACATATTTTCAGTAGTGACTCTATCTTTTTAAGCTAATACCTAATATTTTTATTTTTAAAACTAGTAATCCACTGTGCACAGCACGGATCTTGTTTCAAATTTAAAATTAAATTTGAAAAAAATATTATGTTTATGATAAATGTATAAATTATAAACTATATAAACATTATCTGATAATACTATGTGAGTTTAAATATTGACATACTATTATAATTAAAGATTCATAACAATATTCAAACTCAAATTTACATTTTTACGTTAAGAATTTTGATTTTGTGCTATTTTCAACTTTGGTTTTACCATGAAGATATCCGGCAAAAAATTATGTATCTACTGTATGGAAATCAAAAATTACTTTATCAATATCGATAACTATGAAATTAGCAATATGAAGGATATACCAAATTCTTTTTTTGAGAGGGATAAACCAATATATTTGAAATATTATTTTACAGACATGCTCAACAAGTGAAAAGTTCAAATACTCACCTTGTTCCACCTAGCCAGCTATTCATGGTCAAGTTTAGACCTTGGATCCTTGGAGGCCACAATTATCCTAAATTCCTGTCTCATAAATAATGCTGCACAGAAAAAACAAAAGGGAGAAAAAGGACATAAATTGATGCAAATGCATAAAAGATCAAAAAGGCTTAGATAGTTCAAACTGACAGAAAATTACATTTGCAAAAGGAAAGAATGTTAATAATTGACAAGTAGTCTAAAGACAATATGCGGGGGGGTAGAGGACAATTCTCACACAATTATAGGTTGCAAAAACAAAATTAGTTTTAATAATACCTTCATCATGTTGATTTGGTGAAATGGTGAAACAGATGAATAACCCTATCAATAACTAAGGAGAGATGAAGAGAAAAATTACCCAATGTTTTGGTGGCCAGATTTAATCCAGATTGACCAGGGAGCGAAGCTCACAACACAAATGTAATGTGCATGACACACACAAATACTGAAGAGGACATTTACATCAGCTGCAAAGCAAGTGCATAATTCATCCCCCTCATAGGTTTACAAAAATAACTAATTTATAACAGAAAAAATAAGGGTTTGATTATCATAATTAAGGTTGATACTTGGATGTAATGCAACTCATATATTTACCTCCCAGATACGAAATTTCCACACAAAAAAAGGGTCAAATGGAACTTAACAGTACCATTGGGATTTATGCTCCTTAGTTTGTACCCAAAACATAAATAAATAAATATGAAGTAAAATAAAGTCAGCAATATCAAAAATTCACAATTAAAGAAATTGCATAATAAGGAATCTGAAAGTTGAGACTGCTTTATAACACCTACAGAAAATAACACAAGCAGCAATTGTGAACCACTCCATGAACGAGAGCAAAGAGAATTAACCAGAACTTTTCCTGTAAACATTAATCTGAACACTAGTTATGAAGCATCTCACACTTCAAACGTGATAATAAAGGTAAAGAAGAATATTTTGAGGTATACATGTGAATCTGGTAAAAAATGTGAACTTTATACAAAGATGCCTCTAAAATCATCTCTAAGAAAACATTGTTTCATTGCCTTCAGCACATCCACTCATCCCCATCAAATAACGAGTAACAACTCTGTGTTTTGTTAGTGCTGTAAGGCACTCTTACATGCTCAAAGGTCTGATAGTAGCATTTACAAATAGTGTATATGGGAATGGGAGTGGAAAATGGGAATTTCATTTGTGCACTACGACCAGATTTTCCGGTTGGATATCTCTCCTTCAATATTAATTTGTATTAAAACTAATAGGAGTTTACACCCAACTAAATATTTCTCCCATTTGATCACCTTACAAACTGTGATTCCATGGATTCGTGCATTTCTCCATCAATAAATAATTCACAACCCTTTGCAAGCTAATCACTTCAATATAATCAAATAACCATATGCAACTAACACACATGCAGCTTCCACCCCTTCAACATTAAATTTAGAAGAGTAAAATGAATTGCAGCAACCCAACCTCATATTCACAAGACAATAACTAATTTCCAAACTAAAAATATTAAACTCAAGGAATGCACGGTAAGGAGCTAACACAATAAGCAACATTGCAAAATAAGCTTTGAAGTGTCATAAATGGGGCAAAATTATCATCTACAATCAAAAGGGAAACAATGATACTATTACCCAGTCGACAACAAAATTTCACCATGAACTCACCAAATCAATCCCAGGGAACAATCCAGAGCGCTTTAGGGTTTCCAGATGTCACAGGAGAGCTCGAGCTTGAGATCCGGAAATATGTCGATCTCTCTCTCTCAGTAAAAATATATCAATGAAAATAGTTTCTATTATTATTATTATTATTATTATTATTATTATTATTATTATTATTATTATTATATCCTATTATTATTTATTGAGAATTTTTAGAGAAATAAAAAATATATATATATATATATGCACACAATGTGAATTTCATAACTCTAGTATCAAATATACTAGTGTAAGTCCCGTGTATCACACGGTATTTAAACATTAATTAAAATTTTTAAAAATTGTTATTTATAAATAAATTTAATTATTATTACTTTTCATTCATTTTTAATTTCAAGACCCAGACACAACATTAGACATATGATCAAGCATCATCCATATAGGAATCAAATTATAAATCTGAATCGGGAAACCAGTTACCGGAAAAGGATCCGTCAAGAAAGTAATTAAAGTCAAGATCAAAACCCAAACGCCCTGACTCATGCCAATCCGGCAAACAATGGGCAAACAAGGTTGTCAGATCTTCTTCGATTACTAACGTCAGATTCCCTACTGAACATATTCAAGATCTAACCTAAGCATCGATCTAATCACATGTTTATTGTTATACTCAAATCATAAATACATATTGGAGCATAGACTAATCATTTAATCATATAAGTTAGACATAGTCTTAACACATAAAGGATTTAGCCTATAAGGCTCATCCTCAAGACAGAAAGGTAAATTAAACTCACCTGTATGCTAGTTGTCTTAGATCCAAACTAGCTTTACAAAACAAAGTTGTATTATAAATACAAACTTCAAACAAGATTACAAGAGTTGAGAGAGAGTACAGAGAAGTAAGAGAGAAGGAAGAGGGGGCGCAAAGCCGTGCCTAACAACTAAACAAATGGCTCCTTATATAGAGGGGGAGAGTCGACACAAAAACAAAAAAGTCAAAAAGTGCACAGTAAAAACACTATATGCACAGTAAAAAGTACACAGTCAAATATTGTGTAAATAGTAAAAATGTACAGTATTTTACTGTACAAAAGCGACTTCAACAGTAATTTACTGTTGATGAATAGTTTCTAACTATTACATGAAAATTACATCTTGTTTTATATGTATTGAAGGAATCTTAATTTTCCTTCTTGAATGTCCATGAGATATCGGATCTGTCCATCATTAGAGAAGCAATCTTGTGTAAGGGGATATTTCTTCATACATCTGAAAAATTTCTGATCATGATTTTTAATCATCTTTATAATTTCTTTCTCCTTCTTGTAATATCTTCTGGAAGGAGGAAATTGATTAATCAGTTGATGATTACCTTGGAAGAACATTTCTTCCCTGTTGTAATACCATTGGTAGAAACAGAAACATCTGGAACATGATTTTTTATGTTCTAATCCATCATTTATAGATGGAAAAAAACATTCTAATAACTCTTTCCATAAAATTTATTTTTTCTTTTGAGAAGTTTCTCCTCGTTCAATTCCTTGATTAAGGTCTTCGAGCATTCTTTCAATATGTTCTTCTGATAGTAAATCCTCCATTGGGTCTTGGGCTTCTTGGATTAAAGCCTCTGCATCCATTGATTGGATAGAACCTTCTTCAGTTTCTTCATCATGAATATCATTCATTAATTCTTTTCTCATATTATCGAGATATAACTCAATTAATATTTCCTTTGATAAACCATTCACATTCATTTTTAATGATTTGGAGATATTACTCATGGCTTTTCTTTCTTTTGTTCTTTTATTTTCATCATCATATGATGAAATGGTTAATTGGATATTATCCAATAATTCTCTACCATATAAGGTCTTAGTTTCAGGATCAATTTTTATTAATTTTTCCCAAAATCTCACATAAAAAATTCTTTTAATACATGGGATTTTATATTTGGTATAACCAAATTCAATATCCCATTTCCATATCCATGGGATTGAGAATTCAATAAAAAAGTGCATTGCACTTTCCCAATCTGTGAAAAGTTGGTTTTGAATAATTTTGTCCAATTTTGGACTGACGTACTTCCATTCATGGAAATCAAAAGACTTTGGAAGAATATCTTCCATTGGGCCGAATTTCTGCCACCATTTTCGAAACCAATTTGGAATCTCAGCATCATATATATGCGAACATACTTTTATCATCCAAATATGCTTTCTTTTATCATTTTCATAAAAGAATATCTTTTCAAAAGCTGAGATATAATCCCAGAAATTATACATGTATGTAACATTGTTACTTGGAGAAAATGATTTTTCTCTGAGAGGAGATATTCCCCAATCTTCAGCTGTATAAAGCTTTTTAATAATTGCTTTGGAGAAGTTATAAACTCCCTCCTTAGCACCACTCATGTGAGTAATTTCACATGAATCACAATCCTTAAATAGACCTTCATAATACGGTCTGGATTTATAAACCTCAGAGGTATAACCGTGAGTATGGATATATCTTTCCATAATTTTTTCATGGTTCTTTCGCCCATTTCTCATCAGTATTACTGACAATCAGGATCACAGATTCTTTTTGTAATCTATGAAAATTTTTATTAAAATCCGAGTCATCATCTTGTGATAACTTTTTAGCATATGAACTCTAAGTTTGTGAATTAGATGATTCACCCTGAGAAGTATTACTTCCTTGAGATTGTTTCCATTTTAGGAATTCATCATAATCTTTTATATCAGATATTCCTGATATGTTGGAAGAAATCAATTGTTTCTTTCCATGCCGAATCAGAATATTATTCTGATTTTGTCTACCTCTGTCTCTTCCCCTATAAGAGGAATTTCGGCCTCCAGCATACATACCTGCAATCATTGCAAATATTCACGGGTTAAGAAATCAGGAAGAGAATTTTCTTCACCTTTTTTATAAATAATATCAAAATCAAATGGGGCTAAATGAGTCTGCCATCTAGCAAACATTTGCTTAGAAACATCATGTTTAAAATATTTTTTAAGCATAAACTTTGCTGCATTGCAATCAGTTTTAATGATAAATTTCTGATTATATAAATCATCTTGAAATTTTAAAACACATTTAACTATAGAAATAATTTCTTTTGCTATAGTTGCATAATTTCTTTGACTTTCATTCCATTTTCCAGAATGAAATCTTACCAAATATTCCTTTTTATCTAAATGATCAATTTGTTTTAGTATTCCACCAAAACCAATATCCGACGCATTAGTTTCTATTATTTTTATCCAATTTGGATTTGTAATGGATAAATAAGGTAAATATTTAACCTTTTCTTTGATTCTTTTTACTGCCTCAGTATGTCTATCAGACCACTGAACAAGCTTCCTTTTTAATCTTTCGTATAAAATAGCAGTATCATCTGCTAGATTTTTATAATAAGAAGAAATATAATTCAAACTTCATAAGAATCTTTGTAACTGAGTTTTATCAGTTATTTTATCAGGAAATTTTGAAGTAAAATCTATACTTCTATTTATAGGAATTATATTTCCTTTTTCAATATTATGTCCTAAAAATCTTATTTTAGTTTGACATAACAACATCTTTGGCTTAGATATAACTAACCCATTTTGAATAATTAATTTCTTGAAAATATCAAGATGTTTAAAATGATCTTCTATTGTAGTAGAAAATACTAGAATATCATCAATATAGACAATTATAAAATTATTATATGGAATGAATATATCATTCATAATTTTCTGAAATTCAGAAGGAGCATTTTTTAGGCCAAAAGACATAACATTCCATTCATAATGTCCTATTGGAACATTAAAAGCAGTTTTATATCTGTTTGGCTTATCAATTTGAATTTGCCAATATCCTGATTTTAAATCAAATTTAGAAAATATGACAACATTATATAGTCTATCTAATAAATCCTTTTTATTAGGAATCGAATGTCTTATCCATTTTAAGACTTTATTTAGAGGTTTGTAATTTATTACCATTCTTGGTACACCTCTTTCAATCTCACTATGTTTATTAACATAAAAAGCAGTACAAGACCAAGCAGACTGCGAAGGAGCTATTAATCCTTTATCTAAAAGATTTTTAATCTCTTTTTTACATAATTCTAAATATTCAGAATTCATTTGGCATGACCTAGCTTTAGTGGTTATCTGATCTTTATTAAAATCATCTTCATAAGGTAAAGAGACAATATGTTTCTTTCTATCCCAAAAGGCATTAGGATGATCATTACAAATATCTAAAGAGAATTGATTATAAATCAATTTTATCTTATTTTGTAATTTAGGATTTTTTAGTTTATCCTCTATAGTTAAAATATTAACTTCTGTTTTCAGAAAACTTATCTGGTTTTCTTTAGCCTTAATATTATCCATGATATTATGTAATATTTTTGTAAAAGACTTTTCAATAAACTTTATTTGTAAAGATTTATTATTATAAGTACCAATTATACCTTCTTTATCAACTTTTATAAAAGGATAAATAAGATTAATAAAAGGAGTTCCAAGTATAACCTGGTTAGAAATATTTTTTACTAGTAAAAAACTAGTAGGAATACATGTATTATCAATACACACAAAAGCTTTAGGTAATTTAAAACTTATATCAAGTTTTTCACCACCTGCGTGTGACAACGAATGAGTTGTTTTTTCAAAATACCTAGTAGGTATTAATCCTTCTTGTATAACATTTAAATCTGCTCCACTATCAATAAGAGCAATAAATTCTTTATTATAAAATTTATCAATATAAATGGTTATTTTAACATACCTTTCTAAGATGTTATTATCTCTAAAATATTTAAAAATCCTTCATTATTATTAATAGGACTTTTTAATTTATCATTTGTAGATAATGATTTATCTATAGACTTATTTTCTATATTCGTTATTCTTTTTTCAAAAGAATTATTATTTTGTTTTAATAAAATGATTTCTTTTTTAAGATTATTAATATCTTATGTTAAATCATTAAAAGATGCAGGAGAATTATTATTCTGCTTATCTCTTATCATTTTATAAACATGACTCATCATATATGGTTCTTGAGAAATATTCATCTAAATCTTTTCCTCACTATTAGATGTACGAATATTTTCCACTTGATCTATTATCTCCGATCTTAATCTCGGATCTTTAATAACTTTTAATAATTCCATGATATTATCATGATTTAAAACATTTATATTTAAATCATTCATTTGAGAAAATATTCTATATATTTCATCAGAATTTTCAGGATTATTAATATCCTTTATACAAGATTTTCTTTGTATACATTCATTACAATCACAATTTGATTCACACTCAGATTCTGAATTTAATTCTGAAATATCTGAATTAATTTCTAATTCTTTTATATATTGTTTTGTAGATTCTTTTGAATCTATCTTAGTAGTATTACTACCTGAAGAGTAAGAAGATTCTAAATCAGGCGATTCATTTAATAAAATTTTTGATATTAATTCTTTTAAACTATTATCTATTTGAAGATTATTAATCTTCTTTTTGGTCCAACAATTTCTTGCATAATGACCAACTTTTTGACATTAATGACAAACTATAAGCTTTTTCTTATATCTTTTTTCATTTTCTCGTTTCTCTTTTCTAAAACGATGTCTTTCAATTTGTTTTTTAGAAGATTTTCTTCTTTTATAAGGTTTAATATCTTTATCCTTATTTTTCTTTTTACTAGTTTTACTAGTACTAGGCATATCCATAGCAAATTGTTCACAAAATTGACCTAATTGTTTTCTTTTAGAAAGGTTTTGTCTTTTAATTTGTTGATTTAACTTTATCTCATTACACAAAGCTAAACCTTCTTGAATACAAGTACCTATTAACTTACCATAAGTATAACTTTCATAAGGTATTGCAATATTATTGCCTCTTAAATGTTTTCTTATTCTTTCAGCAAACAAATAAGGTAAGTCGTCTATAAATTTAGACTTCCAGTGAGCACCATTACTCTCTGGTAATTCCGTAACTCTACTAAGGAAAGTATCTTTATACCACTTAAAATCAGTAAGTGTTTTACACCTAAGATTTTGCAATAGAGTTCTAATATGTTCACTGTTATCAAAATATCTACCAGTGAAATGTTCAATAATATTTATAATTAAAGTATAAACAACATTTTCATAGGAATTATTAGTCTCAAATTTTTATCATATTTAAAATAGAATCTCTATTTTCTTGGGTCAAATAATGATCCCACCAGCCTTTTAATTGACCAGTAAATCCAACAACTATCATTGCTGCTATATTTTTATCTGTATTACCATTATTTTTACAGACAGTAGAATATATAAGCATTCTATGGACAGTATTATAAATCTGTTTTTCAGTATAACTGTCAATATTCCACTCATAAATATGACGACCAGAGTAACTGTTATTAACAGTATATTCATGTTCTTCATTAAGAACATCCATAGGAGTAGGTCACCTGTAATAATATAACCTTTGATTAGGTTCAGCCCATTTTATATCAATTTTATTGATTTCATCATCATAATCTGTCTATAATCAGATTTATTATCTAAAGAAGATACGAATTCTTCATTTAAAGTTTGTAAAGAGAATTTCTCAAAATTTTCATTTAATAAATTTTCAAAATCAGAAATAGATTCCATCTTGAAACCTTTTATTACTGGAGGAGGTTGAACACTAGGAAGAATAAGTTCTTTTCCTTTTTCTTCTTTCAAATCTTTATTTAAAGATTTATTTATCAAATTAGAAATATTATCAATTTTATTTTGAAGATTTAAAATATGTTCTCCAAGTATATTAACATAGAGATTACAATAATTATTTTGTTGTAAAATTAAATTTATATGATTACAAGTTACTTGTAAAACATCTCCATCTAATAATTTGGAAAATGCAAGAAAATTGCAAACATGATTTTCTTTTTCAATTTTAAAACAATCTTGTGGAGGGAAAACACTAGTAATCATATTACCATTCCACAAAGTATAATTTCTTTCTAAAACTGAAAGATAAGAATTGACATAAGTGGATATAAACCACGGAACAAACATAATTAAAATATTTGTTTCTTCACATTTTTCATAGAATTCTTTTTGAATAATATTTTGTTCAGGAATACTGAAATTTTCAAAAAACCATTCCCTAAATAAATTCCATTTAGAATTTAAAATTCTTTTTTAATACTTTGCTTGGCTTTAGATCCAGGACTAAAATCAATTTTTGATTTAAAATCCATTTAAAATGGAAAACTCATTTCAGACATTGTGTCCATGTGTCTAACATTAGCACCTTTAACAATATTATCTTTACCAATATGTATTTTTTTTAATTTTACTTGAAGAAGATATAACTTCTTCTTCTGATTTTTCATCAGATTTTGTAATCCTTGAAGTAGAAGCCCTAGAAGGATACTCTACTTGATAATCAAAGAATAAGTAGATCTCATAGATCTAGATTTATCAATTAAATAATCAAACTGTAAATTTACAGAACCTTCAGAACTTTGAAAAACATTCATTAGTTTTGAAGAAGTATTAGGTTGAGCAGATACTGCCTTTCAATAATCCAATTTTCAGGAAAAATAATTTTTTCCCATTTAATAGATCTTCCAGTAACAATATTAGATCTATGACAATTAGTTTCAATCAAAACAGTTTCATTAATAGTTTTATCCTTTAATCTACAATGGGGATTCAAAGTAAACAAGGGTTTATAATAAATTCTATAACATATACAAATAACTTCAGAACCTGAAGTATAATTATAACCATTAGTTTTAACATTTAATGTTAAAGCATCTTGTATATTAACATCACTCAAAGATAATTGTAAATTAGGATAAACATCAAAATAAACTGAACCATGTGCCAGACTCGATTGGATAATCCCTATCAGAGATTGTTTCCAATTGAGATTTCTTCCATCTCTTAGAGTTGCTATAAAGCTCTCTGGTAACCCTATTAGGGTTAAAGTTTTAAATGCAATTTGCACTAACCCAATATGAAGGAATCTATAATCCTTCTTATAGGATAATATATCCTTTGAGGACAGCAATTTAATCACCATCTCATCTTGACTAAGAGAAATAGAGGATTCAACAGTTTTAACAAGTTGTTTAAATCCTAATTTTTCAAAAGTACCAAATTTATAAACAAATTTAGGATCAATCTTTAGGATAGTCCACTTATTAAGTAGATCTATATCCGCAGGGATATTATATTCAATATTATTTATGTTTTTAACAGATTCTGTCATGATCATAAAGTGTGTGTGTTAAGATTATATCTTAACTTAAACATAAATTAAACAACAATCCATGGCTCTGATACCATTCAAGACTCAGGCACAACATTAGACATGTGATCAAGCATCATGCATATAGGAATCAAATTACAGATCTAAATCGGGAAACCAATTATCAGAAAAGGATCCGTCAAGAAAGTAATTAAAGTCAAGATCAAAACCCAAACGCCCTGACTCATGCCAATCCGGCAAACAATGGGCAAACAAGGTTGTCAGATCTTCTTCGATTACTAATGCCAGATTCCCTACTGAACCCATTCAAGATCTAACCTAAGCATCGATCTAATCACATGCTTATTGTTATACTCAAATCATAAATACATATTGGAGCATAGACTAATCATTTAATCATGTAAGTCAGACATAGTCTTAACACACAAAGGATTTAGCCTATAAGGCTCATCCTCTAGTTTTTATATATATGCACACAATGTGAATTTCATACCTCTAGTATCAAATATACTAGTGTAAGTCCCGTGTATCACACGGTATTTAAACATTAATTAAAAAATTTAAAATTTTTTATTTATAAATAAATTTAATTATTATTACTTTTCATTAATTTTTAATTTATTTAGTATGTAATTTAAATTTAATTGTACGAAAATTTTAATTATTATTTATTGTAATTGCAAATATCAACTTTAATTGATATGTTTGTCTAAAATTTCATAATTTACAATCAATCATAATTATTAACATTTTGCTATTTAATTATTATTATCTCATTAAATGCACTATTACAATAAATTATAAATATTAAATGAATTGATTTAAAATTAAAATGTAATTAAATAGGATTAACCAGAGAGTGACATGTGTCACTCTTGGTTATTCCTTTAATATATATATAGATATATAGATAGATAGATATAGATATAGATTATTACTTTTCATTAATTTTGAATTTATTTAGTATGTAATTTAAATTTAATTGTACGAAAATTTTAATTATTATTTATTGTAATTGCAAATATCAACTTTAATTAATATGTTTGTCTAAAATTTCATAATTTACAATCAATCATAATTATTAACATTTTGCTATTTAATTATTATTATCTCATTAAATGCACTATTACAATAAATTATAAATATTAAATGAATTGATTTAAAATTAAAATGTAATTAAATAGGATTAACCAGAGAGTGACATGTATCACTCTTGGTTATTCCTTTAGTATATATATAGATATAGATATAGATATAGATGTGGTTTGTTTACCCAAGATTATGAACTTTATATCTATATATATATATATATATATATATATAAGCAGGATATTCTGCCAAAAATAACTGTATTAAATTATCTACCTATTAAATAATTACTATTTTAAGAAACCTATTAATTGCTTTCATATTGTATTTATTTTAAGAAACCCAATACAAATAAATAAATACAAATAAATAAATACAAATAAACCTATTTATTGTATTTTAAGAAATTCAATACAAATAAGAAAGAATTTTTAAATTCTAAATGGGATTTGTTTAGGGAATGGTTTTTTGATAATTTTAGTATTCCTGAACAAAATATTATTCAAAAAGAATTTTATGAAAAATGTGAAGAAACAAATACTTTGATTATGTTTGTTCTGTGGTTCATATCCACCTATGTTAATTCATACCTTTCAGTTTTAGAAAGAAATTATACTTTGTGGAATGGTAATATGATTACTAGTGTTTTTCCTCCACAAGATTGTTTTAAAATTGAAAAAGATAATCATGTTTGTAATTTTCTTGCATTTTCCAAATTACTTGATGGAGATGTTTTACAAGTAACTTATAATCATGTTATAAATCTAATTTTACAACAAAATAATTATTGTAATCTCTATGTTAATATACTAGGAGAACATATTTTGAATCTTCAAAATAAAATTGATAATATTTATAAATTAATAAATAAATATTTAAATAAAGATTTGAAAGAGGAAAAAGGAAAGGAACATATCCTTCCTAGTGTTCAACCTCCTCCAGAAATAAAGGGTTTTAAGATGGAATCTATTTCTGATTTTGAAAAATTATTAAATGAAAAGTTTGAGAAATTCTCTTTACATACTTTAAATGAAGAGTTTGTATCTTATTTAGAAAATAAATCTGATTATAGACAGATTATTGATGATGAAATCAATAAAATTGATACTAAATGGGCTGATAAACCTAATCAAAGGTTATATTATTATAGGAGACCTACTCCTATAGATGTTCTTAATGAAGAACATGAATATACTGTTAATAACAGTTACTCTGGTCGTCATATTTACCAATGGAATATTGACAGTTATATTGAAAAACAGATTTATAATATTGTTCATAGAATGCTTATGTATTCTACTGTCCGTAAAAATAATGGTAATACAGATAAAAATATAGCATCAATGATAGTTGTTGGGTTTACTGGTCAATTAAAAGGCTGGTGGGATCATTATTTGACCCAAGAAAATAGAGATTCTATTTTAAGTATGATAAAAATTGAGAATAATACTTCTTATGAAAATGTTGTTTATACTTTAATTATAAATATAATAGAACATTTCACTGGTAGATATTCGGATAACAGTGAACATATTAGAACTCTATTACAAAATCTTAGGTGTAAAACACTTACTGATTTTAGGTAGTATAAAGATACTTTCCTTAGTAGAGTTATGGAATTACCAGAAAGTAATAGTGCTCACTAGAAGTCTAAATTTATAGACGGATTACCTTATTTATTCGCAGAAAGAATTAGAAAACATTTAAGAGGCAATAATATTGCTATATCTTATGAAAATTATACTTATGGTAAATTAATAGGAACATGTATTCAAGAAGGTTTAGCTTTGTGTAATGAGATGAAGTTAAATCAACAGATTAAAAGACAAAATCTTTCTGAAAGAAAGCAATTAGGGCAATTTTGTGAACAATTTGCTATGGATATGCCTAGTACTAGTAAAACTAGTAAAAAGAAGAATAAAGATAAGGATAAGGATATTAAAAAGTTGGTCATTATGCAAGTAATTGTTGGACCAAGAAGAAGATTAATAATCTTAAAATAGATAATAATATAAAAGAATTAATATCAAAATTATTATTAAATGAATCTGATTCAGAATCTTCGTATTCTTCAGATAGTAATACTAATAAGATAGATTCAAAGGAATCTACAAAGCAATATATAAAAGAATTAGAAATTAATTCAAATATTTCAGAATTAAATTCAGAATCTGAGTGTGAATCTAATTGTGATTGTAATGAGTGTATACAAAGAAAATCTTGTATAAAAGAGGATAATAATCCTGAAAATTCTGATGAAATTTATAGAATATTTTCTCAAATGAATGATTTAAATATTAATGTATTAAATCATGATAATATCATGGAATTATTAAAAGTGATTAAAGATCCAGATCTAAGATCTAAAATTATAGATCAAGTGGAAAATATTCCTAGTACATCTAATATTGAGGAAAAGGTAAAAATTTCTCAAGAACCTTATATGGTGAGTCATGTCTATAAAATGATAAGAGAAAAGCAAAATAATAATTCTCCTGCATCTTTTAATGATTTAACAGAAGAGATAAATAATCTTAAAAAAGAAATTATTTTATTAAAACAAAATAATTATTCCTTTGAAAAAAGAATAACAAATATGGAAAATAAGTATATAGATAAATCATTATCTATAAATGATAAATTAAAAAGTCCTATTAATAATAATGAAGGATTTTTAAATATTTTAGAGATAATAACATCTCAAAAATGGTATGTGAAAATAACCATTTATATTGATAAATTTTATAATAAAGAATTTATTGCTCTTATTGATAGTGGAGCAGATTTAAATGTTATATAAGAAGGGTTAATCCCTACTAGATATTTTAAAAAAACAACTCATTCGTTGTCCCATGCTAGTGGTGAAAAACTTGATATAAGTTTTAAATTACCTAAAGCTTTTGTGTGTATTGATAATACATGTATTTCAAATCAAGTTATACTTGGAACTCCTTTTACAAATCTAATTTATCCTTTTATAAAAGTAGATAAAGAAGGTATAATTGGTACTTATAATAATAAATCTTTACAAATAAAGTTTATTGAAAAACCTTTTACAAAAATATTACATAATATTATGGATAATATTAAGGCTAAAGAAAACCAGATAAGTTTTCTAAAATCAGAGGTTAATATATTAACCATAGAAGATAAACTTCAAAATACTAAATTACAAAATAAGATAAAATTGATTTATAATCAGTTTTCTTTAGATATTTGTAATGATCATCCTAATGTCTTTTGGGATAGAAAGAAACATATAGTCTCTTTACCTTATGAAGATGACTTTAATAAAAATCAGATAACTACTAAAGCTAGGCCATGCCAAATGAATTCTGAATATTTAGAATTATGTAAAAAATAGATTAAAAATCTTTTAGATAAAGGATTAATAGCTCCTTCGCAGTCTGCTTGATCTTGTACTGCTTTTTATGTAAATAAACATAGTGAAATTGAAAGAGGTGTACCTAGAATGGTAATAAATTACAAACCTCTAAATAAAGTCTTAAAATGGATAAGACACCCAATTCCTAATAAAAAGGATTTACTTGATAGATTATATAATGCTGTTATATTCTCTAAATTCGATTTAAAATCAAGATATTGGCAAATTCAAATTGATAAGCCTAATAGGTATAAAACTGCTTTTAATGTTCCAATAGGACATTATGAATGGAATGTTATGCCATTTGGTTTAAAGAATGCTCCTTCTGAATTTCAGAAAATTATAAATGATATATTTATTCTTTATAGTAATTTTATAATTGTCTATATAGATGATATTCTTGTTTTTTCTACTTCAATAGAAGATCATTTTAAACATCTTGATATATTCAAGAAATTAATCATACAAAATGGGTTAGTTATATCTAAACCAAAAATGATTTTATGTCAAACTAAAATAAGGTTTTTAGGACATAATATTGAAAAAGGAAATATTATTCCTATAAATAGAAGTATTGATTTTACTTCAAAATTTCCTGATAAAATAACTAATAAAACTCAGTTACAAAGATTTTTAGGAAGTTTAAATTATATTTCTTCTTACTATAAAAATCTAGCAGACGATACTGCTATCTTATATGAATGATTAAATAAAAAGAATCTTGTTCAGTGGTCTGATAGACATACTGAGGCAGTAAAAAGAATCAAAGAAAAGGTTAATTATTTACCTTGTTTATCTATTACAAATCCAAATTGGATAAAAATAATAGAAACTGATACGTCAGATATTGGTTTTGGTGGAATACTAAAACAAATTGATCCTTTAGATAAAAAGGAATATTTAGTAAGATTTCATTCTGGAAAATGGAATGGAAGTCAAAGAAATTATGCAACTATAGCAAAATAAATTCTTTCTATAGTTAAATGTGTTTTAAAATTTCAAGATGATTTATATAATCAGAAATTTATCATTAAAACTGATTGTAATGCAGCAAAGTTTATGTTTAAAAAGATTTTAAACATGATGTTTCTAAACAAATGTTTGCTAGATGGCAGGCTCATTTAGCCCCATTCGATTTTGATATGATATACAAAAAAGGTTAAGAAAATTCTCTTCCTGATTTTTTAACCCGTGAATATTTGCAATGATTGCAGGTATGTATGCTGGAGGTCGAAATTCCTCTTATAGGGGAAGAGGCAGAGGACGACAAAATTAGAATAATATTCTGATTCAGCATGGAAAGAAACAATTGATTTCTTCCAACATATCAGGAATATCTGATATAAAAGATTATGATGAATTTCTAAAATGGAAACAATCTGAAGGAAGTAATACTTCTCAGGGTGAATCATCTAATTCACAAACTCAGAGTTCACATGCTCAACAGTTATCCAAAGATGATGATTATGATTTTAATAAAAAATTTCAAAGATTACAAAAAGAATCTGTGATTATGATTGTCAGTAATACTGATGAGAAATGGGAAAAAGAACCATGGAAAATTATGGAAAGATATATCCATACTCACGATTATACCTCTGAGGCTTATAAATCTAGACCATATTATGAAGGTTTATTAAAAGATTGTGCATCATGTGAAATCACTCACATGACTGGTGCTAAGGAGGGAGTTTATGACTTTTCCAAAGCAATTATTAAAAAGCTTTATACAGCTGAAGATTGGGGAATATCTCCACTTAGGGAAAGAACATTTTCTCCAAGTAACAATGTTACATACAGGTATAATTTATGGGATTATATCTCAACCTTCGAAAAGATATTCTTTTATGAAAATGATAAAAGAAAACATACTTGGATGATAAAAGTATGTTCGCATATATATGATGCTGAGATACCAAATTGGTTTCGAAAATGGTGGCAGAAATTTAGCCCAATGGAAGATATTCTTCCAAAGTCTTTTGATTTTAATGAATGGAAGTATGTCAGTCCAAAATTGGACAAAATAATTCAAAACCAACCTTTTACAGATTAGGAAAGTACAATGCACTTTTTTATTGAATTCTCAATCCCTTGGATATGGAAATGGGATATTGAATTTGGTTATACCAAATATAAAATTCCATGTATTAAAAGAACTTTTTATGTTAGATTTTGGGAAAAGTTAATAAAAACTGATCCTGAAACAAAGGCATTATATGGCTAAGAACTTTTGGATAATATCCAATCGGCCATTTCATCATATGATGATGAAAAGAAAAGAACAAAAGAAAGAAAAAGCCAGGAGTAATATCTCCAAATCATAAAAATAAATGTGGATGGTTTATCCAAAGAAAGATTAATCGAGCTATATCTCGATAACATGAGAAAAGAATTAATGAATGATATTCATGATGAAGAAATTGAAGAAGGTTCGACCCAATCAATGGAAGCAGAGACTTTAATTCAAGAGGCCCAAGACCCAATGGAGGACTTACTATCAGAAGATCATATTGAAAGAATGTTTGATGACCTTAATCAAGGGATAAAACGAGGAGATTTATCTCAAAAGAAAAAATGAATTAATGGAATACATTGAAAGATTAGTTCAGTTCTATCAAATTGATAAAGAACATAAAAAGAATTGTTCAAGATGTTTTTGTTTTACTCAATGGAGTATTAAAAGAGAAGAAATGTGCTCTTGAGAAATCATACCCATGATTCATAATCCTCCTTCAAGAGGAGAAATGTTTAGATCAATTATGGTCTACCAGAAGAAAAAGAAAAAAGTCATGAAAGCTATTGAAGACCATGACAAAAAATTCTACAGATGTATGGAGAAATATCCTCTGACAGAAGATTGTTTCTCAGCAGATTTCAATATCCGGGATTTTCTGGATCAACAAGAAGAAAATTTTAATTTTCTTCTAAAATAGAATAAAACAAAATGTAATAGTTAGATACAGTAAATTACTGTTGAAGTTGTATTCGTATAGTATATTACTGTACATTTTTACTGTATACACAGTAATTTTACTGTGTACTTTTACTGTGCACATAGTGTTTTTACTGTGCACTTTTTGACTTTTTTGTCTTTGTGTCAGCTCTCTCCCTCTATATAAGGAGCCATTTGTTTAGTTTTTTTAGGTATGCTTTTGAGCCCCCTCTTCCTTCTCTCTAACTTCTCTCTACTTTCTCTACTCTTGTAATTTCATTTCAAGTTTGTATTTATAATACAACTTTGTTTGTGGTTTAGCTAGTTTGGATCGAAGACAACTAGCATACATGTGGGTTTAATTTACCTTTCTGTTTTGAGGATGAGCCTTATAGGCTAAATCCTATGTGTGTTAAGGCTATGTTTAAACTTGCATGATTAAATGATTAGCCTATGCTCCAATATGTATTTATGATTTGAGTATAACAACAGCATGTAATTAGATCTATGCTTAGGTTAGATCTTGAATGGGTTCAGTAGGGAATCTGGCGTTAGTAATCGAAGAAGATCTGACAACCCTGTTTGCCCATTGTTTGCCGGATTGGCATGTGTCAGGGCTTTTAGGTTTTGATCTTGACTTTAATTACTTTCTCGACGGATCCTTTTTTGGTAATTGGTTTCTCGATTCAGATCTCTAATTTGATTCCTGTATGCATGATGCTTGATTACATGTTAATGTTGTGCCTGGGTCGTGATGTTTACCTGTACATGTTAAGAAATCAGTTATGATACTCAATTTAGTATTTATTGTATAGAAATTTCAAATAAAAAATAAATAAATAAATAAGATGAAATAAGGGATTACATATTTATTATTTCTCATCTTATTTTTAAGTACTTATTTTAAAGGACAAATTACAAAAAACAACTCCACCTATCAACTTTTTTCAAATTGCAACCTAATCTTTTTTAGTTTTTTTCAGATTGTCACCTAGTCTTTTTGTGGTTTTGTCGATTGCAAATTTTCCGGCAAAATAGAGATTAATTTGTTCACTTTGCAACCTAATTTTTTTTTTATCTAATTGCAACCTGAACTTTGTGTTTTTATCAGATTGCAACCAAGAATGAAAATTTCGATTCCGGTGGAAATATAGGTAACTTAAATTCACGAAAATATTGTGAAAATATCGATATCAATGGAAATATGGGTACATATATTTATTGTTATTTTTCCTATATTTACCAATATATTCCGATATTTTCTCGATATTTATTGATATTCCATCAATTTTTTAACGATGTTACATATATTTCACCAATTTTGACCAATATTTCCTTGATATTTATTTTATGAATATCGATCACACTTATATAACATAAATGTCACACTCATATATATAACATAAAGGTATCAGTATGAAGTGAAAAAAAATCATGATTTGCGATTGGACAAAAAAATTAAGGTTTGGGTTGCAAAGTGAAAAAAATTAATTCATTTGCCAGAAAAATGACCGGAAATTTTGCAATCGGGAAAACCACAAAAAGACTGGATGTCAATCTTAAAAAAAAAATAGATTAGGTTGCAATTTTAAAAAAGTCAATAACTATGGTTGTTTTTTGTAATTTACCCTATTTTAAATCAATTTTAAATATATAATATATAAAATCAATCATTATTTAATGATCTTAAATTTAATATTCATAAAAAACTTATCAAACTGAAATATGGAAATGTATGTGTGTGGGTTTCAATGATTTTTCATTTTTAAACGTTTTTATGATATATAGTATTAATTTATTGTAAATTTATATTAAAATGTAGAAATAAAAAAATATTATAGGTGTACCTAATAGATTACACATATAAAACATAAAATAGAAAAATTAGATTAAAATTATTATTGCAAGTTAACCAACTTATTCATTTGAAATATACAAATATTTTATTTTATCTTTCTTATTTTATATTTATTTGTTGTCAAATTTTATTTATATTTATATTCTGATTAATCGAAGTGGCATAAGGGATTGGATAGAGGTAATTTTTTTGATTTTTCACAAATTAAAATTTCATCATTCTTAGTCCCTGATATATTGACTTATCAATATTATAATTATTATTCATAATTTTTTTATTCAAAATGTGTAGATTAAGTCCAAATTTGAATTGTTTCATTTAAATAGATAGTAAGAGAGATTTTCATATATTTGATAAGCTGATATAATTTTTTATTTGATTTAAAATAAATGAGTTATAAGTGGCGTTGAACCAAAAAAAATTATTAAAATACGTGTGTATTTATAGTTATAAATGCCAATAAAATATAAATTTATTTATCTCAATACTTAAATCATAATGTTTCTAATACATATAACTTATTTTTAGATATTAAATTTATTTTTTAAAATTTCACTACCCATGTAATGTTATTTGTTTGTTTAATCCATAGATTAATATATTACTTTATATATTTCAAATTTCTAATATTTCGAATATAATTATTTATAATGACATAAATTTAAAGTTAAAATACATAGCTTTATACTATACAAATTAAAAGAGTATCAATATATTTTTGTTAAAATAATAATCATTACATTTTATATGTTATTATATTTTTTTAATAATTATATATAACACATTGTGCAACGCACGGGTACACTACTAGTTTTCACTACAAATATATACATTTTTTTGACAAATTTCAACAAACAATATTTATTTCACAAAATCTCATGTGAGATGATCTCACCGATAATTTATATGAGACGGATCCTCATTACCCATGAATTGAACTCATATCCACAAATTTTCATATGAATTGCTAAGTGTGGCTTATGAGTTGACCTGTCTCACGGAAAAAGATTCGTGAGACGGTCTCACACAGGACCCACTCTATCTATTTTTCTACAATTTTCGAAAGAGTAGATCTGAGATCCATGCACCCAGGTCGGATCCGGGTCAGGGGCGCTTTTCTCTTTTTTTTTTTTTTTCGTGCATGAGTGGTTTTTTAAATTTTGGACCTACCAATAGATTATGTTAGACCTACCTTGACGTTATGTTAGACATACCTTTATGTTATGTCAAACCTACATATCTACCCAGATTTCATACATTTTATTTTCTGCACTTGGTTTTTGAATTTTGGCACCTACCACTACGTTATGTTAAACCTACCTTTATGTTATGTTAAGCCTACCTTTCTGCCCAAATTTCATACTTAATTTTTTTAAAAAAAAACCCTAGATTGCTCACATGTACCATTACGTTGTATTAAACATACTTTTATATATAATTAGACTTACTTTTTTGTTATGTTAGACCTACCTACAACTAACAATAGGTAAGTCTAACTATACATAAAAGTAGGTCTATTTGAACGAATTTGAGTGAGCTTCAGCGCGAGTTCTAGGTGCGTGGGGGCGCGTACACGCGCGGGTCGGGTCAGATGCATGGATCCTAGATCCATACATCCATGCACCTGATGCATAATTTTTTTTGCCTTTTCGATAATATGAAGTGACATTTTAACTGTGATCATACCCTACAAAATCTCTAACACAAGCTCATAATTATCGAAACCCGTACTCATAGAAAATCAAAATTTATAAATCTCAATTCTAAACCTCCAAAAGTCATATTAAGTTTTGAATAAACATAAGTACGGTTTCAAATGAGATATTAGTTGTGTTGTTTTGTGATATGAGGTGATAAGTTTACTGCAGTTCATTTAAAAGTCGTGTCTTGATTTGATTATGAGAAGGACCCGTGTGTTGTGCCCCCCACCCGATCAATTCCACTATATATAGTTAAAACCCTAATTCAACTCATTTTCCACTATAGCACCTCTTATTCCTCTCCATCTTCTTCACCCTGATTTTGTGCCGCAACTCCTTTTTTTTTCCTTCTCCGTGCACCATTCCTTCTTCTCCATTGAGGCACATCGTTCCTTCCTCCCCATCAAAGTTCGTTGGGTTCTGCAATCTATCTTTTCCATTTTTGTCTTCTTCTATGTTCGATTTTCATTCATCTATTTCGATTCAATCGATTTCTAATATTTTTCAACATTTGGGATGAAGATGTACATATAAGAATTACCAATTGTGACTATAGATCTTGCTTCCAACGTTATTACCAGATGATTTGCAGAATATTTCGATGAGGAAGGTAATGAAAATCGAGATATATTATGTACTACCACAGAAGAATACACGTAATACCCTAAGGGCCCGTTTACTTTGGTGGGTGAGATTGTTTTGATTGATAAAAAATGTGGGATTGCACTGTTCATCAAAGATAAAAAAGTGTTAATTTGATTGTTTGGTATGTAAGTTATATTGTGAGTTTAGTTTAAATTTTGTTTGGTATGAATGTTTGTAGGTTTGGTAAAGTTGGTTTGTTTATAAAATCTTGTTTGGTATATTGGTTAGTATGGATTAAAAATGTGAAATGACAATTTTGCCCTCAAATGTTTTAAAAATTAAAAATACTATTAGTTGTTTTTTTTTTTTACTCGTGTGATTTATCGCTCCATTTTGCAATTAAAAGAGTGAAAGACAAAATTAAATGCTTTCTTTGTCCCTTATATTTTCATTTTCTTCGAATTTGTTCCCTGCATTATTTTACTTTCTATTCTTTGCCACAATACTTTAATTTATACACTTTGCTTACTCAACAATAATTTAAATTAACTCTGCCATGTATTTCAACTCTCTAAACATTAATCAAAATGCAACGAAATAAAACATTCATTCACTATTTCTTCGATTTGAGGTAACATGAGCACATGATCGAAAAGATAGAGATTCATCTTGTAGTAAACCTCGTTTGAGATGACAACATTAGTCCAGTTATGTAGAAGCAAAAACATGTCTTAATATTTGATCAATCTCAAACTCTTTAACCATGGAAACATCTCTGTTAGGCCTTCTCTTAAACTTCTGGGGTTGTAATCCAGCTCCTTCTTCACCTTCTCACAAGTGTATGCCCACTGATGCCTTAATATGTCGACAACCTTTCAATGCAGCATGAATCGGGACTGAGAAAAAGAAGTTGAAATAAAAAGGAAGAGATAGGCGATGGCAACTAAACAGTTTTCGTTGTAGATCCAACTTTATGTATTGTTCGGCTAGGATACACAAATTTCATTTCAAAGTTCAGTTATTCATAGTGGAAAACCTCAAAATATCACACGTAGACATACAATCAAGATTCAAGAAACATTAATGGAGTAGATGGCGTTATATACAATCAAGCATACAATTCAATCTGAATATAGCAAATATCACAACAATCAAGATCAAGCATTTTACCATATGAGACACCATATTTCCAGTAGTGAGTTTGCCAGGGCCATATATAACTCCAGGATAAACCGGAACTATATGCACCCCCTCCATGGCAGCATCTAATGCTATCTTATCTGATATCGCCTTCGATTTCTCATACTCTGAACATAAATACTTGGCATGATGCACCTACAAAATTAGATCATATCATTCTGAATAAATCTTTTTAAATTTTTTCAGTCACTTAATTACTCATTTAACTTGAATTGCAAAATAAAGATCATTTACTTGAGTCTCATCGCCAATGTACCCATCCGTCGATCCTAATGCAAAAAACGACGATGTATAGATTATCCTCTTGATTGTATTCGTCTCCTTATACGCCTTCAAAACATTCTTCAATCCCCCAACATTAACCTAACCAACTCTCATGAACATTCAAGCAATCGAGTAAAAATTCCAGTAATTGAAAAAGGAAATCTTTGAGTAAAGCTGAGCTCACTGTCAAAAATCTCTCGGGATTAGAAATCCAGGGCTCGACAAGGGCAGCAGCGTGGAAGATGACATGGCAGCCGGAGAAAGCTTCTAAGAGCGACGGATAGTCGGTGACATCGCCGTAGACAATCTGGAAAGATCCAGCGGTGGTGCCGCTGTCGGTGGGCGGAGGCAAGGAGGAGATTTTGCTGGTTGTGCGGACACATGCAAATGTTATCTTCGATGCGGCTAACCCAAATGAAACAAAATTTCTGTCGTGCCTAAATCGGACTTCGATCACTCAAATGTGGATGTGCGAGATTCCGTGTTACCTGAATAAGATGGAGGTCAGGACTTTCGGCTAGAGCCGCCGCCGTCTGAGCTTCTCAGTCACCGCCTCGCCGCAGGTTGCTGCTGAATCGACGAAGGCCGCCGCGGGATCGCTGATTGGGAGAGGAAGAAGGGTAAGGGTTAGGGTTTCCTTAAAGATGTATATTTGTAGTGGCAAAACTGTAATAAATCGAAGTAGAAGGGCACAAAAGAACTTTTCCTATGAATAGTAAGGGTAGTAGTGTAATTTTACCCCAAACACTGTTGGGCTTGGACATAACCCACCAAAATAGGTGGGTTTAGAATCGGACATATAGCACAGCCCAATCCTTGTTTTAATCCGGCCTAAACCCGCTTGATTAACCAAAACCCGGGCTTGAAACCCACAAAGTAAACATGGGTTTGGGTTGTTTTATAAACCTAAACTAACCCAAACCCCCAAAGTAAACACCCTCTAAAGGTATTTATGTAACACCTGAAAAGGACTCATGTAATACCTGAAAAGTAAGTATCAAATATTTTAAATGTAAGTATAAAGTATGTAATACCATATAGATAAAAACATAATACCTTAAACGATAAACAATAATACCTTAAAGTTGAATATGTAATACCTTATACTTAAATATGTAATACCTCATGCTTTAAGCTCCTTAATGATAAATGTGTAATACCTTAAGAATATATATATATATACGTAATACATTAAGAACATGTATGTAATACTTGAAGAGTATATATATAATATCTATCATTGAATCACATAATATGAAATTTTACGCACACCAACTTAGATGCGGGCAAGCGTATGGGCGCATGGACGCGTGCGGTCAGATTAGTGGCAGGGACACACGAGTTTTTGCCTTTGGTTACTATTCAAAGTGACCTTACTCAAATCCTTTTAAAATTACCATGAGATGTTGTTAATGGTGTGGGTAATATTATGATAATATATATATATATATATATATATAATTATGTGTGTTTTGTAAAACATATCTACAACATAATTTATTTAATTTAATATTGTAATTAATCAAATTTAATTCTATTCCAATTTGATCAACCAATTATGAATTTTGACTTATTTATAACCGAAGTGAGTATATTCCCATAATCATCCAAATTTTAAATTAATATTTATATAGGACACAAATACTATGTAAACTGAAAACACCTCGAAAAATTAAATCAAAGTCGATAAAGTTGCCAATTTTTGATATTCTTTATACTGATCAAATAGACTCAAAATACATTCAATTTGACATGAATCTCGAAATATAAAATTCGAATTTAATAAAATCACGGTATACAATCAGTCGTTATCCTGTATTTTAAATACTCTCAATAACTATCAATCCAATTCACTTTAAATTAAGATATCCGAAAATAGAAACATAAATCAGATTCAAAAGACCATTCACTTACCAAATACTAATTTTCCCTAAAAACAAAAAATCAAGACTTTAATCCCATTTATTTATTTAGTCAGTAAAATTCCAACTATTAATGGCTTCATAACCTTCTGTATGTACAAAAGCCATCACGGAACTAGGCAAATCTCAGCCGTCCATCTGATCATCATCGCCTTAGTATTAAACCTACCGCCCTCATATCATCACTGCAGTAATAGTAAAGTTTCCATACACCCATCCTCGTTGCCCATTTTATTTTTTCCTCTCAAAATTTCTGATAAATAAATTAAAAAAAACCCTCGAAATTCATTTTTTCTATTTTTATATTAATAATTTTTACCGGATATATACATATACACCTAGAGAGATCGATACATACAGTGTTGTATACGTATATTTTCCGGATCTGAGGCTCGTCGGAAGCCACCGGCGCTTAAACCCGAGCTTTTTCGCTCTTCGCCTCTGAAAACCCTAGGACGCTCCGAAGTGGTGGTTTGGCCTCGCGCTTTTTGGTTCTAGATCTTTCTAGTCCGTTTGTGCGCGCAGTTGTTGCCATTTGTGCTGTGCGGCGGCGGGAATTTGTTTTTCCGGGGATTTTATGGCGCTTTGTGAGTGAGAAGGTATTGTTATGGTGGGTTTAGGTTGATTTCGTTGTGGAATGCGTGTGTTGATGATTGTAGTTTTTGGTTTTGGTTGTTGATTAAGTGTCCGCTACCATTTCGGTGTCCGTTGAAGCTCGATGTTTGAATGTTCATGGTTGCTTTGTGCTTTTACGTTATTGTTCCTTTGGTGTGTGTTTTATGGTTATTGAGTGTAATGTTTATGCTTTGTGGAAAATACGGTGAAAACAAGTCTGCATGCATTGTTGAAGCTAGGTTTTTTGGGGTCAAAGGCTGTTATTGAACTAGAATGAGAGGCTTAAGATATTTGCAATGTGTTGCTGTTTGTCTGAAGTGCCTATTATTTTGCTAGGAACTGGTTCTGTGTTTTTTTGGGCCTTATTTTGATGGAGGAGTTAAATATTTACTTGGACTGTGTACATTTGTAGAAGATACTTCATTAATTAAATTTCATGACATTTTTTTCTCGCAAGGCTGTAAATTATGAGGTTGGTCCATTGGGGTTCTTGCAGTTTATTTTACTATTCTGGTCTACAAAGTCTCATTCTAATGAGTGGATGCTGCATGGATGATTATTATATTTTATTGGGACACGTGGATGGATCGGAGAAAAATGGGAACATGATCAGGGTGATTTGCTTGCGTTAATTATGGGGTTTTAAAGTTTTATCCGACGGAGAAATGCGTGGCTAAATGAAATCACCTGCTGTCAGGTGATGAAATGGGAGAGAGGATAAGTTGGGTCTTTGGAATATTGTGAATTTTAATGCAAATAAATACTGAACAAAAAGATATTCCTTGGGGTGAATGCATGTGGGGCTCTCCATTTCTTTTGAAGCGCCTTTCCTTGTTGCTTTACTCAATTGTCTATCTCTTTCATAAACTAAGTAGGCAAACCAATTGAAATTAGCAGCATTGACAAAGAAGAAAGAGCTGACTTTAAGATTGTGAATCTCCCTCTCTCTGTTATCTTAATGGAAAGCATATGATGATGATGATGATAGAAATATCTCTCTTTTATGATTTCCAATCATGGGTTCTCGCTTTCTCTTAATCTCTAGTTTGCAAATCTGTAGACTCTCTTTCGTTGCATTAAGACAATGTGATGATGGACATTGGCTGAAAGTCTTTGCTATGAGAAAAAGTTTGAATCTGTGTATGCAATTTACCTATAATTGCTTGTTTGTGTTTTTCCTTATTCATCATTTCATCTTTAGATTTATAATTGTTTATGTAAATCCTATACTTGGTTTCTTTCTAGCTTTTTTTTCTGTCCGGTTTTCATCTTCATTGTCTTTATTGCAAGAAAAAGTATTTACTCAGTTCAGTTTCAGCTGATTTTGACACTTTGACTCTCTTTGATGTTCATATGATAGTCGATTTAACTTATGTTTCTAACTTTCTTTTATCTGTCTATTGTTTTTCTTTGTAGATTAATATGAGATAGGCATCTCAGGATAGTCATGGCCTCCAAGGGTCCAAGGTCTAAACTTGACCATGAATCACGTGCTAGGCGGCAAAAGGTGAGGATCTTAACTTGAAAATTGTTGAGTATGCCTGTGAAATGATGTGGAAGTATTTACACATCAACCATCAGCTGGGGACATAATCAATTTCCAATTTGAAGTCATGCAAATCTAGAATATTTTTTTCCTGTGCTAACAACTGTTAACATTAAATTTGTACAATTTTCTGTCTCAGATTTGTCAATTTAAAATATTGGTGGCTTTGATTGTTGAAATTCGAAATTGACATTCCTGATTGAATCATGAATCTAACTTTGGCATATATTGGAGTTGAAATTCTGGAAGTCTGCCATCATAAGATGTATATTGGTATATGTTCTGTTTGGAAATTGGATTATAGCTGTCAAACAAATAAAAAGCTGAATTGCGTAAGGTCAATAGACAGGCATACTATATTGATGTCCTATTACAGAGTGCTTTCTTTTTCATCAAATTAAATCATGTCTGCATGAATTTTATTATTAAGCAAATCTGCACATGTATAAATACGTCACTCTGAACTCATATTTCATCTGTACACATACTTGATATTATTGTATCTGGGATTTGGTGTTGGTAGTAACTAGTAAGTAGATTGAATTTTTTCTTTTTCCGATCAACTAGTAGCTGAAGGATAAGAAATCCTGGAGCATACAATTGAATGTCCTGGTATTACAAACTGAGCTTTAGATTCCATATGGTATAACTAGTTGTACTGCATTTTTTCTTTTAACGGTAGGCGCTCGAAGCTCCAAAAGAACCTCGTCGTCCTAAAACACACTGGGATCATGTTTTGGAAGAGATGGCTTGGCTGTCAAAGGTTAAAAATATATTTTCTTTTAGTATTATACTTATTTTACTGTACTAATTTCAAGCTTTCTAAGCTTTCCCTTCTAATGATTGTATCACTATAGGACTTTGAGTCTGAGAGGAAGTGGAAACTGGCTCAGGCAAAGAAAGTTGCCATAAGAGCCAGCAAGGGCATGCTAGATCAGGCTACAAGAGGGGAGAAGAGAGTAAAGGTGCTCATTTTTTGTTTCTTGTTTATGCTTAAGATGCATATACTAGGAGAGTTCTTTAATGATAACGTTGAGATTTAGTTTTCATTTCGGGTTGATGTCATTGCCATGCATTATTCAAGAACACTGCTATTTGTTAATTCTGGATTACAAAATTGGTCAGGAAGAAGAGCAGAAGTTGAAAAAAGTTGCCCTCAACATTTCGAAGGATGTAAAGAAATTCTGGACAAAAATAGAAAAGCTGGCAAGTCATTTCTGAAAGTTGCTCTACAATACTTTTATCATCACCTCCTTCTATGACTGAATGTCCAGTTATCATGATTGATGCAGGTGTTATACAAGCATCAAATAAAGATTGATGAGAAGAAGAAGAAAGCACTTGATAAGCACCTTGAATTCCTTCTAGGACAAACTGAAAGGTATCATATTTTTTTGGGGGGTATCTGCCTTATGATGTTAGAATAAAGAATTAAATGCCTTGGGAGGTTCCACATCAGCAGGGGACGTATTCTGTAGATTCATTTGTATTTTGTTGTTCCTCTTCAGAACTAAGTTTCTAGTGTCTTACATATGACATGTTCATACTCCACTCTCTTTTCTTTTAGGTATTCGTCAATGCTTGCTGAGAATCTCGTGAGTTCACAGACTGTTTGCAAACCATCTACCTTGTGCAATACTCAAGTGAAACCCAGTAGTTGTCAGAAAGGAAGTGATGAAACTGATCAAAAAGAATCTGAATCAGATACGGGTAAGAATTTAGTTTTTTGACATCGGTTTATTCTGCTGATTTTTAGCTTTGGTTATTCTTAATCCATTTGATAATGCTAGGATCCCAGTCAAATCTCCTTGCTGAAGATGAGGATTTTGACTTACAATCTGGTGATGAATCAGTAAGTTCTTTTACTCCCTGCAGCACATTAACTTTCTTTAAACCATCTTTAGTTACTGTGGGGATTATATACTTTTATGAGATGACATACTCCATGAAAAATGTTGCAGCTTCCACAAAACCCCTAGCTTCTAGGATTAAACTCACTTGATTTATCTCTCATTACCCTGTTGGCTAATTGACCTCTAACTAGGTAGTTACTCCTTTTGCTTTTCCAGTTCCCTTATCATAGGGAGGCTTAATGAATATATTTGACAAGGCAGACAGGTTCATAATTAGATAACTTTGAGCCACTGTTCTCCGATGACCATATACCCTGCAGTTGACAGTTTTCGTGAAGGATCTCTGGTGATAATTTGATATATAGTAATTGCAATTATTTCCTTTGTGACTATAATGTGGCTGGTAGTGTGTATTATAGGATTCCAGAGGGACGTTGTTTTTATCCATAGGACATCTTGACATTTTAGTTTGTAAGCTTTTAGAAATTGAGTGTATGCCTGAGCTTATTTGCAATAGTGAGTTACATAGTTATCAGACAAGCGTGCCTGAGGTGCAAAGGGGGCTGGTGTAGTGCTTCTACAATCAAGAGTCTGGTGCTGTTCATTGGGTACGCCCCTTTCATTTCCTCCTGTGCCTCAGGTGCGCCTCTTGTCACAGGCCACCTTTCAACCCAAAATATGTTTTTTAGATCCCTTTTAAGATTTTGAAGACATTTTTTCTTGAGGAAAACATAAGAATGGTCAGAACTCCATTATGATAGGAACAAATACTTGTATTTTATTCCTTTCTCGACATTTAATATGGTTCCAACAACATAATGTGTCATATTTTGTATATCTTTTCCAAAGTATACAAGAGGGATGCGCCTCTCATCTCGTGGGCCAGGATCACCTCCGTGCGCCTTGCGCCTCTTAACAACTATGACTCAGTTTGCAGTTCTCTGTTTTTTTGGGAGTTTATAGAAATTGCAATTATGCACTTTGTGGTCGTAAGTATCGGTAGTATGCTCTATTGGAATCTGGAGGTGCCTGGTAGTATTTTTAACCTGATCTCACATATCATCACCTTCTGTTGAATTTAGGAAGATGATGAGCGTACTGTTGAGGAAGATGAGGCTCTCATCAGTAAAGAAGAGAGGGACGAAGAACTGGAAGCCTTGCAAAGTGAAAGTGATTTACCTCTGGAGAGATACTCAAACGCTATGCTGCTCAGGAAGGTAACTCATCATCACTTTGTGAACTTATTATGGATCCTTGTACGCTGCCAGCTTGAGAAGTTATATGATCTGGAACAAACTATAGTGACTTTGAAAGGAAGCTTTTGTTGCGCCCAGCTTTAAGTATACACTTCATGATATCATTCCATAACTTGAAGAATTTTAACTAGTACTGGTATGAGTGGCATCAATATGGTGTCTTGTGAACCTGTTGCTGACTTGTTGTATGCAGTCCAAACACCAACGCTAACTGATCGTCAATCTAGGTTTTGTTTCTTTTCTTTCTGAGTCTCCAACAGGTCCTTGCACTCTTACATGGTCGAGAATGTATTTGCTGCTTTGGTATTCATTTTTCTGAAAATGGAGTAGCAAAAGTTTGGCATTTGTGATTTAATTTAGTTTTGGAGTATTGATTCTATACATTTTCGGTGATTCTATCAGTCTACTGATGCTTAATATGTTTGTTGCTCAGGTAGCAGAGAAACGGGTCTGGATAAGGATGACGATATGCCTGGAGCAACCAAGCTGGAAGAATATAACGGTAGTTGTTTAGCAATTTGCTATGCATCTTGTTGTTACTTCTCCCTTTCAACTTTTGTGTTCAATCATATTCAGGAAAAGGAGATGATACAGCATGTGGCATAGAAATAGAGAAAGACTTACCTGCTAAACCTGGTCGTCGTTGTGTAAGTTGTATGTGTTTATGCATACTGTCCCCAGTTGTAAACAATGTCTAATGCTCAACTTAATATTGCTTGTTTGATTTATGCAGGTTGAAAGCAATGGTGTTCTGTCTGTGCCAGAAAATCATTGTCCTGCTGTTGAGAAATACACAAGGAGAAATTCTTTAAAGAAACTTGTTGAATCGGAGAAGAAGCAGATGTTACATGAGTACAATGATGAACAAGTAAGAACATGTTTCAAGATGCAAATGTAAATAGCATCTTCTTTACCCATTCTACTAATGTTGTGCATGCTGCGACCTACTGATAAAGTTTATAGCAGACGATGGACTCTGTCCTTACTCTTTAAGATGCTGGATGTTTTCTCATGATGCGTCCAATGATTTGTTTTTTTTTTATTTCATTCATTTTAATCACATTCCCTAATTTTACTTTTTTTGCTTGATTCTGAGCTTGTATAGTTGTGACTTGGTTTCTAGTGGTAATCTTAGTTTCAACTTTCAAGTGTTTTTACCTTTTCCAGCTGAGCCTGTTCTCTCTTATATGCATTAAATAAATTTAGATGACAATTACTAAATTTGCTCAATTTTTATAGGAGGACGATGATTTTGTACTTTCAGCTGTAGAAGAAAATGAATATGACATGGTAAGCATTTCATGCATGGACTGTTAAAGCATACTTTGTTTTGGCTTGCAATATCTTTTCTTTTTGTAACACCATCTACAGTTTTCAGTTTCTTACGCCAAACTTTTTGAGGATTTGAACCAAATATACTTTCATCATCAGTCCAACCTGGTACCACAAGGACTCCTAAGATTTTCAAGTGCAATTAGTCATTTTGTGATATACTTGCTTTCTGAATATTTTTAATACTATCGTATATTTTCAGGCATGAAACTGCTTAAGCCTGTGACTTTAGCCATTAAGATATAGAGGATTTAAGACCCACACTGGACTCACTGAACCTGCCTCAGCTCAAAGCTTTAAACCTAAATCCGTCGTTTGTGGATTGGACCTGCTACACCCTCCATACCCCTTTTCTTCTCTCTCATTTTACAATGGCTGTTTTTCTTCTCCCCATGCAAAGGCTTCCTTCATAATACAGTCACATGATTAATCAAATATAGATATCATGAGTGACAAAGTTCTCAAAGCAGTTCTTGCAATCTCCCAAGTAGGTTTCTGATTCAGCACATGATAGATAAAAGAGAAAATAATAATTAAAATAAATTATTTAAGTTCTCCAATAGGACAGTGAAAACCCTATTAAAATAATTAATGATGGAGCATGAGTAATGATCTCGATACCCTTTTCCATCTGGGAATTAAATATTAAACCCCATTGTTCGACTTAAACCCATTTAGCTTACTGATCAATTGGCCAGGTTTGGGTAAGGCTTGGTCTATCTGGACCTATTGCCATCATCCCTTTATTAATTTTTGCCTTCAGTTTAGCACAAAATAGCATTAGAAATATTAAAATATGTAAGAATATCAACAAATGAACCCTTACACTTGATTATCTTAGAAGTTAAATATTTTGAGCTTTGTGAAAAGTTGTTCTCTTCCATGACAAACTTGGATGAAAATTACTATTGGTATATGCACAGCCCTTATGTTCTTGCTTCTACTCCTCCCTATTGTAGCTGCAGGTATACTTGCATTCTTTTTCCGTGTTTTACTTAGCCCTATTACTTAAATGAGTAGGGTGCAGTACAGGTTTCACAAATTAACATGTTGATTCTATGTCCAAAAATGTGAGTGTTTAACTCAATCTTTATTTGATTCCTGTTGTTGGTATCCAGGATGATGAGACAACACTTCAAGAGGAGGAAGAATTGGCGAATGCTGAGTCAAATAATACTTTGGATGAGGTAAGAAAATAAGGTCATAAATTAGTAGCATCTGTGCTCTTTTGAAACTCTTTAATATCTAAAATTTTAAAGATTTCCTTCGATTTAGGCTACCATACTTGCAAATATCTGTACAACATGATTTTGAATTCGAATTAGATGATAACAGTAAGCTTTTCCAGATTGCACTTCTGGAGAAGGAAAATGAAGTTCCCTTAGAGGAGCTGCTTGCAAGGTATAAAAAGGTATGTTAATGAGTGACTTTTTTGTTCTTATGGACTGCAATAGGATATTGATGCCTCTTTTATGAATCAGGGTTGTGACAGTGAGGATGTAGAAGATGACTTTGAATCCCTGTCTGTTTCTGGTTCTGAAGAGTTCTTCGATTCATCAGAACACGCTAACTCTGAACTTAAGCATACTGATGATGAAACTAATGGATTCCAGCTGGATACATCACCCAATCTGGAGGAAGATGAAGCTGAATGTCTGGGAAAATCTGGAGAAGAAACCCAGAGTGAAAATATAATTGCTGATGCAGCAGCTGCTGCCAGATCAGCACAACCGACTGGAAACACATTTTCAACTACAAAAGTACGTACAAAGTTCCCTTTTCTTCTAAAGTATCCATTGCGTGAATATCAGCATATTGGATTGGATTGGCTTGTGACCATGTATGAGAAGAGACTTAATGGAATTCTTGCTGATGAGATGGGGTTGGGGAAAACAATTATGACTATTGCACTGCTTGCTCATCTAGCTTGTGAGAAAGGAATATGGGGTCCACACCTCATTGTTGTTCCAACTAGTGTCATGCTTAATTGGGAGACCGAGTTTCTTAAATGGTGTCCTGCTTTCAAAATATTGACGTACTTTGGAAGTGCAAAAGAGAGGAGAATAAAGAGACAAGGATGGTTAAAGCCTAACTCATTTCATGTTTGTATAACGACCTATAGGCTTGTGATCCAGGACTCTAAGGTTTTCAAGAGGAAGAAGTGGAAGTACTTGATTTTGGATGAAGCTCATTTGATAAAAAACTGGAAGTCACAAAGGTGGCAGACTCTACTTAATTTTAACTCCAAAAGGCGCATTCTACTTACTGGTACACCACTTCAAAATGATCTCATGGAACTTTGGTCTCTGATGCATTTCTTGATGCCACATATTTTTCAGTCTCACCAAGAATTTAAGGACTGGTTCAGTAATCCTATATCTGTTATGGTAGAGGGGCAAGAGAAAGTGAACAAAGAAGTTGTCGATCGGCTGCATAATGTTCTCCGTCCTTTTATACTTCGCCGATTGAAAAGGGATGTTGAGAAACAGCTTCCTATGAAGCATGAACATGTTATATATTGTAGGCTGTCAAGGAGGCAACGCAACTTATATGAGGATTTCATTGCTAGTTCTGAAACTCAAGCTACACTGGCTAGTTCTAATTTTTTTGGAATGATCAGTGTTATCATGCAGCTTCGTAAGGTCTGTAATCATCCTGACTTATTTGAAGGTCGTCCAATTGTTAGTTCTTTTGATATGACTGGCATCGATATGCAATTGAGTTCTTCTGTTTGTTCAATGCTTGCACCTGGGCCTTTTCCAACTGTTGATCTAAGTGGCTTGGGATTTGTGTTCACGCATCTGGATTTTTCCATGACATCTTGGGAGAGCGAAGAAATTCAAGCTATTGCTACACCTTCAAGTTTGATTGAGCAGCGTGTAAACCTTCTCAGTTTGGAGGGGAATTACCTTGTACCCAAGCATAAGAACATGCATTCAACAAATATATTTGAAGAGATTCAAAAGGCACTATTACAAGAGAGATTGAGAGAAATGAAGGAACATGCAGCAGCTGTTGCATGGTGGAATTCTTTGAGATGCCGAAAAAAACCTGTGTATGCGACTGACCTCCGGAAGCTCGTCAGTGTCAAACATCCTGTATATGATATTCATCATCAGAAGCATAATCCTTTATCTTATAATTTCTCATCCAAGCTTGCTGATATTGTGCTGTCACCGGTTGGAAGATTTAAGAAGATGGCTGATCTGGTTGAGAGTTTCATGTTTGCAATACCTGCCGCACGTGCACCTCCCCCAGTTTGCTGGTGCAGTAAAGGTGGATCACCTGTATTTATCCACCAAAGGTCTAAAGGCAGATGGTCACAAATATTTTCTCCTCTTCTTACTCCATTTCGGCCTGCTATTGTCCGAAGGCAAGTTTACTTTCCAGATAGGAGACTTATTCAGTTTGATTGCGGTAAGCTGCAGGAGCTTGCTGTTCTGCTTAGACGACTGAAATCAGAGGGTCACAGGGCTCTTATATTCACTCAAATGACAAAGATGCTTGATGTTCTGGAGGCATTCATTAATCTGTATGGTTACACTTATATGCGGCTAGATGGTTCCACTCCCCCTGAGGAGAGACAAACACTTATGCAGCGGTTTAATACAAATCCAAAAATATTTCTTTTTATTTTGTCAACACGCAGCGGAGGTGTAGGTATCAACCTAGTTGGTGCGGACACTGTAATTTTTTATGATAGTGACTGGAATCCAGCCATGGATCAACAGGCACAAGATAGGTGTCACAGGATAGGGCAGACACGCGAAGTTCACATTTATCGGTTGATCAGTGAGAGCACCATTGAGGAGAATATTTTGAAAAAAGCCAATCAGAAGCGCGCTCTGGACAATTTGGTTATACAGAGTGGAAGCTATAATACTGAATTCTTTAAGAAGTTGGATCCGATGGAATTGTTTTCAGGAAATGGAACAGTCTCCCAAAAAGATATATCAGCAGACAAAACATCCAAGAATGGTGGTGACTTGAATTTGTCTAGTGTTGATTTGGATGCTGCTTTAAAGAATGCTGAAGATGAGGCAGACTACATGGCATTGAAGAGAGTTGAAGAAGAAGAGGCTGTGGATAATCAAGAATTCACTGAGGAAGCTGTTGTGAAGTTGGAGGATGACGAGCTTGCTAATGAAGAGGAAATTAAGCCTGATGGGCCAGATGCTCCTGCTGAACATACTAGCTTGAATGCAAAACCAGATGAAGGAAGTATGGTAACCAAAGGTTTTCCAATTGCGGAAGGGGCTCTCGCTTTACACAATAATGAAGATGATGCTGATATGCTGGCTGACGTCAAACAGATGGCTGCAGCTGCAGCTGCAGCAGGACAAGCGATCCTGTCTTTTGAGGATCAATTACGCCCAATTGATCGTTATGCAATACGTTTCCTTGAGTTATGGGATCCAATTATAGACAAAACTGCAATTGAATCCCATACTCAGATTGAGGAGACTGAGTGGGAGCTGGAGCACATCGAGAAGTTAAAGGATGATATGGAAGCAGAGATTGATGATGATGAAGAACCTTTGGTGTATGAAAGTATGTACCTCCTTGATATGCCTTTTCAGATATTTTCATTCTCTTGCAACTATTACATCTTACTGGTCTGAATGTCTCTAATATTATGTAACATCTTTGTTACAGTTACGGAGTGTCATGTGCATTAGAAATCTGTGTTTAAAAATCATTTTGTTTGGGTATTACAAAGTTGATTATGTTTGTTTTCTGTGCCTTTCATATGGCCTATGTAAGCCTGGTATGTACTTTGAATGTCTTATCATAGAGTCCAGAATTAGATGCACAAACTCATGCAATTTGACTAAATCTCGCTTTATTATTTACTAATTTAAAAGTTAAATCCTGTTCAGGCAAAATATTAAAAAAATGCATCATCACATTCTTTAAGAATTTTTCTTATTTTATGGTTATTGCTTAGGCTGGGATGCTGATTTTGCTACTGAGGCATACAAACAGCAAGTTGAAGCACTAGCTCAACATCAGGTATGAGAAAGTTGGTTTTACGATTTATTGAATATTGAGATGGAATTAATGTTATGCTAATTGATGGAAGTTTTACCTTGTTGATTATTTTTTAAAATTAAAATTTTTTATTTCTGACCTTGCTGATTTAATTTACTCTCTGATAGTTGCTGGAAGATTTGGAACGTGAAGCCCAGGAGAAAGAGGCTTTAGAATATGGGAATTCAGATTCTCCTGGGTGAGTACATGTCATATAATTTATGACATGGTCTTGTGATTTGAATTTTATCAACTAAAGCAGTACCCTAGCTTTCCCTGCATGAAAATAAGTATTTATCCTGGTTTAACCTAGTTCTATTGCAACACTTGGAAGTGATACGGCAACTTGATGGTCTATCTTGTATAAAAGAAACAGAAAAATCTCTTTTCTCTATCAAAAACACACTATTTCAATTAATGTCTTCCCTTTCAATGACTCTGACTATGGTTTTCTCTTCATGCTTTTCCATCCACCTTAATTGGTTTTCTTGAAGCAGGAATGATGTTGCTCCCAAGACCAAAGTGAAGAAGAAAGGCAAAAAGGCCAAGTTCAAATCTTTGAAGAAAGGGGCTCTAGTTTCTAAATCCATCTCCATGAAGGAAGAGTCATCAATTGAACCAATGTCCCTTGATGATGATTTAATTGATGATGAGATGGCTACATCTTCAGATGCTTTATCCCCCTGTTCACCTCAGCAGAAGAAACGTAAACCTGCTTTGGATGATGATGAACCGAAAAGCAGAAAGAAGTCTAAAAAGTTCAAGGCTTCTGAAGAAGGGCGCACGCTTCTGTATCCCAAATCTTCTGGCAGGCATCAAGATGAACTAATTTGTGATAATGGTTTTGTTGATGGTGAACTTAAGCAAATGAGTAGGAACAAGTTACGTGGAAAACTTGCTATATCTGTCATGCCTCTGAAACGTGTTTTCACAATAAAACCTGAAAAGTTAAAAAAGAAAGGTAACACTTGGTACAAGGATTTTTTCCCTTCTCCTGATCCTTGGTCACCAAAGGAAGATGCTGCATTATGTGCTGTTGTATATGAGTACGGTCCAAACTGGTACTTGGCAAGTGAAATCTTGCATGGAATGACTGATGGTGGATCCTATCGGGGCAGGTTCCGTCATCCTGTGCATTGTTCTGAGAGATTCAGGGAGCTAATCCAAAGATACGTTTTCTCTGGTAGTGATGCTATGAATAATGACAAAGCTGCTGGTATTGGTTCTGGGAAGGGTCCGCTTCGAGTAACTGAGGTGTGTTTTTCTTGAAGTACCATCTCTCTCTCTCTCTCTTTCTCTCTCTCTCCACCCTCTCTTAAACTGCATGGCTACTAAATCCAGTACAAACAAATTAATTGAAATTGCTCTAGTTATGTCATTTAGAGTGGTGGGCGTGTTCCAAGCAATTATTCAGGCAATTCTCTGTAGTTTTGTTGCATCATTGAACAGCCTGTTTCTCTGTAGTTTTTTTTTTTTTTCAGTACAAATCATTAGTTTTGCTTCCTTGAATTCTAATAGCATGAGCTGAAATAAAGGTTTTTTTTTTTTTGGTTATGCAGCTTGTTTTTGGATTTTTAATATGTTAACAATTTTCTTTAAAAAAAGCTTTTTTTCTTTTGTGTGTGTGGGTGGGTGGAGGGGGTCTCTACATTTGAGAAAAACATTTATCTTTTGTTGTATATTATTTTGCTTAAATGTTCTTTTGTAATCCTAACTCATTGAAACGCTTGGTGTTCCCATTAATAAATCTGTTTAGCTGTTCTTTAACGTACTTTCTACGGTTCAAGATTCTAAACTGTGCTGCCAAGTATGCTTGCTGCTTATCACAGCAATTAAGAGTAAATTGATATTTTTTGGTCTATTTAGTTTGGTTGCAAAAGATATGGGCATGTTTTCATTGTTTACTCTTGCAAAAGATATGGGCATGTTTTCATAAGAGTAAACTGTTTTCATTAGTTTGGTTGATAGTTTCATTGTTTTCATTAAGAGTAAATTGTTTTCATTGCAAAAGATATGCTGCCAAGTCACTGTTTTAAACTTTTTGCAAATTATTTAAATTTACTCTTGGCTCCCAGTTCTCATTGAAGCAACCTCAACTTCAGTATCTCTCAAAGTTGTCATATCTCTGTTTAATATTATTGGAAGATATCAGATGTAGTTACTAGTTTGCGGTTGCTGTGGTGTGTCATTAATACTGGCACAAGATATCTCAGCAGTTTTCTGTAATCCTCAGACTGCTTTGTTCTTGCTTTTCTTTAAATGTGGTATTTGTTATTCAACAATCGATAGGCTCCAATTTTTTTCGTTTCTTTTCTATTGTCTTATGCGATGTTTCATGCATTAGGATAACATCCGAGTATTGCTTGGCATTACTTCTGAACTACCAGATCACGAGCCACTTCTTCAAAAGCATTTCTTTGCTTTGCTTTCTGCTGCTTGGAGGGATCAATCCAGCTCTAGCCATAGGAATGTTGCTTTACCTTTCCAAAATGGATTTTATTCATATCGGAAGTTGTTTGCTTCTACTATCAACCATATGAATTCCTCTGGAAAATTACCAGAACGGCTGGAATTTCCAAATTTGCATCAGTGTGGGAAGTTAGTAGCAGTTGCCCTCAATGGTGACTGCAGTCGTCCAACTGATGACAGATTATCATTTTCCAAGAAGGAGGAACTTTTGGTGGAAAAAGAGTGGTTGGATTTGACTCTTGAACTTCAGGGTAATACGGATGAAGCTTCACCCCTTCCCTCTGTCGTTAATGTTTCAGTTATTGGCCCAGACCCTCCCCAATCTTTCAATGTGCATGCCAAAGAAGATCACCGGTTCAAATCTGCCAGGGGTCTGGCTGTGAGCCAACTCAGGTATATCCTCTCATTCAGATATTAAAAATTTGCAGTGTCTTCTATTGTAATGGTTATAGGTGAATTTAAATACATCACATCTTCGCCCCCCACCCCCCTGCCGAATCCAGCATTTCGTTGCTTATAAGTTTTTAGTTTGTGTTCAAGAACCCTCTCTCATTGCTAGGTATATTCCGTAGTTTGTTGTTCATGCAAATTCAATGAAAAATGTTGTCTACATTTTAGAGTTGTATTAAGCTGTTTGTTCCCTGCTAATACCTGATGTTTTTCTCTTCATCTTCAGAACTACCCCAGGGACACAGTGTCGAAAGTTCTTCGGGTGGAGAATCACAAGGTTTTAGCGTGGGTGATAACAGGTCATGGCCTCCACAAATACCGCATTTGGGGAAACACAAGCTCCCTATTTCTGAGGCGGCGAAGCCTTCTAAATCAAAATTGAGAAAAACAAGCAAAGATCATACTGACTCGCATAATCTAATTGCTACTGAAGTACTCCAACATTTACCAGTGATGCCAATCGACCCCGGTCTGAGGTTGGACGATTTTTCCTCCTTTTCTGAAGGTGGAATTCTTGAATTTGAGAGTATATTCCCGCCTGACATGGACGCCATTCCACCTTTGGGTACAGCAGGAACTGTCCCGTTGAACCATGAACCAGATATAATCTCTGGACTAGACGACTTGTCAGTATTACCTGAATTTACAGACATTGGGTAACGAGTAGTAGTTAAATTCAACCAAAAACTGCTTCATAGTTTCAGGTGGGAGAGTGGCCATGTTTTTTGAATGGCTAAATCTCAGGCCCCAGTCAATGAAGGTATCCTGTTACTCAAGGCTGGGTAAAAAAGAATGATTGCTGTGCTGTCGGGGAATTAGTCGAACAGAGAATGGTCTCCGAGATGTGGATCAAAGACCTGCAATTCAAACTTGGCAGCAATTACAAATGGGATTTTTGCTGGTCTAAATGATGAACTGATGCCCGAGGCAAAACGACAGTGTAGCTCGTATAGGATGTAGTCGAAAAGTGGGCATATTTATTGCTTATGTAGAGTTTGTAGCATAGTAGTTTTTCTGCTGCTGAATTTTTTAGTTGGTGGAACAAATGTGCTTGCAGTTTTGGGGCCATATTCTTGCATTCTTATTCATTAATCCATGCTTTGCAGGCACATTCTCTGCTCGAGCATTACAGCAGTCTCTCTCTCTCTCTCTCTCTCTCTCTCTCATTTCTCTATGGTGGTTTCTTTATTTTGGACAATTTGGGTCAGGAAAAAACTACAAAACAAGTAACAGTTGCTTTCTTGCTTATGACCAGAGTAAATAGCCAACATATACGACTAAAATAGTGTTAAGTGTATACTGCAAACTTGTGTTATATACTATAATTTAGGGATGATTATTCAACTTATTTTGAGGTTTGATTAATTTATGAAAATTATGAAATCCTACTATGTTGTAAAATTAGTCACTTTCCTCAAACTGAATTTTGTTACATTTTACTCTTCATTTAAGAAGTCTAGTGGCAAAATAAGATTGGTTCAAAATTAGGAAAAGAAATAATTCACTGTTCTTGGTATTTAAAAAACATATAAATTGAGAAAACAAAAACCTGTTTAACTATGTTCCAATTGTTTCGAAATATTATCTCATTAATACACCTTTTAAGTTGAAAAGAATACCATTAGTTACACATATATAAGTACAAATACTAGCACGTGCGACGCACGTGGATGATGAATTTTTTAAATTAAAAATATTATATTACAATTAACCTTAAATTTTAATTTTTTTATAAGGATATACAATTTATATTAAACTCAATTCAATTTTTTTTAATAGTAAATTAGAGTTCTAATATAATAAAGTCCTACTCATAATAGAACTATATATGATTTTGATTTAAATTCTAATGTAAAATTATTTAAATATGAAAATCATAAAATATTATTATAACTTTAAATAAAACCTTTAATAATGATATATTAGGGAATCCATATTTTGTATACTTTTATATACGAGTATCAGCACGTACGTTGTACTTGGAGGATGAAACTATTAAAATTATTAATAATAATTAAATAATAATTTTTTATAAGGATTTACAATCTATATTTTATATTGAATTCAAACAAAATTGATAGTAAATTAAAGTTCTAATATAATAGAATCCTACTAATAATAGAATTCTATATATGATTTTGATTTAAGCAAAGTTCAATCCAAGACAGAAACCGGGGAAAATCATAGGTCAAATGAGTTCATAAAGTGCATCTTAGCGATTTCATTCCACGGAAGACGGACTAAAGAAAGGCAGAAGTCAACTTGGATTCCCTTTCAACGTCCAATTGTTCACCTCATTACATGACTATACTATACGAGACGTGATTTCTTCTTTGATCTATCGATATAGAATATAGACCACAATTGCTGGGGTTCACTGCCCCATATCGACTTTCCTTTTCACACCCGAGAGTAGCTGACCTAGGCGAACTCTATCGGGTGTGCTAATCTGCTTGATATGAAATTATTCAGGAAGGGGACTAGACGAAGAAGAAGAGGAGGAGGTCTCGCAGGATGCCATTTGGGCTGCAGCAGACTTATCTTCCTTGACTTCGGTCAAGTGACTTAAAATCTCTTCCTTTTCTCGGATTTCTATCAATTGCTCCTTGGTTCGTCTTCAACGCAGCCGGTACGACTGAATATGCGTTAGAAAGGTCAATCCCTCCCCTACTGACACCAAAAAAATGGGGCCGAGCTTCTAAAAAGCCCGCCTGCTTCCATAGAACAAGTCCTAATGCAAAAAAAAAAAAAAAAAAATTGGACGATCTGATTCTGCAGGAGAATACATGTCCACGAGATTTTATCAATATCTTATTTCTAGAGGTCTTCCATTGGGGACAGGTGCACGAATGACCACTCCAAACATCACACATCCGCCGCCTTTGTCCCTATGTTATGTAAGGTAGGGCGGTTCGCTTGAGTTGCTCAACCGCCCTCTGGATTGAACGCTTTCTACATTTGGAGTCGTCTTTTGTTGGGATTGAGGCCGAGCTTTGGCAGCTTCTTTGGTTGAATTGAGTTGGTCTGGTGCCACTTCTTTCCTCGATTATTAGTGATTCCAACTTCATGTTCCCGAGTTGCAGAGAACAATCCGAACTGAGGCAATCTTTCCGGATTCGCTCCGCCTTACAGCCTTGCTTCCCATTGTAATTGCCATTGTAGCACATGTGTGATTCAGTTTTCAAGGAAATGGCCCCATAAAAAGTGATACCGGAAATGACTAAGTTTGACCCGCCTTTGACTCTGATTGCTTCAGGAGGTCGCCAGCTATGCCCCAACATGAATTGAATTGAATGGTCCTTCGACCTTCGTTTGATTCCGACAACGTGGAAAAGAGTTTGCTTTGACACCTTCGGTCCTGAGAAAAGCGATCCACCTCTACAAACCCGTCTACCAATATTCCACTGATTAGGCGGATGTTTATCTCTTCGTCGTCGAACTGAAACCATGGTGGCATGATTTTCATCAGAAGTGGCCAACAAGCCGATGTACGTACAAGCAACGCCTTTCCAAGCTCTGAAATTTCCGATAATGGGAATAGTTGGGAGGACGTCCTCAACTATTTTATTGTTTAGGAATGGCACGGTGCACTAGCAGGGGAAAGCCGCCAACCTGCTTCTTTTGTTTTGCCATTTTCAAATCCTATCTTTCAGAATAGAGTCTATAATGAGAAAGTCTAAATAGGGGGTTAGAAATTCCCCATCTCATTGGGGGCAGAAAATGAATCGACATCTTAAGGTTTATAACCTACCTTTTCTATTTCTATTTTAGTTGGGAAAGAACGGCGAAGTCCATCCGAACCGTCCAATGAAGATCAGCCACTAATCCGATTACGTCAGCACGAGTATGCTTTATCTGTGTGGAAAATACAAGAAAAGCAAAGGTGCTAGCTCTTTAGGACTTTATGGGGTTTTGATTTTTTTTCGGTTGGTCTGGAGTGCGGTTCAAAGACCAGGTCTCTTTCTGAGAAGACAAGTCCAGATTCCTAACCAAAAAGGCCAAAACACCAAGAGGTTAAAGACTTCGATCGAGGGTTTTGTACTTTTATAGATATTGAGGCTTCTCTTGAAGATGATTTGGTCCTTGATTGAATCAACCAAAGAATCATGTTCAGAAGCAGAAAAAACGAATGAACAAGAAAGGTCGGAACCATATTAAACCAAAAACAATTGAACTCAAAGGCCACCTCTGAGAGTGAGCTTGCTCGATTCGCAGATTAGTCCGACTCGTAATTCACTTCTGACCCCGTGTTCAAGCTAAGACAGGTCAAGCACCCTCCAAAAAAACACCTCCTGCCTGCTGACCCCACACATCTTCCAAAGGCTTCGGACTCCACGGCCGTGGTAGGGCCTATGGTTCGACGGTAAGAAGTAGAATAGAATGGCTTAAACAACCAGAATTCGACTTCCAGCGGCATTACCGACTCAAGAGTCAAATCCATAGTTTGATTAGTCCCGAATCGGCTGATTCCTTTATGCTGCCATTGCGTCATTCAAGACTCCTCCTTCGGTTCGCGAAGTCTGATTGCTTTACTCTAAATGACTTGCTTGAGTCCCGTCCTTTGGCCAACGAGACGTGGAAGAAGGAAACCCTTTTCGTGGAAGATAGAGGAAGCTTGCTGAATTTAGAAAGACAAATTCGTAAAAATGTGGCTCAGTCGATCAAGCATTTCTAACTCATTTGTATACCAGCTATGCTCCCTCCGCGCTGAGACAACTCCTTCGACCTAGGGAGTTTAAGCCGTTCAAACCAAACTTGCTGAGTCAGTTTATGGGTAGGCAGCACCTTCCAGGTTGGAGACCACGTCATCCTTTGGCCTAAGAGTTTGGGATAGCAGCCTTCGGGTAAATACGGATCAAAAATGTGGTCAATATCATGCAGAATTAAGAGATGCTATTTCTTTCACATCTGCTTACATAGGCGAATGGGTGCTCTGAGACAAAGAGTCACCGACTAGGCTTTCGAGATTGGTAGAATGTTCCGTGTACTCCATCACTATCAACATCTCCATCTAATTTGTTCTAATTCATTCTAGATTGATCTAAAACTACAGGTTTGATCCCTCACTTAGGTAGCTTGCTCCAGAACTTACCTCTTTCTTAACGGAGGGAGGGAAGTAGTTTAGTCTTGACGGCCTTCTAGGGACGACGTGTTACCAGACCTTCCTTATCGGTGGAGATGGGGTCCAGCCAGTCCCTAGGTCTCCATGAATTACCTCGTTTGGAACTACATTTCTTTGGTGATCTCTTCCCTCTCCATCCGCGAGGTCATAAGTTCTCTCTTGCCTTATCTATAGATAATAATGAATCGGGGTTTACTAATCAAAAACCTCAGCTGGAGCATGAGGCCCCAGCTTGACTCGAGACCAAGACTCCTTACAACTCGCACCAATATCGACACTGAGCGGTCGGAGATTGATGGCTCTTCCCAAGACGAACACCAGGTGTCAGGCTGGCGGAAATAATGTATGCAAAGGTGGGCTCGCTACATTTTTTTATCAGTCGTGGGCAGCTCTATGCTGCCCTTATTTCAACCTAAACCTGATCTTTTTATTTGATATAAGCACTGGAAGAGATCTAAAAGCAAACATGCGATTTCCTCTTCTGTGTACGCACCGGAGTATGCCCCGGGACGAGAAGAGAAAAACATTTTTTCTCCGGCGAGCTTTCTCTCGTAAAGCCAAAGACGCCCCAATACAAGGTCAAATGGGAAGAGGACATGGTCAATAGAACTTGGCTGGATGCCCTATCTACAGTAGGTAAGACTCAGTCTTCTGAATAAGCCATGTCGGCATAACCAGATCGAAGCTAGCCAGGAAGAAAGAGAGAAGACATTTTTCCAGGAAGTTGGTGGGCTCATCATGAATTAGGTCGGGGTGGCTGGTGGTTTCGGGATCCCGTAGAAAATGCTTCTTTTATGCCTCGGGTATTAGCCACAACTTGTATTCATTTTTTGATGTCAAAGACCAGGAGCTACGCGTAAATTCTCATTGGATCTCGGTTGGCTCATTTGACGACTCAGTACATGGATGTCACGAGTCTATTGACATAGAATATGTAATCTTTTTCACGTAAGCTGGTTGTACAAAGTTTATTCCTCTTTACAGTGGAGGTTCCAAAACCGACGTTTTTATATAGTGACGTTGAGCTTTACGAGGTTTCTCAGGGAGAAGACAAGACTACTTTAGCTACTGTTAGAGATAGAAGTCCTAATAACTCAACTAAAGCATTAACTCCTATAAAGCTCCCCTGGAAGTTGGAGTTTTCGCTGTGTCGCTTGAGCAATCCTTTTCTGCTTCTTATCAGCCACACTGGGACTGAGACATGGCCCGGACTCCCACGGGGGGCAGCAGTGGGGAATCTTGGGCGATAGAAGGAGTCCATCTGAAGGACCTATGCATGAAAGGAGACAAACAAAGCCGAGACCGACCAAATGGGTCCACTTCGAGTCGAGTCTCAGTTCATTCCTCCTTTCCAGTGGGAGAAGCATCCGAAGAAGCAGTGGGTGCAGAGGCGAAATCCCAGAGTAGAAGACAGGAAAAGATTCACATCGCGGCCCTTTCCTTTACTCTAGTTCAGTTGAGGAATCGGGGAGAGTTAGGCCTGTGTTTAGCTAGGAATCATTAGCATCACTGAAATCTGAATCAGCGTAGGAATCTGCATCTGGATTTGCGTGACTTGTCTCAACAGATGGTATAAATTCATCGTTTTTAAGGCTCTTTCAAGGAATGTAGAAGAACAAGGGATAGCCTTCACTTACAAACAAGAATGAATTCCATTATGTTCTCTTCTTACAATAACTCATGTAAAGCCTTTCACCATCTGGTTTGTGACTGCCAACGGAGGTTTGCCGGATTCAGCAATTGAATAGCTCCATTTCGAGATAAAACCTACTTTTTTGGCTTGCCAATATGATGACAGAGATGGGCCCTGGAGCCTGGGATCCGGCTGACGTATAGGCCGGCCCTTGGTTAATTAACAATCATTATAGTATATATAGTTAGACGATGGCGCCCGAGGTTCTGCCCGTCGACAGTTAACATCGGGTTCTCTATTACCCATATTTCGTATACGGTGTTATCCTGTATAGCTGTCATTATTTGACTAGTCAATTCAAACATTCAAAATTAAAGTAGTAGATCTTTTAGCACCTTATCGCCGTGGGAATCTATTATTCTTATTTAAGGAGTAGTGAAACTAGAACTCAGCAGAACAGATTACTCTTTTTTCCCTTCCGGAAAGAATGAAAAATGCATAGGGACCATCCTTTTCTTTTGTTGCGGCATGCTCCTCAGATTTACGGATTCGCAGGGGGCCTCAGGCCCGCTCAGCCAGAGGTAAAAGATGACCTTGTAGGCGGGGATACCACACGACCTAAAGTCAATCAAGAGGCTAAACTCGATCTATCTTTCCGGCTTAGCCGAACTTTATTGCAGCTATAGTAGCTATAAGAACACTAGCTCAGTAGCTCATAGCATCAATAGCATGTGGACCAAGACCGCTTTGCCATTTTAGTTATGGCTTGGTCGGGGTCGTCCCTTATTCCATTCCTTCCATTTTCTTACTGAGAGTCTCCAAACTACATAAATGATGCATTCTAATATTGCTAACCTTTTCTTACCTTAACCTTAGGCAAGCGAAAGACATAGGCTTGAAATAACAGGTGAAAAAAAAGATACGCTGGGACAGATAAAATAGAATATACTGGCCTTCGACCAGGGGATGAACTCACCTACCGATTCATGAAAGAAAGAAAGCATAGATAAAGTTCTCCTTTGACCTTCGGAGGTGGCCTACTGAACATGTCCAAGCTTGACGATAGCAGTGGAGTGCGGCCCCGGGAGGGCTTTCAGGGACTGGGGAAGACGGGTGGATTATAAAGCTAGAGGCAAATCGAAGGTTTGTCCATCAGGCTCTATGTTAATTGAGCTCGACTGGGCTAGCATTGATGAGCAAGCAAGTCAACTGGCTCTCGAAATCTCATAAGAGAAGCAATGTCCGCAAGCAGAAGCGATTGAAGAAAGCACAATCAAGAATTCTAAAAAGAGTGGTTCATATATAAATCATTTACACCGATGTATCCTATCTTGTTGCTTCCTGTCCCCCTTCACACTCCCCGACATTCATCCAAGAAGGCTAATCCTGAGGAAGGTTCGGCCTGTCGTCACATATGAAATAACGGACGGTATAACTTTAGGATAGAATTCTAATGTAACACTATTTAAATATGAAAATCATAAATTACTATTATAACCTTAAATGAAATTTTTAATAAGGATATTTTATAAGGATTTACACTCTATATTTTAAATCAAATTCAAATAAAATCTATAGTAAATTAAAGTCCTAATATAATAGAATCCTACTAATAATAGAATTCTATATATGATTTTGATTTAGAATTCTAACGTAAAACTATTTAAATATGAAAATCGTAAATTACTATTATAACCTTAAATGAAATTTTTAATAAGGATGTATTAGGTAATTCATATTTTGTAAAAAATATATATACTTTTATATAGTTACTAGATGTAATAGATAATAGATGATAATATTAAAAATAGAATATGGAATAGGAATATTTATATAGCAGTAGATACCCTACACCCAACCACACTCAAATCACATCCTTCTGTCCTTTTTTTTTTTTTTTCCTTTGAAACCAAAAAGAAAAAAAAAAAAAAAACACTTTTAAGAGAGAGAAAGAGCGGCCATATAACAGAGCGGGTTCTCAAATATTTGAAACGAACAGAATTCCAATTCTCCAACTTTCACTATTGCCCTAGTCCTGCATAACCCAAAAACCTCAATTTAGGGTTTTGAATTTTAGTTCTCTCCATTAATTGTTCATCTTTTCGAAAACAATATTTGTTTGTTCCTTGAATTTTGTTTAAAATTTTAGCCCTAATTTTATGAATAATCTAAGGATAAACAATGGTGCGAACTGTTAAGAAGGAGCTAAATAACGGTAGCAGTCGGATTACTCGAAGTACTGCGCAGAACGGCAATGAAGCACAAGGTACAACCAATGACAGCGAGGCTGAGGACAATGTGGTTGAGCGCAGGGTTCTTCGTTCGAAGTACCTCAGATTCAAGAACCGGATTAGCGGTAATTTGAATTGGTGGCTTTTTGATGGTTTATGTCAATTTTAGATTTGATTTTCTCTAGATTATGATTCTGAAATTGGCAGGATGACATCATCGGATTTGGTTAAATTTTTTTTTTTTTTTGGCCCATGGTTACTCTATCAGTTGTCTTTATGAATTATTTGGGAGATTAATAAGTCTTCTTTTGCAAGAGTTGTACTTGCTGGAAATCTTTTAGCTCCGATGTGCTCAGCTTTTTGGTTCTTCTGTGTGTGAACTGTGTGTGCATTGAGTTCTGCTGATTTAACACAATGAACATATTTTTCCTGCAATTTTTAGTTTCAAACTTATCCTAGATGATAAACTTATTCAAGCTTGGTTAATAAGTTGCTATTTGATTGCTAATGAACTGTTAACATGTTTCACATTGTGGAGTTTGATTCGTTCAACAATGTGTTTGAGTTCAATGATTATCATAAAAGCATGCTCTATGATCATTTTGTTTATTATTTTAAAATGCACCTTTAACTTCAGGAATAATTTCTTACATTAAGTTGTGTTTTTGGTACAAATGCATGCACTAGAAATAGATCTGTCATCTCAAAGATATATGTGCTTTCTTAGCGAATATTTTATAGATGAATGCTTCTTTCCATTGCTAAGTTTATATTTTCTCATAATGTAAGTATATTTTCTCATGCAGATGAGAAAGATGATTTGTCAAAGGTTGATTCAGATAAATTCAAATCAATGATTGAAGAAGTTGACAATTTGCATCTACTAGGTACTTTTGTCACTTTTTGGTTGCCTTTTTTCCAAAGGTTGTTCTTCTCTATATGGATCGCTATTTTGTTTCAGTGTTCTGAAACTTTTGTTGGTTGCTTTAGTAGTCTAACACTGTTCCTTGCCAATTCTGTGTGTTGTACCTTATTGGTACATCTGCACAACTCTTTTTTTAATTGAATCAAGAGTAAAATTTTGGCTTAGATTTTGCTTCTTTTATGTTCTTCGTTCAGTACAAAGGCCCAGGGAACAAGTTGCAGATGCTGAAGCTCTGTTTGACATTACAAACACATTGGTTACTTCTGTTAAAGCTTTTAACAGTGAAGGTGTGACTCCTTCAGATTTTATTAGTTGTCTCCTTAAGGATTTCGGACAAGATGGTGGACCAAGCAGTAGCCAAAATGAAGCTAGGTGTTTGGTACGCTGGAAAGACATTGGACAAATGGTCTCTCATGTTCTCAGGAGTGCTCCTGGTTGTTGTACAATGTAATCATCCATTCTACACTTTCAATATATATATATATATATGTATGTATGTATACATGTATTTGTTGTTTTTCTTGAATCAACAGGATGCCAAACGTATTATCATCATTATGTCTCACAGGGTTGGGCCCATGAACACTGAACTGAAGCAGCGTAAGAATGTAGTACATAGAAAGCGTGCAAAACCAACAGAAAATTCCCGGCCTGAGGAGGTGAGACCTTTCTTGGCCCATATGACAGATAGAACTGATGCAGTCACCATCTAGTTTAAGCCTAGGACCTTATATAAGCCTAGCACGTGTTTGAGATACTATATGCATAAACTAATTGTAACATGAGCATGCTGCAGTTGCCTATTTTACTCAAATTTCTTGCCATTTTCTTCATAGGTGGGGGAAGTAAAATGTCAAATGAGGCACCTAACTTAGACCGTTCTCTGTTCTTCTCTGCAGTTACCTTCTATTTCTGAATTATTTGTAGTTCTGTGTGGAGATTTGAAATTTTCTATTTCTTTTTTTGCAGCTCGATGAAACTGCTAATAATGAAAAAACAGATACTGATAAAAATATGGCCACTATGTTTGATATATTGAGGAGGAACCGTAAAGTGAACCTCGAAAATCTAATTTTAAATCGGAACTCCTTTGCACAAACTGTGGAAAATTTATTTGCTCTATCTTTTCTAATTAAAGATGGGCGTGCTCAGATATCAGTTGATGAAGCTGGATGTCATCTTGTTTGTAAGCATTTCTTTCACTTTCATCCAGTAGAATCATATTTCATCAGCATTCTCCTCTGCATCCCCCCTTTCTATTTTTTGAATAATTATTTATTTCAGCCCCAAGGAATGCTCCTAGTGCCAATGCAATTCTATCTGGGGAGTCCACTTACAGCCATTTTATATTCAGATTCGACTTCAGTGACTGGAAGGTAATTGATAATGCCATAAGCGTTTTTTGTTAGCCACTTGACTTGTCTTTATTTTCTATTCCATCACTTTTGGAACATTGACTCTTTGAACCTGTCTATTCAATCTTTCAAAAGCATGACTTATGATGTCTACTTGTCCATTCTCTTGTAGTTATTCTAATAATTATGTCATTCTCATACATCTTTTCGATGGCCAAGAACCATGTTAAACATAAAAAGAGCCTTTTGTTTTGCATAGCTCTAGCTATGTTGTGTCAGTGTAGTAAATTTCAACCTAGTCCTTCCATCTCTTTATTGCCTGTACAGTAATATTTTTGTGCTGAACTGTAATTAAATCTTATAAATCCTTTAACAAATGCAACTTGCAGTTAATGTTGAATTCTGTTGTGATCGGAGAGGAACTAATGCCACATAGAATCGAGGTAAATGAAGCAAATAATGCTCAAACAGATTCAGAATCTGAAAGAGCAGAAGCAGCAACACTGCCCACTACGCCTATAAGGAAATTGTGTAGGAATCGAGGATTGGTAATGCCTGATCAGGCTGTAGTTGCAGATTCTCCAGAAAGTGACGACACAGCTGCTGCTAGGGCTGCTGCTATTCGGAAAGGAAAGAGAAAACTACGGTGAACGGAAACATGCAAGTCTTGAACCAGTTGAACGGAAACATGCAAGTCTTGAACCAGTGCTTTGACCCATCATTTCGATCACTAATTCTTTTTATCGTAGTCTAGTTTTGCACCAGGATTTTCTAGGTCTATCTCTCATTGGCTGAAGCATCTACTTGATTATGTTCGATATTCTAGTTTCTAGAGCAGATGTATATATAAATTGTCATATCCACTCTGTTTCTTTCCTCGTTTATCCTTTAGCATGTTGTAAAATAAGATTTGCATTATTCTTAAATTTCTGCCCTCTTAGAAATTTGCTTGTAAGATATGGCTCTATAATTTGGGCAGAGTTACTAAAATGTTAAAAGTAATTGTTAAGTTCTGTGTCAAATTCTATTTCAGAATTGAGCCAAGTACGTTTAAAGAAACAACTTAGAAAATATTTTAGAGTTGATAAACTGGTAGGGTCAAACTTGATTACATGTATAAATATTTTAAGATATATAACAACTTAATTAAAGAAGTTAAATAATACTTGATTGAATTGCTTGTACGCATAATTATGTGAAATAGCCAATTCATTTAGTCCAATAAAGCTCAAGGTATTCTCAAATTGGGTTGCTACTAAAATAAATTGAACATTGGTTTAACAAAAACCAGCCATCTGACTAATCCATTTGCTGAAGGCAAGCCATTCTTGATAATTTTAACACTATTCAGAAAGTCATTAACTAATTTCTTAGAATACAGCAAATAATGGGAATTACAGACCCGACTTTTATTTAACCTCAAAATTTATAACTGAAGTAACTTGATGTCACTTTGCTAACAAGAAGTTCTAATTCTTGTCGGACCGGGGAATATCAAGGTCCTTAAATACTGGGCTATCAACTCCAACTCCCATTGCATTAAGACCGTTGTCAACGTAAACAACAGCTCCGGTGATGGCTGAAGCCAGCGGTGATGCAAGAAACGCAGCAGCATTACCAACCTCCTCTGTTTCATTTGTTTCTCAGGGTCAGTATTTGAAAACAAGCTTGTTCGAGGAACATTTGAATTAGGGTACTAATAAATAATAAGAGCAATTTGAAGATTATGTAGATAGATAGCTTACCAGCACTTAGTTCCTTCTGTAAGGGTGCATTCTCCAATGAATAGTCGATCATCATATCGATGAATCCGATGGCTTTTGCAGCACGGCTTCTTAATGGGCCTGGAGTATGACAAACGATAAGTAAAAAGCGAAGATATGGTAACTCTACTAAGTTGCATTGTCTATCGTGTTTTTTGAAGAAAAGAGAAGTTCTTATATGATTTCTTAATTTTCAGTACATTGATCTCATCGAGATTATTATAATCAACACATACATTTCTTGGTTTTTATGTCTCAAACAATCAATGCTAGTTACAATCTTTGCATACAGTATAAACAGATTACCTGCAGATATGGTGTTAACTCTGATGTTTCGTTTTCTTCCAGCTTCAAAAGCTAGCACCTTAAACCAAGTAGATACTCATAGTAAGACATCATCATTTCATAATAACAGGAAAATACGATAAGCCATGAATAACACAGGACTCACCTGAGTATCACTCTCGAGAGCAGCCTTTGCGGAACTCATACCACCACCGTATCTGCAATAAGAGTTCTAGGTTATCCAAGAAACACATGCCATGCTAACACTTTTTTTTTTGGGGGGGGGGGGGGGGGAGGCTAATTTGAAAAGATATCTACCCTGGAATAATCCTTTCTGATGCAATGTAAGTCAGAGAAATTGTCGAACCACCTGTCAGAAGCTGAATTTATAAATAATTCTTGCTGTTGGTTGACAAAACAAATATTTTTTTAGAAAGGAAACCATACCTGGATTCATGATGGGAATAAAATGTTTGAGAAGCGAAACAAAGGAATAACTCGATGCAGAAATTGCTGCAAGATAACCATATCTGGATGTCTCCAGAAGAGGCTTGCTAACCTGCAAGCAATATAAAAACAATTTTAAACAAACAGTGACATTATGACAAGACGATAACACTAGAAAGTAAAGCAGAAACCTAAAAAGTACCTCTGGACCGTTGGCAAGTGAGTGGACTAGAATATCAATAGTTCCAAAATCCTGTTTCACTGCTTCAGCAGCTTCCTGCAAGAATAAAGATTTTCAGCATGTTAACTTAACTTGTGATGTAAACGGGTAGGGTAGGGTATGGGTAAACGGGCGTCAACGGGTAAATGGGGAATCCATTTATATGATATTTATATATTAGTATATTCGATTGTTCTACGATCTCATTGAATATATTACATGGGTAATGGGGTCGGTAATGGGGTAATATGCTAAACCCATACCCTACCCTTACCCTAACATACTTTAGTGTGTACGGGCTGCATCCTGCCTGTCACCCTAAACTTCGGGTGATGCCCTACCCAATTATCCCATTACCCACGGGTAACCCTACCCTATGGGTAAAACTGACATTTCGTAAACTTAACTACCTGCATCTGCTGATAAATAAATTAAAACAAATAGTGTACTTTGTGCAGATAGGAATGTTTCAGCTAAATAATCTAGCTTGAAAAATAACAGTCATTTTTCAAGAATAGATGGAAGCTGGAGGGTTTTCTGATAGAGACTTTCAAGGGACACTACAAAGAGAGCTCGATGAGAGTCATTGAGCCCCTTTTGCTACATAGTTAATAAGAAAAAAACTCAGATCTTCATACTCATGGCTACTTCATTTGTCCTTTCGGGTGAAAAGAAAAAAAAAAAGTAATGTTAATACTCAGGTCTCTTCTTAGTTCTCTAGCTCTAATGCGAGAACTATTTAAAATAAAAGCAGGGAAAAGAGTTGAGAAAGAAGGATAAGTCAGAAAGTAGGAACCTTCACAGTCCAATTTGCAGATCCTGCATAGCGCTTATTCGTCTTGATCTGCATCACATCACATCACAAAATAGTTATTACAATGAGAAAACTTAGCTTCAGAAAAATCGTCTAACTTTCCTTACATCTTCAGGAACATCCTCAGGACTGTCAAAAACTGCATCCAACGGATAGACTTTTGTTATTTCCATCAAAGAACCATCTGGCAACCTACAAAATCAAACTCTTACTAGTGATCCACAGACAAAGCAAAGTAAATTATAAAATTAAGTTAGTGAATATAAATGGCTCTCTGGCTCTCTCTCCTTACACGCGTGATTCATCAAACTTTCCACGTCGTAGGCTCGACTCAAAGATATTTAGTGCCTGAAAGATGTGATTGTCATTAGGAAAGAACATATGCAAATCGTAAAAATTTCACCCTCAGAGAGACACGACATATAGTTTGTATACTTACAGGCACCCATGTACCAACAAGAATTTCAGCACCTGCTGCAGCCAAAGATTTTGCGATTGCCCATCCATAACCATTGTCATCACCTACACCTGCAATAAAAGCCCTCTTCCCTGCATACATGAAAACATTCATCTTTAAAGTCTTTGATCAAGCTTTCCAGTACAATGTTATAGCTACGAATTTGCAAATATTTACAAGTAACAAAATCTTCTATACGCTTGACAAAGACAAAGTAAGCTATGAGTTGTGGGGAACAAAAGTTTTGAATGATGAACAATTAGATAGTTACACCGCAGGCATTACAAAAAAGGATAACAGTAGATATGAAATCCTACCTCTCAGATCGACTGGCAATCCTGGCAAAGGCTGCTTGTCACTTGTTCCAGACATTGCTTTTATAACATGCCTTTTGGTGTTTAACAGATTGCCGCCATAGCTTTTTGAAAATGGTTGGGCAGTTGACATGAAAGATAAGTTCCTAGACTTTGTCTGTAATACTCCTTTGGTTTCATTGCTGAAACATGCAATTCTTGATGTGGAGGTTCTGTGAGTTGCAGAAATGCAAGACTTTGGTGCAACAATTTGTGTACCAGGAGATGCAATTGCGGCCATATCCTTCTGAGTTGGAGCAGAAATTATTGATGTTCACAGAGAGAATCAGCATCAGATAAGACAAGAATATACATGAAAAGTAGCAAGTAGTGAACTTATAAAACGAGAATACACACATGTTGATCAATGTTTAATTAAGCAACAACATGTTATACAATCTACACAATTATAATAGTTGAAGAATCAATTATTCATATGTTAACATTGTACACATTGATGGTTTAAATAAATATTCTACACATTGATTGAAGTTGAAGAATCACTTAAGCTTATCATCCTAATGCTTCGAGTTTTACTCGGAAGCGAAATGTTATGCATTCTACACCATGATAAAACTGATTAAGATTAACAAGCAGCAGAGAGAAGGTTTTCATACAAGATTCTGAACTTAACTCAAGCAGCAAGTTGCATATCGCTTATTCCAAGATGGACAAAAGGGTCTTTGTTGTTTTCTCTATCTGACTTTCTTCCTTTTAACAAATAGAAACAATGTAGATTTACTGGAGCCTCTTCTCAACTAACAAATAGTAGAGAACACTTACACCACAGTATTCAAACTAGGACCACAATTCTTCAAAAAAAATAACAGGAACATGATTAATTCAAAAAAGACTAGGATCATATTGTAGTATAATTGGGTGTATCCCATGACAATGTACCTGCACATAATCCCAAATGAAATTTCTAAAACCAGATTCACATTAAGCTCCAACACAGACTAAATACTCAACCAAATCACCCAAAAAAAATCACCTTCCCATAAAAAGCTAATAATTGAAAACTCTATAATCTAAAACAGGGACAAGAATCGACTGATGATAAAGAAAGATCTTTTCATAAATCCATTTAAAAATAAATAAAAATGAAGAAAGATCCATTATTTTCTACCAACAATGATCCCAACCCACATTTTCAAAACAAGCTCATTTTCAAATGTGATTGAACACTCACCTTGGATTGAGAAAGACAGATTTTAAATCCAGCAATATTTTTTCTTCTCCTTCTCTTTGTTTGAGTATCCTATGAAAAGGGTGCCCTAAATATGTGTTCTTAAATGTGGGTTTCGATGAAAACAATGTCGATTACTGTTATTGTTTTACAATTTTTTTTTTTCCTTTTTTAGAGAGAGAAATGAGAGAGAGTGTTGGTGAGCTTTGAGAGTGCCGTTGAGACTGTTGGCTGAGTTGGTGTTTGGCAGATGCACCCTCTTTAAATGACAGTTTTACCCCTAGTCGGCTTTATTTTTTGAGAGAGGAGTTATGGGCCGGCCCAATAGTAGTGGGCCGAAATCTTTGAATGAAGGTATCTAACAAAGCTACACATTTAATGATTCACACTTTTTAAATTTTCTCACTTAATTAACTACCTAATCTTAGGTTCACAGGTTCAGCTTGGAAAGTTCGTACTTAAATGTTATATAATATATTATATTAATATAAATATCAAACTAATAAAACATAGAAGTCACACATTTATAGTAAAAAAACGAAAAAAAGTTCGTGGATCCAAATTGACCCGACCTGACAAAATTGTACATGTACACCTGATACATGCGAGGGGTGAAATATATTTTTAAGAGTAGGACTCTTGTGAGACCGTCTTACGGATCTCTTTCCGTGAGACGGATCTTTTTGACCCGCTTTGACCCAGCCCATACCTCAAGCCCAGCCCATACCTAAAAACCCAGCCCACACCTCATAGTCAAAGCCCAACCCACAACTCATATGACAGATTTGTCAAAGCCCATAGCTGGAAGAAAACTGTCGCACCCACCGTCGCATGCAAGGAGAAGAAAACTGTCGTCGCACGAGTTGAAGCCGTCGCACCTCGCCGCACTCAGAATGTCGCCGCCGTCTTCTCAGACATCGCACTGTCGCCGCCGTCTTCTCAGACATCGCACTGTCGCCGCCGTCTTCTCAGAATTTCCAGGTATGTTTCTCTGCTCTTTTTCATCGGCCTCATTAAACTGTCAAAACCTTTATTAATCCTTTTTTTTAAACTATTTAGATCGAATGGAGGAAAACGATTGTGAAATATTTGAAGGAGATGCATTAGAATCTGAAATTGTTCAAGAAGTTGTATCAAACTTGGGAGGTATTTCTAATTTCTTCTTATTTTGCTAATTTTCATTAATTTCCATAGGCATATTAGCCTACAACATATCTGTGATTTTTTGCTTGCTAAATTATCAATAAGGCTCTGTGATTATTGGATGTATGAGTTATTTGTTGAAGATAAGCAAATCTGTAAAAACCAGATAGAATCTCATGTGCTTACAATGTGATACTTATGTGCTTAAAAGTGATACTTATGTGCTTAAAAGACATACCTGGACCTGGACCAAAATAGAGTGCAAACAAACAAATAAAAAAACAAGCAGACAATAGGTATACAAGTAGAATCAGTACTCATATGCTAAAAAGGCTTACTAATGTGCTTAAAAGGAATACTTGGACACATCTCAATACAATACGAAAACTATTTTGCTATTTTATTTTATTGAATTCAAGTATTAGAAATATATGAATAAGTATAATTCATATAGTAATATATATGTGTTTTTCAGGCAACAGTGATGGTCCTAATATAACTGGAAATCTATTAGGTATGACAACAAACACCATCAATGAAATGTATGAGCTATATTGCAGTCATGCTCGAGCAATTGGATTTAGCGTACGTAAATCAACTAGTAGGATGTCAAATGATAATGACAATATTGTTTTGGAGAAATATTATGTTTGTTCTTGCTGGATTCAAAAGGAATGACAAATCTTATTCAGAGAACATGGAAGAGAATGTTGCAATATCATCAACAATGAAAAGGAGAGTTCCTGTTTTACGAATAGGATGTCAAGCTTCATTAAGAGCAAAAATGAATGATGATGGAGTTTACGAAGTTATACATCATGTACTATTGCACAACCATGAATTAACTCGAAAGGAGTGGAGCCACTTTCATCGCTCAGAAAGGAAAATAGGTACTGAAAAAGGTAAAACAATTGAAGAGATGATCTCTTCAAGAATAAGACCAACTGATTCATACCGTTATATGTCACATAATGCGGGTGGAGAGGAAAATGTTGGGCATACTTTGAAAGATCATCTGAACTTTGTTAATAGATTCAAGGTGAAGATAATAGAAGGCGGTGATGCTCAAACAATGATTGAAATGTTGTATCAACAAGTTGCTGATGAGGATGACTTCTATTTTAGAGTCAAATTGGATGAAAACAGCAGGTTGAGTAATGTTTTCTGGAGGGACTTAATGATGAAGGAAGATTACAACATTTATAGAGATGTTGTGGTTTTTGACACAACGTATCGAACTAATCGATATAATTTGATTTGTGCACCGTTTGTAGGCATCAACAATCATTGGAAAAACACGATGTTTGGGTGTGCATTTTTATCTGATGAGAAAATTGAAAGTTTTGAGTGGCTTTTTGAAGCATTTAAGAAATCTATGGGTGGTAAATGTCCAATTACAATCTTCACAGATCAAGATCAAGCAATATCAAACGCAATAGAAAAGGTGTTACAAAATTATTTTTCTGTACAGTAAAGGTATATGTTTTATACGTATAAGTATGTCTTTTAACCATTTAAGTATGTCTTCTGCAGGTGTTCCCTGGAACAAGACATAGACTATGTCTTTGGCACCTTTATCAAAATGCTATCAGTCGATTTGGGGAATTTAAACGTGATAGGACATTCAAAGAAGCATTTAACAAATGCTTGACAGGATGTGCAGATCCGAATGAATTTGAAGCATGTTGGCAATCAATGGTCTCAAAATATGGATTGGAAGAACATACATGGTTCACATGGTTGTACTCTTTGAAGGAAAAGTGGGCAACTGGACTGAGTAAAGATTTTTTTTCAGCCGGATTGTTATCTTCTCAACGAAGTGAAAGCACTAATAATGCCACTGGTTTCAACGCGAGAAAAACAACAAGCTTGACAGAATTTTTTGGCATTTACAAGGACACTATAAAACGTTGGCGGACAAGAGAACAACTAGATGAATTTCAATGTTCAAAATCAAGGCCAGCATCTATACTTCCATTAACCGGATTGCTGAAACACGCTTCTGAGGTATACACACCATCTCATTTCAAAAATTTTGAGGCTGAATTTCTGAAATCTATATCAACCAGTTCTACTATTATCTTTCTTGATGAAAATATGATGGTCTATGATATTTCTTGTGAGGGTGAAGGATCTTATCATGTTACATTCGATGGTAAAAATTTGTTGATCACCTGTGATTGCAAAAAATTTGAAGAATGTGGGTTCTTGTGTTGTCACTGTTTAAGAGTGCTTCATATGCATTCTATACAAAAGATACCTGACTCTTACATACTAAAGAGATGGACAAGATATGCAAAGTCAGAGATTTGGGAGAATTTGAGCAAAGAACAACAATTGTCTACCAATAGAACAGGGTCCATACTTTGGCGTCATGAGATGACACGCAAGTATTATAATCTTGTTTTGAAAAGTGAACACTGTGAAGAAGCAAGAAAGACTCTTGAAGACGGATATGATAGAGATTGTTCTATTATTCATGGAGTATTGAGTTCAAGAGATTCTATAAATCAATGCAATACTTCTACTGATTCAAGTTGTTCAGCAACTAATATTGTTTTAGATCCTACACGATCTAGTACAAAGGGGAGAAGACAAAGAATAAAAGGGCATTCAAAGAAAAAGAAGACTACCGATGCATCAATTCAACAAAAGGAGTTTGGAAGCAAGACTCATAATTTGCATTTATTTTAATGATTTGTTAATTCTTCTTATTTTAGAGTTTTGAGTTCTATTCAAAAGACATACTTAGTACTTATATCAATTTATTTTTCAGATTTATATACTTATATACTCATTTTCATAATCAATACTTTTGTTGATAAAAGGCATACTTATGTGCATAAATTGCATACTGGACCAAAACAATATGAAGCAATGAATACTGATTTCAAAAATAAATATTTATGTGCATAAGAGAAACATTTTTGCATAGAAGACATAATTTGAACAAACAAACTTAAACAAACAAATAAGAAATAATAAAACCAGAACCAATAATTATGCACATAAAAGACATACTTATTTGTATGAAAGGCATACTTTAACAAAAAATATGAGATAGGGAGAAAAATCATATCTTGATCTCTAGAAGTCCAATACCGAATATTATTGTCTTGTTGAAAATCTAAGAGAAAGTTCTACACCTTTTATGTTGAAAGTTTTCTTCAATTCGACCTCCAAGAAAACAGAATATCACACTAAGCTGAAAGTCGTGCAAGAATGTCCTGATTTTCATCTTGACAGGATTCCAGTAAAATAGGTATATCTTGGTGTAGAAAACTGATCTATGGCTGAAAGTAGAGTCATTGGATAGCTAATGTCAAGGGCTATAACTTTCGTAAAGACATGAAAGTCAAATTCGAGCACAAAAAAGGTCAAAAAATAGTCTGAAAGTCATAAACCGAGTGAAGTCGGGTCTCAATGCACAAGCTCAGTAAAAACAGCGAAATTCGAAGCACTGACCCGACCCGGGTCGCCGGTAACCCGCCCGAGTCATGTGTCAAATTTATGTTTTTGTGGTTTGGTATGGGCTAGGACATTTGGATCCGTCCGTGCCGCGTTCTGTTTGACCGTTTCAGATCCCATTTCTACTAATTGTGAAATATAAACGATCCACATTTAAATATTATATAATTAAATGAGTTACTGATTTCCAGAATTAATATTATATGCATAAGAAAAAATAAATACTTATGTGCTTAAAATCAATACTTACGTGAAAAAGTATATTAAAAATCAATACTTATTATCCAAAAAGTCATACTTATGTGCCTAAAAGGCATACTTGGACCAAAAAATATGTAAAATATAACCTCAGAACCAATACTTATGTAGATAAAAGATATACTTATTCGTATAAAAGAAATACTTGGACAAAATATGAGGCAAATACATACTCATTTCAGAATCAAATATTTCAAAATGAACAAGATTAGTTTCATCAACAGAATCTTGGCTCCATAGCCATACATTTTCACAAAAACAAACTTCCATAGCTCATCCAACATCTTCAATTGCTCATCAGCCACAATGAATTTAATTCCAAACGATTCAAATCAATAAGAAATTCAAAGTAAACAATCAACATTCAGAAAAATACTCCATCTATAACTATTATCCATGAATACATTAAGAAAATTCAACTAACTGCTAATATAATCTCCATACCAAATCTCAATCCATTAAAAACCTCAACAAAGTTCTTAGCCCTTTTTCTTCTCAAGGACCACTTCAATCTTTTTTCTTCTTTCCACAAATTTCCACAAGTTCCGGTTTCTTCAACGAGAATTCACTTACTTTTTTGATCACATCAGCCTTCAACTCATTAATATCATATAGCAGAATTCGTACCAAATATTCACCTCTCAACAACCGTCGTATCAATGCCTTCATAGAATGAAACAATTAATATAAATAATAAAATTTAATTGCAGCAAAATTATACATCAATGCCTAATAATTCATACCTTCCCCAAGTCCGGACATGTGTATACTTTTCCATCAAAACATTCCATGTGATTCATGAGAAAAACACCACAATCTTGATCTTTGTTGTTTTTCTTTTGCCAACTAAACTCAATGTTCTCAAGAACACATTTGACAACAAGATCAGCCTTTGGGTGGTTCATTTCTTCAAGAAACACAGACAGTTGTTTTTGCTATATGAAACGAAAGTATATCACTAAAAGATATAACACATACATATATACTTAAACGAATAAAATTTAAAAATTGCATACCACTTCTTCAACAGCATAAATGTATATTTCTGGATCTACATGTTTTCTATTGTCAAGATAATGCATTTTTAGATCCAACAAATTCAGAACTGCGCCAATGTAATGATTCTGAATCTGAATTGGCACAAAAAACTAAAACAAATGCAAATACAAAAATAGCAAAGTTAGAATATTTACATATAATAATTGAAATAAAATAATTGTGATCTTTCTTACCATATCAAATTTATCTAAAATGACATTGTTAAAGGTGCACCACCTTTTCCAGCAATCTCTCACACTTTTTTCATTGCATTCAATCCTCACATCATCAAGAATTCTCTTCAAATAAAACTTGAACAAAAAAAAAATAAACAGAAAACAATAGTGACAAATCAATACTCATTTTCAGAATCAATACTTTTCAGAATAAAAGGCATACTTATATCCCTAAAAGTCATACTTGAACCAAAACAATGAGGCAATGTATACTGATAACAAGAATAAATATTTATGTGTATAACAGAAAAACATTTGTGCATAGAAGACATAATTTGAACAAACAAAACTTGAACAAACAAATAAGAAATAATAAAAACAGAACCAATACTTATGCACATAAAAGACATACTTATTTGTATAAAAGGCATATTTGGACAAAAAAATATGAGAGATACATACTGATTTTCAGACTTGGAACAAAAAACACTATGAAACACTTACACTATGTCCAGTATCAAAAAAGAAGCACTTTTGTTGATTTCCCAGGCGATCTGAAACATTTAGTATCTTCACCCATGCATCGATAACACACGTATATATTTGTTCAAAAGAATTTAAGGACTGCACTTCTTCATATGAAATGGTAGTATTACCATTTCTGAACAGTAGCTCACTACAATAAGGAAAAAAAAACATAAGAATAGAAGAAACGAAAAATAAACATGTAATTTTAAAGAAATGAAAATTACGATTAACTTGCCTTTTCAAACTTTTTTCTGTGTGATAGAAGCAATAATCAATCACTTCTTTCTTTTCTCTTTCCACCGTAGAAAATAAAGTTTTGTTCTTTTTTAGAAATGTGCAAAAGAAACCAACATCCTCCCCTAAAAGGATCATATCATCTGCTTCAGCAGTTGTCTCCTTGTCTTCATGATTCTTTTTCGAGCTAGATGATATAACCTTCTCAATTTCCTCATCCTTCAAATGTTCATCATCATCATCATCATCATCATCATCATCATCATCATCTTTGATTGGTGATGGAGTTAATAACTCAAAAGAAGGCATATCATCTACCACCTTCTTCTTCTTCATTGCCAAGAAGTTGTCAACAATTTCATCAATGCATTTCTGCACCTTCGAATCTTCAAAAAATTGTTGACTATCAGAAGCAGATGAATCTGAACAAATTGGGTCAGATTCTTTAGATGATGATTTGTCCATGAACTTCAACAATGTGCTCATATGGAAATTTGAGACAATGGAGATGTCTCTCTTCAAAAGAAGTAAAGTCATTTGCACAACATCCTACAAAAAAAGGACACACTTGATTAGAATATGAAAGAAAGTTCAAAACAGTATAAGCAAAGTACTTATTTGCCTACTCAGAATAAACAAAATGTATACTCAGAATTAAATACTTTTCTGCTTACAACATATACTTATCTGCCTAAAAGAAATACTTATAGTAAAAATAGAAATAACCTACATCTTTACACATCTCTTTTATCTTTGAAGCTGTTAGCTCCCCCTTTGGAACATTGAACTTTATTTCCTCATCCACTTCTTCCACAATTTCTTCCTCCTTTTCAGCAGCCATCTTGTCCTCATGAACATGAGCAGAGTGCTCTTTCTCACCCACATTTTTACCATCTGAAATTGGGTATCCATCAACCCATTCTTCTTGGCCATATCTCCCTGCCATTGCTTCCTCCTTCATCCTTTTTCTGAGCTTCTCGGTCGTCCAATGTTGAAGCAATGGCGTGTACATGGCTCTACTTCACCTTGTCATTTCATCCGGTGGAAGTAGAGAATTTGAAGGCATAAAACGCACCCATTCACATTCTTTTGAGACATATTTCTATTGTAACTATCAACAGCTGTACAAAGCTTTTTCAAAATATAACTACACCAATCAAACTCACAAATTTTATCTACATCAACAATAGAATTATAAGCATTAAAGTCTACTAACCCATTTGTTGTTGGGGTCAAGAACGTAGATAAACTATACAACGTAAAAACACGTTTAAAATCAGCCCCACCCTCTTTCAAAGAATCAATCAACAAACTACCCAATTTACTTACAAAAGTTTTCAAATCAATGTTCAAACAACTCAATGACCCTAAAACTATAGACTTCTGATTTTTACCTACTTTCACCACTCTTTCACCCGTCCTCGGCAAAAGAAATATGTCACATATATCATTAGCCGTGACAACAAAACTCTTTTGCGGACCAATGGTTAACATCCTACTAATCCCATTGAAGTTGGAAGTTAACCATCTCATCAAATGAACTGGAATATACTTACCCAGCTCCAATGTTAGTAATCCACCAAAGCCTGTTGACCTTACATCGTCCTTTTGCTTCTCATTCAGGCTTTGCAAAACTTGATAAACACCTTGTGGACGACAGTGGACAATAAATTCTCTATAAACAAATGAATACAGTAAAAGTAAAGTCAGATTTCAGCACTTCTCAAATGCTATAAAACAAGAATGCTCAAATTGAAAGGCAAACTTGAACAAACAAATTAGAAACAGAAAAATCAGAATAAATACTTATGGGCAAAAAAGGCATACTTGTGTGAATAAATTGCATACTTGGACCAAAAACATACAGATTAATACTCATTTTAAGAATCATACTTTTCAGAATAAAAGACATACTTATGGGCAAAAAAGGCATACTTGTGTGAATAAATTACATACTTGGACCAAAAACATACTGGTTAATACTCATTTTTCAGAATCAATACTTATCAGAATAAAAGGCATACTTAAGTGCCTAAAAGGCATACTTGTGTGAATAAATTGCATACTTGGACCAAAAACATACTGATTAATACTCATTTTAAGAATCAATACTTTTCACAAATAAAAGGCATACTTATGGGCAAAAAAGGCATACTTGTGTGAAAAAATTACATACTTGGACCAAAAACATACTGATTAATACTCATTTTCAGAATCAATACTTATCAGAATAAAAGACATACTTATGTGCCTAAAAGACATACTTATGAGGTAATGATAACAAAAATAAAAAGGCATACTTATGTGAATAAATTGCATACTTGGACCAAAACATACTGATTAATACTCATTTCCAGAATCAGAATAAAAAGATATGGTTTTATCAAAAAGACTTGAAAACAGTAAAGTCAGATTTCAGCACTTATGTGCATAATAGCCATGTGATTCAAATGCTAGAAATCAAAATAGATACTTATGGGCAAAAAAAAGGCATACTTGTTCATATGTTTTACAAGACACATGCTCATATGTTTTACAAGACATACTTATATAATAAAAAGACATACTTATATATTATAAAGGCATACCTGTCAACTCCTTTCTCCACACCTTTTTCTTTCTCAACACCTTTTTTCACCCTCTTTTGGATAATAAATTCTCTACAAACAAATGAAAAACAGTAAAGTGAGAATTCAAATACTTATGTACAGAAAAAGCATACTTATGTCAAAAAGACTTGAAAACAGTCATCCTAGAAGTCTGATTTCAGCACTTATGTGCATAAAAGATATACTTATGTGCATGAAAGTCATCCTTGAACAAAAAAATGACAAAACAACAGCAAAAAACAATTAAGTTCAAACTACATAATAGTTAAATATATACAAACAATAATAGCCATGTGATTCAAATGCTATAAAACAAGTATGCCTGCCATTTATTCGAGGTGCCATTTATTCAAGGCATTTTCATAGTACGAGGATTAACTGCAATCATTCTGATTCTATTTTGTAGAATATATTCAGCAACATACATAAACTAAAAACACATGCTCACATGTTTTAAAAGACATACTTATATATTAAAAAAGCATACCTCTCAACTGCTTTCTCTGCACATTTCTTCTTCTCAACTGCTCTCTCCACAGATTTCTTCTTCTCAACTGCTTTCTCCAAACATTTCTTCTTCTCAACTGCTTTCTCCACACATTTCTTCTTCTCAACACCTTTTTTCACCCTCTTTTCAATTTTTTCTTCTTGATCTTCAACACTTACCTTCCTTTTTTTTTCATCACGGATATCTCCTTTTTCTCCTTCCAACTCTTTTCTCTTGATACTCTTTGTTTCTGCAACCTCTTTTTCCTCAAAACTTCCTCTCCGACCTCCTTCCTTCGAATAAACAATGATAGCTTTCTTCCCCATAATAACTTCAACAAAGAATTTCGACCTAAGCAAATTACAATTTCAACAAAAAAGAGTTTCAGAAACCTAATCACATTCTCAAAACACAGAAAAAAAGATGAAACATTAAACCCATTAACACCACTCAACTGGCTGGACTTTAATTTGGGCTTAATAAATAAGGCCACTAAACTGTTTCGGAAAAAATCCACCATAGATATGAAATTTCAAGCATTCTTACAAGACAAGACATATTGCTATAATTGGGAGGCACAGATGTTGAATACTACTTTGAAAGAAACTCAACACTGAAGTAAAATCCAATGAAAATAAGCACTCGAATCCATGTTTGCATCCTTACATTGTTTTTAGCAAATAAAACCATGTTTGCATGATTCCATAATTTTAACAGGAAACACCATGAAAAAACCATAACTAATAAAAAAACCCATGAAATTGCATCTAAGATAAAAAAAATCAAACTGAAAAACCCCAACTAATATAGCACTACTTAATGTTATTTCGCAGAGAAAAATGATGGCCGACGAAGACGATGAAGGTGGCGAAGATGTATGATGCGACGGTTCTCTCTAAGCTTACTGGTGGCGAAGGTGTATGGTGCGACGGTTCTCTCTAAGCTTGCTTGTGCGACGGTGCTTGCTTGTGCGACGGTTTTCCCCCTTTTCTTCCAGCTATGGGCTTTCACAAATCTGTCATATGAGCTGTGGGTTGGGCTTTGACTATGAGGTGTGGGCTGGGCTTTTAGGTATGGGCTGGGCTTGATGTATGGGCTGGGTCAAAGTGGGTCAAAAAGATCAGTCTCACGGAAGGGGATCCATGAGACGATCTCATACGAGTTTTTGCTTATTTTTAATATGTCACAAGACTACTGGGCCTTCAAAAAATTATTGGGCCTTTAAGCTGGACTACACCAGTGGGCCCTTAATCCTTATACACTCGAGCACGTGCAGGTAGATCTCAAGATCGGAGAGCACGTGATACTTCGATTCTTTTTTTTTTTTTTCCTTATCAGAAAAATCGGGCGCGGAATCCAAAATTTCTTAACTACATTTGATACAAAGAAATATCCCATTAGAAAAATCATAATCACAAATTTTTTTTTTTTTCCCCTTTATTGCAATCCCCTTTTTCTTTTTTTTTCTCTGACTTCGAGAAAAAACCCTAGCTAGAATTTGGGATATCTGTTATTGCTGCAATTATTTCGTAAAGTTTTTCACCGGAATTTGCTCTTTAACCCTGTTTCCTGTGGTGTTAGAATCGAATATTCGGTTGAATTTTTCATTTTGAGCTTCGATCTGTGAGCTTCGCAGCTATGGACACTCGCAAGAGAGGCAGAGGCGAATTCGGTCTGAATGTTAATGGCGGTTTTAAGAAATCCAAACCAGGTCTTTTTTTTTTTTGGTGATTCTTGGAGATATGTATGTTGCTATATTGGATTTGTGGATGAATGTCTTATGTGATTTTTCTGTGTTTCGTTCTCCGTTATAATTATTATTCACTTGTTCTTGTGAGAGTAGGATATATTACAGTTTTGATATTGATTTTTTTACATGTATTTATTTCTTTGGTTATAAGAGGTTAGAGTGCTTTATTTAGGTTTTTTTCATACTAGATACAGCTAAATATGAAATTAGTGGATCTTTATTGAGCTAAATTGTTGGTGTTGTCGGCCTTAAATGATAATTTGAAGCTAGAAAAGGGTTAAATTAGTTAATTAAGTGTTTATTTTGTTTAAGTTACAATTTTAATGGATAATCTCTCGTGACAAGAATTGCCGTCTGATCTTGTTGTGGTGTTCTCCTCAAACTTCATTAATAGTAATAATGTGTGAATTCCTGTAAAAATTTATGCCATCAATAAGTAAAAATATCTCATAGATTCTTATATTAATAATGGTAAGACAATGGAAAGGTTAACTGAAAACAGTAATTAATGTTTTGCAACAGAAATGGACTCCTTATCAAGTGGTATAGGCAGCAAATCGAAGCCATGCACGAAGTTTTTCAGGTTCAAGTCTTAACCTACCCAATATAAAATTTGAATCTAATGTTCGTTTATATGCATCGATGCCAATGGTAAAGAAATTTCTACTATTTGGCGCAAATATAGATGGTCTATAATAGATAAAATGGGGCACTTACAAAGGGACATGGCTATTTTAATATCACAAGTTCTTTGAATATTCCAAGCAATTTTGGGTATGGCAACTACTTTCCACTTCACATTGTGGCACACGTCTCTCAACGAGCCAACTTTTATTTGGACCAAATAAAAAAAGGAAATGAATTTTTAAGTAGGTAAGTGTAATATCCCCCATTTGTTCTCTTTTTAATCAGGTTTCAAATTCATCTGTGTTGGAAGTAGATTAAGCTGTCATAATACTATTCGAGTACATGTTGGAGAGATTTATATATAAAAATAATGATATTCTACGCTATGTATCAAAGAGAGTTGAGAAATAAAGAGGTGTCATAATATCTGCTCGGTTTTTGTGCTTACACTCAATTACTCAAATGCATTAAGCTTTTATGACAATATCACCCATTAAAAGTCATAAGGAAATCTCTTTGACAGGCATCATCCATCACAGAGGACTCGATTGAGTCCTGCTTTCATCTGTTTTATCTTGAATTTTTTCGTGTCCGTCTTTGAGCATGTATGTATATGTATTGAAGGTTTCATTAAGTATTCTGCATATCTTGTTTCTTCAATAGATGGGGAAGTGTTTCTTGATATTTTTGTAAAACTAAACTACTTAAGCTTATTAAGTTGGATTGTTTGGGCTTCCCAAGTATGTGCATCATGGGGTTTCTGCTGTCCTAGAAACATATCAAATTCTCTGATATGCTGCACTGAAACTGAGCAGCAGCTTTATGATTCTGATTTCTCATTTTTCTGCAGCATGGCTGGTTGTCCCTTTGGTGAGAATTGCCACTTCCTTCACTTTGTTCCTGGTGGCTATAAAGTAGTAGCCCAGATGATGAACCTCACCCCTGCTCCTTCACCCAAACCAGCAGCAGGGCCGATGCCAAGCCAGAACGGTTCAGCTCCAGCTGCCGTTAAAACCAAACTATGCAACAAGTTCAACTTAGCAGAAGGTTGCAAATTCAATGACAAATGCCACTTTGCTCATGGAGAGAGCGAGCTTGGCAAACCTATCACACACACTCACGAGGATACACATCATGCTATTGGAGCCTTTCCTTCCCACTTTGGTGCCCGACCAGAGCCACCAAGACCAGGCCCTGCTTCCAGTTTCGGTGCCTCAGCCACTGCCAAGATCAGCGTGGATGCTTCTTTAGCTGGTGCCATCATTGGGAAAGGTGGAGTCAACTCCAAACAAATCTGCAGACAAACAGGAGCCAAGCTATCTATTCGTGACCACGAGATAGATCCTAATCTCAGAAACATTGAGCTTGAGGGTACATTTGAGCAAATAAAACAGGCAAGCGCGATGGTGAGGGAGCTCATAGTCACCATCGGCCCTGCTAGTGGACCAGGAAAAGCAGTTGGAGGCACCGGGGGTCCTCCTACTCCAGGAAGCAACTTCAAGACCAAGCTTTGTGACAACTTCAATAAAGGATCGTGCACATTCGGAGATAGGTGTCATTTCGCCCATGGAGCCTCTGAGCTACGCAGAACTGCGTTATGAAGAATCCATGGCGTTACCAGCGTATGCAAGTGGACTGTGCTTTTAATTCAGATCTTCTGTTGTGTTGTTTAACAAGCTTGGTTCAGAGCTCTTCTGTGAAGCAGATGAAGTTTTTACCTATTTTTTGTGATAGTTTCTTAAAATTTGTTTAATGAGATGCAGTTTGTTTCTTGTGTTCATGATGGATTGGATTGGATTTATTTGTGTCGCTTTTATTGCAATTTTGGTAATATTAATTTCTTTTGGATTTCTCTGGCAGTAGGACTAATGTGGTTTCTTAATTTCTTGATGTCCCTTATTTTCGTTTCCTCTTTATTTTAAATTCAGAAGAAAAGGTGACTGGTACAGAATGAAAAAAAAAAATGTGTTGTTCAAAAAATTTCTACGATTTCGATAATAAGTTACATATTATTATCTGAAAATTTGATAAATTGATTAGGTACAGAATCATCGTAATTGCAAATGAAATATCAGTTTAATTATTATATATGCAAATAGAGATCATAGGAGCTCTCATGAATCTATTTTTTCGACTCGGAACTTGACTGCAACATCAAAACAAAAAAGAAACATGGAATCATATACTTTTCTAAAGTTACAATTATTTTATTCCAAATGTTGTCGCATAAAACTGACAACATTCAATACCAAATACAAGGTCACAGATCAAAGAAACCTAAATCCACACACATTGTAATAAAACGCTAAGAACATAACCAAATTCCATGCATATTTCACCTCTGCATGGCCACTTATTCATTACACAAAAGCCTAACCACTATAACCACCACCAGTGCTGTATCCAGCGCCGGCGCCACCACCAACATGCGTGTTATGCGCGGTGGTCGGCCGCCCTGTGCCGGTGGCTGTGCCGATGGGGTGAGACGCAACAGTCCCCTCGGTCACATGGGCCCCAGCCGGCGCCCCAGTACCATGTCCGGGAAGTGCCGACATCTGGTGGGCGCCGGTGGGCTGTCCCTCCATCCCGGTGGCGGAGTGGGTGTAGGAACCGCCGCCACCGGGACCGGAGGCCTTGTTTGCCTGCCTAGCGGCGGCGTTCTGCTCTCTGACCTGTTGCTTACTCAGTTCTGCATGGTGAATCCTCTCCTCCTTTCTCTCAGTTGCCATTTCCTTCTCTGTTGGATTGTGGGCTGTCATTCTTTCCACCTGGATTATTACAACACGATTTATAAGAACAAAAGCACGACTTTTCTTTTGGAGATGGGAAAGTGCTAGTTAGAGAATAAGAATTGGACCTTTTCTTCAACAGTGGCTCTGGTTTTTTCCATGCCTGATTTGGCCGAGGCCGCCACATTTGCTGCAGTTTCTTTCAGTGATTGCATTTTTTTGTTTTTTTCTTATCAAAGTTTACGAGTTTATAACAAGGATTTTGGCAAGATTAAATAGATTTTGATGGGAAAGGAGATGGCAACACGTGGAAGAGGAAAGACACGTGTTGTCTACTTAAATGGGTGTCGGACACGTGTCCTTTGGTTTCGGATCACGTGGACAAGATGTTGGATAGAGTTTCCAGGTAGTTGGACTTGGCGGTTACTCTTTCCACTTCCCTATGTTTCGCATTTTCTAATTATATATTTCCGGGAATTATATTGTTATTAAATTTAATGTAATTTAATGTTTCATATTTAAATTTGATATCTCATACTCATTGTATTCAACCAAAATGATACAATAAGTTGCATTTCGAACTTTGCTAAAAGATTTGATAAAAAATACTGTAAAAAAACTAAATGTTAAAATGTTATTCATTTTCTAACATTTTTATCACCAATCCAAATTCTCTAAATTATTATATTTTTCATTTAAAATGCATAGTATTTTCATAATAATTTTCTAAAATTATTTATTTTAATAAATCTCGTATATCATGTAGGTTTATACTATTTTTTCATATAAATTTGATAGCATTTTAAAGCATAAAACAACACAGTAGGCTATTTTTTTCCATTTTGGTATACAACTAAATAGCCTGCAACAATAAAACTCAGGCCCACCTAACAATTTAGGCAGAATATGTTGTGTAACTAATGCATGGATCGATCGATCGGTCTCAAGCGTCCCTAACGTGCATTTTCACGCATCCCAACGTGCTCCCACGGGCCTGGTGGGTGCCCTCAAACCCACCAAAATTCACTCCAGACAGTCATATTTTCATGTTATGTTAGTGTTACCGTAGCACTAACATAACATGAAGGTCACACTAACATAACATGAAGGTAACACTAACATAACATGAAGGTCAGTCTAACATAACATGAATGTATGATTAACATTGTTTTTTACTTTCTTGTTATGTTAGTATTACCTTCATGTTATATTAGTGTTACCTTCGTGTTATTTTAATTCAATGGTTTTAAACTAAGGGTATGAAATCTAGAAATGAGGTAACACTAACATAATGTGAAAGTAGCACTAACATAACACGAAGGTAACACTAACATAACATGAAAGTAACGATCAAAACACGCGAAAAAGTAAAGAAGTGTGGGTTGGGCGGGTCGGTCAAGCCCACACGGTGTTTGCATGCGATGAGATCAGTGCAACTGGTGTATTGGAGAGCAACTCAACGATTTAATAGCCCTAATATTTCAAAGGTGGGAATTTCCTAATTTAGTGGGAAGTTAAATAAAATATTGAATTTTTTTAATATGTAGATTGTGGAAAATATTTTTGCAACTCTTATGCAAAAACGATTTTCTGTTTGTCACATCTTGTAGTAATCGATATTTTACAGTGGGGATAATATCAATTTTTGTCCGTTAAGAATGATTATTTTCAATTTTCGTCCGCTAAGTATCGACTTTCTAATTTTAGTCTTGTAACTTCACTTTTCTTCCAATTTCAATTTGATTTTCACCAGAGACTGATGTCGCAGTCGAAATCTGCTGACGTGGCTCGAAACCATAATCCCCAATTTTTTGGAGTGACTTGGACAAACCACATGCCGCCACATTATTAATAAAATTAATTAAAAATTAAAAAAAATCAAAATTAAAGAAAAAAAATGGAAACTGAAATGGGTCTTCAAAATCAAAATCAAAATTCAAAAAAAGAAACTTGCGGCTGTTGGAATTGGTGGCGGTGGTGGCGGAGATTGGTGTGGTGGCGTTGTGGGGAGCGGCGGCGAGGCTGCCGTGACTGAGAGCTAGCAGCATGTGGGGCGCCTAGGGGTAGTAGGCGGAGGAGATCGGAGGCGGCGACGGCGAATTATTCGGGCTACTGCCGTCGCTGGTTCCGGGAGGAGGTGGCGGTGGAGGGTGGTGGTGGCTGGTTCCGATCAATTCCCCGGTGTGAAGAACGAAGAAGAAGATGAATTCGTTTCTTTTCTTTTTTATTTGATGTTATTTCTTTTTTAATTTTGAATTAATTTTATTAAATTTCTTTAAAATTTTTGAATTTTGAATTAATTTTATTAATGACGTGGTGGCCATGTGGCTAGTCCACGTCACTCCAAGAATTTGGGGATTATGGTTTCGGGCCACGTCAGCCTCCGACGAAAATCAGACTGAAATTGAAAAAAAAAAAGTGAAGTTATAGGACTAAAATTGGAAAGTCGATACTTAGCTGACAAAAATTGAAAATGACTGCACTATAAAATTGTTTTTACTTTTATAGTGTGTATTATTAATTTTAGCTCAAATCTCCTGATGTATACATGTTTTCACTTATATAAAATTGTAAAAATGAATATATATATATATATATATGTGTGTGTAAAATTGCCATTTCAACACCAACCTTTTAATCTAGGAAATAAAAGTAAAAACTTATCTTATTTTGCAATTCAATTTAATATCATTTTTCCAACGAAAACTAGTGACTTGTCCAACTAATATGTATCTTTAAGTTCACTATGGTTGGAAGAAGACAAGTGGATATTTTATCACATTTTGTGTTACATATCGTGTTACATAACATTTAATACACGCCAAATATTAATTAGTGATATCATTGAATACACATGACGTGTAGTGATTGATTTGTAATAGAATGTAATACCAAGTGTAACAAAACATCTCACTCCATATTGATTCTCATGTTATGATTGTCATGTTATGAAGCAAACAAAATCAATAGTAATAATCAAATACCAACAAAATAGTATAATTCTACTTTATTACTAAATTTCTGAAATTCTAACCAAATTAAGTTAAAAAAAAAACATGTATAACATTTTGCATTGTTTAAATGACTTCAAATTATAAAATATAGTAAAATGCATCGATTTTTAAACTACTAAATTAAGACACCAAAATTTCAATCCAACGAAAATCGTGCTTCTTCAATATTGCAGCCCTTAACGTAATTCCAATAGCCACGACTTAAAAATGTTTGGAAAGGTCATAATCAACAAGATTATTAAAATTGCCAAATTAAAATGATATTTGTATTAAGACTGGAATTTGTCATTAGTAATTTAATAACTTAACGTCTTAAGTTTGTTATTAAAGTATAGGAATCATTTAATTAGACGCGATAATTTAATGGGGGATTAGATGTAGCCAATTTGCTATATTGGTCCAGCTAATAACATGTATTATATGCAATAATCTTAGAGTAAGTCTCATGTGGATCAGGTGCATGAATTTTAGATCCATGTAACCGGGTCGGATCCGAGTTACCCGACCCGCTTCTATCTTTTTTTTTTTTTTTTTTTCGCGTTACCTTTTTTAAATTTTGGTCATAACTTTTACTTATGTTAAGGATACCTTTATGTAATGTTCAAGGATACTTTACGTAATGTTTATGGATACATTTACCTTATGTTAAGGATACCTTTATACCCAGATTTCATATATTTATGTTACGTCAGACATACCTTTAGGTTATGTTAAGGATATCTTTATGTTATGTTAGAGATACATTATCCATAACATAGTTGTGTTACATATTTTGTAGACAAATGTATCTCTAACATAACATAAATGTATCCTATAACGTAAATGTATGTGATCTGAAGCGAATTCTAAGGGTATCAAATCAGGATTTAAAAGGAACCTGGAATCACGATTTCAAATGTATCTTTAACATCACCTGAAGGTATCCTTAACATAACCTAAATGTAACATAACCAAAATATATTCTTAACATAACTAAAGATATCCTTAACATAACCAAAAGGTATGCTTAACATAACCAAAATGTATTCTTAACATAACGTTGTATGTAACTTGGAATCAGAATTTCAAATGTATCTTAACATAACTAAAAGGTATCTTAACATAACTAAAATGTATCATTACCGAGCGAATTTGAATGAATTGAGCGCATCCACCCAGATGAGTAAAATGTATCCTTAACGAGCGAATTTGAATGAATTTAAGCGCATCCACCTAGGTGCGTGGGAGCGCATGAGGGCGCATGGGACACACGTCAGGTGCATGGATATGCACAAGAGTTTTTGTGATAATCTTATTATAATCATAAATTAATATTGGTTTCAGAGATAAGATTATTGGATATAATATTGGTCCACAAAATCTAAATCATCTAAATTTACGGACCAAATTAAATGATATTCGATGTTTTTCATATATTTTGTGGGTTAATATTGGATTTTAAGGACACTTCCTTCGAACAAAAGAGACAAAAATCTCTACTAGTGCAAATCTGGCCCCAAAATTAAAAAAAAAATAAAAAATCAAAGATATTTTTATGTCGATTGTATAATTTAAAAGTCATAGTTATTAATTTTATGTGGTTTATAAAAGTTGATTTGAATTGCGGGTGCAAAACTGCAAATTGTGTTTCCAAAAAAGGTGAGTTGTAAATTTTGACTTTAATTTTTAAATTTTAGGTAGGCAGTCTAAATTACGTAATCATATTTCAAATAATCAACAGAAATAAATTTAATAAAAAAAAAGAAGTAAACTGCAAGTAGCTAGCATGTCGATTATATATATAAAAAATAAACATAACAATAATTATCGGCCGGGCCTAATTTTCCATACGAATTAATTGTAGTAAGTGGGTATTTGGCTAAACTTATTTTTAGAGTTTATAAGCTATCACATCTTATAAGATGTTTTTAGAGCTTTTAATATAAGTTGTTGAAGTGTTTGAGTAAATAAGATGGTGGAGCTTATAAGTTGTTAGTAATGTTATTTGTATAATTTCAATGATTAAATTTGAAGGTGTTTTGAAAAATAAGCTCTTATTTTAGAAATAAATTGAGATTTCCCAACTTTTCAAAAAAGATCTTATAAGCTCCTTACATTTTATAAGCTCATAAAATAAAATCTTATTTTTAAAAGTTAGCCAAACACATTTGAGGAGCTTATAAGCACTTAACATCTTATACTCTTTTAAGGAGCTTATAAGCTTAGCCAAACACCCTCTAAGTTAATATTTTTTGATAATACGTAGGACATTTGAATTAAGTTGAACACATAATTAACTATTTGAATTACATAATTGCTGGATTTTATATGTTATTATTATTATTATTATTATTATTATTATTATTATTATTATTATTTCGATGAGACCACTAGTTATTTGTGTAAGATTGTATATTGTATGAGTGACACTTGTGTGCCTCAAGGACATGATATCCAAATATTAATTATTATATGATGTTAAATATATATTCTATAGGTATCATGTATATACTTTTCAGGTATCACATGTATACTCTTATATATATATATATATATATATGATACCTGTAGAGTATATTTATAATATCAAGAACCATAACCCCTATAGAGTATATTATAATACCTGAAGAGCATGTATATAACACCTAGATGCGTGTCCCTATATGCCCAGAGATATATAAATTTTTGCCATATTGATTTAATGGTTCTTTTATTGAATTCATTCATTCATAAAATAATAATACTATGAAATCCCGAAGATGAGGTGGTGCAATATATCTGAAGGCATGCAACGTGGCCAATTTCATTCTATGCAAAATTATGAAAATCATGTGGTTTGGTATAGTGAGGTACAGAACGATACATGACAATGAAATGATCAAGCCATTCATTAAAAGATCGCTTATTTTTATGTATATCTTAAATGAGGACAAGATTATGACGTGTGGAAACGTTAATATATATATATATATATATATATATATATCACAAAAACTTTTATACACCAGGTGCATGGATCCTGGATCCTGGATCCATGCACCTGGTCCGACCCGACCCGACTGCAGAAGTATAAAAGGAATATTTTTTTTTTTTCAATTTTTGGATTTCATTCTCTCTGGCGGTTCATCTTCTCCTCCTTTCTTTTCGCTACGTGTTCGATCGTGCGTTCAAATCTCTCGCGCTCAACTTGTTCTTTGAAATCAGTAGTTTAACTCGGTTATTTGTTGAAGTTTGATCTCAGGTTCGTTTCGATTTTTTTTTGCATATTTTTCTCCTTCGATTCTTCTCCGTTTTTGTGTTTTTGTGTGTTTTCTGTCGGTTAATGCTTTAGTGTGTGTAGTGCAGTTGCTAGTTGCTGAAACCCTAATTTTCGTAGTGTTTTTGAACATTAAAACCCTATTTTTCGTAGGGTTTTTGAACTTTTTTTGAATGTTTAGTGTTTTGTATCTCCGGTTTTCTTATATGTTTGCATGTTCTTAGATGGCACCAAAGATTGAAAGTAGACAAGATCCTGAGAACAAGGTTGGGAGGAAGAGAGCTCGGAAGGCCTTCGACACTGTATCTGTGAAAAAGGACAGGTATGGTTTCATTTTTCGTTTGATTTAGTATGTTTTTGCAGTTCAGTAATTCTTTGTTTTTGTTTTTGTTGTTGGTTTTTAATGCATGTTTCTAAAGGTATGCTTTAACAGTATAATTTTTTTGTTTTGTAATGCATGTATACTAAGGTATGCTTATTATATACTAAAGGTATGCTTATGATACATTAAAAGTATGCTTAACAGTGTTTGAAGATTTTAGTTAAATTTTATGAGTATAGTGATATCAGGGTATGTTTATTGCGTAATAAAGGTATTCTTATTGTCTTGTAAAGGTATTCTTAATGTGCTACAAAGGTATGTCTATTTTTCTGTTGGAGGTTTTTTTGTTTTTCTTGTCTTGTAATGTATGTATGCTAAGGTATGCTTATTATATACTAAAGGTATGCTTATGATACATTAAAAGTATGCTTAACAGTGTGTGAAGATTTTAGTTAAATTTTATGAGTATAGTGATATCAGGATATGTTTATTGTGTACTAAAGGTATTCTTATGGTCTTGTAAAGGTATTCTTAATTTACTACAAATATATGTCTATTTTTCTGTTGAAGGTTTTTTTGTTTTTCTTGTCTTGTAATGTATGTATGTTTTAAGGTATGCTTATTATATACTAAAGGTATGCTTATGATACATTAAAAGTATGCTTAACAGTGTGTGAATATTTTAGTTAAATTTTATGAGTATAGTGATATCAGGGTATGTTTATTTTGTACTAAAGGTATTCTTATTGTCTTTTAAAGGTATTCTTAATGTACTACAAAGGTATGTCTATTTTTCTGTTGGAGGTTTCTTTGTTTTTTTTTTTTGTCTTGTAATGTATGTATGTTTTAAGGTATGCTTATTATATGCTAAAGGTATGCTTATTATACATTAAAAGTATGCTTAACAGTGTGTGAATATTTTAGTTAAATTTTATGAGTATAGTGATATCAGGGTATGTTTATTGTGTACTAAAGGTATTCTTATTGTCTTGTAAAGGTATTCTTAATGTACTACAAAGGTATGTCTATTTTTCTGTAATATATAAGTGATAGGTTTTCTTATGTTTTTATTTGTTGCAGTTTGATTTATACAACATGCACACTTCGTGGTGTAGCTGAACTTGTACAGTCTTTAAACGAAAGACAAAGGGTTGATGTTGAAGCTATTGGTTTTGGGGGGTTATTGAGTATGCGCTTGACTAGGCTGAACAGAATGTTGGTGACATGGTTAGTAAGTTGTTTCAATGGTCGTAGCCGTATGCTAACAGTGGATAGTTTCCGTAGTTTTGCTATTACTGCAGATGATGTTTTTGACATTTTTATGCTTCCCAGGGGAAAACTCGATGTAGTAAAATTCGGGAAATCTGATATCGAGGACAATTATGTTATGTTAAAGGACAATTATGGTATTGAGTCTAGGTCAACTGTTAAGAGTTTGTATGTTGTTTTGACTTCTCATTTTCCTGATGGGGGGAGGATTTTAAGAGATTATTTGTGGTGTATGTGATGTCTGTTTTTTTGGCTCCATCTTCAAACCGTTTAGTGAGTCTGAGCTTCTTAAGACCTTTGATGGATGTGGGAAACATTCGCAATTATGACTGGTGTAATTTTGTTTTGGAGAGGATATGTGAATCTGTGAACAAATACCACACAGGGAAGACGACCTGTTTAAATTGTTGTGTCATTGTCTTGCAAATGGTGTATTTGCATAGATTTAAATGGCAGGGGATTGAGGAGCCTCGCTCTCTCCCCTTAATTCAACATTGGACAGATGACAAAATGGACAGTAGATGTGATGAGGAGGCTGAGGCTGGTCCGTATGGCGATGCGGAGATGTTGGTTAATGTATTCCCAATATCTAAAGATGGTAATATTGGTGGTGTGGGTGGTGAGGCTGCTGCTGTTAATGTTGGTGATGATACTGGTGCTGCTGTTGGGAATGATGATGATTCTGGTCCTTCTGTTGCTCACAAAGATGCGAATGAAGAATGTGGAAGGTTTATAAAGTTTGTTTTACCAGAGGGAGAACCTGATGACAATGATATCAGAAAAATGGCCAAGGATGTAAGTTCATCAAATCATACATCTTTTAAGTTTCATTAGTGATACCTTTATGTTTCATTAGGGATACCTTTAAGTGGGATTAGAGATACCTTTAACCTTTATTAAACTTATTTTTACCTTCATGTGCAGACTACTCATGAATCATTTCTTTTATTTCAAAGAGATATTTCTGTGGTTACTAAGTATCACATGGAGAAGTTGTTGGGTGTTAAAAAGGATATCGAGGAGAAGCTCTCTAGTACGCCTCCTGAGGATAGTGGTACTCAAGCCTTTTTCTCTGATGCAGCACTACACAGTTATATCGATACTGTTGTTGAAAATTTCTTGGCCATGAACAAGCTTGCATCAGAGATGCCTTCATTCGAGATTCTTAGTCCTGAGGATCGAGCTGGTCCATCAAATTTGCATGAGGAGGAAGTAGTGACTGAAGAAAATGAGCTTGGACCTTTCTGGTCAATTTCTGAGGAAGTTGGTTACGTCTCTGAGTTTATGATTAATTCAAATAAATATTTGAATGATCTAAATCAGATTCAAAAAGAAGTTGTGGACTACTGTCTTTTCATGGATGGTCGAGAGGAGTAAGTATTTTTTGGTTTTTAATGTTATTATTTATTATTTTTTTTCATTGAATTGAATGAATTATATCTGCTTACATTTGATTTTTAATATTTTTTTCTATGAAACAGTGAAGAATTGTTTAGAAAAGGATATTTCGACTTCATTACCAAGGGGGACATGATGTCATTGTCCCCTAAAGTTGAAATTTACCAGTCAGTTTTATCATGTTGGAATTTGATTGTCAATGCTGAGGCTGTATCCAATGGTAGGAGAAGCAGATTTGTGTTTGGTTTAGAGCATAGTGTAAGTTTTTTACTGCAATGTAATGTTTTTTTTATTGTAAATGTGAGTTATTCTGATTATGTATATTCTGTTTTTATTAGAGAAACGTGGAAAAAATTTTGAATGGTTCAATAGTTGCTGAGAATGAGAAAGAGATCAAAGCATGTTGGGATGCATGGATTGCTTCAAACGATAAAAGTACTCTGTTGCATGTGGATATGGTATGTATATGTGTACTTGAAGGTATAAGTTTTATATATGATTGTAAATATAAATGGTTTGTTTTGATGTTTTTGTTCAATTTAGATATTTGTTCCATTCTGTTTGGAAGGCCACTATGCAACAGTGGTAGTAAACTTTGTTGATAAAAAGTTTCAGTACTTGGATAATAGAAGATATCAAGGAGAGGAAAATATGTTTTATAGAAGTGCATTGATTTTGGTAAGTTTTTAACTATACTTTATGTTTTTTTTAAGAATACCTTTATGTTATATTAATAATACCTTTACATTATATTAAGAATACCTTTAAGGTGTATTAAGAATACCTTTATGTTGTATTAAGAATACCTTTAAGGTGTATTAAGAATACCTTTATACTGTATTAAGAATACCCTTAAGGTTGAAAGGTAACTTTTTTAACTATACCTTTATGTTTTATTAAGAATACCTTTATGCTTTGTTAAGAATACCTTTATGTTATATTAAGAACACCTTAAGGTGTATTAAGGTATGTTTTGTATTTTTGTTAATTGTGTTTTCAGAAAACTCAATTGTCAAAGTTTCTTGAATCAAGAAAACATCCTAAAGCTAAAGAGATGATGGACTACGAATTTGAGATGGTGATCTTTAGGTGGACAACAACAAACAAGGATCTTGATTGTGGAGTCTATGTCATGCATCATGTAAGAAATTTCAATGGACTTATATATTCGAGTCCTGACATGACGAAGGTATGATCACTTGATTTTTATTATTTTTGACTGTTTTTGTGTAATTTATGTTATAATTTTGTTTATTATAATAAATGTTTTCCTTTTGTTTTGAAGGCTACTGTACGTCGTGCACTTAGAGCTTCAATATGCGCTACACTTATTCTGTCAGACATCAATGAATTGAGGACTAAAGTCACAGAAGATGTGCATGCGTTTTATAAAGGAAAACCTGAACTGAAAAACAAACTGAAGGAGAAAAAAAATGCAGATCATCAGAAGAAAAAAGCCAAGACTTTGAATGAATTAGCACATGATAGGAGAACCAGGCAAGGGAAAAAGTGATGTGGGAAAACATTTTCAAAATTGTAGTAATGTACATCTTTTATATTTTAGCATGTTCATGTTGGTGGGTATATACATTATGTTTTGGTCATATGTTTTTGGCAATTTTATGTTGATGTTGACGGGCATCTACGTTCAGGTGTATGGAATAGTACTAATACAATTTCTTTATGTGTTGTTTTTTTTTTTTTTTTTGGTATAATACTTCTGTTGTTTATTTGTAAAAATTATGATATTGAATTATTTTTTTGTGAAATAGCAGTCCAATACAAATGATTTTTATGTAAATGTACTTAACAAATAAAATGGTATTCTAATTTTAATGTAAAGGTATCCTAATTATAATGTAAAGGTATTCTAATTACATGAATAATTTTTTTTCGAAACTATGTATCATAAAAATAAGGTATGCCTAATAACTAATAAAGGTATCCTAATAATAAAGTAAAGGTATGCTAATATAGTGATATCAGGGTATGTTTATTGTGTACTAAAGGTATTCTTATTGTCTTGTAAAGGTATTCTTAATTTACTACAAATGTATGTCTATTTTTCTGTTGGAGGTTTCTTTTTTTTTTTGTCTTGTAATGTATGTATGTTTTAAGGTATGCTTATTATATGCTAAATGTATGCTTATTATACATTAAAAGTATGCTTAACAGTGTGTGTATATTTTAGTTAAATTTTATGAGTATAGTGATATCAGGGTATGTTTATTGTGTACTAAAGGTATTCTTATTGTCTTGTAAAGGTATTCTTAATGTACTACAAAGGTATGTCTATTTTTCTGTTGGAGGTTTCTTTTTTTTTTTGTCTTGTAATGTATGTATGTTTTAAGGTATGCTTATTATATGCTAAAGGTATGCTTATTATACATTAAAAGTATGCTTAACAGTGTGTGAATATTTTAGTTAAATTTTATGAGTATAGTGATATCAGGGTATGTTTATTGTGTACTAAAGGTATTCTTATTGTCTTGTAAAGGTATTCTTAATGTACTACAAAGGTATGTCTATTTTTCTGTAATATATAAGTGATAGATTTTCTTATGTTTTTATTATGCTAAAAGATATCATAATAATAAAGTAAAGGTATCATAATTACAATGTGAGAAAAGGTCATAAACATTTTATAAGCTGTACTAAAACAAATGAACATTTGGTGTCTTAGAACCAAATTCCTTTGCTGTTGTCTTCTCCTTATCTTTGTTTTTTCTCTGAAAGTGACCTTTAATTCTCTGCCTTTGTCCCTTCGTGACAGATCGAGCTGGATCTTGTACAACGTTGGAGGAGACTGAACAAGAGCGATCAGTAGAATGTGTTAAAGAGATCGGATTAATCTGTGAAGAATCCTTGTCATAACTTTCTTCAAGTAGTCTTCTTGCATCTATGTCATCTTCACATTTCAAAATCAGATTGTAATACTTCCTTGCCATTTCATGCCTCCAAATAACACAGTCACGAGTCTGGGTTGTTGCACTAGCAGTAGTGGTCTTGAAACTATCCCAAATATCTGATTTTGCCATTTTTGTCCATCGTTTTTTTATGTAAGGATCTGGTATTCTTTGAACTGAATTGATGTGAAGTATTCTCAATGTATGAGAACACATCATACCACACTCTTCAAATCTTTTGCAAGAGCAAACAATCAAATTCAGGTTACTATCAAAGACCACACGGCTGATAAGGCCATCATAACAGAAACATTGTATATTATTGTGTTGTCTTGAATTCCAACTATAACAGAAGTAGCTGATATGCACTGGATAAATTCATTTTCAAAATTTCTGAATAGTGGCAGGGTATATACCTCAGCTGCATGCTTCAACAGTCCATCCATTGACAGAACTGATTCAGGGATACACCTTGAAGATTGAAATTCATCTTGGTGTTCTTTGCTTCTCCAATTGTGGATGGTTTCTTTGAAAACTGTGTAGAATTCAGTCAAACTTGTTGTCTTCTTGACATTAAAAGAAATCGCATTGTTTGTGCTCTCACTCCGTTGTGATGATCGTATACCAGCTGAAAAGAAGTCCTTGCTCAAGGCTGTGCACCATTTTTCTTTTATGTTGTACAGTCGCTCAAACCAAGGGTGATCTTTCAATCCATAAGTTGATATCATATTTTCCCAACAACGCTCAAAGTCAGCTTCATCAACACATCCCGACAAACATTTGTTGAATGAATCCTTAAATGTAAGACTGCTTTTCAATTGTGCAAACCTGCTAACTGCGTTTTGTTGAAGATGCCACAAGCACAGCCGGTGCCTTGTCGTGGGAAAAACCTGTAAAAATTATATTATCTATTAGTCTAAATAAGGATACCTTTAAGTGCAAATAAGAATACCTTTATATAACACTAAGAATACCTTTAGTACAAAATAAACATACCCTGATATCACTATACTCATAAAATTTAACTAAAATCTTCACACACTGTTAAGTATACTTTTAATGTATAATAAACATACCTCTAGTATATAACAAGCATACCTTAGCATATATACATTACAAGACAAAAAAAAAAAAAAACCTTCAACAGAAAAATAGACATACCTTTGTAGTAACTTAAGAATACCTTTACAAGACAATAAGAATACCTATAGTACACAATAAACATACCCTGATATCACTATACTCATAAAATTTAACTAAAATCTTGACACACTGTTAAGCATACTTCTAATGTATAATAAGCATACCTTTAGCATAAATTTATGATACCTTTACAGAATTGAGAATAATACCTTTTCTATAGCTTTTGAAATTGCAAAATCTTGATCAGTGAATAAAGTTACTGGACATTTTCCTCCCATTGACTTCTGAAACACTTCAAACAACCACTCGAATGATTCTGTTTTTTCATCAGCTAAAAATGCACACCCGAACATGACATTCTTCCAATGGTTGTTGATCCCAACGAATGGAGCACAAATTAAATTGTATCTATTTGTCCTATAGGTTGTATCAAATATAACAACATCACCATATATCCTATAATCTTCCTTCATCATTGAATCTCTCCAAAATACATTGTTCAGTCTTCCCTCATTATCTAATTGGACTTTATAAAAAAAATCATCATTATCATCTTGTTCCTTTTGAATCAAATCAATTACCGTTTGAGCATCTCCACCCTCAATAACCTTCATCTTCACACGATTGACATAATTGAAATGATCTTTAAGTGTATGTCCTATATTCTGTTCACCACCTACCTCTTGGACCATATAACGATAAGAATGGGTTGCACTCATACCGGAAGATATCATGTTTTCAATTGCTTTTCCTTTTTCACATGTGATCATCCTCTCGGAACGGTGTAGATGGTTCCATTCAGGTCTGGTGAGAGAATGATTGTGCACTATTACATGATTAACAACCTCAAATAGGCCTTCACCATTCATTTTAACGCTCATCAATGCATTACAGTTTGTTCTTGTATGCCCTGTTTTTTTTCTCTTAACCATTGTACAGGTAGATGTTTTCATTCCAGCACAAGAGCATACAAAAAGTTTTCCTGTTTGAACAGGCTGCTCTCCTAAAGAGAATCGATTAGTGGACTTACGAACGCTAAATCCTAGTAGTCGCGCATGCTTGCAATAGAGTTCATACATGTCATCAATCGTTTCTCTTGTTAATCCAATTAGAGATCCAGTGAAATCATGCAATTCATCTGTGTTATGTTGAGAAAAATTAATAAGTTGTATAAACGGTGTTATCTTCATACAGTTTTTAAGAATACCTTTATAAGACAATAAGAATACCTTTAGTACGCAATAAACATACCATGATATCACTTTACTCACAAAATTTAACTAAAATCTTCACACATTGTTAAGCATACTTTAATGTATAATAAGAATACCTTTAGCATATAATAAGCATACCTTACCACATACATACATTACAAGACAAAAAAAAAAAAAAAAAGATCTCCAACAGAAAAATAGACATACCTTTATAGTACATTAAGAATACCTTTACAAGACAATAAGAATACCTTTAGTACGCAATAAACATACCCTGATATCACTATACTCATAAAATTTAACTAAAATCTTCACACATTGTTAAACATACTTTTAATGTATAATAAGAATACTTTTAGCATATAATAAGCATACCTTACCACATACATACATTACAAGACAAAAAAAAAAAAAAAGATCTCCAACAGATAAATAGACATACCTTTATAGTACATTAAGAATACCTTTACAAGACAATAAAAATACCTTTAGCATATAATAAACATACCCTGATATGACATTAAGAATACGTTTCTGCTATTTTTAAGAATACCTTTATACTACATTAAGAATACCTTTAGACTAAATTAAGGATACTATATTAAGAATACTAGGAAAGATAACTTACTCTCGTTAATTTCAGAAATATTGTCAACTGCATCCCCATATTCATCTTCATCAGTAGATATATGTTCAATTTGATAATCAGAAACTTGTTCACCTATGATAAAACATTAAGAATAGTCAATCAGTTATCAATTTCGTACTGAAATTCTCATAAAATATGAATATTTTTTCCACAAAATCTGACTAGATATACCAGTTTGTTCCATATCAGATGAATCTGGATGAATTTGCGATAATCTCAGAGGAATAACCAATTGGAAGAAGAAATCGGAAGCAACGAGGAGTAATCGATAGCTGAGAGAGGCGATGAACAGCTGAGAGAGATGATGAGCAAATCGCGTAATAACTAGGGCAAATTAAAAAAATATATATATACATAGTTATGTCAGCGGGTCGGGTCGGGTCGCGGTTGCACGGATCCTAAGATCCGTGCAACCGTTGCACAGGAGCCCTACTCTATATATATATATGGGGTGAATTTTGATAAATATATATATGTAGAAAAATACAACCTATACATGTTGTCAAAAAACGTTATGCAACACCGATAATGTGGTGATTCTCAAGTGTTCTTTGGTGGCAGGGCAATAATAATCTTTAAATCTTCAAAATTGTTTTATGATTGAATTTATAAGGTTTTGTACTCTAAAATCAATCAGTTTTTTTTATAATCGTAACTTATTCGAATAAGGTGTTAAACCCTTGAATCATACAGTTTCAAGTTAAGGAGAAATCAACTCCATATTCACAAAGATAGATATATTATTTTCTCCCGATTCTTTTCCTAGTTGAACAAGGAGTCCTGAAAAGAAATATAAGGAGTTTTAACTTCTGATGTGGTCGAACTGACCACATTCGAACTCTTCCGAAAAACTGACCGACTTGAAGGCTAATTAATGCGAACAGAACAGAGAAGTAAGAAGAACGTTTTGGGCGAACAAGGAAGTTCGCACTTTATAAAAAAAAACATGAGCGAACTAATCAATCTTGCAAGCTAAACTGTCGAACTGTAAGCTGAAATGTCGAACTGAATCCAGAACGAACTAATTCAAATTTGAAGCAACCGCCACGATCGCGAGTATCTCCCCCACTTCCCACTTTTTTCGAAGAAATCCTAACTGTCACGTTTTTCAGGGAGTATTTATAACCCTTATCTTTCTATTTCACACACACAATATCATACACAATAATTATTAAGAAAAAAGAGCAATATCAACGTTTTTCCCAGATTACTGACTTGAGCGTCGGAGTCTCTTCACCGGGAAAAACCCCCGGTGTTTCTTTGTTTTTGCAGACCTTTTAAATCGGAGAATTCCAATCGGTATCGGAGAATTCCAATCAACACAGAAAAACGAGAAGATAGAAGCAAAGGACAAATCAATTGGCGCCGTCTGTGGGAATTTCTTTCGTAACTTTGGGTATTTAAGACATTGAGGAGTTGTAAAGATGGTGAATACCAGAGGATCTCGAAGGAGGTTGGAAGAAGGAGCACAATCTGTGCGACAAGATGATGACCAGAGTTCTGCACCGGTGAATCCTCCCGACACTGTCACTTTGACACCGGAGGAACTTTCGACCCTGATAGAGGCGGCTGTCCAGAAGGCTCTAGGCAAACAAAGGGCCGAGTCACAACAAGGCAACACTGATATTCACGTCCGAAAGGAACAATAAGGTGACAAATCTTGAACGGATGAACAGGAGAGTCAGTCCGGTCACCCTCGCGGCCAGAAACGAGTACATGTAGAATTATCTGAAAAAGTGGACGATCTAAGGAAGGAATTGCGAGAGGTCCAAAAAACAGTTCGACGGATTCCCCGAAACTCCAGGAGAAATCCTTTTTCTGAAGAGGTCATGGAGGATGAATTGCCAGCCTCCTTTCGGCCGGTTCATTTTGAGTATGATTATATCACTGATCCGTGGGATCATCTATGTAGATTCGCGAATACCGCTCTACTACATCGGTATTCGGATGGCATCAAGTGTAGAGTGTTCGCAACTACCCTCACCAAAGCTGCTCAGACATGGTTCAGCCAGTTGAATGATGGAATGATCCACAACTTCGAACAACTATCGGAGTTGTTCTTGCACCAGTTCGCCAGTTCGAGGAGGCAGAGGTGATCAACTCAAACCTTGTTCGGGGTGAAACAGAAGGGGGATGAGACCTTGCGGAACTATGTCAAAAGGTTTACAGCTGCTACTTTGGAAGCTCCTGAAGCTTCGGATGATTTGGTCGTTAGTGCTTTCATCCAAGGATTGAAAGAAGGTGATCTCCATACTTCGCTAGTTAAGAAAACACCTAGCAATTTTGATGACTTGTTACAGAGGTCCACCAAATACATTAACTTAGAGGAGGCAGTTCGAATGAAGAAAGGTGAAAGTTCGAGTCGAATGAATAGGCCGCAACAAGAGCATGAAGGAGCGAGAAAGAGAGATGGAGGGGAACAGCGAGCAAGGTTCGCTCCACCCCCCTTGAGAGATAATCGAACAGGACGGAGGTACGAACAGTACACGCCCATGACCATGTCACTCGGACAGGTGTTGATGGAAATATGGAATCTGCCCCAACTGAAATGGCCGCCGACCTGGAGTCCAAATCCGAAGAAGCCATCTACCTTCGGTAACGGTAAATTGTGTCGATTTCATAATGAATATGGGCATGGAACTGATGAATGTTTGCATTTACGAGATGAATTGGAAAGGCTAATCAGGGAAAACAGGTTAGCTCGTTTCGTCCGTCGAACTCGATCGAACCGTGAACAGAGAAACGATCAGGAAGAGCCGAGACGGGAAAGAAGGCAAGAGCAGCAAGAATTACCTCCACCTCCACCTCCCCCAGCGCGAGCTAGACCTGCACGGGAAGAAAGACCTACTATTCATATGATTATGGATGGGCCAACAGATGGAGATTCCAACAGAGCTCAAAAGGTGAGACTTAATTCTGTTAAGCAAGAACAGAATACGGTTCACTCGATTTTCGAAGAGGTAGCGATCGAGTTCGGAGTTCGTGATCGTGTTGCAATTCAAAGCCCCCAGTTCGATGCTATGGTGATCGTCGCTGAAATAGGAGGCTTCAATGTTGAGCGGGTATTTGTGGATACGGGAAGCTCGGTGGACATTATGTTCATGGATTGCTTCAAGAAGATGAGATCAACAGTGGAGGTAAAATCTGTGGAAACTTCACTTTATGGTTTTGCAGGAGAATCTGTAACGGTGTACGGAAAAGTCCAACTACCTATGGTGCTAGGGGATGGGGAATAGAGGCAGAACAAAACAATGACTTTTCTTATAATGGATGCACCATCTCAATACAATGTGATCTTGGGTCGTCCTTCTCTGAGCTCGTATGCTGCTGTCATTTCACCTATCCATTTGATGATGAAGTTCCCTGTTGAAAATAAAGAAGGGCGAGTGGTAGGAGTAGGAGTTGTTCATGGTGATCAACAAACTACCCGGCGTTGTTATGTAGCCGCAGTTCGACAATCCGAGTCGCGCAAACGCCGTAGCGAACAGAGGGACGATGTTGATCGAGGAAGGGATAAAAGTTTGAAAAAAGGTGATGAAACAAAGACTGTGGAATTTGAAGAGGGTGAACTGATGAGCGTGGAATTAATCCCGGAGCTGCCAGGACATTCAGTTCGTCTCGGGAGTCAATTGTCGGAACAGGTTAGAGGAGAAATCGTGGCTGCTCTCCAAGATAATGTGGACCTGTTCGCATGGAAACCTGAAGATATGAAGGGTATAAATCCGGAAGTAGCAGTCCATAAGTTGAATATCAAGCCTGATGTTCGACCAGTTAAACAGAAGTTGAGGCATTTTGGGGACCAGCAGAATGAAATTATCAAGAAGGAGGTCGAGAAGCTGCTAGAGATTGGGCATATTGAAGAGATCCAGTATCCTCGATGGTTGGCTAATGTCGTGCTAGTCCCGAAGCCAGGAAACAAGTGGCAAATGTGTATCGATTTACGGGATCTGAATAAAGCTTGCCCCAAGGATCATTATCCTCTCCCGCGGATCGATAAACTGGTTGATTCCACTGCAGGATGCGAACTGCTAAGTATGATGGATGCAGCACAAAGATATCACCAAATCATTTTGCATCCAGAAGATAAACCCAATGTGGCCTTTATCACTTATTCAGGTACGTATTGCTATACGGTTATGCCGTTCGGTCTGAAAAATGCAGGAGCTACTTACCAGCGCATGGTGGACGAAGTGTTTAAACACCAATTGGGGCGCAACATGGAAGCATATGTTGATGATATGTTGGTGAAAAGCATACTGGTGAACACACATGCCGAGGATTTGAGGGAAACGATAGCAACGATCCGAAAGCACGGGATGCGATTGAACCCAGCCAAATGTTCGTTCGGAGTGAAAGCAGGGAAGTTTTTGGGATATATGGTGACGAACAGGGGAATAGAAGTCAACCCCGGCAAAGTCCGAGCTATACAAGGAATGACGCCTTCTTGAACCATCAAAGAGGTACAAACACTAACTGGCTACATCGTTGCTTTGAGTAGATTTATATCCAAGTTGGCGGACAGGGGTTTACCTTTCTTCAAAATTTTGAGAAAGAATGATCGGTTTAGCTGGGATGCGGACTGTCAAAAGGCATTTGAAGATTTGAAGACATTTCTCCTCACACTCCCTTTGTTGAAGCAGCCTGTTAAAGGAAGTGTGATGGTCGTGTACTTGGCAATCGGAGAGGAATCGATCAGTTCGGTTCTCGTCCGTGAAGAAGGTAGAGACTAGTTTCCAGTATACTTCGTTAGTAAGGTTCTGCATGGGGCAGAAATCCGCTACACAGAGGTAGAGAAGGTCGCTTATGCCTTAGTCACTACGGCAAGAAGGCTGAGACCATATTTTTAGGGTTATGAGATCACAGTGCGAACTAATCACCCGCTGAGCGTAGTGTTGGGAAAACCAGACGCATCAGGAAGACTAATAAAGTGGGCAGTCGAACTGGGACAGTTCGATTTGAAGTATGAGCCGCGAACAACTATAAAAGGTCAAGCATTGGCGGATTTTATTCAGGAAACAACCAGGTTACAAGACAAGAAAGAATGGGAAGTATTCGTAGATGGATCGTCATCCCGCCAGGGCGCAGGAGCAGGGATATTATTGATCAGCCCCGAGAAAGATGAGTTAGAATTTGCCATAAAATTTCAATTTAAGGCGTCTAACAATGAGGCAGAATATGAAGCTTTTTTGCAGGGATTGAAAATAGCTGAACAGGCTGGAGCTCGAGATCTGACAGTTAAATCAGATTCCCAATTGGTAACACAACAACTCTTAAACCAATGTGAGGTTAAAGAAGATCGTATGATTTCTTACGTACAGAAAATAAGAGAGATGGAGAAACGTTTTGAAAAACTTCAAATCGAACAGATACCTCGGAACGAGAATCAGAAAGCGGATTATCTAGCTAAGATTGGGAGTTCGTTACAGGATTGTTCGAAGAGAAGTATTACGGTTATGGGAGTAGGAAAGGAAAACGAGGTGATGAGTGTCGACCTGGCCGAGCATGACTGGAGAACCCCTTTTTTGAATTTTTTAGGAGGAGTAAGAGATGGACTGGCAAAAGACCTCGAGAAATTGGAAAAACAAGCTCGATACTACATTCTTGATGGAGTGTTGTATCGAAAAACTTTTCTACCAACAGATGCAAGATATTTATCCCAAGAAGAGGGAATCAAGGTCTTAAAGGAAGCGCACGAAGGGGGATGTGCCAAACATGCGGGGGCTCGGGCACTTGCACGAAAGGTCGCGCGAGCTGGTTTCTATTGGCCCACAATGAAGAATGACGCAAAAGAGTTAGTTCGGAAGTGCAACTCCTATCAAAAACATGGATGGAGAATTCACACTCCTGCAACAGACATGCTTACAGTATGTTCATCTTGTCCTTTTGCTAGGTGGGGTATTGACATAGTTGGTCCACTCGTCAAAACCAGAGGAAACAAACAATTCTTGGTGGTGGCCGTGGACTACTTTACAAAATGGGTCGAGACAGAACCCTTGGTCAAGATAGCCGAGTCCGATATGATCCATTTTATATGGAAGAGTATTTGCTGCAGATTCGGCTTACCCAGGATTTTGGTATCAGATAATGGATCTCAGTTCAGAGGCAAAAAGATCACGGGATGGTGTAAAGAAATGAAAATTTTACAAGTGTTTACTCCAGTGGCCCATTCTCAGGCAAATGGGCAAGTCGAAGTGGTTAATCGAATCATTATAGATGGGCTTAAGAAACGACTTGAATTCGAGAAATCGAACTGGGTGGACGAACTACCGTCGGTCCTGTGGGCATATCGAACTGCATCCAGATCAACTACGGGAGAAACTCCTTTCAGTTTGGCATTTGGAATGGAAGCAGTGGTCCCAGCTGAAATTCAAGGAGAAGCTCTACGAATCACTAACTTTGATCCCCAGCAAAATGAAGTATTGATCCGAACAGATTTGTTATTTCTGGAGGAAATTAGAGATGAAGCCAGAGTTCGCCATGAATTATACAAAAGACGTATTCAGGCGGCCTTCAATAAGAAAGTTCGAAAGAGAGAGTTTCAAGTAGGGGATTTGGTTTTAAGGCAATCTGACGCCTTGTTGGAGATCGGAAAATTAGATGTCATTTGGGAAGGACCGTATACTGTTACAAGAGTTTTGCTAGGCGGATCTTATGAGCTCGCCGATGAACGAGGAAAGGAACTGCCTAGACCTTGGCACATCAACCACTTGAAGAAGTTTTATACTTGAAGTATCAAATCCCAGTATGTTGCCTTTTACTTTTTTTTAAGCTGTTGTCGCTTTTATGAATAAGAGATATTTTCATACTCCGTGGATGTAGGTCGATTTGACCGAACCACGTTAAATCTCTGAGTCTTTCTTTATTGATTTATACATATTTACGTATATATCTGTTCGAACTACATTGCGGGGCGAACTTAAAGTTCCCTCGGAACTCACTCACTAAACGAATTGAAGAAGTTCCCTCGGAACTCGTCGATTAAGCAAGATGAAGAAGCTCCCTCGGATCTTAATGATTACGTGAATTAAAAGAGTTCCCTCGGAACTCGTCGATTAAGCAAGATGAAGAAGTTCCCTCGGAACTTAATGATTACGCGAATTAAAAGAGTTCACTCGGAACTCGTCGATTAAGCAAGATGAAGAAGTTCCCTCGGAACTTAATGATTACGCGAATCGAAAGAGTTCCCTCGGAACTCGTCGATTAAGCCAATTGAAGAAGTTCCCACAGAACTTAACGATTAAACGAATTGCAAGAATTCCCTCGGAACTCGCTGAGTAAGTAATGAGCTGAAGAAGTTCCTTCGGAACTTAATGACTGAAAAAGATTGAAGAAGTTCTGTCGAACTCAATGATTAAGCGAAGTGAAGAAGCCTATTCGAAGTTCAATTATTAAGTAAATTGAGAAAATTTTCTTGAAATTTTGCAGCTAAGTAATTGGAAGGAATTCATTCGAAGTTCTGCGATTAAATGAATGGAAAAAAAACTAAAATACGTGAACTATTTCATTCTCATTGATTCATCAAAAAATACAAGTAAAAAACTTCAAAAGAAAAATGCAAGTATTACAACAAAAGCGATTAAGCATGATTGAGAGACGGAGTCGATTCCGGAGTCGACTGTCGGACTGGAGCTGGAAGCATGGGATCGAACACGTCCTCGGGTAAGTCCACGGTCGGACTGGAACAAAGCTCGACAGGTGCCGGGAGAGATGAACTGGGACCAGGCTTGTCGAACTGGTTGTCGGGAAGAACTTCTCTAAGTGCTTCTTCCAAGCATCCCGACCACCAGCGCGCATCAACATCCTAATCCGGATTCGTGCTAGCCAGGAGGAATGGGAAATGTTTGTTGCAGCTTCCTGCCCAGAGTGTTCACATTAAACTGCAACGCTTGTCCAGCTTCCTCCTGGCAAAGCCGAACCCCTTCTCGGAAGTATGCCTCGGCCATAGGAGCTGCCTTTGACAGGAAGAGAACGGAATTCCAGCAACGAGATAAGAGTCTTTCTCGGAAAGACTCTGATACTAACTCCATCTCCGCACTCCGAGCGAAGTGATAAAAGCACTCATTCCACATGGCTTTTCCGAACTCCGCTCGTGTGCTCTTCTCTTCCTCCAGCTCTTTCTTCAACCTACGGATTTCAGCCTCTGCGTTGAGAAAAGCAGACTGCCTTTCCTGGGCGAACTTCTCCTTGGCCAGCAGCAACTCCTCCCTCCTGGCCACCTCCGAGCGAGCAAGCGCCAGCTCCATTTCCCGCTTTTCCAACTTAGCGGATAGGTTTTCGACTTTGCCAGCATTGATGGTCAGATCGCTTTCCAACGTCTTCTTCTCCTCCAGCGTATCCCTCAGGTGATCTCGACGACGAAGGGCCCTTTTGCCCAGGAATTCGAAGTATTTGGCGAAGTTCGTCACCCGAGACAAGTTCACCTTGAACTCTTTCACCTCGCTATCCTCCTCTTCCGCAGCCTTCTCACCCGGAACAATTGCCCTCTCCTGAACCGCGAGCTCTGCCTCAGCTCACTCCGAGCCAGCCTGCACCCCTCCCTCAGTCCGTTATTTTTTGGATGACTTCTGCGAACTGGAGGGCCCTTTCTTCTTCCTACGGAGAGAAGTGGCAGCTTCGACCGTTTCTTCATTCATCGCTTCGGTCGGATCCGAAGCTTGGGCAGCCGGGGGCGGAGAGGAAGCGCGAATGACAGGAGTACTGCCTCCTTCAGTCGAGCTCGGGGTGGTTTTGGAAGCCAGTTCGACCAAGCGTCTTTCCTCTCCCTCGCGGAAGGCCGCAGCCTGCCTGGAATTCACTGCTTCGTCCGAAGGAGAAAAGGTAGTCTTCTAGGCCTCGGGGACCGCCTCGTCGAAGATGAAGAATCTATTCATCGCCTTATCTGCAACACAATAAAACAGGTGGTCAATATAATACAGTTCGCAAGTTTGAAAAAAAAAAAAGAGGAACGAAGGAAAACTCTTAAGCAACCTAGATCGAACTTGCGAGGAACTTGAGTGTTCGGATAGAACCCCCAGAAGGCTAACAATTGTTCGCATGAACTTATGCGAACTATGTCGAACGACCCCCTCCGAAAGAGCCTGTCCAAGGATGCTAGTTCGAAGTCCCTAGGCGGAGCCGGCTCAACTTGGTTCGAACTCTCGGCCCAGGGGATAGTTCGGAATAACCTATTTGTAGGAGCACGAACAAAAAAATAATATTTTTCCCAGGAGCTGATTTTCTCATCTCCTAAGGATAAAAATCGAGCCCGTTTTCCTCCACTACGAGGGCTCAGATAGAAGCGGAAGGGGTTGGTATGTTTGAGTACAAAGCAGGAGCGAAATCGATCAGAGGTCGGCTCGACCCCCATCCATTTGCACACCATATAAAAAGCTACAATGTAGCTTATAGAGTTCGGGTGCAACTGGTTGGGACACACCCCAAATGCCGAACCGACCTCAAAAAAGAAAGGGTGGATAGGAGGAACTAAGCCTAAAGTGACATGTCTCAAGAACCATGTGTGGCAGCCGGTGGGGGCCCGATGAGGACGATCATCGGGGCCAGGAATAACAACAGAGTAGCCCGCCGCTGCCATGAGCGAACTAAGAAAAATAGTATGAGTTTGGGTGGTTTTTGTAGCAGAGAAAACGTTATCTATTGTTTTCTTGCGAGATCGCTTAGGGGGAGAAGAAAGGTTTTGACGGCCGGAAGAAGAAGCCTTCGGAACTGGCGAATCCGAGATAGGCCGCAAGGGAAATTCCTCGAAACCCTCCTCGGATTCGCTCTCGTTCCTTAGGTTGATCAAAGAAGAGGAAGCTATTTGAAAAATATGAACGAAGAGAAAGAAGGAAATGAAAGGGTACCTGGATCTGTTTGTGGAACTTTAGAAATCTCAGGAGGAAGGATTCTTGCTTAGGAGTGAAGAATGGTTTTTCGTAGAAGAGTTTTATGAAGGAGAAGAGGGGGTATATATAAAGAAGGAAGAAGTTTCTTGGTTTTGGGGGGAAAAGGCGAAGAGTCGCAAAATCTCAGCCGTTGGATGCAGTTCGATCTAACGGCGAAGACGAAAAGTCATGGATCTAGCCGTTGGATGCAGTTCGATCCGACGACGAATACGAAAGGGTGCCTCGAAGCAGCGGAAACAATCTCAGCCGTTGGATGCAGTTCGATCCAACGGTGAAGACGACGAGGCGCTTAGGGATTGGCGAAAACTGACAAGTCAGATCTCAGCCGTTGGATGCAATTCGATCTAACGGTGAAGACGAAAAGGCGCCTCGGGAAAGAGGAAGACGTAGCAGGTTGGTGATTGATGGGACGCGATGCTTCTCGAAGAAGCGTCGTAATTGGCAACAACCCGAACTGTGTCAGTGCGCGAACACACGCACTCCGAAAGGGGGGGAGTACTGATGTGGTCGAACTGACCACATTCGAACTCTTCCGAAAAACTGACCGACTTGAAGGCTAATTAATGTGAACAGAACACAGAAGTAAGAAGAACGTTTTGGGCGAACAAGAAAGTTCGCACTTTATAAAAAAAACATGAGCGAACTAATCAGTCTTGCAAGCTAAACTGTCGAACTGTAAGCTGAAATGTCGAACTGAATCCAGAACGAACTAATTCAAATTTGAAGCAACCGCCACGATCGCGAGTATCTCGCCCACTTCCCACTTTTTTCGGAGAAATCCTAACTGTCACGTTTTTCAGGGAGTATTTATAACCCTTATCTTTCTATTTCACACACACAATATCATACACAATAATTATTAAGAAAAAAGAGCAATATCAACGTTTTTCCCAGATTACTGACTTGAGCGTCGGAGTCTCTTCACCGGGAAAAACCCCCGGTGTTTCTTTGTTTTTGCAGGCCTTTTAAATCGGAGAATTCCAATCGGCATCGGAGAATTCCATTTAACACCGAAAAACGAGAAGATAGAAGCAAAAGACAAATCAACTTCTAATATTCTGACATATTAAATAGTTCACAACATTAAACATAACATACTTATAGGGTGTCTTCTTTGCAAAAACAGTTCTCCAATATCAGAGAACTTCAACAACGGAAAGAATCGAAGGTATCTCGTAAATTTTCTTTTATATCATCAATTAATCAAGTAATGTATGTATTATAATCAACCATATAACTAATTTTCTGATTTATTTCGGATGAATGTTTGTATTTCCCAATGAATATTCATGGTTTGATTTCTCAATTTATTTAATGAAAAAGTTATTTGTTAATATTCTGGTCCATCATAGTATTCAATTTTCCAATAAATGGTGTCCTACTCGTACTAGAGAAAAAAGAGTAATCTACCAAACTTCTTTTGTACTTAAATGATATCTTTAGGATTTCTTCACCATATTTATATTAAATTATATCTTTAGGATTTCTTCACCATATTTAAATAATTAAAATATTATATTGTCATGAAAGAAAAAAAGAATCATATTTATTTATAATATAATATCATAAAAAAAATATATTGAGTAGTCAAAATTGTTGGTAACTGGTGGTAATTACAATTTAATGTGAAAAAAGGAAAGAAAAAAAAAAAAGTGTGGGCCCCAGAGAAAAAGACGGGGAAGGTGGGGCCCACCTTTTTGGGAGGAGGGAAATGGGAACCTAAAGAAAAGCTAAAATGGCGAGTGATGTACATTGCTCCTGGATTCGGCTATATATATTTCTTCCTGGCCGGCTTCACAAAGTACACCGCTTTTTCTTTCTCTCTCTAATCCCCACCAAAGGAAGGAAGAGAAAGAAATCAGAGAGATTTTCGTCTTAGGTACGCTTTGTGTGTGTGTTCTCTGCTAATGTGTCTGCAATTGTTGGGATTTGATTTTGTTGATTAGCGAATAATGTGTGTGGATCTGGATATCGATTTGGTTGTTCTGGGTTTTGGGTGATTTGTCATGCATTTGAGTGTGTAAGCTTTGGGATTAGGATTATGATTTTGTTGAATAGCTGGAAAACGTGATAGATCTCGATGTGGTGGAAAATGCTTTGTTTGTGTTATGGATGTGATTATTCGAATCTGATCTGATGCTTTTATCGCAAAAGCTGGGATGATAGATTCACGATGGTCTTGTGCTTTTCTTTTCTCTCCATGAAATTTGGATTCAAGCTCCTTTTTTTTTTTTTTTCTCCAAAAAATCTGCCGCTGTTTGAATTTTGGATCTAGGTTGTATTTTTTGATGATTTCAAGTAGTGATTTCTTACCAGATTAAGGAGCTTCTTTGCCTCTGCATCTGTTCATTGCTCTGCAGAATTTTGTAAATTAAAAAGTCGTTCTTTTGATTTAACTTTTATTCTAACACTCCTATTTATGGTTATTTTATATAAAAAGTATCGGAAATATCTTAGATTTTTTCTTCCCAATATTATCTAAAAATGCCTCTTCCTGTCCTCGGCTACTGTGGAATCCCATGCAGCATCTTTTTTTATATTATTCATGTGGAGTACTTTATTTCTGCTCCATCTAAATCTGATAATATGCAGATCCTGATCTCTTCAAGATTTTCATATATGTTGTTAGTATTTACTAAAAAAATCATTTGGAAAAATTGCAGATGCCTAGACAAAATATGGGTATGGATGTGATTATGTAAATGAAGGATAGAAATATTTTACAAATAATCATTGTGGTTTGTTAATTGTGCATTATAATTTTCCTAGTGGAGCAGGGGCCCAGTATTCTCCTTACTTTTAGGCATCCATGTGCATTGAGGTCGGCCTTTTGCTATTCTCCAAAGTGTTTATTTTGCATTTACTCTGCAATTATTAAAATAGTATTATTTCTGGGGAAGTGTCATTGATTTATTATGAATTGTGGTCTCTGTTCACTTGGGTTTCAATGTGATTTTGCATTTCAGTATGCGTTGTTTTTTTTTTTCTTATGAGGCCAAGATCAGATTCTGTGGATGTTTGTTTGGTAGTAGGAAGGAATTTGTATGAGCCTCATACACATCACGTGGTTAGTTGGCAGATAGAACAAGCTCTTAGTGTGTTGTTTGCCTTTTTTTAAATATATAATTGGCACACCATCAAAGTTAGCCTTTGGTGCTATTGATTTTCCAGATCTTGTGGTCCTTCAATATTTTAATGCTAATTCTGCCATATTTCATTTTATATGTTTTATTGAATCTCAGTAATATGCTTCTTTCTTGTCATGGTAATTATATATTTGGCCATCTTGGTTTGGTCTTTTGTGAGATTGCTACTGCTATCTTTAATTGCTAATTGGCTGCTAATGGAAGATTAATGTTGTTGGGTTCCAATTAAGGAAGAAAAAAAAAAAGCTGGGCTTGATTGTCGGCTAAAAAAAAAGCTGGGCTTGATTGTCGGCTTGAGTCATGTGATACTGTAAATCGTAGCCATGTTGGGTTGTCCATTATGTTGGCTTAGTGCATGTATAACGTCAGCTTCGGCGTGGAATTCCACCTTCCCCTTCAAGTTCTGCGGTCTTGTCAAAGATTTTTAATTTATTGATGAAACCAGTCAAAGAAACAAACAAAAATATCATATGCTTGAGCATGAATATTATTATTTTAATGGCTAGTTTATCATTCAACTGGGTCATAATTCATTTTTTATATTCACATAGTTGAGATCTCATGATGTTGAATAGAACACTTCGGCCAACTAGATCCTTGTTCGGCGAATGTTCTTTAATTTATGCTTTATGCTAATCTTTTTCCCTCAAGATGTATTCATGGACATGTCTGGAAATTATAAAATTACTCTCTATAAATACACCGTAGGTCCATATCAGTGTGTATCCTTATATATAGGTGCAGAAAAAGAAGAAAAGAAAAAAACTTAATCAAGCCAGTCGTTTTTGTGTTGATTATTAGGTAAGTTTATTTCTTGAAATTAGAAGCCCGTCATCAAATGCAATTCAAAGAATTCTGTTGTTTTAGTTTCTGTGAAGTGTGCCATTGATTTGAAAAAGGATTTTATTCCCAGTATTGAACTCAGAAGGCTGCTGTAGAGCTTTAGTTCTTGTTATTTACTATTCATAGTTGACTTGTTAGGTGAACATCAATTTGTCTGTAAAGGAACCATCGCTTTTGACTCTAATTCATTTTTTTGCTATCTGAATTAAAATATTGATCAAGTTGTTCCGCATACAAAAATGGAAAAAAGGTCTCACAAGCGGAGACTTTAAACTTTATAATTTGAATAGTAACTTCTCTCTGCAAGACAGATGATCTTTATTTGTGTTGATATACAAGTTGGACACAATAAAGATATCAACTGCTTGAGTCTATTTGTGTGTTAAGTTTGTTGGATGATGCATTGGAGGTTCAAAAACATATTTTTTTTGAATTTGGCTTACTTCAAAATTGTATTTTTTTCTACCTTCAATTTGGTACAAAAAAGTATTGTTTTTTTTTGTTGCTTTGATTTGGAGCTATCTGTCTCCTAGTAGTTTATATATGTAGTGACCACATCCTGCACCAGAAGCACATAAACTATTTAATCACTTGGGTGGCAACAAGTGCAATTGGACTCACTTTTGTCAGTGTTTTGCAGGTCGCTGAACAACAATGGGTGCTGGAGGCCGAATGTCCGTACCGCCAGAGGGCAAGAAGTCAAAATCTGATGTCCTCCAACGAGTTCCTCACACGAAGCCTCCATTCACGCTTGGTGAGGTGAAGAAAGCCATCCCACCCCATTGTTTCCAGCGATCTATCCCCCGTTCTTTTTCCTACGTCATATATGACTTTGCTATTGTTTCTCTGTTTTACTATGTTGCCACCAATTACTTCCATCTACTCCCCTCTCCCCTCTCCTACCTAGCCTGGCCACTTTACTGGATATGCCAAGGTAGTGTGCTCACTGGTGTTTGGGTCATTGCCCATGAATGCGGCCACCATGCCTTCAGTGACTACCAGTGGCTCGATGACACTGTTGGCCTGATTCTCCACTCATTCCTCCTCGTCCCATACTTCTCGTGGAAATACAGTCATCGCCGCCACCATTCAAACACCGGCTCACTTGACCGTGATGAGGTTTTCGTACCCAGAACCAAGTCAAATGTCAGCTGGTCAGCCAAACACCTGAACAACCCACCTGGCAGAGTCCTCTCACTCCTTGTCCAGTTCACTCTAGGCTGGCCCATGTATCTCATGTTCAATGCCTCAGGAAGACCCTATGACAGGTTTGCTTGCCACTACGACCCAAACAGCCCCATCTATTCAGACCGTGAGCGCGCCCAAATCCTCGTCTCAGATGTTGGTGTTCTTGCCGTCGTGTATGGTCTATACCGTCTCGTCCTTGCCAAAGGACTCGCCTGGGTTGTGTGTGTGTATGGCTGCCCGTTGCTTGTGGTCAACGCATTCCTTGTCTTGATCACCTACTTGCAGCACACCCACCCTTCTCTCCCCCACTACGACTCCTCAGAGTGGGATTGGCTAAGGGGGGCTCTGTCTACCATTGACAGGGATTATGGTATTCTGAACAAGGTGTTCCATAACATCACAGATACTCACGTAGCACACCATTTGTTCTCGACTATGCCCCACTACCATGCGATGGAGGCCACGAAGGCAATAAAGCCTATTCTAGGTAAGTACTACCAGTTCGATGGAACCCCAATCGTCAAGGCCACGTGGAGAGAAGCGAATGAATGCATTTTCGTTGAGCCTGATGAAGGTGACAAGAACAAAGGTGTCTTCTGGTATAACAAGCTCTAGAGTTTGGTCGAGATAGGAATGCCCGGGCTGCTGTTGTAGGAGATTTTGCTTTGGGTTGCAGTTGATTTAGATCTTGTTGGTTACTTGTGTTCCAAACGTCTGTTGAATAAACTCCGTAGGGACTGTTTCTATGCGTTCCATTGTTTGCTCTCAAAATGCAATCTGGTTCTTATGCTTTTTTTCACTACAAATTTTCTAAATTCAAATATGAGACTGTGTTATAGTTCTAGCCTTCTTTTTTATTAATATTCTCTGCTTTTATTCAAGTAAAAACCTTTAATGAGACGGTCTTACAGATAGTTTTCGTGAGACGGATCCTTATTACCCATTAATTGAATTCATATTCACAAACTTTCATATGAATTGTTGAGTGTGGGCTATGGGTTGATTCGTCTCACCAAAAAAGATCCGTGAGACGATCTCACACAATGACTTGCTCAACATTTAATGGGTTATCCCAACTCCTAAACACTAAATAATAAGAACAAGAACCTAAGACAATCATCTCACAAATATTCTCAAGATTATCTGCAACTCAAATCTTAACACGGTAGTTTTACAGGGCTTTCTGTCTCCTTTTTTCTTTTCTCTCCTTTTTTATGTTGGTTGTGTTCATATTTTCTTCTATAGTACATATTCGTAGTAGTTTATTCATGATAATCTTTGATGAATTTACATTAAAAATGGACACGAAAATAAATAAAAATTTTAGTATTGTCAACTGTGAAGCAAGGTTTGGAAGAAGTGAGCAAGTACACCTGCGAAATGTAGCATTTATGTTACTTGTCGGGTATCAATTTAATCTTGATGGGCCATCATTGATGTGGCTCAATATCCCTAATTTAATCTTGAGCAGGGATTGGGTTGGAGAACCAATTCTACTACTCTATATCCCTAATTAATGTGGCTCAAAATCACACCTAATTATTTAATGCTCAATTTGAAGTCAATTTGCTAAAGCTCGTTTGGGCCATATGCTTTTCCCAACCATACTAGGTTTTGGTGTGGATAAAAAACACATAACAAGAATAATAGTAAAGAAACCAATGATAAGAGTCAAATGAATATTTTCTTGATAAAAATGTAGAGTATTATAATTATGTGGTCTTCCTCAAAAAATAGAAAAACTTACTCTATAAGTAACAACCTTAAACTATTTATATCTATTTTCTTAGGTAAGGGTAAAAAGTTGACAATTCATATATGTGAAGGCCTATTTATTTTGTAGGTTTAGGTTGGTTAGGGTTTAGAAACCAACCTAAACTCATGTTTACTTTGACAGACACAAGCCCGGGTTTCTAATTTATCTTTGGGTTTGGGCCGGATTAAATGTTGGATTGGCCTCTCTTATTGGGCATTTTGTAAACCCACCATACTTGGTGGGTTTAAATAAGGCCCAACAGTAAATAGGGTGAATTGACGCAACTACCCTTACTATTCATTTGTCTATTACATTTTTGCCCTTTTTTTGTTGATTTTACATCACTGCCATTGCATATATGCTTTAGGCACCGACAAACCCTAGGTGGAGAAGCCCCCCATCTTGCTCGATTACTTGCAGTGGCGGAGGAGCTGGAAGGACGTCGGACGGCGGCGCAGCGATCGATAATTTATTGGCGCACCATTTGCAGGTAACACACCCCAACATCATTGCCTTTGTTTTAACAATGATTTAGGCACTGAGAAACCCTACATTGATTTGCCCCCTTTTCGTGTGGACAACTTTCAGCGGCGGAGCGACGAGCAAAGAGCAAGGACGGCGGTGCCTCAATCAACTCTAATTACACCGGCGCACAGAAAGCAGGTAACACACCCCAACATCTTCCATTTCTTCAACTTTAACTCCGATTTACTGAACAAACTAACCCTAGATTGATTTGCCCCAATCTTGTGTCGAGATCTTGCAGCGGCTTACCGAGGAGGAAGATAGTCGGACAGCGGCGGCTCCGACGACAGTTCATCGGCTCATCCAAGATTGCAGGTAACATACCCTAAGCTTTTTCATTGCTTCGTTTTTACTCCCATTTGTGTGAGCCAATGTGTGCGATTGTATGCTTTCTCACGGCTTGCTCGTAATCGATTCTAATGCGTAGTATTTCCGGTGAATAAAGAGTGAGTGTCGAACGAGAATTACACATCGCTATGTTACTGTTTATTTTTCCACATTGCATATAAATTTGTAATCAACAAAAGGTTCAGAAAGTTTCGCCCGTTTTTTAGTAGGATTTTGAAACTGTATTTTAAAAGGTTACTCGCACTGCCTGATTTGGCCAATTTCTTGCAATTTTTGAGTGTTTTTAACTTTCAATCGCATGTGGAGGAGATGTATTACTGTGGTTTGCAGTTTTGCTGATGGTTTGCAGTTTAAAAAATTACCCCTTTGAAAACATTGTGTAGTTATTTGGATTCCCAATGGTACGACACTTTTTATTAATGGCATAGCTAGGTCCCGTTCAATGTAGATTGAAATAGTACAAAAATAAATGTAAAGACTTTAAGGTAAATCATTCTTCGATGCATAGTTTTTGTGGCATAATCTTGGATTTTTTGTATCCATTTTGTGTTTTGGTTGCTGTCCATGAATGTCTCAATTACTGGTTTCACTTTTTTTTTTTTTGCTAAGTATTGTTTTCAATATATGTGCATGCTACTTTCAAAACTTACTATAATTCATGATTATGAAGAAATCAAATATATGGCTTTAAAAGGAACATTTCAATCATAACATATATTACTTGTTGTGTAGCACTTATGATTTCATCTTCTGCAGATTTTATTGAAGTGCACTATTTTGTTCACCATGGAAGCATACATTTCCTCAACATACTCTACTATTGGCTTTGAAAGTATCAGGTGACTTGCTTGACCCAGCCTCGTACATACTCTTATTCATATAGTAATGCAATTCGAGGTATATCGTTTCAATTTAGTTCATTACGTTTGGGATTGTGTGTTGTAGTTTTAGGCATACTTGATCTATATGCACATTGCATGAATAATTGAACCAACCTAAAATTGTAAGACTATGCTAGATCTTAGGAGATCCTCACTGGATGGCCAACAAATTTCCTCGAGTATACCACGTGCTGTTGCATATTCTGACCCATGTATGTTTGGTCCATTTGTTGGCTGAACTAAAATTGATATGTTTTGCTCATCATGCTAAGTAAAATTTGTCTGATTCTTGCATTTGGCACAATAAATTATTGAGCATGCCTCATGTGTGCAAAAACTGAATTAAGTCTTCCGCCATAAAAGTTTCTGTTTCTTGCCTAGTTGGGCCGACCAAATCTGCATAATAACCTTGCTGCACCGTGCTTTGTGTGTTGACTTCATGCCTTTCGCAATACTAAAGAAGTCTATTTTATGAAGTTTGTGTTAAATGTGCTAAATTATTGCACAGAATATATGAGTACTTTGTGCTGACTTCACAAAGTTTTTTACTGTGGATAAAATTCTTTCAAAAACATGGTATGCATTGATATATTCAATCTGTACTCAAAGCTTGGAAAAGGAAATGAAACAAAATTTAAGATGATGTTAAGCTCCAAAAATCTACAGAAGCGCAAATATAATTTTCCAATGCATATACCTCATAAACTGTCATTTCTTTACGCAATTGATCTTCAACAAATGCTACTGATTTCTCTCCATCCTAATCACCCATTAAAAGCTCCTCACAATAACCACTGCTAATTCCCGCCTTTCCGCTCTCAGCCAAGACATCTACTTAAGTAAATTTATGATTACCAGACTCCAGTACCGATTCAGATAGGATTTTCTAAGAGATGATTATATAACATGCTACCTTGTTTATCCAAAAATATATTCTTCTGTTCAACACATCCAAAGGTACACAAACAACAGCAGTAAGATCCTTGGAGGTCCAACTGAAAGCAAAATAATACATTTAATAAGTGCAGAAAACTAACATGTAAGGTTAGCATGCATTCACACAACATCATACATACAACTCAACAATTCCAACTCTAACATAAGCATCTTTGCCAACAAAATAACCATATCATACATAGTTGATTAAGCAGTGCATAGTAGAGTAAATTCTACAATTAAACATAGCTAAATTCTTTGTTATGTGGCAGATTCATGTATCTTTTCCATATAAAAAACAGCAAAGCAATGTACTTGCGTGGAAATCAACTTCAAGTCTTGAACTGACCTAACACTAGCTTTGATATCTCCCAAATAGTTTCTTCAACACAAGCCAATGACCCAAATAACTACACAGAAGAAGACGATACAAATATATTGTGTAAATGTAAATGCAATTCAAGCTAAAAAAAGAGGATTAATTATAAATTAATAATGTGAACAAATCGGATGAACTAATACATTTTAGTTCATGAAACCTTAAACCTAATTGGTGAAAATTGAAACTTACGGTGAAATATCAATCGGGAAATATTTTACTGACACCCTTCAGTGGTGAATACTGAAGCTTAATCCTCCTACAAACTATCTACCCAGTTCAATGTCGAAACATTAGCGAAGAAGAAGGTACCTTGCGAAATGAGCAGTGGTTTTGTCCTACTTTGACTTCATCGGACTTCCCAACTAATCACCGGTGGACGGCGTGCTTTGACATGGGGGAACTCCGCAGATAGGTAGATTTTTCAGGTGGTTTTTCTTGGCCGACAATGGTGGCCGTCTCACACCGAGGGAAAACGCAGCAAGAGTGGGGTGAACATTGGGGGTAGGGTTTGGCCAATATATACGAGGGCAATATTGTAGTTTTTCAAACATTCAAGGGCATTAAGGTCTTGTTGACTGCTACAGTAAGGGCGATATAGTAATTTTCTAATATATCATTGTTGGGTCACAACTAAATCCACCAATATTGGTGGGTTTATAAACTTACAACTATCACACCCTAAACCCACCTTTCTGAACCCGGGCCCAGGTTTAACTTGGGCCCAAAACACACCTACCAAACAATGGGTTGGGCTGGTTAACAAATTAACCTAAACCAGCCCAAACACCCATACCAAACATGACCTAATTGAAAATCACTTTTCTATCTTCACTTCTCCTTGGACTACTTCCATGGTGATTTGGTGCCCTCAACTCCGACCTCTAATTCATTAGGCGCTAGTCGCGTGCTTGACTGACGTCTAGCATCTAGGATAGATATTTTCTTACTTTAACTTTTTTTCTTAACTTATATTGGAGGGCAAGTAACTATTTGATATCTTATTTGAATTGGTTAGTTTAAATATCAATCTTAATAAAAAGAATTAGTTAGTTTTATCTTCAATATCAAACTTGAAGACGGAATAAAATAAAGGGTTGATTGCAGAGGGAGGAAGACAACTGGGGAGGAAGGGAGGATGCACGAGAGAAAATTTTGTTTATGTGATTTTTATCAGACTTGCAGTAGGTTTGGGGTGAGATTGAAAGTGGAGAGACGTGAAGTTAGCGAGAGAAAACTGTGAGATCCATGTTGCTACCTAGATTGTTATTTTCTTTCTAATATACACTGGTAAGATGATGTCCGGTCAGTTGACACGTCAGCATAACATTGCCTAAATTTTAAAATTTGGTTAAGAATGCGAGATATGAAAAGTCATGTTAAATTTTCTAATAGCTAAAAGTCGTGTTAAATTTGCAAATTTTTGAAAGTTCGTGATTTTTTTCTGAAATTAACCCTAAAATAAATGCAAGGGAATTCAAATTGTTGGATCTTAACTTCAACCCGATTCAAATCTTGTTGAGGCTCGCTCAACTTACATAATCAAACAAGCATGATTATAGTCTTCTTAAAAATACAATAAAAGTTAGAGAAAAGGTACAAAAATGCCATATTTCATATAAGAAATGAAAATTTTGACATGTACTATAATTTATTATACTAAAATACGACATTTTGACCCATTCAAACTTTCAGTGATTAACAATGATTAGATATTCAAATAACCCTAAAAAAATAGCCCTAAAAAATAAGGTTATCCAAAAATTATTTGATATTTTCGAATAGTCCTATTTTTTAGGGTTATTCGAAAATTATTTATAATATTAGTATTTTATTTTGAATAACTAATAATAAATAATAGCTAAAAAATAGCAAGAAGAAACTAAAATTTAGTCGTATTTTATTTTAGCAAGAAGAAACTTATAATAACTAAAATTATAAATAATTTTCAAATAACCCTAAAAGATTGGGCTATTAGAAAATATCAAATAATTTTCGGATAACCCTAAAAAATAGGGCTATTCGAAAATATCAAATAATTTTTGGATAACCCTATTTTTTAGGGTTATTTGAATGCCTAATCATTGTCAATCATTGAAAGTTTGAATGAGTCAAAATATGGTATTTTGGTACAATAAATTATAATACATGACATTTTGATATATTAATTTATAATTTCATTTCTTATATGAAATATGACATTTTTGTACCTTTCTCTAAAAGTTATTATAAAATGTTAAAGCCCCGCGAAAGTTAATGTTAAAATGAGTAGTATTAAAAATAAATTGATAGAGATTGAACCGTGCACGTTAGCGAGAAGCAGAAAAATCCAGCTAGATTTACACCCTAAAAAGGTAATGGGAGCCATGTTGAATTGGTCCACGCAAACCTGCGCCGTGGTAAGCAGGGCGCGCGGTCACGCCATGTGACACAATTTCGTACCGCCACGGAAAAATGATTCGTGGGGCTCTGATGTGGGCCGGCCCAGTCGGCACACGAGGCTCGTGTCCGGATGACGTCATTTGAGATACGTTTAATGGGCCTCAAATATGGGCTTTTTGATCTGTACTTGGATCTTCTGACGCCCACGTGCAGATCCACCGGCTCTGATGCTTCCAAAATCTCTTCAATATTCACACACATAGTATGTGTACTATTGGAACGCATTATTTCAGACAAACAAAGATTATATGGCCGGCTTAAAATGTATATCATGCTCTCCACACTTTTTTATTCTTAATTAATCAATAACTACATTTTTTATTTTCCAAATAAATAATTAATTTAACTATCACATCATGTTTCTGTAATTTCGTACACTTTGCATTAAAATACAGAATCACATTAATGAAAGTTGGATTTTTTTTTTTTTGATAAATTTCACTATAATTCAGATATAATGTGAGAAAGTTTTTTACACTCTTAATCTTAAGTAATCAAGAAAATGTGGCCATGATAGATAAGAGGTGGACCCATTATTTTAAAGAACCCCGACTTGATTTTGTGAATAGCTCGGATCAGATCAAGTCCAATCATCTATCGTTCACATTTATATTTAAGAATCCACTGTACATTGAAAAAAAGAAGAGAAAAAAAAAACTCATATATCCTTCTTAATTAGAATTGGTCGGCCAAATAAAGAAGGGCTTGTCTTAGAGTGTGCAAGAATTAATTAACCACCTTCTTCTTACCAAATACAAAAGTCAAATGAGAAAAGACCAAATACCCAAAACGCTTTCTAGCTTCTATGAAAAATTACATAAATTAAGTGTACTTCAAATTAATCACACTTTGCAATAATAAATAATTGTTGATGGTGGATGGTCGGAAATTAATTCTTGGAAAAAAGTACATAGTGATAGCTCCATGAGCCCGGCTATGGAATTTTCACTTCTAGGTGTATAAATACTTAAAGACAAACATAAAAAGTTTATTTACGGTGAAATATATTTTTAAGAAAAAGTCAAGAAAATTAGACATTGGATATATTTTTTAATTGCTTCTAAATGTATTGATTCATAAAGAAAGTCCATTAACAAGCATTAGACAGTAATCATGAGATAGAAGAGCAATATATATATCTTACAATAGTATTTATTTGGGCGTTCAAGCATGTTTAGGGTTTGAAGTGCAAAATCAAACACCAAGGTTTTATATCTCAGTAAATCCTTTGACTTGGAATTTTCGTATCACATATACGTATAAATATAATATATGTATATTTATACATATGGAGAGAGAGAGAGAGAGAGAGAGAGAGAGAGAGAGAGAGATGTATAGAAAATTGGAAATGGAAGCCATGAAGACATGTTTGGTTTGGATATAAGTCATGAAATCACGTAGTGATCAGATCTTTTCTTGGTGGCGAAAATGCCCCTACAATATGCCACCTCAAATTTAATTTTAATTGTTCCATGAAGAGCCAACAATTCATGTAATAATGTTGGTTGTTATGTGTTACAGGATGGGATGTCACACACTTTGGGATCTTTTCATTTAAATATTATATTTAACTCATATAGAGAGTTTAAAACTATATATCGAATTTAGGGTGACATTAATTTGATTTACAAAAAATAATATTTCCTCTCAATCACCAACTAAAAAACTAAAGAACCATGGAGACCAACTAATTAAACACAACACAATTAATGACAGCAATTAATGCAATATGTAAGTAGTACTAAAATATTATTCAAGCAGACAAGTTGGCAACTATATTCTATACCTTAATTAACAGGGTTTAACCAAATTTAAATGTAATGAAAGATATATTCTCCTCCTCCCGTAAAAAAAGAAAGAAAAAAAAAACTCTATCAAATTATCACACTTAATTATGATCTTATAGCTAATCACCATATTGTTATAATTAGGGTATTGCAGAAATTTCAATTAAAAACGAGTGATATATATAAACACCTCTTTTATGATATTTCAAGTACTAAACCCTTGATTTGGATGGATTCATAGAATATATGATTATGATTATGATATATGAAGAATTGGGGACCATTTTCTTTTCTTTGAGTACATCTCTCTCTCTCTCTCTCTCTCTCTCTCTCTCTCTCATAGCCAAGATTCATCCAATACTTGGCCTCAACAGATAGACATAATAATTGTTTTTTTCTCATTACATTTTAGTCTATATATGTACATTGTCCAATGATTAAACAATACTTTAATCTGGTTTCCCACTTATACATATATATAAACAAGCCTCCCATCCCTTCTCATTTCAAATTAACAATCACACCAACTCTCTCTCTCTCTCTCTCTCTCTCTCTCTCTCTCTCACCACAATGGAAGGTTCAATGGAGAATCAAATAAGTTCCACAAGCACAACCTCATGCTCATCACCTCTATCCATGCACAAGAACTCCCAAACAATCTCGAAGACGAAGCCCAAGATACGAATAATCCACATATTCGCTCCAGAGATCATCAAGACCGATGCCGCCAACTTCAGGGAGCTGGTTCAGAGGCTCACGGGAAAGCCGTCGGACGAGGAGGAGCGTGACGTCAGCATGAAGAAGCTGACGTCGAGGAGGAAGAAGGAGGCTAGGGTTTTCTCGGCGAAGAAGAAGATGGAGATAGCAATGAGAGCTGGGTTTAATGCTGCAGGGTTTAGAGAGAGAATTAAAGGAGAAGAAGAGATTTGGAGCAGTGCAAACTCAGGAGCTGGTTTCTTGGGTGGTTTTGCAGAGATTGATGGATTCATGCAAGATCATCACCACCTTCACGACGACTACTTTCCTCTTTTAGAAGGTACAACCCAGATCATGGATGTCTATGGAGGAGGAGACATGACCACTCAAATTGCTTAGATCGATAGAAATTATATATATATCATGTTAATTAGTTTTTTTTTTTTTTTTTGAATATTGATTTGTTTGATTATTAACTATTCTTTTTTTGGAGTTTAATTTCTGCCTAATCATTGATGATTTTTTTTGAGTTTCTAATTTCTGATGTAAATAATTTAATTGGTACGTAGTTTCAAGCTCCATTTGGATGTTATTGAAGCAATTGCTTTGTTTTTTTGTTTTCTTTATAATCTCAATCTTCTCACTTGGATTCTTGCACATTTAGGTTTCATATCTTTCTTTCTCACCAATAAAATTAACCCCACATTGGGTAAGAAACTCATACAAAATCTTTTTTTTAGTATCATATTATGCCTGTGTAAATTAAATTAAAATATTAGATCATGATATGAAATGACAGATATTCTAAACCTGCAATAGGAAATTGATATCAATTTCTATATAATTTTTAATGAGAAAAAAGTATGACAAATCGTTCAAGAATCATTCTAATACATAAATGTAACCAATAAAATTGATTGATAAGATCAATTCCCATCTTTAAATTTTTTCGATATATGTGAGTAGTATTAAAAATAAATTGATAGAGATTGAACCGTGCACGTTAGCGAGAAGCAGAAAAATTTAGCTAGATCTACACCCTAAAAAGGTAACGGGAGCCATGTTGAATTGGTCCACGCAAACCTGCGCCGTTGTGTGTAGGGCACACAGTCACACCACTTGGCACAATTTCGTACCGCCACGGAAAAATGATTCGTGGAGCTCTGATGTGGGCCGGCCCAGCCGGCACACGAGGCTCGTGTCCGGATGACGTCATTTGAGATACGTATAATGGGCCTCAAAAATAGGCTTTTTGATCTGTACTTGGATCTTCTGACGCCCACGTGCAGATCCACCGGCTCTGATGCTTCCAAAATCTCTTCAATATTCACACACATAGTATGTGTACTATTGGATTGCATTATTTCAGACAAACAAAGATTATATGGCCGGCTTAAAATGTATATCATGCTCTCCACACTTTTTTATTCTTAATTAATCAATAACTACATTTTTTATTTTCCAAATAAATAATTAATTTAACTATCACATCATGTTTCTGTAATTTCGTACACTTTGCATTAAAATACAGAATCACATTAATGAAAGTTGGATTTTTTTTTTTTTTTTTGATAAATTTCACTATAATTCAGATATAATGTGAGAAGGTTTTTTTAAACCCTTAATCTTAAGTAATCAAGAAAATGTGGTCATGATACATAAGAGGTGGACCCATTATTTTAAAGAACCCCGACTTGATTTTGTGAATAGCTCGGATCAGATCAAGTCCAATCATCTATCGTTCATATTTATATTTAAGAATCCACTGTGCATTGAAAAAAAGAAGAGAAAAAAAAAACTCATATATCCTTCTTAATTAGAATTGGTCGGCCAAATAAAGAAGGGCTTGTCTTAGAGTGTGCAAGAATTAATTAACCACCTTCTCCATAGCCGGGCTCATGGAGCTATCACTATGTACTTTTTTCCAAGAATTAATTTCCGACCATCCACCATCAATAATTATTTATTATTGCAAAGTGTGATTAATTTTAAGGATTTAAAATCAAATATGACCATGTAGGAATGGGCTTGGGCCAATTGTGACCCATGGTCAATTAAAGTTGACCCGGTAGAAATTTTCCGTCAAAAACTAACGGTCCACAGCACGAGTTATGCACGTGCCCGTTAAGTCAATTCAGACGCAGTTAAACTGAGTCCACATCACACCTTTTGCCCCCAAATTGATTTTGGAACCCTAATCACACCCCAAAAGCAGCAGGAGCAACTCCGGCAGCTGGTGGAGAAGGCCATCTCCCACAACGGCGACTACTACCACTCCAAGTAGACGGCGGCGAAGCAGGACGTGCTCGCCTTCTTCTCGGCGGCGTGGACCACCGCCCTGGAGCGGTCGCTGCACTGGATCGGCAGCTGACGGCCCACCACCGCCTTCCACCTCGTCTACACCGAGTCGAGCATCCTCTTCGATATTTTCAAGCTTTGGGAGGTGAAGATATCGTAGGGGAGAATAATCGGTAGCAGCAGAAAAAAGTGAAAAATGAAGATTGCACGATGACCATAAGTGTGGTTGGAGATGGAGATGAGTGACGGGATGAAGGAGCGGCAAATGGAAGAGATCAGGGCGATACTGCTCGTGGTGGAAGAAATATCGGTGATGGCATGGCGTGGCGTGTGGTGAGGGGCAATACGGGGAGGAAGATGATGGATTATGTTTTCATTTTATTTTCTTTTGTTTTTTTTAATGTGACATTTATTTATATTGTGGTATACGATTTTAACAACAAATTCATTGATTTTTTTGATTTATTATAATTATTCACTAATAATTATTGATACTAGATAATATGTTTTAACACTATTTTTTAAAGATTTTAGAAATATTTTTCCATTTATAAAAAAAATGTTACAGTTTTAAGATAATTTTTTGAATTTCAAAAATACATATAAGAATTATTTAAAAATTTTGTAAAATATTTCATTTTTTATTGTTATTTTAAAATTATTATTTAGAAATCATTTTCTTGAATTTACAAAAACTAATAACAATAATAAGAAATTTCTGAGATTTTTTTTAAAGTTACGATGTTTCAGGTTTCTCATAATTATCTAATTAATATTATTTATATGAAATAATATATTCCAAAACAATTATTTTATGATTTTAGATATAATTTTTGATTTATAAAAAAATAATTATAATTGTAAAACAATTTTTAGATTTTTGAAATTAAAAATTATTATATTTTTTAAGATTTATAATATGAATTATAATACAGAAAATTCATATTAATAAACTATAATATTTTTAAAATAATTCTTAAAATTTTATAAGTAATTTTAGATTGTTACTGAAAGTATTTAAAGTTATAAGAAATATTTTCATATTTTTAAAAGTAAATTTATGAATTTTTAATAATTTATTATAATATTTTGATTAATTATATTATTAGCAGTAAATAATAATATATTAAAAATAGTAAATTCACTTAACGTTTTCCGTCCATCAAACTAACGGAGAGGGCTGTTTCTGGACTTTTTAGGGCTGTTTCTGAAACCATGGGACCAATCTTGGCCCTGGCCCATTCCTATAGGGCCATATTTGATTTTAAATCAATTTTAAGTATACTTAATTTATGTAATTTTTCATAGAAGCTAGAAAGCGTTTTGGGTATTTGGTCTTTTCTCATTTGACTTTTGTATTTGGTATGGAATTTTCACTTCTAGGTATATAAATACTTAAAGACAAACATAAAAAGTTTATTTACGGTGAAATATATTTTTAAGAAAAAGTCAAGAAAATTAGACATTGGATAAATTTTTTAATTACTTCTAAATGTATTGATTCATAAAGAAAGTCCATTAACAAGCATTAGACAGTAATCATGAGATAGAAGAGCAATATATATATATATCTTACAATAATATTTATTTGGCTGTAATTGTTTAGATCTTATTTGTACATATAGAAAGTAGAGGTGAAGAATTTTGTTGATGATCTTGATCACTTTTCCCAACGTGAACTAGTATCAATATATAGAAAAGGAAAATCATGAACTAAGGAAAGGTTGAAGAAACTCAGTTGGGTTTGAGTTTTATGACTAATCTATTTGTAAGTTCCTAATGTTCAGCCCGTTTTATTGCCGCTAAAGACAGAATGGGCGTTCAGGCATGTGTAGGGTTTGAAGTGGAAAATCAAGCACCAAGGTTTTATATCTCAGTAAATCCTTTGACTTGGAGTTTTCGTAAAAGATCCTTACGCCTTAGCTCATGACCTCTCCTGGGATAGAAATGGTATCAGAGCCATGTAAGCAGAAACTGTGGTCTAACATATAATTTTTGATTCAATGAATCTGTTTGGAACGAAACATACTGTTAAAAACAGTATGACAGAGGAATATGATGTTCCTTAGAATCTAGATCTACTTAATAAGTGGACTATTCCTAAAGTTGAACCTAGAAAGGTTTACCAGATAGGAACCTTTGAAAAAATCGGTTCAAAACAATTGGTTAAAACCACCGAATCATCTATACCTCTTGATAGGCAAGATATGGTTTTAAATCTTCTTGATAAAAAAGATATTTTACCTTTTATGAAAACACACAGTTATCTTCATATAGGATTAGTGCAAATTGCCTTTAGACCTTTAACATTAAAAGGTTTACCTGAAAGCTTTATAGCAGCTTTAAGAGATGGAAGAAATATAACTTGGAATAAATCTCTAATGGGAATAATTCAATCAAGTCTGGCACATGGGCCAGTATATTTTGATGTCTATCCTGATCTTTGTTTATCTCTTTCTGATCCAAATATATTAAGTGCTTTAACTTTGAATGTTAAAACTAATGGGTATGATTATATGCCAGGATCTGAATTGATTTGTATATGTTATAGAATTTACTATAAACCATCATATACAATGAATCCAAGATGTAAATTACTAGATAAAATGATAAATGAAACAATATTAATTGAAACAAATTTCAATAGATCTAATATTACTACTAGAAGATCCATAAAATGGGAAGAAATAGATTTTCCAAAATAATGGATTATTGAACAAGGAGTTCATAAGGAACCATTAATAAATAATGATTTAAGAAATATTATTCAAAATGATGAAGGAAAAATTTAAATTCAATTTTCTAATGAACAAATTAAGAAAATTATTGCCTTCTTCATCAAAATCTATGGTAAATACTATGAATAGAACTAAATCATCTAGATCTTATATATCTCCTTTAGATTATTGGATTAATGAACCCCATACTTCTAGGGCTTCAACTTCTCAGATTAAGGAAGAAAAAGAATCTTATAATAAAGATCCTATAGATGAAGTCTTAAAAGACAGAAATAATATTGTAAGAGATTTTGCTTACAAAGAAAATGCTGATAATATGTCAGATGTTCCTTTTAGTCCTTAATTATGAATATTAAAGAAATTGATTTTAAAAAAGAATCATTTGCTAGACAGAGTATCCAAAAAGAATTTAAAAGTCCAGATTGGATACTTTTCAGAAAATGGTTTTTTGAGAATTTCATAAATAAATTGGAACGGATTGAAAAAGAATTTTATCAAACTTGTGAAAAACATAATAAAATAATGTTTTTTATTCCATGATTTATAAAAACCTATATTATAGAACATATTGATGTTTTAGAAAGGATTTATAAGTTAATAACAGGTCGAGAGCAAAAGTCTTTGTATCCACCAAGTACTCCTTTTCAGATGAAGAAAAATAGTAAAATAATGAATTTTACAGTTTTTTCAAAAATAATTGAAAATGAGACTTTACAAGTTACTATTAAACATATTAATATTCTTATGGAAAAACAAAATTATACAAATTTGTATTTAAACATAGTTGGAGAAGAATTAGTTTCTTTACATAGTAAAATAGAAGATATAATCTCTGTTATTAAACAAATAAAACCTGATGTTCATATTGAACAAAAGAAATAAACTGATATAATTAAGGTAGCAGCTTTTTCTATTCAACCTCCACCAGAGATAAAAGATTTTAAATTGAAATCTTCTAATATTGAAGATCTTATTACAGATCTAAACAAAAATTTTAAAAAATTTAATATTTCTACCTTAAAAGATGAATTATCTGATCAAAAAATTCATGAAAAAGAAATAATTAATAAAATGAAGTGGGCAGATAGGCCTACACAACAAAAGTACTATTATAGTAGACCTACTCCTATGGATGTTCTTCATGAAGAGCAAGATTTCTTTTCAGAAAAAAGCTATAATGGTAAATGTATTTATGAATGGAATCTTGATGGATGTGCTGATAAGCATATTTACAACTTAGCACATAGAATGCTAATGTATAGCACTGTTTGTACAACAGCAGGAAATACTGATAGTAATATTGCTAAAATGATAATATCAGGTTTTACCGGTCAACTAAAAGGCTGGTGGGATAATTATTTGTCTCAAAATCAGAAAAATGGAATTCTTAGTTCCATAAAAATTGAAAATGATGTTCAAACTGAAAATGTTGTTTATATTTTGGTTATGACTATCACTGAACATTCTACTGGAAAATTCACAGATAATAGTGAAAATATAAGAACTCTTCTTAGCAATCTAAGATGCAGAACACTAACAGATTTTCGTTGGTATAAAGATACTTTCTTATCTAGAGTCTTTGAATTACATGATTGTAATGCTACTCACTGGAAAGCCAGATTTATTGATGGGCTTCCTAATCTTTTTGCTGAAAGAATTAAAAAAATTATTACAAAAAAATAATCTTAGTATTCCTTATGAGGAATATACATTTGGTAATTTAATCAGCAGTTGTGTCCAAGAAGGATTGGCCCTCTGCAATGAATTAAAACTTAATAAACAAATTAAGTTACAAAGCCAAACTGAAAGAAAACAATTAGGATATTTTTGTGATCAGTTTGGAATGGATATTCCTAATAAAGGAAAAGAAAAAATTGAAAAAAATTATAGAAGAAAATCTTCTAGGGAAAAAATAGAAAAACCCTATAAAAAAAGACATTATTATAAAGAAAAAAGAAGACGTAAAGAAACATTTCATAAAGGAAACTCTTCTTCTAAAAATAAAAGAGAAATAATTTGTCATAAATGTGGAAAGCCAGATCATTATGCAAATGAATGCTGGACCAAAAAGAAAATTAATGAATTAAAAATTAGTGATGATATCAAACAAGCTTTGTTAACAATAATGATTTATTCTGGATCAGAAAATTCTAATGATGAAAAGTCTCCTTCAGATAAGGATACTGATAATGAAAATTTATATTCAACTTCTTCAGATAGGGAAGAAAGGGAAGAATGTAGGTGTGATGATTGCTTACAGGGAAATTTATGTATAAATCGTGTCAGTAATACTGATGAAAAAGGAGATGAATTTTATAAACTTCTTTCTCAATTTCAAGATATGAATATTAATGTTTTGGATAATAATTCTTTTATTGAATTACTTAAAAATATTAAGGATTCTGATTTAAGATCTAAACTAATAGATCAAATGGAAGATATACCTTCAACAAGCTATAAAAATGAAGAAGTAATTACACCAAATAGAACTTATTCTATGCAGGAAGTTAATAAACTTCTAAAACAGAAATATGGAAATCAAAATCCAATTACAATTAATGATTTACTTAAAGAGATAGAAAATCTCAAAAAAGAAGTAAAAATTTTACATAATATTAATATTGATTTACATAATAGAATATCTATTATTGAAAATAATAAAGAACATTCTGATAATAATAGTGAATCTTTTTTATCTTTAATAAACAAAGATAAAACTCCAGAAGGATTTATAAAAGTAATAAATATAATTACTTCACAAAAATGGTATGTTAAAATAACACTTTTAATTGATAAAAATTATAAAAAAGATTTTATTGCTATGATTGATAGTGGTGCTGATTTTAATGTGATACAAGAAGGTTTGATACCTTCAAGATATTTTCATAAAACTTCACATTCTCTTTCTCACGCTCGAGGAGGATCTCTGTATATTAATTATAAACTTCCAGATACTTTAATATGTAAAGATGGAAATTGTATTTCTACTAGCTTCCTTTTAGCTAAAGATATATCAAGTCAATTAATTCTTGGTCTACCTTTTATTTATGAAATATATCCTCTGATAAGAGTTGATGGAAAAGGTTTGACGGGAACTTTTAATAAAAAAACTCATATTCTTTGAATTTATAAATAAACCAGTCAGAAAGGTTCTTAATGAAATAAAAGAACAAATGGATAGAAAATTATTCCATATAAATTCTTTAAAGGAAGAAATTAATTTCCTTACTATTAATGATAAATTAAAAATCCAAAATTACAAGAAAAAATTACACTTATTCATAATAAGTTTTCTCTTGAGATTTGTAATAAACATCCAAATGCTTTTTGGGATAGAAAAAAGTATGTTATCTCTCTTCCTTATGAAGAAACTTTTAATGAAAAAGATATACCTACAAAGTCTAGACCGTGTCAAATGAATTCTGAATATCTAGAGCTTTGTAAACAAGAGATCAAATCTTTTCTTGAAAAGGGTTTAATAACACCTTCACAGTCGTCTTGGTCTTGCACGACTTTCTATGTTAATAAACATTCTGAACAAGAAAGGGGTGTTCCCAAACTTGTTATTAATTACAAACCTTTAAATAAAGTTTTAAAATGGATAAGACATCATATACCAAATAAAAAGGATCTTATTGATAGACTTTGTGGAGCCTTAATATTTTCAAAATTTGATCTAAAATCAGGATACTGGCAAATTGAAATAAATAAATCTGATAGATATAAAACTGCTTTTATTGTTTCTATTGGGCATTATGATTGGATTGTTTTACCTTTCGGATTAAAAAACGCTTCATCTGAATTTCAGCAGATTATGAATGATATTTTCATTCCTTTTAGCAATTTTATAATTGTCTATATTGATGATATACTTGTATTCTCTAAAGATATTGAAACTCATTTCAAACATTTAAAGATTTTTAAAAAACTAATTATTCAGAATGGTCTTGTTATATCAAAACCAAAAATGAGTCTTTTCCAGACAAATATCAGATTTCTTGGTCATAATATTGATAATGGAAAAATTATTCCAATTCAAAGAAGTATGGAATTTGGAAATAAATTCCCAGATGTTATTACAGATAAAACCCAATTACAAAGGTTTTTAGGCAGCCTAAATTACATTGCTCCTTTTATCGAAAATCTTTCAAAAATTACAGCCATTTTATATGATAGGCTTAAAAAGGATCCATCTCCATGGACAGATAAACACACTAGTACGATTAAAATTATAAAGGAAAAAGTTAAAAATATTCCTTGTCTTTCATTAGCAAATCCTAAATGGGATAAAATTGTTGAGACAGATGCCTCAGACATTGGATTTGGAGGAATCTTAAAACAGATAAATCCTCTAACTAAACAAGAAATTCTTGTTAGATTTTATTCTGGAAAATGGAATCCAGCTCAAAAGAATTATGCTACTATTGCGAAAGAAATTCTTTCTATTGTTAAAAGCATTATAAAATTTCAAGATGATTTGTATAATCAAAGATTTGTTGTTAAGACTGATTGTCAAGCAGCCAAAGGAATTTTTAATAAAGATTTCAAACATGACATATCTAAGAAAATGTTTGCTAGATGGCAAGCTTATTTAGCTCCTTTTGATTTCGAAATTATATATAAAAAAGGAGAAGATAATCATCTTCCTGATTTAACTAGAGAATTTCTTAAATGATTACAGGTATGTCTGAAAGCGGCCCGAGAGGCCATGGTGGTTCTTTCCCTTATAGGGGAAGAGGAAACAGAGGAGGAATATTTCCTCAAAGGGGAGGAAAAACTCCCATTATATCACATGGTGGAAAACACCTGGTAAACCAAAATATTTCTGGGATTTCACAAGAAAATGTTATTGATAAAACACATCCTTTATATAAAGATTTCCAAAAATTCCTAGAAAATAGAAAAGAGGATGATATCCCAGAAACTTCTAATTCACGAGCATCATATGCTAAAATTACTAGTGGTGAAAGAAGTGAATCAATCATGTTTATTAAACATGAATATAAAGAAATCATACTTCTTATAGAAGATAAAGATACTCAATGGGTTGATAACCCTTGGAATGTTTTTGAAAAATATCTTTCAAATGTTTTTTGCACAAATGGTTCTTATAAACCAAGAGGTTTTTATGAAAACATTCTTTTACAAACAAAAAGTCTAGATATTGAACATACTAATCCTGGAAATAGCCAGAATGATTATGCATATTCAAAGTTCATAATTAAAAAGATTATATTTGTGGAAGAATGGGGAATTTCTCCTTTAGTTGAAAAAGAGATGTTTAATCCTATCTCAAAAACCAATTTTAAATATAATTACTGGAATTATATAGAAAGCTTTGATAAAGCTCTATTCTTTGAAAATAAGAAAAAGAAACATACATGGCTTGTAAAAATCTGTGGAAATTGTTTCCATAAAATTATACCAAAGTGGTTCTTTTCTTGGTGGAACAAATATGGTCCATCGGTAGATATTCTACCAGAAAATATAAAAAATCTGATGGAAGAGTGGACTATGTCTGCACCTATTGTTCAGAAAGCCTCAATTATAGGGCAAACTCTTTGTTGGTTCTTTAAGGAATCAAGTATCCCATGGATATGGAAATGGACTCCAGAATTATGATATACAGAAAAGGGAATCCCTTGTTTATGGAGAACTAGTTTCTCAAAATTTTGGGATAAATTATCCAGGATCGATCCAGATATAGGAGAGATTGGTTTACAGGAAACTATTAATCAACTGGAAGAAATTATTAAGCTTAATAAGTTTAAAAAAGATACAATAGAGACAAAAAATGAAAAGTCTCAAAGTCCTTACCAAAATTTGGTTAAAAAATATGCTGGAACCCTTTCTAAGGAAAAGATCATTGAATTATACATTGAAGAGATGAAGGATCTGCTAAGCCAGCAAGAATTTTGTACAAAGAAATCAGATTCATCCATGAGATCTGATAGTAATAGTTCTATGAATATTCAGGATGCTCAAGATCCTGATGAGGATATCCCCTCAAATGATCTCATCATATCTTTTGATATACTAAAGGATTCAATAATCCAAAAATGCAGAAAAGATTAATGGAACAACATAGAAGAGAATGTTCAAGATGTTTTTGCTTTCAACAATGGAAAGTAAATAGGGAAGAAATTTGTTCCCAAGGAAAAATGGAACTTCTTCATATATCTTCAGAATTTAGACTCTCTCTTCTCTCCAGAGCAGAAACGAGCAGAAAAGCTATGACTCTTCTAAGAAAACAAAAGAATATCCTGAAAAACATCAAAATACGTGATAAAAAATTCTATACATGTATGGAGAAATATCAAATTACAGAAAGATGCTTCTCAGATGATTTCCAGATCAGATATTTTCTTGATCGACAGGAAGAAGATTATAATTTTCTCATGTTTCTAGAATAATTTTAGGCAACAGACAAAAGCAGAAGAAATAGCTTGGCAGACATGAATTATTACATTTTTGTCTTTTTTGACAATTGTCAAAATAAACAGTAATTAAACTATTTACTTTTTATAAAAGATTTGAAATCCGGGGTTTCATGTCCGGCTCTTTCATCTATAAATAGGTTTTCTTTTCTTTAGTTCATCACGTTTGAGTGATACTTGCCCCCTTCTTTCTCTCTCTACATCCCTCTTGTAAATTTTACCCCTTTAGCCATAAGTGCTCTTCTTCTGCTCCTTTCTTCTGAAGTCCTTTAAATTATTAAAGGTTGTATTTAATTTCTGTTTTTAATTTATGTTCTTATGATCGCCTCCTATATGGAAGGATAGACATATATGTTAGATCATAGTTGATTCTTGTAAAACATGGTAAAAATGTTATAAGAAAAGGAAAATCATGAACTAAGGAAAGGTTGAAGAAACTCAGTTGGGTTTGAGTTTTACGACAAAGGTGTTTGTAAGTTCCTAATGTTCAGCCCATTTTATTGCCGCTAAAGCCAGAATGAGCGTTCAGGCATGTTTAGGGTTTGAAGTGCAAAATCAAACACCAAGGTTTTATATCTCAGTAAATCCTTTGACTTGTAGTTTTCGTAAAAGATCCTTACGCCTTAGCTCATGACCTCTCCTGGGATAGAAATGGTATCACATATACGTATAAATATAATATATATGTATATTTATACATATGGAGAGAGAGAGAGAGAGATGTATAGAAAATTGGAAATGGAAGCCATGAAGACATGTTTGGTTTGGATATAAGTCATGAAATCACGTAGTGATCAGATCTTTTCTTGGTGGCGAAAATGCCCCTACAATATCCCACCTCAAATTTAATTTTAATTGTTCCATGAAGAGCCAACAATTCATGTAATAATGTTGGTTGTAATGTGTTACAGGCCTGGGATGTCACACACTTTGGGATCTTTTCATTTAAATATTATATTTAACTCATATAGAGAGTTTAAAACTATATATCGAATTTAGGGTGACATTAATTTGATTTACAAAAAATAATATTTCCTCTCAATCACCAACTAAAAAACTAAAGAACCATGGAGACCAACTAATTAAACACAACACAATTAATGACAGCAATTAATGCAATATGTAAGTAGTACTAAAATATTATTCAAGCAGACAAGTTGGCAACTATATTCTATACCTTAATTAACAGGGTTTAACCAAATTTAAATGTAATGAAAGATATATTCTCCTCCTCCCGTAAAAAAAGAAAGAAAAAAAAAACTCTATCAAATTATCACACTTAATTATGATCTTATAGCTAATCACCATATTGTTATAATTAGGGTATTGCAGAAATTTCAATTAAAAACGAGTGATATATATAAACACCTCTTTTATGATATTTCAAGTACTAAACCCTTGATTTGGATGGATTCATAGAATATATGATTATGATTATGATATATGAAGAATTGGGGACCATTTTCTTTTCTTTGAGTACATCTCTCTCTCTCTCTCTCTCTCTCTCTCTCTCTCTCTCTCTCATAGCCAAGATTCATCCAATACTTGGCCTCAACAGATAGACATAATAATTGTTTTTTTCTCATTACATTTTAGTCTATATATGTACATTGTCCAATGATTAAACAATACTTTAATCTGGTTTCCCACTTATACATATATATAAACAAGCCTCCCATCCCTTCTCATTTCAAATTAACAATCACACCAACTCTCTCTCTCTCTCTCTCTCTCTCTCTCTCTCTCTCACCACAATGGAAGGTTCAATGGAGAATCAAATAAGTTCCACAAGCACAACCTCATGCTCATCACCTCTATCCATGCACAAGAACTCCCAAACAATCTCGAAGACGAAGCCCAAGATACGAATAATCCACATATTCGCTCCAGAGATCATCAAGACCGATGCCGCCAACTTCAGGGAGCTGGTTCAGAGGCTCACGGGAAAGCCGTCGGACGAGGAGGAGCGTGACGTCAGCATGAAGAAGCTGACGTCGAGGAGGAAGAAGGAGGCTAGGGTTTTCTCGGCGAAGAAGAAGATGGAGATAGCAATGAGAGCTGGGTTTAATGCTGCAGGGTTTAGAGAGAGAATTAAAGGAGAAGAAGAGATTTGGAGCAGTGCAAACTCAGGAGCTGGTTTCTTGGGTGGTTTTGCAGAGATTGATGGATTCATGCAAGATCATCACCACCTTCACGACGACTACTTTCCTCTTTTAGAAGGTACAACCCAGATCATGGATGTCTATGGAGGAGGAGACATGACCACTCAAATTGCTTAGATCGATAGAAATTATATATATATCATGTTAATTAGTTTTTTTTTTTTTTTTTGAATATTGATTTGTTTGATTATTAACTATTCTTTTTTTGGAGTTTAATTTCTGCCTAATCATTGATGATTTTTTTTGAGTTTCTAATTTCTGATGTAAATAATTTAATTGGTACGTAGTTTCAAGCTCCATTTGGATGTTATTGAAGCAATTGCTTTGTTTTTTTGTTTTCTTTATAATCTCAATCTTCTCACTTGGATTCTTGCACATTTAGGTTTCATATCTTTCTTTCTCACCAATAAAATTAACCCCACATTGGGTAAGAAACTCATACAAAATCTTTTTTTTAGTATCATATTATGCCTGTGTAAATTAAATTAAAATATTAGATCATGATATGAAATGACAGATATTCTAAACCTGCAATAGGAAATTGATATCAATTTCTATATAATTTTTAATGAGAAAAAAGTATGACAAATCGTTCAAGAATCATTCTAATACATAAATGTAACCAATAAAATTGATTGATAAGATCAATTCCCATCTTTAAATTTTTTCGATATATGCATCTTTAATTTACTATATACGTACATACGAAGAAGTTTATCTATTTTGTCAATTCTATACATGTGTAGTAAGGCTTAAATTCAAGAAATTAAAAGAAAATGATTGATGGAAAACAAGGCTAGGAATTGAAGTGTAGTATTAAAAATTAGGAGTAGGTAGTGAATTATTACATAAAAATAATATGTGCAGACATGACAGAATGAGGCTATGGATCCAATAATGAAAATCCAACTCTTAGACTATATAGGGTTTTAATGAAATTAACATTGACTTACAAACATCAAAGTCTACGTTAATTTTATCCACCATTTGCAGTTGAAGATTCTTGTCCATTATTTATACATCAATTGTCTATTTCATTATTAGGTAATAATAACAAGTCCAAAGCCAAGATGGTGATAACAGAGACCAAGACAAAAAATAACACATTTGTTTAAATTTGAATCCAAAATACCACACTATTTTAGGTTTTGACCAAAATAACACATTTGTTATAATTTGTGCCCAAAATACCACATTTGACTATTCAAAAAGATGGGATCCCTGTCAAAAAAAGTCAGTCAAAATGTGAAAAAGTTGGTTGGTGATGCCACGAAAATGCATGTCAAGCATACCACGAAAATTTATTCCACGAAAATATCATGAAAATGCCACGAAAATGCCACGAAAATGTCACGAAAATGCCTGCCATGAAATGTCACGAAAATTGAAACTGTGTATGTCACAAGAGAGTTATTACACACGACAAATAAATTTATTTCCACTTTAGGGTACAAATAGTACTTTGAAAGTACAGTCTTCAGTCACTGTCATGTCATTGTTGTCTTGAGACTAAAAGTCAATTTGTGGTATTTTGGTCACAAAATATAAGGAATGTGGTAGATTGGTCAACTCTTATAATTTTGTGCTATTTTGGACAAATATTTAACAAAATATGTTAAAGTGGGACATTTTCACTTGATAATATCACAAAAATGAAACATTATTTGAGCTATGGGTTTGACAATCTCAAAAGCTAATTAACATGGATAATTAATTCAAGAAATTATAAACCAAAAAATGAAGATTGATTTGTGAAATGAATTTATTTAAATTATAGATAATAGCAAGACAATCTTAATTAGATAAGTTTTGATTTAAGAATTGACCAGCAAGAATCAGGCAGGCAGGGTTTGATTTCCGACCCTAATGTTGTGTCTTTTATTCATTTCAGCTTTAATTTATTCGGTTCATATTCGATTTATTTGGTGTTTGACTCGATTCGTTTTAACGTCAACAAGTATTAAATAAATATTCATCTAAAAAAAAGTTGCAAAATTACATCAAGTCAAAAGAGGTTAAGCACGTTTCAATCAAGTGGGGATTCAGTGTTCACATTCAACATTTTCACTATTTATGGATATTCATATATCAATAATGTAGAAGAAAATAGCTTCCCATTAATGATAATATTTCAAGTGGTGAATTTCTACACATAATTTCAAGAAAGAAATGTGAACAAAAGAAGGATTCAAATTCAATACCAACTCTGAAAACAACCCCAGCTAGTTGTTACCTGGATCAACTACTACTCCCCTCTTCATCTTAACATGCATCCACAATACTAGAAAGTTATTTTACAAAGTCTTTTTAACAAGTCAATCTACGAGTTATAAATGACAAAAGAAAACGAGACATTGATGCTTCTTATGTAGCTATGCTTATCCTTTAATATTCGATTATTGGCTCTATCACACGTGATGGTCTCGTTAGAACTTCTGGTTCTCCAGCAGTGTCTCGTATAATCTGGATTTGAGTAAAGCAAATGAGAGTGTTCTTAAGAAATAAACTATACCGGTTCCTTTGGCAACTTAAGACTTAAGAGAGGGATGAACAAACTCAGAATCATTAATATCGGAAAGGGAAACGAAAAGTTTACCAGGATATCTTCATCAAGATAAGAAATCATAAACAGCCTGCCAAATGAGCCACCTGAAAAGTGATTAAAAAAAGACTAGGTGAATTAGGCTTCACACATCTGAACTGCCTGGTTTATGTGATTTTTTATGTGGATTCTGACCTAGAGGGACTTTTAATCCGCCAGCCAAAGCATCCATGATCGGAGCTGGAAGCTGCTGGAATGTTCTAGCAGCTTGACCGAAAGCAACTCGTAGCTGTTCAGGTATTGATTCTTCGTCAACTGTTGGGGATTCAAGCATCCCTTCGATTAATTCTTCTTTCATTCGAAGTGGTCCCTCGATAGATAGCTTGGCGGAGATAGTAAATCTGCTTTCTATCTACATCTCGACCAGGAATAGTTGTTAATACATGCAGTTCTTTCTTTTTCGGGGGAAACGAAAACGAGAGCTAAAGGAAGAGTCTACACACAACACATGCTCAAGTAGACACACAAAGACAATATTTTTAATTCTTCCAAAAGTGATCCATTTGCTGCAATAAATTGTCATCCCGTTAATAATAATTAGGAAATTTAATTAGCTTTGATTTTTGACTACTTCCAAAAATGTTACACATGTTGTGTTTCCTCAAGAAATCTCCACTTTGTTAAATATTAACAACTGATGATTTACTTCAGTTTGTTCGCAGTGTCTTGGACAAAGACAAGTTATATGAACGACTTCAGTGATTATCAAAGTTGAAAAGGTCCATACATCGGGCAATCTAAAGCAGACTTTGTCAATTACCGAATTTAATAATTTCAGACTTGCAGAGATATTTGCTAATCCATCCTCGATCACCACATCCAAATTGGATAAATTTGCTAATTCCGGAGGAAATCTCCTGGAAAACATAGTTATTTGCATAAAAAATATAGCCTCATGATGCATATCAATACTGCCATACTGGGAATAAAGGTTCCAATGCTTGAAATTAATTTGAGAAGTTGAATGTAAATGACTGGACCATAAAAATGTTTGATGGACATGAATAACAGTATGCATGATTCTGAATTTTCACAAACCATGTGAAACTTGAATGTTGTAATTCATGTAGCCTACTAGCAAATGAAGTGATGTCTAGAGTTCTCCGTTGAATCCCACATGTAAATGAAACTTACTCAAATAAAATCCGAACAGCACTGAGCCCAGGACTTGCAGATCCAAACCACTCAACATTCCATCGACCTTCAAGAAAAGGAGACCTGAAGAGCTGAAAACACAAAATGAACACCTCATCGAGAAGCTATTCCTCTTTGATACCTTTACAAAGTAGACACCTTACGTTGTTGGTCGTGGGGTTGGATTCAGCCTCTCAAGGCCAACTATTCTCTCATTCACATCAATTTGTTGAACAATTGTTGTTTTCCCAGTGACCAATGCCTCAAATCCTCCAGCATCTTTGAACTGAAAATACAGGCTGATTAGCGACACGATAAACATAGCTTCAAAAGAGTGATTCTTTTACCACCAACATATAAGATTATGGTAACCAAAGCAGCTTCTACATCCTGCTTCATTCACAAATACAGTGAGCAAAATGGTGTAAAACAACTTCTTTTAGTACAATTTATTCCTATTTTTGAGCTTTCCTATGCCACATTAAGCTACAGCAAATGAAAACATATAAATCAAAGCTAACACCCAAGAAATTTACTGCTTTTAAATGCTGCATTTAATGAGAAAGTGAAAATGGGTCCAAGTAGACAATACTCAGAGACAAAAATTAAAACCAAAGGATCATACGGAGATTATATGTATGTGACATCAAGCAACAACCTTCTACTAAGCTTAACCTTTAACAAAAATGTCGGATCCACAGAAAACTCAGCTCATAAACAGCAGACAAAATCCATGCCAAAGATCAAAACTTTGCATCAAATTAGGGCCGAATACAGCTCAGCAAAGTAGCAAACTACGAAGAAATCGCAAATCAAACCAGCTATCTTAAACGAAATCACAGATTCATTTCCCAAAAACGTTCCAATTTCTTTCTTTGAAAAAATCTAATTGCGAGAGAAGCTCACAGCGAGAAGGAGAGATTCCTTAGCAGAGAGTCTTTCCATTTCTTTAGCATAAGCAGATGAAGGCCCTTGAAAGTGCTGCACCATTGCTCTGCTCATTTTCCTCTTCCCACTACGAATTTTGCAGCTTTTAATCTCTCTGATCGTGTTCTGAAGAAAAAACACAGAGGAAGTGGGTGGAGACGATGACACACGGCCCGAACGCATTGCTAATGGGCTTTCAATCGAGATTGAGCGGGCTGACGCCATTGAAGTGGTTGCTGAAGCTCGTTGAAAGATTGATGATACTCTCTATTGCATTTGCAGGGGCATGACACTTTCGTCTCCCACCTACTTTGTTTTATTTTTATATATTTTAGGTTTCATTTTTATATTTAATTTTAAGACCAATAAGTTTTAGGGTGTCTATCCGCACCTCGTCGGTCCTAAACACACCCCATCTTTAAATAATATAAAAGTAAATAGATATTAAAATTTAAATTACCCTTTATTATTAAATACATTTTATTCATCATTTTCTTCGTATAATCCAAACCCTAATTTTCAGAAAAAAAATTTCACTTTAAAAGTTTCTTATACAGAGAGGGTTCAAATGGAGTGGAGGCGGGGTGGTTTCATGGAGTACTGGGATGAAGGCGGCGGAGTGGAAGGGAGTAGTGGCACCGGCAACGGTTCCAGGAAGGGGCGGGAGTGGAGGCGGTGGTTTCATGGAGACGGCGAAATGGAGCCAACGACAGTTCCATGGAAGGACGGGAGTGGAGGCGGCACTGCCCTCATGGAGGGACGAGAGTGGCGGCAGCTCCATGGAGAAGGAGATGAAGAACGACTCCATGGAGAAGAAGATGAAGGACTGGGTTTCCACGTGAGATGCACTCATTTTCTCTCTTTTTTTTTTTTCTTAAAAAATGTTTTATCTTTTTTTTTAATGTTTTATATGTAAAGGGTAAATTAGAGAAATATTGAGGTGTGCTTAGAAATTGTGTAGTTTTTAGATCTTTTATTTGGGGTGTATTTAGTATCTGGGGTGTGTTTAGAAATCGGTGGGGTGTGGATAGTGTCACCCTAAGTTTTAACCAGCCATTTTTCCTAATTTTGAAAACAAAAATATTTGAATTATAAATATGCATGCTTAATTACTCAATTAAATGATAAGATCGATAAAGATTACAATTTTTTTTGTTGTTTATGAAAAAAGTTTTGATCCGTGGTTTATAAGAAATAATACATATTATAAAAGAATGGGGTTTTCGATCTGCACCCCAATAATTACTAAACACACCCCAAATTCTAAACACACACCACAAAAAGAATTTATACACTAAATTTACTAACTACACCCCTTAAATAGACCAATATACCCTTAGGTCAAAATGAATATATCAAAAAGTGAATAATTAAACTAACTACTAAACACACCTTACCAAACACAAAAACAAATCACACCCCATCTTCATCACCATCTCCATCTTCTACAACAAAACTTTGCTCGAAACCGTGAAATCTCGACCCATTTCCGCCGAACAAAAAGCTTTGAATGGATCCCACCGAAGAACGTAGAATGGCGCCTCCTCAACCTCCATGTGACCCCGAACTTTTAAGCAAGTTTCTTTAATGTAATCTATTAATTAAAAGAAGTTGTATGATTTTTTTATTTTTTACTAGTTTTAAGCTTATAGTTTAGAATTTATGTTTGTATAGTATGCTATTAGTTGGGTCAATGAAATGTAGCATGGGTAGAATGTATTGCACATGGGTATTGAAATTTTGAGAAAAAATCGAACTGAAAATCGCGCTCCGTTCGGCCCTGGTTGGTCGCGATGGTTGTGCTATGTTCGACCACATGTGGCCGAACATATTCTAATACGTTCGACCAGAGTAGGCCGAACATAAGTGCAAAAGTTTGCCTATAATCGGCCGAACATATCATGACTAGTTCGACATATTGTAGACGAACATTATTGATTGTGTTCGACTTCTTATGGTCGAACATGTGTAATTTGTACATTTCTTTATCTTTATATTTATTAATATAATTGTTAAATCGTGTAGGCGTGGACCTACTGCGTCTAACAGAAGACGCCGTGTCGAGGAATACGCTTAGCCCGAACAGGGAAATGAAGAACAACAGACTATTGTCCCGATTGTTCCATATGAAGCTGAAGTCAATGATGAGTTGCCTCAGCCAAATGTTGTGGGAGACGAAGGGATGGAAGATGTTGAAGAAGCTCCAGTTGATGAGGAGTTGCGTCAAGAAGATGAAGAAGGCGAAGAAGAGGGCCAGGAGGAAGATGACATACTGACTGGCCCTTGTACTGGTGGACCCCAAGACCCTCAGCTTATCCCTAGCTTCAAGACACACGTCGCCTATAGCATTTGGGAGGGATTAGAGAGAAATGTGCTGAAGTGTTGGTGTCACACGACCAAAATGTATACATGGTCCTTCGATCCACCTTTCCCGCCAGAGTTTACAAGGTTGCTCGAACAGACAAGAATATCAGAGTTGAGGTACATTTCATATAAAACCCCGAACAAAAACCTCATCTGTGCATTTGTCGAGTGATGGCAACCTGAGACAAATTCATTTCATATGCCATGGGGTGAGATGACAATTATATTGGATGATGTGTTTTGTCTGACGGGGCTCCCAGTTAGTGGACTATCGGTGGTTGTTCCTGAGTCACGAGAGCCGATTGAGCGACCACACGCCTTGTTGATGAGACTCTTGGGGATAAATTCTGCCCAGGCTTTTGAAGCCACTCAAAGGGCCCGAGGTAGCTCAGTACGACTTGAGTGACTTAGATCTCGTTTTAGCCAAGACATCCACAGCCCAGACGAGGGTGCACGTACCTGCGCTGCCCGTGCCTACTTATGGTTTGTGCTAGGATGCACCATATTTGCCGACAAGAGTGGCACGCGAGTAGATACTAAAATCTTGCGGCTACTGGATAGGGTGGACCGAGTCCAGCGATATGCTTGGGGAGCAGCTGCTCTGGCATTCCTTTACCGGCAGCTTGGACTTGCTTCCAGGAGTGGGGTGCGACAAATATAAGGGTATTTGACGCTATTGGAGGTTAGTTTGGCTTTTATACAACTTTGCCTGGGTTCTATATTTTCTGTTCGATTGTAAGTATTTACTTGAATCTAATACGTTTTGATGAACTTTAGGCCTGGATCTATGAGTACTTTCCATTTACAAGGCCGGGTCATAATGTAAGATATGAGCAAGGCAAAACACTAGCTATACAGTGGATTCAAAGGGGTCGAAGTGGAGGAACCACCGATCGAGTGTCGGCCATTCGCGAGATGCTGGACAATCTTCCACCACACGAGGTGAGTACAATTTTGACGAACAACTCATTCTTAATATATTAGTCATTATTGAAATATTAAATAAGACTCTATGTGCATGCAGGTCAATTGGACACCTTACTCTGCTTTGCGAGACGCCTATCATTTAGATGACGTGGCCTTTTATCATGGATGTATTCGTGTCTTTGAGGTCGTGGAGCCATACCATCCAGAACGTGTGTTTCGTCAATTTGGCTATGTCCAGACTGTTCCGAAATGGCCGCTCGTCCCAAGTTATGTCCGGAGAGGGAACACCGGACAAAAGTACAGGTCACTTGGGATGTATTGGCGCAGTTTTTCAGATTCTGGAGGAATCACGTGCTAGCCCCAGAATCACGTGGCCGATATGCACATCCACCGTGGGAGACCGTACCTGATTACATGTTATGGTACATGCAATACTCACACCCGGTAGTGCAGAATCCGGAACATAGCTCGACAGCCATTGGCACGATGAGCCGACAAAGTGGTCCTCAGGCTTGGGGTATGATTAGGGATGCTCTTCGATACCTAGAGCCAGTGCATGAACGATACGCCGGAAATGAGCAGGCGTTAGACATGACGGATGTGTGGCTGGCTGTCGTTGGTGCATATCGAGCACTGAAGATCATTGATGATCCACCGGAGTCCTCTGCAGCGGCCACCACTCGTCGAGGTCGTCAACAACGTCGAGGATAGTTTGTATTAGGGTTTTACCAATTATAAAACATTAGCTATCATACTCTGTTTTACTCATTTTGAATTGAATGGTCTCGTGTTGGAGAACTATTTAGTCTACATGGTTTCATTTTGGATATTTATTTACTTCGAATGGTGTCGTTGATGTTTTGGAAGTCATATTGCATTTTGTGAATTAAAATTCGAACTTGGGTTTGAATGAAGGATGGAAAACCCGACAGTACGACCACAAGTTGTCGAACACTATATGCAGTGTTCGACAACAAGTGGCCGAATGTAACTCGTGCTGTTCGACCATTTGTGGTCGAAGACACTTCATGTTGTTCGACCTCACGCTGTCGAACATGCATCATTTTGTTCGACCACAAGTGGTCGTCCAGTGGCATTTTCTTCCAACGAACAAATCACAAATGACACATTCCCTGTCCAAAAGCCATGAAGTGATATATATACAAAAGCTACGCATAATTCTTCAAAAGATGTGTCATATTACAGAATTTAGAACAAAAATATTTACGTAAGCCCATCATTTTGGAACCAACTACATATTCACTAATCATCTAAACTAATTGTGTTGATACCCCTAGATGAACCTCCACTACGACCTTCAATCTTCGCATAGTCCATGATGCGTTGTTTGAACACTTCAGACCACCCTGCTGCGCACGAAGATCTTTGGGCAAACCATCCTTCAATGATTGGGGGCAACAGTGCACTTTCTTCCAAATTTACCTGTAGAAAGAAACTCAACATTATGTGTGACACTTGAGAAAAACTTTGGATGCATATGTTATAAGCATTTTTTATGATCACATACCAGAACGTAATAATTGTTGTGGACAAGGGCCATACACACAAGCTTGGGTTTTGGTGGAACTTGTGTCCACATTGGTAGAACTGTAACGCACAGTTGTGGGGACAAATGGACAAGTGCTATGTTATAAGCATTTGCCGCCAAGTACATCATCTCCGGAAAAGTCCACCAATGATTTACGTCGTACACGGACTGTTGGAACCAACTCAAGTTTTGAAGAATCTTGTCAGTTCGATCTCTCACACCATTGATGGAATTATACAGCCCTCCAAATGCTTTCAATTCCTCAATGAGGTCACTACGAATTTGAGGCCAGGAGTTCTCACCTAACCCCATTGCATGGGCGATGCACCGGAACCCACAATAACCATCACCTAGTGGGTTTTTGATACCCACGACATGACCCTGCAAGCTACGAGGAAGACTTTGGATGAGAACTTCATCCCCCGCATTCTGTGTACTACGACGATGCACCAGTTCTTTTCTCGGCTTCAATGTGGTGAATTTTGGCAAGCCGGGTGGTGTATCAGCCTTGTACACATTCCCAGACATTGGTGTCGAACAACTATCTATGAAACTTGCTTCAACAATTTTGAACTTGCTTGGGAGCCGCTTAGTGGAATTTGAATTGAGGATCTTTGTCTTGCTTGGTCGACCACGAGGACGTGAGGTCTCGACGAGCTCTTGCAATGTGCTCTTGGATGGCCTTGATATCTCTTGAAGTCGTCGAAGGAACAACATTCTTTGAGATTCATCCACTGACTGGTACAATTCATTTACCTCATCCCAGGTCTCGTGCCATCGGTTACCCATATCAACACTTGGAAAACTCTCAGCCTTCGAGGGTTCACAGTCCAACTTCCTCCAGAATTTATCCACCATCTCAAGTTGAATAACCTGCTCATCTCTCTTCAAAATTGCAAGCTCGTGTGAACACGACAGGCCACAAGTCTTCCTCAATACACATCCACAAATCAAAGGATCAACCCCAGTACTATCTATACTTCACATCTCATCAAATATCTTACCAAGGGCTGTGTGGGAGACCAATCCACGAATGTTCTTGAACAGGGGTGAAGAAAACCAATGTGGTGACATGTGCATACTCTGTTCAAAAGATGATTTGACTTGTGTTATTGAGGTGATGTGTAGTTGGTGTATTCTAATCCAAGCTGTCTTAAAGTTCGACTGCGATGACCCAAATTGCCTTTTATGCTTTGAATGTGCACTCTCAGCCCTTAAAAAAAACACAAATACTATTAATAACCCTACACTAATGGAAACAACAATGCAATATTAGAAGTCTTCGCTATTTACCTCGAACTAGTTATGTTATCGTAGTGCATCACCTTGTTTGTCCAACATGAGACAAACCTCTCCTTGTACAGCTCAATCCACGTCTTCAAAGTGTATGCAACGGCTTCAGGATGATCCCCAAACTCAGATTGAAATGTCTTAAGCAACTCAGAGAAATGATGTTCATCCTCAGCGAACGTCAACATATTCCACCAACTGTTGAAACTCTCCCACCTCTCGGCTCTCCCAAGTAATGGTTTGCACTTGGCTAGGATGTTCTTGTTGATATGCCACCGACAAAGCAAGTGTGTGGCGTTGGGGAATACAACACTTATCTCATTCATAAGTGCCACTTCACGGTCGGTGATAATCACATTACGTAAGACACCTTCAGTCATCAATCCTTTCAATATGGTGAGGGCCCATCTATAGTTTTCCTCCCTCTCGGCCGACATGTACACACAAGCGACAAAAAATATGAGATTTGTCGATGTGACACCGACAATCTCCAAAAGTGGCATCCTGTACCTATTCGTCTTGTAGGTGCAATCCATCAACAGAACGTTGGGAATGCACGCAACAAATCAACATTTGTTGGATGAGCGTAAAAAAGGTCGGTAACCCTATCCGTTTCATTGCATCTCTTATCCAAGTAGTAGTAGTTCTCAGCCTTTAGTTTTTCCAACAAGTACTGCATTGGGTTCTGCCTCCATGCTCAATCACCATGTGCTTTTGTCGAGCATTGTAGATGGTTTTCATTGTCAACTCATTCTCATTGAAAGATTGCTGCAATGTGCTCAATATGTCATTTGGCCTCGTATTATTCATTGAAAGGTCACGCACAAGTGCATCTTCAGCAGGCTTTAGTCGACCTGCAAACGAGTGAGCAACCAAATTGCGCCCCAAAGGATGATTATGCGATCCACATACTACCATACATATCCATTGCCCTAACTCATTCACTTGTACTCCTTTCAACATGAATGGACACTCACATTTTTTTGTACTTGTCATCCTTGATTTGCTCTCCTTTCCCGGTACAATGGAAGGGTCTTCGACAGCTTTCTTCTTGGACGGACGGTACTTACCACCACGTTCACAACCTAAAAACACACGAGCTCGCCGACCACTATCACCACTGTCCGATCTTCTGACTAATACAACCATATTCAAACGTGCTCCAAGCCTATACGCCCAATTCACCAAGTCATCCCGAGTATCAAAAAGCTCGTCTGTTCAAAACTCTGCAAAAAAATCTATCTGCTCGTAAATTGGGCTCAACACGTTCAAATCCTCGGGTTCCTTGTAAATGCTCAATTGAGTGTCATCTGAATATTTTTCCTATAAATGAATACAATGTTATAAGCATGATGCAAATATGGAAAACCACCATACGAAAACTATTAAGTATGTTCGACCAGAACAGATGGAACACAGTGTCAAGTGTTCGACCACTACCAGTCGTACTCCTTCAGAGGTGTTCAACCAGTAGTGGTCGTATGCCTTCAGAAGTGTTCGACCAGTAGTGGTCGTACGCCTTCAGAAGTGTTCGACCTGTTGTGGTCGAATACACTGCAGTTTGTTCTACCTGTACTTTCCGATCGTATTTTCACGAAATTTTTTCAAAAAACTACTTCTAACACTAAACCAAGAAACGAAACGGTAAAATGAAGTTTCAAAGCTTACATTGCCTGACCTAAGTGCTCTTTCATGCTCCATGACAATCTTTTTGCTCCTTCCAGAGTTTGGGGTGGTAGTTTTGACTTGTGTTATGTAAGTTTGGGTTTGAACTTGCAGGGAAATGAAGAAGAAGAAGATGTAGTTGTGTAGTATTATGGAATGGGGTGTGTATAGATATATCCTATGGTGGGTGTATTAAGTAATATTTATATATTCATTTTATATATTCATAAGGGTATATTTGTCTTTACGTATATCATTTTATTTTGCATTAATTTATTGAGGTGTGTTTAGTAAAATTTGGGGTGCGGATAGAAAACCCCAAAAATAAATTGATAAAGAAAGTTGTGTAATATTTCAAAAAGGTTTTTTTATTTTAAAATACAAATAGATAGTTATATTGTTATTATAACACCATATAGATAAAAATGTATTCGCTAATACTTGGACTAAGAATGTAAGATTATAAAATTAAATTATCATAATATGGAAGACAATATAAATTGATAATCTTAACACCACCCCCAAAAATCTAAATAAGTAATATAATCTTACTCTTTCTAGAGCTATTTTATGATTACACTATCCTTTTCCTGGAAAAAAAAAAAAAAAGATGATAAAATAAGATATCCTAGTGGTTTTTCTCCAGAAGAGTGAAGAGCTTCATCAGCTCAGTATGGTTAGAATGAATGATCCCATCTCTAATGTAGAGCCATTTTATCACATAAAGATTGATATGCTGCACTGCAAACCTTGAATTTCTCTTCTGCAACCACCTGCAAACACCTTCCACTACTTAGCATGCATGGAAAACTCGAGCTCATCGCGTTATTCATGCATAAAGTGATCGATAGAAATACCTTGGAAGTGCCCTGGTGGCGATCTGGATGCCATTTTAATGCACATGTTCGATATCTGAATATGAATTATGTATTAGAATCATCGATTCAAATGAAGGCATCATAATTGGGATTGGTTTGAAGAGTTCTTACGCGTTTTTGACTTCTTCTATGTTTAAAGGACCTGAAGGGCTGAGTCCCAAAGCGAGCCTGTCAGAGCTTGTGTCATCCCTGGCTCGCTCCTGCTTTGATGAGTAATGCTTTGATGATGAATCATAGTCCTCGTATTCCTCATAACATTGATATTTCCAACCACTAGAAGAAGTCTTGTAGTTGCTAGAGTAACTTGATGAGCTCCTATATCGTGGTTCGTCGTCTGTTGTAAAGGACCAAGAGAAGGATCGGCTTCCACCAAATGCTCCACGGAAAATGGTCTCGAATTCAACATCATCATCAATATCATCATCACAAAACTCAAAACCTCCTGGAAATAGTCAACATTATATTCAGAATGTCATGTAGAAGATGAATTGTTCATAATGTGAAGTTCTACAACTTGAGAAAGAAACATACTTCTAAATAATCGTGATGTCCTATTTCTTGACTTCCCCCTTTTATATCCATCATCCCTGAATTCTGGTCGGAACCATGAACTCCCTCTCCCTGCAGGTTGGTTGAAATCATCCCTATCTGACTGCTGCCACCTCTGGTTCAAAAAAATCAAAGGACGGAATAAAAAATCAACTGTCATTAGTATTCTAGCATAGGCATCCTCCAAACTCACTACCTACTGCAACGAGATGCAAACTGGAAAGACTAAATATTTATGGATTTATGCAACACACTAAGCTGTGCTGTAATATATTTCACGTTCTCACACCTTTTATCCCAGACAAATTTTAGAAAATATGGAATCTGATGAGTTACAAAATGGTAGAGAGATTCGCCAAGAAAATTGCATCAAGCATGGCATGGATGGTAAATTCTATATAAAAGAATATCTGCAGCATCATAGGCTGAACAGGGAATTTAGAAATGAGAAAAGATTATATTATATATTGACCTGAAATAGGTGATCTGCAAATTCGCTGACATTGTGCAACAAATTCTGTTTCTTGAGCCTTCTCTGATACTGATTAAATTTCTGCACATAAAAATTGCAGTAAACACTCTCACCACCAATCAAGCATTCTTAAAAAGTCACACAGGGATAATGTATTTGTCAGTTATGAGAAACGAAACCACTAGCTGACTACTGCTCTTTTGAATGAGAAGTCGACAAGACATTCTCAGTGAGCGAATAATGTTCTTACTGATCCAAAGACTTGTGGAAGCAAGGTAACTGAAATTTACAAAAGCAAACGTAGAAAATATATTGTTTCTCTCAAAGATCAGAAATTAGAACATTAACGTTATGACAAAAATAATTTTGCTAATTCAAGAGTTGAATGCAGAAGCAAAATGAAGTAAAACACGACAAGTGGACCACCACACAGGCTAGACAAACCCCATTGCTAGCAGGATCCACTCTTACCTATTAAACCAAAAGCAAGCCCCTGAAACTAACAAGACCAACACTGACTAATGAGCGAATCATAAGAAATTGAAAAGACTCTCAACACTACCACTTTTAAATTACATAAAACTGCACTCCAATCTTGCTTAGTTATATAATAGATTCCATAAAAATCCTAAAGGGTAATGAGAAGAGTACATTAAAGAAATTCCAATTCTTTCCAACATTGACGTACACAGGTGCTGCAATCATTTAACTAAATGGCTCAGTTTATGTTAGTCACAACGAACAGCAAAATATTTCAACAATCGAACACAGTGTTATGTCCATCATTAGCAGCTAAATTATTCCTCTTAATGGAAGAAGAAGAAACAAAGAAAACTGAAAGATAAAAACAGCAAGAACTCACCTTTGAGGGACCTCTAAAAGAACCTGCCTGCACAATAAAACACAAAAATGTAAATACAAATTATGAAGCAAATCAAACCAAACAAATTTCCAGTTCATCAATTTGCACACTATTATTCCTAACCCTCATCGCCCCATTTCTCCGCAATCAAACTAAAACACACAAATCCCACTAAATTTCCATAAAAAGGCTCAAATGTTTCCAATCAAATTGCATCCACAATCAATTAAGGAGCGTACATAATCCCAATGGTTGCGTCTTCTGCGCTCCGAAGGCGGGGTGCTATGTAAAAGCGAAGCTCTGAGCTGAAAAGGGTTGGCTTGCAAATCAAGCCTTGGCGCAATTCTGCTGGCTTTATTCATCTTCGCCAACCATCCTAAAAAAAAATAAAAAATGGAGAAATCTTATTTGGTTTTCTTCCCTTTTTATTCAGAGAGGAGTGGCGACCCTGAAATGAAGGGCGACTGACGGACTAAGAGATGATGAGTCAACTCGGTGCACTCGGTTAAAGGTGCAAGATAAATGGGCCGGTTCTTTTTCTCTTTGAAATTGTTTGTGGGTAGTTTGTGTTAAAGGCCCATTATGGTTTTATATTTTTGTAATGGGCACCTCTGATTTGAGGCCCACATAAAATACACATTTATTGGGCCACCACAAACCAGAAAAGGCAAATGGATCTTACCCAAAAAAATATGATCATCTTTCCAATAGTTAGAAGAGAGATTTGGTCCTCAAATAATATTTATAAATTGTGAATCATTTTGGACCTTAAAAATAGAAATATTCTCTAATAATTAATTTTAATGTAGACATAATTTTAGTGAGGTTAATGAAAGAATAATGGGGAACCTCTAAGGAATGTGCACTGCACGTTAAGGCAGGCAGGCAGTTGACCGGATGCAACGGTCAGCACGCGAAACTCGACAGAGATCGTGCAAGATGGACACGTGTCATTCTTAAATAAAATATTGAAAATCAGAAATTAGTAGTGTTGATTAGAGGTTATGGATGGGATGATAGTATAAGTTAAGGTAGCACATGTTGCACATACCTTTTCCATTCCCCCAATGTGGGTGTCTATCATTACACTCCCTCAACCCACCCACTCATCCCACACTAATAAAAGGAAAAGAAGTATTGACAGATTTGAAAAGTTGGATTTTTGATTCTTTTTAAGGGACTTTTTGTGCTGAGACATTTTTGCCCTTACAGCTTTGCCTAGGGACCTTTTGGGAATATTCGATGTTTAGACACACACATGTATTGGAGAACCAACTTGTTGCAAATCATATAAAAAAGCTTGACATCATTTCAATGGAAAACTGTTTTACACAAGGTGTTAGAATATGCGTTGTCGAAAGAATTCTCCTTACTTGTAAGGAGAATTTTCCTTACTTATACCATGAGAATATAGATCTTACCAGTTTGAGTATACTCCTAAGGTTGGAACTTACTATTTACGTCAAAAATAAGTGTTATCCATGAGAACACTTGTTTTATGTCTTATACTATGTAGCGATTAGTGCAAAGCTTTCAAATGTATAATCCTATATTTTAAGGTGTTGCATTGAGTAAGAAAATTACCTTCATATCATGACAAATAACAATACATAAATACCAATGAGTACCAAAATGGGCGGCTTGAATCATAATGATAATATTTTTCCCAAATATGTTTAGAACCATCTAAATTGTCCCGTAGTGTTTGGAGGGTTTAGACTCTCATTAATAAACATTAATATAGTAAAAATCCTTATTTTAAAAAATAGAAGAGGGAAATGGGCTGAAAAGTGAAGGGCATTTTTGTCCTTACAGGAGAAGTGCATGCAAAAGCCAGCCAGCTAAATCCACCATCAATGTGGTGCTGTCATGGGCACCACAACCCACAGATTCAAATCATAACAATCCAACGGTTCTGATCTTCTCAAGCGTGAATTTCAGGTTCATTTCATCTGAATTTCGAGTTTCACTTGATCGTTTTTAAACGAGAGGGCGGGCACTTCAGTCTTAGACTCCACATTTATCGTTGAGAGAGAGAGAGAGAGAGAGAGAGAGAGAGACTCGTAAGTCGTAAGGTAAAGAACGAGACTCATTTTCTACGAGCATTCAATCATGCTTTCTCATTTCGAGCATCCGATTTTTGATTAAAAGATTGAACTTGTTGTACCTTTTTGTGTTCAATTATTTCGGATTCACTTGATCTGTGCAAGGATTTCCACCTCTTTGGTCCGGTTTTTGTTGTGAGATCTACTATTTACTGATTCATGGATCTGCAAATTGATTGATAATTTCAATTATGCCCAAATGTATGAAGTTGAATGATATAGTCTGCTAAGTTGGTAGAAGATTTTTGTTTGAGATCTCAATTGAATCAATATAATTCGACAATGTGCTGTTAATTAGAGTTTATAGGTTAAGCATTCATTTTTTTTTTTTTTTGTTTAATTACTTGTACTGATATTGTTTGTATGTTGAGTTAAGCATTTGGCGGCTGAAGATCCACTTGATGATATTTTTGTGATGCTGAAATACTTTTTTTTTAGCTCTATGTTGATATTTCTGTAAGTGGAACTCGATTTCATGAATTGGTTTTGATATACTATTTTTAGTCGATCTTGCATTTTTGAGATTCAATCTAGATGTCAATCAAAAATTTGATGTGGAATTTGAAGTGAAGCTGACTTTGATTTACATGATTTTAGATGCATCCTTATTATGTTCCTTCTGTTTTTGCCATAAAGCTATTGCATTCTACATTACAATTTTAAGATGTACTTTTTGTTCAGAGAATATTAAGAGATGGCAGAAGCAGATGATATTCAGCCTCTTGTTTGTGACAATGGAACTGGAATGGTTAAGGTAAATGTTTGCAACCAATACTTAGCAAAATTTACCTTTTTCTTACGATTTTGATTGAGATTACTAAATTGCTACCCCATGATGAAGATGATAGAATTGATTGACATATTTTTATGATTAAAGAAGGTTCTAATTTGTGTTGATCTTGTAATTATCAGGCTGGATTTGCCGGAGATGATGCTCCAAGGGCTGTCTTCCCTAGTATTGTGGGACGTCCTCGTCACACTGGCGTGATGGTTGGCATGGGCCAGAAGGATGCTTATGTTGGTGATGAGGCTCAATCAAAGAGAGGTATTTTGACGTTGAAGTATCCAATCGAGCATGGTATTGTTAGCAACTGGGATGACATGGAGAAGATTTGGCATCATACCTTCTACAATGAACTTCGTGTGGCTCCTGAAGAGCACCCGATCCTCTTGACTGAAGCTCCTCTCAACCCCAAGGCCAATCGTGAGAAAATGACTCAAATCATGTTTGAGACTTTTAACACCCCTGCCATGTATGTTGCCATTCAGGCCGTTCTCTCCCTTTATGCAAGTGGTCGTACAACTGGTAAGGAAAACAGACATATTCTTCCGTTTATGGTGCTATATACATTTTCATGACATATGCATTTCTTGACAGGTATTGTTCTCGATTCTGGTGATGGTGTCAGCCACACAGTCCCCATCTATGAAGGTTATGCACTACCACATGCAATCCTGCGTCTTGATCTGGCTGGACGTGACCTCACCGACAGCCTCATGAAGATATTGACAGAGAGAGGCTACTCTTTCACTACAACAGCAGAGCGGGAAATTGTGAGGGACATAAAAGAGAAGCTAGCTTACATTGCCCTTGACTACGAGCAAGAACTAGAAACAGCAAAGACGAGCTCTGCTGTGGAGAAGAACTATGAACTGCCTGATGGACAGGTGATCACCATTGGTGCTGAGCGATTCCGTTGCCCTGAGGTCCTCTTCCAGCCATCGATGATCGGGATGGAAGCTGCTGGTATTCATGAAACCACCTACAATTCCATCATGAAGTGTGATGTTGATATCAGGAAAGATCTGTATGGCAACATTGTCCTCAGTGGTGGATCCACCATGTTCCCTGGCATTGCAGACAGGATGAGCAAGGAGATCACAGCTCTGGCTCCCAGCAGCATGAAGATCAAAGTGGTGGCTCCGCCTGAGAGAAAATACAGTGTTTGGATCGGAGGGTCGATTTTGGCCTCTCTCAGCACATTCCAGCAGGTATTTCTTCGATCATCCGACTAGCATTAGGAAATGGAATCACAATTTGATATGCATCTAATCTTTTCTTGTTCTTCTGATTGCAGATGTGGATATCGAAAGGGGAGTATGATGAGTCCGGCCCTTCAATCGTGCATAGAAAGTGCTTCTAAAACAGGCATGAAAGAGAGATCATTGAAGAGATTCATAAAACTCACGTTTGTTGGTGCTGCTACTCATTTGCTTTCCTTGTTCTTCTTTTCATCTGAGTCTTTTCCACTAAGATTTGAACATTGGGACAGAGAAACATTACATTCATATCAGAAAAATTCATATATATTTTTTCCCTTCTATATTAATTCATAGAAGAGTTGTGTATTCCTTTTCTTTTAATGGTATTATTATGATTTGAGTCTTGGATGGAGGCCAAATGCTTCTTAGTATTTATCCGTTTGTTTGATTGGTAGCCAAATGCTGTAATCTAAATACAAGTTTGTAATGGCATATTGAATTTTGGGATTGTTGCTATTCATCCTTCTTGGCAGAGCCATTTATCCAATGTGATTGCAGATTTTATCATCTCTTGCTGATTGTCCATATATTTACATGTGAATTAAATCACCGATAACTATAATTTTAATATATTCGAAAATATAAAGAGAAGGATTTGGGTGTTCTCGGGATCTGTGCCCCCAACCCTACTGGATCCTATATAGATATACATTTTTTTTTCCTTTTTTCCCCTAACTTTTCCATTGTCAGCGTGCGGCTCTTCTTCTTCTTCTTCCTTCCGTCTTTAATCTTGGTGCTCTTCTTCTCTCATCTTCTTTTTTGAACTGGATGACGACGAATCTGGAGCGACGGAAGGAGGCTCGTCGAGGAAGTTGGCGACGGAGGAGGAGGTGTTAGAGGCAGCTGCGCATGGGCAGGGTTGTAGCTAGAGGATGATCTTTCTTCCTTTCTTCTCGATTTTGTACCTCAATTGATCTCCAGGTTTTTCATATTTGAACTACTCAATTTCTTCTCTTCCTCTACTATAAATCTAGGGTTTTCCAAATTTGAAGTTTTTCTCCATTGAAAAGCCTTGTGGTGATTAGTCATGTTTTGATTTGTTGCTATGTAATTGTTTGCATATGTGTTTTGTTGTCCAAAACATATATGGTGTTTATGTAATACCATATAAGCATACACGTAATACCTCAAATGTATTTATATCAGAGTTGGTCTCTTGTGAGACTGTCTCATATGCGACGACACTCGCGCACAGTTGTGTCTTGGGACACTGTCGTGTCATGGGACACGGTCGACCGTGCGTGAAAACACGTATTTATAACTCTAACAGACATAATTATAGATAAAAATCAAACACTTATCTTGACCGTGTCCTGGGACCCGACCGTGCGCCGTGCCCCAGGGCACGGTCGTGGGCTAAGAAAAAAATCACATACTTATAGTGAAAAATCACATACTTATTGTTGAAAAAGACATACTTATACACTACAGTAACACACGGTTGTGTCTTGGGACACGATAAACCGTGCATGTGTGTCGTCGAATGTGCGACGGTCGCACACAAGTTTTGTTGTTTATATAATATCTGAAAAAGATATATAATACCTGAAAAGTGAGTATCAAATACATTAAATCTATCTATATATAAAAGGAGGACAATTGGCAAAATTGGCAAAATTGGCAATTTTGCCACTTTCCCTACTAAAAATATCAAAACAAGATTTTATTTAATAAAAAAATTGTAAAAACTATTAGTATTTTCAAGGGAATTAATTATGTTATGTTGTAATATTTTCAACTAGTCGTGTACCTGTGCGTTGCACAGTGTGTTATATATATAATTATTAAAAAAATATAATAACATATAAAATGTAATGATTATTATTTTAACAAAAATATATTGATACTTTTTAATTTGTATTAGTATAAAGTTAGGTATTTTAATTTTAAATTTATGCCATTATAAATAATTATATTCGAAAATATTAGAAATTTGAAATATATAAAGTAATATATTAATCTATGGATTAAACAAACAAATTAAAAAAATTGTGTCAGAACATTATATGGGTAGTGAAATTTTAAAAAATAAATTTAATATCGAAAAATAAGTTATATGTATTAGAAACCTTATGATTTAAGTATTGAGATAAATAAATTTATATTTTATTGACATTTATAACTATAAATACACACGTATTTTAATATTTTTTTTTTGGTTCGACGTCTCATATAACTCATTTATTTTAAATCAAATAAAAAATTATATCAACTTATCAAATACATGAAAATCTCTCTTGCTATCTATTTAAATGAAACAATTCAAAATTGGACTTAATCTACACATTTTGAATAAAAAAATTATGAATAATAAATATAAGATTGATAAGTCAATATATCAGGGACTAAGAATGATGAAATTTTAATTTGTGAAAAATCAGAAAAGTTACCTCTGTCTAATCCCTTATGCCACCTCAATTAATCCGAATATAAATATAAATAAAATTTGATAACAAATAAATATAAAATAAGAAAGATAAAATAAAATATTTGTATTTCAAATGAATAAGTTGGTTAACTTGCAATAATAATTTTAATCTATTTTTTTCTATTTGATATGTTTTATATGTGTAATCTATTAGGTATACCTATAATATTGTTTTATTTCTACATTTTAATATCAATTTACAAAAAAAATAATAAAATATATCATAAAAACGTTTAAAAATGAAAAATCATTGAAGCCTACGCACATACATTTCCATATTTCAGTTTGATAAATTTTATATGAATATTAAATTTAAGATCATTAAATAATGATTGATTTTATATATTATATATTTAAAATTGATTTCAAATAGGGTAATTTACAAAAAAAAAAAGAAAACAACAACAACCCCAACTATCGATTTTTTTAAAATTGCAACCTAATCTGTTTTTTTTTTTTAAGATTGCCACTCAATCTTTCTGTGATTTTGCAGATTGCAAAATTCCCGATCATTTTTCTGGCAAATGAATTAATTTTTTTCACTTTGCAACCAAAACTTTAATTTTTTGTCCAATAGCAAATCATGAATTTTTTTTTTCGCTTCACACCTTTATGTTATATATATGAGTGTGACATTTATGTTATATAAGTGTGATCGATATTCATAAAATAAATATCAAGGAAATATTGGTCAAAATTGGTGAAATATATGTAACATCGGTAAAAAATCGATGGAATATCAATAAATATCGAGAAAATATCGGAATATATTGGTAAATATATGAAAAATAACAATAAATATATGTACCCATATTTCCATCGATATTGATATTTTCACGATATTTTCGTGAATTTAAGTTGCCTATATTTTCACTGGAATTGAAATTTTCATTCTTGGTTGCAATCTGATAAAAATACAAAGTTCAGGTTGCAATTAGATAAAAAAAAAAAAAAACAAAGTTTAGGTTGCAAAGTGAACAAATTAATTTCCATTTCGCCGGAAAATTTGCAACCGACAAAATCACAGAAAGACTGGGTGGCAATCTGAAAAAAAAAAAAAGAGATTAAGTTGCAATTTGAAAAAAGTCGATAGGTGGAGTTGTTTTTTGTAATTTATCCTTTAAAATAAGTACTTAAAAATAAGATGAGAGATAATAAATATATAATCCCTTATTTCATCCTATTTATCTATTTATTTTTTTATTTGAAATGTCTATACAATAAATACTAAATTGAGTATTATAACTGATTTCTTAAATACTATAAATAGGTTTATTTATTTTTATTTAATTTGTATTGAGTTTCTTAAAATACAATAAATAGATTTATTTGTATTTATTTATATTGAGTTTCTTACAATAAATACAATATGAAAGCAATTAATAGGTTTCTTAAAATAGTAATTATTTAATAGGTAGATAATTTATTGTAGTTATTTTTGGCAGAATATCCTGCTTATATATATATATATATAGATTAACTTATTATTATTATTATTATTATTATTATTATTATTATTATTATTATTATTATTATTATTATTATTATTATTATTATTATTATTATTATTATTATTATTATTATTATTATTATTATTATTTATTCATACCATTACTATTATTAATTAATTAATAGTATTATCATTATTGTTATTATTATAGATAGATTATCATCATCATCATTATTTGTTGTTGTTGATAAATAATGTTTAATGTTGAACAATAATTTAATTATTTTGTGTTAACTATCATTACTTAATGTCTAAAATTATTCACATTCTCATTTAAAATTAAAGAAATTTTAAGATATTGTAATTTTGATAAAATTGTTGTATATAAGTAAATATTTCAAAATTTATATTGTTGATTGATCAATTTTGGTCAATTCCAAAAATCATTAGCTTATCAAATTATTTATTAAATTAAGAAAAATATTCAACAAAAGATGAAAACAAATAGAATGTAAGTTTTCAAAATATTAAATTTCTTTTGCTAACTTTAATTACTTAATGTTTATAATGATTCATATTATCAGTTTTAAAGTTAAATATATTCTAAAATATTTTTTGTAATTATGAGAATGTTGTATATAAATAAATCAAGACTTATATTGTTAATTTGTCACTTTTAACTAATTTCGAAAATCATTGACTTATTAAATTATCTATATCAAGCCATGAAAAAAATTCAATGAAAAAGAAAAACAAATAGAATGTAAGTTTTCAAGTTGTTAATCTTTTTTTTTTTTTTTTTGTTAACAAAAGTTACTTAATGTTTATAATTATTCATATTATCAATTTTAAAGTTAAAATAAAATTTAAGATAGTTTCTGTAATTATGATAAATTTTGTACATAAATAAAGATTCAAAAATTATACTGTTAAATGGTCATTTTTAACTAACTTCATCATTGACTTATCAAATTATCTATCGAGTCAACGACCATAATTTTTTTTTCAAAAAACAAATAAATAGAATATAAGCTTTCAATTTCGTTGTTTAGATTGTTTATAATTTTGTATTCCAACCTTTTAATATTGTCAAATATAATGTAGAATAACATATATAATTTGTGTTATTAGAATTTAAAATAACACGTCCCAAGAAAACGAATGCACAGGGAAGTTTGAGAAACACACGAGAGATCGGGCCAATCAAATTCTACTTTCTTCAACTAAAACTCTACTTTACCCAATAATTATTTTTAAATAATAAAATATAACTTTAAAAATTAATAAATATATGGTAAATATATTTCTATATCATACAACATTTGGAATAATGAAGATATATAAATAACTTTTAATATAACTATCAGAATAAATAATAAACCGCGCATCGCGCAGGTGAAATATTAGTATAAGTATAAATATGCAATACCACATTGATAAAAATGCAATACCTTAACCATATTTTATGTAATACTTTAAGGATAAATACGTAATATCTTAAACTATAAACAGTAATACCTCAAAGCTGAATATGTAATACCTCAAAAGTAAATATTAATATCTCAAAGGTGCATATGTAATACCTTAAAAATAAATGTGTAATACCTTAAAAGTATACACGTAATGCCTGAAGAGTATGTATATAATACCTATCACTGAATGAAATCTGGTGTGCGCCCGGATGCGGGCGTGCGTGGAGGCGGCCCATGCACCGGATCGCGTCGGCACATAAGGTTTTGCCAAATATAATTGACAACATGTAACAATTTAAGTGACTATTTTGTAGACCATATCTTATCAAAAGTATCATCAATATCAACCTTAAGGATGAAAGTCGGACCAATTGGGTCAGCCTAGAAGTAGACATGGCAAAGACAACCAAGAATAGAGTTAGGTATGATGTTGTGGAGAGAAGAATGTCGATTTGCAAATCATATGCCTTTTATGATGCATTTATACCTCCTTTTGGAAGAAGAGAGAATTGAGTCCCCATTCAGCAAAGATTTTGCTTCACTTTACAGCCAGGATTTCTTGCACTTTAATACTTTTCACCACCCCTCATTTTGCATTCAAGATCTGTTGGTATATTTATCAGTAAGAAATTCACAACCTGATAACATAATTCATCATTTTGTTTCAAGTTTTATCATTTGCACACTTGGCTAATCATGAGGCTAACAAATTTTAATTTGGGATTTTTTAAAATGCTAGTTGAGAATTATTATGTTGTGTTGTTCATTCATACATATGAATGCAAAACAAACATGGATGCAACTAATAATATTCTTCAATTATTATTATAATAATATTTTAAAAGAGACCATGTCATTCACAGTATATAGTGTTTTTTTTATTAATATAATGTTTGTTGGCATTATAGATCAATGAGCACCATTGAGAAAAATAATAAAATGTAACAAAAATTTCTAAATATTTTTTAAAATAATACAATCATCTATAAATTTCACCGTAACATTTTGCTAGGATATATTATCTTTATTAAAAAAAAATAGTATGGAACCAAGTGAAGTTTCAAATTTCAATACCACTCTAGGGATAGAGTTGGAAATGTGTCAAAAAGTGAGGGGCATATTCGTCCTCACAGTAAACCCGAGCGCAAAAGCCAGCCAGCTATATTGACCATCAATGTGATGCTGTCGTGGGTGCCACAAACCACAAATTGAAATCATATCAATCCAACGGCTCAGATCTCAGCAGCATGAATTTGAGGTGAATTTGAGGTGAATTTCATGTGAGGCTGAAATTCATCTCCCGTTTTTTAAACAAGAGGGCCGGCATTTCAGTCCACGACACTGTCCGCATTATCTTTGTGGAGAATTTCATTTCGAGAGCTGAAAAAACAGAGACCCATTTTCAGCAATTCATCGCAGGTACACTCTTTGCCTTGAATCTTGTTTCAAAGACTCGATTTTCATCTTTGTTTTGAAGAAAGATTGAATCTTGTTTAGTTGCTTCCATTTTCTGCAGTTGTCGATTCTCTTGATCTGTGCGACTTCGTCTTTTTTGGTTCTGTTTTTGTTTTGCAATGATGGGATCCTGCTGATTTTGCCTTTTTTTGTTTTTTATTCATGGATCTGTTTCTGGGGTTTTTGAATTTTGGTTGAATATTCATGATTATTGTTGGAAGTTTTGTTTTGTGTGCTTTGGGATCTTGTTTAAAGTGGTTAAATTTGAATTATTTTTCTATGTATTGATAAAATTGGTTGACTGCGTTTGTGATGCTGTTAGTTTCTATATTTAGAAGTTAAGCATTTTGTTGCTTGATGTTTAATTCGAGTCAACGTCCACGTTCAGTTGGAGTCAATGGTTTTCACCAGTCTATTTTCTCATTTTGAGATGGAAATTAATGTTAAATTTTAGTCCACATCATAAAAATTGCTCTTTCAAAAATAGTTTGCATCAAGTGGTTGTAATAGGATTCACTCGATGGATCTTGCATTGTCAAGGAATACCAATCGGATTTGATGTGGCATTGCATTCTTGTTGTCTTTGGAATATAATTTTCAAATGCCATTCTCAGATAGGCATGTTAGTGTCCGTTGTGATCAAATTTGAAGTTGAGTTGTTTGGATCATCTGTTGCTTGAGGATTTTGGTATTGTTTGGCATGATTTGAGATTCATGATTCATGTTTGTGTTGTATAATAATCCAATTGTACGTCTGTTCCAGAAAACATAAGAAATGGCAGAAGCAGAGGATATTCAGCCCCTTGTTTGTGACAATGGAACTGGAATGGTCAAGGTAACATCTGTCTCAACTACTGACCAATGCTTGTTTTCTTATACTACCAGTTCAGATTTGAATTCTATCTTATCTTGATATGCATATGAGAGAATATTAATATATAATTATTTTGACCGGATCAGGCTGGATTTGCTGGGGATGATGCTCCAAGGGCTGTCTTTCCCAGTATAGTGGGACGGCCGCGTCACACTGGAGTTATGGTTGGCATGGGCCAGAAAGATGCTTATGTTGGTGATGAGGCTCAATCAAAGAGAGGTATTTTGACGTTGAAGTATCCAATCGAGCATGGTATTGTTAGCAACTGGGATGATATGGAGAAGATTTGGCATCATACCTTCTACAATGAACTCCGTGTGGCTCCAGAAGAGCACCCGATCCTCTTGACAGAAGCTCCTCTCAACCCTAAGGCAAATCGTGAGAAAATGACTCAAATCATGTTTGAGACCTTTAACACCCCTGCCATGTATGTTGCCATTCAGGCCGTTCTCTCCCTTTATGCCAGTGGTCGTACAACTGGTAAGGAAATTCTAAATTTGATGCATCAAATCCCTTTGCTCCTTTTGTGTACTTTTTTGTTTGGTGATTTATTAAATGTGTATAAAAATTGGATATTATATCAAGGTAAAGAAATACTGGACACTAATTTCAGTGTGTGAACAAGCACTTGCAGTTGCTAAAATAAGAAGAAAAATATTTTTATTCTGCTTTAGGAACACCATTCACATGATTAGTTTGATACATCCATACTCTGTCGTTTTTTTTTTTTTTTAATATTAGCAGAAAAAGGTATGCTTTTCCATGCACGGTGATGATTGTGGTTTTTGTTCTGATTGGTTATAATTATTCAAATGATATACCCTACGTGGCTCTTAGCATACAAAACATGATCATGTGACGATGAAAAGGGAGTGATATACAGAATGTAGTGGAGTCGTTGTCATCTACATGTTTAAATTTGCACAATTATCTTTATTGCCTGCTGATGAGGTTAGCTTACAGTCTCAGTGGCCAAAGGGTCAAATACACCAGGAATAGAGTAGAACAATCTAGGGGAAAATGCATCTATATTACCTCTCCATTTACACATGCATGCCCATTCTATGGCAGGTATTGTTCTCGATTCTGGTGATGGTGTCAGCCACACAGTCCCCATCTACGAAGGTTATGCACTACCGCATGCAATCCTGCGTCTTGATCTGGCCGGACGTGACCTCACCGACAGCCTCATGAAGATATTGACAGAGAGAGGCTACTCTTTCACTACAACAGCAGAGCGGGAAATTGTGAGGGACATAAAAGAGAAGCTAGCTTACATTGCCCTTGACTATGAGCAAGAACTAGAAACAGCAAAGACGAGCTCTGCTGTGGAGAAGAACTATGAACTGCCAGACGGACAGGTGATCACTATTGGTGCTGAGCGATTCCGTTGCCCTGAGGTCCTCTTCCAGCCATCGATGATCGGAATGGAAGCTGCTGGTATTCATGAAACCACCTATAATTCCATCATGAAGTGTGATGTTGATATCAGGAAAGATCTGTATGGCAACATTGTCCTCAGTGGTGGCTCCACCATGTTCCCCGGAATTGCTGACAGGATGAGCAAGGAGATCACAGCTCTGGCTCCAAGCAGCATGAAGATCAAGGTGGTGGCCCCACCTGAGAGAAAATACAGTGTGTGGATTGGAGGATCGATTTTGGCTTCTCTCAGCACCTTCCAGCAGGTATGTTCACATTTTAGTTTTATTTCTTCTTTTAAATGTATTGACTATGTTCTGAAAGCCATTGACTGATCGTTCTTGTTTCTTTCCTTGTATAGATGTGGATAGCGAAAGCAGAATATGACGAGTCTGGGCCATCAATCGTTCACAGAAAATGCTTCTAGATTAAACTCGTTGGAAAGAGCATTGAAGGAGATTTTATACACACCACATGTTTGCTTGTGTTGCTTCGTTTGCTTTTCCTTTGGTTTTGTTCTTCAGTCTGAGTCTTTAATTACTTTTTGAAACTTGAAGTATGGACATGGAAATATTTTCATTTTTTTTTGTCATGTTAGTTTGTAGCAGACTCTGTGTATTTGCAATGGTATTATGATCTGAGTTTTTGATGAAGAATGGCACATCCTATTGATTTCGTTGCCAGTATTTATTTATATATTTATATTTGTTGGATTTCAATAGTCAGATTACAGTAATTTTATTATGAAATCGTAATGTCAAATTGAAATTTGCTTCTTATTGTTTCATCACCACCTAAAATGTTCATGGTCTACACTTATCTCTCTCTCTCTCTCACCCACACACACACAGAGATAAGATTCATAGTGAAACAGTGACCACAAGCAGAAAAAAAGATAGTACATAAATGCAACTGACACTATTATCTCTTACAAATTCACAATACAAGCCTGTCTTATTCTGGAGATTGTACAAAATGGCGATTCTTCTTATCATACAATTTTCTTGGTAGAATGCTGGCTCTGAAATATCCATTGGATGAAAAGGAAAATTAAAAAAAAAAAAAAGAGCAAGAAGAGACTCAGCAGACAGCAACATCGATTCCCTTACGAGAAGTTAAAATTTGATGGCCCAACGGTATCAACAAATCCTCGTACAGACAGCTCAGGTGCAGAGGTTTTACCATTAAGCATCTCATTGTCTATGAAGATGACAACGATGGTAATATCATCGTGAACGTGTCTTCTCACCCCTTGATCAAGTTTCTTTATTTCACTATACGGTACTTGTCTTGTTCTAGCCGCCTTTTCCAAAGCCGATACAAGAAGTCTCCTAGCTATGCCTGCGGTACCAAGAACATGGATGTAAGATTGTATGAAAAGAATTGGTTTAAACTATTTTGCAAGAAAATGGAAGAATATGTTATGTACCACTCTTGGATGATTGTGAACGATTTCAACTGCCTCCTGATTGGTCAAGTACTCCCAAAGACCATCAGATGCAAATATCAAAAACTTGTCATTTGGTGTTATCACTCTAGTGGTTATGCTTGGATCAGCTCTTAAAATGGGTCGACGAATGGGTTCTGGGATGTGAAATCTAGGAAATGATGGGTCGAGGGCGAACTCTGGCCTCTTTAGATAAGCATCACCAATGGATCTTGATACCTGGAATTATAATGTGTCATAAACAATATGAAACAATTTATGCAGTAGCAAATGAAGCCAAGCAGAATCATCGGTTCAAACCAGCTCATAAGATCAATCATTCTTGATATTCTATTATTAACAGCAATAATTCCGATAACGTAACCAAGAAGTATAACCTAGAGATATAAATAGTCATAGATTAAAAATAATACTTCAAAAACTTTTGGGACAAACCTGTATGATGCCCTTGATACGCCAAACACCATGCTTCATAACAACAATTTGCGAATCTTCAGGATGTAAAGCCTTTAGTTCTTTTCTGACATCTTCCATGCAAGCATTGTGTTCTTTAGTAAGCTGTTCAGCAACGATTTTATTTGATCTGTCTAAGGATCCCATGACAGCCCTCGAGTCCCCCAAATTGGCAATGTAGAGTGATCTGTTCCAGATAACTCCGACTAGACAACAAGAACCAATGGCTGCAATTACTGGTCTAATTGCATAAGCTCTTCGAACAAGTGTAAGAAAACCGTTTTCTGTTTCAGAAAATGCACTCCGAAGTATGTCTTCAGACATTGCTCCATTTTCTCGAGCAAGTCCTGTAAAGAGGATTACTTGATGTTAGGTATCAGCCCCTTTCTTGTTTCAACTGTAGAAGGGTTTCATGCATTGGTTGCTTACTTGAATTTTTCCATATGAAAATAATTGAATAAGTAGACCAATTTTAGCAATACAAAGTAGTTGAAGAAGGATTCCTGAAATGATGGACCAAGATTACAAAGAGCTAGGAAGTGTAAGAAGAAGTATCGAGCTCGTTAGCTGCTAGAAATGTTTTAATTAATAGTCATGTGATCAATTGAGAACTGAATTACCAAACAACATAAATTATGCATCGAGAGAGCTGAATCACCGTTCTCTGAAGGTAACTAGCTAGGCCAAGTAGACTATAAAATAAAGAAGTTAGAAACAACATAATCAGCACATAATTTCTTAGCCAAGGTTTCCATTTTTTGCCATCCTATTTTTCATCATGAATGCTACTCTTCAGTCTATAACTGTATCATACTCTACAAAGATCAAGGGCAAATGAAATAACCTTACTTTTTCATGCGATTTACTTTAAATTCAATAGCTCAGACAATCCATTGCATTTCCAAACTTCAAGAAAAGCATTGGAGAAGAAGGCTCACTTTTTACATGATTAAATAGGTGGTCAGATATGTATCGTGAGGCCTCAGGGCCACCATGGCCATCATAGACACCGATAAAGGTGGCATGTTTACCAGTCTCGACTTGGCTCTGATCCTCAAGAACAGCATTTGCCTGGACAACTGCAAACGAGAACTCACCGTGTGAATGCTTCTCAAGATCTTTGGACCAGAGAAGTGTATCCATCCTCACCTCCAAACCCTCATCATCATCCTTGTTCATGGGGGCATATCGACCCACTGGGCTCAAACATGAAGACGCTGTTTTTTCCCAACCAAGAGAACATCCCTCATTTCCTTCTAAGGCAGAGAAGATTCTGAGGTTGATCCAGAGGATTAATCCCCACAAAACCAATGATTTGCCAAACCAAACTGAATGAAATTGACAGCACAATGTTTATGATCAATCATCAATTCAAAAAGTTGAAAATACAAGGACAGGAACACCAAGAACAAGAACATCCCTCAAAAATGAATTATTTGCATTATCTAAAATTCAGCACACACCAGATATTACACTAATTTCAATCCACATAGAAATAGATGTGATCACATTAAAAACAACCAATTCAGAAAAAAAAAAAAAAAACTACAAAAGAAAAGGTATAACAAATAATAGTTATCAATATAAAGCTAAAAAATAACTGATCAAGCAAAAGTTAGTCAGTCCAGAGCAGAGAACTGACTACAGACAATAAAACCCCCAAATTGTCAAATTCATGGTGCAATAAAGACCCACCAAAACCCAAAGAAAATGAGACGCTATTATTCGATTAATTCAAAAAAATAAGAAACCACAGAGTTATTATGTCATTAAAAACCTGCATTCAGATAAATTAAACAAAGCTAAAATACACCCAAAGAAAAGTAGAAATTCATTACAGGAAGGAAAAAACTCACCAAATTCTACTACAATCCGTGAATGTCTTCGAGACAGGGTGAGCTAATTATCATGATCCGAAAACAAAATTATCAATGCAGAGCAGTATAAACACTATACCTCGCCATAAACAACTGAGAAAAATCGAAAATTATAAAATGCGGGAAAAAGAACAGAATTTTAGACGTAAAAACAACAGCTCAAAAGGGCCAAAAAAAAAAAAAAATCAGACCCGAATTTTATTGTGGCTATCAAGTTCTGTGCAAAAACACAGAAGGAGAAGATACCAAAATGGAGGTGGAGACAAGGTGTTTGAAGAAAGGCAAAGCAGAAGAAGAGCTGTTATATATATATATATATATATATATTTATTTATTATTTTCTGGAGCCTTGACTTTTGAGACAAAATAGATCATAGTTGATAAGTGGAGGCGCAGATAAAAAAAAGTCTAGTGCTCTTATAATCATTATCTAAATAATAATATAATAAAATGGGACAGAGGCCATATATAGCCTATTACTGTAAATTAGAAAAATAAATCCCTAATATAATACAAAGATATATTTAACTATATTTTTAAATTTTATTCCAAATATACCCACTTTTTTATTTGTCAACTCAATAAAAAAAAGACAATTTGTACGGATAAGAGTATGACAAAAAACAGCAATTTTGACTAATTTGATTGATGTTTGACTGGGCCTACTCTCTCTCAACCTTGGACCGATTTGTTTTCGTGTAGTTAGGGCACATCTCCTCTCTCTCTCTTCTCTCTCAGCCGCCGCATCATCTCTCTCTTTTCTCTCAGCCGCCGCACATATCTCTGTCTCTCTTCTCTCAGCCGCCGCACCGCTCCTCTCTCTTTTCTCTCAGCCGCCGCAGCCGCACCTCTCTCTCTCTCTCTGTCTC